>AP027103.1:1561528-2831528 GCA_028142955.1 Pinctada fucata
ATTATAAGTTCCTCTTATATTTACCACAATAAGGAAACCATTATGAACGAGAGTGTTTCTCTACGATGGCTGCGACGTAGGCGCTCAGAGTTCATTGCCATTAATGTCTGGCTATAATTTACAGACCCCTTTGCACATACCAGTATTAACCTTATATCAAAAGTTACGAGAAAAAGTAGACGTATTAAACTACGTATTGAAACATTGAAAAGGTACAACTAACAAAACCAAGGTTCTCCGATTCCTAGAGTAAGCTGAAAGTAATGTTTGCATGCAATACCCCTTTACAGTCCGCGCAGCTTGCTTTAGAAATTTGGAATCTTTCATTTTTGCCAACATTTTAAAGATCAATTATGACTGTATTTGATAGGCATTGATTTCTCGTGAATTATCACAAATATTATAAGTTCTACTATATTTACCACAAAAAGGAAACCATTATGAACAAAAGGAGGGGATCTCCAACAACACCAGGTTGCAACACCCACAAGAAAACCCCAAAAACACCCAATGCAAAAATACAGAGCAAACAAGCACAGAAAGAGACTTCAGTTTGATTTGGCAATTCTACAAAAAAATATTTCCATCTACCCAAACACTTTGACTTAGGGAAAATGCAGAATGTAAATTGCTGAAGCAATGTTTATCAAATGATTATGATCAAGGACCATGTTTACTAGCATTACATCGAAATATATCTATCATATGTTACACATCTTCAAATTCATAGCACCATTTAAGGACAGATATAAAATGCAGCATGGACATGCACATTTTGAGTATTTCTTGTGTATTATTGTTACCCTTGTCAGTGATCCTCAATAAAATATATGAAATATGACTTTATTATTAAACAAAATTTTTCATGTTGTCACTTTATTTTATAGATGCCTGTTGTACAAATCATATCAGATATTTCTTCATGCTTAGTTTGGTAATGAACTATAGTGATATAGTAGATTGAAATATTTCTTCCAGAGGGAAGGGATAATAACAAATAAAAACACAAACACTCAAATATATCAAATATTAAATAATGAAAACTAAAATATATTTTGAGTGTTTGTGTTTTTATTTGTTATAGTGATATATTTTATGAAAGTTATTCAATCACTTGAGGACAATAACTTTTGTTCCTTTTAAGCCTTATATCAAAAGACAAAATATTCTTATACGTCAGTTTTATGTGATCAAAATGCTTTAGTATATATATATATGAAATCATACAGTTGAAATTTATTTCTTCTTGTGTATAAGTGTAGTTGTATTATGAGATTGACTACTCTTTAATGGACTTTTTTTTTTCTAGTTGACTAACTTTGGTCATCACACTTTGCACATGACACTTCTAGGGGCCATATCAAAGAGGTCTAGGGTGATTAAATGAGGCAGCTCTGAACACACAGGAGATAAAAGGGTGGGAACTTAAGCCCTCCTTCCCAATCTGCTCATTTAAAAGTAACACTGATGTTTTTGAAAACATATTGCATTCATTGCCACTTCATACCTTTTTGCATTTACACAGTGCCTTCGAAGTCTTTAGTCTGAAGCATAATATCTGAGATCCATGAAAATGTTCATGAGGATACTAGTAATTCAGAAAAGTAAACTTAATGAAATACTTCAAACACAAAACCCAGAATCGGAATCCAAAAATTACAATCAATAGGCGCACAAATTCTTGAGATAAACTTACTTGCCAGAAAAGAAAAGGCCAGCCAAACAGACAGTAAAAACCATGCAGCATCATATAACATAAACATGGCATCATATAAGCAGGACAGACTATTATTAATTAATAAACAATCTAAAGAGTCCTGTTCAAGAACTGAATTTATTGAACGTGGTGCTCTTAAATCACACACTGTATTAATAAGTCAAGTTTAAACTCATTAATGTTCACAGTCATGTTAACGATTTAGCTCTTCAAATATTTAATATTCAGATGTCTTGTTCTGGCCTCGAGTATAACAGATGAACAATAGTTTTAAAGACTATGAGTCCATAGAAGAGAATGGTGCAGATTGTTCTCACTATAAGACAACTAAGAATTTTAGAAGACACTGAGTAAAAGATTAAACAGTTGGAGGATTCGAGGAAGCAAATTGGTGAGCTATTGTCAAAGTGTGCTGTCCGATGTCCATCCATCGTAAACTTTTTTTTCCTTCTTCACATGAACCACTGAAGGTATTTTGTGGACACTTGGTAGGAATACAGTATACTGATGGACGTCCAAAAGCCTTGCTGTAGGTGGGGCAACAACAGGCTTAAGTATAAGTGAGGGAGTGTTACCTCCTTTGTCCTTTGCCATAATCTGACACTAAGTAGGCTTGTTACTATGGCAAGTGTATATATCAGAAAAAGTGCTCACTGTCCACTGCCACATTTATCTTTTTTTATTAGATAGGGAGTCCAAGATGGACGAAAGAGGTATTGGCTGACACTTCTTTGGATTTCCTCAACTTTCACAGTATCTGCTGATAAAGTAACATTGGCAATGTTTTAAGGTGAGCAATATAGGCCAACTTTGGCCTCTTGGTATCATGTCAGTAAGGTGAGCAATATAGGCCCACTTAGGCCTCTTGGTTTTACATCAATAAGGTGAGCAATATAGTACCACTTTGGTCTCCTGGTTTTAAGTCAATAAGGTGAGCAATATAGGCCCATTTTGGCCTCTTGGTTTAAAGTCAATAAGGTGAGCAATAAAGGCCCACTTTGGCATCTTGGTTTTATGTCAATAAGGTGGGCAATATAGGCCCACTTTGGCCTCTTGGTTTTAAGTCAATAAGGTAAGCAATATAGGCCAAATTTAGCCTCTTGGTTTTATGTCAATCAGGTGAGCAATATAGGCCCACTTTGGCCTCTTGGTTTTAAGTCAATAAGGTGAGCAATATAGGCCCACTTTGGCCTCTTGGTTATATGTCAATAAGGTGAGCAATATAGGCCCACTTTGGCCTCTTAGTTTAAAGTCAATAAGTTGAGCCTCTTGGTTTTACGTACTTTAGAAGGATTCCACAGAACAGAATTATAAGGAATTAGAACATTATAAGAATGTTACATATTTATAACTAGAGGCAGAGATGATTCCACAGAACAAACAATAAGTTTAAAGATGTATCAAAGCCCGATTTTTAAAAGCAGAGAATTTGAAGGCCATAGTCAAGGACTCTAGTAATTTGAGAAGCAGAATTCAGCTTTCATGACAGTAAAAATCAAGTCTTTAAATGGTCAGATTCAGTATGTCATGATTTAAAGTACTGATTTATCAAGGCAGTCACCTAGACTTCTTTAATTTCTAAATTGTTGAAAATTCTCAATTTCAATAATTTTGTCACTATTTTTCCCAATTCAAAGGGTATAAGGCGCGTTAAAAAAAAGAGACGTAAACATTTCTAGTTTTCAAACATGATAAATAACAACAGGTAACTTAAATTAATTCTATATATTTGTTACCATGGAAACAATAAAGTCAGAAAATTGTATCATATCACACAGAATGAGAAACTAATGAATTAATCCCAACTCAGGGAGGTTAATTTTTCATTTGCATGTAAGGAAAACTTGGTTAACGAAATACAATTGAGTTTATAACATTTACACTGTTTTTTTTTTTTTTCTTTTTTTTTTTTTTTTTTTGGTCACATAATCAAGTACGTTTGATTAATGCTTAATAAAGAATCTGAATCTAAACTTTAACATTTTTCAGTGTTCTATAAAAGTATACGGACCTACCATCCCCCAAGGAAACATTTTATATTACAGATTTATCATAGAATAATAGCGTACTGTTTGTTCATGCTAGGGAATTTTGATTTTCCATGAACTGAAATACTTGCTTGATCTGATGCCTTGCTCTCAAATGAAATTTAAAATAACAATAAAACCTAAGCAATGCAACACATGGCATCCCCTCACACTGCATGTAAATTAAAATACTCACTCAGGCTGTATACAAGGATTTTAATTGTTTCCAATCTGTGATCTTGAACAATGACCTTGAAAAACAAAAGAGCTATTTCTTCTGTCATGAGCACAAAGTGTATGAAGTTTGGAAAAGATCAAATCAAAACTTCACTCTCTAGGCTGTAAACATCTAACTTTTTCCACAAGCATTTTAACTACTTCCAATCTGTGACCTTGACCTATGATATATGGCCTTGAAATTCAATAGGGTTCTTTCTCTTCCTAAAAGGAATAAATGTATGAATTTGAGCAAGATCCTATCAAAACTACAATCTTGAGGCTGCATACAAGGATTTAAGTCATTTCCTATCTGTAACCTTGACCTTTGACCTATGACCTTGAAAATCAATAGGGTTCTTCCTCTTGCCATGAGGAATAAGCGTATCAAGTTTGGTCAAGATTTGATCAAAATTGTGTCCTCTAAACTGTATACAAGGATTTTAGTCATTTCCGAACTGTTACCTTGACCTTTGACCTCTGACTTTGAAAACCAGTAGAGTTCTTTCTTTATCATAAGGAATAGGTCAAGATCCAGATCCAATGAAAACTGTGTCCACTTGGCTGTATACAAGGATTTCAATTGTTTCCAATCTGTGATCTTGAACAATGACCTTGAAAATCAAAAGAGCTATTTCTTCTGTCATGAGCACAAAGTGTATGAAGTTTGGAAAAGATCAAATCAAAACTGCACACTCTAGGCTGTAAACATCTAACTTTTTCCACAAGCATTTTAACTACTTCCAATCTGTGACCTTGACCTATGATCTATGACCTTGAAATTCAATAGGGTTCTTTCTCTTCCTAAAAGGAATAAATGTATGAGTTTGAGCAAGATCCTATCAAAACTACAATCTTGAGGCTGCATACAAGGATTTAAGTCATTTCCTATCTGTAACCTTGACCTTTGACCTATGACCTTGAAAATCAATAGGGTTCTTCCTCTTGCCATGAGGAATAAGCGTATCAAGTTTGGTCAAGATTTGATCAAAATTGTGTCCTCTAAACTGTAAACAAGGATTTTAGTCATTTCCGAACTGTTACCTTGACCTTTGACCTCTGACTTAGAAAACCAATAGAGTTCTTTCTCTTATCATAAGGAATAGGTCAAGATCCAGATCCAATGAAAACTGTGTCCACTTGGCTGTATACAAAGATTTTACCCATTTCCAATCTGTGACCTTGACATTTGACCTATGACTATGAAAATCAATAGGGTTCTTCCTCTTGCCATAAAGAATAAGTGTTTGTAGTTTGGTCAAGATTCGATCAAAACTGTGTACTCTAGGATGTATACTCTTACACAAGTACACACTCACACATGAACAACGTTGTTACTATGCAACTATGTTGCAAGGGGATAATAATGCACTAACAAAAGGGACATATTGCAATTTGTATTGAAAATTGACGTAAAGAGTTCCATTAAAATTAAGTCCATCTAAATCCAAATTCATTTTATCTACATCATGTACATTAGTCTAATTATTCATTGTGTCAACATTTTTAACTACATCAGTCAAAACTCAAATTTAATATGTCAACTCTTTCAAAGTATGATTTTGAAGTTAAAGTCAAAGTGTCAACTCTTTATCTATATTAGTCTAAACTCAAATCAATGTATCAACTTGTGTCAATATCATTCAAAGACTATTAATTACAAAAACAAAGTACAGAAATGGGAGAAAAATTTATGATCTATCTATAAAAGGAAAACTGTTGCAGGCATAGACACAGGCATGGAGGTGGACATGGATGCAGACACACAGAGGTATAGCATAAGCTCTCTCAACTTCGTCCAGGTGAGCTAAAAATAATGGTCTTTTGTTGATGCTTTTATAATAATATTCCTTTTACATGTAGATGATATCAAAGAGCACAGTACATTGTATGAACATTATTCATTGCTCTTTGTTTTTGAATATTATGTCATGAGGAGATAAGTTGTCTATCAGTAGTACAAGATTGTGGTCAAATGAAATTAAAAGATGTATACTTTATTAAAAATATGTAAAACTAATTAGATTACAGGGGCATAACAATTTTCCCTGATATTCCTTTCTCCTGAATATACACTTCTTTCAATATACACTTCTTTCAAAATATACCAAACATATGAACATTACTCAATCCAGGTGGCCAAAGATTTTGATAAATGAAATTTCCTGATACTTCCATGATTTTTCCTGATTTGTACAAGACAGTTTTCTAGGATTCCATTACCCATTACCCGAGGTAAGTGAAAATTGGGGTAGGGTAACTGGAAAACAGAATGCTGCTTACCAGTTGGTAAGTGAATTTTGAAGCACAATCCCCATTGCACTCTCTGGGCATATGTAACAAAAAGATACAGAGGTAAATAGTCACCACAAAGTACAAGATCATATCTTAGCAGTCATTCTGAATTACTGAAAAATTTCTGAACATTATAATAAAATGGCTAGGATACACGATAGAAAATTGACATTCCTTTTTATTCTGACATTTTTGTTTGGGTAAGCGAGTTTCCTTGCTGGGTAAGCACATTTTTTGTGGGCAAGTGGCTTTCGAATAAAATCCTAGAACACTGCAAGATTTTCCCTGACAAAATGTGCACAAAATCTTAAGTCTAGCTGTAGACTGTTTTTGTTCAAACATGTAATTAGAGTTTTTTTACAGGTCCTTCATAAAACCCAATCTAATTCTGTCCATCACTACCATTTAACCCAGAGAGTGATTGCACCATAACCAGCAATTTCTTCAGCGATGAATAACATTAATTTTATCAAACGGATACAGTATTTGTCTAGCCAGTGTGACGGTCCACAGAATTTGGCAAATAAGAAAATGTACAGAGACCGCTCACAAATTTAATATACCAGGATTTAGAATGCCGCATTCAGGGCACGCATGCCAGTTTTGGGGACTCAGGGGCCGCCCAGGACATTTGAGATTTGGAAAAATTTAAAAGCGGCATTTTCTCAAAAATTTGGAGAAACATAAATAATAGAGGTTTTACTTTACTTTTCAATTATGTTAATTTTCAAAAAAAGATTTAATTTTAATTCTTAATCATGTACATGATGTAAATCCTTGTTGACAGAATGTTTTAATTATAATTCAAATACAAGAAAAGGCTTTTTTGCATGGATCTGACATGTCAAATGCCACCAGAAATTTAGCATTTTTACAAAGTTTTCATGAGGTGGCAAATTGGAGAAACATTTTCAATAAATTTCAAAAAAAATACTATTTCGCATTTGGATTTGGGCCCCAGGACGTTCAAGAGCCCTGGCATTAGACTGACTGGTCTAGTTGAAAGCTGACAACAACGAAGCTCATTGATCAATCTGTCGTCCAATCAGAGGTGTCCTTACCTGGACAGTTTGACAACATTCCATTTGTTAAAAACGGGGACGTTAATGGTGCTTATAATGGGTGCACTTGTAACTGCTTGGATGGAATGGATCCACCAATCACACCTTATCAGAAAAAAAAAACAGATGTCTCCTGACCATCCCCCTCCTTCTCTCCCTCCCTCCTACCCAGTCCCCCCCCCCAACAAAAATTGTCTCCTTACTCTACAAATTACCAATACATACCTATACACCACCCAAAACCTATCCCTGCCTAAACATTTCAAATCCCCTCATCCCCTCCACAAACATACACACCTTACACATTCCAAAACTAAAACTAAAAACATTCTTACTCATTAACATCCACTCCCAACTTAGACAAACCTATCCAATTCCTCCCACTTCCATTACCTACTAAATCCAGAACAACTCTCCCTCCCCCTTAAATGCTACCCCTCCCTTTCTACAAACACCTATCTACATTATAATTTATCCCCTACCTAATTCTTATTCTCCCCCCCCCCTTTCCACACTTCTTTAAACCATGAAGAATCTTTTAAATATGGAAATAATTCTGTGATATCTGTAGCACTCCACCATTTAAAATAAATAATAACTTGGGGCGCAACAAACCTAACCAAAAAAATCAGTCAATGTCAAGGTCACTTAACAATAATACATCTAACAAAAAAAAATCAAAGGGTAAGGTCAGCTAAGATATCTAGCAAAAACTGATTCAGATCACTTTAAACGACACCCTAACCTAAGTATGAATGTCAAAGGAACAAAAAAATAATACAGTCCACCTATCACTTAACATGTGTAAAGTATACAAAAATGAAAAAAAATTATACAGTCCACCTAATCACTTAACATGTCTAAAGTATACAAAATGGAAGTCAAACCAAAAATTGATGGTTAAAAGAAATTGAAAAAGAGTAATCAAAACCTGATGGTAAAAGTCCTCAGTAAAATAAGTCAAACAGAGTAATCATAAAGTCATAAAAAGTATTAACACATGGTAAGAAAGTATGTAATAAAGTCAATTAAAAAAAATGAATGTCAACAGTCAAGGTCAAATGAGTTAAAGGAATCTAGTGACAGACGGACGCGATGACAAAAACCATAGTTCTGTTCCTTCCCTTGGAGGTGATGTTCATAAACCTTATTTTACCCTTGAATATTAACTACTTTAATATAAACTTAATTAAATTAAATCTCTACTTATCAATATGATTAAATTCAACCTTTAAAAATTCACTTAATTAACATCTGTAATTAAGTGTTCATCAGCGATTATTGTCCATTGTACATTCTGACGATTAAACATGTGAAATTCAGACATTCTGAGTACAGCATCAGATTCTATAACCTGATTATGGTGTACTACAACTTTTCTAGGTAGCTACTTTTTCACCAATTGTTAGATTATAAAAGAATGTAAATCAAAAACTTATCCCGATCCTCTTCTATCTGTGTATGATCTGTCCATCTGTCTGTCCAGCTTTCTGTCTATCTCTCTATGCATGTTCAGTGTTGATTCAAGACCTTTGCTTCTTCAAACAATGTTCTCTGCTCCTTTCAGCTTTCCATTTGTTTTTCCCTAAAATAAAAACAAGAATAATCATGATAACCTTAATAAGTCTTCACTCAGAGTCACTATAAGCCTCAGACACCCAAGGCTAGTACAAATTGTGCTACTGGCTACTATAATCATAGAATTTCACAAATATACTATACAAATATCTAGTAAAAATTTTCTTCAGGCTTTTTTGTTGAAAAAAGGTTTTGTGAAGACTGATAATATAATACAATATACTATTTAAGTATTCCTATAATTATAAAGTCAAAGGACCTGTAACAATAATGACAAATATGGATAATGACCATATTCCTGTATACAGCACAAAATCGATAATTCAGAAAATCAGAAACCGAAGGCATACAAAATCAGGATAAAACAGGAACCAAAGCAAACAATAAAACATGGGTAATCACAGATTACCAAGCTCACCTCGTGGCAGCAAAATTCAATTCAAACAAATTTCTAAGTACATGTATATTGGATTTAAAAGGCAAAATCATTCAAGTGGAAAAAGTAGGTCAAGGTCATTTTATAAAAGTTTGATCAAAGATACATCAAATATGCAAGTTTGGTACATGTAGCACTTATACTTTGCTCAATATTGGCTTTTAAAGGCAAAATGACTCAAGCGGAAAAAGTAGGATAAGGTCAATTTATGAAAGTTTGATCAAAGATACATCCAATATGCAAGTTGGGTACATGTAGCACTTATACTTTGCACAATATTGGCTTTTAAAGGCAAAATCACTCAAGTGGAAAAAGTAGGTCAGATGCTGCATCCGATGCATGGGTTCCTCTTGACATCCCAAGATGAATCACTTGTGCAAGTTTGGTTACTGTAGCATCAGTACTTTGTCAGATACTGAGCTACCCCAAACTTCTTAAACAAGCTACTCTGAGCTACCCCAAACTTCTTAACCAAGTCAATCAAGCGGAAAATGTAGGTCAGATGCTGCATCTGATGCATGGGTTCCTCTCCACATCCCAAAATGAATCACTTGTGCAAGTTTGGTTACTGAAGCATCAGTACTTTGTCAGATACTGAGCTACCCAAAACTTCTTAACCAAGCCATTCTGAGCTACCCCAAACTTCTTAACCAAGTCAATCAAGCGGAAAATGTAGGTCAGATGCATCATCCGATGCATGGGTTCAACTCTACATCCAAAGATGAATAACTTGTGCAAGTTTGGTTACTGAAGCATCAGTTCTTTGCCAAATACTGAGCTACCCCAAACTTATTCACCGGACGCGGACACGGACGTTGACGTGCGGGGGTATAGCATAAGCTCACTCTACTTCATCGAGGTGAGCTAAAAACCTCCACCTCATGAAAGAAGCGAACTCCCGATATGAGAGTGAGACCAGGTGCCCAGGAATAGTAAGCATCTCCTGCTTGCATGCAACACCCGCTGCTTTAATTCGGTATAACTGTCAAATCCGGTTAAAGGCTTAAAATCTGCCCAAAAATAATGAAATTTCATAGTACTTCATTTCTTTAATCAAATTGGTGAAATACTTTAAAAGATAAAACCCCTTCAAAATCTGAAGAAAATTTTTCATAACATTACTTAAATAGAGAGATATTTGAGTATAAATGTGCTGATTTTGTATAGAAATCAATGAAAATCGGAAAAAGTTTTCATTATTACTTATTTGGTCAGTTACAGACCGTCTACGGAGATATGTCGGGTTGGTAAAATCTATTGAAGGCGAGGCGAAGCCAGTCTGTAACTGACCAAATAAGTGTTTTATTTTGCCGAGGACCCCTTCATCACAAATTTCCCTTACCTTTGTGAATTCAAAAGTGTGTCACTTCCCAGGTATTCAACCTACATAAACGAGTCATCAGCTAAAAATAGATTACGCGTAGTCTGAGCTATATAAACAATATTTTTTACCTATTGCCATAAGCATTGGTGGTTCAGTGGTAGAATGCTCGCCTGCCACGCGGGCGGCCCGGGTTCGATTCCCGGCCGCTGCATTTTTCATATTAACGTCAGCCATCTTGGATTTCCCACTTCGAATTTATTGTCTACTGACGGTCTATAAGAAAGTCTATAGAGTTATAGACCGCTTCCACGTGACGGGCTCTATCCAATCAGTTTTCGACATTCTAGTCCAAGGCGAAATAAAACATAGGTAATCACAGATTACGAAGCTCACCTCGTGGCAGCAAAATTCAATTCAAACATATTTCTTAGTACATGTATATTGGCTTTTAAAGGCAAAATCACTCAAGCAGAAAAAGTAGGTCAAGGTCATTTTATGAAAGTTTGATCAAAGATACATCCAATATGCAAGTTTGAAGTTGGTACATGTAGCAGTTATACTTTGCTCAATATTGGCTTTATAGATCAAAATCACTCAAGCGGAAAAAGTAGGTCGAGGTCATTTTATGAAAGATTGATCAAAGATACATCCAATATGCAAGTTTGGAACATGTATCACTTATACTTTGCTCAATATTGGCTTTTAAAGGCAAAATCACTCAAGTGGAAAAAGTAGGTCGAGGTCATTTTATGAAAGTTTGATCAAAGATACATCTAATAAGCAAGTTTGGAACATCTAGCACTTATACTTTGCTCAATATTGGCTTTTAAAGGCAAAATCACTCAAGCGGAAAAAGTAGGTCAAGGTCATTTTATGAAAGTTTGATCAAAGATACATCCAATATGCAAGTTTGGTACATGTAGCACTTATAATTTGCTCAATATTGGCTTTTAAAAGCGAAATCACTGAAGTGGAAAAAGTAGGTCAGATGGTGCATCCGATGCATGGGTCCATCTCGGCATCCAAAGATGAATCACTTTTGCCAGTTTAGTTACTGTAGCATCAGTACTTTGTCAGATACTGAGCTACCCCAAACTTCTTAACCAAGTCACTCAAGCGGAAAATATAGGTCAGATGCTGCATACGATGCATGGGTTCACCTCAGCATCCAATGATGAATTGTTTGTGCAAGTTTGGTTATTGTAGCATTAGTACTTTGTCAGATACTGAGCTACCCCAAACTTCTTAACCAAGTCACTCAAGCGGAAAATGTAGGTCAGATGCTGCATACGATGCATGGCTTCACCTCAGCATCCAAAGATGAATCACTTGTGCCAGTTTGGTTACTGTAGCATTAGTACTTTGTCAGATACTGAGCTACCCCAAACTTCTTAACCAAGTCACTCAAGCGGAAAATGTAGGTCAGATGCTGCATCCGATGCATGGGTTCACCTCAGCATCCAAAGATGAATCACTTGTGCCAGTTTGGTTACTGTAGCATTAGTACTTTGTCAGATACTGAGCTACCCCAAACTTCTTAACCAAGTCACTCAAGCGGAAAATGTAGGACAGATGCTGCATCCGATGCATGGGTTCACCTCAGCATCCAAAGATGAATCACTTGTGCAAGTTTGGTTACTGTAGCATCAGTACTTTGTCAGATACTGAGCTACCCCAAACTTCTTAACCAAGTCACTCAAGCAGAAAATGTAGGTCAGATGCTGCATACGATGCATGGGTTAACCTCAGCATCCAAAGATGAATCACTTGTGCCAGTTTGGTTACTGTAGCATTAGTACTTTGTCAGATACTGAGCTACCCCAAACTTCTTAACCAAGTCACTCAAGCGGAAAATTTAGGTCAGATGCTGCATCCAATGCATGCGTTCACCTCAGCATCCAAAGATGAATCACTTGTGCAAGTTTGGTTACTGTAGCATCAGTACTTTGTCAGATACTGAGCCACCCCAAACTTCTTAACCAAGTCACTCAAGCGGAAAAAGTAGGTCAGATGCTGCATACGATGAATGGGTTCACCTCAGCATCCAAAGATAAATCACTTGTGCAAGTTTGGTTACTGTAGCATTAGTACTTTGTCAGACACTGAGCTACCCCAAACTTAATTCTTAACCAAGTCACTCAAGCGGAAAATGTAGGTCAGATGCTGCATACGATGCAACGGTTCACCTCAGCATCCAAAGATGAATCACTTGTGCAAGTTTGGTTACTGTAGCATTAGTACTTTATCAGATACTGAGCTACCCCAAACTTCTTAACCGGACGCGGACGTGGACATGGACGTGGACGCGGACGCGTGGGGTTATAGCATAAGCTCACTCAACTTCGTCGAGGTGAGCTAAAAACTGAATTTTCTAAGTCATCAAGGCGCATAACTCCTCGAAAGGTCAAGCATGACGAAAATCAAACTTGCTCTGTCTCTATCCAAGACCAAGTTGTGTATCAAATTTCACCTGAATATCTCAGATATCTGATCAATATTGCAGAGAAAAGTCCGGAAAACTGTCGAAAACTGAATTTTGCAAGTCATCAAGGGGCATAACTCCTTGAAAAATAGGTCAAGCATTACGAAAGCCGATCTTGCTCTGTAACTATTCAAGACCAAGCTGTGTATAAAATTTCATTTGAATATCTCCATCCGTTGCAGAAAAAAGTCCGGAAAACTGATAATCGGACAGATGGACGAACAGACAGACCCAGAGGAAACTAAGAGTCCCCTTCAGCATTGCCAGTAGTGGACTAAAAATATGTATTCTTACTGAGTGTCTGGTCGTCTTGATTATAAGTTAAATTAATGTGTATTCAAATACTTGCATATGCTGTAAGTCACTCAAACACATATATAAATAGTATGTTTACATGTAGACTAATATAGTTTTAGAATAACGGTATGGCATGTCCATTTCACACATGTTGCTTTTGTTTAAAACCAGTATTTAATTTAAGCAAATAAGCAGAAGATTCGGTGCTGAGAGATAATTATAATATCTTTTTCAAAAACAACTTTCTTGTCAAAGCCTGAGCACCACCCTTCCCACGGTAGAATGTTTTGTGTTTTAAATATTTCACAATGGCGGGACAAGCTAGCTCAATCAAGATTTGACATCTCATTCTTTGAACCTAACACTTACCCTATATACTTGTCCAACCAGAAGTCTCTGATGAGACTGAAGCTCTCCTAGTTATTTGTTTAAATTAATGTTAGGGCCAGACTCATTTTCAAAGACCCTGAGATAAAATACAAGACCAGAGAATGATTAATATAATGGAAAAAGAATTAACTCTCTATCAGTTATACTTTCAGAGAATTGGTGTTCACGAGATTACATGATAGAGTTATATATACATGTATAGAAGAAAATAACCACATCCATTTTTCCATGAGTCAGGGGTTCAAACAATAAAAGAATTATCTGTCTATCAATTGTACTTTCTGAGAATTAGCGCACACAAGATTACATAGGGTTATAACCCTACATGTATGTAATCTTGTGTGTAATCTAGGAGAAAATGACCACACCCATTTTCCAAGACCCTGGGGGTCAGGGGCTCAAACAAAATAACATATCATATCAAAAAGACCACAGATTGAGAACATGTAATATATTATCTTTCTTAGTATCAACTATACTTTCTGTGAATTGGTGCTCTCAAGATTACATAGTTATATAGAAGAAAATGACCATGCCCATTTTCAAAGATCCTGGGGTCAGGGGTTCAAACAAACTATCAGGTGTACAGTCTAGACCAGACTTTAAATAATTCTTAAAGAATGATCTTTTTATCAATCATACTTTCTAAGAATTGGTGTTCACAAGATTACAAATGTACATAGGCCGGGTTAAATAGGAGAAAATGACCACGCCCATTTTCCAAGACCCTGGGGTCAGTGGTTCAAACAAAATATCAGGTGCACAACTAGACCATAGACTGAGAATAATGCAAAAACAATGATCTTTCTATCAATTATACTTTCTGAGAATTGGTGCTCACAAGATAATTAGATTACAGTGTTTTATGGGAGAAAATGACCACACCCTTTTTTCAAGATCCTGGGGGTCAGGGGCTCAAACAAAATATCATGTGCACAATTAGACCATAGACTGAGAATAAAGGCCTTGTTACATGACGCGATTAATCGCTTGCAATTAGTTGCAAGCGACAAATCGTGTCGAGTAACATAGCTTAATTAAAACTAATCGCATGCGACGCAACTTTTTTCAGATTAGAACATGTTCTATTCCTTGCGATTAATCACATGCAACTTTTAGCGTCAACCAATCAAAATGCCGGGTATTCCTTATAATTTCAACCCTAATTTGGCGAATTTTGGTCATATCAATTACATTGCCAATAAAATGGCGACTTTTCAGTACACTTACTGCAAGCTTTTTTAAATAAAAAATGTGATTTTCTGCCCTCTCTTCATCGAAAAAGTTATATGAATGTAATTGTAATGAAAACTGAAAATACATGCTATATTGTTTGTTGATAACACAATTTATTCGTAAACTTTAGGCGGAAAAGGTATTAATTAAGCACAAAATATATGCAATTACATGTTGTTGCAACGTGTAACAGACTGCGAGTCGCTGCAACTCGCTCGGACCAAAAAATCTCTGCAATTAGTTGCATGCAACTAATCGCGCCGTGTAACAAGGCCTTTATGCAAACATAATTATCTAATTTCTATCAATAATTTATGCTTTCTGAGAATTGGTGCTCACAAGATATAGGAGAAAATGGCCACGCCCATTTTCCAAGACCATGGGGTCAGGGGCTCAAACAAAATATCAGGTGCACAATAGGGCTGAGCTGTTTTATTGTGGTACCGGTATATCGCAATACGAGGCTTCGCAATAAATACCACGGTATTCGTTTTCGAAAACCAGTTTTTGACAATATTTTTTTATCTTCATATTTTAAGTTATTTCTTTGAAAATTATGAGAGAACGCAAATTCCTTCTCAAAATACAACAATAGGCTAATTCTAATTGCCAAAGGTGGATATAATTTTTATCTCCATGTCATTATGATATGCATTTAAGATACGCGTAAGACCTCTAAGCTAGAATGTCATAAATTACATCGTGCGCAATTTCCACCTTTTATTTTAATATTTCGCCTCATACAGCAGTGATGAAATCTACAATTTTCTGAATTGCCACTTTCAAACACGACTATAAATTCAAATAAGAAGTTTCAGTACTTTGCTGCACAGCCCATTTATTTAACTATAGATACTAATTTGTTCGACCTTTAAAAATTGCGTACGTCAACAAACTGCACATGTCAAGGGAAAAAAGTAAATCTTTCAACCGGATATTTGAATGCATGAAAGAAAGGAGGGGATCTCCAACAACACTTAGTTGCAGCACCAACAGCAAAGCCCAAAAGTACCCACTGTCAAAATATGATGATGATTGACTTCGAATGTTATATGGAAGGACTGTCAAATTTGTCTGCACGTCATGTCGATCTCAAATTTTTTTTTTTTTTTTTGGGGTATAAAATTTTGAAAAATTGAAGTTGGAAAATGAAAATCATAAGGAATCTCGATGTGATAAAATATTGCAAAATATCGTGATATTTTCCCAAATATCGCAATATATCGAAATACAAATTTGACCCGCAATACTCAGCCCTAGTGCACAACTAGACCACAGACTGAGGATAATGCAAAAACAATTATCTACTTCCTAAGAATTGGTGCTCACAAAATTACATACATATGTAGTTTAAAGATTAAATGGTCACCCCCATTTTCCAAGACCCTGGGGGTTAGGGGCTCAAAACAGAATATCAGGTGCACTAGACCATAGACTGAGAATAATGCTTAAACAATTATCTTTCTATCAATTATTCTTTCTGAGAATTGGTGCTCACAAGATTACATAGAGAAATATAGGAGAAAATGACCACGCCCATTTTCCAAGACCCTCAGGGGCTAAAACAAAATTTTCAGGGTTTTTTTTGTCATTTTGGGGAATGTGTCTCAGTGCCTGTCTCATTTGGGAAAATTTGTGACATTTTGCTAAAACTGGGAAAATTTTCACCAAAGTATAACCCTAAAGTATCATTTATTAACACTGGTAATCTATTGATTTGCTTCACTAAGTTGAACTGAACAAGGGATGAATACAAAACTTTAAAAAATGCACTTCAAAATAGGAAATTTTGTGCTGATTTCCAGGTTTTGAGTCTTATTTTCTCAGGTGATTTTTTTCACAATTCCTCTTTGGGAATTTCAGGGTGATTTTGGGGGGAAATTAGAGGAAATTTGGCATTGGGAAGGGGCCGAAATTCGGCCCCAGAACAAGGAAAAAAACCTGAAAATATCAGGTGCACAACTAGACCGTCACCCATTATCATGATTATAATGCAAAAAGAATTTATTTTGTACTATTCACAAATTCAGACTAGGATTCGCGCTCACAAGAAAAGTTTAATGGACAGACAGACAGCTGGACACAGGGCAATGGCATAAGCTCGACTGGTCTTTTACCAGTAGAGCTAAAAATTGAGTCAGAAAACGTGAATTTAGTTTTACAATAACAAAGAGGGAATGTGTTACATGCGCATGCACTTACATCATATAATTTTTCATATTCAACATATGATTTTCATAAAAGTAAATGTAGTTTACAGATTATACAGTAACCGGTGAAGTGACTCAGACTGTTCAAGGAGTTATTTGTGCAGCAATCTTTTAATATGTTTTAATCGTGTCAACATCGTCAAATATTCTGCTCACATATTACAGTTGGAAAGAGGCCAAATAAAATTTTCTGCATATCGATCCATTCTTCACTTGTTGCAATATTACGTCATGTCAGACCCATCCCTCCCCCCCCCCCCCCTGCCAAATTTAAATTAAGTGCATTTTTACGAAAATATATGTGTGCCCCATGCTAATTTTCCCTGTTTTGACAATTTTTTTTTCCAAACCAAAAGCTGGACCACTGGCAGTAGGAGTCTTACTACCCCACCACCCCCTCCCCTCCCCCTCTTTTGGTCAGTTAATTTTTCTTTTCAAGTTCGCGCCTATGGATTTTTTTGAAAATTGATTCAGGATGGCAACCATCTTCGTACATTCCATTGCTTGATAGCTGAGGGTTTCATGAAAATGTCTGACAACTTCGAAATCGATTTCAAACCATTTGCTGCAGAAAAAATCTGAAAATCAAAAATTGCGCGCCATATTTCGGAACTAGAAAGTGGGATCGGAGTAGGCATTTTCTCAGCTGGAAAAACACCCCCATGGCCACCTTCTTTGATCTGCGTGGTTGCAATATCTACCTCTGCACTTAAAATAACATTGATTAATATCATGGTAGTCGTAATTAAAGAAATATTTACCTTTTTCCTGGTAAAAACAATCAGCGCTACACTAGTGTGGCTCCTTGACATCCGATTCATCAAGATGCTTGAAATCCGAGCCCAAACTTTTTACCGAGTTTTCCTTTTTGATATGTATAGGCCTGAAAGGGTTTCCAAGTGTCTTACCTTGACGAAAAACTTGAAAATACAATGAAAACGTGGG
This sequence comes from Pinctada fucata, assembly GCA_028142955.1. Classification (NCBI taxonomy): domain Eukaryota; kingdom Metazoa; phylum Mollusca; class Bivalvia; order Pterioida; family Pteriidae; genus Pinctada; species Pinctada fucata. Next base: position 1,579,743 of record AP027103.1, read on the forward strand.
AAAAAAACAAGTGTTCGAATACTTTCCGAATTAAGATAATTTTTTTTGATTCGTGGAAAGGGGAGGGGGTTTACTGAGGGACGTCCCCGTTTTGAAACGAAATTATAAGGCTTTGAATAATGCGCACATTTTTTTTTGGTCCCCTACCGACGTTAGGAAATTCATACATGTATTTCCCAAGTGGACAATATCGTTGATTTAATGATCTTTTACACTGTGATCTTGACCTTCATGAACATGATGAATGACTTCATTCTTAGAATTTTAAACGAAAAAAAAACGTTCACTTTTGAACAATGCAATTGACATACAGTTTGCTTATGACAAAACCAATTATTCGATACCTTACATTTTGTAAATGACCTTATGACCTTGACTTATGAAAATACTCTTGTATTTTTTAGTTCACCTAGACGAAGTAGAGGGGGGGGGGGGGGGCTTAGGTGTCGGCGTTTGAGCAAAATGGGACAGGTCCATTCCCGCCAAACCATAAGTCATACATCAACCAAACTTGCATGGATGATGCATCTGAGGATGCTGACAACAATCCATGGCACGGAGGCTGCACCTGACCCACATTTTATGCTTGAGTGAGCAGGTTAGGTAAAACGAAACAGGTCCATTCCCGCCTTACTATAATTCCTACACCAACCAAACTTGCATGGATGATGCATCTGAGGATGCTAACTGCAATGCATGGTACGGAGGCTGCATCTCGTGACCATATGACCTCTCTTTACAATGTTTATCTTATATTGGGGAATTTGCACACTGTAGAAAGAGTGATAACTCTAAACTAAATCGATGCATTTGTCAGAACACAAAAGTAAATTAATTCCCTTTCATGAAAGAGGGATGATGTTAATATTAATACTCATAAAGATAATTTTGAAAAAAAAAAATAAGAAACAGATTCAAGATATCCTCAGTTAATAAGTTTTTCTAAAGATTTTACAGGAAATAGTTTCTCAACTTTAACATGTTTAATTGTAATGTTGATTATTCAATACTTGGAAAGACTAGAGATTTACAGATAATCAATTGGCTTTATCTATGAGCTGGAGAAATGATTGTCAATTCTTCACGTGAAATACCAGCATATCGAGTTTATCTACGTAGAAACCCTCATAATTTCAGACGCTTTTCAAGAGTTGTAGACAACCTTATCTTTGAGGGATGAACACGAAATTATCTAGAAATATGTCCATCATATTGTGCAATTCCCATCCCCACAGCTACTTACTTGTAATCTGACCTACATTTCATGCCTGAGTGAGCAGGTTAGGTTAAATGGGACAAGTCAATTCCCGCCTTACTTTAAGTCCTACATCAACCAACTTGCATGGATGATGCATCCAAGGATGCTTACAACAATGCATACTAGTAGTACGGAGGCTGCATCTGACCTACATTTCATGCTTGAGTGAGCAGGTTAGGTTAAATGGGACAGATCCATTCCCGCCTTGCTATAAAACAAAGGAGGGGATCTCCAACAACACCAGGTTGCAGCACCCACAGCAAAACCCAAAACACCCAATGCAAAAACACAAAGCAGACAAGCACAGAAAGGGACGCATAAAGGACAAGGAACGTCAACGCACAACACAGAAACATCAAACACAAAGGACTACACATAAACCAACGAGACCAATGGGCAACCGGTGCTGACTTAGGACGGCCATCTGCCACGAAAATAGCAGAAGGTGTGGTTATCCTGGATTACGTGCGCACAACCCTCCCACATTTCCGATTACCCAGAGGTCTCGAAGAACGTACAATTGTGGTGTAAAACGACCTCCTCACTGTCAGATGACCACACACAAACAAGACCGCAAAAACGCAGGGGCCCAAGCAACACAAACGAATATGTAAATGGATATCAAAAGAGGGCGTACGTAACACAGTCCGTGCTCTGCCGGCTGTAGCGAGCTCATGTATGTTATCACCCGAGGAGTCCGACTGACATTCAGATAGGACAGGAGTCGGGGCCCTGTCTTCTCTAAAGAGGTTTGGAAAGGGCCCGTCATGGAGTCCCGTCGTCATAGTCAGTCAGAGTGCAAGTTTTAAGAATGCGCTGGTATAAGACTGTAGATTGGTCAAGTACCAAGCCTAGTGTCCATGGTACAGATGCTGCATCTGACCCACATTCCATGATTGAGCAATCAGGTTAAGTAAAAAGGGACCGGTCCAATTTTGGTCTATTTTAAGTCCTAGATCAATAAAAAATAAAACCTGTGTTTGATAGAAAGTATGAATCAGCACCACAAACTGTTTTATCAATAAACAAAAAAAATTTTTAATTGTTTTACAAATAATGAGTACACAGCGATATCTTTTGGTTTTTGTTCAGATACATAGTTTTGCCTTGTAAATAGAAAATAATATTATTCAGGGGCGGATCCAGAACCCCAATTGCCGGGGGGGGGGCACATTCAATTTTTATGGGAATCATCTGCGAGGCCCGAAGGGCCGAGTGGGGGAGGGTCTGGGAGGGGTTTCCCCTCCCATTGGTGGGGGTTCGGGGGGCCTCCCCCGAGAAAATTTTGAAAAAATGAAGCAATTTGGTGGCATCTGAAGCGTATTTGAAATGAATTTAGAAGGGACTTGGCGCGCATAATGCAGTCCGTGTCAATAACAATAATGAGTATATATTTGAAAATTTTCGACATGCTGAATTGTTCTTGCAAGGCATGCAGAAGTCTACATGTTCAGGATTTCGTAAGGAAATGGGCGGATCAAGAGAAGTTTTGCAAAGGCAGAGAGGTCAGTCCATGGGGGTGTCCAACCGTAAATTCACGTAAAACTAGGAGAAAAAAAATCAGCATTTTATGCCAATTCCAGGCGGGATCTGACCCCCTAACCATATCTCTAGATCCGCGCTTGTTTGCTTATTTTTGTAAGGTAAAGAAATAAGTAAATGATAAATTTCCTTCACAAACTAGAGATCATGGGTGCCCCCATTCCCTGCATCGTTCAGATTGAAAGTTGGCAATTCGATTCTAAAAATAAAGAAAAACATGCATTTTTCTTTGCAAAATTCTTGGAGGCAGCCGGTATAAATCTGGCTAAAACAATTCTAATTGTTCATTTAAAAAAACTTGATCATGACCTCAAATTAAAAACGATCTTGAAAAAAAATTCTTTTAAAAATTGTCAGTTTCATATAGAAGGTTATATCGAAGATTTGGTCAAGAAATATGTGTGTCCCTTGCATATAGGACTATTACTCCCGATTCATCCCTCAGATGAAGAAAATTCGATATGAACATGATTTCCGAAACGTGTGTACATGTACGTCCATGTACAGACAATCGACATGGCAGTAATGCATCCATCCCGACTTTGTTATCTAACCCCGAGAATTTTTTGGAAAATGTACTCAAATCGGTGGTTTCTGGGCTGTTTTGGGGCTATTTCTGACTAATTTCATAGATTTATTACGGAAACAGCACTTTTTAAATGCTTCCAAAAGCATGTCATAAGTGCCCCTTCTTTGGGTACTGCCTGCCCCCCCCCCCTCCCCCCCGGCTGAATCCGCCACTGTTATTGTAAGAAATAAATTTATATCTTTATAAGCAGGATATTGAATTTTATATCCCCAAATAAGACATTTTAAATCATACACATGTTTTCCTATTCCTAAATTTTCAGAAATTAAATATATTCTTTCCCAGAAATTCATTAAATATTTACATGTAATGAAAAAATGTTCATAATCTTCTATACAGTAGCAAAACTTGAGTGTCCATTTTGACTTATTTTCCATTGTTTTAATAGACTTTGATTTGGTAATATGTAATGTAACAGTTTCCATCTTACTAATTTATGTTTGTTTTCAAGTAAGCAAGTATGTATAAATGTTAAAGTATATTTTGCTTTCGATCTTAAATTTTCGTCATGAAGTATTCGAATCCATCTGGAAAATCCTATTGGTATCTCTTTGTTAATACATTTTAACTGATTGTAAATATCTTTTGTTTTAAGTTTACTTAGTTTTTGATTACATAATTTAATTTGTGAGTCTATTCTAACTGTAGACTGTTTTGAGTCATTAGTTTTGAGAAGATCAATCCATTTTTGTGGTATAGCTTGTCTTAGCTTTACAATTTCCGAGATCCAATTAGATTTATTTTCCAATTTACTTAGGATGACCTTTCCAGAAATATTCCCATCTTTATCAATAATGTCATTTATGTACATGGTGTCACTTTTTAACCGTTTTTTAAACAAGAGACTTTTTCCTTTCAGCATAATGTCTTGGTTCCCCCAGATTATTTGTTGCCGGACGTGAGTATATGTGAAAGGTATGTGTTTTCAGTGTTTTTATATTAAAGCCATGTTTTAATTATTTCGAGATAAAATTCTGGAATCTTTTTTTAATTCTTCTAATGAATTTACACTTTTTAATCTCATATCAAATACTAAAAAATCTTTTCCTATTTTGTTCAAATGGTATTTTGGAATACTTTTCCAATTAGATAAATGATCATCTTTTAGTCTTTTTTATCCATGTTATTTTTATTGCTTCAATGTATTTGTCTATATCGATCATATTAAGTCCCACATTACAAATGTCTTGAGATTAAGTTGTTCTTTTAATTTTCTCTGGTTTATCATTCCATATGAATTTATAAATTAAAATTAAAATTTGTATTTTTGTTGTTATTTATTGATCCTAATTCTAGGCGTTACTGTCATAGAATTTGTATCAAAAATACTTCTTCCTAAAATTAGGACCGATAGAAGGAAAACATTACCATTTTTAGTTCAGAACATTTCTCCAATCTTACATTTTTTTATTTGTATGTATGAAATACTAGCTGCAAATCAAGGATGTCATTAATTTTGAGATTTTAGCAACTTCAGTCAATAAGTATGAAATATATCGAAATTCGCTATGTATGTGTTTATTTTACTCAATACCACATGATTTATGAGAAACTGCCTCTCATATTTTTGAAAAATCTCAGAATTTTGTGAATTGCATTCAATATGACCTTGACATTGGGTCCTATGGCTTTGAAACTTTTAAGGTGGTTGTTTTTTATTAATAATGCGCTTTCATGTGCACTGATAAAAATTGCTTAAAACATATAAGGGACAGCTAAAAAAATTACCAGTAAATTACTCTATGTGTAATACTACTGAACCGACTGTAACAATGGTAACCATTTTTATACCCTTTTAAATAAAATTTGAAGAGGTCCTACTCAAATTTTCTTAAAGATCGAGGATTACACTTATAAGGTAATTGGCAGTAGAAATAAAGTTAACCTGACATTTCAAAATATTTGCCCTTAAAATTGAGTAAAATCATGTAAAATTAGGAGTTTTTTTTCGGTCTACAATAGGGTCTCTTTAAAACATTTTCTTGCATACATTTTGAGCATATTGACGAAAAGAATAGTGGATGGAGGCATACTTTTTGTGTAGTATTAAACTATGAAAGATATAAAGAATAAAATAAAGTAAATTTCAGTTGACTACAATACCTGTTACCATGGAAACGAACCTTGTGAAAATACCATGTTACAAGTAATCTACCTATACGTAAAATTTTAAACATGGTTTCCATAGCAACGAAAGCTATACTTTTTAAGAAGGAAATTTATTTTTGTCTCAGTACATCATATACACATTCCATACTAAAAATCTCCAAAATTGGTGACATGTCATTTCCATTTATCCTATAAAATGTATCAATACTGTATAGGTATTCTATTCCTTCCCATCATAATAATAGGGAAGGGTTCCAACTCTTTACCTTTACCTTTACCTTTGAAGAAAATTTCAAACCAATTTTAATTAACCAGACACGTGTTTCGGATAGTAAATCCTCATCAGTGATGCGCTTCCAGCCAAAGTGATTTTCAGACACAGTCAAAATCCATTTCAGTAGCGCCATCTGCTTTCATGTTGTGCAATTGCTTTGTAGAGAGTGCCCGGCTCCAATTTTCCTGTAGGGTCGATTCAGTAGCAGAGTTTAATAAAATCGATGACCAAAATAGCATCCAGAATGCTAATATTTACATTTTCATGATTTGTACGAACTATGCAGTACCAAGATATCTTGGTTTAATCCATGTGAATAAAACATTGTGTTCGATAGAATATGATCACACGAAACAAAAAATCATATTTTTTTTCAAAATATCTCGCTCCACAAAGAGTCAAAATTAATCAAATAACAGCTAGCGACGTCAAGCAGTTGGAATGTAAAAAGCAGGCGATTTCGAGAAACGAAAATCATAATTCCACGTTAAGCTAGCCGTCACAGGATGATTGGATCAATCATCGGCCTGTAAGATCGTGTGTAAGCACTGTGTACAGCCTAATGTGACGAATTGATAAATCACATAAATCACAGGATTTATAACATCTTCAATAGTAAAAATATCAAAATGACCCGATGATTCTTCAAATTTATCTCTAATGCTTTGATATAAGTTACAGCTTAACAGAAAATGCTCTTCATCTTCAACTTTATTAATACAGAACTTGCAATATCTATTTGAACGAGGAATAGGAGGTTGACAATATCTACCAACTTCAATATTCAAAGTGTGTGCACTTATCCGTAGTTTCGAAAGTAGTGATCTTAAGGTTTTCTGTAATGGATATGTTAAATATTCTTGAATTTTAAATTCATAATTGTAAATTTTGCTAAAGAATAATAATTTACCATCCTCTAAATGTTTGGTATAATGAAGTTGATCAAAAACGGATTTTTCAAAGAATTTTCTGAGTTGATTTGAAAATTTTTCGAAGGAAACACTCAAAGATTCGAGTCTAATTAAAGTTTTTACATTATCCAAAGTTTTCCTAATGCTAGAACAATTCCCTTTTTGAGACAATTTTTCATCTTCAATGAAAGCTTCTTCTAAGATTTCTTTATTAGGAGAATTGTCAACATCCTGTAATCTTGAATAATATTTAAAAATAAGTTCATACATTCTAATACATATCGGATAAATTCCTAATTCACACAAAACAGCAACATTGGAAGCTTTTCTATGCACCCCAAGAATATCTTTTAGAATCATGTTTTGAATTTTCTCTATAGGAGTTTTACTTATATTAATAATGTCTATTTTAAAATCTGCTATCCATATTTCTGAAGAGTAAGTAAGAATAGGCATGGTCAAGGATTGGTAAAGTTTTAGCCATACTTCTACTGAGAAAGGGACTGTGATAACAAGAACAACGTAGGTTGCTATATTTTTTATGTAACTCTAGTCGCTAAATCATTAATCACTAGTGGTTTTGTTAGCTGACTTGTACATAGAGGTAGTCTTGGTTTTGGTTTCCATTCCCCGTCATCTCTCCTTGGTCTCATGGCTCTGCTTCGCTCCATTACTTCTTTGATGCGTGCATTCGTTCGAAAAATCCAATCGTTAAGATCGAATCTTCCGTCACCATTAAGAACTTTAGCAGTCTCACAAAGTGTATAGATGAAATGGGTTCCGATTGTTTGTTGATCATCTGCATTATCATCACCATTATTATCAGCATTATCAGCATCATCAGCATCGTCCGTATCGTTTTCATCAGACTCATATTCATCCGTATCAACGTCATCTTCGTTATCTTCTTTGTCATCACCATCGTCGTCTATATCCTTCTTCTGACCATCAGTAGAGCTGTCATCTTCCTCATTTTCATTTATATCATTCTCTAAATTATCTTCTTCTTTTATCTCTCCATCATTGTTTGTGTTCTCTTTAATCCCTAACGCACTCTTCCTAACCTTTCTTTCCGTCTTTCGCCGAAGTGATTCCAATGTCTCAACTAGGCCTTTCTCCATCAAGTCACAGTAAAGTTTTGGCTTACGAGCTCTTATGTAATCCACATATATTGCTATGAAATGAAATAAAACAATTCTTTAATTTATGCAAACTATCATGCAATAGTATTATATTTGTTACTAGATCTCCAAGTAAATTGATTAAAAGTAAAATAATCTTAAATTATCTTTAATTCATTGTTTCGTTTAGACAAATAATAAAGCCTTCGCTCAAGCAGCAAGATACGCCCAACTCCATACGGACAAATCGGATGAACATGAAAATCGAAAGGCGGCTTCCTCTTCAAAGTCAATGTACACATATCATGAAAATCCGTTGACGCATATTCAATTTATTGTGTTCCATGCACCTATATTTTGCCATCAGCTTAACATGTATATGCATAATGTATTATAATCCTCCCCCTCCCATTACACATAATTTCTCGATTATGCGACAAAAAATTCTAAAAACCTGTTACATAAGTCAAAGAACATCCTTCCTTCTTAAAGTATACAAATGTTCTAAACATTTCATCCAAAAATAAATTTTTAAAGGATTTTTAACTATTTTGGTATATTTTCACAGTATTTTAAAATTCTAAGTCCCATAACTCCGTAACGACAAATTGGATGAACTTGAATATCGAAGGCAGCTTCCTCTCTAAAGTCTGTTCGCAATGTACAATTATCATGAAAATCTGTTGATGCATATTCAAGTTATTGCGTTCCATGCACCTATACATGTATCTGCATAAAACTCCCCTTCCAATTACACATGATTTTTAGATTATGCGACAAAAAAATTAAAAACCCGTTACAGATTACAGATCACAATTAATTTTGAAAGTTCGTTGATCACGCAAATAGTTCCTGATTATTTCAACCCCTCGTCTTCTTACATTTAATTTCTACGACTCTTTTTACACTAGATGATTCGTTTTTTACGCCAATGAGTCGCAGATGAGTTGAAAAAAAATATTCTAGCATGTTGAATGATACTGCATCATCCTAATCGCGGAATGACAGATGTGTTATGAGGCTCTAGAATTGATAGATTGTAGAACATTAGAGCCACAGATACCCCCTTTTGGGTTTAAAAAGATATTAAAAGTCTACTAAGCGACAGATTTTTGCATGAATCCATTTCTGAGCTTATTTTGATACTATCTAGCAGATATAAAAGTTTCAAGCAAAAAATGGTGGTGCGATTCGAGTATTTAATCGTCATATTAGTATAATTTACAAAGGATTATATAGGAAAAAATAATTGGGGTCTGATACCTATAAGCGCGCGCAGTGATATCACGTGTGGAACTAAATAGAGACCAGACGAGGGGAAATGGAGAAAATATGATAAATATAGGATGAAAAAATAATTTTCATGATACTGCTAGATGACAATTTCTGGGTTATCAGAGCTGATCTGGCGTAAATGGGGGGGGGGGGGGGGGGGTCCGTGGTGAGCGAACATGTGCTTAAACGGGAAAGGAGGCCGAGGTAAGGACAAAGTGTGATTTTTTTTTCATTACTGCGACATGCTTGCATTTGCTGTGTGTCATGCTGTTACTATTACCATAAATATATTTGTTCTCATCCAATAGCCAAGTATTGCCTGGCTCTACCCCCTCCCCTCAACAAGAAATCGATGGGGGGGGGGGGGGGGGTCCGTTTTTCGATCTCCGTTCGTAGTTCACATGTACAGCTGAACTTTATTTGCTGGAATAATGTTTTTATATGCCATCTCATGCGGTCTGCACTAAAAATATAATTGAAATCGCAAAAGAATAAGTTTTCTGACGTTTTAAACGTTAATTTTCAATTTTTTGTCGATAGACTAAGAGGGCCTAACGAAAATTCATATAAATTCGAAAACGGTACATATGCAGTTTTTAGCACCATAAATTATGAGAATTCAGCCATTTGAAAGAGTCACATTTCATTTTTTTTTTAAATATCTGTAGAATTGCGGAAATGACAGAAATTTGAAATCAGCGTAATTGAAAATAATTCTTATCAAAAACTAGATTCTGGGACATCAATAGACTACCTGTAAAATGCTACTATTTGAATAATAATGAAAGTTTTGAGCTGAAACTTGATAAACAGCATCAGAAGATACCAAGGAAGGGTTCTGATGCAAAAGTTTGACTTTCAATTAAAATTTTTGAGAGTTTTAGATTACAGATCACAATTAATTTTGAAAGTTCGTTGATCACGCAAATAGTTCCTGATTATTTCAACCCCTCGTCTTCTTACATTTAATTTCTACGACTCTTTTTACACTAGATGATTCGTTTTTTACGCCAATGAGTCGCAGATGAGTTGAAAAAAAATATTCTAGCATGTTGAATGATACTGCATCATCCTAATCGCGGAATGACAGATGTGTTATGAGGCTCTAGAATTGATAGATTGTAGAACATTAGAGCCACAGATACCCCCTTTCGGGTTTAAAAAGATATTAAAAGTCTACTAAGCGACAGATTTTTGCATGAATCCATTTCTGAGCTTATTTTGATACTATCTAGCAGATATAAAAGTTTCAAGCAAAAAATGGTGGTGCGATTCGAGTATTTAATCGTCATATTAGTATAATTTACAAAGGATTATATAGGAAAAAATAATTGGGGTCTGATACCTATAAGCGCGCGCAGTGATATCACGTGTGGAACTAAATAGAGACCAGACGAGGGGAAATGGAGAAAATATGATAAATATAGGATGAAAAAATAATTTTCATGATACTGCTAGATGACAATTTCTGGGTTATCAGAGCTGATCTGGCGTAAATGGGGGGGGGGGGGGGGGGGGTCCGTGGTGAGCGAACATGTGCTTAAACGGGAAAGGAGGCCGAGGTAAGGACAAAGTGTGATTTTTTTTTCATTACTGCGACATGCTTGCATTTGCTGTGTGTCATGCTGTTACTATTACCATAAATATATTTGTTCTCATCCAATAGCCAAGTATTGCCTGGCTCTACCCCCTCCCCTCAACAAGAAATCGATGGGGGGGGGGGGGTCCGTTTTTCGATCTCCGTTCGTAGTTCACATGTACAGCTGAACTTTATTTGCTGGAATAATGTTTTTATATGCCATCTCATGCGGTCTGCACTAAAAATATAATTGAAATCGCAAAAGAATAAGTTTTCTGACGTTTTAAACGTTAATTTTCAATTTTTTGTCGATAGACTAAGAGGGCCTAACGAAAATTCATATAAATTCGAAAACGGTACATATGCAGTTTTTAGCACCATAAATTATGAGAATTCAGCCATTTGAAAGAGTCACATTTCATTTTTTTTTTAAATATCTGTAGAATTGCGGAAATGACAGAAATTTGAAATCAGCGTAATTGAAAATAATTCTTATCAAAAACTAGATTCTGGGACATCAATAGACTACCTGTAAAATGCTACTATTTGAATAATAATGAAAGTTTTGAGCTGAAACTTGATAAACAGCATCAGAAGATACCAAGGAAGGGTTCTGATGCAAAAGTTTGACTTTCAATTAAAATTTTTGAGAGTTTTAGATTACAGATCACAATTAATTTTGAAAGTTCGTTGATCACGCAAATAGTTCCTGATTATTTCAACCCCTCGTCTTCTTACATTTAATTTCTACGACTCTTTTTACACTAGATGATTCGTTTTTTACGCCAATGAGTCGCAGATGAGTTGAAAAAAAATATTCTAGCATGTTGAATGATACTGCATCATCCTAATCGCGGAATGACAGATGTGTTATGAGGCTCTAGAATTGATAGATTGTAGAACATTAGAGCCACAGATACCCCCTTTCGGGTTTAAAAAGATATTAAAAGTCTACTAAGCGACAGATTTTTGCATGAATCCATTTCTGAGCTTATTTTGATACTATCTAGCAGATATAAAAGTTTCAAGCAAAAAATGGTGGTGCGATTCGAGTATTTAATCGTCATATTAGTATAATTTACAAAGGATTATATAGGAAAAAATAATTGGGGTCTGATACCTATAAGCGCGCGCAGTGATATCACGTGTGGAACTAAATAGAGACCAGACGAGGGGAAATGGAGAAAATATGATAAATATAGGATGAAAAAATAATTTTCATGATACTGCTAGATGACAATTTCTGGGTTATCAGAGCTGATCTGGCGTAAATGGGGGGGGGGGGGGGGGGGTCCGTGGTGAGCGAACATGTGCTTAAACGGGAAAGGAGGCCGAGGTAAGGACAAAGTGTGATTTTTTTTTCATTACTGCGACATGCTTGCATTTGCTGTGTGTCATGCTGTTACTATTACCATAAATATATTTGTTCTCATCCAATAGCCAAGTATTGCCTGGCTCTACCCCCTCCCCTCAACAAGAAATCGATGGGGGGGGGGGTCCGTTTTTCGATCTCCGTTCGTAGTTCACATGTACAGCTGAACTTTATTTGCTGGAATAATGTTTTTATATGCCATCTCATGCGGTCTGCACTAAAAATATAATTGAAATCGCAAAAGAATAAGTTTTCTGACGTTTTAAACGTTAATTTTCAATTTTTTGTCGATAGACTAAGAGGGCCTAACGAAAATTCATATAAATTCGAAAACGGTACATATGCAGTTTTTAGCACCATAAATTATGAGAATTCAGCCATTTGAAAGAGTCACATTTCATTTTTTTTTTAAATATCTGTAGAATTGCGGAAATGACAGAAATTTGAAATCAGCGTAATTGAAAATAATTCTTATCAAAAACTAGATTCTGGGACATCAATAGACTACCTGTAAAATGCTACTATTTGAATAATAATGAAAGTTTTGAGCTGAAACTTGATAAACAGCATCAGAAGATACCAAGGAAGGGTTCTGATGCAAAAGTTTGACTTTCAATTAAAATTTTTGAGAGTTTTAGATTACAGATCACAATTAATTTTGAAAGTTCGTTGATCACGCAAATAGTTCCTGATTATTTCAACCCCTCGTCTTCTTACATTTAATTTCTACGACTCTTTTTACACTAGATGATTCGTTTTTTACGCCAATGAGTCGCAGATGAGTTGAAAAAAAATATTCTAGCATGTTGAATGATACTGCATCATCCTAATCGCGGAATGACAGATGTGTTATGAGGCTCTAGAATTGATAGATTGTAGAACATTAGAGCCACAGATACCCCCTTTTGGGTTTAAAAAGATATTAAAAGTCTACTAAGCGACAGATTTTTGCATGAATCCATTTCTGAGCTTATTTTGATACTATCTAGCAGATATAAAAGTTTCAAGCAAAAAATGGTGGTGCGATTCGAGTATTTAATCGTCATATTAGTATAATTTACAAAGGATTATATAGGAAAAAATAATTGGGGTCTGATACCTATAAGCGCGCGCAGTGATATCACGTGTGGAACTAAATAGAGACCAGACGAGGGGAAATGGAGAAAATATGATAAATATAGGATGAAAAAATAATTTTCATGATACTGCTAGATGACAATTTCTGGGTTATCAGAGCTGATCTGGCGTAAATGGGGGGGGGGGGGGGGGGGTCCGTGGTGAGCGAACATGTGCTTAAACGGGAAAGGAGGCCGAGGTAAGGACAAAGTGTGATTTTTTTTTCATTACTGCGACATGCTTGCATTTGCTGTGTGTCATGCTGTTACTATTACCATAAATATATTTGTTCTCATCCAATAGCCAAGTATTGCCTGGCTCTACCCCCTCCCCTCAACAAGAAATCGATGGGGGGGGGGTCCGTTTTTCGATCTCCGTTCGTAGTTCACATGTACAGCTGAACTTTATTTGCTGGAATAATGTTTTTATATGCCATCTCATGCGGTCTGCACTAAAAATATAATTGAAATCGCAAAAGAATAAGTTTTCTGACGTTTTAAACGTTAATTTTCAATTTTTTGTCGATAGACTAAGAGGGCCTAACGAAAATTCATATAAATTCGAAAACGGTACATATGCAGTTTTTAGCACCATAAATTATGAGAATTCAGCCATTTGAAAGAGTCACATTTCATTTTTTTTTTAAATATCTGTAGAATTGCGGAAATGACAGAAATTTGAAATCAGCGTAATTGAAAATAATTCTTATCAAAAACTAGATTCTGGGACATCAATAGACTACCTGTAAAATGCTACTATTTGAATAATAATGAAAGTTTTGAGCTGAAACTTGATAAACAGCATCAGAAGATACCAAGGAAGGGTTCTGATGCAAAAGTTTGACTTTCAATTAAAATTTTTGAGAGTTTTAGATTACAGATCACAATTAATTTTGAAAGTTCGTTGATCACGCAAATAGTTCCTGATTATTTCAACCCCTCGTCTTCTTACATTTAATTTCTACGACTCTTTTTACACTAGATGATTCGTTTTTTACGCCAATGAGTCGCAGATGAGTTGAAAAAAAATATTCTAGCATGTTGAATGATACTGCATCATCCTAATCGCGGAATGACAGATGTGTTATGAGGCTCTAGAATTGATAGATTGTAGAACATTAGAGCCACAGATACCCCCTTTCGGGTTTAAAAAGATATTAAAAGTCTACTAAGCGACAGATTTTTGCATGAATCCATTTCTGAGCTTATTTTGATACTATCTAGCAGATATAAAAGTTTCAAGCAAAAAATGGTGGTGCGATTCGAGTATTTAATCGTCATATTAGTATAATTTACAAAGGATTATATAGGAAAAAATAATTGGGGTCTGATACCTATAAGCGCGCGCAGTGATATCACGTGTGGAACTAAATAGAGACCAGACGAGGGGAAATGGAGAAAATATGATAAATATAGGATGAAAAAATAATTTTCATGATACTGCTAGATGACAATTTCTGGGTTATCAGAGCTGATCTGGCGTAAATGGGGGGGGGGGGGGGGGGGGTCCGTGGTGAGCGAACATGTGCTTAAACGGGAAAGGAGGCCGAGGTAAGGACAAAGTGTGATTTTTTTTTCATTACTGCGACATGCTTGCATTTGCTGTGTGTCATGCTGTTACTATTACCATAAATATATTTGTTCTCATCCAATAGCCAAGTATTGCCTGGCTCTACCCCCTCCCCTCAACAAGAAATCGATGGGGGGGGGGGTCCGTTTTTCGATCTCCGTTCGTAGTTCACATGTACAGCTGAACTTTATTTGCTGGAATAATGTTTTTATATGCCATCTCATGCGGTCTGCACTAAAAATATAATTGAAATCGCAAAAGAATAAGTTTTCTGACGTTTTAAACGTTAATTTTCAATTTTTTGTCGATAGACTAAGAGGGCCTAACGAAAATTCATATAAATTCGAAAACGGTACATATGCAGTTTTTAGCACCATAAATTATGAGAATTCAGCCATTTGAAAGAGTCACATTTCATTTTTTTTTTAAATATCTGTAGAATTGCGGAAATGACAGAAATTTGAAATCAGCGTAATTGAAAATAATTCTTATCAAAAACTAGATTCTGGGACATCAATAGACTACCTGTAAAATGCTACTATTTGAATAATAATGAAAGTTTTGAGCTGAAACTTGATAAACAGCATCAGAAGATACCAAGGAAGGGTTCTGATGCAAAAGTTTGACTTTCAATTAAAATTTTTGAGAGTTTTAGATTACAGATCACAATTAATTTTGAAAGTTCGTTGGTCACGCAAATAGTTCCTGATTATTTCAACCCCTCGTCTTCTTACATTTAATTTCTACGACTCTTTTTACACTAGATGATTCGTTTTTTACGCCAATGAGTCGCAGATGAGTTGAAAAAAAATATTCTAGCATGTTGAATGATACTGCATCATCCTAATCGCGGAATGACAGATGTGTTATGAGGCTCTAGAATTGATAGATTGTAGAACATTAGAGCCACAGATACCCCCTTTTGGGTTTAAAAAGATATTAAAAGTCTACTAAGCGACAGATTTTTGCATGAATCCATTTCTGAGCTTATTTTGATACTATCTAGCAGATATAAAAGTTTCAAGCAAAAAATGGTGGTGCGATTCGAGTATTTAATCGTCATATTAGTATAATTTACAAAGGATTATATAGGAAAAAATAATTGGGGTCTGATACCTATAAGCGCGCGCAGTGATATCACGTGTGGAACTAAATAGAGACCAGACGAGGGGAAATGGAGAAAATATGATAAATATAGGATGAAAAAATAATTTTCATGATACTGCTAGATGACAATTTCTGGGTTATCAGAGCTGATCTGGCGTAAATGGGGGGGGGGGGGGGGGGTCCGTGGTGAGCGAACATGTGCTTAAACGGGAAAGGAGGCCGAGGTAAGGACAAAGTGTGATTTTTTTTTCATTACTGCGACATGCTTGCATTTGCTGTGTGTCATGCTGTTACTATTACCATAAATATATTTGTTCTCATCCAATAGCCAAGTATTGCCTGGCTCTACCCCCTCCCCTCAACAAGAAATCGATGGGGGGGGGGTCCGTTTTTCGATCTCCGTTCGTAGTTCACATGTACAGCTGAACTTTATTTGCTGGAATAATGTTTTTATATGCCATCTCATGCGGTCTGCACTAAAAATATAATTGAAATCGCAAAAGAATAAGTTTTCTGACGTTTTAAACGTTAATTTTCAATTTTTTGTCGATAGACTAAGAGGGCCTAACGAAAATTCATATAAATTCGAAAACGGTACATATGCAGTTTTTAGCACCATAAATTATGAGAATTCAGCCATTTGAAAGAGTCACATTTCATTTTTTTTTTAAATATCTGTAGAATTGCGGAAATGACAGAAATTTGAAATCAGCGTAATTGAAAATAATTCTTATCAAAAACTAGATTCTGGGACATCAATAGACTACCTGTAAAATGCTACTATTTGAATAATAATGAAAGTTTTGAGCTGAAACTTGATAAACAGCATCAGAAGATACCAAGGAAGGGTTCTGATGCAAAAGTTTGACTTTCAATTAAAATTTTTGAGAGTTTTTATAAGCGCGCGCAGTGATATCACGTGTGGAACTAAATAGAGACCAGACGAGGGGAAATGGAGAAAATATGATAAATATAGGATGAAAAAATAATTTTCATGATACTGCTAGATGACAATTTCTGGGTTATCAGAGCTGATCTGGCGTAAATGGGGGGGGGGGGGGGGGGTCCGTGGTGAGCGAACATGTGCTTAAACGGGAAAGGAGGCCGAGGTAAGGACAAAGTGTGATTTTTTTTTCATTACTGCGACATGCTTGCATTTGCTGTGTGTCATGCTGTTACTATTACCATAAATATATTTGTTCTCATCCAATAGCCAAGTATTGCCTGGCTCTACCCCCTCCCCTCAACAAGAAATCGATGGGGGGGGGTCCGTTTTTCGATCTCCGTTCGTAGTTCACATGTACAGCTGAACTTTATTTGCTGGAATAATGTTTTTATATGCCATCTCATGCGGTCTGCACTAAAAATATAATTGAAATCGCAAAAGAATAAGTTTTCTGACGTTTTAAACGTTAATTTTCAATTTTTTGTCGATAGACTAAGAGGGCCTAACGAAAATTCATATAAATTCGAAAACGGTACATATGCAGTTTTTAGCACCATAAATTATGAGAATTCAGCCATTTGAAAGAGTCACATTTCATTTTTTTTTAAATATCTGTAGAATTGCGGAAATGACAGAAATTTGAAATCAGCGTAATTGAAAATAATTCTTATCAAAAACTAGATTCTGGGACATCAATAGACTACCTGTAAAATGCTACTATTTGAATAATAATGAAAGTTTTGAGCTGAAACTTGATAAACAGCATCAGAAGATACCAAGGAAGGGTTCTGATGCAAAAGTTTGACTTTCAATTAAAATTTTTGAGAGTTTTTATAAGCGCGCGCAGTGATATCACGTGTGGAACTAAATAGAGACCAGACGAGGGGAAATGGAGAAAATATGATAAATATAGGATGAAAAAATAATTTTCATGATACTGCTAGATGACAATTTCTGGGTTATCAGAGCTGATCTGGCGTAAATGGGGGGGGGGGGGGGGTCCGTGGTGAGCGAACATGTGCTTAAACGGGAAAGGAGGCCGAGGTAAGGACAAAGTGTGATTTTTTTTTCATTACTGCGACATGCTTGCATTTGCTGTGTGTCATGCTGTTACTATTACCATAAATATATTTGTTCTCATCCAATAGCCAAGTATTGCCTGGCTCTACCCCCTCCCCTCAACAAGAAATCGATGGGGGGGGGGGGTCCGTTTTTCGATCTCCGTTCGTAGTTCACATGTACAGCTGAACTTTATTTGCTGGAATAATGTTTTTATATGCCATCTCATGCGGTCTGCACTAAAAATATAATTGAAATCGCAAAAGAATAAGTTTTCTGACGTTTTAAACGTTAATTTTCAATTTTTTGTCGATAGACTAAGAGGGCCTAACGAAAATTCATATAAATTCGAAAACGGTACATATGCAGTTTTTAGCACCATAAATTATGAGAATTCAGCCATTTGAAAGAGTCACATTTCATTTTTTTTTTAAATATCTGTAGAATTGCGGAAATGACAGAAATTTGAAATCAGCGTAATTGAAAATAATTCTTATCAAAAACTAGATTCTGGGACATCAATAGACTACCTGTAAAATGCTACTATTTGAATAATAATGAAAGTTTTGAGCTGAAACTTGATAAACAGCATCAGAAGATACCAAGGAAGGGTTCTGATGCAAAAGTTTGACTTTCAATTAAAATTTTTGAGAGTTTTAGATTACAGATCACAATTAATTTTGAAAGTTCGTTGATCACGCAAATAGTTCCTGATTATTTCAACCCCTCGTCTTCTTACATTTAATTTCTACGACTCTTTTTACACTAGATGATTCGTTTTTTACGCCAATGAGTCGCAGATGAGTTGAAAAAAAATATTCTAGCATGTTGAATGATACTGCATCATCCTAATCGCGGAATGACAGATGTGTTATGAGGCTCTAGAATTGATAGATTGTAGAACATTAGAGCCACAGATACCCCCTTTTGGGTTTAAAAAGATATTAAAAGTCTACTAAGCGACAGATTTTTGCATGAATCCATTTCTGAGCTTATTTTGATACTATCTAGCAGATATAAAAGTTTCAAGCAAAAAATGGTGGTGCGATTCGAGTATTTAATCGTCATATTAGTATAATTTACAAAGGATTATATAGGAAAAAATAATTGGGGTCTGATACCTATAAGCGCGCGCAGTGATATCACGTGTGGAACTAAATAGAGACCAGACGAGGGGAAATGGAGAAAATATGATAAATATAGGATGAAAAAATAATTTTCATGATACTGCTAGATGACAATTTCTGGGTTATCAGAGCTGATCTGGCGTAAATGGGGGGGGGGGGGGGGGGTCCGTGGTGAGCGAACATGTGCTTAAACGGGAAAGGAGGCCGAGGTAAGGACAAAGTGTGATTTTTTTTTCATTACTGCGACATGCTTGCATTTGCTGTGTGTCATGCTGTTACTATTACCATAAATATATTTGTTCTCATCCAATAGCCAAGTATTGCCTGGCTCTACCCCCTCCCCTCAACAAGAAATCGATGGGGGGGGGGGGGGGTCCGTTTTTCGATCTCCGTTCGTAGTTCACATGTACAGCTGAACTTTATTTGCTGGAATAATGTTTTTATATGCCATCTCATGCGGTCTGCACTAAAAATATAATTGAAATCGCAAAAGAATAAGTTTTCTGACGTTTTAAACGTTAATTTTCAATTTTTTGTCGATAGACTAAGAGGGCCTAACGAAAATTCATATAAATTCGAAAACGGTACATATGCAGTTTTTAGCACCATAAATTATGAGAATTCAGCCATTTGAAAGAGTCACATTTCATTTTTTTTTTAAATATCTGTAGAATTGCGGAAATGACAGAAATTTGAAATCAGCGTAATTGAAAATAATTCTTATCAAAAACTAGATTCTGGGACATCAATAGACTACCTGTAAAATGCTACTATTTGAATAATAATGAAAGTTTTGAGCTGAAACTTGATAAACAGCATCAGAAGATACCAAGGAAGGGTTCTGATGCAAAAGTTTGACTTTCAATTAAAATTTTTGAGAGTTTTAGATTACAGATCACAATTAATTTTGAAAGTTCGTTGATCACGCAAATAGTTCCTGATTATTTCAACCCCTCGTCTTCTTACATTTAATTTCTACGACTCTTTTTACACTAGATGATTCGTTTTTTACGCCAATGAGTCGCAGATGAGTTGAAAAAAAATATTCTAGCATGTTGAATGATACTGCATCATCCTAATCGCGGAATGACAGATGTGTTATGAGGCTCTAGAATTGATAGATTGTAGAACATTAGAGCCACAGATACCCCCTTTCGGGTTTAAAAAGATATTAAAAGTCTACTAAGCGACAGATTTTTGCATGAATCCATTTCTGAGCTTATTTTGATACTATCTAGCAGATATAAAAGTTTCAAGCAAAAAATGGTGGTGCGATTCGAGTATTTAATCGTCATATTAGTATAATTTACAAAGGATTATATAGGAAAAAATAATTGGGGTCTGATACCTATAAGCGCGCGCAGTGATATCACGTGTGGAACTAAATAGAGACCAGACGAGGGGAAATGGAGAAAATATGATAAATATAGGATGAAAAAATAATTTTCATGATACTGCTAGATGACAATTTCTGGGTTATCAGAGCTGATCTGGCGTAAATGGGGGGGGGGGGGGTCCGTGGTGAGCGAACATGTGCTTAAACGGGAAAGGAGGCCGAGGTAAGGACAAAGTGTGATTTTTTTTTCATTACTGCGACATGCTTGCATTTGCTGTGTGTCATGCTGTTACTATTACCATAAATATATTTGTTCTCATCCAATAGCCAAGTATTGCCTGGCTCTACCCCCTCCCCTCAACAAGAAATCGATGGGGGGGGGGTCCGTTTTTCGATCTCCGTTCGTAGTTCACATGTACAGCTGAACTTTATTTGCTGGAATAATGTTTTTATATGCCATCTCATGCGGTCTGCACTAAAAATATAATTGAAATCGCAAAAGAATAAGTTTTCTGACGTTTTAAACGTTAATTTTCAATTTTTTGTCGATAGACTAAGAGGGCCTAACGAAAATTCATATAAATTCGAAAACGGTACATATGCAGTTTTTAGCACCATAAATTATGAGAATTCAGCCATTTGAAAGAGTCACATTTCATTTTTTTTTAAATATCTGTAGAATTGCGGAAATGACAGAAATTTGAAATCAGCGTAATTGAAAATAATTCTTATCAAAAACTAGATTCTGGGACATCAATAGACTACCTGTAAAATGCTACTATTTGAATAATAATGAAAGTTTTGAGCTGAAACTTGATAAACAGCATCAGAAGATACCAAGGAAGGGTTCTGATGCAAAAGTTTGACTTTCAATTAAAATTTTTGAGAGTTTTAGATTACAGATCACAATTAATTTTGAAAGTTCGTTGATCACGCAAATAGTTCCTGATTATTTCAACCCCTCGTCTTCTTACATTTAATTTCTACGACTCTTTTTACACTAGATGATTCGTTTTTTACGCCAATGAGTCGCAGATGAGTTGAAAAAAAATATTCTAGCATGTTGAATGATACTGCATCATCCTAATCGCGGAATGACAGATGTGTTATGAGGCTCTAGAATTGATAGATTGTAGAACATTAGAGCCACAGATACCCCCTTTCGGGTTTAAAAAGATATTAAAAGTCTACTAAGCGACAGATTTTTGCATGAATCCATTTCTGAGCTTATTTTGATACTATCTAGCAGATATAAAAGTTTCAAGCAAAAAATGGTGGTGCGATTCGAGTATTTAATCGTCATATTAGTATAATTTACAAAGGATTATATAGGAAAAAATAATTGGGGTCTGATACCTATAAGCGCGCGCAGTGATATCACGTGTGGAACTAAATAGAGACCAGACGAGGGGAAATGGAGAAAATATGATAAATATAGGATGAAAAAATAATTTTCATGATACTGCTAGATGACAATTTCTGGGTTATCAGAGCTGATCTGGCGTAAATGGGGGGGGGGGGGGTCCGTGGTGAGCGAACATGTGCTTAAACGGGAAAGGAGGCCGAGGTAAGGACAAAGTGTGATTTTTTTTTCATTACTGCGACATGCTTGCATTTGCTGTGTGTCATGCTGTTACTATTACCATAAATATATTTGTTCTCATCCAATAGCCAAGTATTGCCTGGCTCTACCCCCTCCCCTCAACAAGAAATCGATGGGGGGGGGGGGGGGTCCGTTTTTCGATCTCCGTTCGTAGTTCACATGTACAGCTGAACTTTATTTGCTGGAATAATGTTTTTATATGCCATCTCATGCGGTCTGCACTAAAAATATAATTGAAATCGCAAAAGAATAAGTTTTCTGACGTTTTAAACGTTAATTTTCAATTTTTTGTCGATAGACTAAGAGGGCCTAACGAAAATTCATATAAATTCGAAAACGGTACATATGCAGTTTTTAGCACCATAAATTATGAGAATTCAGCCATTTGAAAGAGTCACATTTCATTTTTTTTTTTAAATATCTGTAGAATTGCGGAAATGACAGAAATTTGAAATCAGCGTAATTGAAAATAATTCTTATCAAAAACTAGATTCTGGGACATCAATAGACTACCTGTAAAATGCTACTATTTGAATAATAATGAAAGTTTTGAGCTGAAACTTGATAAACAGCATCAGAAGATACCAAGGAAGGGTTCTGATGCAAAAGTTTGACTTTCAATTAAAATTTTTGAGAGTTTTAGATTACAGATCACAATTAATTTTGAAAGTTCGTTGATCACGCAAATAGTTCCTGATTATTTCAACCCCTCGTCTTCTTACATTTAATTTCTACGACTCTTTTTACACTAGATGATTCGTTTTTTACGCCAATGAGTCGCAGATGAGTTGAAAAAAAATATTCTAGCATGTTGAATGATACTGCATCATCCTAATCGCGGAATGACAGATGTGTTATGAGGCTCTAGAATTGATAGATTGTAGAACATTAGAGCCACAGATACCCCCTTTCGGGTTTAAAAAGATATTAAAAGTCTACTAAGCGACAGATTTTTGCATGAATCCATTTCTGAGCTTATTTTGATACTATCTAGCAGATATAAAAGTTTCAAGCAAAAAATGGTGGTGCGATTCGAGTATTTAATCGTCATATTAGTATAATTTACAAAGGATTATATAGGAAAAAATAATTGGGGTCTGATACCTATAAGCGCGCGCAGTGATATCACGTGTGGAACTAAATAGAGACCAGACGAGGGGAAATGGAGAAAATATGATAAATATAGGATGAAAAAATAATTTTCATGATACTGCTAGATGACAATTTCTGGGTTATCAGAGCTGATCTGGCGTAAATGGGGGGGGGGGGGGTCCGTGGTGAGCGAACATGTGCTTAAACGGGAAAGGAGGCCGAGGTAAGGACAAAGTGTGATTTTTTTTTCATTACTGCGACATGCTTGCATTTGCTGTGTGTCATGCTGTTACTATTACCATAAATATATTTGTTCTCATCCAATAGCCAAGTATTGCCTGGCTCTACCCCCTCCCCTCAACAAGAAATCGATGGGGGGGGGTCCGTTTTTCGATCTCCGTTCGTAGTTCACATGTACAGCTGAACTTTATTTGCTGGAATAATGTTTTTATATGCCATCTCATGCGGTCTGCACTAAAAATATAATTGAAATCGCAAAAGAATAAGTTTTCTGACGTTTTAAACGTTAATTTTCAATTTTTTGTCGATAGACTAAGAGGGCCTAACGAAAATTCATATAAATTCGAAAACGGTACATATGCAGTTTTTAGCACCATAAATTATGAGAATTCAGCCATTTGAAAGAGTCACATTTCATTTTTTTTTTAAATATCTGTAGAATTGCGGAAATGACAGAAATTTGAAATCAGCGTAATTGAAAATAATTCTTATCAAAAACTAGATTCTGGGACATCAATAGACTACCTGTAAAATGCTACTATTTGAATAATAATGAAAGTTTTGAGCTGAAACTTGATAAACAGCATCAGAAGATACCAAGGAAGGGTTCTGATGCAAAAGTTTGACTTTCAATTAAAATTTTTGAGAGTTTTAGATTACAGATCACAATTAATTTTGAAAGTTCGTTGATCACGCAAATAGTTCCTGATTATTTCAACCCCTCGTCTTCTTACATTTAATTTCTACGACTCTTTTTACACTAGATGATTCGTTTTTTACGCCAATGAGTCGCAGATGAGTTGAAAAAAAATATTCTAGCATGTTGAATGATACTGCATCATCCTAATCGCGGAATGACAGATGTGTTATGAGGCTCTAGAATTGATAGATTGTAGAACATTAGAGCCACAGATACCCCCTTTCGGGTTTAAAAAGATATTAAAAGTCTACTAAGCGACAGATTTTTGCATGAATCCATTTCTGAGCTTATTTTGATACTATCTAGCAGATATAAAAGTTTCAAGCAAAAAATGGTGGTGCGATTCGAGTATTTAATCGTCATATTAGTATAATTTACAAAGGATTATATAGGAAAAAATAATTGGGGTCTGATACCTATAAGCGCGCGCAGTGATATCACGTGTGGAACTAAATAGAGACCAGACGAGGGGAAATGGAGAAAATATGATAAATATAGGATGAAAAAATAATTTTCATGATACTGCTAGATGACAATTTCTGGGTTATCAGAGCTGATCTGGCGTAAATGGGGGGGGGGGGGGTCCGTGGTGAGCGAACATGTGCTTAAACGGGAAAGGAGGCCGAGGTAAGGACAAAGTGTGATTTTTTTTTCATTACTGCGACATGCTTGCATTTGCTGTGTGTCATGCTGTTACTATTACCATAAATATATTTGTTCTCATCCAATAGCCAAGTATTGCCTGGCTCTACCCCCTCCCCTCAACAAGAAATCGATGGGGGGGGGGGTCCGTTTTTCGATCTCCGTTCGTAGTTCACATGTACAGCTGAACTTTATTTGCTGGAATAATGTTTTTATATGCCATCTCATGCGGTCTGCACTAAAAATATAATTGAAATCGCAAAAGAATAAGTTTTCTGACGTTTTAAACGTTAATTTTCAATTTTTTGTCGATAGACTAAGAGGGCCTAACGAAAATTCATATAAATTCGAAAACGGTACATATGCAGTTTTTAGCACCATAAATTATGAGAATTCAGCCATTTGAAAGAGTCACATTTCATTTTTTTTTTAAATATCTGTAGAATTGCGGAAATGACAGAAATTTGAAATCAGCGTAATTGAAAATAATTCTTATCAAAAACTAGATTCTGGGACATCAATAGACTACCTGTAAAATGCTACTATTTGAATAATAATGAAAGTTTTGAGCTGAAACTTGATAAACAGCATCAGAAGATACCAAGGAAGGGTTCTGATGCAAAAGTTTGACTTTCAATTAAAATTTTTGAGAGTTTTAGATTACAGATCACAATTAATTTTGAAAGTTCGTTGATCACGCAAATAGTTCCTGATTATTTCAACCCCTCGTCTTCTTACATTTAATTTCTACGACTCTTTTTACACTAGATGATTCGTTTTTTACGCCAATGAGTCGCAGATGAGTTGAAAAAAAATATTCTAGCATGTTGAATGATACTGCATCATCCTAATCGCGGAATGACAGATGTGTTATGAGGCTCTAGAATTGATAGATTGTAGAACATTAGAGCCACAGATACCCCCTTTCGGGTTTAAAAAGATATTAAAAGTCTACTAAGCGACAGATTTTTGCATGAATCCATTTCTGAGCTTATTTTGATACTATCTAGCAGATATAAAAGTTTCAAGCAAAAAATGGTGGTGCGATTCGAGTATTTAATCGTCATATTAGTATAATTTACAAAGGATTATATAGGAAAAAATAATTGGGGTCTGATACCTATAAGCGCGCGCAGTGATATCACGTGTGGAACTAAATAGAGACCAGACGAGGGGAAATGGAGAAAATATGATAAATATAGGATGAAAAAATAATTTTCATGATACTGCTAGATGACAATTTCTGGGTTATCAGAGCTGATCTGGCGTAAATGGGGGGGGGGGGGGTCCGTGGTGAGCGAACATGTGCTTAAACGGGAAAGGAGGCCGAGGTAAGGACAAAGTGTGATTTTTTTTTCATTACTGCGACATGCTTGCATTTGCTGTGTGTCATGCTGTTACTATTACCATAAATATATTTGTTCTCATCCAATAGCCAAGTATTGCCTGGCTCTACCCCCTCCCCTCAACAAGAAATCGATGGGGGGGGGGGGTCCGTTTTTCGATCTCCGTTCGTAGTTCACATGTACAGCTGAACTTTATTTGCTGGAATAATGTTTTTATATGCCATCTCATGCGGTCTGCACTAAAAATATAATTGAAATCGCAAAAGAATAAGTTTTCTGACGTTTTAAACGTTAATTTTCAATTTTTTGTCGATAGACTAAGAGGGCCTAACGAAAATTCATATAAATTCGAAAACGGTACATATGCAGTTTTTAGCACCATAAATTATGAGAATTCAGCCATTTGAAAGAGTCACATTTCATTTTTTTTTTAAATATCTGTAGAATTGCGGAAATGACAGAAATTTGAAATCAGCGTAATTGAAAATAATTCTTATCAAAAACTAGATTCTGGGACATCAATAGACTACCTGTAAAATGCTACTATTTGAATAATAATGAAAGTTTTGAGCTGAAACTTGATAAACAGCATCAGAAGATACCAAGGAAGGGTTCTGATGCAAAAGTTTGACTTTCAATTAAAATTTTTGAGAGTTTTAGATTACAGATCACAATTAATTTTGAAAGTTCGTTGATCACGCAAATAGTTCCTGATTATTTCAACCCCTCGTCTTCTTACATTTAATTTCTACGACTCTTTTTACACTAGATGATTCGTTTTTTACGCCAATGAGTCGCAGATGAGTTGAAAAAAAATATTCTAGCATGTTGAATGATACTGCATCATCCTAATCGCGGAATGACAGATGTGTTATGAGGCTCTAGAATTGATAGATTGTAGAACATTAGAGCCACAGATACCCCCTTTCGGGTTTAAAAAGATATTAAAAGTCTACTAAGCGACAGATTTTTGCATGAATCCATTTCTGAGCTTATTTTGATACTATCTAGCAGATATAAAAGTTTCAAGCAAAAAATGGTGGTGCGATTCGAGTATTTAATCGTCATATTAGTATAATTTACAAAGGATTATATAGGAAAAAATAATTGGGGTCTGATACCTATAAGCGCGCGCAGTGATATCACGTGTGGAACTAAATAGAGACCAGACGAGGGGAAATGGAGAAAATATGATAAATATAGGATGAAAAAATAATTTTCATGATACTGCTAGATGACAATTTCTGGGTTATCAGAGCTGATCTGGCGTAAATGGGGGGGGGGGGGGGGGGGTCCGTGGTGAGCGAACATGTGCTTAAACGGGAAAGGAGGCCGAGGTAAGGACAAAGTGTGATTTTTTTTTCATTACTGCGACATGCTTGCATTTGCTGTGTGTCATGCTGTTACTATTACCATAAATATATTTGTTCTCATCCAATAGCCAAGTATTGCCTGGCTCTACCCCCTCCCCTCAACAAGAAATCGATGGGGGGGGGGGGTCCGTTTTTCGATCTCCGTTCGTAGTTCACATGTACAGCTGAACTTTATTTGCTGGAATAATGTTTTTATATGCCATCTCATGCGGTCTGCACTAAAAATATAATTGAAATCGCAAAAGAATAAGTTTTCTGACGTTTTAAACGTTAATTTTCAATTTTTTGTCGATAGACTAAGAGGGCCTAACGAAAATTCATATAAATTCGAAAACGGTACATATGCAGTTTTTAGCACCATAAATTATGAGAATTCAGCCATTTGAAAGAGTCACATTTCATTTTTTTTTTAAATATCTGTAGAATTGCGGAAATGACAGAAATTTGAAATCAGCGTAATTGAAAATAATTCTTATCAAAAACTAGATTCTGGGACATCAATAGACTACCTGTAAAATGCTACTATTTGAATAATAATGAAAGTTTTGAGCTGAAACTTGATAAACAGCATCAGAAGATACCAAGGAAGGGTTCTGATGCAAAAGTTTGACTTTCAATTAAAATTTTTGAGAGTTTTAGATTACAGATCACAATTAATTTTGAAAGTTCGTTGATCACGCAAATAGTTCCTGATTATTTCAACCCCTCGTCTTCTTACATTTAATTTCTACGACTCTTTTTACACTAGATGATTCGTTTTTTACGCCAATGAGTCGCAGATGAGTTGAAAAAAAATATTCTAGCATGTTGAATGATACTGCATCATCCTAATCGCGGAATGACAGATGTGTTATGAGGCTCTAGAATTGATAGATTGTAGAACATTAGAGCCACAGATACCCCCTTTCGGGTTTAAAAAGATATTAAAAGTCTACTAAGCGACAGATTTTTGCATGAATCCATTTCTGAGCTTATTTTGATACTATCTAGCAGATATAAAAGTTTCAAGCAAAAAATGGTGGTGCGATTCGAGTATTTAATCGTCATATTAGTATAATTTACAAAGGATTATATAGGAAAAAATAATTGGGGTCTGATACCTATAAGCGCGCGCAGTGATATCACGTGTGGAACTAAATAGAGACCAGACGAGGGGAAATGGAGAAAATATGATAAATATAGGATGAAAAAATAATTTTCATGATACTGCTAGATGACAATTTCTGGGTTATCAGAGCTGATCTGGCGTAAATGGGGGGGGGGGGGGGGGTCCGTGGTGAGCGAACATGTGCTTAAACGGGAAAGGAGGCCGAGGTAAGGACAAAGTGTGATTTTTTTTTCATTACTGCGACATGCTTGCATTTGCTGTGTGTCATGCTGTTACTATTACCATAAATATATTTGTTCTCATCCAATAGCCAAGTATTGCCTGGCTCTACCCCCTCCCCTCAACAAGAAATCGATGGGGGGGGGTCCGTTTTTCGATCTCCGTTCGTAGTTCACATGTACAGCTGAACTTTATTTGCTGGAATAATGTTTTTATATGCCATCTCATGCGGTCTGCACTAAAAATATAATTGAAATCGCAAAAGAATAAGTTTTCTGACGTTTTAAACGTTAATTTTCAATTTTTTGTCGATAGACTAAGAGGGCCTAACGAAAATTCATATAAATTCGAAAACGGTACATATGCAGTTTTTAGCACCATAAATTATGAGAATTCAGCCATTTGAAAGAGTCACATTTCATTTTTTTTTAAATATCTGTAGAATTGCGGAAATGACAGAAATTTGAAATCAGCGTAATTGAAAATAATTCTTATCAAAAACTAGATTCTGGGACATCAATAGACTACCTGTAAAATGCTACTATTTGAATAATAATGAAAGTTTTGAGCTGAAACTTGATAAACAGCATCAGAAGATACCAAGGAAGGGTTCTGATGCAAAAGTTTGACTTTCAATTAAAATTTTTGAGAGTTTTAAGCGCGCGCAGTGATATCACGTGTGGAACTAAATAGAGACCAGACGAGGGGAAATGGAGAAAATATGATAAATATAGGATGAAAAAATAATTTTCATGATACTGCTAGATGACAATTTCTGGGTTATCAGAGCTGATCTGGCGTAAATGGGGGGGGGGGGGGGGGGGTCCGTGGTGAGCGAACATGTGCTTAAACGGGAAAGGAGGCCGAGGTAAGGACAAAGTGTGATTTTTTTTTCATTACTGCGACATGCTTGCATTTGCTGTGTGTCATGCTGTTACTATTACCATAAATATATTTGTTCTCATCCAATAGCCAAGTATTGCCTGGCTCTACCCCCTCCCCTCAACAAGAAATCGATGGGGGGGGGTCCGTTTTTCGATCTCCGTTCGTAGTTCACATGTACAGCTGAACTTTATTTGCTGGAATAATGTTTTTATATGCCATCTCATGCGGTCTGCACTAAAAATATAATTGAAATCGCAAAAGAATAAGTTTTCTGACGTTTTAAACGTTAATTTTCAATTTTTTGTCGATAGACTAAGAGGGCCTAACGAAAATTCATATAAATTCGAAAACGGTACATATGCAGTTTTTAGCACCATAAATTATGAGAATTCAGCCATTTGAAAGAGTCACATTTCATTTTTTTTTAAATATCTGTAGAATTGCGGAAATGACAGAAATTTGAAATCAGCGTAATTGAAAATAATTCTTATCAAAAACTAGATTCTGGGACATCAATAGACTACCTGTAAAATGCTACTATTTGAATAATAATGAAAGTTTTGAGCTGAAACTTGATAAACAGCATCAGAAGATACCAAGGAAGGGTTCTGATGCAAAAGTTTGACTTTCAATTAAAATTTTTGAGAGTTTTAGCGCGCGCAGTGATATCACGTGTGGAACTAAATAGAGACCAGACGAGGGGAAATGGAGAAAATATGATAAATATAGGATGAAAAAATAATTTTCATGATACTGCTAGATGACAATTTCTGGGTTATCAGAGCTGATCTGGCGTAAATGGGGGGGGGGGGGGGGGGTCCGTGGTGAGCGAACATGTGCTTAAACGGGAAAGGAGGCCGAGGTAAGGACAAAGTGTGATTTTTTTTTCATTACTGCGACATGCTTGCATTTGCTGTGTGTCATGCTGTTACTATTACCATAAATATATTTGTTCTCATCCAATAGCCAAGTATTGCCTGGCTCTACCCCCTCCCCTCAACAAGAAATCGATGGGGGGGGGGGGGTCCGTTTTTCGATCTCCGTTCGTAGTTCACATGTACAGCTGAACTTTATTTGCTGGAATAATGTTTTTATATGCCATCTCATGCGGTCTGCACTAAAAATATAATTGAAATCGCAAAAGAATAAGTTTTCTGACGTTTTAAACGTTAATTTTCAATTTTTTGTCGATAGACTAAGAGGGCCTAACGAAAATTCATATAAATTCGAAAACGGTACATATGCAGTTTTTAGCACCATAAATTATGAGAATTCAGCCATTTGAAAGAGTCACATTTCATTTTTTTTTTAAATATCTGTAGAATTGCGGAAATGACAGAAATTTGAAATCAGCGTAATTGAAAATAATTCTTATCAAAAACTAGATTCTGGGACATCAATAGACTACCTGTAAAATGCTACTATTTGAATAATAATGAAAGTTTTGAGCTGAAACTTGATAAACAGCATCAGAAGATACCAAGGAAGGGTTCTGATGCAAAAGTTTGACTTTCAATTAAAATTTTTGAGAGTATAAGCGCGCGCAGTGATATCACGTGTGGAACTAAATAGAGACCAGACGAGGGGAAATGGAGAAAATATGATAAATATAGGATGAAAAAATAATTTTCATGATACTGCTAGATGACAATTTCTGGGTTATCAGAGCTGATCTGGCGTAAATGGGGGGGGGGGGGGGGGTCCGTGGTGAGCGAACATGTGCTTAAACGGGAAAGGAGGCCGAGGTAAGGACAAAGTGTGATTTTTTTTTCATTACTGCGACATGCTTGCATTTGCTGTGTGTCATGCTGTTACTATTACCATAAATATATTTGTTCTCATCCAATAGCCAAGTATTGCCTGGCTCTACCCCCTCCCCTCAACAAGAAATCGATGGGGGGGGGGGGTCCGTTTTTCGATCTCCGTTCGTAGTTCACATGTACAGCTGAACTTTATTTGCTGGAATAATGTTTTTATATGCCATCTCATGCGGTCTGCACTAAAAATATAATTGAAATCGCAAAAGAATAAGTTTTCTGACGTTTTTAAACGTTAATTTTCAATTTTTTGTCGATAGACTAAGAGGGCCTAACGAAAATTCATATAAATTCGAAAACGGTACATATGCAGTTTTTAGCACCATAAATTATGAGAATTCAGCCATTTGAAAGAGTCACATTTCATTTTTTTTTAAATATCTGTAGAATTGCGGAAATGACAGAAATTTGAAATCAGCGTAATTGAAAATAATTCTTATCAAAAACTAGATTCTGGGACATCAATAGACTACCTGTAAAATGCTACTATTTGAATAATAATGAAAGTTTTGAGCTGAAACTTGATAAACAGCATCAGAAGATACCAAGGAAGGGTTCTGATGCAAAAGTTTGACTTTCAATTAAAATTTTTGAGAGTTTTAGATTACAGATCACAATTAATTTTGAAAGTTCGTTGATCACGCAAATAGTTCCTGATTATTTCAACCCCTCGTCTTCTTACATTTAATTTCTACGACTCTTTTTACACTAGATGATTCGTTTTTTACGCCAATGAGTCGCAGATGAGTTGAAAAAAAATATTCTAGCATGTTGAATGATACTGCATCATCCTAATCGCGGAATGACAGATGTGTTATG
Organism: Pinctada fucata; assembly: GCA_028142955.1. Classification (NCBI taxonomy): domain Eukaryota; kingdom Metazoa; phylum Mollusca; class Bivalvia; order Pterioida; family Pteriidae; genus Pinctada; species Pinctada fucata. Next base: position 1,611,877 of record AP027103.1, read on the forward strand.
AGGCTCTAGAATTGATAGATTGTAGAACATTAGAGCCACAGATACCCCCTTTCGGGTTTAAAAAGATATTAAAAGTCTACTAAGCGACAGATTTTTGCATGAATCCATTTCTGAGCTTATTTTGATACTATCTAGCAGATATAAAAGTTTCAAGCAAAAAATGGTGGTGCGATTCGAGTATTTAATCGTCATATTAGTATAATTTACAAAGGATTATATAGGAAAAAATAATTGGGGTCTGATACCTATAAGCGCGCGCAGTGATATCACGTGTGGAACTAAATAGAGACCAGACGAGGGGAAATGGAGAAAATATGATAAATATAGGATGAAAAAATAATTTTCATGATACTGCTAGATGACAATTTCTGGGTTATCAGAGCTGATCTGGCGTAAATGGGGGGGGGGGGGGGGTCCGTGGTGAGCGAACATGTGCTTAAACGGGAAAGGAGGCCGAGGTAAGGACAAAGTGTGATTTTTTTTTCATTACTGCGACATGCTTGCATTTGCTGTGTGTCATGCTGTTACTATTACCATAAATATATTTGTTCTCATCCAATAGCCAAGTATTGCCTGGCTCTACCCCCTCCCCTCAACAAGAAATCGATGGGGGGGGGTCTGTTTTTCGATCTCCGTTCGTAGTTCACATGTACAGCTGAACTTTATTTGCTGGAATAATGTTTTTATATGCCATCTCATGCGGTCTGCACTAAAAATATAATTGAAATCGCAAAAGAATAAGTTTTCTGACGTTTTAAACGTTAATTTTCAATTTTTTGTCGATAGACTAAGAGGGCCTAACGAAAATTCATATAAATTCGAAAACGGTACATATGCAGTTTTTAGCACCATAAATTATGAGAATTCAGCCATTTGAAAGAGTCACATTTCATTTTTTTTTAAATATCTGTAGAATTGCGGAAATGACAGAAATTTGAAATCAGCGTAATTGAAAATAATTCTTATCAAAAACTAGATTCTGGGACATCAATAGACTACCTGTAAAATGCTACTATTTGAATAATAATGAAAGTTTTGAGCTGAAACTTGATAAACAGCATCAGAAGATACCAAGGAAGGGTTCTGATGCAAAAGTTTGACTTTCAATTAAAATTTTTGAGAGTTTTAGATTACAGATCACAATTAATTTTGAAAGTTCGTTGATCACGCAAATAGTTCCTGATTATTTCAACCCCTCGTCTTCTTACATTTAATTTCTACGACTCTTTTTACACTAGATGATTCGTTTTTTACGCCAATGAGTCGCAGATGAGTTGAAAAAAAATATTCTAGCATGTTGAATGATACTGCATCATCCTAATCGCGGAATGACAGATGTGTTATGAGGCTCTAGAATTGATAGATTGTAGAACATTAGAGCCACAGATACCCCCTTTCGGGTTTAAAAAGATATTAAAAGTCTACTAAGCGACAGATTTTTGCATGAATCCATTTCTGAGCTTATTTTGATACTATCTAGCAGATATAAAAGTTTCAAGCAAAAAATGGTGGTGCGATTCGAGTATTTAATCGTCATATTAGTATAATTTACAAAGGATTATATAGGAAAAAATAATTGGGGTCTGATACCTATAAGCGCGCGCAGTGATATCACGTGTGGAACTAAATAGAGACCAGACGAGGGGAAATGGAGAAAATATGATAAATATAGGATGAAAAAATAATTTTCATGATACTGCTAGATGACAATTTCTGGGTTATCAGAGCTGATCTGGCGTAAATGGGGGGGGGGGGGGGGGGGTCCGTGGTGAGCGAACATGTGCTTAAACGGGAAAGGAGGCCGAGGTAAGGACAAAGTGTGATTTTTTTTTCATTACTGCGACATGCTTGCATTTGCTGTGTGTCATGCTGTTACTATTACCATAAATATATTTGTTCTCATCCAATAGCCAAGTATTGCCTGGCTCTACCCCCTCCCCTCAACAAGAAATCGATGGGGGGGGGTCCGTTTTTCGATCTCCGTTCGTAGTTCACATGTACAGCTGAACTTTATTTGCTGGAATAATGTTTTTATATGCCATCTCATGCGGTCTGCACTAAAAATATAATTGAAATCGCAAAAGAATAAGTTTTCTGACGTTTTAAACGTTAATTTTCAATTTTTTGTCGATAGACTAAGAGGGGCCTAACGAAAATTCATATAAATTCGAAAACGGTACATATGCAGTTTTTAGCACCATAAATTATGAGAATTCAGCCATTTGAAAGAGTCACATTTCATTTTTTTTTAAATATCTGTAGAATTGCGGAAATGACAGAAATTTGAAATCAGCGTAATTGAAAATAATTCTTATCAAAAACTAGATTCTGGGACATCAATAGACTACCTGTAAAATGCTACTATTTGAATAATAATGAAAGTTTTGAGCTGAAACTTGATAAACAGCATCAGAAGATACCAAGGAAGGGTTCTGATGCAAAAGTTTGACTTTCAATTAAAATTTTTGAGAGTTTTAGATTACAGATCACAATTAATTTTGAAAGTTCGTTGATCACGCAAATAGTTCCTGATTATTTCAACCCCTCGTCTTCTTACATTTAATTTCTACGACTCTTTTTACACTAGATGATTCGTTTTTTACGCCAATGAGTCGCAGATGAGTTGAAAAAAAATATTCTAGCATGTTGAATGATACTGCATCATCCTAATCGCGGAATGACAGATGTGTTATGAGGCTCTAGAATTGATAGATTGTAGAACATTAGAGCCACAGATACCCCCTTTTGGGTTTAAAAAGATATTAAAAGTCTACTAAGCGACAGATTTTTGCATGAATCCATTTCTGAGCTTATTTTGATACTATCTAGCAGATATAAAAGTTTCAAGCAAAAAATGGTGGTGCGATTCGAGTATTTAATCGTCATATTAGTATAATTTACAAAGGATTATATAGGAAAAAATAATTGGGGTCTGATACCTATAAGCGCGCGCAGTGATATCACGTGTGGAACTAAATAGAGACCAGACGAGGGGAAATGGAGAAAATATGATAAATATAGGATGAAAAAATAATTTTCATGATACTGCTAGATGACAATTTCTGGGTTATCAGAGCTGATCTGGCGTAAATGGGGGGGGGGGGGGGGGGGGTCCGTGGTGAGCGAACATGTGCTTAAACGGGAAAGGAGGCCGAGGTAAGGACAAAGTGTGATTTTTTTTTCATTACTGCGACATGCTTGCATTTGCTGTGTGTCATGCTGTTACTATTACCATAAATATATTTGTTCTCATCCAATAGCCAAGTATTGCCTGGCTCTACCCCCTCCCCTCAACAAGAAATCGATGGGGGGGGGGGGGGTCCGTTTTTCGATCTCCGTTCGTAGTTCACATGTACAGCTGAACTTTATTTGCTGGAATAATGTTTTTATATGCCATCTCATGCGGTCTGCACTAAAAATATAATTGAAATCGCAAAAGAATAAGTTTTCTGACGTTTTAAACGTTAATTTTCAATTTTTTGTCGATAGACTAAGAGGGCCTAACGAAAATTCATATAAATTCGAAAACGGTACATATGCAGTTTTTAGCACCATAAATTATGAGAATTCAGCCATTTGAAAGAGTCACATTTCATTTTTTTTTAAAATATCTGTAGAATTGCGGAAATGACAGAAATTTGAAATCAGCGTAATTGAAAATAATTCTTATCAAAAACTAGATTCTGGGACATCAATAGACTACCTGTAAAATGCTACTATTTGAATAATAATGAAAGTTTTGAGCTGAAACTTGATAAACAGCATCAGAAGATACCAAGGAAGGGTTCTGATGCAAAAGTTTGACTTTCAATTAAAATTTTTGAGAGTTTTAGATTACAGATCACAATTAATTTTGAAAGTTCGTTGATCACGCAAATAGTTCCTGATTATTTCAACCCCTCGTCTTCTTACATTTAATTTCTACGACTCTTTTTACACTAGATGATTCGTTTTTTACGCCAATGAGTCGCAGATGAGTTGAAAAAAAATATTCTAGCATGTTGAATGATACTGCATCATCCTAATCGCGGAATGACAGATGTGTTATGAGGCTCTAGAATTGATAGATTGTAGAACATTAGAGCCACAGATACCCCCTTTCGGGTTTAAAAAGATATTAAAAGTCTACTAAGCGACAGATTTTTGCATGAATCCATTTCTGAGCTTATTTTGATACTATCTAGCAGATATAAAAGTTTCAAGCAAAAAATGGTGGTGCGATTCGAGTATTTAATCGTCATATTAGTATAATTTACAAAGGATTATATAGGAAAAAATAATTGGGGTCTGATACCTATAAGCGCGCGCAGTGATATCACGTGTGGAACTAAATAGAGACCAGACGAGGGGAAATGGAGAAAATATGATAAATATAGGATGAAAAAATAATTTTCATGATACTGCTAGATGACAATTTCTGGGTTATCAGAGCTGATCTGGCGTAAATGGGGGGGGGGGGGGGGGGGTCCGTGGTGAGCGAACATGTGCTTAAACGGGAAAGGAGGCCGAGGTAAGGACAAAGTGTGATTTTTTTTTCATTACTGCGACATGCTTGCATTTGCTGTGTGTCATGCTGTTACTATTACCATAAATATATTTGTTCTCATCCAATAGCCAAGTATTGCCTGGCTCTACCCCCTCCCCTCAACAAGAAATCGATGGGGGGGGGTCCGTTTTTCGATCTCCGTTCGTAGTTCACATGTACAGCTGAACTTTATTTGCTGGAATAATGTTTTTATATGCCATCTCATGCGGTCTGCACTAAAAATATAATTGAAATCGCAAAAGAATAAGTTTTCTGACGTTTTAAACGTTAATTTTCAATTTTTTGTCGATAGACTAAGAGGGCCTAACGAAAATTCATATAAATTCGAAAACGGTACATATGCAGTTTTTAGCACCATAAATTATGAGAATTCAGCCATTTGAAAGAGTCACATTTCATTTTTTTTTAAATATCTGTAGAATTGCGGAAATGACAGAAATTTGAAATCAGCGTAATTGAAAATAATTCTTATCAAAAACTAGATTCTGGGACATCAATAGACTACCTGTAAAATGCTACTATTTGAATAATAATGAAAGTTTTGAGCTGAAACTTGATAAACAGCATCAGAAGATACCAAGGAAGGGTTCTGATGCAAAAGTTTGACTTTCAATTAAAATTTTTGAGAGTTTTAGATTACAGATCACAATTAATTTTGAAAGTTCGTTGATCACGCAAATAGTTCCTGATTATTTCAACCCCTCGTCTTCTTACATTTAATTTCTACGACTCTTTTTACACTAGATGATTCGTTTTTTACGCCAATGAGTCGCAGATGAGTTGAAAAAAAATATTCTAGCATGTTGAATGATACTGCATCATCCTAATCGCGGAATGACAGATGTGTTATGAGGCTCTAGAATTGATAGATTGTAGAACATTAGAGCCACAGATACCCCCTTTCGGGTTTAAAAAGATATTAAAAGTCTACTAAGCGACAGATTTTTGCATGAATCCATTTCTGAGCTTATTTTGATACTATCTAGCAGATATAAAAGTTTCAAGCAAAAAATGGTGGTGCGATTCGAGTATTTAATCGTCATATTAGTATAATTTACAAAGGATTATATAGGAAAAAATAATTGGGGTCTGATACCTATAAGCGCGCGCAGTGATATCACGTGTGGAACTAAATAGAGACCAGACGAGGGGAAATGGAGAAAATATGATAAATATAGGATGAAAAAATAATTTTCATGATACTGCTAGATGACAATTTCTGGGTTATCAGAGCTGATCTGGCGTAAATGGGGGGGGGGGGGGGGGGTCCGTGGTGAGCGAACATGTGCTTAAACGGGAAAGGAGGCCGAGGTAAGGACAAAGTGTGATTTTTTTTTCATTACTGCGACATGCTTGCATTTGCTGTGTGTCATGCTGTTACTATTACCATAAATATATTTGTTCTCATCCAATAGCCAAGTATTGCCTGGCTCTACCCCCTCCCCTCAACAAGAAATCGATGGGGGGGGGGGTCCGTTTTTTCGATCTCCGTTCGTAGTTCACATGTACAGCTGAACTTTATTTGCTGGAATAATGTTTTTATATGCCATCTCATGCGGTCTGCACTAAAAATATAATTGAAATCGCAAAAGAATAAGTTTTCTGACGTTTTAAACGTTAATTTTCAATTTTTTGTCGATAGACTAAGAGGGCCTAACGAAAATTCATATAAATTCGAAAACGGTACATATGCAGTTTTTAGCACCATAAATTATGAGAATTCAGCCATTTGAAAGAGTCACATTTCATTTTTTTTTAAATATCTGTAGAATTGCGGAAATGACAGAAATTTGAAATCAGCGTAATTGAAAATAATTCTTATCAAAAACTAGATTCTGGGACATCAATAGACTACCTGTAAAATGCTACTATTTGAATAATAATGAAAGTTTTGAGCTGAAACTTGATAAACAGCATCAGAAGATACCAAGGAAGGGTTCTGATGCAAAAGTTTGACTTTCAATTAAAATTTTTGAGAGTTTTAGCGCGCGCAGTGATATCACGTGTGGAACTAAATAGAGACCAGACGAGGGGAAATGGAGAAAATATGATAAATATAGGATGAAAAAATAATTTTCATGATACTGCTAGATGACAATTTCTGGGTTATCAGAGCTGATCTGGCGTAAATGGGGGGGGGGGGGGGGGGGGGGGGGTCCGTGGTGAGCGAACATGTGCTTAAACGGGAAAGGAGGCCGAGGTAAGGACAAAGTGTGATTTTTTTTTCATTACTGCGACATGCTTGCATTTGCTGTGTGTCATGCTGTTACTATTACCATAAATATATTTGTTCTCATCCAATAGCCAAGTATTGCCTGGCTCTACCCCCTCCCCTCAACAAGAAATCGATGGGGGGGGGGGGGGGTCCGTTTTTCGATCTCCGTTCGTAGTTCACATGTACAGCTGAACTTTATTTGCTGGAATAATGTTTTTATATGCCATCTCATGCGGTCTGCACTAAAAATATAATTGAAATCGCAAAAGAATAAGTTTTCTGACGTTTTAAACGTTAATTTTCAATTTTTTGTCGATAGACTAAGAGGGCCTAACGAAAATTCATATAAATTCGAAAACGGTACATATGCAGTTTTTAGCACCATAAATTATGAGAATTCAGCCATTTGAAAGAGTCACATTTCATTTTTTTTTAAATATCTGTAGAATTGCGGAAATGACAGAAATTTGAAATCAGCGTAATTGAAAATAATTCTTATCAAAAACTAGATTCTGGGACATCAATAGACTACCTGTAAAATGCTACTATTTGAATAATAATGAAAGTTTTGAGCTGAAACTTGATAAACAGCATCAGAAGATACCAAGGAAGGGTTCTGATGCAAAAGTTTGACTTTCAATTAAAATTTTTGAGAGTTTTAGATTACAGATCACAATTAATTTTGAAAGTTCGTTGATCACGCAAATAGTTCCTGATTATTTCAACCCCTCGTCTTCTTACATTTAATTTCTACGACTCTTTTTACACTAGATGATTCGTTTTTTACGCCAATGAGTCGCAGATGAGTTGAAAAAAAATATTCTAGCATGTTGAATGATACTGCATCATCCTAATCGCGGAATGACAGATGTGTTATGAGGCTCTAGAATTGATAGATTGTAGAACATTAGAGCCACAGATACCCCCTTTCGGGTTTAAAAAGATATTAAAAGTCTACTAAGCGACAGATTTTTGCATGAATCCATTTCTGAGCTTATTTTGATACTATCTAGCAGATATAAAAGTTTCAAGCAAAAAATGGTGGTGCGATTCGAGTATTTAATCGTCATATTAGTATAATTTACAAAGGATTATATAGGAAAAAATAATTGGGGTCTGATACCTATAAGCGCGCGCAGTGATATCACGTGTGGAACTAAATAGAGACCAGACGAGGGGAAATGGAGAAAATATGATAAATATAGGATGAAAAAATAATTTTCATGATACTGCTAGATGACAATTTCTGGGTTATCAGAGCTGATCTGGCGTAAATGGGGGGGGGGGGGGGGGTCCGTGGTGAGCGAACATGTGCTTAAACGGGAAAGGAGGCCGAGGTAAGGACAAAGTGTGATTTTTTTTTCATTACTGCGACATGCTTGCATTTGCTGTGTGTCATGCTGTTACTATTACCATAAATATATTTGTTCTCATCCAATAGCCAAGTATTGCCTGGCTCTACCCCCTCCCCTCAACAAGAAATCGATGGGGGGGGGTCCGTTTTTCGATCTCCGTTCGTAGTTCACATGTACAGCTGAACTTTATTTGCTGGAATAATGTTTTTATATGCCATCTCATGCGGTCTGCACTAAAAATATAATTGAAATCGCAAAAGAATAAGTTTTCTGACGTTTTAAACGTTAATTTTCAATTTTTTGTCGATAGACTAAGAGGGCCTAACGAAAATTCATATAAATTCGAAAACGGTACATATGCAGTTTTTAGCACCATAAATTATGAGAATTCAGCCATTTGAAAGAGTCACATTTCATTTTTTTTTAAATATCTGTAGAATTGCGGAAATGACAGAAATTTGAAATCAGCGTAATTGAAAATAATTCTTATCAAAAACTAGATTCTGGGACATCAATAGACTACCTGTAAAATGCTACTATTTGAATAATAATGAAAGTTTTGAGCTGAAACTTGATAAACAGCATCAGAAGATACCAAGGAAGGGTTCTGATGCAAAAGTTTGACTTTCAATTAAAATTTTTGAGAGTTTTAGATTACAGATCACAATTAATTTTGAAAGTTCGTTGATCACGCAAATAGTTCCTGATTATTTCAACCCCTCGTCTTCTTACATTTAATTTCTACGACTCTTTTTACACTAGATGATTCGTTTTTTACGCCAATGAGTCGCAGATGAGTTGAAAAAAAATATTCTAGCATGTTGAATGATACTGCATCATCCTAATCGCGGAATGACAGATGTGTTATGAGGCTCTAGAATTGATAGATTGTAGAACATTAGAGCCACAGATACCCCCTTTCGGGTTTAAAAAGATATTAAAAGTCTACTAAGCGACAGATTTTTGCATGAATCCATTTCTGAGCTTATTTTGATACTATCTAGCAGATATAAAAGTTTCAAGCAAAAAATGGTGGTGCGATTCGAGTATTTAATCGTCATATTAGTATAATTTACAAAGGATTATATAGGAAAAAATAATTGGGGTCTGATACCTATAAGCGCGCGCAGTGATATCACGTGTGGAACTAAATAGAGACCAGACGAGGGGAAATGGAGAAAATATGATAAATATAGGATGAAAAAATAATTTTCATGATACTGCTAGATGACAATTTCTGGGTTATCAGAGCTGATCTGGCGTAAATGGGGGGGGGGGGGGGGGGTCCGTGGTGAGCGAACATGTGCTTAAACGGGAAAGGAGGCCGAGGTAAGGACAAAGTGTGATTTTTTTTTCATTACTGCGACATGCTTGCATTTGCTGTGTGTCATGCTGTTACTATTACCATAAATATATTTGTTCTCATCCAATAGCCAAGTATTGCCTGGCTCTACCCCCTCCCCTCAACAAGAAATCGATGGGGGGGGGGGGTCCGTTTTTCGATCTCCGTTCGTAGTTCACATGTACAGCTGAACTTTATTTGCTGGAATAATGTTTTTATATGCCATCTCATGCGGTCTGCACTAAAAATATAATTGAAATCGCAAAAGAATAAGTTTTCTGACGTTTTAAACGTTAATTTTCAATTTTTTGTCGATAGACTAAGAGGGCCTAACGAAAATTCATATAAATTCGAAAACGGTACATATGCAGTTTTTAGCACCATAAATTATGAGAATTCAGCCATTTGAAAGAGTCACATTTCATTTTTTTTTAAATATCTGTAGAATTGCGGAAATGACAGAAATTTGAAATCAGCGTAATTGAAAATAATTCTTATCAAAAACTAGATTCTGGGACATCAATAGACTACCTGTAAAATGCTACTATTTGAATAATAATGAAAGTTTTGAGCTGAAACTTGATAAACAGCATCAGAAGATACCAAGGAAGGGTTCTGATGCAAAAGTTTGACTTTCAATTAAAATTTTTGAGAGTTTTATAAAAGATTACAGATCACAATTAATTTTGAAAGTTCGTTGATCACGCAAATAGTTCCTGATTATTTCAACCCCTCGTCTTCTTACATTTAATTTCTACGACTCTTTTTACACTAGATGATTCGTTTTTTACGCCAATGAGTCGCAGATGAGTTGAAAAAAAATATTCTAGCATGTTGAATGATACTGCATCATCCTAATCGCGGAATGACAGATGTGTTATGAGGCTCTAGAATTGATAGATTGTAGAACATTAGAGCCACAGATACCCCCTTTCGGGTTTAAAAAGATATTAAAAGTCTACTAAGCGACAGATTTTTGCATGAATCCATTTCTGAGCTTATTTTGATACTATCTAGCAGATATAAAAGTTTCAAGCAAAAAATGGTGGTGCGATTCGAGTATTTAATCGTCATATTAGTATAATTTACAAAGGATTATATAGGAAAAAATAATTGGGGTCTGATACCTATAAGCGCGCGCAGTGATATCACGTGTGGAACTAAATAGAGACCAGACGAGGGGAAATGGAGAAAATATGATAAATATAGGATGAAAAAATAATTTTCATGATACTGCTAGATGACAATTTCTGGGTTATCAGAGCTGATCTGGCGTAAATGGGGGGGGGGGGGGGTCCGTGGTGAGCGAACATGTGCTTAAACGGGAAAGGAGGCCGAGGTAAGGACAAAGTGTGATTTTTTTTTCATTACTGCGACATGCTTGCATTTGCTGTGTGTCATGCTGTTACTATTACCATAAATATATTTGTTCTCATCCAATAGCCAAGTATTGCCTGGCTCTACCCCCTCCCCTCAACAAGAAATCGATGGGGGGGGGGGGGGGTCCGTTTTTCGATCTCCGTTCGTAGTTCACATGTACAGCTGAACTTTATTTGCTGGAATAATGTTTTTATATGCCATCTCATGCGGTCTGCACTAAAAATATAATTGAAATCGCAAAAGAATAAGTTTTCTGACGTTTTAAACGTTAATTTTCAATTTTTTGTCGATAGACTAAGAGGGCCTAACGAAAATTCATATAAATTCGAAAACGGTACATATGCAGTTTTTAGCACCATAAATTATGAGAATTCAGCCATTTGAAAGAGTCACATTTCATTTTTTTTTTAAATATCTGTAGAATTGCGGAAATGACAGAAATTTGAAATCAGCGTAATTGAAAATAATTCTTATCAAAAACTAGATTCTGGGACATCAATAGACTACCTGTAAAATGCTACTATTTGAATAATAATGAAAGTTTTGAGCTGAAACTTGATAAACAGCATCAGAAGATACCAAGGAAGGGTTCTGATGCAAAAGTTTGACTTTCAATTAAAATTTTTGAGAGTTTTAGATTACAGATCACAATTAATTTTGAAAGTTCGTTGATCACGCAAATAGTTCCTGATTATTTCAACCCCTCGTCTTCTTACATTTAATTTCTACGACTCTTTTTACACTAGATGATTCGTTTTTTACGCCAATGAGTCGCAGATGAGTTGAAAAAAAATATTCTAGCATGTTGAATGATACTGCATCATCCTAATCGCGGAATGACAGATGTGTTATGAGGCTCTAGAATTGATAGATTGTAGAACATTAGAGCCACAGATACCCCCTTTCGGGTTTAAAAAGATATTAAAAGTCTACTAAGCGACAGATTTTTGCATGAATCCATTTCTGAGCTTATTTTGATACTATCTAGCAGATATAAAAGTTTCAAGCAAAAAATGGTGGTGCGATTCGAGTATTTAATCGTCATATTAGTATAATTTACAAAGGATTATATAGGAAAAAATAATTGGGGTCTGATACCTATAAGCGCGCGCAGTGATATCACGTGTGGAACTAAATAGAGACCAGACGAGGGGAAATGGAGAAAATATGATAAATATAGGATGAAAAAATAATTTTCATGATACTGCTAGATGACAATTTCTGGGTTATCAGAGCTGATCTGGCGTAAATGGGGGGGGGGGGGGGGGGGTCCGTGGTGAGCGAACATGTGCTTAAACGGGAAAGGAGGCCGAGGTAAGGACAAAGTGTGATTTTTTTTCATTACTGCGACATGCTTGCATTTGCTGTGTGTCATGCTGTTACTATTACCATAAATATATTTGTTCTCATCCAATAGCCAAGTATTGCCTGGCTCTACCCCCTCCCCTCAACAAGAAATCGATGGGGGGGGGGGGGGGTCCGTTTTTCGATCTCCGTTCGTAGTTCACATGTACAGCTGAACTTTATTTGCTGGAATAATGTTTTTATATGCCATCTCATGCGGTCTGCACTAAAAATATAATTGAAATCGCAAAAGAATAAGTTTTCTGACGTTTTAAACGTTAATTTTCAATTTTTTGTCGATAGACTAAGAGGGCCTAACGAAAATTCATATAAATTCGAAAACGGTACATATGCAGTTTTTAGCACCATAAATTATGAGAATTCAGCCATTTGAAAGAGTCACATTTCATTTTTTTTTAAATATCTGTAGAATTGCGGAAATGACAGAAATTTGAAATCAGCGTAATTGAAAATAATTCTTATCAAAAACTAGATTCTGGGACATCAATAGACTACCTGTAAAATGCTACTATTTGAATAATAATGAAAGTTTTGAGCTGAAACTTGATAAACAGCATCAGAAGATACCAAGGAAGGGTTCTGATGCAAAAGTTTGACTTTCAATTAAAATTTTTGAGAGTTTTAGATTACAGATCACAATTAATTTTGAAAGTTCGTTGATCACGCAAATAGTTCCTGATTATTTCAACCCCTCGTCTTCTTACATTTAATTTCTACGACTCTTTTTACACTAGATGATTCGTTTTTTACGCCAATGAGTCGCAGATGAGTTGAAAAAAAATATTCTAGCATGTTGAATGATACTGCATCATCCTAATCGCGGAATGACAGATGTGTTATGAGGCTCTAGAATTGATAGATTGTAGAACATTAGAGCCACAGATACCCCCTTTCGGGTTTAAAAAGATATTAAAAGTCTACTAAGCGACAGATTTTTGCATGAATCCATTTCTGAGCTTATTTTGATACTATCTAGCAGATATAAAAGTTTCAAGCAAAAAATGGTGGTGCGATTCGAGTATTTAATCGTCATATTAGTATAATTTACAAAGGATTATATAGGAAAAAATAATTGGGGTCTGATACCTATAAGCGCGCGCAGTGATATCACGTGTGGAACTAAATAGAGACCAGACGAGGGGAAATGGAGAAAATATGATAAATATAGGATGAAAAAATAATTTTCATGATACTGCTAGATGACAATTTCTGGGTTATCAGAGCTGATCTGGCGTAAATGGGGGGGGGGGGGGGGGTCCGTGGTGAGCGAACATGTGCTTAAACGGGAAAGGAGGCCGAGGTAAGGACAAAGTGTGATTTTTTTTCATTACTGCGACATGCTTGCATTTGCTGTGTGTCATGCTGTTACTATTACCATAAATATATTTGTTCTCATCCAATAGCCAAGTATTGCCTGGCTCTACCCCCTCCCCTCAACAAGAAATCGATGGGGGGGGTCCGTTTTTCGATCTCCGTTCGTAGTTCACATGTACAGCTGAACTTTATTTGCTGGAATAATGTTTTTATATGCCATCTCATGCGGTCTGCACTAAAAATATAATTGAAATCGCAAAAGAATAAGTTTTCTGACGTTTTAAACGTTAATTTTCAATTTTTTGTCGATAGACTAAGAGGGCCTAACGAAAATTCATATAAATTCGAAAACGGTACATATGCAGTTTTTAGCACCATAAATTATGAGAATTCAGCCATTTGAAAGAGTCACATTTCATTTTTTTTTAAATATCTGTAGAATTGCGGAAATGACAGAAATTTGAAATCAGCGTAATTGAAAATAATTCTTATCAAAAACTAGATTCTGGGACATCAATAGACTACCTGTAAAATGCTACTATTTGAATAATAATGAAAGTTTTGAGCTGAAACTTGATAAACAGCATCAGAAGATACCAAGGAAGGGTTCTGATGCAAAAGTTTGACTTTCAATTAAAATTTTTGAGAGTTTTAGATTACAGATCACAATTAATTTTGAAAGTTCGTTGATCACGCAAATAGTTCCTGATTATTTCAACCCCTCGTCTTCTTACATTTAATTTCTACGACTCTTTTTACACTAGATGATTCGTTTTTTACGCCAATGAGTCGCAGATGAGTTGAAAAAAAATATTCTAGCATGTTGAATGATACTGCATCATCCTAATCGCGGAATGACAGATGTGTTATGAGGCTCTAGAATTGATAGATTGTAGAACATTAGAGCCACAGATACCCCCTTTCGGGTTTAAAAAGATATTAAAAGTCTACTAAGCGACAGATTTTTGCATGAATCCATTTCTGAGCTTATTTTGATACTATCTAGCAGATATAAAAGTTTCAAGCAAAAAATGGTGGTGCGATTCGAGTATTTAATCGTCATATTAGTATAATTTACAAAGGATTATATAGGAAAAAATAATTGGGGTCTGATACCTACATATGTCAAAGAACATCCTTCCTTCTTAAAGCATGCAAATTTTCAAAACATGTCACCCAAAAATAGATTTTTAAAGAATTTTTAACTGTTTTTGTATATTTTCACAGTATTTTAAAATTCTAAGTCCCATAACTCCGTAACGACAAAAAGGATGAACATGAAAAGCGAAAGGCGGCTTCCTCTCTACAATCTGATCACAATGTATAAATAGCATGAAAATCCGTTGACGCGTTCCATGCCCTTGATTTTTGCCCTTAGCTTTACATGTATGTGTATCTAACCACCCCCCCATTATACATAATTTCTCGATTATGCGACAAAAAAAGTAAAAACCCGTTACATATATAAAAGAACATTCTTTCTTCTTAAAGTATACAAATTTTCAAAATATTTCATCCAAAAATAGATTTTTAAAGAAACCTGAAAATCGAAAGGCGGCTTCCTCTCTACAGTCTGATTACAATGTATAAATATCATGAAAATCCGTTGACGCATATTCAAGTTATTGCGTCCCATAAGCGGACGGACAGACGGAGGGTCGGACAGACAGACAGACAGACTTCGCCATACCATAATACGTCCCGTCAAATGACGGGCGTATAAAAACCAGTAACTGCCTTTAAACGGGTCATTTGCTTCACAGTAATAATTTTTATTCGGATATTCTCCTGATGATAATACGGAAGTGTTCCAACTCTATACCTTCTTGAAGAAAATTTCAAACCAATTTTTCTGCACCAGACACGTGTTTCGAATATTTAAAAATTCTCATCAGTGATGCTTCTAGTGGAGCCACCATAACTCATGAGTGACTTATCTATGGTATAAATAAACATCAAAGAACCCATCATTCATTCTCAAAGTCGAGATTATTAGAAATTCCATTGTCCAGAACAGTTGCGAACCTCAAGATGAGTAACATTCCGAAGTGAGACCAGATGCAAAAATAAAATAGAATGTCATTACAATCTTGAGAGAATTTGATTAATTTGCATCATGTTGTTGTTATCCGGATTACATACGGACAATAATAAATACTAACCTGACATCTGAGAGTGATAAAGAAGGGTACCTCCCTCTGCTGGTACATATAGTATCTGAACATCGCCTTCGTCATGGTGCTGTCTCTCTGGTTTGTCAGGGTGTGGATTACATACGGACAATAATAAATACTAACCTGACATCTGAGAGTGATAAAGAAGGATATCTCCCTCTACTGGTACACGTAATATCTGAACATCGCCTTCGTCACGGTGCTGTCTCTCTGGTTTGATCCTCTTCACCCAACGATCGTCTGTCTGAAAAAAAGTCAGGTTCAGATTCATACATTTCGATCTTTTATTGAGATTTGAGGGTAGAGTCATGCATATCAATGCATAGATCTACAAAACACATAAAAATACACCATAGCACATGTAAAACGACTCAAAAATAGAAACGATCCATCAAAAGACTAGATAAAACTCCTTTCCTTAAGGGAGCCGAGACCGTGGATAAGAGTAATGATGACAAACATGGATAATGACCATATCCCTGTCTACAGTACAAAATCGATAATTCAGAAAATCAGAAACCGAAGGCATACAAAATCAGGACAAAACAGGAACCAAAGCAAACAAAAACAAAAACCTCCACCATATGAAAAGAAGCGAACTCCCGATATGAGAGTGAGACCAGGTGCCCAGGAAGAGTAAGTAAACTTAGGAAGAGTAAGTAAACTTGCCATTTCATGCTTGTGTTGTATACAACGCCCGTCGTTTCATCGGTATATATTACTTCTTGTGGACTCTTCTTTCCTATTCGGTTTTACTATATGCATGATCTATATAAACTTATGTTTATTTGTTCTCTATGTAACAATGAAATTGAATCGAAATGTGTTACCTTATAAATATTTCATTGCGTGTAAAAAGACACATTTAAATTACGTTAATCAAGCTTATCAATGTTATATCATACTTACATGGATAATGAAAATTTTTGGTTTGCATACAAGTCCATGACATCTATCAGCTTTGAAAATACTGATGACGTCTGAAATTTCAACCCTCTCCGGATTCGACCCAGCGGTGTATATACAATTTGCCTCCCCATACGCCATGATAACGCAAAGGAATACATCACTCTTTATCGTCATCTCCTCATTGTTAGCTAAATGAAAAACAATCACATGGTATAAAACGACTTTTTTTTTATAAAATATAAGGGAGTATTCCATATGTATATCGAGAAAATCACTGAATTCACGTTTTCATGGAGCTGTTGCGACGGATGTTGCATGCAAACAGGAGGTGCTGACTCTCCCTCTCCTCCTAGTCTCACTTCGGAATATTGTTAATTCCGGGGTTCGCAACTGTTCCGATGGAAATTATAATGATTTTGCCTTACCTTCTCGGCTTTAAGACTGAATAAGTGATGGATACTTCTTTAATGTTTATTGAAAAGTAACAAATCATCATTCATCTCAAAGAAAACCCACTCACTTAACATGGAAACATAAATATCCACGGTAGCGAATCACGTGATATATACAAATCATCTTTTGCATGCGAATCCCCTTCGATTAAACAAGGTAAATACTATCTAAATCTACCTTAAATCAACTGTTTAGGCCTATCATACGAGCATCGTTATCAATTACTAGTATACGACTGAATTCTATTCTGGTCGAGAATAGAACACTTAAACTGAAATATTTACATTCCTACTGCGTTTCCCTTTTATATACTGTTCCTTTAATTCTCGATAAACGCAAGAGATGATCACGTATCATGTCTTGTCCATGCTGCAAATTTATCTGTTCTTAAATGATGCTATTGAACTGGAAGACATTTAACATTTGTACTACTTGGTGGGTGTCACTGCTGGTGGACCAGGAGTCCCCGAGGGCACATGTAGCCAAGTTCGATCAACTTCGGCTGATCGTCTGTCTCTTCAATGCATTCCAAAATTTCTGGTACCAAATTTCTTGAAATTTCTAAAACGTGGGTCCTGTAGCATAATATCCACATTTATTATGATGTGATATTTACATGTAATTACCTAGATCAACAACATTCCTGAGTAAATCGTCTCTTGTATCCAATCCGCCATCCTTGCTATCCAGAACAAATGGTTCCTCAAACCCGAGTCCAGGTAAAGTCTCATTTACCATCTGTAAGTCTCTCTCGGCCTCTTTCCTTTCTGAGTACGCTTTCCGTATATTGATAACTATGGGTCTCCCTAACTTTTTATTTTTAGCTGTCCAGTAGACATCGGAGTGAAAACGTTGTTTTGATATTTTAACCGCCATTACTACAAATAAAATTATTTTAATATAAATGCAAGTTTATTTATTATGAAAATACAATGATCAAAGAAAAATGTTTTTTTTTTTATTTTGGTTGTTGTTTTGTTCTATATGTTTTAAAATAACAAGTACATTTGATTATATTTTATTTTCATTAATGTTATTCGAATTAGAAGTTTTACTGTTGTAATGTTATATAAAATTAACAGACTAATGGATATATGGAAAATATTCACCCTCCGACCACACTCCGTTCAATGGATATGAATAGTATTTTATGCTATAATATACATGTATACACATACGATGTACATATTATACAAATATGGACTTGGTCGAGGTCATTATGCCATTATAATGACCCTATGGTCCAAGTCCTTATTTGTTATATTATATAACGAATTGTGAGACTACATATGATTAAAATAATGATTCAAATAAATATGAACACAGAATATTTAGTTCAGAACGTAACAATTAATAGCACTTTTTTGTGAAAAGTGTAAGCCTATGGCCTACAGGTTATGGGTGTAGTTCGCGTTGTGTATTCAATAGTCATTTTGAAAACTATAAACCGAAGTCCGAATAAAAGTTCTAAGTTTATTTAAATCGTAACATCTTAATCATAGCAGTATGAGAGCGCACCTTAAACTGAAAGTTAAAAACTAAAACTAACTTAAACTAAACTGAAAACTGGAGTGAGCTGCAAAACGATGCGCCGAGTATATATGTGGACGATTGGAAATTGCTAACACCTGCACAAAATAATAAGCAATTTGTTTTTGATTAAAAAGACATTTTGGAAATTAGATTCTTCCAAATACAGAACAATAATGGCTTTTACGGGGAGATTTCCAATTAGCTTTCAATTAACTCGTACGGAAAACAAAGACTAAAGTACTTGCAGGTGTGCAAATTACTGCAGTGTTCTCAGCATCGTGGGAATCAAATTAAACAGATATCAGAGTTTACAAACTAGAATTAATTGTCTCAATGTGAAGTTTGAACTTATAGTCAAGGAATTTACTATAGTAAACTCAAGTTAGC
Source organism: Pinctada fucata (assembly GCA_028142955.1). Taxonomy (NCBI): domain Eukaryota; kingdom Metazoa; phylum Mollusca; class Bivalvia; order Pterioida; family Pteriidae; genus Pinctada; species Pinctada fucata. The sequence continues at coordinate 1,630,850 of AP027103.1, forward strand.
AATTTCCAAATACATGTAACTAATTAATATGAATAATTAATAAGCATAATTATTGTGGGGGAGAGGCCATATGGTTACAAAAGTGTATCTAAACTTTTAAAATTAAACAAAATAACTATCTTAATTTTTATCGTAAATACTGAAATCAGCACTAATTCCACACCGAGTCATTATCTTCCGTCAACGGTCATTATCAGAAAATAATGACTCGCGCTCCAGCCAATCAGAATCGACGTTACATCCTGGTTATATAATATAATACAATATGTACATCGAGATACGAGATCACCAAATTTGACAGGTTATAGGGCTGCTGCGACGGGTATTGCATGCAATCAGAAGACGTGACTCTCCCGGGCACCTAGTCTCGCTTTGGAATGTTATTCATTCCGAGGTTCGCAACCGTTCCAATGCAAATTCTAATGTTTTTGCCTTGATTCTCAACTTTCAGACTGAATGACTGATGACTGTATGTTTATGCTACCTGTTTTTAGCAAATTCAATACCTCATCTTATGTCATTGACCATATTTATTTTGATATCAGACAATATGATGAAACAGGGGTCCCTAAATTGCGAAACGAAACAATTAGGAAAGAAATCGAAACCAAACAAACCGAATCAAAACCAGACAAATCGAAAAGTTACAGTTTGAAACGAAACGAAACGAAACAAAGCAAAACGAAACAGACAGAAACGAATCAAAAATTTAAACTTGAGGAAATCATTGAAGAAAAATACCACATAGAGGAAAATTGGCAGATGAAGAACACGTTAATGCAAGATCTGCTTGTATTATATTCTTTGTCCATCAATTAAAGAGTACGGAAGCCCGTTAGTGCCAAATATGAATAAATAAAAATGGAGGAAATGCGAAATATATTTAGGAAAATGCGAAATAAATTAAGGAAAATGAAAAATAAATTTAGAAAAACGATAAATAAATTAAGGAAAATGAGAAATATATTTAGAAAAACGAGAAATAAAGTAAGGAAAATGAGAAATATATTTAGAAAAACGAGAAAAATATTTAGGAAAATGAGAAATATATTTAGGAAAAAACGAGAAAAATATTAAGGAAAATGAAAAATATATTTAGCAAAAACAAGAAATATATTTACAGAAGGTGGAAATATAAAAACAGGGAAACCACAACAAATAATTAAAGCTTGACCTTGCCACTCCCGAAACATTAATGAGTAATGAATTACAGTATCTATTTATCAGATATAAAGACTTCCTTGTATTTATTCCACTTCCCCGCTACTCCCGCTGCTTTTACACGAGGAATGAATCCTATGTATACGGGCAAAGATGCATGTGTAATATTATCTGTCTGGTATTTGGCATTGCAGCTCTTGCAAACATCCATTTCGAAGACTGTTTAGTTTATGATGCGCCTTGACCAGTACCAATCGTTTATTTTTCTCGTAAAAGCAGCGGGGGTCGGGGAAGAAGTGGAAGAAATACAAGAAGGTCTATCTCATTAATATTCTGGGATTGGTAAACGGAGAGTGTAGTGGGGGAATTTAATGTTTATACACATATCGTATTTCTTTTGTGGTTTCCATTCATTCATATCTATGGGGAGTGAACAGTACCCCTCCGCCCCTTCCTCTCCATCCCGCCCCTAAGCTTCCTGCTCCCATCCCCTGAATTCCTCCTCCCTCCCCTTTACCCTCCCTCCCGCCCCTCCCTTCTTCCAACCCCTGCCCTCCCTAACATCTTTCGCCCCTGTCCCTCCCCTTCACCCCCCCCATTTCACCCTGTCCACTCCCTCATTTATATTTCCACTTTCTGTAAATCTATTTCTCATTTTCCTAAATATATTTTTCATTTTTTCCTAAATATATTTCTCATTTTCCTAAATATTTTTCTCATTTTCCTAAATATTTTTCTCGTTTTTCTAAATATATTTCTCATTTTTCTTGATTTATTTCTCGTTTTTCTAAATATATTTCTCGTTTTCCTTAATTTATTCTCGTTTTTCTAAATATATTTCTCATTTTCCTTAATTTATTTCTCGTTTTTCTTAATTTATTTCTCATTTTCCTTAATTTATTTCGCATTTTCCTAAATATATTTCGCATTTCCTCTTTTTTTATTTATTCATATTTGGCACTAACGGGCTTCCGCACAAGAGAAATTAAAAGGTCAAAATAGACAATGATCATCAGGAGATAATTACAATGTACAAGTATGCCCATCAATGCGCTATTATAAAGGATCATAAGTAGTGGATCTAAATGAAATGGAAGGGTTTGAAAAGGGATAATGGTTTTTTCGTGAAATGTACCATGCCCCCTCCCCCTCCACAAAAAAGGTTAATTCATGAAAGGGAAGTTAGGATCTTCTTTAACTCATTAGTTATGTGGAAGCTGTAATGTGTTCAAATGGCCGTTTGCGTCGAAAGATAGAAGTTTACCGGTATCCAAGTACGAAGCGGATATGTTGCTCTCGGTTGTTTCCTTGATCTCTAGTTCATGATGATAGACAACATATTCCCTAACCGCTCGTATAACATACCAATTCCTTCCATCGTTTATGAGATTTACGACATTTAACATTTAAGTTGTTAATTGTTAGCCGTTAAACCCTCTAGGTAATAGAATTGATGGATAAAGAATATTACACCTGTAGATCTTGACTTGACATGTTCATTCTCGGCCATTTTCCTCTAAATAGCTTTTTTTCAATAACCTTAAAGTTTTATGTTTCCGACTGTTTCGTTTCTATCCGTTGCGTTACATTTCGATCTGAGGTATTTCGTTTCACATTCTTTCGTTTCTTTTCTCACTTCATATAGACCCATGACAATTTTCATATAAATATTGATCAGCCGAAAACAAATAAACATTTATTTACATGTATGCCCTTATCATGAACATCAGGTGCATGATGAGTTTATATTATCTAGAAATTTAAATTGAAAAAAATATATTTTCATACTCCCCCTTTCTTTTCATTTGCATTCGTACCAGCATTATGTTGTAAAACAAATTAATGTCATACCTTTACTGAAGTCAGGAATGAATTTAAACACCTTTAACATTTAAAGTTCATATAAATGTACACGATTCACACTCCTTTCGTTTTACAATGGAAATACGTTGTGCCTAAATTTACATACACACAAATTTGATATATATTTAAATACACCACTGTCATCGATAAAAATTGTAGCATACGTGTGAATATATAGTAGCGTGAGACGATTCAAAATACAACTGTACATTTACTTACTAGTTTCTAAATTTAACCCAAAGAGTCACAAAATGTATTATTATCAAAAGAAAACAAATAAAGGAACGATATGCTCATTAAAACAAGAAGACAAATAAAAAATTACGTAGAAGTTACAAATATGAAAATACCATTACTGATAATTTTTTCAGCGTATCAAAGTTACTAGTATTATAGCCAAGTTCGATCAAATTCGGTTGATCGTCTGGCTCTTTAACACATTCGAACATTTCTGCTATCAAAATTTCTTGAAATTTCTAAAACGTGGGTCATGTAGCATCATATCCCACCCATCCTGCTTAGTCTTTCGGTATATTTTTGGACCTAATAAATTCACACTCCTTGGCCACATTACATCATTTAGATATAGGATCACTGACGAGGGTTAAGTATCTGAAACGTACATGCCTGGTCCATGCTACAAATTTATCTGATCTATAATGATGCTATTGAATTTGAAGACGTTTTATATTTGTACCACTTGTGAGTGTCACTGCTGGTGGACCAGGAGTCACCGAGGGCACATTTAGCCAAGTCAGCTTTAGTTTATCGTCTGTCTCTTCAACGCATTTTGTAAATTTCTGTTATCAAAATGTCTTGAAATTTCTAAAACGTGGGCACTGTAGCATTATATCCCTCCCATCCTGCTACGTCTTTCGGTACATTTTTGGAGATAATTTTCACACTCTTTTGCCATATTACATCGTGTAGATTGAGGATCACTGACGAGGGTTAAGTACCCGAAATGTGCATGTCTGGTCCATGCTGCAAAGGGGAAGGGGCAAAATCAGCTGTTTTTTGGCCCAAATTTTTACGATTTTCAAAAATTGTTTTCATATTGTTTTCCACATTTCAAATAATTGTTGAGATATTTATATTTACTCAATTATTGTCAAAATAAGATATTTTAAATTTATATGAATAATGTCGAAGGGTTCCAACTCTCTACCTTCTTGAAGAAAATTCCAAACCAATTTACAGCGGAACCACCAAAAATAATTTCAGCAGCGCCCTCTTTAATTTTTTGGAGTTAGATTTTTACATTTACATTACAGAGAGCGCGCGGCTCCAAGTTTCCTGTAGGGTCGATTCAATAGCATATCCAAATAAAATATATGTTCAAAATATCATTGGAGGGATGGTGCTATCGGTAAAATGGCTAGTTTCCGAAATAGCAAAATATATATATGATGTCACATTGATAAAAGGCCAAAAACAAAGCTTCTTTCATGTGACAGAGCTGGAAAGAAGTAATTAATACACTTGACAAACATCAGGCCACGGGGAACGATTTTAACTGCTCCACACTGCAACGTGAAATAAGTGGATATATTAATAATGTCGAAGGGTTCCAACTCTCTACCTTCTTTAAGAAAATTCCAAACCAATTTACATGCACCAGACACGTGTTTCGAATATTAAATTCTCATCAGTGATGCTTTCAGCGGAGCCACCAAAAATAATTTCCTAATTAATAATATGAGTGATATTTCCCACCAAAATTGGACATTCTTACTGAAAATAGCAGTGAAATGATAGGAGATTGGATTCCAACTTATAGTAAATGATTGTACATAGAGCAAGTGCATGTAACAAAGTCATGCTTTGCATGTACATTTGCAGTGTAAAAAGAAATGTCCCATAACAGTTACATGCGCTTGCTCTGGGACATACAATTGAAGGTATGCTAGTCTATTGGCGGAAAATCTTAATTTCTATTGTGAAGTAATAGAGCTGAATTATCAATGTTTTTGCTCCCAAAATTAGGATTATCAAGAAATAATATAAAAAAGTACTTTTTTGTTTACAAGATGCATATGGAAGAAGAAAAAAAAAGACTTTTTCAAAGAGTTTTACATTTGTCTCCAGACGGACACTAAGCATGGTACTTGACCAATCTACAGTCTTGTGCGAGCGCATTCTTAAGACTGGCACTCTGAGTGACCATGACGACGGGACTCCATGACGGGTCCTGTCCAAACCTCTTTAGAGAAGACAGGGTCCCGACCACCTGTCCTCTCTGAATGTCAGTCGGACTCCTCGGGTGATAACATATATGAGCTCGCTACAGCCGGCAGAGCACGGACTGTATTACGTACGTCCCCCTTTTTTATATTCATTTACATATTCATCTGTGTTGCTTGGACCCCTGTGTTTTACGGTCTTGTTTGTGTGTAGTCATCTAACAGTGAGGAGGATGTTTTACACCAAAATTGTGCGTTCTTCGAGACCTCTGGGATTTCGGAATAGTGGGAGGATTGTGCGCACATAATCCAGGATAACCAAACCGTCTGCTATTTACGTGGCAGAAAATATATAGTACAAAATATATCATTTTAGGTTATTCTCTTCTTTCATCCAGAGCGGTTGCATGATCCGGAATTATCTTTTTGCCTGTCCTTCGACACGGAATAATTGTTACTTCCTAGCTTGCTAGGGGTCCGTCGATGCTCAACATAGTGCTCTATTGTGAGTGCTGTTGAGATTTTGTCAGGATCTTCTTTAACTCATTTGTGTCACACTTATGCCCTTTGCCGTGTGGAGCTCGTAAAAAAGTTCCCCGCGAGGGGTTTGACAGTAAGTGTTTTGAATATATTTCCCTGACATGGTCGCCATAGCACTTTCTATATAGACATAACGTCAGACAGTGCATGCATTTTATATACTGTGTTCTTCATCGTGCATTAACATCGACGGCGGGTGCGGCTAGGTAACAGGGGATGCTTACTCCTCCCGGGCACCTGATCCCACCTCTAGCTTGCTAGGGGTCCGTCGATGCTCAACATAGTGCTCTATTGTGAGTGCTGTTGAGATTTTGTCAGGATCTTCTTTAACTCATTTGTGTCACACTTATGCCCTTTGCCGTGTGGAGCTCGTAAAAAAAGTTCCCCGCGAGGGGTTTGACAGTAAGTGTTTTGAATATATTTCCCTGACATGGTCGCCATAGCACTTTCTATATAGACATAACGTCAGACAGTGCATGCATTTTATATACTGTGTTCTTCATCGTGCATTAACATCGACGGCGGGTGCGGCTAGCCAACAGGGGATGCTTACTCCTCCCGGGCACCTGATCCCACCTCTAGCTTGCTAGGGGTCCGTCGATGCTCAACATAGTGCTCTATTGTGAGTGCTGTTGAGATTTTGTCAGGATCTTCTTTAACTCATTCCTCAAAAATTCTAGCCATTATTGTTTGCTTTTCCTGCTGATGTCGTTTTCGTTTCTCGGCTAATTGGATACGCAAGGACATATTCCAAATATGACGATTTCATCGTCAGAGCTAGACGGCTTGCAAGTAAACTAATGGTTCAAAGTTATCTTTGATCGCTACGGAGACGTTATAAAAGCATTCGAGATCCCTCTTTCCAAAATGATAAGTGACATTTTAGATTGCGATTGAATGGCTGTCAACATCACCAGACAAGACATATTATCCTTATTACAATGATATGTACATCAATATGTACATTGAGACAATCACCCAATCCGACAAGATTTTACGTAACGGATGTAGCATGGCGGGTGTTGCATGCAAGCAGGAGATGCTTACTCTTTCTGGGCACCTGGTCTCACTCCCATGTCGGGAGTTCGCTTCTTTTCATACGGTGGAAAATTTTGTTTGTTTGCTTTGATTCCTGTTTAATCCTGATTTTGTGTGCCTTCGGTTTCTGATTTTCTGAATTATCGATTTTGTGCTGTATACAGGGATATGGTCATTATCCATATTTGACATGCAAACAATAGCTGCTGATTCTCCTCGGGCACCTGTTCTCATCACGAAATACTGTTTATTCCGAAGTTCGCAACTGCTCCAATGGAAATTCAAATGAGTTTGCCTTACATTCTTGACTTAGGCACTGCATAACTGATTCTACGGTACTTCTTGTTTATTTTAAAAGTCTCCCTACTCCTCCTCCTCATGATTAAATGTCTCCTTATTATTTCCACCACGAAGTTTTGTTATCTTACATGCCTTCAATGTTATTCTGAAGGCAAAGTGTCTTTACAGCATGTTTTTTTTTTGGTGGTTACCTACAGCTATATAACTGGCTGAAAACAGCTCTGTCTTTATAAAAAAAAAAAGAAAATATGATAGTTTACCTCTTCTCTTTAAACACGTTTGTCAGCACTCTGCGATTATATATTTATACTTCCATAACAATTCCCTGTTTTCACTTACCACAACCACCTTGTAATATCTTAACGGCCTTTACATCTCCAGTCGTCCTATCCTCCCAGTCTTAGTTCCTGGTTGTTTTATGTTAATTTTTCAATATTTTAATACATAAACATTAAAAATACATCAAATACAATTCATACAAATAAAAAACATAGTTTGCTTCTGCACTGTCATGAAATAATCTTGTAATTTTTTTAAAAACGAATGTGATAAATCATACTGACACTAAGGAGCACCTCCCTCCTGACATTGCTGTCTATAGCTGACTCTATGACATACATCTTAGGTCATGTTTAGTTTCACTCTTTATATATTCACTATTTGGATTTCCTTCCGATCGGTCTCGACTATCACTGATGATACATTATTTGTTTAAATGTACTGTTTGGTGGTCAAAGTCAATGAAAGATAAGTGTACGGTAATTGGCCATTGAGCTCTGAAATAACTTTTCCTGACTTTTTTTTTGCCTTTTTTTATTTCTACTAAAAATGCGAAATACACTGACAATGCCTTGACCTTGTGAAAGAAGCCATGCAATTTCTTTGACTTTTCAAGTCTGCTGGTAACCCCATAATAAAGGTAAGGACTAACCGGCGATCGTAAAACCGTAAAGCTAAGTCTACAAATAAACTGTCGCTACTGTTTTCCGTATGCATACTTCTTTCGATATCAATAATTTTCAAATTAACTGAGATCAATTGTTTTCTAGCTGTTTAGATTTAAAATATTATATTTCAGCATACAGTGTTATATGCAATTAATCTATCAGCAGAACTGAAACACTCCATTTTCCTATTCTATGAAATTTCCTGGGCACCTGGTCATATCCCATATCGAAAGTTCGCTTCTTTTCATATGGTGGAGGTTTTTGTTTGTTTGCTTTGGTTCCTATTTTATCCTAATTCTGTATGCCTTAGGTTTCTTATTTTCTGAATCATTGATTTTGTGCTGTATACAGGGAAATGGTCATTTTCCATATTTGTCATTTAGGTTAAAGTTCCAAGTAATTTTCGAATTATAATAAATAGTGCAAAAGCCGAAAAATAAAAGAAAATGAAAACTGACTATTGCGTGTTAGACCCTTAATATGTGATCTTGACCTTGAAGGTGACCTTGATCTTCTTCAGGTATTGAATCTAATCAGACTTAACCATCCCTGCAAAATGTGAAAATGTAGCTACCTGACAGCTTGATAGATGGACAAACAGACAGACGGACGGACATCGGACAAAGCAATTCCCTATTAGTCGCTCTTGCTCTGCATCAGACATAAAACTCAGCGTAAAAGTTATATCATCCAAGGAAGTTGAATCGTGACGTAACTTCCTGTCCGGAAGCCATATCTACAACTCTTACTCTAGATTCCGTATCTCCGAAGCTCATGATTGTTTTAAATTTTCTATCCATTGCGTTCTCAATCTTCGGGATATTAAATTCGATATATCCCACTTTCATGCATTGTGTTGTGTAGAGAGGTACTCCTAACTTCGAGACGTATATCGCTATTGTCATTTTCTCTTGATCTCGATATAATGGTGTTGACGTTGTTATAATTTCTGATTTGTTTATGACAATCTCTTCTCCTTCTTTTAGGAAAACATAGAATCTATTATCACAGAACTTGTTTCCGTCACGATCGTATGTTAGGTATGATGCTGGGTCTTGCTTTGAATCAAACTTTAAAAGAACTTTCTTGCCGTAGGTGAATCGAGAAATTCTCGAATGAACTACGAAAGGGTCATACCCGAACATCACTGCGCCTTTCACAACCGCCAGTGCAGCATCTGCGGGGACAACTACTTTTGCTTTCGGTCTACACTCTCGCACAGTCTCTTGTATAATTGGGGACTCTGAGAGCCCTCCTATCATTATTATATGATCAACACCGTGGACAGCTGGATTCATGAACTGTTCTTTTAGAATTTTTCGAATTTGTTTTCGGGATGAATCAAAGAGAGAGATAGCCACAGATTTATCTACGCGGAGTTTATTATATTCCCATTTGACTTTTCCAGTTGTTAATTTGTCGAATGTAAGAGATTTCTCCATCTCCTTGCGATTTATTGATTTTCCTGTTACCTCTTCAAATGATTCTAATAGGGATATTGGTATATTCAAAGTAAAGTGTTCAGCATTTGAACTAAATGTTTTCTTTTTTATATTGAAATTCTGAATCAAGGATATTTCATCGAATTTTTCTTTCTTTCGAAAACTTTCGATTACTTCCCTTCCAAGTAAAGATGAGAGTAACTGCCAGAATGCTCTATCAACCTCTTTTCCACCTCCATCACTCCCGTTGGATTTATAAAGTTCTTTTATCTTGTTCCCTTGCATAACCTCATGAACAGCTATGTCGATTGTCCCGCCTGTTGACACATTAATTTTGAATACTAGCATCAAAATAAAATCAATGTAAAAATATTGCAATAGAAATTAAGGGGTTTTGAGCAAGATATACATTTTATTTAATAATTCGTCAAAAGAACAAACAATAACTTTCAAATGAGATGAGATCGCATGTCCGATTAGAGTACGCATAAGGTATTGCTTGCTAACAATACAAATGTACCTGTCACATAATTTCTGGCCATGCAGAAAAGTTATAAGCATGTAAGAATCCTTATGCATAAGTTTGTTATTATCTTTGGTAATTCTCTTCTGAGATTTTCTTGGCTTGTATTGAAACGAGTTCATCAACATTGAACATTTACATTGGTGGTTCATAATGATTTTTCTTATTTTAAAATGAATTTGTTTAGCATTTTCAGTTCATGAATGACTTAAACATTGTAATTTCTCACCTCCACAATCAAGAACCATGTATTTCTTTCCAGGACAAAGCAACTTCATTTCTGTTCGGAGAGTGGTAATATTTCTGCAGAAGAAAGCCCCACATTCTGGCTCCAAAGCTATTCTAAGTCGTTTGGGCGATATACCAGCCTTTGATAGAATATTACTTTACATAACCATCGAAAATGCGTATGAATCATCAACCGCCTTTAATACCGTGGATATGATCCTAATGTCACCAGACGGACACTAGGCTTGGTACTTGACCAATCTGCAGTCTTGTACAAGCGCATCCTTGAGACTTGCACTCTGATTGACTGTGACGACGGGACTCCATGACGGGCCCTGTCCAAACCTCTTTAGAGAAGACAGGGCCCCGACCACCTGTCCTCTCTGAATATCAGTCGGACTCCTCGGGTGATAACATATATGAGCTCGCTACAGCCGGCAGAGCACGGACTGTATTACGCATGCCCTCTTTTTATATCCATTTACATATTCATCTGTGTCTCTGGGGCCTATGCGTTTCGCGGTCTTGTTTGTGTGATGTCATCTTACAGTGAGGAGGTTGTTTTACACCACATTTGTACATTCTTCGAGACCTCTGGGTAACTGGAGAAGTGAGAGGGTTGTGCGCACGTAATCCAGGATAACAACACCATTTGCTACTTGCGTGACAGATGGCCGTCCAAAGTCGGCACCGGTTACCCATTGGTCTGTCGGTTTATGTGTAGTCTTTTGTGTTTGATGTTTACATGTCGTGTGTCTCTTTTCCGTCTCGTGCTGTACTCGTCTTTTGTGTTTTTGCATCGGGTGTTTTGGTGTTTTACTGTTGATGCTGCAACGGGGTCTTGTTGGAGATCTCCTCCCTTCTTTTTAGTTAGTAATGTTGTGTTGCTATTCGAAACTCTTACTCTCAATGGACACCTGATATTCCCCATTTTTAAATCTTTAAGTTGAAGTTGACCAAGTTTTTTGCTAGATATTGTGTCACCTTTAATTTGCTTGATTGTTCTTTGGTTTTATAACGCCCATACTTGTGATTTCAAATTTCTAATGTACATGTATAAGAACGACGGAACGTAACGTCAGGAGTCCAGTAGCGGCAAAACTAGCTACAGACAGCTATGACTGGGAACAACATCAAGGACACCTTGGATCCAAAGAAATTTCTAAATGCTAGGTACCAGACGCGCATTTCGTTTAAATAGGATATCCTCTTCCTTTTCATCAGCGTGATCTTATGCATTTGAGTTTAAGAAATATGTCAACCTTGTCTTAAGAGTAATAAATTTGACACGTACATGTATACATGTATAATGCTTATGAGTAAATGTGCTGTTGCATTAACCTACCTTTTCCGTTGCTTCTCTCATGAATTGCTTTGCTGAATCTGTCCAAATTGCAGGTACTGTAACTGTCCACATAATATCCTCTTGTCTTAAACCTTCGTACTTTTCAGAAAAATTCCATAGCAAGTGTTTCTTCATTTCTTCTATTAGTGCAGAGAAAACTTTAATGGCCGGCATTGTCTTTTCAGTATCATCCGTTAGATTGTAGTTCTTATCCACCGTCTTATTGAAACCAAAAATGAAATTAAAAGTGTTGTCATAACTTATCTGTTCCATTAGAAAGAAGAAACATCATTCTATATAGGCATAGCCTCAGACAGTGCATGTATTTTAGATATAGATTCATTTTCGTGCGTGAACATTGACGGCGGGTGTGGCTAGCCAACAGGGGATGCTTACTCCTCCCGGGCACCTGGTCCCACCTCTAGCTTGCTAGGGGTCCTTCGATGCTCAATTTTGTGCTCTATTGTGAGTGATGTTGAGATTATCGTCAGGATCTTCTTTAACTCATTCATAAGGTAATAGTATTTAGCTTAAACATGGGATTGTATTTACTACATGGTGCGTATGTATTTGTTTGTGTATGACGTGCGTCTTGTCATTTATTTCTGGAATGTTTAAGCAAGTGACTATGGGATTAACGTAGAGCAAAACCATGTGGGTTTCCATCGATAGAGAATGATATCTTACCAGGAGCGGATTATGAGGATGAATTTAACCAAACATGGTGATGAAAAAAGAGATAAGAAACTATATTTGGATCAATGTCGTTACAATAATGCAGAGTGAAATATTCCTTCCAGATGGAAGGGATGGTATAAACAAAAATAAATAATTTACTCAATTATAATTTTAATACTCATGTGTATTTGAGGGTTTATATTTTAGTTACAATAATAAATAACGTAAAATGACCTATTTCATAATATTTTTTAAGTAATGACAAATATGGATAATGACCATATCCCTGTATACAGCACAAGCTTGTCATTTAAATAGTCGAAACATTTGTGATGTTAAAAACCACGATATTTTTAACATAATACACAAACCCAGAGATCGCCTTGGTATGCCAACGCAACATCTTTCCGCCTACTGTATGATATGAAAAGAAAAATGGCTCGCTTGATTTGCAAAACATTATTTCAAAAACCTCTAGACATTAATGACATCCCAGGAAAGTATGATCTATCCTTACCAACTGATTATAGAGTGACATTTTGATATGTCGGAAGAAGTACCAGTTTCTGTAGTCTTTTTCTTTTCTTTCCTTCTCATCTTTTATCTCCGACAGTTCATCCACCTCCGAAGCAAGTTGTCCGTACTTGTCCTCGGCTTGAAATCCGAAGGCTTTAGCGATACCATGGGAGTCAAATAGAACAGCCGAAGTTGTTTGATACTCCGTGACTGGCCCAAATGGAGATCGCCATTCTGATGTCATGAACGTAACATTATCTTTTTGAAGTGCATCTCTTCCGGCGAGGGCATATCCCATGTATGTTGTACCAAAGTCTATTGCAGCAAAGAATAGACAGTCTGTATCCTTATACACCTTAAAAAGTAAAAAGAAAGTCTTTAACAATACAGGGGTAAAACAAAAAATTCACAAAACAATGCCAACGATTTTGCAAAACTATGTCTTGAAAAGTGATGCACATCTCAATTTACTTTTTCTGTATGGAAATAATCAGGAAAAAAGTTTGATCATAAATAATTCATGTAATAATTTAAGTATACATTTAGCACCTTATATCCCAATGACAAAATATAAAGAGAGACATACATATAGCAAAATGCACCCAGAACTCTCGCCGATCATCTGTTGCATATTGAAAGTTCGGGTGTAGTTATGACTTGAGTCGTTGTCTCCGTCTGTTCTATTTTCAATTCGAGTGGTGAAGTTCTGTTTTGTATTTTCCCCCAAAAATTCGTAAACCTTTCCATTGTGTCTTTTGGAATGTGGTTTCGTTTTTTTGTGTTTGACTTTGCGTTTACTTTCTTCTTGTTTAATCACTTACTCTTGGTTTTGGTTTTTGCAATGCACCCGCAATGTATTATCAATGCCTTCCGCACTTCCCTTTGTATGGTTCATAAGATAAGTTGTCCTTCGTGTTTCTGTGAAGCTGTGTTATTGTCTCCGTCTGTTTGTCCTTCGTGTTTCTGTGAAGCTGTGTTATTGGCTCCGTCTGTCTGTCCTTTGTGTTTCTGTGGGGCTTGTGTCATTGTCTCCGTCTGTTTGTCCTTCACGTTTCTGTGAAGCTGTGTTATTGGCTCCGCCTGTTTGTCATATTTTCTTTCCACGTATGAAAGTTCTTTTTTGGATCCCCCCCCCCCCAAAAAAAAATCGTAAACCTTTCGATTGTGGTTTTTCGGAATCTGGTTCGGGCTTTTGTGATTGACTTTCATTCACCGATTTGTACAAAGCGAGTACCTCGCTATACAAGTGTTTATTGACATTATATAGAGCTTAACTTGCCCATAACCTGAAATCAGATTTTGACGATTATCGATACCTTTGAATATAACTCCGTGAACATCGAATACCTCGACGATCCAAGGGCGGATTTAGGGGGGTTTGGGGGGGGGGTGTTCGGGAACCCCCCCCCCCCCCCCGGTTTCCCAATTTTTTTTTTTATTTTTTTTTTTTTGGTAACATTAGCACTCGGAAAAAAACCCTGCAAACTGAGTAATAAAATAATTGCTTAATATCCACCAGAATTCACTATTTTGAAACAAAATTTACAAAAATTTTCTGATACATTCTATCGCATATCGATTCGATACCGTATCAGTTGGCGTATTTGTGGATTCGTACAGACAATCGCGAAGTTTTTGTAATTTACGTCGCAGAGGGGGGTTTTCTGTTTATTTTACGAAAATTAACATTAACAAATACTATAATATGTACATGTTCAAATAATTTGCAAAACATGTACGTGAGTCAAACAATCAATGTAAATGGTACGGGGATCGAAACCAACACGTTTCTGTCCTCAAATACCCGGTTTGAGTATTTTGTCATCTACAAATTTTGTTAAAAACATACTTTGAAATAATCGGAAAAATGGTCAAATATTTAACATTGTATATAGCTCGAATATGCTCCGGGGGCCTATAATTAAGCATTCAATTTTTCAAAATCAAAACCCAATGATACTCAACATTTTTTACTCGATATCGTACCAATATTCTAAGTACATGTTACAGCAAGGACAAATCAACAAGCCAGGGGCGAAGCCAGGCGTACATTTGTACGCAAAAACGTCCACATCGTCTCGCGAAAAAAAAAAAAAGAGCGCCTCCCCCAGTAGCCAAAAAGAAGGGTTAGGGTCTTTTGAAATAGTATTTAAAGCAAACTACTGTTCAGAAATAGATCAAAGACACTTCAGAAACCACCGATTTGAATGCATTTTTCGTAATTTTCTCGTGTTTCATTAGAACTCAATACAACCATGCGCGGATCCAGAGGGGGGGGGGGGGGGGTACCGGGGTCTGGACCCGCCCCCCCCCCCTGAGATTTTCGGAGGTGGGGTCCAGCGCTGGCCCATTTCTTATTGAAATGGGTCTAAAATGCATTGAAAGGCTTTGAAACCTAAAATTTCGGCACGCTTCGCTCGCCATTTACAAATACAAAACTATTTTTTCTGCAAAATTCCTTAATAACTATCAATTGTTCATACAAAGTAAATTTATATAATTGTCTTGGGTCTCAGGAACTCATATTTTGAACAGTCCCTTACTTCATAGGATGTAACCTCCTTCATCTTTTTCAAGGTTTTGTCATTTTAAGATGTCTGATTATTTGGAAAATGACACATCTCTTATCTAATTATTCTCATGAAATTTGCTCCGCTCGCCGATATAAGGAGTGAAATATTCAATGTTTTAAATAATCATCTCGAGAGAATCAAGACAAATTAATATTTCATATCTAACAAAATTTCTGGCTCGCTACGCTCGCCAATTCTTCATGAAAATAAACGTGAAAGGAAAGCTAACAAAATTGCCCCCTCCCCATCATGTGCACCGATATATATGTACCTACATGATAGGTAGACTTCCTCAAATTTTGGACCCCTCTGACCAAAAATGCTGTATCCGCGCATGATACAACGATCGCTAACAAAGTGCATCTCAAGTTTTCTTCGTCTTAGATACGGTTCATCGTTTGTTGACATCGAATCATATGCGTTATCCCAATGGCATCTAAATTCAGCTCAAACACGCTCCAGAGGTCAGCAATTTGCTTCATTTTTTTTCCAAAATTTTCACGGGGGACCCCCTTCAAGGGGATGGGTAACATATTTCAATACCGTCCCCACTTGACCCTTCGGGCCTCGCAAGTCATCCCCCCAAAAAAGTGTCTGTGCCCCCGGACAGCTGAAGTTCTTGGTCCAATCCTTCTTTACAGACGTCCACATCGATAACACCCTGGCTACGTCCCTGCCAGCAGTAAAGGAGAAATTATTTTATTTAGAAATCTTTATTAACCACATAAATTGAGTGGAAAAATGGTCTGAATATTCGAGAAGGTAAGGAGAAAATGTGCTCCAGAATGCACCATTTTATTCCATTTTTTCAAAAATTTTCCGGGGAGGCCCCCCGGACCCCCACCTACAGGAGGGGGCAACCCCCTCCCGTACCCTCCCCCGCTCGGCACTTCGTGCCTCGAATTGACCCTTTGGATCGATACAAAATCCCCCCGCTTGCCACTCTGGATCCGCCACTGCGATCATAAATTTCGTTAAATAGAGTTTGACATTCCCACCCAATTTTAAAAGACTGATACATGAAGATATAGCAAAATTGTTGTAATATATATGATGCGCTTTAATTTACATTTATTATCTGTACTAAATTAAAATAACTGTCCTAAATTACCTCTTGTTCCATTGTTTAGAACTCCATGTGTCCGCGACAGAGAATGACATTTATGCATCGTTTATTTCTAGTGTATAGTTATACCTATCTGTTTGCATTCTATATGTAAATCGTACAGGAAGTAATAAGTAGTTTGTGTGCATTTTTTAAACACATTTGCACGTATGTGCCTGCGATAATAAAAGCGGATTTATTATCATTGATCTAGTTGTGCAACATAAGGGGGAAATAGTAGGTCTAGATCTACACGTGTATATATATAGACGTGTATTTTGATCATATTCTAGTGGTATTCCGATTGGGTTTGAGATATACTATCAACAGAAATTACAATTACAGAGGAAAGTAGGGGATCTGCAACAACAATCGGTTGCAGCACCCACAGCAAAACCTCAAAACATCCAGTGCAAAATTTTAACACAGAAAGTGACACAAAAGGGACAAGGAACGCCGCCCCACACCATACTTAGGCCATTCGCCCTTGGATCCGTCGTAGAAACATGAAACACCAAAGAATGCAAATAATCCAACGAGACCAACTGACATCATAGAAACATGAAACACAAAAGACCACACATAAACCATCGAGAGCAATGGACAACCGGTGCCGACTTAGGACGGCCACCTGCCACGCAAACAGCAGACGGTGCATGTTGTTATCCTGGATTACGTGCGCAAAAAACCCTCCCACTATTCAAATTACCCACGACCATGTACCCGTAATATAATACATGTATGTCAATCAAACATCAAAGAAAAGACATTTGAGTAGAATATGTCCCTTTCTTCTTCTTCTTCCAATTACGAGTAAACTCAAAACTGCTGAGCGATATACTCGGTGTGCGCTGCGGACAAGGTTAAAACTCAAAGTATTTACAATTAAAATGGATAAGGCTAGTATGCAGTGGTGGTCAGCTGGGCTCTGGTATAGTCATCCAGCTGACATTTGAAGGCCTCCAGGGATGGTGTACAGGCGACTTCAGATGGTAACCTATTCCAGTCCGCTATTGTTCTGGGAAAGAAGGAGTGTCTGTACGCTTCTTTACCAGTATGTGGGAGGCGAAAGGTGTGGCTACCACGAGTTCTAGAATCACTGCATATGAGGTACGCATCTGCTGGTATTGCGACCAAGGCATGTTGGATCTTGTATAGGAGGATTAATCTGATTTTAAGCCTTCTGATCTGTAAGGGCTCCCAGTGAAGGTCTTTTAGCATCTGGGTAACACTACCTGGGTGACGATCATGGTAGTTCCGGGTGACAAAACGCGCTGCACTTCTCTGTACTTTCTCCAGCTGGTGTATATGCTTGGAGCTCCACGGGTCTCATGCTGCGCATGCATATTCAAGTGTCGGGCGTACAAGACCTTGATAGGCTGCTACCCTTGCCTGCTTCCTACATCCCCTCATATTCCTTCTAATGAATCCTAGGGTCCTATTTGCCTTGGATGTTATGCTGTTGATGTGGTTATCCCATCGCAGATCTTTACTGATGTTAACTCCTAGGTATTTGCTGGAGTCCACCACATCTAACAAATGGCCATGGATGTTATAGTTCCCATTGGTGGGCATCCTTTTGTTGGTAACCTGGATGACAACACACTTTTCTGGATGAAAAGCCATCTGCCATTCCTCCTCCCACTTGACGAGTGAATCCAAGTCTTTCTGCAGCGTTTCGGTGTCTGATCTGCTCTTAACTGGAGTATAAAGAAGACAGTCGCCCGCAAACAAACGTGCATCTGATGTTGTCCTTTCTGGCAAATCGTTGATGTAGAGGAGAAATAGCAGAGGTCCTAACACCGTTCCCTGCGGAACCCCGGATAGCACAGGTGCGGTGGATGACTTGTGTCCTTCCAGAAGAACTTGTTGGGTTCTGTTTGTGAGGAAGTCCCTAATCCATTGGAGAGTGCTACCTCTGATGCCATAGTATCCAAGTTTGTGTGCAAGACGATGGTGGGGAACTTTATCAAAAGCTTTTGAGAAGTCAAGCAGGATGATATCTACTTGACCTCTCTCCCCTAGGTTTCGTGCTATCTCATTAATAGTGTAGACCAATTGTGATTCACAGGACCTCTTAGATCGGAACCCGTGTTGATTGTCATGAAGAATGGATTGTTGGTCTAGGAAATCCATTACCTGGCTATGCACTATATGCTCCAATATGCACTATATGCTTTGGGAGCGACCATTTGATAAGAGAAGGGGGCTGTCAACTTTTGGAAACGTTTTGACATAATTGTCTTAATTTTATAAGTATACATGTATTTGTCTATATGCTGGGTCATTTTGTTTTTATTTTTCTTGTTCATATTGTTTTATTGTCATATATAATCATATTGTATGTTGTTTTGCTTATATTGTTTACTTGTATTTTTAATACTGTTTATTTGTATTGTTAATAAGAATTATTTGTACTTTTTCAATCATACTTAATTGGTTTTAATGGATTATTATCGATTTCGTCACCTGTCTTTTATGGTGATATAATAAACAAAACAAGAAGGATCATATGTAGACTTAATTTCCATCGCGAATGCGCTAGAAACATCAACCATCTTTCATACCTCAGAAATGATCCTGCTGTCACCAAACGGTCACTAGGCATTCATTGGCGTAGCCAGAGTGCATTCAATGTGTACGCACAATATAGACAGGGGTGGGGTGGGGATGTCGAAGTTATCTTTTTGAGTCTCTGAAAAATGACTTTCAATTGAATTTTAAAATAAATATTAATGGATGAATGGCGAGCGATAGCTAGCGATCAAAATTTTTGGCAATGTCAGCATAAATATTTCAAAATGATATATATCGAGATCTCTTTTCTCTGTTTGTGAGTCTTGATGCTCACTCAGTCCAAAATTTCCTCATAAAAATACTGGTATATTGATCAGGTAATACGAAGGGGGAGAGGGTTGGTGGAAGTAATGTTTAAGCTGCACTATTTAAAAATGATAATGTTGTAAACTTGAGAGCGGTAGCGAGCCAGGGACATTTTTTAGATACTGACGAAAAAGATTTTCAAAATGAAAGGTTTGATTTAGAGAAGAGCTCTAAGAAAAAGACGTAAAATCTGCCCCGAAAAAGTCGAAATTTCAAAATGGGAAATTTGAAGAATTTTTTTTCAGTAGAAATATCAATTATATTGATGCATATCTGAATCTAATGTCCGGTAGAATAAATCATCAATAACAATATCGATATTTGGGTAAAAATGTGCGTTTTTTTCTATAGAAATCAATGGAAACGGGAAAGTTTTCTACAACATTGTTCCATCCCGAGTTACAAAATGCCACTTTTACCAAAGGTGTATATTACTGATACCAACTTTCTAACGAAGTGGGGTTCTGTAACTGGGGAGGAACAATGTCCCACAGACGAAAAACGAAAGAAGGGGGAGGGGCTATTTTTAAGGATCCGACTTAAGGTTAAATTGATACATTTTGTCCATTTCTTCTTTTATACAATGGAACAGTTTCCAGATAACGTATATTAAATACCGATGACATTGACATACTGGTTTTGAAGTTATTCTTTCTTTTTCATTTCTAAAATAAATGGGGAACAAACATAAAACACTTAAAAATTATATATATTTTCGTTCGCTATTTGACGTTTTCAGACATTGTTACCCCCTACCTATTCAAGCCATAATTATCAAATCTTACATCATTTTTTTTAAAATCAGTTACTTAAGAGAAATCTTCTAATACATCATATTTTTATCCAGAACAACTTTTCCTTCAAAGGAAGGATATTACATGAGAAATGATCGGATTATTTTAGGCTAAATCAAGCCCTTATTCTTACGGCTCCTTTGTGCTATTGATCGCAAAAATAGATTCCGATTTATTTCGCTTCCAGGTCATTTGATGTACTATGGGTTATTTACATTACCCAAAGAACATCAAGCAATCGGGAGGCGAGATGAATCCCTGTGCGAGTGGATAATATTCAAGGTTCGTTTGAAATAATGACATCATTCACTATTTCACTTCGAATGAAGATGGTTCCGGAAAGGTTTCTCTCATCTGGTGATACTTAAACCTTTTTTTCTTTTCCCCTTTTTATTGACACCCATACAAACATCATTTTTGATAGGGCTGGGGTTGGGTTGCCCCAGATCACCTACCTTACAGAGGGAATGCCTTTGATGCAATTCGGCATGTACTAAAACTACAACATAATTATACAATAATTACTGTTTCACTCAATAACAATCTACAATAAGAAATATGTTTTTCAGCATACATATATATACATGTACGAATAATTCAACGGCACTACGTTATGTAGATATTAATGTCATGGTGGCGACTTTTAATAGAAATGAGGTAGAAGAAAGATGGATATGTCCACATGTGGAGGAACATCTCCCCGAACTATTCAGACCAAAAAATCAAAATTTGCCAGGGTCGTTTTTTTGGCTATAAACGTCCATTTTTGGCCTATCTTGACATTTTTGTCATTTTAGAGAAAACCACATCATAACTTTACATACCTCTGAAATGTATGAAATTTCAAACATTCATATATATCCTTATTTTTCAAAATTGTTATAGCTTGTGGATGAATTAAATGCTATTTTTGATAAATTCTGATAAAATAATCAGTTCGTAGAGTATTTTCTTATAAAAAACTGTGTTGCTGGTTGCCATGGCAAGAACTTATTATTTTCATTAAAAGCTAGAAGGTCGCCAGCTACATAATGTTATCCCTACATATATATCTATGGTATTGTTTTATCCTAAAGCAGTCAAATCAATATGTACCCAAATTAGTTTTTGAGCAAAATGACTGTTTCTATAAATAGCACAATAATTCATGCAAAAAAATCAATATTTTGATCAAAAACATAGAGTTTAACTTGAAACTCGAATTTCTAATTATCTCACTTTTAAAGAGTAGAATAGTTAGTAAATATTCTGGGTTTTGAATCTTAGGCAGCAGAACTCATATACGAAAATGACAATTTTTTCCCTATTTTCGGCGAGTTTTCATTTAAAAATATACATTTCCCCCCAAAATATCCATTCAGCAATGAAAGTTTAAAGGCTTATTATTTTTTTCTAAAATAATGTAACAATCTGAGCTAATATCATGTATCGTTTATGTCGGTTTCAAATATTATGTGATATGAAGGAGTTATCTCCCTGTAGTCGCAACCCTAACCATGGGCTGTAATTTTGATTTATATTTCAGATATAATGTTATAACTTTAGCATATGACATATACAAATGAGTTAAAGAAGATTCTGACGATAATCTCAACAGCACTCACAATAGAGCACAAAATTAAGCATCGAAGGACCCTAGCAAGCTAGAGGTGGGACCAGGTAACCGGGAGGAGTAAGCATCCCCTGTTGGCTAGCCGCAACCGCCGTCGATGTTTAAGCACGAAAATGAAAACAGTACCTTAGGGTGTCATAAAAGATAGAAAAAAAAGAGTTTTTTTTTTCTTAACATAAAAGGGCAAGGACAAAGCATTCAAAGCGAGGGGTTTTACAGTAAGTGTTTTGAATATTTTCCCCGACATTGTCGCCATAGCACTTTCTGTAAAGACATAATCTCATACAGTGCATGTATTTTATATATATTGTTTTTCATTTTCGTGCGTGATACTTAACCTTATTTAGGCGTACTGACAGCTACGCCACTGGCATTGTATTTGACAAATCTACAGCTTTGTACAAATGCATTCTTCGGATTGCACTCTGATTGACTGTAACCTGTCCAAAATCTTTTTAGAAAGGCATTTCCCCAACTATCTGTTCTCTCTGGATGTCGGTCTACATAAGCTCGCTCCAGCCGGCTGAGCACGGATAATTTTTCGTGTGCCCCTCTTTACATCATTTTACATATTCATCTGTGTGTTACATGGCCTCTGCCTTGTTTGAGTTCTTCGCTGTCTAACTGATAAAGTGAGGGGAGGGTTGTGCGCACGTAATCCGGATAAACATATCATTAATTGCTACTGACGTGGTAGATGGCTTTCCTTAGTCGGTACCATTTGTCTATTGTTGTCGTTGGTTTATGTGTAGTCTTTCATGTTTGGTGTTTTGATGTCGTATTTGTGTCTTATCGTGTATGCCTACTATGTTTTTTTTTCACTTGTGGTGTTTCCTTGTTTTGCTGTGGGTGATGCATTCAAGTCTTATTGGAGATCCCCCCCTTTTTTTTATGCATTTGCATTGTTCATACAGTTTCAACACAAAAATATGGAATTCAAAGATTGCAAAAGTAAGACATTTAAATGTAGATGCATCCTCTTCAACCATTCGAAACATTTATGTTATGTATTTAGCTAAACATATCAGTGAGCAAATAATATATTTCTTCAAATTCGCCTACATGAACGTACAATGTGTTTATATTTCAGCCAAGAAAGTTGAACCGTGCAGACGACACTTCTTTTCCTGACGTCATGTCTAAGACTCTGACTCGAGACTCTGTGTCACCGAAGCGCATTATTGTTCTAAATTTTCTGTTTGTTTTGGTGGAAACTTTTGGAACATTAAATTCAATATAGCCAACTTTGGTACATTTTGTTGTATAGAGTGGTACTCCTAATTTTGATACGTAAATTGCAATTGCCATCTTTTCCTGGTCTTGAAACAATGCGGTTGAGGTGGTGACAATCTCAGATTCGTTGAGAATAATTTCATCCCCTTCCTTCAGGAAAACAGAGAATCGGTTGTCACAGAATCTGTTTCCTTCACGATCGTACGTAAGATAAGCTGGTGGATCAAGCTTTGAATCAAACTTCAAAAGGACTTTCTTACCGTAGGTATATCTAGAAATTCGCGAGTGAACAACAAAGGGGTTGTATCCAAACATAACCGCACCTTTCACCACTGCAAGTGAAGCATCCTCGGGCACGATGATTTTTGCTGTAGGCCTACACGCCTTAACAGCTTCTTGTATCAAGGGTGCTTCTGAAAATCCACCTATCATGATTATATGATCAACAGACTTGACAGCTGGGATCCTAAATTGCTCCATCAATATTTTCTTGATGTGTTTACGGGATGAATCAAAGAGAGATACAGCTACCTCTTTATGTACCCGTAGCTTGTCATACCTCCATTTGACTTTACCAATTAAATAGTTGTCCATAGTGAGGGATTCTTCAACTTTTTCATGATCTACAGTTTTTCCAGTTACATTTTCAAATGTCCTTAGAAGAGACTCTGGAATTCTGAAGGTAACTTGCATGTTGCTTTCCTCGTTGTTTATTGTTTTCTTTTTTATTTCAAAGTTCTGAATTAAGCTCATTTGGTCGTACTTGTTATTGTCGCAAAATGTCTCTACAACCTCCCTACCGACCAGTGATGAAAGGAGTTTCCAGAACGCTTTGTCTACTTCCGTTCCTCCGCCCTGGCCTCCATTAGATTTATATAGTTCTTTTACTTTGTTACCCTGTAGAACCTCGTGAACAGCTATGTCAATTGTTCCCCCTTAAAAAAACAAAACAATCTTACGTGAGGTATCGAATACATTTGGTGATGCTAGCTCTACTTGCAACATGGCTTCATAACTTCGGGTGATAACATGCATGAGCCCGCACCAGCCAGCAGAGCACGGACTGTTTTTCGTATGCCCTTTGTTTGTTTGTTTTTTTTAAATATCCATTTACACATTCATCTCTGTTTTGATTGGGTCCCTGCCTTTAACTGTCTTGTATATGTAATCATCTTACTTCTTACAACGAGGAGGTTTTAATACACATCAATAGACATCTAGGTGACCGAAAAAGTGGGAGGGTTGTGCGCAATGGATCCGGATAACATCATTTGCTACTATTAAAGTGACAGATGGCCGTCCTAAGTCGTCCTGACCATTGGAACGTCGTGTTAGTTTATGTGTAGTGTTTTGTGTTTGGTGTTTGAGTGTCGTATTTTGTGTTCCTGCGTGTACACAATCCGGATAACTACACTATTTGTTACTGGGGTAGCAGATGGCCGTCCTAAGTCGGCACCGATTGTCCATTGTCTCGTTGGTTTTAATGTTTCTATGTTGTGTGTTTGGTGTTCATTGTCCTTTTTGCGTATCTTGCTGTGCATGTCTGCTCTGTGTTTATGTGTGTTGGGTGTTTTGTGTTGCAACCTAGTGTTGTTGATAATCCCCTCCTTTTTCTCTGTGTTTTTACTTGGGGTAGTTTTACTTTTTGCAGTGGGTACTGCAATCGAGGTTTCTTGAAGATCCTCCCTTTCCTCTGAAAGGGGAGGAGAGGGGAAATTTTTTCCTAAGGAACACTATTTCGACTGATTTTGCCTTTTCGGAAACTTATCATTTCAGAAAACTTCACCTCAAAAACGACTACACAGAATTTCACGAAACCTTACAGGAATCAAGTATTCAAGATCCCTTAACATTTCATTTGTTCTTTGTTTTACTGACCTACTGACCAGAAATCTTTTTTTTTGTAATTCATCGCAATTGTAGGATTGTATCATTATTCTTCGTAAAAGACATGAAACAGATCATGGATACCATGGAGACCAATTCTGAATATTGAAGGGCAAATTATGATAGAATACAAAAAAATCTATGTATATGATATCATTTTTCTTACCTCCACAATCCAGCACCATATATTTTGATCCGGTTTTTAGCATTTTCATTTCACTTCTAAGCGAAGACAGACTCCGGCAGTAAAATGCACCACATTCAGGTTCGAGGGCGATTCGGAGACGATCAGAGGCGATACCTGCCTGTAATTTAAGTTAGTGACAAATTGGTAAATTTTGGAGATTTATAGTGATTCATTCAAAATCATTGTGTATATATTAACTCTGTTAATTTTTTAAAACTCGAAATTGAATTTATACGAAGAATGAAAAAAGCTGTTAAGAATTCTGAGCTCACCCTCTCTGAAGCTTCTCTCATGAACTGTTTTGCAGAGTCTGTCCAGATAGCTGGCACTGTAATTGTCCACATCAGATCTTCCTCTCTGAAATCTTCATACTGCTTCGTACAACGTTCAAGTAGATCATCTTTCATGTACTCAATCAATGCTGAGAAAACTTTGATAGCTGGCATGGTCTTTCCTTTGTCGTCAGTTAGTTCGTGATCCCTGTCCATTGTCTAATATAGACAAATTAAAGTATTTAAATAATATGATTGAATTTTGAAATGAGGTAGGCACCATACTCAAAGTATAAAGCTTTCATCGAAGCAAAGTTCCGTATCAGTATCAATATTTAGCTCATCGAGAGAGGATTTAAGAAGGCTTTGCCATCCTTTTCATCTTTTGAATGAAATATTGTTTAAGCTAACATTTAGCTTTGTGGAATTTCATTTATTTCGATGGACAAACAGGTGTTTCAGGAGAACATTAATTGCCTACAGCAAGAGGACCAAAGTCCAATAAAGATCAATTTAAAAGATGAAACACAATGAATGCATCGAGACTTAAATTTGAAAAATCTTTCTATTCGCAGAAGTTCTTTAACACACAAGCCAACTGCATTTATACCCATTAGAATTCCAACAACCTGTCTTACTTATAAACATCAAAGAAGTACTCATCAGTTATTCAGTCTCAAAGTCAGGAAGGTAAGGCAAAATCATTAGAGTTTTGTCTGGTAGAAGTTTCACTGAAACAGTTGCGAACGCCCGAATAAACAAATGGGCCCGGGGAGAGTCAGCATCACCTGTTTGCAAGCAACATCTCCATGAAAACTTGTCAAATTCGGTTATTGTATCGATGTACATATTGATGTACATATCAGGTAAAGATATAATATTACATTGATGCTGTTTACGTCTTGCATCGTGTTCATTGCAGCGTAATCTGATTGGAGATCTTGTTTCCTTTTTGAATGTTTACGCATACGTAATCAAATCAGACGATTGTAAAGTGTAGGTTCATAGCATTCTTATTACAACGCAAAGGCTGCTTCGGTTCTTTTAACCATTCTTGGCAACATTTCATTCATTTCTTACCAGCTGATCATACAGCATCATTTTGAAATGCCTGAAGAAGAACCAGTTTTTATGGTCTCTGTGTTCTCTTTCCTCGGCATCTTCTATCTTTGAGAGTTCTTCTTCCTCCAGGGCAAGGCCAGCATACCATTCCTCTGCCTTGAATCCGCAGGCCTTAAAATCTCCATGGGGGTCAAACAGAACAGCGGATGTAGTTTGGTACTCAGTGACAGAACCAAATGGAGAGGACCAATTCGATGTTATAAATTTGACGTTCTCCTCCGTGAGATCTTTACGTGATGCCAGGGCATATCCAGTAAACGATGTACCGAAGTCTATTGCTCCGAAGAAAAGACAATTATCGCCCATGCTGATCTGAAAAATCATGGCATCAAATCACTCAATGACATTCATTTTTGTTTATAAATGTATCATCGACATAAACTTTTTAAAAGTGGATAAATCAAAGTGATGAAGAAATAAAATTCTAACAATGATGGTTGTGCGGGTGTATTCCTTATAACCACACCATCTGCAATTAATGAGTAAAGTGGACGACTGTCCTAATTCGGAACTAGATGCATAAATATGTGAGTGTGTGTTCTGCTGTGATCATTTCAACGTCGTCATGTTGGAGATCTTCTTGTTCCACCATTTTCTCTCTTCTACAGCATTTTTTTTTTCAATCGGAATAAAGCCCATTTTAATTCCATCATCAACATTCTCTCCAGAACAAGAGATTTTGCTTAAACTTCGTGGGATAAAGTGCACTGGTCCCCAATAAATGTTGTTTTATTGTACATCCTTCAACTAGTGGGCGCAACTAAAACGAAATGTAGGTCAGAGGTCCAAGTAGCCTTCTTTGAAATACACTTTTTTTTTAGAAATAAGCGAGCATTGACAAACCAAAAGCACTTTTTTTAGAGATAAGCGAGTACTGACAAACCAAAAGTACTTTTTTTTTTTTAGAAATAAGCGAGTACTGACAAACCAAAAGCTTCAGAATGATACAGATCGATGTCTTTTAACATTGTCTTTGGTCCGTTGTCATGATAATTCATAATTACCTTTTTCTTTCTTTAATTACCGCAATTCATGAATTTCCTTGAAAAGACTTTTCCCCTTCTTTCTGTTTCGTTTTTAATGATGTTAAAATAACACGCAAGGTAAGGTATACATACTTTTATCTGATAAGATACATAAAGTGCATTTGATGTAACATGCGCATATATATCATTTTCAAAAAGTCGCATTATAATTAGAATGTTGAAATGGGAAAAAATCTATAATATTTACTCCGTACAGAATATATACTCAACGATAATTTGCTGGAGAGCCAAGAACTAGTATCACACGAAGGCACTTACTCAATAAAACAGAAGCAATGTGATCCAAAATAACAAGTTGTTCAAAGGAACACCATTTATGAGAGGTTCATAATGCATACTGGTAACTAATCGTTATCTATTACAGACAATCTGTTAATAGAGAGTCCGAAAAGAAGCATGCCTATTAGATGTACGCACAACTTTACTTGAAAATTTTATTTTTCTGCCATCGAAATCGGAGATTCGGGGCATTTTAAACCTTGGCCATAAGGCACGGTCCATTTGATATTCTGGGGGGGGGGGGGGGGGGGGGGGGGGGCTTGAGTTTTTTTCGAAAAAAATAATTTTGCTCTGAATTTTGATGAAAAAAATAAATTTGCTTATGGTGTGACAGAAAAAAATAATCTTGCTCTTACAAGTAATCTGAATTTGAAGAATAACCATAAAATTCGCTTAAAATTCCTGAAAATTTTCGGCTCGCTTCGCTCGCCACAGTTTTAACTTTCTATAAAAAAATTTGGCTCGCTCCGCTCGCCATACTTTTCTTCTGTAATGGCAAGTTCATATTTGAAAATATCAAAAAGAAGCATGTGGCTGAAACAATTAAAATGCTTAAATACATTATCAATATAATTTATTACTATTAATAGATACATGTATCACCATAGTGTCTAATTTTATATACAAGCTTGAAAGGAGAATTTAAATAAGTTTTTCACTAGTTTTCATTTCTACATGTAAAAACCTTGCATCAGGCCCTTACATGCTACATGACCTTATAACATTTTGTTTACTAAAATTATATATCGCATATATAATGTAAAAAATCTTTTATCTCTCTCAGTTTAGAAGTGAAAACAAGTTTTACATAAAAATAATGCTTGGAGTAATTAAGTAAAAATAAAGAATTTCTATTAAAAAACACAACATAATATTCACATCAATTGTTATAAAAAAAATTTCCTTGCTCCAACTTTGCAAGAAAAAAATAATTTTGCCCCGGTCCGGGGCGAAAAAATAATCTTGCTCCGACAAAAAACCCAAGCCCCCCCCCCCCCCCCCCCCCCCCCCCCAGAATATCAAATGGACCATGCCTTTATTGCATATATATGCAAAAATTATTGCGTATATACGCAATAAAATTGAATGTTCTTCGCGGCTCTATCATTTGTTTAAAAAAGCTGCCCTCAAAAGAATCGTTTAAGGACAGGTGGACAGACAAACGGACGGATACCGGAAAACATGGTATCGCTTAAACTCGACTGGTCACTACCGAGAAAAAAAAGTCGTAATTACGAGAAAATTTCTCGTTATTACTTTTTTTTCTCGTAATTACGAGAAAAGTTTCTCATTATTCCGACTTTTTTTTCTCGTAATAACGACTTTTTTTCTCGTAATTACGAGAAAGTTTCCCGTAATAACGACTTTTTTTCTCGTTATTACGAGAAATTTTCTCGTAATATCGACTCTTTTTCTCGTAATTACGAGAAAGTTTCTCGTTTTACGACTTTTTTTTCTCGTAATAACGACTTTTTTTTCTCGTAATTACGAGAAAGTTTCTCGTAATAAGGATTTTTTTTCTCGTAATTACGAGAAAGTTCCTCGTTATTACGACTTTTTTCTCGTAATAACGACTTTTTTTCTCGTTATTTCGAGAAAGTTTCTCGTAATAAGGATTTTTTTCCTCGTAATTACGAGAAAGTTTCTCGTTATAACGACTTTTTTTCTCGTAATAACGACTTTTTTCTCGTAATTACGAGTAAAGTTTCTCGTAATTACGACAAAATATTTTCCCACTACCTATTAAAATGAGCCCTTTCGTACCCTTTTTATTTTACAAATTAGGATAGTTCAGTCCATCCAAGAGGACAACTACTGGTGTCAAAGCAGTGATAGTCCAGTCATATTATGCCAAAACAAAACAAAACAAAACAAAACAAAACAAAACAAAACAAAACAAAAAGAAAAAAAAGGGCTGAAATCGAAGTATTTGCAAAAGAATTTTTTAATAATATTAAAAGTCCTCACTCGATACTTAACGAGAAGTGCAGTATTTAGACCCCCCCCCCCCCTTCATTTTTAGTCAAAATGCAAGAAAACCAAATGTGGCGCGGTATATTTAGTTGATCAGAACAATAAGAGAAAGATTAAGTTTAGCACAAAATTGTTTTTATGACATCTTTAGTTACTTATATAAGACATTTAATAAAATTCAAGCTTGTAGTTGTAAGCAAAACAGAAAACGGACCAAAATTGGTAAAAATGGCAATTTTCAGTTAGCCATCAAAAGCTTTATTTTCTGTTAATTGAACGTTTGTACTACATATTTTCATACTTCATCAAAATAAGTGAAATAATATCAATGATATCGGAGTTATTTATCTCAGAATTCAGTCGAGACCATACTTTTTAAGAAATTCTTTAATGACTTAGTTCATTTGATTTCAAATAATTAACAAAATAATTTAAATTCAATTAATCTTCAACAATCAGGGTGAAAGTAAGCTTTACTTTCTCTCTTTTTGCTATAATTTGATGAATACCTGAACAAATGATGGAACCAGCTGGTTTTGAGGGCGATTTTTTAAAAGGAGAATTATTGTGAAACAAAAGTTTATGCATAATCATTTAATATACTAGAAATGTTCTTACACATTTATGATAATGAGATGGTGTTTCAATTCGTTTCCATGTAATCTTATTCTGAAAATGGGGGATACGCTCATTTTATCAAATTTCGACACTACTTTTGGCAATTTCAAACCAATAAAAATGTTCGATTATATTCAAGCCATTCTATCCAAGGAAGAAAAATGGTATGCTACGAGTCATGATTTATAGAGAAATTAACCACCAAAAATGACAATTTCTCTAATTTGCGCAAAAAATCGTATTTTTGTGAGGCCATAAAATCATATTTCCACCAAGAGGATTTTAGAGGACTTTTGATATGTTCTTCCAAGTGCCTCAACGTACAGCATAACACTAAAAACATTTCTTTTGCAATTATAGTTCGATTTAAAATCAAAATATGACTGGACTATCACCGAACGGAAGGAGTAACCGAACGATTACGGTGTAGGGGGTATTTTAATTAACGAAATTGGAACATTTTGGAACATTTTTATAAAAAGGTGATTTGATGAAAAGTTTTTGGTCATTTATTAAGCAATGATAGTTTCAGATGATGGGAAAGGGTACCCTCCTAATACTTTCAATAGGAACTATATTTGAGGGAATTCTCCTTTATTTTCTACAAATCGGTCTTTGGAAAAGATGTTACTTCAGAAAATTGATCAATAAAACATATCCGAATGCTCGATCGTTCGGTTACTTCTTTAGCAAAGTTGCGATATTGATGAAATCTTGTGATTAAAAGATCGATATACAAGATGATGAAAGTCAAAAATTTTTAGATAATTATTCGATAAATATTTGAGACATATGCCAACCATTATTTGTTCTAAGTTTCTTGTCTCAATTTAACAAAACAACGACGATATTGGGAATAAACCTTCAAAATCGTTCGGTTACTGCTTTGACACCAGTACAGAGGACAAATAAATACACAGCGAGAAGAAAACACTCACACCAAGAGACCATCATGTAAAACAAACAGACAAACAAAAACACTCAAAGACACTGACAACGAAAAGAGAACACCCTCCCTAAGAAACCACCATGTAAGACAAACAGACAAACAAATACAATCAAAGACATTGACAACGAAAAGAAAACACCCACACCGAGAGACCACCATGTAATACAAACAAATACACTCACAGTCACTTACAAGGAAAAGAGAACACCCTCATAAAGAAATCACCATGTACGACAAACAAATACACTCACAAAGAGAGAACACCCTCACCAAGAAACCACCATGTACGACAAACAAATACACGCACAGACACTGACAAGGAAAAGATAACACCCTCACCAAAAAACCACCATGTAAGACAAACAGACAAACAAATACACCAACAGACACTGACGTGGAAAAGATAACACCCTCATCAAGAAACCACCATGTAAGAAAAACAGACAAACAAATACACTCAAAGACATTGACAACGAAAAGAAAACACCCACACAGAGAGACCATCATGTAAGACAAACAAATACACTCACAGACACTGACAAGGAAAAGATAACACCCTCACAAAGAAATCACCATGTACGACAAACAAATACACTCACAAAGAGAGAACATCCTCATCAAGAAACCACCATGTAAGACAAACAAATACACGCACAGACACTTACAAGGAAAAGATAACACCCTCAACAAAAAACCACCACGTAAGACAAACAGACAAACAAATACACCCACAGACACTGACATGGAAAAGATAACACCCTCACCAAGGAACCATAATATAACACCAACAGACAAACAAATACACCCACAGACACTGACAACGAAAAGGGAACACCCACACCAAGAGACCACCATGTAAGACAAACAGACAAACAAATACACTCACAGACACTGACAACGAAAAGAGAACGCCCTCACCAAGAGACGACAATGTAAGACAAACAGACAAACAAATACACTCATAGACACTGACAACGAAAAGAGATCACCCTCACTAAGATACACCATGTAAGACAAACAGACAAACAAATACTATTAGTTACACGGTTAGTTAGTGACCCGATACGGAAAAATACATGGTGTGAAAAGAAAACCCGTATCGGGCGAGGCGAAAGCCGAGCCCGATACGGGTTTTCTTTTCACACCATGTATTTTTCCGTATCAGGTCACTAACTAACCGTGTAACGAATTTATCACGTCGAAGACCTCTAACTGTATGTGTGGGGGTCTCTGTATCATACAATTCACTCAAATTCTCTTTAAGCGTATCAATCATTGAAAACAATTGTTATTGTTATTTTTTAAAATTGTTTATAAGGAATTTACCTACGAATTAACTTTAAGTCTTATTTTCGTCAATTTCTGTTGATGAAGTCTGTCCAAATCTCTTGGTCGCCGCCATCTTGTTTTGCTACGTCGGCATGATACGACGTCACGTTGACGTCATAATAAACTACTCGCCCGATACGGATTTACAAGCCTGATACGGCTTTTTTCACGGCGTCATGTGACCATGATCTGACCAATCAGATTCCAACATTTTTGTCTGAGGCGTGATAAAATCACAGACACCGACAACGAAAAGAGAACACCCATAAATAGAGACCACAATGTAACACCAACAGACAAACAAATACAATCACAGACACCGACAACGAAAAGAGAACACCCATACCTAGAGACCATCATGTAAGACAAACAGACAAACAAATACACTCCCAGATACTGAAAAGAAAAGTGAACACCCTCAACAAGAGACCACCATGTAAGACAATTAGACAAACATAAACCCTAGCTCACAGACATTGACAACGACGAGAGAAGACCCATACCAAGAGACCACCATGTTACACCAACAGACAAACAAATACACTCATAGACACCGACAACGAAAAGAGAACACACATAAATAGAGACCACAATGTAACACCAACAGACAAACAAATACAATCACAGACACCGACAACGAACAGAGAACACCCATACCTAGAGACCATCATGTAAGACAAACAGACAAACAAATACACTCCCAGATACTGACAAGAAAAGTGAACACCCTCAACAAGAGACCACCATGTAAGACAATTAGACAAACATAAACACTAGCTCACAGACATTGACAACGACGAGAGAAGACCCATACCAAGAGATCACCATGTAACACCAACAGACAAACAAATACACTCATAGACACTGGCAACGAAGAGAGAACACCCACACCTAGACAACACCATGTAAGACAAACAGAAAAACAAATACACGCAAAGACACTGACAAGGAAAAAAACACCCACACCAAGAGACCACCATGTAAGACAAACTGACGAACAAATACACTTAAAGACACTGACAAGGAAAAGAGAACACGCACACCTAGAGACCACCATGTAAGACAAACAGAAAAACAAATACACGCAAAGACACTGACAAGGAAAAAAACACCCACACCAAGAGACCACCATGTAAGACAAACTGACGAACAAATACACTTAAAGACACTGACAAGGAAAAGAGAACACGCACACCTAGAGATCACCATGTAAGACAAACAAATACACTCACAGACATTGACGAACAAAAGAGAACACCCTCACCAAGAGACCAACAGACAAATAAATACAACCACAGACATTGACAACGAAAAGTGAACACCAACACCAAGAGACCACCATGTAAGACAAACAGACAAACAAATACACTCACAGACACTGACGACCAAAAGAGATCACCCTCACTAAGATCACCATGTAAGACAAACAGACAAACTAATACACTCAAAGACACTGACAACGAAAAGAGAACATCAACACCAAGATACCACCATGTAAGACAAACAGACAAACAAATACACTCAAAGACACTGACAACGAAAAGAGAACACCCATAAATAGAGACCATCATGTAAGACAAACAGACAAACAAATACACTCACAGACATTGACAACGAAAAGAGAACATCAACACCAAGATACCACCATGTAAGACAAACAGACAAACAAATACACTCAAAGACACTGACAACGAAAAGAGAACACCCATAAATAGAGACCACAATGTAACACCAACAGACAAACAAATACACTCACAGACACCGACAACGAAAAGAGAACACCCATACCTAGAGACCATCATGTAAGACAAACAGACAAACAAATACACTCACAGACACCGACAACGAAAAGAGAACACCCATACCTAGAGACCATCATGTAAGACAAACAGACAAACAAATACACTCAAAGACACTGACAACGAAAAGAGAACACCCATAAATAGAGACCACAATGTAACACCAACAGACAAACAAATACACTCAAAGACACTGACAACGAAAAGTGAACACCAACACCAATTAAGATACCACCATGTAAGACAAACAAATACACTCAAAGACAAACAAATACACTCAAAGACACTGACAACGAAAAGAGAACACCCATAAATAGAGACCATCATGTAAGACAAACAGACAAACAAATACACTCACAGACATTGACAACGAAAAGAGAACATCAACACCAAGATACCACCATGTAAGACAAACAGACAAACAAATACACTCAAAGACACTGACAACGAAAAGAGAACACCCATAAATAGAGACCACAATGTAACACCAACAGACAAACAAATACACTCACAGACACCGACAACGAAAAGAGAACACCCATACCTAGAGACCATCATGTAAGACAAACAGACAAACAAATACACTCACAGACTCCGACAACGAAAAGAGAACACCCATACCTAGAGACCATCATGTAAGACAAACAGACAAACAAATACACTCACAGACATTGACAACGAAAAGAGAACATCAACACCAAGATACCACCATGTAAGACAAACAGACAAACAAATACACTCAAAGACACTGACAACGAAAAGAGAACACCCATAAATAGAGACCACAATGTAACACCAACAGACAAACAAATACACTCACAGACACCGACAACGAAAAGAGAACACCCATACCTAGAGACCATCATGTAAGACAAACAGACAAACAAATACACTCACAGACACCGACAACGAAAAGAGAACACCCATACCTAGAGACCATCATGTAAGACAAACAGACAAACAAATACACTCAAAGACACTGACAACGAAAAGAGAACACCCATAAATAGAGACCACAATGTAACACCAACAGACAAACAAATACACTCAAAGACACTGACAACGAAAAGTGAACACCAACACCAATTAAGATACCACCATGTAAGACAAACAAATACACTCAAAGACAAACAAATACACTCAAAGACACTGACAATGAAAAGAGAACCCCCATAAATAGAGACCATCATGTAAGACAAACAGACAAACAAATACACTCACAGACACCGACAACGAAAAGATAACACCCTCACCAAGAAACCACCAAATAAGACAAACAAATACACTCACAGACACTGACAACGAAAATAAAACACCCTCACCAAGAAACCACCATGTAAGACAAACAGACAAACAAATACACGCACAGACACTGACAACGAAAAGATACCACCGTGTAAGACAAACAGACAAATACACGCACAGACAATGACCACGAAAAGAGAACACCAAGGACCGACAAGCAAACTACAAAGAGGATTCTTATGTTAGAAAAAAAGATTTAGGCATGAAATAAATATCACAGCAATAATTAGGGACTTAAATATGTCAAATACACAGTGAAAGAGTGTTCAAAATGGAAAAATGAAATTGGAAGAAAAAAATATTGGTCACAAATGAAATCAAAGGTATTCAGATGATTTAAAAGTGCATTACAAAGTGACAAAATTGAAAAACATAGTGTAATCAAAGATTACGAAGCTCACCTCGCGGCAGCAAAGTTCAATTTAAACATATCTCTAAGTACATGTATATAAAGAAAATCACTCAAGTGAAAAAAAGTAGGTCAAGGTCATTTCATGAAAGTTTGATCAAAGATACATCCGATATGCAAGTTTGGTACATGTAGCACTTATACTTTGCTCAATATTGGCCTTTAAAGGCAAAATCACTCAAGTGGAAAAAGTAGGTCAAGGTCATTTTATGAAAGTTTGATCAAAGATACATCCAATATGCAAGTTTGGTACATGTAGCACTTATACTTTGCTCAATATTAGCCTTTAAAGGCAAAATCACTCAAGTGGAAAAAAGTAGGTCAAGGTCATATTATGAAAGTTTGATCAAAGATACATCCAATATGCAAGTTTGGTACATGTAGCACTTATACTTTGCTCAATATTAGCCTTTAAAGGCAAAATCACTCAAGCGAAAAAAGTAGGTCAAGGTCATTTTATGTAAGTTTGATTAAAGATACATCCAATATGCAAGTTTGGTACATGTAGCACTTATACTTTGCTCAATATTAGCCTTTAAAGGCAAAATCACTCAAGTGGAAAAAGTAGGTCAAGGTCATATTATGAAAGTTTGATCAAAGATACATCCAATATGCAAGTTTGGTACATGTAGCACTTATACTTTGCTCAATATTGGCCTTATAAGGCAAAATCACTCAAGCGGAAAAAGTAGGTCAGATGCTGCATCCGATGTATGGGTTCACCTCAGCATCCCAAGATGAATCACTTGTGCAAGTTTGGTTACTGTAGCATCAGTACTTTGTTAGATACTGAACTACCCCCAAAACTTTAACCAGACATTGACAAAGTCATTCAGCCGGAAAATGTAGGTCAGATGCTGCATCCGATGCATGGGTTCACCTCAGCATCCCAAGATGGATCACTTGTGCAAGTTTGGTTACTGTAACATCAGTACTTTGTCAGATACTGAGTTACCCCAAAAACTTTAACCAGACATTGACAAAGTCATTCAACCGGAAAATGTAGGTCAGATGCTGCATCCGATGCATGGGTTCACCTCAGCATCCCAAGATGAATCACTTGTGCAAGTTTGGTTACTGCAACATCAGTACTTTGTCAGATACTGAGTTACCCCAAAAACTTTAACCGGACGCGGACGCGGACGGGGACGCGGACGCGGACGGGGACGCGGACGCGGACGTCGGGGTTATAGCATAAGCTCATCTCAACTTCGTCGAGGTGAGCTAAAAATGAAAAGGAAGAAAAAAAATTTGGGGTTCCGGTGCCGGGACTTGAACCCACAACCCTTGGGCCCACGTGCACAATAAACATATCTATTCATATTTTTTAAAATTCAAAAAAGAAGATTATAGCATGTAATGTATATAAAAGCAAGTAGTAGCTTAAATATAACAAACAGGCACAAAACCACACATTTACAGAGTCAAAGAAACAGTTCAAAAATGAACATTTCTGACAAAGTCCAAAAAGACGTCAAAGACGCGTCAAAAATTTGACTTCGGACTGGAACCAAAAACAACAACACTTGTTAAGACATCCTTCTAGAGTATCCAAATGCTTTCGGTTTGTCGATACGTGCTTCCGTTCTGAAGAGGAAGTTTGTCAAAGAAGGGTACACCCCGTGACCAACTTTTGCCTGTGGTGGCGCCACCTATGGATCCGGAAGAAAAACAACACTTGTAGGGGACCTCTATTCCATTCCTACGAAGTTTCATGAAAATCTGTTGAGCAGATCTGGAGAAGAAGTTGAATATGTATGAAAATCACCCCCTTCCTTTTTACATAAGAAAAAAATTCACAAAAAAATCAAAAAATTAAAATTTTAGTATAAAATATATCTATCAAAGCATTAAGTTATTGAAATATGATAAATATGCAGTAAAATCATACACTTATTGAGTTATTTAAAGAAATAGTGCAAAATTGAGCATTTATGACAGTCCAAAAAGACGTCAAAACGCGTCAAAAATTTGATTTCCGACTGGAACCAAAAACAACAACACTTGTTAAGACATCCTTCTTGATCATCCAGATGCTTTTGGTTTGTCGATATGTGCTACGGTTCTGCATAAGAAGTTTATCAAAGGAAGGTACCCCCGTAACTTACTTTTTCCTGCGGCGGCGCCACCTGTTGACGGATCCGGACGAAAAACATTAACACTTGTAGGGGATCATGAGTACTTCATTCCTACCAAGTTTTTCAAAATCCCTATAGTGGTTCTTGAAAAGCAGTCGAAAATGTGAAAAGTTTACGACGGACGGACGGACGGACGGACGCCACGCTATGACAGGTGAGCTAAAACCGTGCAAAATCAGCATTTTGGGGAAATTCGCCTTCCTTTAGATCAGCGCTTGGTGTAGTTGTCCGGAGCACATTTTCATAACCCCTATAAACCTGTTTTAAAAGAAGAATCCACAAACACGTTACAAACTTCACACAGGGAATTTAGTCCTACCCTTTGCCTAATTAGAACTAAAACTGGTCAAGTAGATCTTATGATAAGAAATAATACGCGAGAGAAATGAATGCGCTTTCATACATTAACGGTTCAAATTACTAGGCAAGTTTTTTCTTATATACGAACAGAAAGGAAGACAAACAGAATGAAAAGACAAAATCAATGTCGCACTGTTACAACAGTTTATTTATTGATTTCACTGTACATGTAAATCAAAGATAAGGTTTTTTGTTAATTGTATATTGCAAAACGGTATTTTAGGATCTATTGTCCATGATCTATTTTCTGATATCAGAGGTTTCCAACATCCGGAGTCCAAAAATTCCTGAAGTTTCTCGTTGGTTCTGAAAATAAGCTTTAGCAAATCGAATTGTCTGTCTTTATGAAGAGACTCAGCCGCTTTACACAGCGTGAAGATAAAATGTGTACCAGGTTTTTTCTCCATCTCGGTATCACCGCCACCATTACTTTGTTCTTCCTTAAAACCGAGCACTAAACCTTGATTTACCAGCTTTCTGTAATTTTCTATGACCATGTCTTTTGTGTATTTAGCTGTAAAAATGAATACTAGTTAATCATCAAACTCAAATGGAATATATCGATATTAAACTATACAAATTTTTAAGAAAGAATGAAAATAACACTGTTCAAGAACAGGAATGTCGTCTCATTCAACCTTAATACATAAGTTTGGCATTGAACGTGAGGGTATTGTCTCTAAACATATTTCATTATCCCTGCAGAAGTTTGATGCTAGACAAAAGTGTATTATCAATGAACACCCCCCCCCTTTTTTTCATTAAAATTTTACAACTATGCGACAAACGATCTAAAACCCCGCAACACATATGACAGCACATGCCTTTTTCTTGAATCATACAAAGTTTCAAAACATTCCTTTGAAAAATAAATTTAAGTGACCTTTTAAAACTTTTCACAAAAAAATGTTGACTAAGTTATGACCTTGACCTTGAAGGTCACCTTGACCTATATTGGGTGCTGAGTGTCATCATGCTTTACTTTCCCTGCAAGTTTGAAAGATGTATAATGTATATCAAGTAAGTTATAGCCAAATATGTGAAAGTGTGACTACCAGACAGACAGGCCGGACAGACTGACAGACAGACATACGCCAGACAAAGTGATACCTATATGTCGCTCTTGAGATGCAGACGACATAAAAAGCGGGTATATAAATAATGTCTGAGGACTTGTAAAAAAAAATCATATATCTGCATTTAAGAAAAAGTTGCCTTTAGTAGTACTGCAAAAAGCGAAAAATAAAAAAATATAGGTATAAAGTTAAATAATCCATTACTACTTACTTGGGTTACTGCACAAAACTTGAATATAAATCTAAGAACAGATATATTCATAAAGACGAAAGCAAAGAATTTTCTGTAAAGGAGGAATACGGCGGGTTGAAGAACAATATCTATGACTAATTATTATATATATAACTTTCGGTAATTTGTTGATCTCAATCATGTAAATATAAGTTTGACCTGCTAATTGTGAGTGGTACAGAATGATGTCAGCCTCCACTGGTACTTTGACATGTGTTCTGCCCCCTGGACCACCCGTAAATAATGATCTGTCCTCTTTACGAAGATCATGGTAGTCTGTCTGTAATATTTGAAACAAGTATTGTTTATAAACAAATTAAAAGAGAGTCGGAAATTTAAAGCATTTTGACTATGCTGCAATAGAATAAAGAAACAATGTTCCCTGTTGGCAGAGTCATGATTATTAAAAAGGACATAGCCTGATGTCTGATATCTCTGGCTAAATCAAAACTGAAATCTCTCAAAAACTAAAGTTAATCAATTATTGAAGAACTTCAACTATAATATTTATCATTTTCTTTTGGAGCCTTGTATAGAACGGATCACATCAAATAGCAATACATATCAGAAATATGTCAACTACATCGTAAGTCATATCAATAGCGACACCAACTACAAAAATTGAGTTCATAAACAAGGGCTGCACTGAATTATTTGTCCGATGCCATCTATCTACAACAGTGCGAGCAACCAAGAAACCATTCTTATTCAAAATCATACAGCCCTTATAAAATGAACATATATGTGGGCATTGCATGCAAGCAGGAGATGCTTTCTCTCCCTGGCCAACTAGCTATTCTCAATCTAAATCGGGGTTTCGGCAGGTGACAATCGTATATGTAAGCAATTTGTGTACCATTTGGAGTGTTAGACAGTACTAGATTAACTTAGAATTTTTACACTTATTGTCACTTCGGCTTCGGTGTTGCATGCAATCAGGAGATGCTGACTCTCCCGGGTACCTAGTCTCACTTTGGAATCTTTCATCATTCCGAGGTTCGCAACCGTTCCAATGGGAATTCTTATGATTTTGCCTTGCCTTCTCGACTTTGAGACTGAATAACTGATAGGTACTTCTTTTTTAGTTTATCATGTATCCCTTTCTGTGCTTTCATTCAATATTTCCAGGGTACGGTATCTCATTAAAACATTTTCACTTGAAATGAAAATCAATCATAAAGCAGACTTACATGTACAATGAATATCTTTGGTTTACACACGAGCCTATGGCAGTGGTCAGATTTGAATACGCTGACAATGTCCGAAATTTCTACTTTTTCACCCTCATTTTTAAGATAGATGGAAACGTTATCACCAAACCCCATGATAACACACATGAACGCATCAGTCTCTCGCATCGATTCATCTTGAGCTACAAAACAATAAAATACATGTACAAAGACTATAATACGTTTTTCAACCGACTGGTATGTATTGTCCTACTGTTCACCTTGACATAAGTTAAAATACTTCCTCGTGTTTCCTTCCCTTTTTTGATATTTCTACACTTGGTGCAGTGAAGAAGTACTTAAAAATGTATACATATACCTCGTTTTTGATAAAAATGTATATAATTATACCTCGGCCCAAAGGGTCGGTGAAAGGAATCATACATTCATTAGAAGAAATCCTTAAATAACAAATAAGCATACCATGGGTACATGAGTAAAGAATCAAGATAATACATGTAATAGAAATAACAATAAAGCAGAATATGTACCTATTCTCTCCAGCTCTCTGAAGAATGTCCGTTTGTCAGTCAAATGTGCTTCGTCCATCACGACTGGCTTGTCAAACCCTAACTTAGGGAGGGTATCCTTTAGCATTTGGACATCAGCATCACTATCATCTCGTCTCTTCCGTAGTTTGTCTATACATGATTCTTTTACATTAATGATGAGAGGTTTGCCTAACGTCTTATTTGGTGTCCAGAATGTCTCCGATTCAAACCGTTGTCTGCATACCTTTATTGGAGCCGTCATAGTCCCACTGCAAGAGGTAAGAGTCGAATATATTTGATAAGTATGAAGTCGCATTAACTTTTTGTTTCCAGGGAAACATTAAGGGATTACGATAAAAATAAAAAACAAAATCAGTATAAAACTCATGGATGTTTCCCGAACACAGCTTACAGAATTTTTTTTTCTGGGTGTCTTTGTTGACTTTTCAGTAATGATATCTCGTGGTTTACACCAATATGCCAATAATCTTGACTAATTTTACCCTAATATAACCTTAATTAGAGACATTCGTCTGAGAGCCTATATACATACTGTAACAGTTTCACTTTGTGAAGTTTGAGTCATGTGTCATCCCCCTCCCTATCTTTCTTCAAACCAAGAAAAAATAATTGTTTACAAAGTCTGTAAGATACTAACATAATCAAAGAACGTGCATTTTTTTCCAATATCAGTCAGAATTAAGATCAACTGGACAAGAATTATATTTTTTCGTGAATTTCTTTATCGTTAAAGCTGAAAAAAAAAGCCTGAATTAATGGCATGCTCGATATGATTTAACTGAATTAAGGATGCTTTCTCCTGGCGAGCTGAACAGAAAACGTTCTAGACGACGGGAGATAACTCCTAGTGTCGTAAAAGAAAGATGTACGACATTTGTTTTTTCTGTTCACTGCATCAAATCAATAGCATGATTAAATGGAGTTGTTTGAGGATACATTTGTTATTTTCATAAGTATAAACATTTTATGTTATCTTTTTACTTTAAAACAACCTTGTTCAAATAACATTACGTCACTGCGAGAATCTTTGACGTCACGCAGCAAAAATGACGTTCGTCTTCCCGCCATGAATAAAACAGATAAATAACGCTGCAGGAAAGGGATGTAATGTTTGATTACTTATATTAAATAAGGCCCTTTCACATCAGCCTTACTACAGCCATACGGTCTCTGCGATCCTGCACGCCGTACGGCTGCACCATAACTATTCGAGACCGCCGTAAGAATGCGGCACGAAATATTTTAAAAGAGTTCGTAGTGTTAGATAACAGACTTTTTTTCGTGCGACTGTCGCATTGAAGACGTACGGGCATTTCACGGCTGACATGCGTCATAAGAGAGGAAGACGTTATAAAAGAAAAGATAAGGCACGCGTTTTTCATCCAAAAAAAATCCGAATCATGTAACCCCATGGACTGAAACAAAAATATTGATAATCCGGTGGGGGGGGGGGGGGGGGGGCTCCGCAAATTAAAGAAAAAAATGCTATGAAAGATCAAAATAAACTTGCACGGCGTACAGCGTCTTCCGACAAACTAAACGTGTGTCATGGGGTGTGTGAGAGCGAGGGTATATTACATCTACATGTTCTTTAGACATATTTATCGATAACGTTGAATGTGGATTTAAAAATTCAGAAACAGTCATACTTTTCCGATTGTCCTAGGTTATCGAATATATTCTGCGGTCGGAGAGTTCCCTCGTCTACATACGTATCCATTGTACATTAAACCAGGAAAGAACAAAACAGACAAAGAAAAAAAAAAAGAAAAAGAAAAATAGTCAGAAGACAGCGCCGCGCGCTGTGTATAGGATTTTGTAGAAAAAGTGAAGGTTTATACAGTAGCGAGATATTGCCGGGTTTGTTAAAAATAGGTCAATCTCAAAGGTCAAGGTCACTACATCGAAAGTCAAGGTCCATAATGAAAGGTCTATTAACGATTAATTTACGTGTGAAATATCTGCCATGTTTGTGGAAATTTAAAACATATTTATCAATGAATATGCAAAAAAAAAAATGTTTCGGTGAGTTCAAGACGGGGGGGGGGAGTCTGAACCCCCCTCCCCCTTTCCCCTAGCTATGCAAAAAAAATATGTTTAATGTCAGATTATTAGAATGTATATAAATATTC
The DNA here is from genome assembly GCA_028142955.1 of Pinctada fucata. NCBI lineage: Eukaryota > Metazoa > Mollusca > Bivalvia > Pterioida > Pteriidae > Pinctada > Pinctada fucata. The sequence goes on from AP027103.1 coordinate 1,674,669, forward strand.
ACATGAAAGTACATGGAACAGCTATATAAAACCAAACATAATCAATAAAACCTGTACGTACTGTTGGCAATATGGTGTTTTTTTCTATTTCCTGTATCATTTTGAAAGAAGGGGGTAGGGTAGCAAAATGGGCCAAAACTTTTTCCCAATGCATAACTCCCCCTACTTTTTCTTTCATAAAAACATGCTATAATGTCCCTAGATACACTATGTGAAGTTTTAAAAAAAGTTTGATGGAATTACATTTTTTATCAGCATTTTAGTGCCAAAAATCTGTTTCTTACGTTACTTTAAAAATTGCCATATGAGGTAAGAATTTGCTAAAAATTTCATTCAGTTACATCTTATGTCATAAAAATTGTATTCAACAGTAGTAAAGTAATGTAATCTAATATATTTGAGTAATCCAATTCAACAATTCCGTAAGAATATATATATTTTAGATTTTATGAGTAATATTTCGCCATTTTCAATTTCTGTTTGTTTTATTACTTATCGGGTCAAGTATTATTGAAATATCATGGTAAGAAAAAAAGTTTGATGCTTTTGAATTCGAGATCTCAGAAGAAAGCATCCTTAACGCAATCCCTACACCCCCTTTTCCAATTTTACAAGTCAACGTACATGTAGACTGAATACCTGTCTTCATGTAGGCCTTAACATTCCCTGGTTATGCCGCATATCATAAAGCACGTGTATTTACCAAGAATCATGCATATAACATGAAAACAAGGGTGCAACATATACATTCAAGCTTCTCCTGCTCGATGCCAACAACCCTCAATGATACCCGCCCCTTTCCATCTCTCTATAGTCAATTCAAAGTAGGAAAAGTAAAAGGAAAGTATAGGGGCGGATATTCTTGTGGATCGTTGGCATCGAGCTGCTTTGGATTTAATGGGTAAGGGGAGGGACAGTCATTGGACTCTGAACTGGACTCAATACTGAACTGAACAGAATACCCTTAACCCCCTAGTTTATATAGACAGATAGAGATTGGAGGGCGGGGTCAGCGAAAATGCCTGTGGACAATCAAAACAATGAGGTGTCCTTTAACATTATCATATCATATCAATGTATAAGTTGAATCACATGTTTGTTAACTTCTTACCTTATCTAAGTTACTGACTTCCTACTTTCAGACTTTATGGCTCCAATGTTTACAATATGTTCTACTTTCGATTTAATAAGCGTATCTTATCTAAGAGTTGTCGTTCGTTGCCCAAAATTTCATGGTACACATAAAAAGTATATTAATAATCATTTATAAATTCTCCAATAAAATTTATACTACAAGCATGTGATTTTGAACAATTATTATATAGATATTCTTTGTGGTATTTAGAAAAAAAGTGTTATGGTATAACATGTTCCTTCAGACAGACATCTATGGAAACTGCGCTAGTAATATGGCAAGCCAATGTGGACAAAAATGGGTATTTTCAAATAATCACAGTGTAAATTCTATACAAATGAATGGGCATATGTAAATATAGGAGTATAACCGCAGTGGCGTGATTTGAACTTTGACGTCATAGTAAGTTGGCTTGATTTGAACTTCGACGGTACGTAGTAACAGAGCCTTAGCAACGTAGTTGTAAACGTATTTTAACGTCATTAAAGCGTGAAAAACTTGAATGTAAATATATGTAATAACTGTCTTTTTGAATTTGATTATACTGTGATAACCTACCATGGATCCAGGAATTATGTTTCTCATAATGCGCTAACGCGCATTATGGAACATAATTCCTGGATCCATTGTAGGTTATCACAGTATAATCACATTCAACAAGACAGTTATTCTATAAATATTTGAAATTCATTTCTTAACTTTAGAAATTATTATACAATTATGGACTTTTTACGAGGTGAATATTATACAATTATGGACTTTCAAATTCAGAAAATATCACACCATATTCACCGAGTGAAAAGTCCACAATTGTTTTATTATATAGTGGACTTAATCAGTATTTATAAAGATATCGTTTCGAAATGGCTGACATCGATTTTTCTTTGAAAATGTTTCAAGACGTGTTAATATCAGCATTTTCTGTCGCTGAATTATCCTGAACGTAATGGAATTTATTCAATGAGTCAAATGAAGAATATTTCAGAGTCAAAATCCTTAGATAGGCTCAAAATTCAAGAAATTGAGCTTAGCTTCAGTGTCATTGCTGCTTTTTACGAAATGACGTTAATGACGTCACAGATATAAATTTCGCGCGTTTTCGATATTTCATGGTAAACCGGAAGCAAGAGTTTTCGCGGTAGTGATATTTAATGAAATCGCCTCTCACATGTCAATATGATGAGACAATGACTCGTCACGTGACAGTTCTCAGCCAATGATCTAGTGGGAATATAAACAGACTATATAATAATTTCTTATATTAGAAATTACTTTCTAATATTAAAAATTCATTTTCTAATATTAGACTTTCATTTTTTAATATTAGAAATAATCGACTTTTTACTAATATTAGAAATTCATTTTCTAACATTAGAAATTCATTTTCTAATATAAGAAATTCATTTTCTAATATTAGAAATTCATTTTCTAATATTAGAAATTCATTTTCTAATATTTGTAAATCATTTTGTAATATTAGAAAATCACTTTCAATTATAAGAAAATGAATTTCTTATATTAGAAAATATATTGAATTTCTAATATTAGAAAACGAATTTCTAATATTAGAAAATGAATTTCTAATATTTGAAAATGAATTTCTAATAATAGAAAATGAATTTCTAATATAAGAAAATGATTCTCTTATATTAGAAAATGATTTTCTTATTTAAGATATAACCTACATGTATGATTTTCTAATATAAGAAATTCCTTTTCTAATGTAAGAAAATATACACTTTTTTCTAACTTTAGAAATTCATTTTCTAATATTTGAAAATCATTTTCTTATATTAGAAAATGAATTTCTAATATTAGAAAATGAATTTCAAATATTAAAAATGAATTTCTAATATTAAAAAATGAATTTCAAATATTAGAAAATGAAGTTCAAATATGGAAAATCAATTTCTAATATTAGAAAATGAATTTTCTCATATTAGAAAATGAATTTCTTATATTAGAAATTACCAATGATTTACTTATATTAGAAATTCATTTTCTAATATAAGAAAATGATGATCTAATATTAGAATTTTAATTTCTAATTTTAGATATTCATTTTCTTATATTAGAAATTCGTTTTCTAATATTTGAAATTCAGTTTCTAATGTTTGAAAATAGAAGGAATTCTTAATATTAGAAAATGAATTTCTAATAATAGAAAATGAATTTCAAATATTTAGAAAATTAATTTCTTATATTAGAAAATACCTATTTTTGTCCACATTGGCTTGCCATATAGAAAAGAAAACAAGATACGTAAGTCTTTTGGGATTTCATAGCACGTGAAGCTATCCTAATTATGTACCTACCTTTCCATCAAACATATACAAGTTACCAAAGACCCCCCCCCCCTACAAAAAAAAAAATAAAAAATAGATACAGTTTTCCGAAGCATCAAACCTGTACCAGTATTTTGCAGTATTGATCTTAGCTAGCTCATTAGCATACATATTTTTGGTCGGCCCTCGAATTTCGCTCTTTAAATATTCCTTTTTTATTCGGCCTCGAGCATCACTGATGATTACACTGTTTGTTGAAATGCGCATATGGTGCACTAAATGATTACGATAATATATATATATTTCAATAAATAACAATGAACACTCTCTATCCACAAATTTTCGGCCACTCGGCCTTTATCAAGTGGAAAAGCACGAATACAAAAGAATTCTACGTAATATCCATATCTGCTGGTAAACAAAGCCCAGCGTAAAATGAACAAGGTATGACGTCACACATAACAATCAACAATGCGTAAAGCGCCAATACGACGTTACATAAAACCGCTAAATCTGCGTACCGTTATCGAACGTAAATAAGTTAGAAAAGAGTTCATTTAAGTTGTACCGTTAATAAAATTGTAAGATTTATGAATAACAAATAGAAATTCAGGAGGTTAGAGACAGGCACGTCCCCCACCGCCGTCCTTTCTAACAACTATAAATCTAGTAAGTCATATCTAATAAAGTGACAAGATACATGTGGGAACTATGAATATGAAAAAAAAAATGAATAAATAAAAATAAATAAATTAATGAATAAATAAATAAAAAAAATTATATATATATATATATATATATATAAATATATATAAAGTGGAAGGGAAAAAAATATAGATAAATAAAAAATATAAATAAATAAACAAAATAAATAGATAGATAAATAAATAAATAAATAAGTAAATAAAATAAATTAAATAAATAAATAAACAAAATAAATAGATAAATAGATAAATAAATAAATAAATAAATGAATAAAACAAATAGATAAATAAATAAATAAATAAATAATCATATAAATAAATAAATAAGGGTTTTATTTATTTTCTGATTGCGCGCTAGCGTGAGTTAGAGTGTGTAAGTGTCATTTTATATTCATGGTTGTCTTGACTTTCTAAAGGGTTCATTTTGTCCTCACTTCTTTTATTCGGTATTGGTCTGAATCGTCCGGACGCTTAATCAAGCGGAGTAGGGCGTCTGGATGATTCGGACTAATTCGGAATTGGTTCGGCTACAACCGCCCCTTATTTATTTATTTATATGATTATTTATTTATTTATTTATTTATTTATCTATTTGTTTTATTCATCTATTTATTTATTTATTTATTTATCTATTTATCTATTTATTTTGTTTATTTATTTATTTAATTTATTTTATTTACTTATTTATTTATTTATTTATCTATCTATTTATTTTGTTTATTTATTTATATTTTTTATTTATCTATATATTTTTTTCCCTTCCACTTTATATATATTTATATATATATATATATATAATTTTTTTTTTATTTATTCATTTATTTATTTATTTTTATTTATTCATTTTTTTTCTTTCATATTCATAGTTCACACATGTATCTTGTCACTTTATTAGATATGACTTACTAGATTTATAGTTGTTAGAAAGGACGGCGGTGGGGGACGTGCCTGTCTCTAACCTCCTGAATTTCTATTTGTTATTCATAAATCTTACAATTTTATTAACGGTACAACTTAAATGAACTCTTTTCTAACTTATTTACGTTCGATAACGGTACGCAGATTTAGCGGTTTAATGTAACGTCGTATTGGCGCTTTACGCATTGTTGATTGTTATGTGTGACGTCATACCTTGTTCATTTTACGCTGGGCTTTGTTTACCAGCAGATATGGATATTACGTAGAATTCTTTTGTATTCGTGCTTTTCCACTTGATAAAGGCCGAGTGGCCGAAAATTTGTGGATAGAGAGTGTTCATTGTTATTTATTACATTAAACTTCCCTACGGAGGACACTATTTCATTCTATATATATTTCAATTTGATAATAATTACCCTGTGTCTCTAACTTGCCTAAAATTTATAGTCATTTGATACTGTCGTGTTTGAGTGAATATATGTTTGCATGTCCAGTTGCATTTTTACTATTGTATTTGTTGTCATTCTCAGAAGATATGTGTCTATCTTAACACCATCTTCACTCACACTGTCAAAAAAAAATAAGGGATCTCCAGCAAGACCCGCTTACAGAACCAAGAGCAAAACATCAAAACACCCAACGTGAAAACACAGGGAGGACATATACACAAAATACCAAATATACGGATTTTGTTCTGAGAGCTAGGGGTCTTTCAGATAAGCTTCTCAGTCAGGGATATGTTTGTGACCGACTAACATCGTCATTGAGGAAGTTCTATGGTCGATATGGGGAACTCGTCATACACTATGATGTCCCACTGTCCAGAATGGTGGATGGTATTCTGTCATAGACCATTTTAACCATCCAACCAAAGATTGTACTCGATGTCTTCCGAAATGGAAGTTACCGGATGTGACAATTCTACCGAATGGAAGCAGCGGGTGTTGCATGCAAGCAGGAGATGCTTACTCTTCCTGAGCACCTGGTCTCACTCCCATATGGAGAGTTTGCTTCTTTTTATCTGTGGAATTTTTTGTTTGTTTGGTTTGGTTCCTTTTTTTTATCCTGATTTAGTATGCCTTCGGTTTCTGATTTTCTGAATTATCGATTTTGTGCTGTTTACAGGGATATGGCCATTATCCATTTTTGTCATTCTATAAAGAAATTTAGGCATAATCCGTCATGCAGTCCCGTCGTTACAGTCAGTGAAAATGCGCTGGTACAAGGCTGTAGATTGGTCGCGCGCAAGTACCATGTCGAGTGTCCGTCTGGTGACATTAGGATTATATCGACGGTATAAAAGGCGTCTGATGATTCTTACGCATTTTGAATGGTTATTCTGCCTACATGTACCTCTGTCTACGTCTTAACTAGTTCATGAAAGCGGAAACATTGACCTAAAATGTTATTCAAAATTTAGAAATTTCTACATGAAAATCCCAAACATTATTACATGTAGGGCAATGGATAAAGTATTCGACCAATTCAGATTCTGCGAGTACATCAGTACATGCTCTAGCCTACCGGATGAGCTGTGATATGAAAATGCCGTATGACGGTAGTTTAGAAACATCACCGTCAAGTCAAGGGAAAATTAAAGTACATGTTGTAATTTATGCATAGTGGTGAGACTCTAATAAAATATTGAATCTAAATGTATCTATACTACTAAAGGAACGAATTAGCCGATTCTCCGTCGAAACTAAGAGGACCGAGATAAATGGTGTGATATGAAGATATAGCATATGATATGACAATGTGAATTTGATAATTGTTCAGGAGGAATTCTTTCTAATTAACGTGTATTCATTAATCAAATCTCACCGTTTTCCTGAAATAAATCATAGAAAATCAAAACCGGCGTCGGACACTAACCATTTCTTCCCATTTTGTTCTGAATAAAACTCCCTTATCAATCCCCGAATTTTTAAGTATCATAAATTTAGGGAGCAACCATTTGATTTTTATGGGGGGGGGGGGGGGGGGGGGGGGCAGGAAGACTTTGCAAAGAAAATTTTTCGGATTGAAATTTTAGGGAAAAAAAATTTCCGGATCATGAAATTGCCCCTCCCCCCTCTCTTCCAACCTTTCCACTGCCAAATAAACACTTTTTTGTGTATCATAAACAAAGTATAAAAAAATGGAACAAACTTTACGCAATTTGGAGTGAATAAATAAAATTCAAAAGTCATTAGCACCATATAGCCTGTCTCCGTTGAGTATCATTTTAGTAAACAGATTTTAGGCACCATATGCCATTCGACTTTTTTTTTTCAAGAAATTAAAATGAAGTGATCTGCTGGCAAGAGATGAACTCATTGTGTGTTTGATGTTTAATATGGCTGAAAAATCACGCTGAAAAACATTTAAACTTTAGAGTAATTTTCAACATTGGAAAATTATAAAAAAATATATATATATATTCCGGCCCGAAGGGCCGGCGAAAAAAAATTTCCGGCTCTTAAAATGGCCGAAAAAAATTTTCCGGCCGGCAAAAGTCTTCCTGCCCCCCCCCCCCCCCCCCATAAAAATAAAATGGTTGCTCCCTTAGTAAGACGATTCTTGCAAGAGGTTTCTCATGTTAGTAGGAGGCTACTTTTGCCTCGACACAAATTCAATATTCCATATTCGTTTTCTGAAATATACGACGTTCAATCTTATAAGAACATTCGAGAAATAAATGCCATTTCCATCAAAGTCTATGGAGCGGCCAACTCTGTTCAAGTGCGTCCCACGTCTCTCACAATATTCACCCAGTAGTTTCATTAAAAGTTACATACTCAAAGGTTTATGGTACGTGTACCGAAAAAAATAATGACCAGAGAAAAGTTTACAACGAAGTCTGAAAAAAAGATCTAGCCACTTGAAGATGTAGGCCCAATTATCTACAGTAAAATGTGATTTTTGAATTCCCATGACCCCGTAGAAATCGACCTTTCATTCAAATGACTCATGTTTCAATATGTTGTTATTTAAGAAATGAATCTTAATTTTTTTTTTTTGTTGATGCATGTATCACCCGAAAAATTGGACAGAATCTGCATCAATGCGCGTACCTCGTTGATGGAAAAGTTTTCTGTTCAATTTTTTGGGTGATACCTGCATCAACAGAAAAAATATACAATTTATTTCTTATCATTTAATTGTTGAAACTGTTTTCTTGTATCTAAAAACAATCAATCACCGCACTATATTTCGTAAGTCGGAAGGTTTCGCAGTGTTACGTCTGCCAAAACAAGTTATGGCAACCGCCATGATTCAAACAGCGAACGATCGTCCCTCTATATCTTTAGAATAAGGACCAGTTTGAGCATATTCATGCACTGTAAACTTTTGTGTAAGTAGAAAAGAAATGGTTTCCTTGAAATCATAAGCAAACATCAACAAATTTTATTTTCAGCAACGAGTTCATTCGTGTTTGAGGGAACCCCCAGTTCTAAAAATAGTGCTATAAATTGACTTCCGTGAAAAATTGTGTTGATCGATGTATCAACAAAATTTCTCAGCCAATCGGAATCTTTGTTTCTTGAAAATGACAATGGAAATTAAATGATTAACCTTTTATGAGATAATTATTGAATTATTTCACGTTGTTATACTGATTTAGAGTCATTTTTTAAAGTGGGAAACACGATTTCAAAGGCAGTCAGGGATTCCCCATAAAATACTGGAATGCCAGAAATGCAGAATGGAAACCAAAGGCAAAATATCCTTAATAGTCGCTTAACAAAGCAGTGCAGAACTTCTGACAGTGAACATCATAAACAGTATCGTTATTTTTAATCGATTAGCGTCTTAATCAATACTGAGGAATAATATTAATCAAATGACAGAAATTAAAACTTGATCTGCCAAAAAGAAAGGATAGCCGTGGAGTGGAAACATGATTTAAGAAAAAAGGAGGGGATCTCCAGCAACACAAGGTTGGGGCACCCACAACAAAACCCCAAAAACACCAAATGCAAAAACACAGAGCAGACAAGCACAGAAAGAGACACAAAAGGGACAAGGAACGTCAACGCACAACGAAGAAACATCAAATACAAAGGACTACACATAAACCAACGCGACCAATGGGCAACCGGTGTCGACAAACAAGACCGCAAAACGCAAGGGTCAAAACAACATAGATGAATATGTAAATGTATATAAAAAGAGGGCGTATGTAATACAATCCGTGCTCTGCCGGCTGTGCGAGCTCATGTGTGTTATTACCCGAGGAGTCAGAGACGACAGGTTGTCAGGGCCCTGTCTTCTCTAAAGAGGTTTGGACAGGGCCCGTCATAAAGTTCCTTCGTCACATTCAGTCAGATTGCAAGTTTTAAGAATGCGCTGGTACAAGACTGTAGATTGGTCAAGTACCAATCCTAGTGTCTGTCTGGTGACATTAGGATCATATCCATGGTATAAAAGGCGTTCAAATGATGATTCTAACGCATTTTATCTTGTTAATAATGTCACCATAAAATGCAGGTTGTGAAATACCCAAAGTATATATATATATATTTTTTTTCTTTTGGCCTTGACTGGCAAATGTGGGGAAGGGTTGGGGCAGTCTGGGATTCACAGAAAAAGCATCCCCTTACCGGCCAAGGAAAATTATTATATTATTTCAAATTCATGTTGTAAATTTTTCAATTATATTAGTTCCAAACAATATGTGATTTCATCTATAAATCTGAACAAAACTCCTATGTATTACATACTTGAGTCATACATGACGTATCCGAATAAGTCAACGTATCCCGCGCTTGCGCGGGTCCTTTTCTAGAACTATATTGAATCCAAAATCATCTCTTTTGTCATACATACTTGGATGAATGTCTCCGTGTTTACAATTTATATATTTAAGTCCAAAAATGGTGTTTATGTGTTTGCAATATTTGCCATGTTGAGTGTCAATTCTGGTGGATAAATTTCATGCGTACATGTTTCAAAAAAGGACTATCAATAGTCAGAATATCATCCAGGTACCTAGATGTACCATTGAAATATTTCAGATCGTCAATTTTTTGTGCTTTTTAAGAATTTGGATAATTTCATTTTTAAGTATATAGAAATAAATCTGAAACAAGAGGTGCACAATTAGTACTCATTGGGATCCCTTAAATCTGCTTGTAGAGACTCTCATCAAATCTTATAAATGTTGTACAAGAGGAAGGACAAGGTCTTAAATGATGCTATTGAATTTGAAGACGTTTAACACAGGTGACTACATGTCCATGATTTGTATGATGTGTAGTCTGTTCAGGAAAAGAAACCCTTTGATTCAGATGTACAAATACAAGTTTTCTCCTCTTGATCAAAACACCATTTAATGAGTTTAGACAATCGATCGTTTATTTTGTCATGAGGAAGCGTGGTGTACATATTAGAGAAGTGGTATTGGCTTGGGAATTCATAGATTTTATTTTGTCAATCACATCCGCCGAATTTTTAATAAACCAAAAGAAATTTACATCACTCCTGTTTAGAACAGTTTCACAATATCTTGCCATGTGTTCCTTTATCGCCGCAAGTGCTGACGTCAGATCTCTAGACAAAACTGTAATGGAGCAGTTGCTAGAATTAGCAATGTATCGAAATTTGTAATGAGACTTGTGCAGTGTTGATATGCAGTATATGGTAGGAAGATCCAGTTTAGAAATAGAGATGTCAAATGAAGACAGTTCACTGTTGTGTTTGTTCAAAATGTTAGAGATACGAGGGCTGATTGATATGTTGTGAGCCTCGGTTTTCTGGGTGGCAGAAGGTATTCTGCAGATAGATTATCTCCAAAACGGACAAGGACAATCAATGGCACATACTATGCTTCACTTCTAAACACATTTACGGGAATATATTTAACTTAAGTGCAGCAGAAAGCTCACTAGTAAAAGGTGTGTTGTTCCATCAGGACAATGCTCCTATTCAAAAATTTGTCACTGCCATGGCTGCCATTCATGATTGCGGCTTTAATTTGATTGAGCATCCACGTTATTTACCTGATCTTGCTCCATCAGACTTTCATCTATTCCCAAAACTGAAAGCAGCTATTTCTGGCACCCAGTTTCAGTCTGATGATGACGTCATACTTGCAGTGGATGGCTTTCTGACAAGTCAAGATAAGGAGTTCTTTAAAAGTGGTACTGAGGCCCTGAAACACCGGTGGCAAAAGTGTATAGATACTGAAGGGGATTATGTAGAAAAATAATGCAAAATGTCTGATAAAATTCAAATCCTGAAATACAAGGCTCACAACATATCAATCAGTCCTCGTACTTCCCTTGCTTTTGCTTTTTATAAGTATTTGTAGAAGAAGGTTCCGAAACTAAAGTTGATATGTAGTAACGTTTTCAAATGATTATGGTGTTGTTGACTACTTTAACTGCAGGTGCAAAGACGTATTTTTCATGTAAATTACTTAACTTGGATTTGAATTATATTTCAGATTTTGGAACGTTGACATTGAAAGAGATGAGTTTTTATGGAAATTATCTATTCGAATATGAGTTATATCTAAAATGAGGTTTTCAAGCCATTCAGAGCATGCGATTCGACTCCTTCCGATAAGACAATCTTTTGTTACAGTTAGCTGAGGCTTCCTTTAGCACTTCTATACTGGATTGAATTCTGTACTTAGATCCTTTTTTCAGAAGACCACCAGCTGGTTTGTATGCTAGTAGATATTCAGATCTTCCACATCTTCAGAAAGCAGGACATGATTCAAATATTCGAAATTACGATCATGTTTTTTTTTTTATATCTATAACAAATAAGAGGAGGTTCCAGATTCTCAAAATATTGAGGAATCGTACTTTGTACGCGGTGATCCCTGAAAATATTGGATATGTTTAAATGATCAAAACCTTCGTTATTAAAAGGAATTTTTGTATGAATGTTCTTTTAGGGCAGGTGGTTCTATAACGGGATAAAGTTTACTCTGTGCGAATGAGACAATGATATTAAGTCTGAATCAGTCAGCGTCTCCTAAGAATGCAACTTGTGCTTTATTCAATACAGATTTTATTTGAAGTACTGGAAGAGCATGCAATAGTTCGTGTCTGTCGCCATTGCGTCCTATAACAAAAAAATCGTCGTGGGTAAGATGGACTCTAAATAGTTTTCTAAGTTTTCTGTTATGTCTTTTCCCGTTTGATCTGTGTTTCCTTGTCCATAAATATGATCTTTAAGACTAAGGGGTTTAAGCAGTTTGGAGTTTAGTTATCCAGGAAAGTTCAGCTATTAGTCGGCACTTTGAATTACTGATCTGTTTCACTTGGTTATGACGTAAATGAGATCTTGTTTAGATCGGACAATATCACCATCAACGTCGATGTTAAAAGTCTGCCCATTAACGCTAAACGTAATAGTGGAGTCACTTCTCATTAGTCGACACATATAGCATCTTTTACCTTTGCACTTGGTGTAATGATCGATAATCCCCTGTGTTTGTTGTTAAATGTCAAATTGCTGTGATTTAAAGAACAACATCCAACAACAACAAGTTGTTCTCTTAATCTAATCCACTTGACAGTGTGAATCTAACATTTCTTTAAAAGTCACCTTTTGAAATTGTGCTTGTGGTTAATGAAATTATATTTGTGTGTCTTACATGTTCTAATAATTTGTTATTGTGTTTGTAATCATTGTTACTATATTTATCTGTCTAGCTTGTTCGTTATATTTTCGTCAGTGTCATTATATTTTTGTTTCTAGTTAATTTTAATCGTTTCTGTTCTGTGTGTTTTTGTGTATAGTTGACTGCCAATTTTGTGAACACTGTCACCATGCTTACATTTGTAGTAACCAGCTTACTCTCCTTGGGCATCTGATCTTAATTCCATCGAGCATTCCCATTCTCTCCTTGAAATAAAATTCCGTTGCTAAAATTGATTCATTTTGAATTCTCATGGTTAAGTATGCCAATTAACTATGCTTTTTGGATTCTAATTTTTGCATTGTGCTTAAAAGTTTGACTCACTCATTGTTTCCGCTTGTATTTTACGTATTGTAGTGAAAGTCTCTAGTTCTGGTAAACATATACTCGGCTTATAGTGGTTCAAACTGTATCATATTTAATTTAAACGTATTCTGTATCTAATCAAGACAAAGAATGTAGTGTCAAGATATCAAGGTTTGAACAACAAAATCTTCAACTCTACAGGCGCAGCTAAGCAACCCAAACTAACTTGATGACAACTTAGGTATCTTCTTCAAAATAATTTATTAGACGTCTTACTTCATGTATAAAATGTGAAATCAGTAGCATTCATTATCATATTGTCGTCCATTATGAAATCATTTTTTTCTAGAGTGTGCATGATTAATGTACATGTAATATAGATTACTCAATATAGAAATTAAGTACATGGTTTTGACGTCATATTTATTGTTGCTGCTTTTCGTCCTCTTAAATGAGGATAAAAGTTTGACAATATCCCTTTGTTTCATGGTCAACTATGTCTCTAATGACAAATTTGTTATATATATATACAGATACAAGGATAAGACTATAGTTCTAATCGTTGGTCATTTATACATGTAAGGATTACTAATAATACTAAATCAGGTATCTATACATAGTTAGCTTTGAAGATTGTCTTTAACTATGGAAACACTTATAATATAGTGAATGTAACATCATGTGGCGAGGTTACAAGGTTACAAAAAGTAGTACAGTCATGCACATGTATTTGGCGGTAAGTTTTCTCGATGTTCCTGTACATAACCATCATATTTCACAAAATGATCCAAAAGTTTACTATATATGACCTACATGCTACGCAAAGCTGCATATAGTCCGTCGGGGCATTGTCAATAAACTTTTTAACTTTGCGGTGTATTGGACCTCTGTGAAATTTCACTTCTATTATTATCATAAGTAATTCAGAAACCGCCGTTCACACATATCATAAATCTATTGTAAAAAATGAAATTCATTGTAAGTAGTGCTCTCAAATTACTGATGTAGCTAACTTTGTTAAGACTGTTCAGATACGTGTATGTATGAAATTATTTATTTGTCGTCATTTAGAAGAAACATTTCAAAATTTATCGATTATAATTATTTCTGGCGGACTACCAATACATACAAGCATCATCGAATAAATACAGTTTTTCGTTTTGGTGACAATTAGACACATCTTTATACTATACCATAGTATATATGATAAAACCGATGAAATATGATGAAAGATGTGTTGGGGAAAACGTTTGATTAATTTAACGTGCTAACATTTTGCAGCCTTAATGCCTTTTTAAAACTGAACTCGTATCGGTATTTTCAAGGCATGGTGCTTAAGAAATACTGGCATAAACAATATCATACATGTACATGTATAACATGATTTGTACAGGGTTGTATTTTTATTTTATTTTATTTTTTCGATTGGACTAGTAGCACCGTATGTAGGCTCCCAAACATTCAATGAACAGATCGCAAGCGCATATCTAGAGGAGGTCCTAGGTGACCAGAGTCCCTAACAATTTGAAAAAAATAATATTTCCGATATTTGCGAATAATTTTTCTCTAAAACACAGGCTTGTCCCTCTTGGCCGTGATAGATCCCTAGAAAAAAAAGTAGATCCCCGCAAAGGTTGACAAATAATACATAAAAAAAAACAAAAAAAAAAAAAAACAACATAAATATTATGACATACTTAAATCTCGTAGATTCTCAGTTCTCTAGCATTCGTATGCTAAAATGTTACACATGGAAAATGTTGTCATGGATACGATATCATTTTATCTCAACAAATATATTCAACAGTTAAATATTTTAAGTTAATATTGGTACCATGACTCTTGGTAACCATTCCTTATCAAACAATTTGTAAGTGGCACTACCTGATTTATTTGAAAAAAAAAATGCGTCTGCCATTCAATGTACGTAAGAAGTAAGGCACTGAGTATGCGTTCATGCAAATTTACTACTGTTTGAAAAACGGAGTTATAATGCTCGATCGGCAAGTGAAAGTATAGGGGTATAGAATCCAATATGTCACACCCAATTTAAGAATAACGATTTATCACAAACTGCTTGTAATGAAAAGATAGGATGTTCACCATGTTCAAACTAGTCCGTCATCGTCAACAGTGTCCACATTCATATAATATTTACCATCGTTGTATCGAGTTTTTGATTTCCCTGTATCGACATTTTGATCGTTGTCGGCATTGTCCGAGCCCATAGCCTCGTCATAACTCGGCTGTCTTCGTATTAAACCGTTACTATCACTCTGACCGGTGTGGTTTTGATTATTCACTTCCGCTACGGTTTCCTGTTTATTTGAATATTCATCTTCCGTTTCCGGTTTTTCTAACGATGCATAATGGGAATCATCGTCATCACCTTTTAGATCGACATTTTTTCCCACATTAGAGTCTGATTTGTTGAGTGGTGAGTACGTATCACTATCAGCAGATGATTTTATAGCCTTCAACTTGCTCCTCCTGAATAAGAGATATACACCTAGGAAATATTTGAATTAGATATGGTCAAAAACATTTTCCCAAGAGCCTGTCCCAAACAGTATACAAAACCATGGCAAAAATCGAAAATGAAATCACATCAAAGATTGAATGTAGTCAAAATTTCTCAAGTGTTAAGAAAATGAAAAAAAAAGAAGAGAAAAATTGTAAATGAAAACACATTCATCTCCTCACCTGAGTTCGTTGTTCAGTTTTTCTATCTTTAAAAGAGCCAGGTCAAGCTCATGTTTCACCTTCCAGATTTGAGTCTCACAAAGAGGATCTTTACACTTATGTTTCTTACAAAAATCTACGGCGTCCATCACCGACTGTTCGAATGTAAGGGATTTACCCATACTCTGTAAAATAGATAGAAAAAGAAGGATATTATATAGATAAAACAACAAAATCATCAAATATCCTATTCATTTTGGGCACATTGAGCCAAAATATCCTTCAGTAAAGGGTTTTTTTTTTTTTTGGAAGTGTTAAAAATATTGAACAATTTTCACCTTTCGTTTTACTATGTATTATCAATCAGATACAGCACAATCTAGGCAAGATCTACGTAAATTCCTACTTCATTATATGCCAATAAGCTACATGTATACCGCCTTACCAAGCTAACAAGAGCACAACATCCCCATTTGTCATATTTCTTAAGACACTTCCTTCCAAATCTGAAATAAGTATGCTCAAATATTAACAGCACCCCGCCGACCAGTATCCCTGTGGCGAGGAGGATAAAAGCACTGGTAAAGTTAAGAATTCCCAGCTTGTCACTGGACTGCTTTATCCGATTCTTCTTATGACACGCCCCAGAAAGCCAGAAATTCCTCAGACGTCCTAGTTCCCCTACAAAGTTAAGATATTTCATTTAAGTTGAACATTAGAATACGACATAAAATCTTTCAGTATGTCTAGGAAATCAATAAAAATATCAAAGAAAAGGCGACACGGAAGTTATCTATAAAAATTCGGAAGAATGTCATTTAGTTGAAACACCATTTCTTCGCCCATCTCTCTCTCTTTTTTTTTTTTTTTTTTTTTTTTTTTTTTTTTTTTTTTGATTGCATGCAAGTCCAACAGTAAATTAACAGTTACTGTAACTCTCAACAAACAGTAGGATTGAAACAAACTAGAACAAAGTTGTCTGTCGGATAGCATGATTTCAACTTTGTTCGCCTTTGTAAGATACTAAATAGCTAATGATTAACCGTTATCTTGTAGGTCTAGTATAATCCTATTGGTCTCCTCCACCAGTTTGTCTGATCCTTTAGGGAAAGCCACGCCGTACCCAGACATGGCGTTAGGTTTACCCACCATCATCAGTTTACAATCCTTGTCTATTCCTACTTGGTACTGCAGGGGACTCGCATCGTAAATGAAAGCGTGAATCTCACTGTTGGCAGAAAATGAGCTTGATAATTATTGAAAAATAGTTTCGAAAATTCGAACAAAATTAGAAAGTAATTAAGTTACTGTTTTCAAAAATGATATATGACAAATACTGAAAAATATTAGTATCTCCATAATGTACCCCTTTTTGAGAGCCAAGATGGCTGATGACACGTTCTGCTGATTGTATCTGAATTTGGTCATGTAGTTAAACATCTGATTGTGATATTGCCTGAGCGTTTCCTCCGTGCTCCCATTTGGTATGGTGCCGAATTTGAATGGTGGTTTATGTTTGTACGGATTAACAAGCTGTAATTATAACATAGTATCAGAGTGTGAAAAAATAAATTGTTGCTGGGTTACATGTCTTTCTTACGTTTTTTTTTATTGTTAAAAACCGTCACAAGAAAATCTTTTATAATATTATGATTTGATTTAGCATTTACATGTCAAAATGTTTAACTAGTTTTCTTTAGTATTATACGGTACTGTGAAATAATAAGCGTACAATACCCTCCAGTCTTGAAGACCAGTAAGTTCGTAGTATGTGTCTTTAGTGATCATGAAAGCGGCAAGATTGGCTGTGTAACTGGCGAGGAACACTAAAGCGAATAAAGCCCAAACATTTCCCAGAAATCTACTCGAAACTCCTCGGGGATTATCGGCAGATACCGAGGACTGGAATAACATGGCCCAAATTAACCAAAACGAGCGGAAGAGGGAGAACGAGTGCTCTGAAAATAAAAATTTTATAAACGGTAATTCTTGTCAGCGAATCAATAAGGAATAATATGCAATCAGGTGGAAAACTCTTCTGCTTATTTATTTTACATAAAAATATTCCCTTTCTAGGACAACTTCGTGTTTTCTTACAAAGATAAATTGTGACCTAAAACTAAAAATTGTGCTGAGAGAGTTAAAAATGACTCGTTTGCCCTATTCTCCGAGTTAATCAGAGAGGTCTATAGGTCTTATGATCACATAATTCAATAAGAAGCGATCCCTAGATATTTTAGATCACCTACAGCTCTACGGCAGTTGTTGCTATAAACTGGAATGTATACTTCAAGCCACTAACTATCTTGGAATAAAATGTTCTCTGTCACGGAAATACAATTAAATCATATGACATATGTAATACATCTTTATTACCTCTCATTGGAGTCCGCCCTTGATCGAGTCCTCGTGGGCTTAACCATTCAAATATGAATATAGAAGCACCGATAGAATGTACGCTAAATATCAGTATCAGACACCAGGCGGAGTAATTGTACGGCTCTGTAATCAAAGCGTTTGATGATTTAATAAAAACAAATCAAACTAAGTAATCATCAGACATTATTTATTATTTCCGGTCAACAAAAAGAGTTCATTCATGAAAACATTTACAAGATGACACAAAGCGTACCTAAAACTGCCGTCGGTGATACTTTATCCCTCCGCAGTGACACTATAATGGCCGTTCCTGTTTCCAAATATGGTACTGAAAAGTCTATTGCGCTTGCGCGGTTTGGTGTTATCTGTAGTGACGTTATAACCATGTCGGCTCGGTGACTTTGAAGCTGCTTTATCAATCCGTTCCACTCACCTGTTCTCTAAGAGAAAACAAATACATAAGAAGGTTTTTTTTCAAATGTTAAACGTCTTCAAATTCAATAGCATCATTTAAGAACAGATAAATTTGCTGTAATGACCAGATATGCACGTTTCGGGTACTTAACCCTCGTCAGTGATCCTCAATCTAAACAATGTAATATGGCCAAAAAGTGTAAACGTTATTATGTCCAAAAATGCACCGAAAGACGTAGTAGGATGGGTGGGATATGATGCTTCAGGACTCACGTTTTAGAAATTCAAAGAAATTTTGACAACAGAAATTCTCGAATGCGTATCTGTAAAATCAATTGTTATCATCGTGATATAACCACTTTTTGAGATTCCTTTCCTATGATCGTTGATATAAATTGAAGCGTTATTTTTCTTTGGATCCTGTGTTATATTAAGTCTGTATTAATGTACTGAACTGTGTCAGGTAATCAGGATAGCCACACAATCTGTCATTACCAGGATACATGATACCTGTCATACCGGTATGGTCGTGTTAGTTAAACCCAGAATCCTGAATACTAAAATCATAATCAACAGGTATACGAGTTCTTGGAAAACACATGAAACAAAACAAAGATAGAGGGAGAACAGCTAAACGTTTTCTTACGAAAAAAAAAAAAGATAAAACAACTGGCAGAACAAACGGAGACAATCACACATGCTAGTCGATTCCCCATGAAAAATTTGTCTCCTCAACTTATATAGTGTCTTGTACGCTTTTGGTGGCTGGTGTGTTTGTTCAAATGAGGATTATAAAACACAAGCACCTCGAAGATTTATGTTTAAATCGTAATAAAGAATGTATCCATGAGAACATATGGGAGCAGTTAATTGCTTATCATTAGAGTAGATTATCAATTTCATATTTGCCAAATATTGGTAAATTATAATATATCAATATGAAGTAAATATATAAATTCCCATTGCATATTGTGTTTATCATATGTTCTTCGTCATGTATGATGGTTAATCTATAGTACAGTCCCTTTGGTGATATATATCATAAGTTATACAATGACCATTAAACATACTTTTATCATGATCAAGTACAGTTAGATTGAACTCGTCGCGTGGGATCGAAACGTACGATGTTGTGATTCTTTACACAGTTCTTTGATTGTTTTTTTCATTTTCTGAATTAAATTTTACAAAACTGATGAGCCTTTCGGTAGGACGAAACAAATCAATCCTCTGAAAAATTCATAGTTGTTTGCAAACACTTCAATAGTTCGTCGACGACAGAAATGTTCTTGACCTATTATTCCTTTTGACGAACTCTTGAAGTGTTTGCAAAAACTATGGACTTTTCAGATACAAAATTGATATGGACTTATTTATTAAGCATTGTCCTACTGCAACCTCTCATCAGTTTTGTTCAGTATCATTTAGATGATGAAAGAACAATCAAAAACCTCCATGTGGAATCACAATAATATTTATCATCTCTCGGTGGATCTGCTGATATAGAAATTTACCCAAGCTGAAATAAAGGTTAAACATATTTTTTATCGACCTATTAAATTTCGAATATCAAATAGCTTTCTTCTTCAACTTGAGCTATTTATTCATTTGGCTACACACCTCATACGAAAAGTTTCGAAGCACGCTTTCGTTTTAATGCACATGTTTATAAATGATGGTAAATTACAATATTTTATCATAGATGTTACATGTACCACTTTGTGCACTTGATTACAACTAATGAATGCATGTACAATGTACCATGTTGACACGATATTAGGTATGACATTGAGTTTAACATACTACTGCAATACACCAAAGAGAAGGATTTGATCTCCAACAACACATGGTCGCAGCACCCACAGCAAAACCCCAAAATACCCAATGCAAAAACACAGAGCAGACATGCACAGAAAGAGACACAAAAGGGACAAGGAACACCATTGAAATACCATTGAAATATGAAACACAAAAGACCACACATAAACCAACGAGACCAATGGGCAACCGGTGCCGACTTAGGACGGTCATCTGTCATGCAAGTAGCAGACGGTGTGGTTATCTGGTTACCCAAAGTAATATACTCTGTTGCTTACCAAGTGATGAACGGCATGAGTACAACTCATGTCTTATCTCTGTTTCAGCTAATTTAAAAATAAAGAGTATTTACAATGCATCGGAACACTCGTCAGCTTCATCTGATTGTATTTATATAGCTCTAAAGGTATCGTCGCTGTTAATAGCAGATGAGACATTCAACAGAAAGTGAAATGCAACAAAGCATAATGCTTAATGAATACAAAAAATGATATTGTACGAGAAGAGCAGGGGGAGATTTGGCATAACCAAGTTATTCAGAACATTAAGTTATCCAAATGTTATTTAATCCTCACTTACACGTCTCATTGTCTACACGTCTCTTCTTAAACCAATTAGATTCTGTTTGATGTCATATTCATTGAATTGTTCCGCACGA
Organism: Pinctada fucata; assembly: GCA_028142955.1. Classification (NCBI taxonomy): domain Eukaryota; kingdom Metazoa; phylum Mollusca; class Bivalvia; order Pterioida; family Pteriidae; genus Pinctada; species Pinctada fucata. The sequence goes on from AP027103.1 coordinate 1,695,607, forward strand.
TATCAAAACTCCTGTTTGCTGAGTTACTTTGTATCTAGTATGTTTACCAAAGCTTCTAAAAAGCTCTCACGCGAGAGATATGAAAATATAATTAAGACACCATGATGTAATTGCACTTATTCCCTGCCCCTGGGTAAATATTAACCAGAATTTGTTTTTGTAATGTAGGAAGCCAAAAGTGTTAAATCACATTAGTTAAAGTTACATATTGACTGTTTTAGCCACAGATTGATACTCTAACATACTTCTTAGTGAGAAAAACAAATAGAAGAACCCAAAACGAAATAGATTATCCCCTGTCATAGAGGGATTTTTAAACATATGAAAGACTGAAAGTGTGTATCTGAAAGCATATTCACAAGTGAAAGCTGTTTTGACGAAACAGTACGTGAAGCATTAGCTAGCTATGTTTGCCATTATAATATACATAACAATTGTTTCCTCTCATGGATACTTGCAATTGCATGAGATGATTAAGTAAACTAAAAAAAAAAGATGGAGAACGATTGTCGAACTACATGGCACTTGATGAAAAACTATTTACTAGATCAGGTTCAGAAAACCAAGAGGTCAAATCTCCTAAATTTTCTCATCATATAATCTTTAATTTAGTTTTATATTTGTTACTTGTCAATTTGAATGCTTATTCTCATTTCGGTTCGTGTTGACTTTTATAAATGAATGAAGCAAGATAATGAAAAAGAAGAGTGGTCAAATGTGTTTCATGTGTTACAAACATAGAAACACCATTTTAAGACCTTGATATCAAAATTATTAATGGAAAGATTCATATAAAAGCGCCTCGCCTTCTATGGGCTTTATCAACCCGACAGATTTCCGTGTAAGGTCAGTAACAAACCTAATAACTAATATTGTCAACTTCTTTTGAAATTCGGACCCATACAAGCAACAGATTATGTTTTATTTGGGTATTTTACAACCTGCATTTTATGATGCCATAATTAACAAAATAAGAAGGATCAAATGTAGACAGAATTACAATCAAGATTGTATTAGTATCATCAAGCGCCTTTTATGCCGTAGATATGACCATTCTGTTACCAGACAGACACTTGGCTTGGCACTGGACCAATCTACAGCCTTGCAACAGCGCATTCTTAAGAATTGCACTCTGTTTGACTGTGACGATAGGACTCCATGACGGGCCCTGTCTAAACCTCTTTAGATAAGGCAGGGCCTCGATCACCTGTCCTCTCTGAATGTCAGTCGGACTCCTCGGATGATCAATTGCATAAGCTCGCTACATCCTACAGAGCACGGACTATATTTCGTATGCCTTCTATTTTTTATATCCATTTACACATCCATCTGTGTGTTTCTTAGGCCCTTGCGTCATGCTGTCTGTTTGTGTGCTCATTTTACAGTGAGGAGGTTATTTTACACAAGAACTGTGCGTTTTCCGAGACCTTTGAGTAATTGGAAAAGAAGGAGGGTTGTGCGTACGTAATCCGGATAACCACACCTTCTGCTACTGCCGGGCAGATGGCCGTCCTAAGTCGGCACCGGTTGCCCATTCGTCTCATTCGTTAATGAGTCACAGTGGTCTTTTGCGTTTCATGTTTCTATTGTGTGAGTTAGTGTTCCTTGTCCCTTTAACGTCTCTTTCTGTGGGTATCTGCTCTGTGTTTTTGCATTGAGTGTTTTGGAGTTTTGCTGTGGGTACTTCAACCCAGGGTTGTTGGAGATCCCCTCCTTTCTTTCATATATCATTCTTGTGTTGGAGTTCTTTAGCTAGACTGTAGTTTTAAGTGCTGTCCCTACTTCGTGCGAGTTCAACTGTGATCACCGCAGCATCTTTATTATGACAGTTTGTTTTAATGACAAATATGGATATTGACCATATCCAAATGCCCAATACAAAATCGCAACGTGAAATAAGTATATTCTTTGGTTGGATGTTTCAAATGGTCTAAGACAGAATATCATCCACCATTCTGGAGAGTGGGACATCATAGTGAATGACGAGTTCCCCATATCGACCGTAGAACGTCCTCAGTGACGGTGTTAGTCGGTCACAAACGTATCCCTGACTGAGAAGCTTATCTAACGACGCCTATCTCTCAGAACAAACTCTGTATATTTGGTACTTGCTCTGGCATAGCGTATCAACTGAGATATAAACACGCAATAAGCAGGCGATGAAGGGATGTTGCTACTCAGAAAAGGAAAATTCGTGATGCTGAAATTGAAGTCGTCACGATTGTTATAGAGTGAGGTGTTAATGTGTCGTAGGACAACATTATGTACAAATAGGATGCTGAATTATTTGTCTCTGTAGTTTCTTTCACTTCAAGCTCCGAAGGATATATTCTGCCGAGGTAATCCGCGAATTTTGGATTATTGATGGATAGCACATCGTCTATGTATCTGTAAATGAAGTTAAAGCTAGAAGCTACGTATCAGTTCCCTTCAGAGACCAAAGATTGAATGAATTCAGCTTTTGAACCATTTGAAGAACTACCACCGAATATAATTGTATCTCCCGAAGTGGAAGTAACCGGATGTGACAATTCTACCCAATGGAGTGACGGATGTTGGATGTAAGCAAAAGATGCTGACTCTTCCTGGACACTTGGTCTCACTCCCATATTGGGAGTTCGCTTCTTTTCATATGGTGGAGGTTTTTTCTTTGTTTGCTTTGGTTGTTTTATCCTGATTTGTGTATGGCTTCGGTTTATGATTTTCTGAATTATCGAATTTGTACTTTACATTATCCATATTTGTCATTCGTACGAGTAAAGAAAAATGTCGGCAAGGAGTGGGGCACAATTTGTTCCCATTGGAATTCCGACAATTTGCCTGAAAACAATTTGTTAATACAATTTGTCAGTTTATAAGACAATCTAAAACATATTCAAAAGAAATTAAGACTCAAGAATGTGACAACACTTTGTAAGAAGTAATTTCTTACCTGGTTCTTCACGCCGCAGACCTTGTCGGGCACCTCATATAGTTCGTAATCAAACTCCATTTTCTCACTCATAATCTTCAGTAGATCTATACTAAGTCCAGCACAACACCATTCTATTGTCCCATTCTCTACGTGACTATCATTACCACTACAATGCAAAGTTTAGATACATGTAGTGTTTAAAATATGTATATACTTCATTTATGAAATGAATATTAGGGAAGATGAAATAAAATAAGTCGAATTAAGAAATGAGCTTAACTGATTTAAACAGTGATTTTACCAACAAGAAACTTACAGTTATGCAGAGCAGTAGATTTTGTATTTGCTACGTTCTTTTGAGACAACTTTCTATACCACCACCATAAAATTGTGGGGGTATATATAGTGATGCACATGTCCGTGCGTGCGTGCGTTCGTCCGTCCCAACTGTGGTTTCCGGACATTTAAAGGAAAACCTTTACAGATAATCAATTCTTCTCTTGCATATAAATTTTTCACCTACATGTCAAGTTCGAATATGGATCATAGCCCTCAATTACGTGCAGAGTTATGCCCCTTAAAACTTCGAAAAATTCAAAATTTTGAGGTTTCCGGACATTTAAAGGAAAACCGTTACAGATAATCAGTTCATTTCTTGCATACAACTTTTTCACCTAGAAGTACAGGTCAAGTTCGAATATGGGTCATGTCCCTCAATTAAGTGCTGATTTATGCCCCTTGAAATTTAGAAAAGTTCAAAACTTTGTGGTTTCCGGCCATTTAAAGGAAAACCGTTAAATACAATCAATTCATTTCTTGCTTACTCCTCCCGGGCACCTGGTCCCACCTCTTGCTTGCTAGAGGTCCGTCGATGATTCATTTGGTGCTCTGTTGTGAGTGCTGTTGAGATTGTCGTTATGATCTTCTTTATCTCATTGCATATAGCTTTTACACCAAGAAATACAGATCAAGTTCGAATATGGGTCATGTCTCTCAATTTTGTGCAGAGTTATGTCCCTTTAACCTTAGAAAAAATCAATATTCCGAGGTTTTCTTACTTTTAAAGGAAAACTATCACAGGGAATCAATTAATTTTTTGGATATAAAACACTCACAGGGAATAGATTCATTTCTAAAATTTAGATTTTATACTCAGAAATTTAGGTCAAGAACCTATCATGCTATATAGGCTGTGTTGCTCAATTTTGTGAGGTGTTATGTCCCTTCAATTAACATTTTGTGGTTTCTTGACATCTAAACATGTTAAAGGAAAACTACCTCAGAAAGGTATAGATTTTACACCATGTGAAGCAGGACAATTTTTGATATGGGTTATGTTGCTCAATTATGTGCAGACTTGTGCCCTTTAAATGACAAATATGGATAATGACCATATCCCTGTATACAGCACAAAATCGATAATTCAGAAAATCAGAAACTAAAGGCATATCATTGATCCTTAGATCAATAATAAATTTCATTTTAATTCCGTTCAAGAAAATATTTGTATTATATATCAGGAGACGCTGACTCTCCCCGGGCACCTGATCCCACATCGGAATGTTATTTATTCCGAGGTTCGCAACCGTTCCTATGGAAATTCTAATGATTTTGCCTTGCCATCTCGACTTTGAGACTGAATAACCGATAGGTACCTCTTTAATGTTTATTTATATACCTAATTGTACTATAACGTGTTTTTCAAATTCATCTATCTCATCTCTACTTTTATTCATGTTTTACAGAATAAAATACATGTAGAAGAATGATTATATATTACTGTCTTACTGAAGTGTGCTGTTGTACATAATGCGACACTTCCCTGCTGGCTCCGTGCATTGACCTGTCCTGTTATTGGGTCTCCTGTACATTACATAAGGTTCCTCCTGCAAGGTCGATATTCGGAAGAACCGCTTGGCTGGTCTACCTTTTGGAGGCGTCCCTGAACGATCCGGCCACATTATGCCGTCTAAGAAAAGCTTCAATTCTACGGATCCTGAATCTCGAACAGGGAACCATTTACCAATCTATTCAATAAAATATCCAACTTTTCGATAAAAAAAATAATGTTCAGCAAAAACGAAAACGCTTAGCTATCTGTTTGGGATACCAAAATATGTTGAGGACGTCTTATATTATGTTTGTAATTTTGAAAATAAGTTTATTAGGTTTGGCATTTATTGACGTAATTCTCAAATTTGGATTATAAACTGAGAGCAAGTAATGTATCTCGAAGCTAAGAACATTGAACTGAAGTACCAAATGCTTCTTTCTATATGCTCTCTTTATACTTGATATTCATAAGAATATGATTAATGGCCTATGTCTTTGAAGCTCATAATAAAGTCTGTTTAGATCATTGATGTTTAACATAATTATCATGATCATACTGGAAAATTATCAAGCCAATGTGTGTAAAAATAAACAATATTCGAATGAAACGAAGGCAACAGAAAACCAGTAACTATCTAACATGAGGTAACATTAGCTGTTTATTATATTTTTATTTTTAGAGATTTATCATCTCACAAGACTGACTGAAGACGCCGATGTAATGGAGAACACATTCGATCATTGAGTCACATCATACCAGAATCTACACAATCACAATCAACGGGTATATGTACATGTATACGTACAAAACTTTGGAAAATACAAATCAATTCTGCAAAGGAGCAAAAGTGAATCTATAGTTGAGATGAGATCAGGTGCCATTTAAAATATCCATGATCTGAAGAAAAGAGGAGGGGATCTCCAACAGCACTCGGTTGCTGCACCCGAAGCAATACTCTTAAACATCCAATGCAAAAACACAGAAAGAGACACAAAAGGGACAAGGAACACCAACACATAACCAACGAGATCAATGTAAACGTGCACTGGATAATGAAAATCAAACTCAAAAATCCAAATTCAGAATCCAAAATTTACAATCACTGGACAGACAAACCTTGAAATTGGGAGATCTAAAGCAGTGAATACGAGACGAGAAAAATGGACAATAACATTACATAATAAGAACATTATCTTCATAAAAATACTCCACAGTAATTTACTTATCTTTTGTCCCTTTTTCTCTATAAAGACATGCTTTTGGATCATTTAGCATCGATCTAAATATGTATACGATTGTCAGCAGGTACCTGTTTCCACACGATGTTTCCAGATTTGTAATCTTGTTGTACATTGACGATCTGTAGATCAACATATTTACTCAGTCCATTTTCATGAAATGCTATGGTCTGGTAATCCTCTATGATGGAAACGTCCTTCATATACCTATTGAAGAGAGAGAATAATTGTACTTGAATATGCACGTTCTATGTACCATTACTTCTACAAGACAAGCTCTGGATACTTCCCCCTCTTATATTTGCAAAAGGGAGAGGGTGCGCACTCTCTGTAATGTAAATGTACAAATCTAATTTCAAAAAATTAAAGAGGGCGCTACTGAAATTATTTTTGGTGGCTCCGCTGGAAGCATCACTGATGAGAATTTAATATTCGAAACACGTGTCTGGTGCATGGAAATTGGTTTGGAATTTTCTTCAAGAAGGTATAGAGTTGGAACCCTTCGACATTATTGAAATGGCAAATATGGACAATGACCATATCCCTATTCAAAAGAAAGGAGGGGATCTCCAACAACACCAGGTTGCAGCACCCACAGCAAAATCCCAAAACACCCATGCAAAAAACACAGAACAGACACCCACAGAAAGAGACACAAAAGGGACAAGGAACACCAACTCACAACATAGAAACATGAAACATAAAAGACTACACATAAAACAACGAGACCAATGGGCAACCGGTGCCGACTTAGGACGGCCATCTGCCACGCAAATAGCAGACGGTGTGTCAAAGTACAGAATCGATAAATCAGGGAATCACAAACCGAAGGCATACAAAATCAGGATAAAACAGGAACTGAAGCAAACAAACAAAAACCTCCACCATATGAAAAGAAGCGAAATCCTAATATAGGAGTGAGACCAGGTGTCCAGGAAGAGTCAGCATCTCCTGCTTGCATGAAACACCCGTCGCTTCAATTCGGCAGAAATATCACATCCGGTTACTTTCATTTCGGAAGATACAAGTATAGTCTGTGGTTGGATGGTTCAAATAGTCTAATGCAGAATATAATCTACTATTCTGGACAATGGGACATCATAGTGTAGAACTTCCTCAGTGACGATGTTAGTCGATCACAAACGTATCCCTGACTGAGAAGCTTATCTGAAAGACGCCTAGCTTTCAGAACAAAATCTGTGTATTTGCTACTTGCGCTGGCATAACGTATCAATTGGGATATAAACACGCCATACGCAGGCGATGAAGGGATGTTGCTACTCAGGAAAGGAAAGTTTGTGATGCTGAAACCGAAGTCGTCACGTTTGTCATAGAGTGAAGTGTTCATGTTCAATCAAATTTGTCAAATGAAATGTTAAATGTCTTCAAATTTAATATCATCATTTCAGAACGGATAAATTTGCAGCATGGACCAGACATGTCACGAATTAAGAAAGTACGAAATTGAAATCAAGCAAACCTTACTGATATAACATCTTTCCATAATTCCAAGGTGCCTTTGCTGAGGTATTGTCACATGTAAACTGAGGTAAGACTTCATTACTGTTGATTGTTTTGGCCAGGTTTTCCATTGCAGTCGCCCAAACTTTTCCAGCATTACCTAAGACGACCTTTAGGGATAGGTCCATCTCCGTAGGAATTTGATGTGTTACACCTGAAATGCGATACGATTATACCTATGAATTGTCACCCCGTTCACTCTTGGATACTATAACTTCAATGAGTAATATAATCATTGGTATTTCAAGGTACCTTGATGATATTCTGACTGTCGACAACCCTGTTTTCTAAAAAATATAAGAATGAAAATCCACAATAATTTACACATGCTATTAAAGCATGTACTAATGAAATTACCGATATATGATGAGACCAACACATATCCTGCTTTTTTTCTGTATTTATTATTACATAAGTTTATTAATAAAATTACTTTCAAGATGAGAAAGGGAATGTACCAACCTATAACTCCAACAGGTAAATACGTCCTAAAATTTCGAGCAAATATGCCGACTGTTTGAGATGTAAGAATCCATACTTGCTCAGATGACACCAAACCACATTTCTCCGCAGCTTCGAATATCTCTCTTTTGTTGCTTAAAAAGTTTTTTTTTCTAAATTAGAGCCTGTTTAATACGAAACACTGGAATGGATGTATGAACGATTTGTAAGATATCTCAATATGTTACATAAAATTGACCACATTCATTAATTTAGGTTTTTAAACTTGATTAATAGAATAAAAGCAAACGGAGGTAAAAAAAATTTTATATTGGCGAATTCAAAAATATATTCAAAACCGTTTCAAAACTGCTGAGTTATATTTTCTGTAAACATTTTAGTACCTCTGTGAATGAAGTAGATATATTCTGTTTTCATCTAGGTTGTTTTGTCGGAAGTACTTAACCATCTGTGATACAATTTGTTTTCTATCTTTTGATACGGGTAAAACGAGCGTCTGTAGTCTGGTATAGCTTTAAAAAGAATTAAACAGAAATAACTAAAACTGTAAATGAATGGCCATGAGTATGAATATTTCTCATGTTGGATATTCCTTCCATAACCTTCAATAGAAACATTTCAAATAGAACTTCTTTCCGATTTTATTTTTATTACATCTAATGATCGAAGATATATCGGTAGGTAGAGTCTTTTCGTATTTTGTTCAGAATTACATGCAACCAGTAATTTTCGGCAGAGCACTGACCGTATTCCGTAGGCCCTCTATTTCTATCTTCATTTTACATGCGTGTTGCTTGTGTCCCTGCGTTATGCTGTCTGTTTGTATGGTCATCTTACATTGAGGTGTGTTCTACGAGAACTCTGGGTAACCGGAAAAGTTGGAGGGTTGTTCGCGTGTAATCCGGATCACCACACCATCTGCTACTCTAGTGGTAGATGGCCGTTCTAAGTGGGTTCCGATTGCCCACTGATCTCGTTGGTTTATGTGTCGTGTTTTGTGTTTGATGTTTCTTTGGTGTGTGTTGGTGTTCCTTGTCCCTTTGTGTGTATTTTTGTGCTTGTCTACACTGGGTTTTTGTTGGGGTTTTTTTGCATGGGTTGTTCTGCTATTGGTGCTGCAACTGAGTGTTTTTGGATATCCCCTCCTTTCTTTCAAGAAAATAGTGTAACAAAATTAAAGTCACACATAACATGTAAATGCATTGTATCTTTGATGGACCATGTCCTCTAGCTATAAAAGTAATTGGTGTCTATGACATTTTACTACCGTCATTATATTTGTTACAAATTTGTAACAAATACTTCGAATTCTGTTTGTCGAAAATACGTTGTTGCAAAAATGGAACAGGATAAAATATAGTATGGTCACTTTGTATGATATCGGAAACCATTGTTTATTACATATTGTTGTCCTTTGTGTTTCTATCTTGCTGTGATTTTCCAGAGAGAAAATGTTCCGCTGATTTCCCTGTTAGTGGTCTTCTCCCTATCTTTGGTTTTTTTCATATATTTTTCAAGAATTTGTATGCTAATTTTGGCTCTGACTTTCATTCAATAATTGGCTTCTAAGATGAAAGATTTTGAACTTCGATTCTAATTTTTGAAAGCATTCTTAGTATATGCATCTGATGATTTGATAAAAGACACCATGCGATGGTAGTCAATGGACATTGTTATCAAGTCCCGGGGGAATCGATAATACTCAACAATGGTCTGACTTCTTTAATATCATCGTGCAAGACAGTAATATGAAAGTCGACTACAAAACAAAAATTAGAATCCAAGGCATAAGAATTGTAGAAAATAGAAAAACAGAACTTTATCAAGAGAGATAAAAAAAAGGACAAACAGACGAAGACAATAACATAGCAGAAACACGAAAGGGCAGCTTAGAATAGTGTAAATTAGGGACTACCAGAAAACGCAAAACATTAATCTAAAAGTTGCTCGTTTCTTTCTGTCATCACAAAAACACTGAGCATGGTACTGGACCAATCTACAGTTTTGTACTAGTGTCTTTCCCAACGTTGCACACTGGTCAACCGTGATGACGGGACTCCATGATGGACCTTGTTGAATCTCGTCAGAGAAGACTTAGTCTTGATTTTCTGTCCTATCCAAAAGTTGGTCAGACTTCTCGGGTGATTGATCTTGAGCTCGCTTCAGCCAACAGAGCACAGACTGTTAAACGCATGCCATAGAATTTTTTAGATCCATTTACATAGAATTTGTGTTACAAGAGGCCGCTGTGTTTAACTGCCTTGTTTGTGATGTCGCCTTACAGTGAGAAGTTTTATGTTTATACAACAATTGTGTGTCTATGGAGACCTCTATGTATCAAGATAAGTGGGAGGGTTGTGCGCACGTAATCCGGATAACTACACGTCCAAAGTCAGCGCCGGGTGCACATTGGTCTTTTATGTGTTGTTATCAATGTTTAATGTTTCTGTACGTCTGTTACGATTGTTTCGTATGATGTTCTAGTGCATATTGTTGAGTCTTTTGCGATTTGGAGTTTGTATGATGTCATTTATGCGTAACTTTCCTGTGGGTTTGCTTCTTGGGTGAATGCAGGGTGGTCATGCTGGAGATAATTCCCTTTTCTTTCGTTAAATACGAGATTACAAAGAACCTCCTAGATTACACTTACGAGAATTTGTCCGTCAGCTTTCTCTTTGACTCGTGATCCTTCATAACTAAGTCAATAGCGGTGAGAAATTCAAAGTAGTCGTCTTTCGTTGTGGTTACCACGGTGAAATGTGTCCAGTTAAAGTTTTTAAGTAACTGTAGGATAGCAATGGCCTGGTGATAAATGGTCGGTGCCATTTGTAAAACTAGTTTTTCCTTTTCGTACTGCAAAAATACAATGAGATAAAAATAATTACAACAGTTAAAATGTATTTTTCTCAGTCTACATGGGTAGCATATTACGTCTTTTCTGTCCAGATGACCACTCTATGGCCGGTGCAGACTTAAGAAAGGAGAGGATAACACGTCAATTTAACACAACTTCTCTTTTTTGTTTTCTTTTTCTTGTATTTGGTCTCAAGTTAGCAACATCTGAAAAGCAGAGCTGAGATTAACCTATTGAAATACTGAATAAAATGAACTCAACTTGATTTCAGTTGATAATAGGCTATACTAGCCAGTTGATTATAGTGATCCACCATTTATCTTTTACTATTAAACTAAATTTGTACAGTAACACAAGTGTGCAATTTTGTAAAATTAGAAGATCAAAGTAAACCAGGACATAGAAGTTGGATATCTTCCTACCTCTAATGAACCTGAGTATGATGGATCCCATGATATAACAGGATAGCCATACTCTTGTGCTATCTGATTGGTGTATTCCAGTGTCCTCACCGCTGTAGTATCCCTACTATTGGTGTTTAGAGTCATTAAGGCATTAGCATTCCCAAATATTTCACCACAAAACATATCCAGCACATTGTTAACAGCAGATCTCCTACCGGTAAGGTATTTTTCTCTAGACGAAATCCTAATTCCTGATCTCCTTAACACCCTAGAGGAAGCTGATATATTTCTACGACAGTTGGACAATGCTGGACTTAACTGATCTTTTGTCCGTTTGTCGTCAGAGGGAATGACGATAGACAGTCTGACTGTTTGTCCCAGCAAGCCCGGGAACAGGAAAGACATAAGGTATATATGTATCAAGGCACTTTTTAACGCCATCTTGATTAAAGTGGAAGATGGAAATCCTATAGGAATGTATTGTTTTAATTAGGAACATCCAAGCATATCTATTTTCTCTCGCATTCTTTTATACAACTTTCCAAGTCTGCTTCTCTGTGCTATTTTTTTAAATCTGCCAACAAAACATATACAATTAACAAAATTTGAAAACAGTTATAATAATTTATATACACAATAATATACACAGCCAATTGTGCCTCATATGAAATTCATGTGAAATTTACATGAACTTTGCATGAAAGTTCACATGAAATTTATGTGAAACGAGCACGAACATGAAATTTACATGAAAATTTTCACATGAAATTCATGTGATGATTTTTACATGGATGTTATGTGAATTCAGTTTCCTGTGAAGGTCACTTAGAAAAAATCATGCGAAGGAAATTTATGTGAAATTCATGTGAAATATATTTCACATAAATCTTTTGTGAAATTTATATGAATTTTACATAATTTTCATAGTAGAAATTTGCAAATTACCAAGAAACTTTTAGGACAAGGTTTTCGCTTTCACAAACTAGTAAAGACTTTCTGGATATTTTACAAAAATTATTGTCAACTTCTTCTGAAATTCGGACCAATATAGGCAACAGAGTATATTACTTTGGGTATTTCACAACCTGCATTTTATGGTGATATTATTAACAAGATAAGAAGGATCAAAGATAAACAACATCACTATCGAAAATGCGTCAGAATCATCAAACGCCTTTTATACCGTGGATATGATCCTAATGTCACCAGACGGACACTAGGCTTGGTACTTGACCAATCTACAGTCTTGTACAAGCGCATTCTTAAAACTTGCACTCTGACTGACTGTGGCGACGGGACTCCATGACGGGCTCTGTCCAAACCTCTTTAGAGAAGACAGGGCCCCGACCACCTGTCCTCTCTGAATGTCAGTCGGACTCCTCGGGTGATAACATACATGAGCTCGCGGCGGCAGAGCACGGATTGTATTACGTACGCCCTCTTTTTATATCCATTTACATATTCATCTGTGTTGTTTGGGCCCCTGCGTTTTGCGATCTTGTTTGTGTGTGGTCACCTGACAGTGAGGAGGTTGTTTTACACCACAATTGTACGTTCTTCGAGACCTCTGGGTAATCGGAAAAGTGGGAGGGTTGTGCGCACGTAATCCAGGATAACCACACCTTCTGCTATTTCCGTGGCAGATGGCCGTCCTAAGTCGGCACCGGTTGCCCATTGGTCTCGTTGGTTTATGTGTAGTCCTTTGTGTTTGATGTTTCTGTGTTGTGCGTTGACGTTCCTTTTCCCTTACGCGTCTCTTTCTGTGCTTGTCTGCTTTGTGTTTTTCCATTGGGTGTCCCATCCTTTGTTTCATGTGAAATTTACATGATGCTCATCATGTGAGGCACAATTGGGTGTGTAGGAATGAAACATAGAACAGTGGATAAGGGGGAGACACCAGACACCACGACATTACAGTTATCACAGCGGAACACACTCACATGAGAAAAATGGAACAAAGGGAGACAAAGAGAACATTATCACATCATAAATCAAAGGAGGGGATCTCCAACAACACCAAGTTGTAGCACCCACAGCAAAACCCCAAAACACCCAATGGAAAAACACAAAGCAGACAAGCACAAAAAGAGACGCGCAAGGGACAAGGAACGTCAACGCACAACACAGAAACATCAAACACAAAGGACTACACATAAACCAACGAGACCAATGGGCAACCGGTGCCGACTTAGGACGGCCATCTGCCACGGAAATAGCAGAAGGTATGGTTATCCTGGATTACGTGCGCACAACCCTCCCATTTTTCCGATTACCCAGAGGTCTCGAAGAACGTACAATTGTGGTGTAAAACAACCTCCTCACTGTCAAATGACCACACACAAACAAGACCGCAAAACGCAGGGGCCCAAGCAACACAGATGAATATGTAAATGGATACAAAAAGAGGGCGTACGTAATACAATCCGTGCTCTGCCGCCGCGAGCTCATGTATGTTATCACCCGAGGAGTCCGACTGACATTCAGAGAGGACAGGTGGTCGGGGCCCTGTCTTCTCTAAAGAGGTTTGGACAGAGCCCGTCATGGAGTCCCGTCGTCACAGTCAGTCAGAGTGCAAGTTTTAAGAATGCGCTTGTACAAGACTGTAGATTGGTCAAGTACCAAGCCTAGTGTCCGTCTGGTGACATTAGGATCATATCCACGGTATAAAAGGCGTTTGATGATTCTGACGCATTTTCGATAGTGATGTTGTTTATCTTTGATCCTTCTTATCTTGTTAATAATGTCACCATAAAATGCAGGTTGTGAAATACCCAAAGTAATATACTCTGTTGCCTATATTGGTCCGAATTTCAGAAGAAGTTGACAATAATTTTTGTAAAATTTCCAGAAAGTCTTTACTAGTTTGTGAAAGCGAAAACCTTGTCCTAAAAGTTTCTTGGTAATTTGTAAATTTCTACTATGAAAATCCAAAACATCAGTACATGCTCTAGCATACCGGATGAGCTGTGAAATATAGATACCATAGGACGGTAATCTAGGAACATCACCGTCAAGCCAGGGGAAATTTACTATGTTAAATCCAAAATCATCTCTTTTGTCATACACACTTGTATGGATCTCTCCATTAACAATTTTGATATTTAGGTCCAAAAATGGTGTTTCTTTTTCATAAAAACACGAAGTACAACACTGTATGAATAATCTCCTCAGAGCCACAATGTATAGGTGGTATCACTCAAATGAATTGTGGCGCAAGTTCATTATAGTTCAAATCAATACACTAAATATATGAACAAGTAATTTTTTAAGTAATCTGAAAGTACGCATTCTCAATCTGCTTCTTGTTGGAGGTTCTAGCTTCTTTGTGCAGTAATACGAGATACGTCATGTTTTTCTTTTTGCAGTTATTTCTATCTTAAAAATTGAACGTAAATCAAGCTGTTTCACAGTATTTGACAAGTGTCTGAATTAATACTTCAATCTTATTCAATACATCTGTAAAAGATATTTGCTGAATCAGACTTTTCTTAACATCAATACTGAATGAAGATGATAATTGCACTCCCTATATCTATATGTTAAGAATACCTTATTTACATATTCTAGTATTCTTTTACTTTTAGATATGTATACTTCTAGTACATGTCAATAAGTAAAACCAAAACACATTAATCTTTATAATTACCTTTGTTCTACTTCAATTGTCCATGTTGTCAAAATTAAAAACCATTTCGGAATCAGTAAATAGAAAATCATGTAACAAAACCGGGAAATTATACAAAACAATAAACGTCATGAAAGATATAATAGCTATTGAAATAAAAAAAACTAACCCCCGCAAATAGAAGGAGGATAAAATAGACTTCTTCCGGAACACAGGATCAAGATTTCGTAATGACAAGAACTCTTTTAAAACACAAGGACGAAGAAATGTTGAACTTCCATGGCATCATTTATAGAAGAAAATATATAATAAGCACAATGATGTTCCATTCAATTTTTTCCAGATCCAAGCTTTGTAAATACTTGGATGAATCAAAGGAAAGTATATAGCAATTAAGCCTGAAAGAACTATGTCAGTATGGACAGATGTGAAAAACTAGCTCTTTTATCTTAGAAATGTATTGCAACTGCTCTGCTAGGATAAATTGGTTAATTATTTTTCTGAACAAAACAAGCCTTCAAAACATTTTGACAATGGTAGTAAAACATGATATACAACAGCTTAGTGCTTCAGCTAACTTCTTTAACTGAAGAGCTCTATAACAGAGAACTGCTCATCCTTGATCTCACTTTTGAACGAAAGTAATTGAAGAACACTTACTTTACAGGTACTTCAGCTTTAAGGAATTACGTAGAGTAATGATGAAAGATATCTGTCTCCTTAACAGATGAATAAAAAGGGATACAAACCGAAGTGGAATTCTCATGACAGATGTGTAAGAGATATCATGATGTATGATAATCGTTATAATTAAGTGATTATTAAAATAAATTAGTTGTCAATTATTTTTCAGGAGAAATGAAAAAAAATCTCAAAGAAGACACTATTGATAACTGTCAACCATTGAGTATGCTATATCATAGTTACTTCAAAAAGTCATTCAAAATATAACAATCTTCTACATGTTTCACCTTTGTATTATAACCATATTCCTTTCTGTTGTTTGTTTGTGTTTGTTTGAATTTTCTTTTTTATATATGATTTTTTTACTCGCGTACTTCTCTTCTCGGAATGTTTATCTTTGTAATAAAAATGACTGAAATGAGTACGCTAACTTACAGTGATTGGCATCCAAGTAATAGTTTTGACTCTTGGCGTTATATAGTTTATGCTTTACATATGATAGCGGGCGCCTGATCGTGACTACGTAGACACATTACTGTTTCATAAATCTCCTGTGAATTTCATTAAAGTTGAAATTCGATACTTTTTTCTCAGCAAAAGAAAAATAACAATCAAGTGAAAAACGAAAGAAAATGATTGAAAGTGATTGAAATAACTCGGCTACATAAAAAAGGACTTTGGATATGATTGGATATGATTGGAATTTTCAATTTAATTCTGCAGATGAAATATAATAGACTATTAGTCCGTAGATCACCTCATGCTTACGATGAAAAGATTATATATAATATCATTCAAATAAATCATTCTTTCTAACGGATGGGCGAAGTATGAAATACAGTTATTTCTAACTACATTGATTTATTGTTTCATAAAGACAATTCAAAGTTGCAATATCACTCCATGATTTGATTTCGTCGGTAAGCTATAGAGAAAACTGGAGACAATTCATTAGTCGAAATAATCTATGGAGATGCTTTCGGAAACTTAGGTTATAATGTAATTTATTGCAGTGAAATAAAGTATTTTCGACTATCTGTATTGAAATTCCAAAAAAAAAAAGGGGGGGGGGGGTGATACTACCTTAAACAATGTCTATGGTATACTTTAATTGGCGGTTCACAGTAAAAATATAACAATTCTACCAATACATTACTTTATCAATTTTTATTGTGGTTTATGGGACCTTTCCTAATACAAAGCCATATCAATAACCGACTTTAACATCCTACTATAGGTCGATATACACAGTCTATTCTGTCTTTATATAATTTACATAATTTTGATCTGGTGGTAGACTTGAATATATCTTCTATGCTTTATGCTTTTAGCATTTTGGTGGCTAAGGATCCAACCTCGACATTGAATTAAGGTTCTTATGTTTTTTATAGTAGAACTCTCCTTTGTTTTTCCTTAAAACCAAAGTCAACGTCTTATTAAATTTAAAGGTCTTACAATGATAGCTGTATCGGTAAGCCGTAGTCCGGTTGTCCACATAGATGTGGTTCATTTCTTCTTTGTCTTGATAACATGTCTTGTCTGTATTGTCAGGTTAATGTGAATGCTCAGTTCGCAGGTCTTTGCAAAATTTCCCCTCGGGTGAGCTAATTAGGATTAAGGGGGCAGTCAGGACGGCTTATATGACACATGTAAAATCACCCAGGAAACAGGGCTGAGTTTCCGATTAATTTCTCTAAACAACGGTTCCGCTATGCCGAGAACGTAAATGAAGGCAGTGGTAATGGTGGGTAAAGACTTTCATCAGCGACCATAGCTCTCACCAGCTTCTGATATCTCCGACAAAATGGCAAGAGATCATCACATTGCTTCTGTTTTCGTTTGATGATAAATATACTTAATTGATGAGACTACTTACTTACTTGAAATGGTTGTGATAAGTACAAGCAATCAGAAACAATGCTCAATGGAAGGTCTCATATAGCTTGTCGCGACTTATGATGTATAATTTCGATTAAAAAAACATTAGAAAATAACTCCAAAATGTAACATAGAATTCTATATTTATGAAATAATGAATTGAGTTTTTATATTATTTCAATGAAGTGAATATCAGTGAATTTCAATTAAGTGAATTTCAGTGAATATATTTCAATAACCATGATAACATTTTGGCTTTCAAACTTATTACAGTATTTCAGACAGCAGTATCTAGTTTTTGAACATCCTTGTGTGACATGACGATAAAATAATTCTCTACTTATTCTTTGATTGATTTACAGTAGCGTTTCAGTTCTTCAAAAACTCGTTGTGGAATAAAAATAATAAAAAACCTCAATTTTCAACAAAGACAACAACGACAAAGGCACAATGTTTTCTATCGACAAAAGATATTGGCTGTTGTTCCATAAAAAACGAGACAGAAATAATGTAAGACTTCTGACGTTTCTGGTGAACATTTTTTTTCTTTTGATTTTTTTTAACTCGTCAAATGTAAACGTCTTCAAATTGAAAAGCTTCGTCCTACTGTTATTCATCAACTGCACACCATGATTTCTATCTCATTCATACTTCCAATAACTAATAATAACAAAATATAGCTGCAAGGAAAGATGCTGTGAATGTTTATTTGAAAACCCATTTCCATTTCGCCAAATTTCACCTCCCGGCACACATTACGTAACATAGATACCTCCTCCCTATCGTCGATACTTTCCTGGATTATTGGCATCAACACTTGGATCTATAAGCATTTACTTCAAGTTCATAACATGTTAAGCATGTTGAAAGATATACATCTTGTTTGACATGTAAAGGATCCTATATTTTTGTGTTTCGATGCTCTTAAACTACTTCATTTTAGATATAATTAACCTTGGGAAGCTTCAATAGTTCTAAAAAAAAGATGTATCAATGTAAGAGTTACTAAATGCAATGTTAAATTATCGACAGCCCAAAAATAGCAAACCAAACCAAGATATATATATATATTCCAACATAGAAGACCTGGGGGGAAGTAAGCATGTCCTGCTTTCTAGCAATACCTGTTATTAGAACTATAGTCAAATTTAACGATGCAATATATGGAAAGCACCTAATTCATATTCCTTGTGATCAATGAACCCAGACTATCATCTAATGTTTAAAGCAGAGGTTTACAATATCTAGTAAACGTTTTAGTAATAATTTTTGAAATTTCTACAAACAGATGAAAAGACGAAAGGAACATATCTAACCAGAAGAAAATGTAAATTGAATAAAAATGTACATGCGCGTTGAATTTGTTTCCTATCATAGTATCGCACATGTAGCCAAGTTCGATCAATTTCGGTTGATCGTTTCTTCAACGCATTCTAAAATTTCTGTTATCAAAATTTCTTGAAATTTCTAAAAAGTGGGTCCTGCAGCATCATATCCCGCCGATCCTGCTACGTCTTTCGGTACGCTTTTTCAACATAGTAACTTTCATACTTTTTTGGCATATTACATTGTTTAGAATTGAGGATCACTGACGAAGGTTAAGTACCCGAAACGTGCATGTCTGGTCCATGCTGCCAATTGATCTGTTCTTAAATGATGCTATTCAATTTGAAGACGTTTATTTTTGAACAGAATTTCTATGCACAGAAAATGTTGAAATATAGAGC
This sequence comes from Pinctada fucata, assembly GCA_028142955.1. Lineage (NCBI taxonomy): Eukaryota > Metazoa > Mollusca > Bivalvia > Pterioida > Pteriidae > Pinctada > Pinctada fucata. The sequence goes on from AP027103.1 coordinate 1,714,748, forward strand.
AAATGAGTCAAAGAAGATCCTAACGATAATCTTTAAAGCACTCACAATAGAGCATAAAATTGAGCATCCACTGACCCCTAGCAAGCTAGAGGTGGGACCAGGTGCCCGGGAGGAGTAAGCGCCCTCTGTTTGGCTAGACGCACCCGCCGTCGTTCATCTTCATGAAGACCTCGGCTCTGTAAAATGATCATTCAGATGATATATATTTGGTTTCTATTTTGCAGAAGAGACCAATTATCAAAGCGCTATGGTCGTAAAACTCAAACATCCATCCTTTATCTTTTGTAACTTTACTATCTAAAACTCCTTAATGTTACGTGAACTGTATAGTTTATAGAATTAGAGTTGGCTGTATGAAGGCACATATACATATACAGATCGAAATAGATGGCATATTGGAATAGTATTTAACGTTGATAGAGCTTTAATCTAACATTCTCTTATTCTATGTTGTCATTTATCTTATTAGTCAAGAAATATGATAATTATTGATCCATGGTATCTTAGCTTAGTATCTGAATTCACGTAACATCATTTTGTGTATTGTATGTCCATTTTCATGGATTTGTACGAATTTTATCTCCGATGGGATCAAAACTTTTATATTTCACCCCAAAACACGGAATGTGAGCGGATGTTTACGAGAAAACAACGATATTACGTTTCAGATAATAAGATGAACATTTGGTGACGAACAATATGTTTGATCTGAGATTCTCTGCAACAGCGCGTAAAAATTGTAGGTCGTAGTTCAAATAAAATCAACAAAAAAATAGTGTTAGATACCAGTATGATATGAATCTATACCCTTGTGTTCAATTTTTTTTTAAAAATCGTAAAGAAGGAACCGCAAAAAAAAAGAATGATAAAGGTTATTTTGAATTCTTTGAAAAAGAAAAAAAAATGAAGATAAACATTCGTAAACATTTCAAGGACATTTGTTAAGATAAAATAGTCAACATACCTGTAGACGTTACAGTGACATATCCACGGTGTAATTGTATAAAAATGATCTACGAGTATACAGTGCACAGAAAGCTATAAAGACAACGGTAGCACGTATGACCTCTTGGTCGTTCTCAGTGCAGACGACAGCGACATGCCTTGGCGCATGCTGCAGAAACAGCTATTACCTTCATCATTCATTATACTACATGTCAGGGGCAACACCAAGCTAATAAAACAGTGTAATTATCCCCCATAACAAACCAGAAGTACATCCACTGATTACTTACATATGCTGGATGGTGTTCATGCTTTGGTTTAAATAACAATTCCGTATTGTACACGTGAAACAATGGCTTGGATAAAACACATTATGTTCTACGTCAAAAAACAGGGTACTATTTCCCAATTATTGACTTCAATTAAAGAATCTGAGATCTCTCTGATATAGAGTTTTCTATTGATATCGCCTACTGTCTAAAATTGATACCAGGTCCGATGCAGCTGAAGAAAAAAATTAAAGATATACACCTATATCATGCCTTTAGATATAGATTTTATCCTTTTTATCAAAACGTGTTGGCGATTACGTTACCAATCAATTACTTGTGTCTAACATTAATAATACAGATCTACATATTTTCAATAATTTGTGGGAAATTTGTACAAACGAGTGCACCATTTGTGATAGGTAAAGGCAATGCTATTGATATGTACTGCATTGTGCATGTGTACTTTACTCCTACGTTACTATATGCACTAGAGGAGAACAACACTGGGGATTCTGGGGGAAAAGTTAAACGTCTTCAAAGTCAATAGCATCATTTAAGAACAGATACTTTTTAACATGAACCAGACTCGTCAGTGATCCTCAATCTAAACAATGTAATATGGCCAAATAGATGTCCAAAAATGTACCAAAAAACGTAGCAAGATGGATGGGATATGATACTACAGGACCCACGTTTTGGAAATTTCAAGAAATAATTTTCATATGCGTTGAAGAAACAATCAACCGAAATTGATCGAACTTTGCTACATGTGCCCTCGGGGACTCCTGGTGACAGTGACACTCACGAAGTGGTACAAATGTTTAACATCTTCAAATCTAATAGTATCATTTAGCATGGACCAGACATGCATGTTTCGGGTACTTATCCCTCGTTAGTGATCCTCAATCTACACGAAAAGACCTAGAAATGTAAAATAACTCTTTTCTCCTTCAATGTCTTAACACACAGAAATTAAATCTGGTACACGTAGTAGTAATTCCTATTCTTTCAACAAAGATCCTACATCTTTTACTTATCTTAATTTTTTTTTCTGGTATTTTTCCTTTTGATTAGACTTGAAGATTTTTTTCTAAAATGATGGGGTTTTTTTATTCTATCATATCGGAAACATGAGGAGTTTATCGTTACGCGCAGTATAGCACTGCCTTGGCTTAGCTCAAAATATCGACATAACAATTTGAAAGCTTTTAAAAGGTGAATGAGATAATGCAGAGGGTTAATTCGAACTGGTAAAAACTGGTAATACTGTCCTCATATATTCATTTCGATGGAAAAACATCGAATAAAAAATCGAAAAATACATAAAAACCATCACTACGACTTCTGTTAGAATGAGAAGTGCGTTGTGATTTCATATTCTGATCATATCTTACTACCAAAGAAAGCAGCCTGTAAGCAATGATATGGAAATTTGTTAAATCCTGTTAAATCGATGGTCAAAATACAAAATGGCACAGAAAGGATGCATAAACTATGATAGAAAGCAAAATTTTCTTTAAATTGACATTTACATAATACATATAGTGCGTGATACCTAGAACATACCTATAGCATATAGATAATACATGTAGTTTGTGACACCTAGATAATTCTTGAGAACGCAGAATGTGGGATGAATGATTTCCCATGAAAACTCTTTCAAGGAAAGCTGTGCGAAAATTCTTCAAACAATATTATCAATTGCATAAAGAATATGAGGACGGAAAGAAAAGTAAAGAGTCATAACAGTAAAATTGTTAAAGTCAACAATCGCTGACAAGTAGAACTTTTTAACACTTCCACTTTTTTGAAATTGGCCAAAAGCACCTTACTTAATCAGACTTCGTTTTGAATCACTATACCACATAATGCAGTATTCAATTAGTCTATATAAATCCACTATAAGGCAAGGAATCGGTGGGAAGTAGGTTATATAAGAAAACGTTTGTCTAATCATTGCTTAAGGTCTAAAGGAAGTCGCCAGATCAAAGTGAATCTATTCTTGTTGAGCCAATTATATCAAATTTCGCCCTATTAACTGACAAGAAATGAAACGAAAACGGACGCGCTTTTATAAATGATATCAATAAAACATCCAAACCAGGCATTGTATTTTGTCTGGTATTAGGAAAACTTGAGTCGAGCTAATCTTTGTATTTCTGTTCACTTATCATAGCAGCTCGGCACCAGGGATTTCGGGGAAGAAGCTGTTACATAGAAATGCAGTACAGGGTTTCAGATACACACCTTCATATATATATTAATATTACTTTGTTTCATTTTCATTATTTATTCATTTATATTTATATATGCAATAGCATTTATCATCATGGGTCGGAATTATATTACCCCTTCTCATCTTTTCCTGCGAGTTTAAAAGGATCCGTTTCAGAAAGGATAATAGTAGTATATCATATGAATGTCATACGTTGCTGGGACAGGAACGTTTGCTCTCTCTCTCGGAGCAGATTTGAACATCTCATTTTAAAAGTTACGAGGGTTAAGTACCCAAAACGTGCATGTCTGGTCCATGCTGTTAATTTATCTGGTCTTAAATGATGCTATTGAATTTGAAGACGTTTAACATTTGAACTACTTGGTGAGTGTTACTGCTGGTGGACCAAGAGTCCCCGAGGACACATGTAGCCAAGTTAGATCAACTTCGGTTGATCGTCTGTTTCTTCAACGCATTTGAAATTTTCTGTTATCAAAATTTCTTGAAATTTCTTAAACGTGAGTCTTGTAGCATCATATCCCATCCATTCTGCTACGTCTTTTGGTACATTTTGGACATAATAATTTTCACACTTTTTGGCCATATAACATTGTTTAAATTGAGGATCACTGACGAGGGTTTAGTACCCGAAACGTGCATGTCTGGTCCTTGCTGTAAATTTATCAGGTCTTAAATGATGCTATTGAATTTGAAGACGTTTAACAATTTCTAATGCTAGTGAAGCTTTGCTTTGACAAAAATAAGGTTACAAAATATTTGAAAATCAATTTATTTAAATATACCATTAGTGAATGAAAGTTAAACCCAAAACCCAAAAATAGAATCCAAAAATCGTAATCAATAGGCACAAAAATCCTTGAAAAATACACGAAACAAAACAAGGATAGGAAAGAGATCCCGAGAAACGAAAACATCCGAACAGTTTCTCACGAGAATAGTAAAAGTGGCCAAAGAGACGGAGAAAAGAACATGGCGACACAGGATAACATAGAAGAAAGGAGGGGATCTCCAACAACACTAGGTTGCAGCACCCACAGCAAAATGCCAAAACACCCATGCAAAAAACACAGAACAGATACCCACTGAAAGAGACGCAAAAGGGACAAGGAACACCAACTCACAACATGAAACATAAAAGACTACACATAAACCAACGAGACCAATGGGCAACCGGTGCCGACTTAGGACAACACTATCAAATACATACACTAGTAGCAAGAACGTACAACAGTGTACCACGACTCCCTTGACAAAGGAGGTGAAAATAAAGAATATAAACCTTGACCAAAGGAAACTCTACTACAAAATTTGACCAAAAACATCGAATTTCTACATGGAATTTGTGATGCATGATTTTCGTGCAATTTGCGTTCTCATCTTTTTACAAGTATGCTTAATCGATGCAATAGAAGCTGTAAAATATCATTGACCTCAGGGAAGAGACAATGTTACCTTACACTTTTGTGTTATTGCTGAAAACAATTATAGTTTATTACAGTAAGATAGCATTCCTGAATAGCTTTACTGAGAATAGTAACAATGAATAGATATTTCTTGAATGTTTATCCACTATTGTCCCTCCGTACTAGAAAAAAATCTCATTTATCCCATTATTTCTTGTGGAATCTGCTATTAGAAAATTTCAGTCATTCCTTATTATCATCAACATACAGGAGGTTAAAACAAAGGAGGGGATCTCCAACAACACCAGCTTGCAGCACCCACAGCAAAACCCCAAAACACCCAATGCAAAAACAAAGAGCAGACACGCACAGAAAGAGACGCAAAAGGGACAAGGAACACCAACGCACAATACAGAAACGTCTAACACAAAGGACCACACATAAACCAACGAGACCAATGGGCAACCGGTGCAGACTTTGGACGGCCATCAGCCACGCAAGGAGTGGTTATCCGGATTACGTGCGCACAACACCCTTGTTCCATTGTTAACACCCTTGTTCCATTTCTCCAATGGTTTTTGCCACCTTTTTCATATGATCACGCCCCTAAATACCTTTCACAAATTTGGATCCGCGCACACTTTACAAAAAAAAATATAAGAAAGTTTGAAATAATACTTGGGGCTCTACATTTATGTTACACGTCTTCAAATTAATAGCATCATTCAAGAACAGATAGATTTGTAGCATGGATCAGACATGCACGTTTAGAAACATGTACTTATCTTTAGTGATCCTCAATCGAAACAATGTAATATGGTCAAAGACTGTAAAAATTATGTCCATAAAATACCGAAAGATGAAGCAGGATGGATGGGATATGATGCTATAGAGGACCCACTTTTCAGAAATTTCGAGAAAATTTCGAGAACAGTAATTTTCAAATTCGCTTGAAGAAACAATCAACCGAAGTTGATCGGACTTGGCTACATGTGCTCTCGGAGACTCCCGGTCTAGACTATTTTTCAATTTTGAATCATTTTAGCTTAAAGAATCACTATACATGTTACAGTACCACTGAGTAGGATTCATTATCCGAAAATTTAGAAATTTCTGTCCAAAGCGTTTCTCTCTGACCGCAGAGTCGGACACTATATTTTTCTTGTACTAATTTCTGCTTCTTTTGGACATTGATGTAGGTCTTCGAAATTAAAACCTGTTCGCGCAAAATATTCTATACTTCCCGACATAAGGATTCTTTACCTTCAAGACATGTATAGACAAATCAAAGAAGATTTCATTTTACAGGTCACAATTAAGATTGTCTTAAAATGTTTATCTTTGCTCTAAACCTCATTGCCTTTATACATCAGATTAATGTACATGTATCTGTTATAGCGTAGAAAATTTTTCTGTCATTATTTGCCTCATTTAATGTCATGATTCTTATAAAATTATAAAAAAAAATGCCTACCCGTTTCTGTTGGTCCTCCATGGTTTTAGATAGGTTCTACTGCAAACTAATGACAAGATTAACATTCTGTCAAATTATTTTCACAATATACAATCCATTCATATTAACATGATTAATCCTAATAATAATATCAAAACTACACTATAAATCTCGGTGTTATGGTTAGATAAACGCGGGAAAACATTACCTAAAACTTCGTGCGAATGTCAAATTACCCTAATTATCCTCCTCAACCTGACTATCTGTAACGTGCATCAATTTATCGTCATTTGCATTCAGTTTAAATACAACAATCACCGTAATGTTAGCGGCAAATTGAATGTACTATGTGCATTAATGCTTTTTTTCACTCCTTTCTTTCATATCGTATTTTGGTGTGCTCATAACGTTAAACTCCGGGTATCTATTATTAAATGTCAGTCTTAGTACAAAGAGCAATGGGTTAGAGACTCTTTGATGTCTTTCATTACGCAAGTTAACATTCTGTCTTCAATAGATCTCATATGTTAAAGTTTCTTAAACGGCTCAGAAATCGGTTTATTTAACTAATCTCAGGTGCATTGTAATGGTTCAAATATTTACCATTCTGCACCTCTGTGTTCGCTCCTGCCACTCGCCATGAAGCTTATGGAGGTATAGCTAAACAGTAGTGGATTAACGAGGAACATCAGCCAGCAAATGAATCAAGATTAGAAACACATATTACGAGTAATTACTGGATATGAATACTTATACACCAGGTGAATCATCTATCATGACCCGGGTAAGAATGTGTAACCCAACCTTATGCTTATGTTTGTTTGGTACGTATGCTTCTATGTTTCATTCTTTCGATGGTTTGGATTTCAATTGACTATGATACTTACATTATAATATAAAAGACAGGAGGTGATCTCCAACAACACTCGGTTGCAGCACCCACAGGAAAACACCAAACACCCCATATAAAAACAAAGAGCTGACACAAACAGAAAGAGCAAAAGGGACAAGGGACACCAAATCACACCATAGAAACGTGAAACACAAAAGACTGCATACAAACCAACGAGACCAATGGGCAATCGATGCCGACTTAGGACGGTCATCTTTTAATTAACCTTTTCATTCATTCAACTTGACCATTTATTAACCAATTTTATTACTTTTTCATTTATTACTGTATCAATTTTTGTTTCCTATTTTTATATTACTTTTGTACGAAATATGGACTTCGACCTTTTGGATGTTACTTTTACATAATTTTTTCTTTGCGATATCTTGTATTTCATCCTCTAAATTCTAACGTAATCTTGTTTTGCCTTTTTTTTCTGTCCTTTGTTTTGGGACTGATATGGTATTAGGCCATAGTAATGAAATAATTTGTTTTACGTCCCGAACTTTTGTTGTAAAGGCATCCTCTCGCCAGGCAGGAAAATACACACACAAAGATCAATATGACGAGATTTGGAAAGAATGACAGAAAACATAAAAAAATGTATCTGTCTTCAAGTGTGGTGATTAATTCTGACTTCATTTTGTGAAAAATCACTATTATCTCCCAATATTACTGATTGTTTAAGCATTTATGGTATTCAATATCATGAACTGATATTTTCTTACCTGAAAAATGCATGTTTGTGTGTGTTTTCTTCTTAGCAATTTTCTTAAAAAGTATACCCGCCCGCGGACGTAAAACAAAATATTTTATTACATGGCCTTACCATGAATCTTGATGGGATTAGTGCAAATTCATATTCCGCAGGAAATGTCGCCAACTTTGCACAATGACCTCATTTGAATCATCTTTAATCAGTATATGAGACAAAAGTAGTTCAAGAAAATGAGGAGTAGACATGGAATAAGCATGTTAGAGAAGTCAATCGGATATTTGGCTTGTTACATGAATCCACATTTAAAGATTCATAGTCATTGACGTTGCAGAGAAAAGCAATTAAAACCATATCAGAGCCATTAAATTAATGAAATAAACGACATGGGATTATTAGTGTATAGTGCTCTTTACATTTCACTAACTGCATTTATTTCTTGAATACATGTTTGGGCCATCCTCCTTGATTGATTTATGAGCATTTTGCTAATGAAGTACCATTATAAGACAGTACGATAAGCCAAAAAACGAGACACATCATTCCTTAAAAAATGATGCAAAAATAAATTCGACAAAAATCATTTGTATTCTATAAGAAAATGGATTTGCATAGTTAGAATGCTGAGGAAATCCGGCGGAGGTATCAGCTCATTCTGATGTCCCTATATCAGATTAACGTAACTTTGAGTGATGACATTTGATTAAAATCTTTAACAGGATTTTTGGGATCCTAACTCAATTTCCGAGGGAGATTATTAATGGACCGTCGAGACATGCTGTGTAGATCATGGAGAAAAGCTGATGTGATTTTTCCACGGTCTAGCCATGACTCTTTACTCTGTATTCATTATATAATCTGACAGTACAATCATCTGTAAACCAATTAGCATTGAGTAATTGAAATACCCTGTATCGTGCATGCATTGTATAGTATCCTTAGTTCAGGTGAATACAATAATTATTATGAAGGTATTTTGTAATCAATAGTAGATGACATTGCTTATCGTACGAAATGCATGATGCACCGTGCTTTTCAATGAAATGTTACACTGCGTAATGTATTTACACTTTTTAATTCATTATCTTTATATCGTTCCCTTTTGTCGTACTATTTCCATTATGCTTCATTTCATTCATAGACACTATGATCTCTATTTTTGGCCATGATACGGCGGTACGGAAAACCACAAATCAAAACTCATCAATACATGTATGAACATCTGGAACTAACTAGTATATAATGTAACACTCAATATTACCTGCACACAATACCTTCCACAGAACATAGAAATTATACCTTGTTGTACCAGAAACAGGAGATTTGTATCGAGACATCATGGCATAACAACTTATACAATTCAACGCGACTTCAACAAAGACATAAGATATCAAAAGCAAAGGAAAATTGAGTGGATCTCCAACAGGACCAGGTTGTAGCACAAACAGCACTACAACGGAACAGCCAAAGTGAAAACACAGAGTGGACAAAAACAACAAGAGACGCTTAAGGGACAATAAAGATTACACACTTCAACATAAAAACTACATCAAAACACCTGACACAAAAATACCATCAAGACGAATAAATAAAATGGACAGCCGACGCGACTTTTAAAAAACGGCCATCTATCACGTTATTAGCAAATTACGTGTTTATCTTGATTGTGAGCGCACAGCCCTTTCGCTTGTCCGGTTACCCAGCAATTTCGAAGAACGCGCAGTTTTTCCCACATATAATAACCTTCTCACTGTAAGATGATTATACAAACAAACAGCAAAACGAAGTGGGGAAAAACATGTGAATACATAAATGGATATCAAAAGAATAAGGAGAAATCTAATGCATTCATTCATGACAAATATGGATAATGACCATATCCCTGTATACAGCACAAAATCGATAATTCAGAAAATCAGAAACCGAAGGCATACAAAATCAGGATAAAACAGGAACCAAAGCAAAGCAAACAAAAACCTCCACCATATGAAAAGAAGCGAACTCCCGATATGGGAGTAAGACCAGGTGCCCAGGAAGAGTAAGCAATTCCTGCTTGCATGCAACACCGGCTGCTTCAATTTGGTAGAACTGTCACATCAGGTTACACATAGAGTACAATCTTTGGCTGGATGGTTCAAATGGTCTATGACAGAATATCATCCACCATTCTGGAGAGTGGGACATCATAGTGTAAGACGAGTTCCCTATATCGACCTAGAACTTCCTCAGTGACGATGTTAGTCGGTCACAAACATATCCCTGACTGCGAAGCTTATCTTAAAGACGCCTAGCTCTCAGATCAAAATCCGTATATTTGGTACTTGCTCTTTCATAGCGTATCAACTGAGATATGAACACGCAGTAAGCAGGCGATGAAGGGATGTTGCTACTCAGAAAGAAAAAGTAATTGAAGTCGTCACGTTTGTCATAGAGTGAGGTGTTCATAAGACCATCAGTGTCGTAGGACAACATCATGTCCAAATAGGATGCTGAATTATTTGTCTCTGTAGTTTCTTTGACTTCAAGCTCCGAAGGATAGATACTGCTGAGGTAATCCGCGAATTTTGGATTATTGATGGACATCACATCGTCTATGTATCTGTAAGTGAAGTTGAAGTCAGAAGCTAAGTATCTTGAGAGACCAAAGATTGAATGAATTCAGCTTCGTACAGTTTAAGGAAAATATCGGCAAGGAGTGGGGCACAATTGGTCCCCATTGGAATTCCGACAAAACAGGAAACCAAATAGCTTTCAGAGAGTATACGTGTTCAGAGCCTGGTCTTCTCTGACGAGGTCTAGTCAGGGCAAGTTATGAAGTCACGTCGTCACAGTCACTGTAGATGGGTCAAGTTTAAGTTGCAAACGAAAAACAGAGTTGGGTGAGCTCATGATTCTTTCAATCTGATTTCAAAACGCCACTCATATTTTCAATTCAATGACAATGCTATTACAGCATTTAATTTCTATTTCAAGGTATACAAACACTTTGATGTTTGTACGGGGCCGCATTCTTTTGAATGTCTCCAGCTTTAATGATTACGATTTAACATTGCACTCCACGGAGATTTTATACCTAATGTTGTCCTTGGTGTTTCTATTGCGTAATGTTTTCGTCTTCGTCACTTTGTCCGTCTTTTTCTCGTCTCATGAGAGTATGCTCCGCTGTCTTCACTATCTGAGGATCACTGACGAGGGTTAAGTATCCAGAACGTGCATGTCTGGTCCATGCTGCCAATTTATCTGTTCTAAAATGATGCTATGAATTTGAAGACGTGTAACATTTGTTCTGTATTTTCAAGGATTCGCTTGCCAATTGACAATTGTTTTTTGATTCTGAATTTGGTTTTTGTGTTTGACTTTCATTCACTGTTACAATCTTTGATGTAGTCGATTCAAAACAGAAAACCAAAGTTACTTTTAAACTAGAAGCATCCTTTAGGCACGAAAAGATTGTTTCAAACTACGGGCTACAGATTACGGTAACTGCATGGATCAATCATCCATTCATTGTCATTCTTTGTATGCGAAACTGTAACAATGTAGCAGTAGCTATAAGGCTTGAACACTTATGTGGAGCTCACATAAAGAGGACAATACAAGAACATGACGACATTGGAATAGATATACCGATGAACACAATTTTGTAAGTGGTATATGACAATTGACCCAACTTTGTATGAAAAGTTTGCTATATAAAAAAACAAGAGAGATATGCGAAAAACAGGTCTTTATAACACTGAAACATGAATATGACTACAATTTGAGCAATTTGCAAAGAGAGCGCGGCTACAAATTTCCTGTAGGGTCGATTCAGTAGCATATTTAAGGTATTCAATGGGTAATGAGAATTAATTGGGGCACCAATTAATGGAATCTGGAGCTCTAAAATCTTAGCATGGTTATGATGTAAAAATTAGATTAAAATGTTTGATCATTTTTTTAAAGGTCACTTCAAGAGTTATGGGCACTTGGAATTAACATTGAACTCTATGGACAAAAAGTTATTTTTAAGTAATCTTTTAAGAAGGATTGGGCATCAAATATCGATTGGTCAAAAATGTCTCATAAATATATTTCATCAAATTTCATCGAAAAAAAATGACCCTTTTCAAAATATTTCTGTTTTCAATATATATTAGCCTAGTCCAACAGTTATCAAATTATCATTAGACACATATAAGTATTTAATGATAAATACTCCTAATTTCAGTATCAGTATTTTGAGCATAATTTTTATCATTACCCATTGAATACCTTAAATAAATCTATGTTCAAAATTTCATTGGAGGGATGGTGCTGGGATTTTAACCTCCTTTAATTTCGTTGATAGTTTTTATGAAATGACAAGTTTCCGAAAAAGCAATATAACATATGATGTCAAATTGATAAAGGGCCAAAACAAAGCTTTTTTCATGGATCATAGCTGGAAAGAAGTACTAGTAATTATTACACTTTAAACATTCAGTCACGGGGATCAAGTTGAACTGTTCTACACTGCAAAAGGAAATAAGCATTTATAACAATAATAATAATTACTTTTTCATGAGAATTTGAAACCAATTTTAATGCACAAGAACCACATGAATTTTTACGTCATAACTTCGCTGACGAGCTTGATCTAAATAAAGTCCATTTTAGAGATTGCTTTTGCTATTATTGCATTCCACATACGAAGAAAGCCTCGTGTAGAGTGTCCTTTTGATGACTCTTGACTAGATCCTCTACAAAGAAGCTGATGCATTTGCTATAAAAATTACTCTTTCCTTGATCACAATTACTCTGTTGATTAAGTGACCATGAAATTATGGCCGTCAATTTAACGATGATATACACCCCTTACTAGACATCGAACGGAATATCATAAGACGTTTCTGGTGATTATGCTGACAGTAATAGCCTGTAGATTTTTAACTTTTCTAATAACATCGAGTTTTAATGCAAAACGATGATTTGTGCTCTTCATACCTGTTTGTTTATAACATGTGCAAGTCATTTGTTGCCAACATGCATGCACCTGGATTGATGATGGCATGTTATAAAGACATGGAATTACCATTACGAAATTACACTACAAATTGATACCATACTAAAGGTGCACGAACCTGATAAGGTTTTGAAGATACCATGCGGAATACGTTTTTAAAAGTTTTAGATGACCTGGAAGTATCCTTTTGACACAAAGAGGACTCGAGCCCTTTCAAATTCATTGTGGCAAAGGAAGGGAATCATTCAATTTTGTTGAATACTAACTTTCTCATGCGAAGAAACTGCTACTAAACAGCAGTCTTCTAGACACATTGTCAACATATTTTCTAGTGTAAAATTTTAGTGCATATTATGTGCATTTCATCAAGTTATGTATCATCAGTGATGCACGTGGCCGACAAAATCAATGCTTTGCATCAGTCATTAACGCTTCTTATAATGAATTCTTAATTCAAAATTAAAAGATAGTTAAATGTGGCTCCCTTTCTAATTATATTATATTTTGTATATATTTTGTTAAGCGTAAGCGGGTCCAAATTTCTTGTAGGGATTATCCAGGAGCGCGATTAGATGAAGGATGTGGTTAAAAATCATTGGAGAAATGGTGCAAGGTTGTTAACCTCTCATATTTTAGTATATCTATAAAAACTGGAAAAATTAATTAGAAGGATTTTCAAGTGTAACGTTGAATTTAAAATGTGTCGCCAAAGATAGGCTTCTGTCTTGCACCATGAATTAAATACATGTAACTGCTTTCTCAACATTTTCTCATTTTATGAAAGTAAATTACAATGTTCTCTTTAAACTTATACTCTTGTATATAAACTTATCAAATGACACCGATGCATTTCAAAATGTCAGTGTATTTTAGGCGCTTTATTAATTTGGCATCATATTTACTTTGCTATTTTGGAACTTGTCATTTCATCCTAAAATATCATCGAAATAAAAGTAGGTTAACATCCTAGTACTATCCATTCCGTGCTCTTTGCTCATAGATTCTATTCATAAAGCTACTGAATGTGCCTGGTATGTTTATATGTTTTGGAGTTTTGCTGTTGGAGCTGCAACCGAGTGTTGTTGGAGATCCCCTCCTAAAATTATTGAAATTTCTAAAACATGGGTCCTGCAGCATCATATCCCATCCATCCTGCTACATCTTTCAGTACATTTTTGACATAATAGTTTTCACCCTCTTTGGCCATATTACATTGTTTAGATTGAGGATCACTGACGAGGGTTGAGTCCCCGAAACGTGCATGTCTGGTCCATGCTGCAAATTTATCTGATTATAAATGATGCTATTGAATTTGAAGACGTTTAACATTCTTTTACAGGAATATGGGAAATACGAACACAAAATTTATTACAAGACGAATGACACTTGTATTACGTAACATTCCAATGCAATCCGAACATAAATAGTTTCTAATCTGTCGTACACCTGTTTGTTTGTGTTGATTTCTTTTATCTTTTCTTTCTGTTCCGATTTCAGTTTTTCGCGCTATTTATAGAAATGCAATGAATGTATCAATAGATTTTGATAAAAAAAAACTTGCAGAAATCCAAATAATGAAAAGATTAAGTGTGCGGTATTTTGGTGTTTTGCTGTGGGTGCTACAACCAAGTAATCCTTTCATTTTTTTTGTTCTCAAGAAAAATGACAAAACTGTACGTCGAATAATTTAAAATTAATGACAGAGCTATTCTTAACGGATTTCCAAATTCATAGTTACGGAAAATAAGATAAACAAAAAATCAGATGATACTATTTAGTTTAAGAATATTTTCAAACTATAGAATAGAGAATAAATATTTCATATATCAGAAACAACTAGACAAAATATATCCTCAGGGAATAAAATCCAAGGCAGTGATAACAACCTAAGTGTATCGAATTTAACATGATTTCTTGCTGAAAGCAAATGCGGGACTATTTCCCTTCTTGAAAATGCACAATTTCTGAATTCACATCTTCTCTTCTTGTAGAGTCAACAATATTTGAAAATAACTTACCCTCAATATATATATATCTTATATCCGTTATGATTTACATCAGTTGACGATTGATCTCGAGTAAAACAATATATATAAAGCATTGGGTAGGAAGTTCATCCGTAGGGCATAATACTAGAAGCTAGAAACACGGTGTAAAATAGTCAGCTTATAAAACTCAAGGTGTCGCTGGTTTTATTAGTGACATGAAGATGAGCATGATATCAATAAAGGAAATTTCATGACAATGAAAAGGCAAAAATAATGTTATGTAAGAATCGGTTTTGTCGACCTTCTATACAATGTATTTATATTAATTTCATTCTATCTATAAAATGTACTTACATATAAATGATGCGTTTAACTATCTTGTTTGTGATGTCACCTTACAGTGAGAATTTTTATGTTTATACAGCAATTATGTGTCTATTGAGACCTCTGTGTTTCTGGATAAGTGGGAGGGCTGTGTGTACATGGTTCGGATAACCACACCATTTGCTGATAGCGGATGTCCACCAATGTCGGCGCCGGGTGCACATTGCCATGGTTTCCTTCCATTTATGTGTTGTCATCAATGTTTGATGTTTGTGTACGTCTGTTTCGAATGTTTTGTCGGTTGTGTGATGTTCTCGTGCATATTGTCGTTTCCTGTTGCGTGTTGTAGTTTTGATGTCATTTATGTGTCGTATTCTTGTGGGTTTGTTCCGCTGGGTCAGTGCAAGTGGTCATGCTGGAGATTGTTCCCTGGCCTTTTCTTTATTTAACTTAAACTGTATAGAATATGGCGACAAAGTACTAAATAAATACACTGTATATATAGAAAATGTAAAGTGTCTTTAAGACGAAGCATATAAAAGAATCAGGAGCTTTTCTCTACAAAGTTGGACAGTTTATATCATCTCAAGGTACACAAGGGCACCTTAACCCGAGAAAGTTTGATATGATATATTTTGTCCAATTTTCAAAGTTTTGGGGGTTTTGTTTTGTTTTTGTTTTTGTTTTTTGTTTTTTTTTTTGGGGGGGGGGGTGTATATGAGGACCATCTAGAAAGCTTTTCCGATTAAGAAGAAAAGAGAACTCCGTCTGTATAGAAATTAAAGTCACCTGTCAGTTGAGTGAGCCATTGAACTTCATATCTTTTATGTCCCATATGATAAGGACATTGTCAATTACTCACATGTTCAACACATTTTTAATCTTTGTTTTTAGACAATACTTAGTGGGAAGTCAAATCATAGTTATTTATTATACAATCCAGGTAGACCCCAGTGTTTTTGACGACGTTGATTTATGATGTAATCGAAAACTCATGCTAGTTTTTGTTCGATCTTTGAAATAAAGCCAGGAATCAGTGCAACAACACAGTAGATTGTTTCTTTCATATTACATTAATGTTAAAGAAAGAAATTCAGTTCAACTCTGAAGCGATTTGTTTTATCAATAGCGTACAAGACTCTGATAAAATTTATATCTAAAGGTATCATTCCTATACAGTGGGATGCAATTCACCAATGGCAATGTCGCGTGCTAACAAAGTGAAGGATATATAAATAACAAACTAAAAAGAATGTATATAAATTTCAAATGTATTCATATAGGAAATGATCATCTATACAGAATGTATCTATAGTGTACTTATAATTCTTTATATGTAAAGGCATAAAAACTGCAATATTACAGTTCTCCTTATATGCTTATTTTCATTTATTTATTCATTATTGATAATAAATTAATACCTAAAAAATGAAAAAAAAAAAAAAAAAAATGAAATGAACAAAATAGAATTTTTTTGCCGGATAGAAAAATGAAGATGCATGTAGAAGAAATTAATGTAATCTCAAAATCAAAAGTAGCACTGAATCATAAGTATTGTTAGTTAATTTCTTACCTTTACTTGATTATTGAAGAAAACTTTCTCTTTTCTATTTTCATACAAATTTACCAACAGCTAGGACATTCCATCAAAGCTAAACTAAATCATTATAGAGTGGGTTGATATATAAGTCTGAACTCATGTTAGTATACCATAATATGATATGGCCAAATTTTACCAATAAAATACTCATCTCTTTCATGTAGGGCCAGACCTCATTTGCATATTCGTGTGAAATACAATCGATAAGGGCAGTGAAAGCCAGAATAACAAATCTTTATAGGCGCTAATTTTCGGAGCATCTCCTCTATATTCGTTCTGATATAATGTATAATACGTTATCACTTAAGGCCTTTTTCTCCATTTGAACAGAGTATTAGGTCCTATAAAACGAAATGGATGAGTTAAGCTCTTCCTTGTCATTTAGTAAGAGGAATCTGGTCTGGTAAATACATTTATAAAAGTAGAGGGAAGAAGCATTTTGTCAGAACGCAGCCTAAAAGGGTATAAATATATTTTCAGTTCCACATAGTGAAGAAGAAACCGAGAGCGAATATTTATCTTCAAAGCCTCAAATTCCGAGGGAAGCATTAATTATAACATAACATTGAATCAAAATTTACATTTATCTCCTCTGTGATCTTTTATTGCTGTTTCGTAAAGCTAAATAATGTCGTAATAATGGATTCTATCAAAAAATTGAAACTCCCACTCTTTGCAAAATTGATATCTGAAATGTAGAAATTAAATGAGGGGCGCTACAAAAAATCATTTTGTCAACTTTGAATTATTCTGACTTCAAGTACCACTAATTCCCAGCATGTCTGATGTAGCGAATTTAGACAGCATGGTTGTACAGTTTGGGTTTTTTTCTTTACCATTACATAACAGCTGATCATTAAATGGTCAATTTCTTTATGAATAAAGAGACTTATATACAATAAAAATATATCAAAAATGTTAAGAATTATAATTTTACCTGCCTGAACCTTTCTCTTAAATAAATAAAAAACGGAGCATGGAGAAATTATAACTCTTTAAAAATCAGACAGTAATCACCAATCGCCAAGATAGGCCAAATTCAGTGTACAAGATAAACCTGTATCAGATATTGAGTAATTGCCAGAATTTCTTAAATTGAAATACAGTGAAAGAGGAGAGGACATCTTTATTAAATTACTTTTGCGGTTTGTGCAGTCTCTATGTTGGAGCACAAGACATTGATGACAGTATCTTTATAGGTCAGATGACATTTCTACCAATACACGTATATTCAATCCATATTGAAAGTGCAAAGTCAGATGAGATTTTCACAAAAAGTAAGGAATGTGGTGTTATTACATCATGTCGTGATTCCAATCCAGTACCTAGGGATTCAAATAGCACGAATCCAAACTGAAGCGAAGAAATCAAGATTGTTCTAGGAACTTAGACATACACGGCCATATTGTAGAATAAACTTTCTTCGGATGACATTTACACAAATAAAAATGTTGTCACAAATTTTGTTTCCGAACTACACCATGAAAGTGTTTTAGAAAATTGTTTCGCTGATGTTTTTTCACAATTTGGTAACTTGTTTTTATAACATTACATTGAACTCGTGACAAAACGAAGCAGAATGACAACAAATTCAATTTTCAAAATTGAGACGACAGCTTATGGTATCTTTCGGACGGACGAGTATAATATAATTTGCCTGACATTGTAACTATCTGTGGGACGAAGGCTGCGTTTTACAGACATGTTAATGTCTTCGTTTATATTCTAAACATTACGTAATTACATTATGTTTTATTACAACAGACAGTGTCATCTGCGCAATGAAAAAAAAAACCGAAAATAAATGAAAAAAGAAAGAAGGAAAAAGAAAAGAACTAAAAAGTAACCAAGAAAAACAAATCGCAAAAGGTATTCATTATATATTGATGCAGTGATTTTTTTTTTTTCTTTTATTATTTTTTTAGCATTCTTTAGAACGATTCGATATCATTATATATCATTCGTTGAGTTACTCTATTTTACCAAAATTAATTACAGCAAGCATGACATATGCCAAGTTAATGAATAATTAGGCTACATCAAGTGAATTATTAGATTGAGTGGCGAGTCGGGAATCCATAAAGTTCACCAATAAAACATATTTACAATTTCCCAAACAAAATTATTGTTCGACACCCAAGATGAACTCCTGGGCGGTATGAAGCTCAAATACAGAAACCAATGATAGGGATATCTTCATCATTCAATTAACAAGTAAATTCCGCAAAGATTCACTTTCTCCGGAGAGAATCATATCTGATTTAGGCGGGTATTTAAAATCGAAATAAAGATTATAGAGCAGCTTCTGATAATAGCGATCTCTCTGTACGTAGCTCAAAGCTATAGAACACATCTAGGCAGTGCGTAGATTCTCAGTATTCTGGTGCACGTAACGAGTCTCTGTAGACATCTTTTATTTACTTGAGGAGAATTCCACAATAACAGGAATATGTTTATTATATATATGTTCTGTATGTTACAAAGCATAAAGACAATGTAGACTAAACAAGAAAACTTATTGCTTTACTCAAACTTGATGTAGAACTCTTTCGTTTTCGCATAACGAGGCAAAAAAAAAAAAAAATACCACAAGGGAAAATGGATGTAAAGAAATGTAAAGGTACTAAGTTTAGTTGCTTTTAGTAAGCCCTGAAAATATTCTTAGGAACTTGCAGTCCAACTGTATAGATACTTCCATGTACCTAATGGTTATAGTCCGTTCCTATGAATACATTTCATATCCCGTAATTATTTCACTACATAATAGTACGTACTTTGACAATACCGTTCTCCTCAATAATATCACTAAATGTGCGTGTTTCGCTGAGATCAGTGTATGGTAGTCCTGGGCACTGTGTGTTGTCCATATTTAACATTGCTGAAGATCTCTTCCATGCTTATGTTGCAGAGATTCTCTTTATCCCGTAAATGATCCGAAAGCCATATACTGCTATACTGAAATAAACTAAGGACACTCACAGGACAAAGTTATTTATGAGAGAGGTTATCCCTTGTTTTAGAGTCATATTTTAAAAAGTAGGCGATACGGTATATTTCAGGGAAATCGGTACGGGGATGTAATAAAAGCATATGAGATCCCCCTTTCCAGAATGATCGGCACTGTGACATTCTATATTGTGATTTAATGACTGTCATCATCATCAAACAAGACATACTTACCTGATATGTGCATCAAAATGTACATCGAGACAATCACCGAATTCGACAGGTTTTCATGGAGCTGTTGCGACGGGTGTTGCATGCATTCAGGAGACGCTGACTCTCCCCGGGCACCTGGTCTCACTTCGGAATGTTGTTCGTTCCGGGGTTTGCAACCGTTTCGATGGGAATTCTCACAATTTTCCTTTGCCTTCTCAACTTTGAGACTGAATGACGGTTAGATACTTCTTTGATGTTTCTCAGATAAGTGCAGGACATGACGAACGATATCTACCAAAACCAACAACAACCTATTGCTTACAATCGATACGTTACATATGAACATATTAATAATTACATTAATAATAATTAAATATTTATATATAAAATTCTATTGGCTTCCATAATATAAAACTCTTTCGTCCACAAAGTGACAATTGCAGATACAAAATACCTCGTCTTAGGCGGTTTAGAAGCTTATTTTGTCAAGGAACACGCTAATTCAAAAGACAAATACACTGAAGTCGACGTACATGTCTTCAAGATGCTGGAATTTTTGTTAGACAATACTTTCGTTGTTGCTGGAGGTCAAATATTCCAACAAACTGTCGGAATTCCAGTGAGTACAAAATGTCTCCCCTCTCCTAGGTGACATTTCAAGGCAGAATCCATATAATCTCTGCTTTCAAACAGCAATCGCAGTTCAACTGGACTTACAGATACATTGATGACGTACTATCCACCAATAATGCAACCATTCAGGAATTATTATACCTTGGTGTCATCTATCCCAGTGAACCGCAAATCAAAGAGATAACTGATAGCAGCATTCAGCCTCCTACCTAGACATAATACTATCGTTTAGTGACAACGTGGACATTTAAACACCCCTCTTTTTGTCAAACGTAACTATTTTAATTTCATCATCACAAATCTCCTTTTCATGTGCACACAGAATTCTGGTTGAACACGTGCAAATTTTCCGAGGATTCACGAAAATTGCACGTGACCAACCAAAATTGTACATCTATGAACACCAAAAGTAAGACAGCAATTTCCTAAATGGCGTCATGTGCCTGGGAGGAGTACATGTACATGTAATATTCCCTGTTTACTGTATTGTTTCATGCTTCTATGCTGTGAGTTGGTGTTACTTGTCCCTTTTGCGTCTCTTTCTGTAGGTGTCTGCTTTGTGTTTTTGCATTGGGTGTTTTAGTGTTTTGCTGTTGGTGCTGCAACCGAGTGTTGTTGGAGATCCCCTCCTTTCTTTAAATTCCCTGTTTTTCGATCAGTACAAAAAATAGAATTTATCCATCAGATTTTACAGTATATAAAGGAAAGATGACACATGACTTAGCTACACTATGTTTTAAGATTAGACCTTAATATCAAAATCGTAAACGGATCAATCGAAGGTATATCACATAGTAAATCATCCTTGGTTTGTTCCTAGATTGCTAGCATATTCAGACAGACTCAGAAAAAAATGTTCATGGATACTTTATCGAAAATTTATTACTTGAGAAGGTTCATATGCCAAACAGCATACAAGTTAAAAGAATTAACGTTGGTAGGTTTGTCAACTTCAACAACATGAGTGCATGAGAAGCGCAAAATAACATGGGTTCATTTCTCAGTTCAACGAGCATATGCTACGAAATGTTTCAGACGGAAACAAGATTCATCCAATGGGCCAGTTGTGCGTTCAAGCTCGTGATAGTTTGATACAGACTCGTGTCAATATGGGAATGTATCGGACCTTGAAGTGAAATGTATCGGACCTTGAAGTGTTTACCAATTTCATATGCGTTAACTACACGTATGCTGTGCAATAAATCAAACTGCATACTTTATAAGAATAAATATTTGTCTCAGAAGTATCGATTTACTCTTTCTAAATTAAGACATAATTTCAAAGGTGTGAAACAATGCGATACAATGTGTAAGTATCATAGTTTTATAGACAAACAGAAAAGAAAACCAAGCAAATGCAGCCCACATCAAAATAAAACATTGTTTTATATTTTCGTACGTCTTTGACATTTTTGTAGAAGTTATATCATTTTGACTGAATAGTTAATAATCATGGGTATTTTTGTGCAAAAAGAGACGGAATTTTATCAAAATTCTATTCATCACGGGAAAAGGAAATAGAAGTATCGTCTGCGATATTGGCGGGGGATTTGACATCACTGATGTTGTGTCAAAAGCAGCATACTATTAGCGGACTCTAATGTCCGTGTTTAGGCTTGTCTACATAGAAAGTTCAGCTCTATCAAAATTAATTTTCCTTTCCGCATAAACGAGGATGTCAGTCGCACAGAAAACCATCGGATCTGATTTGTTGCAGACCGTGCATTGGGAAAACATTTAATACTTTTATCACGAAGAATTCCTTTTTCCTATACCTCGGTATAATTGTTTTAATCATTCCGATCAAAAACGGCTTTTATGGAACGTGTCCAATCTGAAAAAATCGAATTATTGAGAAACGACGTCGATCAAAAAAGTTATTGTTCCCCATCTCCCAACTCGAGGAGGGACCCGTTGTGTCAAACACTACTTGCCTTTGGCAATAGTTCTGTGTTCGCGGATATAATTGAATCTGGCTTTACGTTTGAGCGATATCAATCCGGACTTTATGATAAAGTTTACTTCATTTTGTTTATGAACTTGATAGGATACCACAATCAATATGGAAAGATGAAAAATTAAATTAAAAGGAAGCCCCTTCATAATTCTAATTTAATGCTTTCACGAGTGGTTGCACATTCACACATCGGATGGGAAGTGATTACTTTTTTTATTTTTTTTACTTTTTTTTAGTGTTTTTTATCCTTATATTGCAAGATGAGTATATTGGTGGAGCTTATATTATTCCTACTCTAAAAGCTATGACAATAAAGGGAATTCAATCCTTAAATCTCAAGACTGTCTGAATTAGTTTGCAGAAGCAATCCCAACTTTTCTCAGTATTGTTTATTTGTTTTATTCATCGACATTATCATCTTTTTTTCAAATGTACTTGCTTGATATGTTTAAAATTGAATTAAAATGTTCCCTAAAACGTGTAATATACATGTATAGTATTCTTCTTTAATGGAAAAGATTTGATATATTTCTTTGAGCTATCTTATATCTTATATGCACTCAATCCATGACAAATGTTGCTTTGACTTTTCCTATTTCAGTTTACTGTGGTCGAAATAATCTCACGATATTGACATTATCTTAAGATACAGTAAATCAAAAAATCCATTACGTATGTATGAAATTGAATTGAGATCAAATTTTGAAATCGTTCTTATTTCAGGTGTAAAAAAATCTTTCTTCTATTTCTCGTAATATAATATCATTTTCTTAAATTCTTTTAGTTTTAGCTCGAGCAAGGTGGTTTTGAATGAAATTGATTGATTAATAACTTCCCTTTGTAGAAGATTGCTATTTCTAAAATTGACAAGTTCGAATTTATTGTCTATTATGAAAAATTAATAATCTCTCTTGGAATTAATGAGGTAGGATAATGGTCTAACATCTAACAAACAGTAAACCTCATAGTTCAAAGAACAATACAAAGAAAGGTTGTTCTCACATCGTGGTTTACATGATTTGCTATCTTGGACTGAAAAGCCATATGAAATAAACAAAACCCTAAATTGCACCTTTTCTGCCAGTGAGCAACGTACAAAATACTAAAAAGTAGTACTTGTAGCATAAATGCTTCACAGAAACCAGTATAATTAAGAAAAAAACCCGAAAATTATGATGCTGCGTTATCCATAATTAATTTTCTAGTTTTCAACATGTTCAAGTACATGTAGTTACTTTGTCAATACCAAACGCATTTGAAAAGAGGTGCTTACAACTCCAAAGCTCCTTGGAGGGATGGTATTGACAATTTAGAAAGAAATTATACAGGTTTTTGATACAAGAAAACCTAAAAATATAGTTTTATTAATTTATGGACAGCTAAGACCAATACGCCTTCCCTATATCCATTGAAAAAAAATTCGCATACTTAGTTGAGGATACAATGTTGTAATAGAGATGTTTCGTTTAGTCGTATCGTAACCATCGTTTCGTAGCCATAGCTACATCGTGTCATTGCTACCGAATCATCATATACTCGCAAGTCGCAAGACCCGTTTTCGTGGTTCTATCTTAACGGAAAATGTGTTTCCAAATACGAAATGTGAATGCATACTACATTCCAGTAAATATTGGTCCAGAATCGCTCTAAATAAATTTCAATATTATTAATATGACTTTAATGCTTTATTCATTTATCTTTCTGAATCTCTTTTTTTACGTTTCTTTCTTGGAGGATAGGCTTTTTTACCCAATACAATTTTGCTCCACTAGATCATACCGCATTTAGACACCCTTTTTTGTCAACGTAGGCTGTAACGACCATACTGATGCATGGATGATAAAAAGAGGAATTCCTCTCCTCACTTGTTTTATTGTTTCGCACAAAAATAATCATTTGCTCTCAAACACTTTATGCCCAAATTATTGTCTTTTCTCGAGGGCAAAGATTCAATAATGCAGCCACATGTAAAAGGAAACAGAAATCAATTGTAATTGAAACTCATTGACGAAATATATCATGTATGAAAATGGCCAATTTGGGCAGGAGTCTTGTTGCACGGAATAGAACTAGAGTTTCCCCCTGTGGAGGGACAGGGAACATGGAAAAGAACCGTTAAGCAGCAAATTGTACCAAGATTTCATTGGGAATGACATATTAATTCTCTGACTGACATGCTCATCATATCAGATGAAATGAAAGGCTCACGTTCTTCACGCAATAGAGTGTCTATATATTCCCCCTAATCGATTTACCCGGAATCAGATGCCGAAATACACGATCAAGATCGTAATCATCTAAGACGCTTCTAGATTCCGATAGGAAACTAAATTAATCACTCAGCTCTTGATAGATATAATCTGCGCATGCCCATAAGGAAACTGACTTCATACAAGAAACAATGTATGGACTTTGCAGAACATTGCTTTCCTTTTATATTAGTAAACTTCTCGAGTACTGCTCAAAACTTCTTTTTACAAAATCCAATGTTCGAAAAAAGTTTAAATCTTTCAAAATAAACGTCCAAAATCAGAAATATATATCAGACTGATTTCTTGACGAAATTGTTTTCAGAATTGTAAGACATTATTTCTCATCCACGATAATTCTCTAACAAATGTCATGACAGTAATCAAGGGGAAATGATACGACCTGCTGATTGTGCAATAAAAGATCGTCTGTCACAAAACATATAGATCGTGATATGATAGGAGGAAAGGTTACCAACAGACGACCGGAACTTGGCGTCCAAATTGGCTTGAGGACGCCATCAGTCTCCTCTGTTAATGTCTTTTTGTGTGATGTTGCCAGGGGTGTCTTCCTCATACTCAAGTGGCACGATCCTTTATGCAAGGATTCCATTGAACCATCCTTGTATGCAGCGACAGCGATTTTAGTGACATTTATAGTCTTTTTTAACAGAGAATAATGCAGTGTTAACTAAAGTCGGATAGGCTTAAATCTGTCTTCCGGTCGTTAATGGTTATTCTTTCACATCAATTCCTTTAGGATCAGCATGCTTTATTATATCCAGATTTCTTCAAGAAAAATGTTGATGATTTTTTTAAGTCAAAGATCTGGGATCATGGAATGTCGTTATAATGGCTGACTGGCTCTTTAGATACATTCGAATTTTTTTTTACTGAGAGTAACGTTTCCTGTATGCTCAAGAATTCATTTTTTCTAGAAAATAAGTAAAATCGGATATATATCTTACAAGGAAACAGTGTCTAAATGCGTTAATCAGAGTAATAGTTACATACATTCAGGCATTTCATCAGACGGAGTCTCTGGCGATAATCAAGTTAAACCCCTGTCACATGCTAATGAGTTTGAAGACGTTTAACATTTGTACCACTTGGTGAGAGTCACTGGTGGACCAGGAGTCCCCGAGGGCACATGTAGATAAGTTCGATCAATATTGGTTAATCGTTTCTTCAAACGCATTCGAAAATTTCTGTTTACAAAATTTTCTCAAATTTCTGAAAACTGGGTCAGTAGCATCATATCCCAGCTATCTTGCTACTTCTTTCGGTATATTTCCGACATAATGTTCATAGTTTTCGGTCATATTTCATTGTTTGGATTGAGGATCACTGACGAAGGTTAAATACCCGAATCGTGCATGTCTGGTCCATGCTGTATATTAATCTGCTCTTAGATGATGCTAATGAATTTGAAGACGTTTAACACTAGAACGGCGTTCCCACTGCGCTCGGACCGCGGTGTTCTTGATAAATGAAGGTTGTCGTGGGAACGCAGTGCAATATCAAGGAGCGCCATAGTATCGCCGTGTAAACGCCGTGAAAGCGCCGTGCCATCGCAATGATCGCAGTGGCATCGCATATTTCGCAGAATCATGGCGTTGTTTTGAGCATTCGTTAGAACGCCATCCATTTAGAGCGCAGTGGAATCTCCAACAAGACTCTGTTTGGGCAGCCATAGCAAAACATAAAAAATAAACCCAAGTGAAAACACAGAGTAGACATACACAGCAAGAGACCAGGAAAACCAAAATACGACATAAAACACCAAAAGACAAAAGACAACACATAAACCAATGACACAAAAGGGCAATCGGCGCCGACTTAAAACAGCTATCTGCGCCACAGTTGCACATTGTTTGGTTACTCGAATTACGTGCACACAACCCTCCCACTTTTGCGGTTACTTAGAGGTTTGGAAGAACGCACCATTGTTGTGTATAATAACCTCCTCACTGTAAGATGACCGTACAAACAAGACCGCAAAACGCACGGGCCCAAGCAACAAAGATGAATATGTAAATGGATTTTTAAAGATACAAATGCCAGCTTGAGTGGGCTCATGTATATTATCACCCGACGAATCTGACATACATTCATATTATATCATGTTTTCTCTCGTGTCTTCTCTCATGTCTGCTCAAAAGAGTTTTGGTCAGGGCCAGTCATGTGGCCAAGTTGCCACAATCAACTCTATACCTTCCGACGAAAATTTCAAACCAATTTATTATGCACCAGACACGCGTTTCGGGTTAAATCCTCACCAGCGATGCTAGTTAAGACCTTCTGGAAATTTTACAAAAATTACAGTCAACTTTTTTGTACAGAGTACATTACTTTGGGTATTACACAACCTGTCTTTTACGGTGATATGATAAACAAAATTAGACGGATGAAAGGTAGGCAGCATAACCATCGAAAATGCGTCAGAATCATCAAACGCCTTTTATACCGTGGATATGATCCTAATGTCACCAGACGGACACTAGGATTGGTACTTGACCAATCTACAGTCTTGTACCAGCGCATTCTTAAAACTTTCACTCTGACTGACTGTGACGACGGGACTCGATGACGGGCCCTGTCCAAACCTCTTTAGAGAAGACAGGACCCCGACCACCTGTCCTCTCTGAATGTCAGTCGGACTCCTCGGGTGATTACATACATGAGCTCACTACAGCCGGCAGAGCACGGACTGTATTACGCATGCCCTCTTTTTATATCCATTTACATATTCATCTGTGTTTCTGGGGCCTCTACGTTTCGCGGTCTTGTTTGTGTGAAGTCATCTTACACTGAGGAGGTTGATTTACACCACAATTGTACGTTCTTCGAGACCTCTGGGTAACTGGAGAAGTGAGAGGGTTGTGCGCACGTAATCCAGGATAATCACACCATTTGCTACTTGCGTGACAAATGGCCGTCCAAAGTCGGCACCGGTTGCCCATTGGTCTCGTCGGTTTATGTGTAGTCTTTAGTGTTTGATGTCTACATGTCGTGTGTCTCTTTTCCGTCTCGTGCTGTACTCGTCTTTTGTGATTTTGCATCGGGTGTTTTGGAGTTTTGCTGTTGATGCTGCAGCGGGGTCTTGTTGGAGATCTCCTCCCTTCTTCCTTCCAGTGATTTTTAGACACAGCCAAAATTCATTTTATTAGCGCCCTCTGGTTATATTTTCTGATATGAAATTTGTGCAATTAGAGTGCGCGGCTCCAAATTCCCTGTAGGGTCGATTCAGTAGCATATCCAATAAAATCTATGTTCAAAGCATAGAAGGGATGGTGCTAAGATGTTGACCTCCTTTAATTTCGATGATATTTTTGAATGAAATGTCAAGTTTCCAACATAATAATAAATAACAAAATAATATTTATGACGTCAAATGATAAAGTGCGAAAACAAGCTTCTTTCAGGAGATAGGGCTGGAATGAAATAATTGATACACTTATCAAACATCCATGTCACGGGGAACGAGTTTACATGTAACTGCTCTACACTGCAAAAGGAAATATGTGTTTAATTAATTATAAAGTGCAATAGCTGTAGATTGGTGAAGTACCATGCCGTCTTTCCGACTGGTGGCAGCTGGATTATATCCACGGTACAAAAAGGTGATTTATGAATCTGACGCATTTTTGTTGGAAATTCAGTCCACCCTAGGTCCTTCTTATTATATTAGTTATAGGGTTTGCTCCTGTTATACTTCCTACTCAAAGTAGGTTTGTAAATTTTTGTGGGATTATTTACATACCTATTTTGAGTAGGAAGTATTAGAGGAATAAACCATTTAACGAATTTATCATGCCGAGAACCATTTCGTAACGTTTTCTGTGTAATTTTTGACGTTTGAAAATTTAGTGACCTACCTCGGCGTAAAGGTATGACACCACTTGACCGTAATACTGCGACGTCATTGGCTGAAATTAGTACGAGGCGTGATAATGTTTATAATGTCACCGTAAAAGGCAGGTTTGAAATTCCTTTAGAAATCCCTGTTGCTTGTTTTGATCCGATTGTCTACAGAATCTGAGAATAGTCCGATCAACTTCCGTTGATCGTTTCATCAAACGCATTCAAAACTTTCTGTTCACTAATTTTCTCGAGAATTCTGAAAAGTGGTTCCTGTAGCATCATTGATGGAGGATCAATGACGAGGGTAATGTATTCTGAACATGTCTGGTTCATGCTGCAAATTCATCTATTCGTAAATGATGCAATGAATTTGAAGACGTAACATTTGTAAAAATTGTGAAAGTTGTTACTAGTTTATTACATCGGAAAGCGGATGAAGTACCAGTAACAAGTATGGACAATACCATATCCCTATTAAGAAGTACAAAATCGTTCATCGAAAAATCATCTAACCAGGGGCATACAAAACCAGGATATAACCAAAAGTTAGTACTATCCGAAAAATTGTCTAGTGCATTACAATTGGTTAGAAATTTTCTTCTAGATGGTAACGAGTTGGAACTGTTCCCTCGTATTATTATCAACACTTATTTATTGATTTCTTCTGCAGTGTGGAGCAGTTAAACTTGTTCCCCGTGATGGAATGTTAAATGTGTAATAAATATTTCGTTTCAGCTCTTCCTCCTGGAAGAAGCTTTAATTTGGACCTTTATCAATTTCACAGTATAAACATGTATCGTTTTGCTATTTCGGATACTTGTCCTTTCATCCAAAAGTATCATCTCGGTTAGAGGAGGTGAATACCTTCCCTTCCCTCCAATGCTCTCATGGCCATGGATTTTATTTATCTATGCTACTGACTCGACCCTACATGGAATTTGGAAAAGCGCACTCTTTATTAAGCAGATACAAAAAAAAATTTCAAAACTAACGAAGCTACTAAATTAAATTTTGCTTTGTTTGAAATTCACTTTGGCTTGAAGTCTGGTGATGATTTATTATCCGCAACACGTGTCTGCTAATTTGCCATTGGTTTCAAACTTTTCTTCTAGAATGTATAACTATTTTAGAACGCTTCCATCATTTAATTTCGTTTTAATCAATTTACCATTTTGCACAACTAGTTCCTAAGCTGCTTTTACTCTGTGGTTTTATCTCTCATTGTTTTGTCAGCTGTCTTTACCCTTTGACACAGCAATGGACAAATGTCTAAATCCTTTCATTTTATGGAAATGAGAGAATAACTTTCTGGCGTTTTAATCGATTATAAAGGTTATTGTAATTGCTCCCCATGACAGACCTCAAACAATAACTTTTAAAATGGAATAAAATCTCCTAATATAACCACACTGGTCTATCAAGCAGAGAAAATAGAGGACAACTAGAAAGTACGTGTCCATTATTCAAAATGCTTGTAACTGATGGTCGCTGGAGAATTAACAGAAGTGGGAATCCAAAAAGCAACCAGGCTTTGAAGATTTATCTGAATCAGATTTTTGTTATAGTGCTAAGGGTCCAATTACTTAACTGACGATAACTCAGACTACAGACAAAATATTTCACCAGTCCAACTGTTATTGAAGAATTAATTGAATTATATCAATCTGGTTCCCATACAACTTCCCCAAATACTTGTGTGTGGTGCAGAGTTAGATATGATGGTCCCAAAAGAGGCGCGCAATGGCAGAAGATGCTTACATCACTAGCAGACGACATTTCTGTGTGATAAGCCTGTCACGCTTGCTAGCACTTGATGATCCCAGGCGGACTGAAAGGAAAATGAAATTCTGAAGAAAGATCGTAATGTTTCACATTTTTGTACCTCTTGCATCCAACAAATCCATTTATTTTGGCAGGTAGATTCTCAAAGTAAATGATTCCGTGCTTCGTAGACAGAAAGGAGAATCAGTGATGCCAAAGAAGAAATTAGTCTGTAAATAACTTTCATAGACAAAGCCACAATAAATGTCCCTCATTGACGGTTTTTTTAATTTTTTTCAATGCTTTTTTTTTCTTTACAAAAATGTTTGTTCTTAGTAACAGCATGATCTTTCAATCCGTAAATTATTAAAAAAAAATAAGGTTTGCAAAGGGAAAAAATGTAAAAGCAATGTTTCATTTGTTAAAAGAATCCTCTTACATCATACATGATAATTATGTTCACTTTTTGTACCCGACTAAATTTCATTCATATACCTTTCATTTTTGGAATTTAATGCACTCCGCACTAGTTACGCGCATTCTGATTGGTTAAGCGATTAAAATCTGCAAGAGGATTCGCGTTTCACTACAGTTTTTGGGCTGACGCTGAAGCTCGGACAAGAAAATGTTCAAAATATATACTTACTATGGAGTCAGTCCAGATGATGGATTTCATCAAAGAAATAAACATGTGCATATCTGTGTAATAAAACAATGATCGAGCAAAATTGAAAAAAAAAAATACATGAAGATTGTTTGTGTTTCAATGTCACTCGATCAATGATTGCAAATCGAATTAGTGAATATAACAGGAGACGCCTTCTCACCCGGACACCTGTTCTCACTTCGAAACAGTCTGATCAAAATCAAAATCAACATCCTATAAGGGTCGTGTTCAATTAATTTTGTACCGGAATATTCATGGGATTTTATTAACCAATCACAACGTCCGTTTCATGTTGTATACAAGTTCCCGTGTAAATTTTAACTTCAAATCAAAAACGTTTTTGGGTTATAACCTAGCCATCAGAAGTGTCCTTTTGTATGAAAGAAAAAACTACATGTCTGTTAAGTACAATCTTGTTGGCGTGCACTCTGTGGTAATTGGCGCCGCCATTATTCGATTTGTCCCGATCCCGAATATGAAATTATTTTCGTTATACCTGTAGGTATAATCCAAGGAAATCGTTTAGCGGGGAATCCCCTCCGTTTTGACTGACTGGTGAACAGGGCTGAATAAAATGTGTCACACTATTGGTTAAAACTAATGAAAATGTTAAAATAGCACATGAAATCAATGTTACATATCATTCCCTGTAGTTGGGAGAAATTGAGTTTTGAACCTGTTCTGGTCTTTTATGCAAATTATAGATCGATTTAATAGTAGATGAAATTTGTAAAAAAATTTCGAAACGTGATGTAAAAACGTGGAATTTGTGAGAAAAAGGTACATATGCATGACCACCTTTTTCCCTATAATTTGTATGCGTGCAAAAGATGTCCAAATCCAACAAGACCAAATTCATAATTATTGAAGGATTTAAAGTCACTCAAATTGAGCTAAATTATTTTTCATACAAAGAAGGTTTTTATTTCCTTCCAACTGTAAGTCGCTAATTGATTGGCTAAACGAAAGGTGAACAGAACACGACCCTTAACGGATGTCTCCAGACTTCGACGACGAAGGAGAAGGGGGCTAGTTTTAATCAGACCGACTTCAAAATATTGTTTATTCTGGGGTTCGCAGCTGTTCCAGTGGAAATTCTAATGATTTTGCCGTACTTTTCGACTTTGAGACTGAATTCTTTGATGTTTATTATAGTAGTATACTTCAGACCCTGAATATAGGCTGAAATATAGGCTGAAATCATCATTGCGGAAGTTCTTCGGTTGCTACGGGGATATTATAAAAGTATATCAGATCCCCCTTTCCAGAACGATCAGTGACATTCTACATCGTGATTCTACATCGTGACATTCTACATCGCTATGCCAGAGCTAGTACCAAATATACGGATTTTGTTCTGAGAGCTAGGCGTCTTTCAGATAAGCTTCTCAGTCAGGGATATGTTTGTAACCACCTAACATCGTCACTGAGGAAGTTCTGCAAGAGCAAGTTCGATATGGGGAACTCGTCATACACTATGATGTCCCACTCTCCAGAATGGTGGATGATATTCTGTCATAGACCATTTGAACCATCCAACCAAAGATTGTACTCTATGTCTTCCGAACTGGAAGTAACCAGATGTGACAGTTCTACCGAACAGAAGCGGCGGGTATTGCATGTAAGCAGGAGATGCTTACTCTTCCTGGGCACCTGGTCTCACTCCCAAAACGGGAGTTCGCTCCTTTTCATGTGGTGGAGGTTTTTGTTTGTTTGCTTTGGTTTCCGTTTTATCCTGATTTTTTATGCCTTCGGTTTCTGGTTTTATGAATTATCGATTTTGTGTTGTAACAAGGGATATGGTCATTATCCATATTTGTCATACTTACCTTATCTGTACGTCAAAATGTACATCGAGACAATTACCGAATTTGACAGGTTTCCATGGAGCTGTTGCGATGGGTGTTGCATGCAATCAGGAGACGCTTACTCTCCCCGGGCACCTGGTTTCACTTAGGAAAGCTTTTCATTCCGGGGTTCGCAACCGTTTCGATGGGAATTCTCACGATTCTGCTTTGCCTTCTCGACTTTGAGACTGAATAACGGTTAGGTACTTCTTTGATGTTTATATTAAAGTCATTATCTTTATGAAAAAAAAGTTCATTAGAGACCCCATGTTGCAAATGTACATGTATTTGCCTCTGAATAGAGTACACATTAAACTGCACATAACAGTGATTTGTGCACATTGGTCTCCTTCCCTTTATCTCTACGTCTGTTACGATTGTTTTGTATGAAGTTCCAGTGAATATTGCTGTGTCTTTTTGCGATTTGGAGTCTGTACGATGTCATTTATGTGTTACTTTCATGTGGGTTTGTTTCACTGGGTGAATGCAGGGTGGTCATGCTGAGATCATTACTTTTTATTGGAAATTAAAATCATCGATGTTTTCAACGATCCTCTTTTATCTACGCACTTGAAGGTGAATTGTATCTTTCTTTGCTTGGTCTTGGTATTTCATGTTTTGGCTTGAAGTAGGTATAAAGAGCGATAACTCCAAATAGATAATTTTCCACTCTTTGCAGTATATACTTGCATTAGATATGTAACATGATTCATGCAGTATCTGGAAATAATTAGCATTTTAACACCGCCACCTACAATGCATTTTTGCACTGGATATGGTTCATTAGTTAAGTTGTCCTTCGTGTTTCTGTGCAGCTTGTGTCATTGTCTCCGTCTGTTTGTCCTATTTTCTTCTTTTCGCGTGAGGAAGTTCTGTTTTGTACTTTTCCCAGTCGTTCAATTGTGGTATTTGGAATATGGTTTGGGCCTTTGTGTTTGACTAAAGTATCACTGATGATGATCCATTATTCCATCTTCTGCAAAGTAAGGTTCCTCTTGGAAACTATTGCTATATGGACAATGTTTGTGTTATAAACTTTTATATACATTATAACAGCGCTACCTTCGATACATTCCGTATTTGCACTGATCCCCTCCTTTCTTCTCGTGTGTTTTGGTGCTTTGTTGTGGGTGCTGCAACCGAGTCTGGTTTGAGATTCCCTTCCTTCTTACACATCCTGATCCTTCTTACACATCCTGATCCTTCTTACACATCCTGATCCTTCTTACACATCCTGATCCTTTTTACACATCCTGATCCTTCTTACACATCCTGATCCTTCTTACACATCCTGATAATTCTTTTTTTTTTTTTTTTTTTTTTTTTTTATTATCTATTTACATCTTTATACATACATATAATACTAATATAACATAAATTCAACACATAACATATACTCAACATAAACGAGAATCATATCATAGATGTAATTACTGTGACAAAAAGATCGATTCATAAATAAATGCTTTTTCGTGTGTAAATTTACTAAGAAAGAGAGTATGGATAATAAATATATGTTGTTCTTTTGCCAATAATCATAATGATTAATGAATTTATATAACTGCATTTTTTTAATGGAATAAAGGGCTTACATGTAAGAAATAGACGTGAAGAGTTTATGATCGAAATAAATTGAAGGCGAACGTGTCACGATCAATTGATCTTATCACGAAGTAACTGTGGAATGCATGCACCGGAACGACAAACCGTTAGTCGCAAACCGTTATGCAGATTAAAAGAGGAAATTTCGTGGTTTTTAGGTAAGTATACTTTATTTTTTCTATTATCCATACTGTCTTTATAGAACAAAAATTATTAATATCTCAAAGAAGTCTTTTTTAATTTCGAAACATTGATTTAGTAAACTAACTAGTGGCGACGTACAATACCACGTGCTGAGGACGACGACACTGATAATTCTTACACATCCTGATCATTTTACACATCCTGATCGTTCTTACACATCCTGATCATTCTTACACATCCTGATCCTTCTTACACATCCTGATAATTCTTACACATACTGATCCTTCTTACACATCCTGATCCTTCTTACACATCCTGATAATTCTTACACATCCTGATCATTTTACACATCCTGATCGTTCTTACACATCCTAATCATTCTTACACATCCTGATCATTTTACACATATATGTTTCGACTAACGAATCCCCATCAGCGGTACTTCAAAAGTACGTCCAAACACGACACGAGGTGCAAACCGGTCTTTCTCAATTTATGTTTTGCCATTGGTGTTATGTTCTGGTGTGTCTATATTCCTTTTGAGGGGGGGGGGGGGCGTCTGTGTATGTTTGATGCCGTGTGTTTTGTTGTCCTTTGTGCTTTGTTAAAGTTGTTTTGCATCCTTCAGATGTGTTCAGATTCTTCAAGCAAACGTTATTCAGAGAAGCAAAAGTGGTCAAAGGTGATGTCAGGGAAGTATATTCAAAACACTTACTGTCAAACCCCTCGTGGGGAACTTTTTACGAGCTCCACACGGCAAAGGGCATAAGTGTGACACAAATGAGTCAAAGAAGATCCTGACGATAATCTCAACAGCACTCACAATAGAGCACTAAACTAAACATCGACGGACCCCTAGCAAGCTAGAGGTGGGACCAAGTGCCCGGGAGGAGTAAGCATCCCCTGTTTGCTAGCCGCACCCGCCGTCGATGTTTATGAAGCATGGAAATGAAAATATATAAAATTCATGCACTGTCTGACGCTATGTCTATATAGAAAATGCTATGGCGACAATGTCAGGGAAGCATATTCAAAACACTTCTGTCAAAACCCTCGCGGGGAACTTTTTTACGAGCTTCACACGGCAAAGAGCATAAGTGTGACACAAATGAGTTAAAGAATATCCTGATGATAATCTCAACAGCACTCACGCAAGGGCATAGGTGTGACACAAATGAAAGGAGGGGATCTCCAACAACACTAGGTTGCAGCACCCACAGCAAAATCCCAAAACACCCATGCAAAAAACACAGAACAGATACCCACAGAAAGAGACGCAAAATGGACAAGGAACACCAACTCACAACATAGAAACATAAAAGACTACACATAAACCAACGAGACCAATGGGCAACCGGTGCCGACTTAGGACGGCCATCTGCCAAGTAAATAGCAGACGGTGTGGTTATCCTGGATTACGTGCGCACAACCCTCTCACTTCTCCAGTTACCTAGAGGTCTCGAAGAACGTACAAATGTGGTGTAAAACAACCTCCTCACTGTAAGATGACGTCACACAAACAAGACCGCGAAACGCAGAGGCCCCAGAGACACAGATGAATATGTAAATGGATATAAAAAGAGGGCATGCGTAATACAGTCCGTGCTCTGCCGGCTGTAGCGAGCTCATGTATGTAATCACCCGAGGAGTCCGACTGACATTCAGAGAGGACAGGTGGTCGGGGCCCTGTCTTCTCTAAAGAGGTTTGGACAGGGCCCGTCATGGAGTCCCGTCGTCACAGTCAGTCAGAGTGCAAGTCTTAAGAATGCGCTCGTACAAGACTGTATATTGGTCAAGTACCAAGCTTAGTGTCCGTCTGGTGACATTAGGATCATATCCACGGTATAAAAGGCGTTTGATGACTCTGACGCATTTTCGATACATATGCTGTCTACCTTTGATCCTTCTTATTTTGTTAATTATGTCACCATAAAATGCAGGTTGTGAAATACCTAAAGTAATATACTCCGTTGCTTTTATGGGTCCGAATTTCAAAAGAACTTGATCATAATTTTTGTAAAATTTC
The DNA here is from genome assembly GCA_028142955.1 of Pinctada fucata. Lineage (NCBI taxonomy): Eukaryota > Metazoa > Mollusca > Bivalvia > Pterioida > Pteriidae > Pinctada > Pinctada fucata. The sequence goes on from AP027103.1 coordinate 1,751,469, forward strand.
CAGAAAGTCTTTACTAGTTTGTGAAAGCGAAAACCTTGACTTAAAAGTTTCTTTGTAATTTGCAGATTTCTATTATGAAAATCCAAAACATCAGTACATGCTCTAGCATACCGGATGAGCTGTGAAATATAGATACCGTATGACGGTAATCTAGGGACATCACCGTCAAGCCAGGGGAAATTTACTATGTTGAATCCAAAATCATCTCGTTTGTCATATACACTTGTATGAATTTCTCCATTGACAATTTTGATATTTAGGTCCAAAAATGGTGTTTCAGTGTCTGTAAAGTTTGCCTTGTTTAGAGTCAATTCTTGTGGATAAATAACATCTTTATACTTTTCAAAAACAGGATTATCGATAGTAAGAATATCATCAAGGTACCTTGAAGTACTAATGAAGCATTTCACATCATCATGTTTTCTTTGCTTTTGAAGATTTTGAATAAATTCCTTTTCATATGTGTATAAACATAAATCTGCAACAAGAGGCGCACAATTTGTACCCATAGGAATCCCTACAACCTGCTTGTAGAGATTCTCACCAAATCTTACATAAATGTTGTCCAAGAGGAAGGACAAGGCACTACACAGGTCGCTACATGTCCATGATTTGTATGATTTGTATTCTGTAGCGGAAAAGAAACCCTTTGATTCAGATGTACAAATATAAAGTTTCCCCTCTCGATTATAGCACCATTTAATGAGTTTGGACAATTGATCATTGATCTTGTCGTGAGGAAGCGTGGTGTACATATTTGAAAAATCGTATGAAGCAATCGTATTGGCTTGAAAATTTCTAGATTTTATCTTGTCAATCACATCCCCCGAATTTTTTATAGACCAAAATAAATTTACATCATTCCTGTTAAGAACAGTTTCACAATATTTTGCAACGTGTTCCTTTACCGCCGTGAGGGCTGACGTCAGATGTCTAGACAAACTTGTAGTTGAGCAGTTGTTAGAATTAGCAATGTATCTAAATTTGTAAGGAAATTTACAAATGAGTTAAAGAAGATCCTGACGATAATCTCAACAGCACTCACAATAGAGCACTAAACTAAACATCGACGGACCCCTAGCAAGCTTGAGGTGGGACCAGGTGCCCGGGAGGAGTAAGCATAACCTGTTGGCTAGCCGCACCCGCCGTCGATGTTTATGAAGCATGGAAATGAAAATATATAAAATTCATGCACTGTCTGACGCTATGTCTATATAGAAAGTGCTATGGCGACAATGTCAGGGAAGTATATTCAAAACACTTACTGTCAAACCCCTCGCGGGGAACTTTTTTACGAGCTCCACACGGCAAAGGGCATCAGTGTGACCGAAATGAGTTAAAGAAGATCCTGACGATAATCTCAACAGCACTCACAATAGAGCACTAAACTAAACATCGACGGACCCCTAGCAAGCTAGAGGTGGGACCAGGTGCCCGGGAGGAGTAAGCATCCCCTGTTGGCTAGCCGCACCCGCCGTCGATGTTTATGAAGCATGGAAATGAAAATGTATAAACTTCATGCACTGTCTGACGCTATGTCTATATAGAAAATGCTATGGCGACAATGTCAGGGAAGCATATTCAAAACACTTCTGTCAAAACCCTCGCGGGGAACTTTTTTAGGAGCTCCACACGGCAAAGAGCATAAGTGTGACACAAATGAGTTAAAGAAGATCCTGACGATAATCTCAACAGCACTCACAATAGAGCACTAAACTAAACATCGACGGACCCCTAGCAAGCTTGAGATGGGACCAGGTGCCCAGGAGGAGTTAGCATAACCTGTTGGCTAGCCGCACCCGCCGTCGATGTTTATGAAGCATGGAAATGAAAATATTTAAAATTCATGCACTGTCTGACGCTATGTCTATATAGAAAGTGCTATGGCGACAATGTCAGGGAAGTATATTCAAAACACTTACTGTCAAACCCTCTCGCGGGGAACTTTTTTACGAGCTCCACACGGCAAAGGGCATCAGTGTGACACAAATGAGTTAAAGAAGATCCTGACGATAATCTCAACAGCAATCACAATAGAGCACTAAACTAAACATCGACGGACCCCTAGCAAGTTAAAGGTGGGACCAGGTGCCCGGGAGGAGTAAGCATAACCTGTTGGCTAGCCGCACCCGCCTTCGATGTTAATGAAGCATGGAAATGAAAATATATAAACTTCATGCACTGTCTGACGCTATGTCTATATAGAAAGTGCTATGGCGACAATGTCAGGGAAGTATATTCAAAACACTTACTGTCAAACCCCTCGCGGGGAACTTTTTTACGAGCTCCACACGGCAAAGGGCATAAGTGTGACACAAATGAGTTAAAGAAGATCCTGATGATAATCTCAACAGCACTCACAATAGAGCACTAAACTAAACATCGACGGACCCCTAGCAAGCTAGAGGTGGGACCAGGTGCCCGGGAGGAGTAAGCATAACCTGTTGGCTAGCCGCACCCGCCGTCGATGTTTATGAAGCATGGAAATGAAAATATATAAAATTCATGCACTGTCTGACGCTATGTCTATATAGAAAGTGCTATGGCGACAATGTCAGGGAAGTATATTCAAAACACTTACTGTCAAACCCCTCGCGGGGAACTTTTTTACGAGCTCCACACGGCAAAGGACATAAGTGTGACACAAATGAGTTAAAGAAGATCCTGACGATAATCTCAACAGCACTCACAATAGAGCACTAAACTAAACATCGACGGACCCCTAGCAAGCTTGAGGTGGGACCAGGTGCCCGGGAGGAGTAAGCATAACCTGTTGGCTAGCCGCACCCGCCGTTGATGTTTATGAAGCATGGAAATGAAAATATATAAAATTCATGCACGGTCTGACAGGTAACATTTTCTAGATGTCCTTTGCCTTCACCAGGGAACATCAGAAATCATAAATCAATAAAGTTTGTTCTATTGTAGTATAATATGCGCATTTCAATAATTTAATGTATCATCAGTGATGTTTGAGGTCAAAATATTTAGCGGAAATCCAAATAATGAAGATATGAAGAGTGAAATTCTTTACATTACCGAAATGTATGTCAAATGAGTTTGAAAAAGAAGATCTTGACGACAGTCTCAGTAGCACTCACAATAGAGAGCACCAAGTTGAGCATCGACGGACCCCTAGCAAGCTAAAGGTGGTACCAGGTGTCCAGGAGGAGTATGAATCCCCTGTTTGGCTAGCCGCATCCGCCGTCGATGTTCACTTGTAGTACCAGCTAAGGACAGAACATTGGTCCAACATAAATGTATTGGAACATTGGTCCTACATTACTGGACCAGCCAAGGACAGAACAAATAAATCTTATTCTAAGAATATTCACTATATCATTTGGTGATGGGAGTATTCACAAAATATATCTCAAGTCTAGTGCCGAAACACTTTGATATCCCCGGGGACTAAGCAATACACCAGCAGAGAAACCAACCTGGTGATTGAAACAATTAGTTGAAATATATGTTCTGCATTTAAGACTCTGGAGATTGTCCATTTTAGTCAGCTGTCCTTCGTGTTTCTATGAAGTTGTGTTATTGTCTCCGTATGTCTGTTCTTCGTGTTTCTATGAAGTTGTGTTATTGTCTCCTTATGTCTGTCCTTCGTGTTTCTATGAAGTTGTGTTATTGTCTCCGTATGTCTGTCCTTAGTGTTTCTATGAAGTTGTGTTATTGTCTCCGTATGTCTGTCCTTAGTGTTTCTATGAGGCTGTGTTATTGTCTCCATATGTCTGTCCTTAGTGTTTCTATGAAGTTGCGTTATTGTCTCCGTATGTCTGTCATATTTTCCTTATCTCGTGAGAAAGTTTCCAGAATTTATAAGCATTTCGATTGGTTATATTTGGATCTAATTTCAGGCTTTGAGTTTCACTTTCCCTGATTTAGAATATCTTATCTGCTATGACCTGTAAGACTTCTTTTTAACCTATCGTCCATGTTGTTGATAAAGGAAGAACAAGAAAAAATGCTATCAAGATTTCAATCTCTTTATCTGTATTATTTTTCGTAGACAATTGATATGATAAAGTGAGAATTTTCAAGAGTTATGTCTCTTTCTTAAAAATCATACATTGAAAATGGGGTATGTACACATGGACATATTCGTATTTTGTTATTAACACGTATTCGTCTATGAAATAACAATAGTTTGTATCACCAAAGCTTTTTACATGAAGTAAAATTTCAAACACTCATATACAAGTTTTTTATGCTTGAAATTAAATGAGAACCAATCATACAATAATCATACTACAAATCGCGATATTTCATTCCAAGCTACAATATCTAACATCTATTTGATAACAACATTGTAACAGCAGTAATTAAATATCAAACATCAACGACTTCAGAGTTTCATGACGTTGATTGAGATATGATTAGGAATATAATCAAGAAATGAAAATCAGCTTAAGAAAGATTCATGCATACATTTGTACTTAGAAAGTGCAAGCTGCATACACTTGGTATTAGAATGAATTAGAGACCGAAGTATCGACTTACTACTAGCTTTTGAACATTGAATACCATTTATTTTAAAATTTTGTGGCAACTTTGTAGGTAATCAACATAAATACACATCTCCTAAGAGATTTACTCAGTACTGAACAAGGTGGACGTTATTATTACGTAACGGAAATGTCAATTGCTTGTACGAAGGAAAAGGATTACATCAACACGCTTACAAATTGCTATGCATTTCAAAAGTTCGAACTCTCGAAAAGACTATTTGTATTTTAATTTTAAAAAAATCGCTAATCTATGTGCTATTTTTATGTTTACATTCATGAAGTACAAAAATAATCCGTGGTATATTCTGTCTCAAGAATTGATGAACAATGAAACAATACAGTAATGTAGGATCAATGTAGCGCGAAGTGATATTTGGACATAACTGATTGATGAATTTTCTTTCCGATTCCAGTGACTAAGCGCACACTTTTTAGAAGACTTTGCTATCCGGTTTTTTTATTCATATATCCTTACCGCTCTGAACAATTTCTATTTATGTTACGTTTCTTAAAACAAAACTATAGATCTCGTACAATTGTATCTCACATACAAGTCTGGCGCCTCATATAGCCATGTAAACACAGTGATGAATATGAGTAATGTATCAGATGGCGAAATTTACAATGTACGTAATAAATGCTGTTCATATCACGTTAAATCTTTTTCTATATCACAACTATCATTATCCACACCTACGTAGAGTTTACCGTCGTTAAATCGCACTTTAGATGACGTTCTTTGGTACGTATTTGACGGAGAGTCCGTTTCTATGGAAACAGCGTTCGTGTAGCTAGGAGACCGTTTCAGAGATCTCCTGTTCCATTTAGGTACAGATTCAATGATTTCTTGAGCATCATTTTGGTCGTATGATTCATTCGTGTCTGTCCTATTTAATTTAGGTGAAACTCTCACTGTGTATCCCGGATATCCATTCAGTTTCCGGTTGTTTTGTTGCGGCTTCGGGGCTTTCCAGACCGCTCCTTCTGATGGCTTGATACCAAAGCTCCTTTAAATAGGAAAGAACGTATTAACTCCCTCATTTTGATCAAAACCTCTGGATGTATTCATGAGATTGCAATTGAAATAATTGAAATAGCAAATTTTAGATCTATAGCATTACTTTTTAACTTCGTGCAATGTGTAAATTGAGTTATGTTCTTTTGAAAAGTTGTATAGTAAATGTGTTTCTATGTCATTGGATACAGTTTTCAATTCTAACATGACTTGAGATTTTCTCCCTATATATACTATAGAACTCGCCTTGTGTAAAATCTCCAACAAACTTCCAGTTCGCTAAGCTCCGCCCATGCACGTGCTATAGAGCTCGTGCAGGAAAAATATTAGAGAAACTAGCTAGCTGTGATTTGTTGTCCAGTAATTCTCCTCGTCGCCGCTCGGTGATAATTTGATTTGTTCATGCGACTCGGAGAATTACTGGACAACAAACCACGGCTAGCTAGTTGTTATTTCTGAAATATTCATTAGATATAGAAAAACAGTTTCGAAAAAAAACACCAAAACAGCAAGATACGAAATCTGATGACAGAAATACCAGCGTGTACTTACTCTAATTGATTTTTGAGTTTGTCAATTCTGATGAGACTAAGGTCCAGTTCATGCCGTACTTTCCATAGCTGTGTCTCACAAAGTGGATCGTTACATTTGTGTCGTTTGTGGAGATCTATCGCTTCCATCACAGATTCCTCAAACGTCAATGACTTACCCATACTCTGTGAAATATTGGTTTGAATTATCATCACTTGTTAACAAAATTTTCAAACATTCTTAAAATACCCAAGCTATGTAAGATTTCAACCATTTTGTTGATATAAGTGTCAAACGATCTTAACATGTGGAGCTAAATTCTGAGGAAATTGGAATTCTAAAACAAAATGAAAATTATAAACCTGCTTCAACTAACTTTTTTTTACATATTATGGGGGTTTTCGTGAATATATTTTGCTTAATTAATTGTTTTCTTCTGCTTTAACCATTGATATATCTACATGTATATTGAGGTCTTACCAGACTGACTAGAGCACAGCACCCAGTTCTGTCGTACTTCCTCAGACACTGACGTCCAAATTTGAAATAGAAATGCTCCAATAGGAGTAAGATACCGCCCAACAACATTCCGCCGGCCAATAGGATGAAAGCACTCGTGAAATTCAAAATTCCGATGTTGTTTCTGGAAACACCAACTTTTTTCTTACGATGGCACGCCCCCGCCAACCAAAATGTCCGAAGTCGCTCCAATTCTCCTAAAATTGGATATAACAAAATCATTATGGCAACAATATGTTTAAATTTTAATAACAACATATGCTTTGCATTTGCACAAAAAATAACGAAACTGCATATGTCATTGCATTAAACACTTCTACATTCAGTTTCTGCCTGTTACAGATACAAAATCAAGTGAGTTGGGTTTTTTTTAAATACAAAAATACTAAAAACACTTCTACATTCAGTTTCTGCCTGTTACAGATACAAAATCAAGTGAGTTGGTTTTTTTTTTAAATACAAAAATACTAAAAACTACTTGTCGATTGTAACTGATACATAGAAAGTTTACCATCATACTGGAGTCCGAGTATGACCTCATTAATTTCGGTCAGATATTTGCTTCCTTTGGGAACGCCCACCCCATACCCCGTCATGGCGTACTTTTCTCCCACCGTTTTCAGGTTGCAGTCCTTGTCGTTGCCGGCGTGGTACTCTAGAGGTGTGGCATCATAGATAAAGGCGTGGATTTTCCTGCATAGAAAAATTTCGTTACATTACTTGAGTATTATTTTATCCAGTTTTCATTAATTTCTTAGTGCAATTACGTGTTTCCACGTCAAACTACCAAACGCTTTCTCTTTTGGAATCCCGTTTCATATCATGGTATTATCCTTTTTCCACATAAGCATACATGTATATATAGTCACGGAAAGTTCCTAAGATGGCTCAAGTACCCCATAAGAGACATCATGGTCTATTACAGCTGAAATCTAGATTGATAAAAAATCATGAGGGTTCTTTACGTTTACATTTGTTTTGTGTGGTAGCTTTTGTTTATGTGTGTTTCAATTCTGAAATAACAGCTGGTTCTGAAATGAGTTAATGAAGATCCTGACGATAATCTCAACAGCACTCACAATAGAGCACCAAATTGAGCATCGACGGACCCCAGCTAGAGGTGGGACCAGGTGCCCGGGAGGAGAAAGCCGTCGTCGATGTTCAAGCACGGATATGAATACAACATATAAAAATCATGCAATGGAGGAAACCTTGAAATCTTTTGAATTCTATTCTTCATTTACTTACTGTTGACACTTTCAATGATTTGTATGCCGAATTTTGTATTCTAATTTTGGGTTTTGATATCCCAATCAACGATCGAAACAAAACCTTTCAGCAAACTGATTGTACCAAAAAATGTATTTGACTGATTTCAATGTCGCAAATGTCATACCCCTTCTTCAGTGCTTCTAAGCCATCAGGAACAGAACTTTGGTTGTATTTTCGCATGTATCTGTACATGAACTCGTGGTTCTGACGTAAGTTTTCCTCCGTACTTCCGTTAGGAACGGTCGCAAATCGAAATGGAGGCTTCATTGAATATGGGTTCCGAAGCTAAAGAAAGAAAACCAAAAGATTTTCATTTGCATGATTAAAAATCAAATTTTCAACTGACTTCATCAACTGTATTCTGTAAAAGAGTTCAAATGACTTATGAATTGTGACTTTAAGGAAATTAAACGTTTCTTCTCTAAAAAAAGAAGTCATTTTTGTGACTTTTTGTATTCTTTTCTGTTATAACGTTATAACTTACCCTCCAATCAGTAATTCCAGTGAGATTATAGTACTCATCCTTCGTAATCATGAAAGCAGCAAGGTTTGCTGTATAGCTCGCCAGAAAAACCAGAGCAAATAATGCCCAAACATTGGCCAGAAATTTACTGGATACACCTCGGGGGTTATCAACAGATACAGCGGCTCCGAACAACATGGCCCAGATCATCCATAAAGATCGGAATAAGGAAAACTTGTGCTCTACACAAAAATACTTACTAAATTATAAATCATTGAAAAACACATGATGAAGTAGAATTATTGGTTTAGAAGTATCTACAGTCTTCACAAAACTCACAAACCCCGATGCCTGGGGTCACCAGAAGCAGATATTGTTTAACAGAAGTAAAATTTGTCTTCGGGCTAGTGGTTCCAAAAGTTTCGTGAAGACTGTATTTAAACTCCTGGTGGCAATGTTTGTGCAATTTGATTAAAATGATTACAGACGGTCTAAAACGAATTTATCAATCGCATTTCTCGACAGAACTATTATCAGCCAAAAACCCAAGATTTTGAGGAACATGAAACAATGATACAAAATTCAATTTTATGTCGAAATTAATATTTTGAGCACTCATCAGAACAATGTATTTGTACATGATAAATCGAAACTTCATAATTCAATGTCTTTGTGAATTGTTACGAAACAGATTTAAGCTGGATATCTGTTTCATAGAAAAATGCATTTTTACACAAAGTTTCAGAATTATTCTTCAGATAAAGTATTGGAAAGGAGAAAATGGACATGGACGTTTTATCAGACAGATAGAATGATTGTGGTAAAGGATAATTATTATATTTTTCAATAGCCTAAGACATATTTTTTTTTTAATTAAGTTTCCTGGAATTTCGCATAATAAGCAAAAACTATTTGATAGACGATCGATTGCATAATAAGTATTATCTTTATTATTAATTTATCCTTTTTTTCATTAGATTTACATGTATAGTCCATGAAGGTTCATTTTGGAATTAATCAAATATTTCCTTTATTCTTACGATGCTTTTCATTGAAAGTATATTGTAAAGAGATAGGTTAGAGATAGGTAAATTATTAATTTAAACATATAGAAATACAATGTAGATGACATTTCTTAAATTCGAGCTGACATGCCAGTAAAACTTTAGATCAAAATTAAGCAATGCTCAAACGAAAGGCAATCAGATCAAAGAAGTATAAGAAAAAAAAGTAATAAAGTAACAATTGGGAAATAACTGTCTCACCTTTACATTTTAACTTCAAGGTCAAAGATTTCATGTCAAAGCCACAAAAAAGATAATTATTATGATATCGAATATAGATCGAGAATTTCGGCTATAACATTAAGTATTACATCAAGACCCTTTTCCTTGATTTACCTCCAGTTACCTCTCATTGATGTGCGCCCCTTGTCTAATCCCTGGGGGCTCAGCCATTCATATATAAATATGGAGGCGCCGGTGGCATGTACACTGAAGACGAGGATCACGCACCAGGAGGGGTAGTCATACGGCTCTGTAACATTCCAGGAGTAAGGCGTAGTACAGGTAGACTATGGCTTATATTTGGGTATTTATTAATCAAAAATAGATGTCATAATCGAAGTCAATTTGAAAGGCGAAATGTAAAATAAATCTCTCAAACTCGAAAATATCCTGCTGAAAATGGCACATCTCTACAGCGTTCTGACTAAAACAATTTTTGTTTTTGGTTTTATTTTGTCATGGTTTTCAATGTTTCGGATCCGTTTAATGCAGATAATTTTGAAAATGGAGAAGAAAACACACACGATAGACCTTACAAGAGTAGAAATTAAACTTTGACAAGAAAAATGCAAAATTTGAAATGAAGTCGAATACAATTAAATATTATTAGAAAAAATGGAAATTTGATAGTTTTACAGAGAAGGCACACAAAAGCTATATTAAAATGCTAAAATCAGTATAATTTTGAATGTTGAAAGATAAAAAAAAATTGATTAAAGAATAATTGAGGTAGAAAAAAGTGACATTATACCTTCTTTATACTTAACAATAGCGTCCAAAATAATTTCCATTAAGAGTACCGCAATAGCAACGATAGTTGCCATGGCAAATGTACTCAACAGATAATATGGATGAAAAATGTCTGAAAAGTAGGTTGTTGTATCAAATTGCTACGGTATGAATATTTCAGTCCTCAACCAAAATAATGCTTTTTTTCAGCAGAAACTTCATTGTATGGATTGTGTAGAGCAAGTCATTCTAAATACTCTAATACCAAATAAACCTTAGTCATTGACAATAGTGCAGTTTGAAATTGTTATTCCTTCACGCTTAATTAATATGAGACAATGTTCTTACGTACTCCCATGAAAAATACAATTTTAACTTATTACGATGTTGGTTGAATACACAATGACATAAATCATTTGAATTTTTTTTCTTAGCGCAACACTTACCTAAGAATGCTGTAGGGGAAATGTTTCCTTTTCTGATAGAAACAAGGATAGTGATTCCAGTTTCCAGAAAAGGCAATGAGAAGTCGATGGCCTCGCTTCGTTTGGGCGTGATCTTCAGGGACGTAAGAACCATATCAGCTTTCCTCTCTACGATCTCTCTGATCAAGCCATTCCACTGTCCAGTACGCTGAAAAGAATTAAGGAACACTCGATCAGAATGTGAAAATACAAAAACCCTATGTCCTTCTAATCATCGTTCACATTATATTATTACAGAATATTTCAAAAGTTTTAAAGAGTCATGGAAAAATTACAGGTACATGCGGAACGGCAAATAAAGATCGTCTTACAGCATACCTGGTCTTTCAATCCCCATGTCTTGTCGGGGACTTCATACAACTCATAGTCAAACCGCATCTCCTCACTCATAATCTTCAGTAGATCTACACATAAACCCGCACAGCACCGAGAGACGGTGTTGTTCAAAACCTCACTACCATTACTGAAAACATACAACATATAAATACAATGACTCTCTGTTGTTCTTGATTAAAACACGCCGAGCACAAAATCCGAAGTTTCTTCAACCAGAACTTTCAGCATTATGGAACACACAGTAGTTCTCTACCGAGCGGAAATGACAGAAGTGGTATATCGGTAGGCGATGCTTACTCTTCCTGTTCACTTGTACATTTACACTACCAGTTAGGGAGTTCACTTATGTTCACACGGATTTATGTTATTGCTTAATTTGCTATTCGCACGATGCCTTGTTTTACACATGATGCCTTCTTTATTTCATTACTTAGATTGTCTTACTTGCTTGGACTGTCTTACACACGATGCCTTGTTTTACATTATTGCTTGAGTTGCCGTACACACGATGCCTTGTTTTACATTATTGCTTGAGTTGCCTTACACATGATGCCTTGTTTTACATTATTGCTTGGTTTGTCTTAAACACGATGCCTTGTTTTACATTATTGCTTGAGTTGCCTTGCCTTATTTTACATTATTGCTTGAGTTGCCTTACACACGATGCTTTGTTTTACATTATTGCTTGAGTTGCCTTACACACGATGCCTTGTTTTACATTATTGATTGAGTTGCCTTACACACGATGCCTTGTTTTACATTATTGATTGAGTTGCCGTACACACGATGCCTTGTTTTATATTATTGATTGAGTTGCCTTACACACGATGCCTTGTTTTACATTATTGATTGAGTTGCCTTACACACGATGCCTTGTTTTACATTATTGATTGAGTTGCCTTACACACGATGCCTTGTTTTACATTATTGCTTGAGTTGCCTTGCCTTATTTTACATTATTGCTTGAGTTGCCTTACACACGATGCTTTGTTTTACATTATTGATTGAGATGCCTTACACACGATGCCTTGTTTTACATTATTGATTGAGTTGCCTTACACACGATGCCTTGTTTTACATTATTGCTTGAGTTGCCGTACACACGATGCCTTGTTTTACATTATTGCTTGAGTTGCCTTACACGCGATGCCTTGTTTTACATTATTGATTGAGTTGCTTTACACACGATGCCTTGTTTTACATTATTGATTGAGTTGCCTTACACACGTTGCCTTGTTTATTTCATTGCTTAGATTGCCTTACTCACAATGCGGATTGTAGTTTTGTCTGATGTCATTTATGTGTCGCTTTCTTGTGGGTTTGTTTCCATGGGTGAGTGCAGGGTGGTCATACTGGAGCTCTTTCCCTTTTCATAAATTAGATTAAGGATCACTGACAAGGGTTAAGTAAACGACACGTGCATGTCTGGTCCATGATGCAAATTTATTTGTTCTTAAATGATGATATTGAATTCGAAGACGTTTAACATTTGTACCACTTGTTGAGTGACACTGCTGGTGGAACAGGAATCCCCAAGGGGACATGTAGCCAACTTCGGTTGATCGTTTTTTCAACGCATTCGAAAATTTCTTTTATCAAAATTTCTTGAAATTTCTAAAACGTGGGTCTTGTAGCATCATATCCCACCCATCCTGCTACGTCTTTCGGTACATTTTTGGACATGATAACGTTCACACTCTTTGGACATATTTCTTATCACCACAAACATGTAAACCAGTGGCGTAGCTAGACCCAAAAAGATGTGTATGCTTGCTTTTACAGTGCGAGCGCCGAAGGCGCGAGCGCACTAGGGCGGTCCGGGAGCATCCCCCCCCCGGTAAAGTTTTGAAGATAAGAACACAGCAGAGGCCATTTCCCTGCTTTTAGACCACGAAATTATAGATCAGATGATCCTTAAATTTCTACCTAATATAGTAAAAATAGTGACCTTTTGATAGTAATTATGATTTTTTTTTCGGTACAAAACCGTGATGATGTTTGATTTTAATGGAAGCCCAGACAAGTCTTAAAATTAACATTAATAACCACAGCGGAGAGGTATCATCGCTTGGTCACAAACCCTTTCCTCAATACAAACCCTTTCTTCTATATGTCTATATATAAACCCCCGTTAGACCTTGCAAGTTGTTTGGGATGAGAAATTGAGCTAGGAATCTGCCTTCGTTTTCGAGTAGCCTAGCTGGTCTCCAATTCACTTGTCAAATGATCAATAAATGGATAATAGAGGGCAAATTTCCAGTAATTCTTGGGGTCATCTGTCTGATAGTTTGCCATGTGGATTTCAAAACATGCCTCATTGCAAATTTCTATCATTTTTATTTTTCTATAAGCACGATTTTGAGAACCTTCTAACGAAAATGAAGTGATAAATTAGTGAAAATTTATTGTATTTCAAAGAATTTTTTTTGTGTGAAAATGATGTGTATGCTAGAGCATACAAGCATATATGGTAGCTACACCACTGTAAACACAACACAGACACGGACAATATCACAGAACGTAAATATGTGTATATGTCGGCCGGGGTCCTCAAGAGGCTCGAACTAGCAACCTTTCTGGCCCGATACCCTAGCCACTAGACCACGGCGACGACTTTGACCATATTACATTGTTTAGATTGAGGATCACTGACGAGGGTTAAGCACCCGGTCCATGCTGCAAATTTATCTGCCCTTAAATGATGCTATTGAATTTGAAGACGTTTAACATTAATCCTTGGTTTGCCTTACACAAGATGCCTTGTTTTATATTATTGCCTAGAGTGCCATACACACTATTCCTTGTTTTTGTCCGCTTTCTGATCTATAATTTCGTAATGGTGATTTAGATTACATGTAATATTCATAATGGATTACTCTATCTATTTTTAAAATCGTTAATATGTAGACAAAATGAACACTATAATTGTCACTCTTTAGAAAAACAATGGTACAATCTGGCAAGAGTAGACATGGTGATTGATCAATTCATTACAAGAAAAACGAAATGTCCCGGCCAATTCAGTTGCAAAAGGACAGCCATCTGGACAAAATTTTCCAAACGCCAGTTTTGGTAACAGAATTGAAAAATTTGGTTTTCTTTTTCTTTTTCAAATGTGTGTGTGTGTGTTGTTGTTGTTTGATTGTTTTTTTTTTTTTTTTAATTTTTTTTAGAGTATACACATTTATCGATGTGTTACAAGCTAAAAACAATAGAGATGAAATATGTTTGTTCTATAACTATTCGTTCTCTGTATGATTAACCTTTGACAAAAGTCGACAATATATCATATGTTATCATTTCCACGAAAGAGAAAAAGAGAATTCAGTTAAAGACAAAGAAAATCTAATTCTAAAATAATTTCCTTGAAAATTTAGAGAAAATCGATGAGAAGACATTTATCTCTTTCAATTCTTGGTTTCTCCATTTTCAGAATACTTCGGGGGGAAACTATTTCCTTTCTTCACACTTTTCCTGGTTGGGCGATAAATTTAAACTATTGATTACATCATGCAGATTCACTTTTCACTATCCATTAATCAAGTTCAATGATTGATTTATATCCCAATCCCAACTGACAACATTTCCATGAGAACTTGTCCACAAGCTCTTTTGTACCTCGCCCGTTGGGTCTCTGGTGTGCTGATTTTAACATCTATTTTACGATTATCTTTATATCATTGCTGTTTCTATTTGGCTATTAATCAGACGTATTGTTGCCCATGGGCATCATGATCTTGGAGAAAATCTTCCAAGATCTTAAATGTCGCTGCTTATTCAATTTCTTTCGGGGTAAAACAGAGAAATAGGAGAAAACTCAGATAGAAAAAATCGATGAGTGAACTCTGGTGGGAAAACCGTGTGACGTTGGACTTTCTACGAAAGAGGATCCCCAAGGACACTTTGTCACTGGGTTTCATCAACAGATTGCCTTTACGACAAGAAATAAAGGGAAACTTATTTTTTGAACACGTCTTTTTCATCTGGAAGATATTAAGCCTCCTTTCTTTCCTCATATATCTCCATATTTAGTCTGACTTACCAATTATTTGAAAGAATGCCGGTTTTATACAGTAGATTGAGCCCTGATGTCTGAAATATTCGTCTGAATCTCTGCACTCCTTCTATATATTGTCTAGCTACCATTTGATATCACGAGAAGGGTATCAATTAACATTTATAAAGAGGGATGTATTTGCCGATAAGTATACGCCTAACGTCTAACAGAAATTCTAATATTCATAATTTACTATCTCTTGTTATGTAAGAGGAGTCTATCTCATTTTGGCAATGCCTCTTTGTGCCTTTTTATGTAATGTTTCTTCTTTGATAAGTCCGGGAGGGGACAAATAAATCAATGAGATTAATATCAACCTAAGCTTACATTGTAAACAAATTCAAAATTTCCTCAATTTGTTTTAGAGAAACATGATTATTGAACATAAATCTCAGAAATGAAATATCAAAAGAATCTTAGAAATCCATTGCAGCGGTCTTAGAAATCAAGTAAACGCTTCCGCTACGTACTACTCCGAGAGTTATCTATCGTTATTCCCTTCAATAAAGACATACAACTGTCGGATTAATGATAAAATTGCAATGCTTTCATCCTTAAATTCAGCAAATGTATTTTATAGATATTTTGAAGATACTTTTCAATTTTAGAAGTTATATTGCAACTTTTACAAAAAGTAATGAGTTTGGTTTTATGTTTCAGTCAGATGGTGTCACCTTTCCATAGTTGACGTCAAACTGAATCTCTAAAATTAACATGCTTTTAATAAATGTAACAAATATAAAAAATATACAAATACACGAGGAGCTTGGCGCGATTTACGGAGACACCTTTCAACACAACTTCTTCTTCAGTCTGTTAATTTTCTTTTAACCATTTAGACATGCAAATACCTTACGTAATTAGACTTGATATAATTTCAAGATGATGTAGGGATTAATACTAATGTAAGCTAGTTGATTTATTATCAGGCGATTATCTAGGACCCAACCAGTCTGTCTTCATCCTGCAGAAATCAGCCATGAGAAGTTTTCTTGGCTCCTATTGAAGACGAAATACGAACAAAACTGAGACAAGAAAACGCCTAGTGAATGGATTTTTACTTAAACGGAAGTTTATCCAAGGAAAATATATAAAAATACTCCTTGAGAAAATCCGTATTCTTCCAATGCAATTTTCGTATAATCGACCTGTTTTGTTTTCAGATTTTTTCACTCTCGCATGATGTCATTCTTTGTCCTTGAGATACAATGGGGAGAATCCCCGAGGACATTTTGATTAAACTGTTTCCATTCAAGTTCACTATATCTCATCAGATTTTGAATAAAAAGTCATAAACAACGTTGATGAGTTTGGAATATTGAATAAATACCTTCATTCAGTGTGATTCTGTAGAGTACGGCTTCACCCAACCCTATATACTTTGTTATCTACACTTCACTAAACAATTATACGGTAGAAAAGTAATTACCCAATGTCTTGGCATGGATTAAGGCATGCGTCAAGTTTATTTGACTTCTTTCGACTAAATTCGACTTCATTATAGAAAAAATGAAAAAAAGCCTTTGTTTCTCATGAAAATGTAATGGTGCAATAGCTGCAGTGTACTGAAGGATTTATTGATAGGAAATTCCATACACTATGATGTCCCACTATCCAGAATGGTGGATGAGATTCTGTCGTAGACCATTTTATCCATCCAACCACTGACATACTTGTATCTTCCAAAATGGAAGTAACCGGATGTGACAATTCTACCGAAGTGAAGCAACGGGTGTTGCATGCAAGCAGGAGATGCTGACTCTTCCTGGGCACCTGGTCTCACTCCCATATTGGGAGTTCGCTTCTTTTCATATGGTGGAGGTTTTTGTTTGTTTGCTTTGGTTCCTGTTTTGATCTGATTATGCCTTCGGGTTGTGATTTTCTTAATTGTCGAGTTTGTGCTGTGTGTTGGGATATAGTCATTATCCATATTTGTCATTCATATCGATATCAAAACTTTCAAATTAATGGATTTTTTATTCCAACTATCCCAAATAATATAGTTTAAGCAACTTTTGGAAATCAGTGAATGAAGGTCAAAAACAAGGTCAAAAACAGATTCCAAAACAACATCTGAAAAATACAAGTGCCTCCTCTTTCAAGACTTTTCAAATGATATAATAAAGAAATAACATACTGTTCCCTAGGGTCATATACAAGCTTGCACTCTACAGATGGGTAGGCACATCGACCTGTATCTTTGTCTCTCTCCCGATACATAATATACGGATCCTCTTTGTACGTCACTATTCTGAAGAACCTCTTGTCTGGTTTACCTGTCGGTGGAATGGGGGAGTTACCCGGCCATGTTATTCCTTTCATCTCTATTCTCATTTTTGCTGTTGTACCATTTTGCTTTGCCGTCCAAGCTCCAACCTGTAACATAGGGTAATACATATCTTATCTTTTATAGCTTATGTTTATTTTTCAGATTTTGCTCTATTGTGATACTTGTATCTAATCATCCTTGGATCCTCTCTTTATTTTGCGATTATATCATAAATCTCGTATATATCATCATCATGGCTAAAAATCATTTGACCAAATGAGGGGATCTCGATTGCATTACCCGCAGTAAGAAATCGAAACACATCGGTGTCAAAACACGAAGCAGAAAAACCAAAAAGGGACAAGGAACACCAAGTACGACAACCAAACAGCAAGCAAAAAGGACCATGGACAATCGGTGCCGACTTAGGACGGCCATCTGCCACGTTAGTAGCATTGAATCTTTGTTCGATTTCTTTGTCTTCTCCATCGAGTTAAATTCGGACTATGAACCGTCTTCATCTCCAATAACATAACGTACCACTGATAAGGATTCAATATCCAAACCATTACATGTTATAGTGAACCGTATTTGGCCATTTTGTCCTGAAGACTGACAGCAGTATTGTGGCATTCCGTTTCTCGTTTCTAAACTTTTAACTTGTCTGAATTCTTCTTTAATTCATAAGAAACAATTCATATAACTTTTGCATTCGATTTCGGTGTCTTTATATTGAGAATTAAGTCAGATTATCATCTTCCCGGTGCTTGTGCCCCTGATACTTATTGTGTCCTCATGTAACCTCATCTATCGTGTCTGGGAATAGTTTGAGGTGAATCCATAATTATAATTTCCTTAATTATGAATACTTAACCTAATAATGCTTGTTGTTCCTTTTTGACCTTTTGACTGCAGGACAAGCAAGATGATGCTGTGTTGACTAATGGAATGAAGTCAGATTTTTCTAAATCTACTTTACCTGTTGGTGGTATATAGGCGAGTTACCCGGCCAAGAAATACCTTTTATCTTAACATGCTATGACATCAAGATGCACATCGAGACAATTTCATGGACTTATTCGACGGGTGTTGCATGCAAACAGAAGACGCTGACTCTCCCCGAGCACTTGTTCGCACTTCTGAATATAATTTGTTCCGGGTTCGCAACTGTTCCAACGGAAATTTAATGAATTGTCTCGTGTTCTCGACTTTGAGACTAAATACCTAAGAGATACTTCCTTGATACTTATTATTACATAGTTTTGTCACAATTGTCCGAAAATTTAGCAATTTTTTTTATTATATTAATGATCAATTATAAGTTCAATTTTTGAAATATTGAATTTATTTCATCTTATTCTATCTTTTTATTTTCATTTTTGTTTATGTAATGGAAATGTACAATTTGGTATACATAACTTTTTTCAGGAATTGATATTATGCAAAAATAAAAGTCAAGTCATATATATTATCGTGAATTGACTTGCAGAAAGAGAAGATATGTTAAGGTTTATCCAACAGACAATTTTTTTCAAATTCTATTTCAATTTTCACCAGTTGGACTGTAAGGCAAGTTCAAATGATTTGTTCCAGAAATTAGAAGTAAAGGCTTAGAAAGAATGCAATCGGTCCGACGAGGACTAATGTATTGATGTAATGGATTCATTTTAAAGATCAATTTCTAGTAAATTCATACAAATTATTGACCACTACTCTCAACATCTTTGACATGTCTAAATCTAAATCTTAAACTCTGGGAAGGGAAACACATATTTCTAATTCATTCCTGGCGGCAGAATTTCAAGAACACATTCCATTATCCACATATTTTGAGACTTGATCACTTAATCGCAGTAAGACTTCAAGATATCAATATCACTTTTCTTTCCTTTAACGAACAGAAGTCCTTATTCTTCGGTTATGTGAGAAAGTTCAAAGTAGGATATGTATACAAACCTCTCTCCAGACTTTATTCACTCTGTAGTTAGATATTCTCTCCTGTAGGTTGATTATTCGTAGATTAATAAGCTGATTTATCCCTTTCTTGCTGAAGAGTATTGGTGTTTTAACTGATGATCCGAAGTCTTCTACCTCCGTTATATTCTTCATGGTTCTGTTATAACAAATATACCATAATTTATACTTTACGATGTACGATAAGTTCCCCGCGAGGGGTTTGACAGTAAGTGTTTTGAATGTACTTCCCTGACATTGTCGCCATGGCACTTTCTATATAGACATAGCGTCAGACAGTGCATGAATTTTATATATTTTCATTTCCATGCTTCATTAACATCGACGGCGGGTACGGCTAGCCAACAGGGGATGCTTACTCCTCCCGGGCACCTGGTCCCACCTCTAGCTTGCTGGGGGTCCGTCGATGTTTAATTTTGTGCTCTATTGTGAGTGCTGTTGGGATTGTCGTCAGGATCTTCTTTAACTCATTTGTGTCACACTTATGCCCTTTGCCGTGTGGAGCTCGTAAAAAAGTTCCCCGCGAGGGGTTTGACAGTAAGTGTTTTGAATGTACTTCCCTGACATTGTCGCCATGGCACTTTCTATATAGACATAGCGTCAGACAGTGCATGAATTTTATATATTTTCATTTCCATGCTTCATTAACATCGACGGCGGGTGCGGCTAGCCAACAGGGGATGCTTACTCCTCCCGGGCACCTGGTCCCACCTCTAGCTTGCTGGGGGTCCGTCGATGTTTAATTTTGTGCTCTATTGTGAGTGCTGTTGGGATTGTCGTCAGGATCTTCTTTAACTTATTATCAATGTATTTCGTACAAGCTCTGTTTTTATTTCCATTTACATATCTATCTATGTGTTGTTTGTGACACTGCGTTATGCTGTCCGTTTATACGGTCATCTTATAGATTATTTTACGCACGTTGTTGTGCGCACGTAATCCGGATAACTACACCGTCTGCTACTGGCGTGGCAGATAGCCGTCCTAAGTCGGCACCGATTACTCAGTGATCTCGTTGGTTTATGTGTAGTCATTTGTGTTCGGAGATTCCCTCCTTTCATTTACAACGCTATTGTGCGTTCTTCAATACCTACGAAAAGTGGAAGGGTTATGCGCACGTAATCCGGATAAATACACCTTTTGCCAATTGCCGTCCTGAGTCGGCACAGGTTGGTCACGTTGGTGTATGTGTAGTCTTTAGTGTTTAATGTTTGTATGTTGAGTGTTGATGCTCCTTGTCCCTTTGCCTCTCTTTCTGTGTTTGTCTGTTCTGTATTTATATGTGTTAATATGTTTTGCTGTGAGTATTGCAGCCGAGTGTTTTTGGAGATCTCCTCCTTTCATTGCATAAACTCAATTTATCAAATGATTAATGACAAATATGTATAATGGCCATATCTCCATACACATGACGTGACAATTCTACCGAACTGAAGCGACGGGTGTTGAATGCTGACTCTTCCTGGTTACCTGGTCTTACTCCCTTATTGAGAGTTCGCTTCTTTTCATAAGGTGGAGGGGGGGGGTTGTTTGTTTCCATTGGTTCCTGTTGATTTTGTAAACCTTCGGTTTATAATTTTCTGAATTATCAATTTGTACTATGTATTGGGATATGGTCATTATCCATATCTGTCAAAGTACAAATCGATAATTCAGCCAAATCATAAACCGAATGCATTCAAAATTATGATAAACAGGAACCATGTTATGCTTCGTGTATCAATGGTGTGATGTTGTTGTCATTTCAATTTGTTTCCTTTTCTTGTCTCGTAAGAATGTGTTCCGATGTTTTAACTTGTTGGTATATCAACCTTATTTTTGATTTGTTTTTATTATGAATTTCGGATTCTGATTGACTCCCATTTAATGATTTGAAAAATTTAACATTTTGAGCAATCTTCTATAAAAGCAAATTGAATATAATTCTAATGACAATTTTGGGAACAATTTTTGAAAATAGCCTAGCGGCCTGTCAAGATGGTTCTCCTATTAATTTAATAACATTTTTGAGATTATACTGAATTTGAACAATTGAGACGATTTTCTTTTTAGGCAATTCAAATTGCCTGTTCCTCATTTGAAAAACATCCTTAAAACGATATATCAATAATAGTCCTTTAATTCTTTTAATTATGACCAATGTAATGCTAATTTATTTCTCATTTTTCATTCCTTTCAATCTGGTATGTAGATAAACACAACGCATGCCTCATTTTAGATTTTTTAGGACGGATGTAGGCCAGCTATAACATAATCATCACAAACAGACTGTGGTTATTACCTGTAAATATTGTTCCCTCCATTCCATTGATGTAAATCCAATCTATCTGTACATGAGTAGTCAGGACCAAGGTTAACGTCCCATTTCTTGCCGAGGTTTTCCATAGCCTGTATCCATAAGTTGATTGAGGTCTGTACAGTACTTGTGATCAGCTTTGTCTTATAGTCGTCTTCTTTACCCTCCATTTCGTTATACATTGAGTTAAAAGTTATACCTGTAATACAGCGATTCATACAATAGATCAACAGAAACATTAGAATATATTTTTTTAGATAATCTAATATAAACATCAAAGAAGTACCTAACAGTTATTCAGTCTCAAAGTCGAGAAGGGAAGGCCAAGTCGTGAGAATTCCCATCGGAACGGCTACAATTATCATATTTATTATATATTATTATATAAATTGTTTCCGTAAACATTAAAGAAGTACCGATCACTTATTCAGTCTCAAAGCCGAGAAGGCAAGGCAAAATAATTAGATTTTCCATAGGAACGGTTGCGATATTTAAGAGAATCTTGTTATCAAAACTTAATTTTACAAAACGATTGTTCATATTAGACTTTTTACATTGCACAACTAAAATACACTTAACAAAAATTAATGCTTTTTTTCAGATCTCCTGCGAGGACAGACTCAAGATAAGTTTTGGGTCATGCGTACAAATTACATACAAAGCAGTACTTGGCTACCTGAATATTCTATTTCTAGCATGATTTATGTTAAACAGGACATATTATTCTCCGATTTAGGCAGCAGGCTGTCGTCTAAGATAACTAATAGGATATTCTGAATCACCATAGGTCGAATGATAATTTATCAACACGTAGCAACCAAAGCATGAAATATTTGGATACCATTAAAGGCCATTCCTATTAGACACATGCAATAACAAATTAAATCTTTGTTTTCCCCTATGATTTCTACTGATTTTGAAAGCCCTTTGGCGCCAACAGAATTGTAAAGAATGTAATCAACTCTTAATGCTAATGTTTATTTTCGTAATCGACAAAATAACAATTAAATGATGAATTTTGTAGCATTTTAAATCTTTGTGTTTTTCATGATTTTTGCTCATTTTCACAGCCTTATGTCGCCACAAGATCGGTAAAGAATGCTATCAACTATTAATGTTGTTCATAAAATACCAATGTTAATTAAGTTATCGAAATTATAACATGAATCATAATTGTTTTACTGACTAACATAGATAAGATTTGTCTCATGTGAATATATCGCATTAATGTGGACATGGTCGTCGACAATGCACATGTAGATGTTGGCCGACTCTTACGTGCAAATGAATTTCAATATAATCTAATGATTCTGAATAAATATACATGGAAGTTGTTTGAAAATTGCCGTCAATACCATATGTTACTTGACTGGGTGATATTAAATGATGATGTAAGGAGATAGTTTTTGTAACATCTCCTCTGCAGGGTATGAATTACATATCTGTGTGAGATTAGTATGCATGATCGTCAAAAAGGGGAATACTTTGTCTTCAAAGATCATTCTCTATGACGTTCAAGCTATGCTTGTTGAACTATGCTATGCTTGCTGTGGTCTTTTTTGTTTCATGTTTCTATGATGTGAGCTGGTTTCCTTGTCCCTTTTTGTGTCTCTGTGTTTTTGCATTTGGTTTTTTGGGGTTTTGCTGTGCGTGCTGCGGCCGAGTGAGGTTGGAGATCCCCTCTTTTCTTACTTCTACTTTATCGTTCTCGACAACAGCCTTGAGGAAAAAGATTCTTAAAGTGGATGCCAAATTATCTTTCCTGGAGATTCCGTTTATGTATGTCTTCTATGTAATTTACCATGTAGACACATGTACTCTTTCTGTGACATATACTTAGTATTCAAGCAAGAACTGTTTGTTGTATATGGCGGAAGATGAATAGACATATCTGCAAGCCATTCCAGATTCACTGATAATTGTTTTGTTCTTACCTAGACTACCTAATGGGAATGAGGAAGCTGCTTTTTTCCCGATCATACCAACGCTAAAGGAGGAGAGAACCCAGATGTACTTTTTTCCGGTCAAACGAAGTTTCGCTGCCTCGTCTAGAATGTACTTGGCGTCTTTAGAGCTTTAATAAAGATAATATCACCGTCAAGAGGTTTCCTTTTACCAAATAACGTTAAACCTGATTGCCATAATTGGCAGATAATATGTAATATTTGAGGGGATATTGTCCTCGTTGTTTGTTAGTATTTGAGGGTAAAGCCATGTGCCATGAATTAACCTGAAATAGCTTTTGATGAAGGCAGAAATTTGATCCTCGTGGGATACTATAATTTCTTGCCTTTATACTGTTGATGAATCACGGAGCATTCCATCCTTATGAGTCCCCTTCAATTTTCAATACATTTTAGCCAAATTAACGTCCATTTCTTGTTTCCACATATTAATAAATGTCTAATAAGTCTTTTGTTGTGGCTTTATCTTCTAAACGAGTTAGGAGTGGTAATAAGATATATCTAGTTTTTGATGTACTTACTCTGTGTGTAAAATGAAAACTCGATTTTGAACAGGCGTTTCCGTTGTGAGTTTTTCCTTAATCGCTTTTGATCGGTAGTCTGGTCCAAACTTATCTAAATCTATTACTATAGCGGATAGGACGGTCATTCTGAAAAAAAAATTAAAATGAAACTTATATAATACTTATACAAAAATATGATGTTGTGGTTACAATTTTTGAAAGCATTCAGGAAAATGAACTTCTGTTTTATATTTTTTTCAAGAATTTGTAAAACTTTTCGATTGTGATTTTTGGAATCTGACTTCGACTTCGAATTGACTTTTATTCGATGATACTTTAAATTAATTCTGAAAATTGAAGACTTCATTAATGTTCAATTCATATACCATCACATGCCCATACGCATTAGGATTATGCAAAGCTCCTCGAAGTTTATCAGGATTGTGCATAATTCTTTGATATGATAAAGGACTTTCATATTCCACATCTTCATTCCGTGTAGCAAAGCTTTTCTATTGATTCCGAAATGTTTACCCATAATCATGACCTCAGAGTTTGAAGATCGTTTGACAAAGTTTAATATTTGGCATGACTTATTTCTATGAAAACGAAAGGGATCTCATTTATGCGTAGTCTTTTTATTTTTCTATGTTATAGGTCTCTTTTAAGTTTCTTATTATGATTGTTTTGTCTGTGTTTTCACATAGGGTGTTTTGGTTCTTTGCTGTGGGTGTTGCAACGAGTCTGGTTGGGGATACCAATCTTTCTCTATTTAGAACATGTGTTCATTGTGACCTTTTTGTGTGTTCCTAGGGTTATTTCTAGAAATTTCTAAAACGTGAGTGCTGTTGAGATTGTCGTCAGGATTTTTTTTTATCTCATTTGTAACATCATATCCGACCCATCCTGCAACGTCTTTAGGCACATTTTTGGACATAACTTTCACACACTGGACACATTACATTGTTTAGATTGATGGATCGTTGACGAGGATGAAATACCCGAAACTTGCATTTACATATTCATCTCTGTTTCTGGGGCCTCTACGTTTCGCGGTCTTGTTTGTGTGATGTCATCTTACAGTGAGGAGGTTGTTTTACACCACAATTGTACGTTCTTCGAGACCTCTGGGTAATTGGAGAAGTGAGAGGGTTGTGCGCACGTAATCCAGGATGACTACACCATTTGCTTCTTGCGTGACAAATGGCCGTCCAAAGTCGGCACCGGTTGCCCATTGGTCTCTTCGGTTTATGTGAAGTCTTTAGTGTTTGATGTTTACATGTCGTGTGTCTCTTTTCCGTCTCGTGCTGTACTCGTCTTTTGTGTTTTTGCATCGGTTGTTTTGATGTTTTGCTGTTGATGCTGCAATGGGGTCTTGTTGGAGATCTCCTCTCTTCTTGCATGTCTGGTCCATGCTTCAAAATCTGTTCTTAAATCATGCTATCGAATTTGGAGACGTTTAACATTCTAACCTCGTTGCTTTGACCTTTTATTAAAGGTATTTGATAGCTCTACTTTTGACAAAACCTTTCTGTCAGTACCAGTCAGTGAATGAAAGTAAACACATGCTTCAATACCGACAAAACATGAAATCACATTCAAACAACAGTAAAAAGTCTAATAAATTGAAAAAAATAAAACAGAACATTCTCATGAGAAAAGAAAAATCGAACAAATAGACTGAGAATAGTTGAATAGAAACACAACGGACAACTTTATCTAATGAACAATACCCAGAGTACAGTGCAAGAAGGGATGGCATCTCTAACCACACATGGTTGCAGTACCAATAACAAAACACCAAAACATCCGTCGCAAAAACTCAGAGAAGACAAGTACAAGTAAAAAAAAACGAAAAAGAGACATGCGACATAGATAAAATAAATCAAAAAAGACTACACATAAACAAACGAGACCAATGGATAACCGATGCCTACTTCGGAAGGCCATCTGCTACGCAAGTAACAAATGGTGTGGGTTTCCTGAATTAAGTGCGCAGAACCCTCCGATTTTCCGATTACCCAGAGGTCTCAAGGAACGCACAATTGTGGTGTAAAACAACCTCCTTACAATTAGATGACCACACACAAACAAGACCGCAAAACGCAAGGGCCGAAGCAACCAGATGAATATGTAAATAAAAAGAGGACGACGTACGTAATACAGTCGGTGCTCTGCCGGCTGTAGCGAGTTCATGTATGTTATCACCCGAGGAGTCCGACTAACATTCAGAGCAAGTTATAGTATCTTAGCAAGTAGGACCAAAAAGGAAAACCTTATTTTATAAATATCTCTCGCTGCATTGTTTAGAAACGAAGGGATTTCGCTTATTGGCCCAGGTATCAGAATTTAGAAAAAAAATTACCTAAAATCATTTTAGCAGGAGCCACCTTGAATAATTGGATGTACACTATAATTAAAAAATGTAATTCCATTGATCTCAAAGCCTGTCACATGTAATAATTACTTGTGCAATCTGACATTACAATATAGAAACACAGCGAACGTAAGAAACTTGCAAAATATTTTCACAATAAATAATACAATCAACTTAAACGTTCTGCATTGTATCGTCCAAAAACATTGCAGGGTCAAAGTCAGTCGCTCATAAATGTACCTTTGGTTCAGTAGTTTTTCGGTAGCTCATCTTGCCCTAAAAGGAACCGTTTTATCGTATCGATTGCGATATGAATACACCATACACAGGGGACGAAGAACTGTTCTTACTTTGGAAAGGGGAATTTGTAATTTTGATACGTTAATGCATTTTTCACATGCGGAAGTGATCGTCAGTGTTAAACGTCTTCAAATTCAATAGCATCATTTAAGAACTGATACGTTTTGTGTACTAAAAACTCGTCAGTGAGCCTCAATCTACACAATGTAATATGGCCATAGAGTGTGAAAGTTATTATGTCCAAAATTTACCGACAGACGTAGCAGGATGGGTGGGATATGATTCTACAGGACGCACGTTTTAGATATTTCGAGAAATTCAGATAACAGAAACTTTAGAATGCGACGAAGAAACAATCAACCGAATCTGATCGAACTTGGCTATATGTGCTCTCGTGGACTCCTGGTCCAACAGCAGTGACACTCATCATGTGGTACAAATGTGAAACGTCTTCTAATTCAATAGCGTAATTTAAGAACAGATAAATTAGCAGCATGCACGTTTCGGGTACTGAACCCTCGTTTGTAATCAACAGGAGCAGATTTAATGTTATAGTGGTCTCTTTCACCTCTAGTTTACGTGGATAGGTTTTGCCAAGGTAATCAGGAAACTATGGATTATTAATTGAGAGCACGTTATTTATTGAATTAGAGCTTTAACTTGTGACTTTCTCCTAGGAACTTGATGTTTTCATGTCGGGCAGATGCATTCTCACTAAAATGATTCAAAATTAATTTGCGTAGTTCTTTTTGTGTTTTTGATTAATTCATATTATAAAAAATGTTTTTATCGAAATTAATAGTTATGATGGAATCAATTATTGCGTAGTTTTCATAAATATTTTATTCTAATGACATGCCGCCGGTGAACAGCTGGTTTATAATGATTCACATGTATCAATGTTGTATGATGTCTCATTTCTATACATCACATTGAATATCAGCTGGTAAAGTTGAATTTGAAGCAAAGAAGGCGTTTAGTATAATTCTCCGGGTTTTTTCTCTTGAATGATTCTAGTACTCATAATTTTCGGAATTCGACCACCAGCTGCTCATATTAAATTTTGATATTTATTTATTATTTTTTTTTCCTTTTTTCTATGGTTTCTTTTTTTCCAGGCGTTGATGCATGGTCACTGCTGGTGGACAAGGAGTCCACATGTAGCCAAGTTCGATCAACTTCGGTTGATCGTCTCTTCAACGCATTCAAAAATTTATGTTGTCAAAATTTCCTGAAATTTCTCAAATGTGGGTCTTGTAGCATCATATCCCATCCATCCTTCTTCGTGTTTCGGTATATTTTTGGATATAATTTTCACACTCTTTGGCTATATTACATTGTTTAGATTGAAGATTACTGACGATGGTTAAGTATGCGAAACGTGCATATCTGGTCCATGAAGCAAATTTATCTGTTCTTAAATGATGCTATTGAATTTGAAGACGTTTAACATTTATACCACTTGGTAAGTGTCACTGCTGGTGGACAAGGAGTCCATATGTAGCCACGTTCGATCAACTTCTGTTGATCGTCTCTTCAACGCATTCAAAAGTTTCTGTGGTCAAAATTTCTTGAAATTTCTAAAACGTGGATCCTGTAGCATCATATCCCACCCATCCTGCTACGTCTTTCGATATATTTCACACTCTTTGATCATATTTCAATTTTTAGATTGAGGATCACTGACGAGGGTTGATTACCCAAAAACGTGTCTGTTCCATGCTGCAAATTAATATGTTCTTAAATGATGCTATTGAATTTGAGCTATACTTGCACAAGATATGTAACATGATTCATGTGATTTCTAAATATGTTTTACTTAGCATTGCGTTTTAAAAGCGGCACCTATAGTACAATCTGCATTTGCACAAGGTCAATCTGGAGATTGGCCATAGATTAATAGAATCTTTCCCCAGATGTGAATCAAACCCGAGTGGCAAGGATTTGCTTGTACTATGACGAGGCTTGCTGGACACGAGGGTTGGATTTCCGTGTCCCTGATAACATCTGGGGATTGATTATTTTTCTCTTACTGTCTAAAAGAGCTCAAAAATGAGTTTTTATGAATTCTTTTTATATTTTGACCGGCCAAGGCTGCAATCATGTATGTCGTCACAATGATTTTACGGTTAAAAGCACTTCCGGAATGAGCTTATCTCACCCTGCTGGGTGAGACAATTTTTTTCCTGACACCTAATTTGGCGGACAAATCAGTCTCAAGTGAGAGAAAAAGTTGTTTCTATGAAGCTGTTTTATTGTCCCCGTCTATTTTTCCTTCGTGTTTCTATGAAGCTGTCTCATTTTCTCCGTTTGTTTGTCCTTCGTGTTTCTAAGAAGTTGTGTTATTGTCTCCGTCTGTTTGTCCTTCATGTTTCTAAGAAGCTGTGTTATTGTCTCCGTCTGTTTGTCCTTCGTGTTTCTGTGAAGCTGTGTCATTGACTCCGTCTGTTTGTCCTATTTTTCTTTTCTCGTGAGAATATCTTTTCAAGAATTTGTAAGCCTTTCGATTGAGATTTTGGATGTTTGAACTGACAGCAATGGAAAATAGTTTCTAAATTTACGTTAGTTTTAACTTCTTATTTGTCTTGTTCAATAAAATAGTAAAATAAACCGAAAGCATCAACGACCAGGAAAACAAAGGTCAATTTGAAACTGAATAATTAATGACGAGACATATTGCATAGAAATATAACGAGGATCGAAACCAGAAAACTGGATTGATATGCTTTTTGTTATAAAATCTATCTTACATATTAGGGAATGTCTGTTCATGAAAGACAAACTTTCTTAAATTGACAACGGCATGTTCTTAGTATTTACATACGAAATTAATAATCGGTCAATCTACAAGAATTAGCGACAAAAACTGAAAATACTTCTCTGCTATGTCTTACATTAGGGAAGGTCAATGTATATCACGGTCTTCATAAAAGACAAACTTTTTTATCTAAAGTGGCATCTTCTTAATCCCTACACACGAATCAATTATAGGTAAATCTATAAGGATTAGCGACAAAAACTGAAACTAATCGTTTTGCGACCTCTATTTGTATTTATAAAAGGAAAGAAGACCAGAGGATCGAGATCAGATAGCTGTGAAGAGTAATCATATCCTGTTTGTTGGCAACATCCGTCACGCAGCTCAAAGTATGATGTCCAGCCAGGGATCACCAATCAGTACATGAAAGTCATACCCAAAGCCCAAATTCAGAATCAAAACATTCATTATCAATGTTAGAATATGTCAAATCTGATATATCATGGTTAACAATAAATATGTTCTACTCCAGAGTCCCAGATAACGAGATACCGTATGGAGATACGTACGTCTTATAGTGACCATAGAACTCCCCAAATGATACATTCAGACGCCCATAAACAAACCAATGACAAATAATCTTGTCTGAAGGACAACACAATCTTTGAACATACTTTGCATGATGTCTAGACAGAACCCGACATGAACACAACATGGTGGTATTTACACTGCTATTCTCTCATACCCGCGTATGTGTTACAGAGTAGGCCCATGAAATACAGCTATGTGAGCTACTTCTGTATCACATATCACGTGACAGCTGTATCACATATCACGGACGCTATTGTTTCGATTGTTTACGCTATTGTGACGTCATGATTTCAGCCCGCAAAACAAACAAGCTAGCGGCGACGTCGCCATAAAACTTCGATTTTAAGATCGTTTTTCAATATACTCTTGCGTTTTATTTTGAAAAGCCTGATATTCGTAGTTTATTCTTATAGAATAAACCATTTTCGGGGGTGCCGAATTCGAATATCGCAATTTTTTTGCGATTAGATCAACTTGACATTTTTTCAAATTTCGTCCTTTTTCTTTCAGTTTTGTTTGACCCTTAGATATGAGAGAAAAATACTCTTTCATGTTCTTCTATGAAAGATACATCGTTTCCACCCTCGGGGTCTCAAAATTTTGCAAAACCCTCGGCAAGCCTCGGGTTTTACATGATTTTGAGACCCCTCGGGTGGAACCGATGTATCTTTCATAGAAGACCATGAAAGAGTCTTATAGTATTCCGAGTACAGAAACACCCACAACTGATAGGTGAAGGCTATATGAACAAAATGAATTAGCACTCATAAGGGAATAATGGGTACATGGCGACAAGACATACAACACTTAAAGCAATTTTTCAAGGAATTATTGTTCTATAACGACACATTTTGATATCCGTCAAAATCTTACAAACTGTCATTGACATTGATAAATACTTTACTTCTGACAGAATCTAAATATAAAAATGTCATAAGTTCACCCGATTTTGCATATTCCATGATTTGCTGCACATACTCAAGACGGCAATAGTTAAGATGGAGCAATTTCAACTGTCAGAAATTGAGAAGGAGAGAGGAGACAATTGGTTTTCCCGTCTTTTTCACATCGATTTAACGTCACGTTAATAGTTAGTCTTACGCAACAGTAAAGCGTGCAGCTTTTGTTTGTAAACTTTATTATATCATTTATTTACGAATAAAACAAACTCCCGTCTGAGGGCTGTTATCAACAAAGAATAAAAGCATGGAGCAGAATACTCGAAATCACACGGAAAGTTCAATAAAATTGTTCTTTATTTAGAAAATGATTGGATGAGTCATGTTTGAAATGAAGCATTTTCATTCCATATACTTTTTTTTCTTTTTACTGGTTCGATGGAGGATACTTAACTGAATAATTTGTTCTGAATGAATCATATTTTCCCATACAACTAATGTCTTGCAGCATGGAAAAGATATGCACGTTTCGGGTACTTAACCCTTGTCAGTGCATGCATGTTTTCGAAAGCTTGATAGGATAACTTTGAAATACATTGATTTACAAAAAAAAAGACTAGCAATATGATTTTGATTTTGATATCGGTCGTTTAACATGTGAGGATGTTTATTCTGTTAACTTTGATTTTACAGACGATGTCCGTTGTATCCTCTTACATCTCGTATAACCTAATTTTTTTTTAGCTCATCCGTCTATATATATCTTTTATTTGTTATCAATAGAGTTCTAAATTGATATAGCTCATAATCAATCATTTATGCCGGTTAGAAGGTATTTTGAAGTTTCTACATGAATAAGATGGGACTTCGTTGACGCTCCGCCCACTTCTTATAGAAACTTCATAATACCTTCTGTCCTATACATACAATGCAAGTAATAGTGTCATTAAGTAGGAGTGAGAAAGAAGCTATAAACTTTAAATTCTATCGCTGTATCATTTTAAAAGACAACAAAAGTGAAATCGACCATGATGTCCAGCGTGCGTTGTACTGAAACACAACTAACGTGCTGCGGTTTGTACTGTACATCACATTGAAACTAAAATTAAATGTAAGCAACAAGTAGCTGGTAACAGAAATTAATGTAAAATTAGGACTTTGGTCAGTATGACGAAGAATATAGACAGCAATCTAATTATGATTTATTACCTCTCCATTTTCATTCGCTTCAAATAAAAACGAAGTTACAAGTGGAGAAAAGGAGAAAGATCATCAAGATTACCCAAGAAAAAAAATTAAACTTACTTTAACTTTTTGTTAAATTCTATTTCTTCGTTGTATTCGTGTACTATGGTTTCTACAGAGTTGATAAATTCAAGATATTGTGAGGATTTAGTAGTGACCAGGCTGAATTCAGTCCAGTTATACTGCTTTAGAAGGTCAATCATTAGGACGCATTGATGATATATTGTTGGAGCCATTTGAAGGATTTTGGAATCTTCCTCTTGCTGAAATAGAACGAAAAATTACTCTTTATTCATTATCACATTGAGATATGTTATATCGTAATAAATTAGTGCACCATATGTGCATTTTAACAAATAATGTATCATCAGTAATGCTCAATGATCACAGATCACAGAGGAAATCCATATAGTGAATATTATAAGATGACCTATCTTTATACCAAAGAGCCAGCATTTTAGGACAAAGCTATTTACATAATGTTACCAGATAACGGAAAATGCGATTCTCACATGCAAGTTTTTCCATTGTCTGAACGTCAAAACAAAATTACTACAGTTACTCATTCAGTCGCGTGTGCGTTCAAATATGGGGGCAAAAATGTTTCTTCCTGTGTAAGGAAGTGTCGAAGTTCGTCTGGAAATGATTTTTATGTGATCATGGTGACAAAGTATGTTTTCACATCTTTCCCAGTATCTCGTAAGTAATTCTCTGGTGTATTGGTGGCGTGGACTTTTATTATTTGGCTATATATAGACGTCAAGTTATGTTATACTGATGAGAACGGCGCCACGTTTCCTCTTCATTACGATAGTCTGAATTTCCTCGTGTCATTCTTTGTCGGATGTTTCAATTACAAACAATTGTTTAGGAGAGAAAAATGGTTACCATGGAGTCAACTTTATCAGCCACCACAGAAGGTGTTAAGTGCTTTTATGAAATTTGTCCAACAATACAAATATAATGTTTAGGGTCACGTACTGACTTAGATTTCTAAAAACTGGAAGTGGGAAGAATATCCATGCCTAAAATGAAACGGAGAACATTTCGATTAACGTAAGAGGATTCATTGGCAAAAACGTACATGTTTGGTGAAACGAATTTGATTTTTGATTTTTTTTTTTCCAGAGGCAGAGGGCGGCTCTGCGACACTTGTCTGCTCTTTGGCATTTAAATACAACTTCTTTCTCATTTCTTTCATTGATTACTTTTAGATTTTTTTTTTTTTTTCATTCAAGAAAAAAAATATTTTTAATAGGTTTCAGATTGCCTGTACAAAGTAAGTTTCAATAAAATCAAAACAAAAACGAAAGCAAAACGATTTCACTAAAATGTTTTTCTTCATCTAGTTGTGAGGTGGTCCAGTCTTGTATATCAAATGATTGGATAGCGGTAAGAATAGAGCTAGTACGTATAATAGTAGCCAACCACTGATCTGAGTAGCCATATTTTATTGGAGATTTATCTGTTTGCCATCATGATATTCGATAAGAAACAATATGTTAACATAAGCATCACTAGATGTACCTCTTTTGTAGGAAATGGATCAAGAGAATAGCAGAGATAATTACAAAAGATTCTTTTCCATGTAAAAATCCTCTATCAGACTATGAACATGTAATAATATGCTAACAATCTCCGAAACCAACGAGCAGTCACATCAGGAGATGAACGATCAGACCATGCCAACGACTGCAAAGAAATTATAGGAGAGGAGGGCGCCGTTACTTTATTTTGACTTCTCTGAATAATTTTAACACTAGTTAGGATTTATTGTCCGAAACATGCATGTCAGCTGTACAGGGTTTGGGCATGTCAAGTGTACAGGGTTTGGAAATGTCAAGTGTACAGCGTTTGGACATGTCAAGTGTACAGTGTTTGGACATGTCAAGTGTACAGGGTTTGGACATGTCAAGTGTACAGCGTTTGGACATGTCAAGTGTACAGTGTTTGGACATGTCAAGTGTACAGGGTTTGGACATGTCATGTGTACAGGGTTTGGACATGTCAAGTGTACAGGGTTTGGACATGTCAAGTGTACAGCGTTTGGACATGTCAAGTGTACAGGGTTTGGACATGTCAAGTGTACAGCGTTTGGACATGTCAAGTGTACAGTGTTTGGACATGTCAAGTGTACAGGGTTTGGACATGTCATGTGTACAGGGTTTGGACATGTCAAGTGTACAGTGTTTGGACATGTCAAGTGTACAGGGTTTGGACATGTCAAGTGTACAGCGTTTGGACATGTCAAGTGTACAGTGTTTGGACATGTCAAGTGTACAGGGTTTGGACATGTCAAGTGTACAGTGTTTGGACATGTCAAGTGTACAGGGTTTGGACATGTCAAGTGTACAGGGTTTGGACATGTCAAGTGTACAGGGTTTGGACATGTCAAGTGTACAGGGTTTGGACATGTCAAGTGTACAGGGTTTGGACATGTCAAGAGTACAGGGTTTATGACATGTCAAGTGTACAGGGTTTGGACATGTCAAGTGTAGAGGGTTTGGACATGTCAAGTGTACAGGGTTTGGACATGTCAAGTGTACAGGGTTTGGACATGTCAAGTGTACAGGGTTTGGACATGTCAAGTGTACAGAGTTTGGACATGTCAAGTGTACAGGGTTTGGACATGTCAAGTGTACAGGGTTTGGACATGTCAAGCGTACAGGGTTTGGACATGTCAAGTGTACAGGGTTTGGACATGTCAAGTGTACATGGTTTGGACATGTCAAATGTACAGGGTTTGGACATGTCAAGTGTACAGGGTATGGACATGTCAAGTGTACAGGGTTTGGACATGTCAAGTGTACAGGGTTTGGACATGTCAAGTGTACAGGGTTTGGACATGTCAAGTGTACAGGGTTTGGACATGTCAAGTGTAAAGGGTATGGACATGTCAAGTGTACAGGGTTTGGACATGTCAAGTGTACAGGGTTTGGACATGTCAAGTGTACAGGGTTTGGACATGTCAAGTGTACAGGGTTTGGACGTGTCAAGTGTACAGGGTTTGGACATGTCAAGTGTACAGAGTTTGGACATGTCAAGTGTACAGGGTTTGGACATGTCAAGTGTACAGGGTTTGGACATGTCAAGTGTACAGGGTTTGGACATGTCAAGTGTACAGGGTTTGGACATGTCAAGTGTACAGGGTTTGGACATGTCAAGTGTACAGGGTTTGGACATGTCAAGTGTACAGGGTTTGGACATGTCAAGTGTACAGGGTTTGGACATGTCAAGTGTACAGGGTTTGGACATGTCAAGTGTACAGGGTTTGGACATGTCAAGTGTACAGGGTTTGGACATGTCAAGTGTACAGGGTTTGGACATGTCAAGTGTACAGGGTTTGGACATGTCAAGTGTACAGGGTTTGGACATGTCAAGTGTACAGGGTTTGGACATGTCAAGTGTACAGGGTTTGGACATGTCAAGTGTACAGGGTTTGGACATGTCAAGTGTACAGGGTTTGGACATGTCAAGTGTACAGGGTTTGGACATGTCAAGTGTACAGGGTTTGGACATGTCAAGTGTACAGGGTTTGGACATGTCAAGTGTACAGGGTTTGGACATGTCAAGTGTACAGGGTTTGGACATGTCAAGTGTACAGGGTTTGGACATGTCAAGTGTACAGGGTTTGGACATGTCAAGTGTACAGGGTTTGGACATGTCAAGTGTACAGGGTTTGGACATGTCAAGTGTACATGGTTTGGACATGTCAAATGTACAGGGTTTGGACATGTCAAGTGTACAGTGTTTGGACATGTCAAGTGTACAGGGTTTGGACGTGTCAAGTGTACAGGGTTTGGACATGTCAAGTGTACAGGGTTTGGTGTCAAGTGTACAGGGTTTGGACATGTCAAGTGTACAGGGTATGGACATGTCAAGTGTACAGGGTATGGACATGTCAAGTGTACAGGGTTTGGTGTCAAGTGTACAGGGTTTGGACATGTCAAGTGTACAGGGTTTGGTGTCAAGTGTACAGGGTTTGGACATGTCAAGTGTACAGGGTTTGGTGTCAAGTGTACAGGGTTTGGACATGTCAAGTGTACAGGGTTTGGACATGTCAAGTGTACAGGGTTTGGACATGTCAAGTGTACAGGGTTTGGACATGTCAAGTGTACAGGGTTTGGACATGTCAAGTGTACAGGGTTTGGACATGTCAAGTGTACAGGGTTTGGACATGTCAAGTGTACAGGGTATGGACATGTCAAGTGTACAGGGTATGGACATGTCAAGTGTACAGGGTATGGACATGTCAAGTGTACAGGGTTTGGACATGTCAAGTGTACAGGGTTTGGACATGTCAAGTGTACAGGGTTTGGACATGTCAAGTGTACAGGGTTTGGACATGTCAAGTGTACAGGGTTTGGACATGTCAAGTGTACAGGGTTTGGACATGTCAAGTGTACAGGGTTTGGACATGTCAAGTGTACAGGGTTTGGACATGTCAAGTGTACAGGGTTTGGACATGTCAAGTGTACAGGGTTTGGACATGTCAAGTGTACAGGGTTTGGACATGTCAAGTGTACAGGGTTTGGACATGTCAAGTGTACAGGGTTTGGACATGTCAAGTGTACAGGGTTTGGACATGTCAAGTGTACAGGGTTTGGACATGTCAAGTGTACAGGGTTTGGACATGTCAAGTGTACAGGGTTTGGACATGTCAAGTGTACAGGGTTTGGACATGTCAAGTGTACAGGGTTTGGACATGTCAAGTGTACAGGGTTTGGACATGTCAAGTGTACAGGGTTTGGACATGTCAAGTGTACAGGGTTTGGACATGTCAAGTGTACAGGGTTTGGACATGTCATGTGTACAGGGTTTGGACATGTCAAGTGTACAGGGTTTGGACATGTCATGTGTACAGGGTTTGGACGTGTCAAGTGTACAGGGTTTGGACATGTCAAGTGTACAGGGTTTGGACATGTCAAGTGTACAGGGTTTGGACATGTCAAGTGTACAGGGTTTGGACATGTCAAGTGTACAGGGTTTGGACATGTCAAGTGTACAGGGTTTGGACATGTCAAGTGTACAGGGTTTGGACATGTCAAGTGTACAGGGTTTGGACATGTCAAGTGTACAGGGTTTGGACATGTCAAGTGTACAGGGTTTGGACATGTCAAGTGTACAGGGTTTGGACATGTCAAGTGTACAGGGTTTGGACATGTCAAGTGTACAGGGTTTGGACATGTCAAGTGTACAGGGTTTGGACATGTCAAGTGTACAGGGTTTGGACATGTCAAGTGTACAGTGTTTGGACATGTCAAGTGTACAGGGTTTGGACATGTCAAGTGTACAGGGTTTGGACATGTCAAGTGTACAGGGTTTGGACATGTCAAGTGTACAGGGTTTGGACATGTCAAGTGTACAGGGTTTGGACATGTCAAGTGTACAGGGTTTGGACATGTCAAGTGTACAGGGTTTGGACATGTCAAGTGTACAGGGTTTGGACATGTCAAGTGTACAGGGTTTGGACATGTCAAGTGTACAGGGTTTGGACATGTCAAGTGTACAGGGTTTGGACATGTCAAGTGTACAGGGTTTGGACATGTCAAGTGTACAGGGTTTGGACATGTCATGTGTACAGGGTTTGGACATTTTTGTTCAGGATACTGCTCTCTGGCCACAGAGAAGGACACTTCGTTTTACTTGTAACGTCATCTTTTAATCATTTAAATCCCATTGTTATTTCTAAGAAACGAAGATTCTGATTGGCTAAGAAATTTTGTTGATGCATCGATCTCGGGTCTATTTATAGCTTTATATTTTGGAATGGGGGATTTCCATAAACATGAATCAGCTCGTAACTGAAAATACAATATGTTGATATTTGCTTCAATTTTTAAGGATACCATTTCCCTTCTACTTTTAAAATTAAAAAAAAAATACTATGCATGAATGATTGATCAAACTTGTTCTTATACCACAGATAAAGAGAGACGACAGTTTGCTGACTGAATCATGGAGGCAGCCATAACTTGTTTTCTTTTTTGAAAGGCAGTTGTATCACTACACAACCCCCCCCCCCCCCCCCCAACTTAAGAAATATAGTGCAGGGATAGATTGCCACTAAATTCAAGAGTCCGTTGAATAATCTTTTTTTCTGTTGATTGAAGTATCACCAAAACATTTCGCAGAATTTATTTGTATCAGTGCGCTAAGCTCGTTGATGTTCATGCATTGATGCTAAAGTTTTCCGTCCAATTTTTTGGTGATTCATGCACCAACAGAAAAAAATAATATGAATCAAGGCAAAGCCTTTTTGTGCGAGCGGAGAGAAAATAGATATGATTATATAAAATAAAAAAAAAGATCTTACTTTTTTATTTTGACTATGATGGTTTATCTTATCTTACAAAACTTTCTGTTTGATGATTGGCAAAAAAGGTAGTATAAGGCGAGTGGAAACACGGAAGCATTTGTAAAATTGGTCTAGACCAGCAGATGAACATTTTAAGGGGGGGGGGCTTAAAATATGGTTCTTTAAAAGTATGGTTCTTTATAATTCATTTTTAATTTGTAAGAATAATTTTTAGGCTAGCTGAAAATAAATTACTTAAGAACAAAAGAAAAAACAAACATATTCCGACTTCTGACAGTACGAAACCACCCGAGACGAGAAAAGCAATCAGAGCGAAACGTCTCGATTAAGCCGGAAATGTCGGATTTCCCGTGGTTACGCCGCCTTGTTGATGCTTTATCGTTCCCTGATTTACGAAAAATATTTTCAATAAATTTAACTTATAAATAAAAATTGAGTATAACATATACGTCTACTTGGAGTCGAAAAAAAAATTTAAATGGCAATATCCAGCATCTCCGCAGCAACTCTGTCTGCGAGGGGACGAAAGTTTTTGAAATCATAGTAGTACATTCTCATTCTTTGACTCAGCATATTTTCTCAATAAGATATGTGTATACGCGTTACCATAAGGGCGAGCTTCGCTCGCTATAAGATTATACAAGGAAATGCTACACGATGGTGTGATGTACATATGAGAGGGATCATACAATTTCCCCTAGAAGCTTTCTTTTAACTGTATTCAATTTTGAAAAAAAATAACCAGCTTTCTATTGCATTATATACAATCAAACTAATTCTTCTCCTCGAAAAATTCCAATGATAATTGACGTGATTTAAGAAATGAATCTTATATTTTTTCTGTTGATGCAGTTATCAACTGCATCAAAAATTGGACAGAAAACTGCATCAAAGCGCGTAGCGCGTTGATGCAAAAGTTTTCTGACCAATTTTTCGGGTGATACCTGCATCAACAAAAAAAAAAATATAAGATTCATTTCTTATCATTTAATTATCATCTATTTATGGAAAACAGACTGTTTTCTTGGATCTATAAACAATCAATCACCGCACTATATTTCGTAACTCGGAGGGATTCGCAGTGATACGTCTGCCAAAGCAAGTTATGGCAGCCGCCATAATTCAAACAGCGAACGATCGTCTCTCTATATCTTTGGAATAAGGACCAGTTTGAGTAAATTCTACATGCACTGTTAATTTTTGAGTAAGAAGAAAAGAAATGGTACCCTTGAAATGATAAGCAAACATCAACAAATTGTATTTTCAGCAACGAATTCATTCGTGTTT
The DNA here is from genome assembly GCA_028142955.1 of Pinctada fucata. Classification (NCBI taxonomy): domain Eukaryota; kingdom Metazoa; phylum Mollusca; class Bivalvia; order Pterioida; family Pteriidae; genus Pinctada; species Pinctada fucata. The sequence goes on from AP027103.1 coordinate 1,791,458, forward strand.
GAGGGAACCCCAAAGTGCTATAAATAGACTTCCGTGAAAAATTGTGTTGATCGATGTATCAACAAAATTTCTCAGCCAATCAGAATCTTCGTTTCTTGAAAATGACAATGGAAATTAAATGATACTTCTATTATTTATTTCTATCTGTCTACATTTGAAAAATATTAATTTTATCCATCCTAAATTACTTACTTTCTATCTTAATATTATAATTGTACAAACATAAAGCTTGTAAACAGTAAGTTCCTCTTAATGTCGCTTAAACAGCTGCTGCTTCATTATCGCCTGTTTGTGAATTTGTTCTTCATGTGCATATCTACAACGTCTTCCTATATTTTAACTATGTGTGTGTCCCCTGCCGTCTTATGAACGAGAGTGAAGGATTCTGAACACAGCCATCATGTAACGGCCAACACTAGGATGCAAATCATATGATATGTGCCGTGTTCAATATGCTGATTTATAAAAAAGCTTAGAACTTATTCCATTCTTTTGTCTACAGTAGTGAAATTGTCAATGATTTTGACGATTTTAAAAACTTCTTTACATAAAATTGTCTTACTGGAATGCAATTAAGAAGAACCTACTAGGTTCATACTTTCACGCATTAAATATTTGATAATTTAAAAGAAAGAAAATGACAAATATGGACAATGACCATATCCCAATACACAGTACAAAATCGACAATTCAGAAAATCATAAACCGAAGACATACAAAATCAGGATAAAGCAGGAACAAAAGAGACAAAAACCTCCATCACATGAAAAGACGCGAACTCCCAATACGGGAGCGAGACCAGGTGTCCAGGAAGAGTCAGCACCTCCTGCTTGCATGCAACACCCATCGCTTCAAATTGGCAGGTCATCAACTTGCATTATAAAGTCCATACTGAAAAAATATACTGAAACAAATATCAAATTCATGAAAAAATATGAAATATTAAATAACGAACCTGTAACGCTCCTGGAAATTCCGGATCCCAAGAAATCACCGGGTACCCAAGCATGGAAGCCATATTTATTATATAGTCCTCAGTAGGAATTTCGACTAATCTGTTTAATTTGAGATAAATAATTGTATTAACATCCTTTTTGAATATCTGATCACAGAATAAATCGAGAACTTTCTCCGGATTGTCATCATCTACAACTGTATGCTGTAAACTAGGTACATAATTATACCTTCCCTGTCGAAATCGTCTAGATGCCATGAATTGCATTTTTGGTAGAATCTTTGTAATTTCTCTCTGGAAACGCGAACTATAAGGCATAATAAGGTGTAAACTGGCTCTGATTGTTGACGCGCAGTGATACAACGAGGGGAAACATATGGTCAACAATAATAATGACCGAAATAACAAAATTTTAATACACTGCATATTGCTTCTTTTTCAAAAACCGGCTCCTTTCATACATTCCGAACTAGTATAAAGTCTCTGTAACAATGAGAAAGGTGCTCTTTGATGGCCATTGTCAGTAAAAACGTAAAAATTGATAATCCAATAACTTGGCGTATTAGTTAAATCATTCTGGGGCAAAAGCAATCATTTTCGCTCATTTTATGAAATATGCAACAAGTAGACACTATAATAGGTAGGACTTTTGGCATGGTTACGTAAAATGTGCTATAAGAGATCTATATGTAACCGTACACTCCAGATCTACGATGAATACAGCTGGCCACTGCTATCGATTATAAACAGCGGGTTTTGACGGATAAATAATTCCGGGATAGATATAGGCGCTCTAATCCTATTTCTGTTTTCACAAGCATTGTCCTGGCACTGCACCGCTATCGACTTAACCCCTCAACCATATCCATTTCACTCATAATTTGTTACTTCTTCTGAAACAGAAAAAGAGCAAAGTTTCACTCCAATCTTGAGCTGAGCATCTCTGAACTTAATTTTACATTTGATTAAACTTTTTGACAATGAAATTATCTTCGCTCATGTATATTTAATTTTACGTCTTTGACTTTGCTATAACAAACATGATGGCATTCTTGTCCGTTGGTATTTAGTTTTATGGTTGTTTTTTCCTTCTTCTTCAATGAAAAGTATCTAGGTCACAGATGGTGCAGCAAGTATAATAGAAAAAAAATTCGATCGACTTTAATTAATATATAACTTATTGAATGAAAAAATTGATTTTCGGTGAATCCACCTCTAGCAAATACTAAGAGGTAGAGCATGATGTTAACCTTTGTTTTTTAAATTATTTGACTTTTTTCGAAAAGAAATATTTTGTTAGGAATGACTTTCATTTTGTTAAGCATACTTTTACTGATTGTGATAGCGATTTTAATCCTTGTTATGTAATATAGAATGTATTGATATGTGACACTCAAATAAATAAATCCTGATTCTGATTCTGATACTGCGTCCTCGGAAAAAAAATGAAAACAAAACAAAACAAAAAAAAACATCTGAAACATTTTTGCAAACCTTGTGAATTTTTTTTAATTTTGTAGAGACTTCTATAGTTATATTGTATAACATCTAATTTTGATATATGCTTTGTCTATGAACAACGAAAAACATCACATAATGTATGTTACATACAACAAATTGAAAGAAGAATCCTATCCTGGAAAAAGCTCTCAAAGCCATCTTCTTATACGACGTATTCTGAAATCTCAAGACAACTATAAAGAAAATTTTCCTTTCAAACCTTAACTTTTAAGAAATATGCATTTATTTGCATGAGATGAAGACAACTCCATTAATCTTCGAGTTAGAAATCTCGTAAAGGTGAGATTTTTATCTAATTAAATTGATGAAAGCGGAAAACTTTGTTCAGATATGAATGTTAATGCATTTTAAGCAGAATAACAAATTCTACATTACATCGTGATGTATAAAAAATATCAATAGATTGTAAGACAGGAATTTCACGTGTATATTCAGAATTATATACTTGTTTTGTGCACTTCCGATTCTAAACAAAACTTCTTTATATATGATCTAGCTACTTCATAAATGAAGAGAATGAAATTGATCAAGTGACCTCTGCATTGACTACTCATTTCGATCATATGTTGATAAGGCCGCCCTAAATAAATTCTACGTTTAACGTCCCGGTTCAATCTTCAAACCTATGAAGGAGGGAGGAAAATAAAAAAAAAACGAAATTTTCAAGCGTAGTCTTGCTTCAATAGAAATTAATAATTAGACATTAAATTGATTAAAAATTGCGTTGTGACCTCTTTCACAAAATGACATGAAAACCCATAAGCAATTTATAAAGATAATATTGCTGTGAGAATAATGCTCAGACAGACAAAAACTTGCCTATTGTATTGTAGGCATCATGTTTGTAACTGAATCATGATAGTATGTGTTGCCATATGAAATAAAATGATCATAGAATACAATCACTTTTCAAATTTTCCAAAACCTACGCGCGCGGTGGACGTTAAACATAGAATTTATTTAGGATGGCCTAATGTAAACACAATGCAGCATGTAAAAAAAAAATAAGCATACTTGTATACATTTATGAGACCAGTTAACAACATACATATATCGAAGTATAAAATATAATGATTAGGATCAATAAGAGCAATGAAGTACTTTTACACTTGTCAGTATAAAATATGAATGTTTACCAATTTATAAATAAATACTACAGTATATCAGTAATTTGTAATGATTAATTTTTGAAGATTTTCCTTTGTTTGTTTTCATGGTTTTTGAAGTAGAATTCTGCCATCATGAATGCACAAGACAGACCAAAAAGCAAAAACGAATAAAACATATTCTATTTCATTTCTTGAATAAGGAAGTTGGTCTTTTAAAAAAAACGTATATCATTTCAGAAGAAATCGTCGAATATGTGCCAAAGATATAAGTTTCCATGCACGAACATTACATTTCTCTTGTATTTCAACAATTGTATTAATGCTCAAGCAAAGCTGTAAATATAGTAACTTAAACAGTTGAAGCGATGAAAAAAGTCACAACCAAACACTTGTTGACGGGTAAATAACGCTATAAACTATGGGAGTGTTCGATAGGTATTGACGTAAGTAGAACACCAGATCTGCTGTGATGAAGGTGAAATGTTCTGTAACATTAGGAATACTTAATCCTTGATAATGCAGAGAGAGCCACGTGCTGTTTTCTTGGTATTACAATTAGAGACCCCTATGGTCCCACAGTATGTCCTGGTAAGCTTTTTTTGTTTTGTTTATTCATCTTTCAACAAATACTTCGCCCCTCTGAATATTGTTTTTTTCATAAACTATACACACACATTTCACGTCGTAATGAAAGCGATCAAACCACAATTAAACACACAGCAGAAACAAATTACTTCTGAGAAGAAAGTTGTTGTCTCGCTGTTTGTTCAGAGAACATACCATCAAATTAAATAAATTGGGCTTCAAGTCAACATAAATTACAGAAAGACGCCCAATAATGACCGGGAACATCGATTGTGTGTTGATATTGAGACAAATAGATTCTGTTCCCTCGTTCACGTCAATCATTACACCGGCAGACACAATTTTTAGACCCATTCAGTAAGTGTGACGCGGTTCAAGTACTGTCATAGGGTCTGGCCCGTGATTCAGACTTCCACATGCCATATATAAGCCAGAAAAAAATTGCATGCGTCCACATGTAAGTGTTGGTATACCGGATTATAAATAAGAACACACAGAAAAATGAAGTTATTGATGAGACATCTACAAGTATCACAATTAGAGTCATCTTAATAAGTGGAAATGAAAACAATTTTCTTTATATTCGTTTGTTTGTTTTGTTTTGTTTTGTTTTGTTTTGTTTTGTTTTGTTTTTTTTTTGTTTTTGTTTTGTTTTGTTTTGTTTTGTTTTGTTTTTTGTTTTGTTTTGTTTTGTTTTTTGTCTTTCTTTGTTGTTTAGAGAGTTAAAGGGAGATGATTTTGCCTCTCCATTTGATAAATAATTGTTGAATAGTTTTATAGTCTTTTCGTTTTGTAGATATTTCATCCTGTTTTGGATATTCTGTCTTGAAGACCAATTTTCACGATGATTCTTGTTAAAAACTAACCCCGGCATACAATGCTCGGTGCAAAAAGGACATGTCATTTTTCATTCGTAACTTTTCATAAAAGATAAAGTAATTAAGCTTTGCTAATTACTAAAAGATTCTCCTTGTCCGATACGATATCACGGTAGAGTGAGCAATATTGATTATCCAATTTTTTGTTTCAAATTTCGTGATGACACAACGATCAGCTGCCATATGCAAAGTATAGTCAATTCAGATATGAATATTGAATATTATTTTTCTATGGTGAGCTGATCGAGAATCACCTACTAATTTTGAAATTCAAACTTTGCATGCAAGTTGACAACGTCACAACGGGACTAGGAAAATAAGGGGGAATCCAGTTACTCAAAAATAATACCTATTGATTGTCAAATTCAAGATCACAACTGACAATACTTGGGGAAAAACGTATTGACTTCAACCTAAAAGATTTTGATGCTTTTAACTTGCTCAGGAATATGAATAATGTATATTCGGATTTTGATCTTTATTATAAGATCTGTATAGGTAAGAAGGTATTTTGAAGTTTTTAAATGAATAAGAAGTGCGCGGAGCGTTAGCGAACCCCCTTCTTATGCATATAGAAACTTCAAAATACCTTCTAACCGGCTTAGATGGCAACTACTCCTGTGACGTAGTGGATAGGACACCTAGTTGGCATGCCGGAGAGAATGCTGAAGCCACGCAATTTTTCAGTATGTACTGTTTATCTCTTGAAGGATGCAGGATCCATGAAGACGGTTTCTTCACATATTCTTCACAAATAAGACGAGCAATTTGAGAGCCTGTGATTGGCTTAGCTTATATGTTGCCATCTAAGAAATGTAAGATTTTAAAGAAATTTAGAACAAGACTTAACATACATCTTAGTGACCTAAAGATAAGTACAAGTGCACTTAATCTAATGTAGCAGTTAATACCATATTAGAAAATAATGATGTGAAATTAGCGATAAAGGTTACCATTAATCTTTGTACTTTATTCTAAACTCTGATATGAGATCTTTATAAAACCATCCCAGCGTACGGATGTAAGCGACAAGTGAGGTCGTATATAATTGAGTAATTAGTTCATTCTGTTGGAATCTAGTAATTTACAGCTGTGTGACACCACTTCTAAGATTGCACCAAAAACCACCACTATAACAAACAATTTCCTGAAAAAGAATACCGAGTTTCCTCTGTTTATCGTAAATTATGGAATCTAATAGAAAAAAAGCAACAGAAAATCACGGAAAGTAGTGTAATATACAGGACTAACACGCTTCCTTCAGCATTTAGCCTTGTTCTAAACATGCCAACTTTCAGTTAGAAAACAATTATCTTACTATCAATTGATCTCCCAAAGACAAACTGTTTAGCATGTGTATTGGTTTCTATGATATGGATTACTCTCTTAAACTTAGAAAACAATGAACTTCGGGATTTTCTTTTAATTCAAGCACCTAATGTATGGGTAGAAATTTGAAAGATATTGGCACAGAGTTCTAAAAAGAATCTTATTTTATGCATGTGTTATCCAAAAAAAAAAAAAATGATAAAATTCATAGAACTGCCATTCGTGTTTTTTTTTTCATCACAGATTCAAACATCGTTATATGTTTATCAGACAGTTTTGATCTGTCATGAGAATTGACGAAAATCAGGTGAGGAGGAATCAATGTATAAGAAGGAGATTAGTATATCATATGTAGATTCTGTGTAAAAGATGCTGATCAGACAGTAAAAACAATGTTATCAGACAGACTGAATTAGCTTCCCCTGCCTCCTGCGGACAACACAGTCTCCTGTGGCTCAATATACCAGCAGGCGGCCGCAAGGATTGTTACAATACTAGGAAGGTACCAGACAACCGGAACATATAATATCAGAAACCCTATGAAAGCCGTTATCATTGATATCTACAATTTTAGCTCAGTTCAATGAAGTTGCAATGCCCGCGGCGTCTGCGTCCCCGTTCCCGTCCGGTTAAAGTTTTTTGGTTAGCTCATTATCTGACAAAGTTCTGAAGCTACAGTAACCAAACTTGCTCAAGTGATTCATCATAGGATGCTGCAGTGAACCCATGCATCGGGACGCTACATTTTCCGCCTCAGTGACTTAAAGTTCTGTGTAGCTCAGTGTGACTCGGTTAAATTGTTTCGGGTAGAACTGATCTTACAGAATCCAAACTTTCTTTGGATGCTGAGATGGACCCCCTGCATCTGCTGCAGCATCAGACCTACTTTTTCCGCTCGAGTGATTTTGCTTAGAGAAACCAATATTGAGCAAAGTATAAGTGGTACATGTACCAAACTTGCATATTGGATGTATCTTTGATCATACGAGGGCTAATTGATATGTTGTGAGCCTCGTATTTAAGGATTTGAATTTTATCAGACATTTTTGATTAATTTTTCTACATGATCCCCTTCAGTATCTATACACTTTTGCTACCGGTGTTTAAGGGCATCAATACCACTTTTTAAGAACTCCTTATCTTGACTGGTTAGAAAGCCATCCACTGCAAGTATGACGTCATCATCAGACTGAAAGATGGTGCCAGAAAAAGCTGCTTTCAGTTTTGGGAATAGATGAGAGTCTGATGGAGCAAGATCAGGTGAAAGCCACAATCATGAATGGCATCCCAGCATATTTAGGGATGGTTTATAGCTTGCTTGGGCATTTTTAGGGTTTTTTTTCTCTTTCAACCTAGAATGTCGCTTTATTCAATCAAATGCCAACGTAAAAAGAGCTTGTTAGAGACCAAGCAGTTTTCTTTACATTGCGTAAAAACATTGGGGAGCCCCAAGAGACGCTACAATGTCTCGTAACATTGAATGTATGAGGCCCATTTATATCTTTCCTAGTATTAGGTTGACCTACACAATAAAGTGGGCGTTTTGCAACAACTGTTTGATAGAAAATTGTTTCACATAATCTCTATGTACATTGATAATTCGGAACAACATGCCATGCTGCAATTTTCATTCCATAGTCTACTTCCACCCAATTTTGCGTACAGATTCACGTCATCCCATCAGATTATGTTGCACCTAAATCTTAGAAATCCGCAATGGTGGCGCCCACAGATTTAGAGCTGTGTTGTGTAGGTGAAGAAACCTTATTGAAGAAGAAAAGACGATCAATGTGTACAGATATTTTGGGTTTTTTATTATCTAATTTCATGCCTTCTAAGAATATCAAAAGGATGGTCTTGCCAAAGGGATTTTCTCTAAGTGTATACAATACAAAGCCCCAACCCTAACCCTTTACTCTTGATATCTTTTAGGAGAAATACAGAAATTGTATAAGCAGGCTAAGTACTCTGGATGGAGTTTAATATGAATAAATAATTTGACAAGCAAAGATGAATATTACCAGATGTTTTCTTCAGATTGAAACTACCTACTCTATCATTTTTATAGAAAAAATAATGACGTTCCAAGAAAAGATAAAGAGCTAGATTTATGGTTGCCTTTTATTCTAAGTCTAGTACAATGTATAACCTTGATATTGTTAAAGCATCATCTGAATATCAACAAAATCACTTAGCTATAAACAAAAATAAGATTCCTTTCATGAGAGTGTTCGACTGGTTGCCATCATATCAATGTCTGTGTTGAGACACGTCCACAAAGGCTCCAGTCTGATAACTTCCTTATGAGGATTTTTGATTTATGTGCACCGTTCTATTACGTGTAATTAATCATCTCTTATATCAGGTCCGACTTACATCGCAAGGAATCTCAACATATTAAGATACCGGCGAGGCTTGGATTTGCTGTTTTCACCTAAATGTCTGTGACGCTGATAGACTAAAAGCCTCAAAGAGAATAAGCCGGGATGGAAATGTCAAAGAAACCAAAGTAGAGTATTTATTGATATGTATTCACTTTTCAAAGGGACTTTGAATTGATGGCGATGTACCATTTACGTCGTACACTGAAACAAGAATGTAACTAAATGAAGTCCATTATTTCTGTATAAAAATAACTTCTAGTTCTTTTAGGTTGGGCCTTGTGATGGATGGGGAACGTAAAAAGGAATGCTTTCACAGCACGGAAAGTTTGGATTAGCATTCCATTTTAACCATCTGCCATGATGACAGAATGGATAAAGGCTTTTCACTCTGAAAACATAATCTTAACGGAATACGTGTGTTTTTTCAATCTATAGCATGGTTGGACAAAGATATGAAAAGTACAATTATTAATTTTCTTGTATGCTCCTTATTTTATTTTGTAGCATAGGCTAATTTTAACTCGATCATGCCACTTCTGGAAAATGACATTATGTTACTGGACGTCATTTTGGTTCTGTGTTACAGTATTGGCGCTTTTTTCCAAAAAAAAACCCTAGTTTACATACTCAACAACCTTAATTTTTCTCCTTATTTATGGATACTTCTAGCAAAATGTCCTACAAAGCACCTGCTTGTGAAATTTCTCTATATAGTGATTCCAATAAAGATGGCGCAATACACATTGTACTATTGACATTCGAACCCTGGGCATGTCTAAATAAGAACAATTGATCCCTTTGGACTTATGATGTAACAACAACTTGTTGCGTTTATTTCAATGGCCGGGAAAAACTATATAGATTTTAATGATATATTGTATAAAACTCGACATTGCCCCAAAACATGGAGAAATCCCTGTGATTCGAGTACTGTAGATTGATCCAGATTTAATTGACGATCCTTTCTAGCGTACGTTGACCGTTAGAGACTTTTTCTGTAATTCAGGCGTTAAGCTTGAAGTAAGGACCCCTGGAGAACTATGAAATCATCCTGGGTGATTATTATGTACAATGCTTGCGTGGAATATGAACATTAAGTAAGGAACTTTATGTCTTATGTTTCGCGTCAGCTAACATTTAAATAATTGTTTTCGATAGTTTGGGGAAATAAGACTATAAACTCGTCTGGTAGCGTCAAAATAAGGGCTTCGGAGGGATCGTTGTTGAAGTGACCACGTTTCCTTCTACAATCCACCGGGTGTCAATGAAATGCATAAAGGTACTGCACTCAATAGCACTGTGTTGCAAAACAAAAATTATAACTGAAACTGCAAATACAAAATCTAAAGACCAAAGAGCTTACCAAAATGACAACGAAGGGAAATCAAGCGGACAAGAGGAACAATTCTAGTAAGTCCACCTTTCTTTCTGAGTCCACCTTTCCTTCTTAGTCCACCTTTCTTTCTAATGACAAATATGGATAATGATCATATCCCAATACATAGTACAAAATCAACATTTCAGAAAATCATAAAGCGAAGGCATTCAAAACCAGGACAAAACAAGAACCAAAACAAACAAAGAAAAACCTCCACCATATGGAAAGAAGCGAACTCCCAATATGGGAGTGAGACCAGGAACCCAGGAAGAGTCAGCATCTCCTGCTTGCATGCAACACCCGTCACTTCAATTCGGTAGGATTGTCACATCCGGTTACTTCCATTTCGGAAGATAAAAGTGTTTTCGGTGGTCAGATGGTTCAAATGGTCTAAGACAGAATATCGTCCACCATTCTGGAGAGTGGAACATCACGATTTCCCCGTATCGACCGTAGAACTTCCTCAGTGACGAGGTAAGTTGGCCACAAACGTATCCCTGACCGAGAAGCTTATTTGAAAGACGCCTAGCTCTCAGAACAAAATCTGTATATTTGGTACTTGCTCTGGCATAGCGTATCAACTGAGATATGAACACGTCATGAGCAGGCGATGAAGGGATGTTGCTGCTCAGAAAAGGAAAGTTTGTAATGTTGAAATTGAAGTCGTCACGTTTGTCATAGTGTAATCCGCGAATTTTGGATTATTGATGGGCATGCAGCACATCGTCTATGTATCTGTTAGTGAAGTTAAAGTTATAGAAGCTACGTATCTATTCCCTTCAGAGACCAAAGATTGAATAAATTCAGCATCGTACGAGTAATGAAAAATGTTTGCAAGGAGTGGGGCACAATTGGTTCCCATTGGTGTTCCGACAATTTGCTGGAACATGTTGTCGATCAGGAAGTTTAACATCTGAATAATATCTGCTTCGGTTTACTTATTTTTAGAATTGGACTTTTCTTTTACAATAAACATTATAAAAGTACCCATCAGTAATTCAGTCTCATAGTCGAGAAGGCAAGGCAAAATCATTAGATTTTCCACAGGAACGGTTGCGAACCTCGGAATGAACAAAATTCCGAAACAAAGAAGATTTTGACATAATTAACAATAATAAATCTATATTTGCGATTGCCGTTCTTGTATGTAAACGCATTACTTATGATTTTGGCGAGTCTTTCTTTCAATTTAGAATGTGGCATTGTTGTGTAAAGTGTCGAAAAATCATAGGCTTTGATCGAATGGACTGTATTAAAATGAGTGGATTTCAGATGTTCAAAAAGTTTCTTGGAATTATTTCAAATCCGCATATGGTTTTTACCGCTTCGGGAATATACCGTCGAACAGTATTTTTGAAGTCTAGATTTGATTTCAGTTAAACCTTTGGTGAGTAAGATCGATACAGATTTCGTTGAATGTTTTGAGGAACCAGCGATGAAACGTTGTTTGTACGGATTTTTATGCATTTTAGGTATGCAAAAAAAAATTGGTAAATCTAAATCTAAATTGTTCGTGTAATAGCAAAAGGAAGTAAGAGCTGATTTGTGGTTATCTATTGTTTCCAAGGCAGAAAAGTTTATCGGAGTGTAAGTAGGATTTCCAGGTGTCGAATTCAAACCCAACTCTTTCACAATTAGGGCTGTCGAAATAGTACTTTTTGCAGGTAAATGTGTAGTTATTGGCTTTGTCTGCTAGTGTGAAGACGTTATGTTCTAAGGTGACGTAAGTCCACCTTTCTAAGATCCCCTCCTTTCTTTTCTTGTCAAACGATATGACTGTGCTGGTGAAACCAGGAAAATCTTATGTCAAATGCTTACTTATTTTCAATGAGGGTAAGATCGCTCCAAGACCACGCTGAATTTGGAATCGCGAAAAAATATTCTCGCTAAAAATTGTGTTTGGTAAGGTATAACATAAATATGTATACAAGTTACATTTTTTTCTTATTGTACATGTTTCATTCTTCACAATCATATAGTGATCGGGTGTATTCTTACGATAAAAATAACTAAAACTTCAATAATGAAAGGTACAAAACAGTGAAGTCAGATGTCCATATTAGTTTGTTATTGAGGAATCGCAAAAAAATTGTACTCGCGAAAATAAAGTCACCATATTTTATCATATAATCGCGAAATTGATACTCGAGAAAATTTCTGGTTAAACGGTATGGATTATTAATTGAGAGCACTTCATCGATATATCTACATGTAGAATTGTAGGGACAGAAAGGACATTCAGACAGAAACTGGGATGGGCTTTGTTCTTCATTTTTTGGTCCTACCTACTTTACTTGCATAAGACATGGTGCATGGTTCATGTGATGTGTGAAAATAGTTAGTGCGGAGCGTTCAACAACGCTTTCCAGCTTAGATAAGCTGTCCGCCGTATTTCTTTGGAGTTTGTGACATTGTCTCCGTCTGTCTGTCCTATTTTCGAGCGGGGACGTTCTGTTTTGTACTTTTTCCAAATTTTGCGAGCATTTTGATTGTAATTTTTGGAATATGGTTTCGGCTTTTGTGTTTGACTTTCATTCACTGACTAAATTGGAGCGTTTTGTATGTGTCTTTCCGTGAGAGCAAAGACTTACAAACTCAAAGATATCAGCAAAAAGTGGAGCACAACTGCTTCTAATTGGAATTCCCACTTTTTGCTGAAAGGCCATTCCATCAAACACCACAAATATGTTATCGATCAGAAAGTTCATCATTCTGATTACATAATCCTCTGTGTATCTATCACTGTAATCAGAATTTTCTCTCACAAAATAAGTTTTATTGTAACCCGTAACAATGTACCTGTATTTGCGATTGCCATCTTTGCTGCTGAATTTCTAATGATTTGAGAGACTCTTCTTCACTTAACCTTAAGTCTTTGGTCATATTTCATTGTTTAGATTGAGGATAACTGACGAGGGTTAAGTACCCGAAACGTGCATGTTTGGTCCATGCTGCAAATTTAATATATCTGTTCTTAAATGATGCTATGAATTTGACGACGTGTTAAATTTCAATTAAGAATGTGGAATCGTTGTGTAAAGAATCGAAAGATACATTCTTGAATTTGTCCCTATTCATGTGTTCCAAAAGTTCTTTTGAATGTTTCAATATCCACATTCGGTTGATACCGCTTCTAGAGTAAGTTGTTTTACAGTACTTATGAAGACCGTATTTGATTTCTGAAAATGATCGATATAGATGGAGCATTCTGACGATTCAGCTATAAAGCATTTGTGTGTATGGTGTTTTGTGCATTTTTGGAATACACAGTACTAGACTATATATAGTCGATAAACAGCCAAAACAAAGAGAATACAAAGACGAAAAATGAAGACTCATTTAAAAGATTGTTTTCACTTAAAAATGACGATCAAACAAAGCAGAGCACTGAAATACGAAAGACAAAGCAACAAAGAGATGGACACCAATTAATCTCATATTACAAGTTGGTTACAGTAGTACTGGAACACTACATATCTCCTTTCTTCTAAATCCTTTGTATATAGCACCATGGAATGAATTTCAGCAGAGAATCAAGCATTAACTGATTTCGAGACATTTTTGTTTTCGGACTACCCCCCCCCCCCCCTTCGCCACTCGTATTGAAACATTTAAGTGATCGATGATTGAAACAAGGAAAGGAGACCTCCTAATAATGCCCTTCAGGCGTGACAACAAACATGAGGAAGTATCCTGTATCTCATCGACAGGATACTTGTAGCATTACGATTTATAAATAAAACAAGGAAATGGTTATCTGATGAGTTGAGAAATATGAATTCGGTACAATGACTGGCCAGGTGGAACATCGTCATTGAGGCAAGAAAAAATTACCTTGAGGAAGCTATTATCATCTTTCTCGTCATATACTCTTGAATAAATTTTTTAAGTTCACATTTGTCATATCGAGGTGCAAAAAAGAAGAGAATTCTATAAACAGTTGATTCGTAAAGAGAACGCACATACCTGCAACAACCCCCCCCCCCCCCCATAAATTCTTGATGAATTGAAAAAGATCATATAATTTATTTTATCTAATTTATTTTATTCTATCATTCTATTGAACATGAATAAGTAGTTTGATGTATGTTCATCTTTTTATGTAATATACTAAATCAGCAAGAAGAAATTGTATCATAAAGTACAATAATAGACAGTTTACATCTCCTTGGGGCGAAATTCGAAATAGCAATTTTGTTGCTTCTATTTTTGATCATCCCAATCAACAAGCTTATTCTGCTAAACAAGACTGAAACCATTTTCCCCTTACGATGCAGTATAAGGGAAATAGATGTCTTCTTCGGGATAATTTATTCTGATCACTTAAGTAGAATGACAAGGCATCATTGGTACATGACCTACAAATAGGGGAAACTGTGCCAAAGTGTTGTAAAATGAAGATGCATTAATAATACGGAAGTGTTCCAGCTCTATACCTTCATGAAGAAGATTTCAAACCAATTTTTCTGCACCAGACACGTGTTTCGAATATTAAATTCTCATCAGTGATGCTTACAGCGGAGCCACCAATATTCATTAAGAAACGTCATTAATGTTCATTCCATGAATACCTATTTCCATTTCTGTATTTTCTATGTGTTAACCAGTAAGTTAATTAGTAAAATTCCATCATCACCTGTCTATGGTGTTATCATATAGCGGGGTTTTTTTTATTTTTATGTTATTGCAGAGCAAGCCCAAACTACAATGTCTTCGTTCTGAGGTAAAAAAAAAAACTACAGAACCAAGTTTGCCACTGCAAACTATTTTTGGAAGATAAAATGAAAACGTAAAACATTATAACATCTCGATGTCATCTCAGTGATGGAAGATAAGTCTGTTTAGCCGATTTTTTTTCTCGTTCTGTTCTATATTTTTTTCAAGAATTCCTGAGCCTTTTGATTGTGATTTTTGGACCATGATTTCGGTTTTTGTGTTTGACTTTCAATCACTGATTTAGGATTGAACAACCCTAAACACCAAATTAAACAAATTAACCGGATTGACTTTTTCTGCATGGCCAAGCAGACGGGTGTTGCTAGCAAACAGAAAAATTCTTACTCAAAATAGCACCTGTTCTCATCTTCATTCGGGGTTCAAGTTTGCTTCTTACAATTAGTGAATGAAAATTAAATACAAAATCAGAATCACAACAAATAGGCATACACATCCTTAAAAAACATAAAACAGAATAAATATTGGGAGGAGATTTCCAACAATGAAAACAGCGGACATTTTGAATGTTTAAATTAACTATATTCTTTGATAGAGAGGGGTTTTTTTTAATGTTCTCGCTGTCTGTTGGTGTGGTGGCTAGTTTATGACAAAGTGTTGATAGTGACGAGTCTTCATTGCTTACTGTGTCCAGTGCCTATTTTAAATTAGCAAGTTCAACAAGAAGTTCTGTCCAGTGTGTATTTTAAATCAGCAAGTTAAACAAGAAGTTTTGTGCTCAGTTTGGTGCTCTATTGTGAGTGCTGTTGAGATTGTCGTCAGGATCTTTTTTATCTCATTTGTGTCACACTTGTGTCTTTTGCCGAGTGGAGCTCGTAAAAAAGTTCCGCGCGAGGGGTTTGAAAGTAAGTGTTTAAAATTCTTTTCCCTGACATGGTCGCCATAGCACTTTCTATATAGACATAACCTCAGAGAGGCTTTGTAGATGTTGTTTTCATTTTCGTGCGTGAACATCGACGGCGGGTGCGGCTAGCCAAACAGGGGATGTTCACCCGGGCAAATGGTCCCACCCCTAGCTTGCTAGGGGTCCGTCGATGCTCAGTTTGGTGCTCTATTGTGAGTGCTGTTGATATTGTCGTCGGGGTCTTCTTGGGTATGGGTAATGACCATAGCCCTGTGTACAGCACAAAATCGATAATTCAGAAAATCAGAAACCGAAGGCATACAAAATCAGGATGAAACAGGAACCAAAGCAAACAAACAAAAACCTCCACCACATGAAAAGAAGCGAACCCCCGATATGGGAGTGAGACCAGGTTCCCAGGAAGAGTAAGCATCTCCTGCTTGCATGCAACACCCGCCGCTTCAATTCGGTAGAACTGTCACATCCGGTTACTTCCATTTCGGAAGACATAGAGTACAATCTTTGGTTGGATGGTTCAAATGGTCTATGACAGAATATCATCCACCATTCTGGAGAGTGGGACATCATAGTGTATGACGAGTTCCCCATATCGACCGTAGAACTTCCTCAGTGACGATGTTAGTTGGTCACAAACATATCCATGACAGAGAAGCTTATCTGAAAGACGCCTAGCTCTCAGAACAAAATCCGTATGTTTGGTACTTGCTTTGGCATAGCGTATCAACTGAGATATGAACACGCCATATGCAGGCGATGAAGGGTTGTTGCTACTCAGAAAAGGAAAGTTTGTAATGCTGAAATTGAAGTCGTCACGTTTGTCATAGAGTGATGTGTTCAAGTGACCATCAGTGTCGTAGACATGTCCAAGTAGGATGCTGAATTATTTTTCTCTGTAGTTTCTTTGACTTCAAGCTCCGAAGGATAGATACTGCTCAGGTAATCCGCGAATTTTGGATTATTGATGGACAACACATCGTCTATGTATCTGTAAGTGAAGTTGAAGTCAGAAGCTAAGTATTTTTTCCCTTCAGAGACCAAAGATTGAATGAATTCAGCTTCGTGCGAGTAAAGGAAAATGTCGGCAAGGAGTGGGCAAACTTTGAAATCACTGGAATCTCAATTTTGTCTGGGAAGCATAGAGATACTTCGGGATCACTTTGTCTGCCGTTCGTCTTTTGTCCGCTCTTTTCGCTGTCGGGGATCTCCTCTCTATGTCTGCTTTGTTCAATATTTTTCAAAAATTTGTATCCCATTGTTGAATTCTGATTTTGGGTTTTGGATTTGACTTATGTAATAACTTGAGTGGCGCCAACTACGATAATTTGATAACATTGTCCTTCGTTTGTCTCTGGTGTTATGTTGTTTCCTCCGTCAGTTTGTCCGTCTTTTTCTCCCCTAGTGAGAGTGCATTCCGCTGTATTCACGGTTGTGTATCTCCTCCCGATCTTTGTTTTGATATATATTTTTACAAGAATTGCTAGGCCTATGGACTGTGATCATGGGATTGGACAACACATCGTCTATGTATCTGTAAGTGAAGTTGAAGTCAGAAGCTAAGTATTTTTTCCCTTCAGAGACCAAAGATTGAATGAATTCAGCTTCGTGCGAGTAAAGGAAAATGTCGGCAAGGAGTGGGCAAACTTTGAAATCACTGGAATCTCAATTTTGTCTGGGAAGCATAGAGATACTTCGGGATCACTTTGTCTGCCGTTCGTCTTTTGTCCGCTCTTTTCGCTGTCGGGGATCTCCTCTCTATGTCTGCTTTGTTCAATATTTTTCAAAAATTTGTATCCCATTGTTGAATTCTGATTTTGGGTTTTGGATTTGACTTATGTAATAACTTGAGTGGCGCCAACTACGATAATTTGATAACATTGTCCTTCGTTTGTCTCTGGTGTTATGTTGTTTCCTCCGTCAGTTTGTCCGTCTTTTTCTCCCCTAGTGAGAGTGCATTCCGCTGTATTCACGGTTGTGTATCTCCTCCCGATCTTTGTTTTGATATATATTTTTACAAGAATTGCTAGGCCTATGGACTGTGATCATGGGATTGGGTTTGACTTTCATTCACTGATTACCATAATCACAAATGGAGCTGGAAATAGCCCCCCCCCCCCCCCCCCCCCCGACTATCAAATGGACCGTGCCTTACATAATTACAAATGGAGCTAGAAATAGTGAAAACTGAAGACTTCTGACTATCATAACAATAGCATTAACCCATGGACATACAGCTACAACACCAATACAGAGCGACAATTAGAACACTCAGTACATAATATAAAAGATACGCGTTATTTTGAATGGTACATTTAAATATAGTTATTCTGTCATACATGAATATCACATGTATGTTTGTTGTGACAATACCTTATATTTTGATACTGTGATTTACTCCGGGAATTATTTGAAATTTGTATTTGTTCAAGAACGAGCAAGGTCAATATTTCAATGGAAATTTCTTAATACAAATTGTATCTATTAGATAAAAGCAGCCCATTTCTCAGAGTGCTTTACTTTTTATATTTATGTATATGTAGCTATAATTGTACATATGAAACTGTAGCATTTGTTAATCTATAGACGACATCAAATTAGTATACGTTCTCATGACATCGGTCTCTATAGAATAATTCAGCAATTACCACCAAAACGACAAGGCAAAAAATAGGTTAATTTAAACAGTATATCACACTGGGGATAGCAAAAGTTACTAGCGAATATGTTTGATATGAATGAAAAGTGAGCAATTAGCAGGAATGTTCAGAGCGTAAAATTGCCGTAGATTACTGCATATAACAGAATGTCATATGGTGAACAAGTCTCACCATCAGAGGTCTATAGTCGGTCGGTTGTATAATGTCCCTCTAATTTGTATCATACAACGTTAAACACCATCGGATCAAAGTGAAACATAAAGCCTATTGTTTTTCTGTCAGATCCATTCTTATCGGGCGGAACAAATAATGAAGTCAGACCTTAATGATGACAGATCTCACAGTGATACCATTAGCAGAAATATTCCTTGTCCAAAAAATCCGTCATTCAGGAAGTATAATGGATTATGAAAGCTAACGTCTAATTTTCATCTTCTGTACGCATTCTGAACCACTGTGAAGATAAGAACTTATAAGATGCCCCTTGCTTTATGCAAATATTTTCAGATATTAAATTCATATGCTGCTTTATTTCAATATTCACCACAATTGTGAATGCAATTGACATATTTGTTTTTCTATGATTTTACGCATTTATGAGTAAAAAAAGGTAATCGTAAATATAAATTCATTGTCGTAAATTTCGACAAAGCTGACTTTGTAAAAGAGAAATCTGAGTTTTAAAAAAGTATACCGAATCAAATGTCATTAAGATGTTGAATTTCATGATTGATAACATTTTTGTGGTCTTTGGAGGTAAGGTCTTTCAACAGGTTGTTGGCATTCCAGTGGGAACCAATTGTGTCCTGCTCCTTTCTGACATACTTTTATACTCATACGAAGCTGAATTTATTCAATCCTTGATCCCTTAGGACAAATGACAGTTAGCTCTTTACTTCAACTTCACGTATAGATCTGTTGTCCATCAATAATCAAAAAATTGCAAATTACCTTCGTGCAATCTATCCCGTTGAAATTGGTGTTAAAGAAACGACAGAGACCGTTAATTCAGCGTCCTATTTGGATATCATGTTGTCTTTTGACGATCATGGTAATATGAACACGTCACGACTTCAATTTCAATATCACAAATTTTCCTTGTCTGAGTAGCAACATCCCTTCGTCACCAGCATTTATCATTTTCATTTCTCAATCAATACGTTATGCTCGGGCAATCTCCATGTGCTCAGATTTTATTCTAAGAGGTAGACGGCTTTCAGTTAAGCTTCTCAGTCAAGGATACATTTGTGACCGACTAACATCGTCACTGGGGAAGTTCTGTGGTCGATATGGGGAAATGGTTGCACACTATGACGTCCCCTTGTCCATAGTCATAAATGATATTCTGACGTAGACCTTTTGTGTTATGACATACCAATTTATACGTTTGTCTTCCTTTGAGTTACCGATTGTGACCTTTCTACCGAAATGAAGTGGCGGCCGTTGCATACAAGCAGGAGATGCTCACTCTTCCTGGACACCTGATCTCGCTCCTTCGCAGGGAGTTCACTTCTCTTCGTATGGTAGGGTTTTTTTTTATTTCTGTTCCTTTGCATTAGTTCTGGTTTTATCCTGGTTTTGTATGCCCTTGGTTAGATGATTTTCCGATTGACGATTTTGTACTTCTTGATGGGGATATGGTTTTTCCTATCACACAAATAAAAATTTGACATGGAAGGGGAAAAATAATAGCTTATTCTTAAAAACCTTCCCTGGTTCCACATACCCAAACTTTAAATACGATATCATAGATTTTTTAAAAATATTTTCTAAAATTTGATCAGATATTTTAGAGTTTCTAAGACAAATCTTAGAGAAAGCTGCAACATCATGACTACAGAAGCTATTATAATTGTTACTGCCACTGAAAGCTAAATTTATGTTTTAAAGATTTTTCGTAGGGGCGTTAAAAATCATTAATTTTCATAGCTATTTTGAATCACTTTTTACTGTTTTTTTTTTTAACAAAATGTATTGATTTTCAGGTTCTCATTATTTATAGTACATATTTTATGCATAATTGTTTCTTCTTAAAATCTCTAAGCTTAGTAACGTAAGGTAAAACATTAATTATACTTATTAATTAAACATATGTTTAAAGCTTTTCAGGAAATGTTCATTAAATAAATGAATTAATTTCAGATCAAGCTTTCAAACTTATAAAAAAAACCTGTTTTATACAAGATAAAAAAATCTTCATCTACATAAGTTCATATCATAAGCGAGCACATATTTTTTTCGAGTGTAGGTTTTATGGATAAAGATGCCATCAAGACCAAAACAGTAAAATGATATCCTGAAAGCTAAATGACTCGGTAAGAGAAATCACTTAAATTATACGAGGGAATTTATCTTCCGATGAAATTTATTATGTGTAACCTCACAAACATGTATTCACTAATGAAACATTTCAACTGTGGAAGATTTTCAAAGATGATAAATTATTTCTACTCCGATAAAAATTGCCTAAAACCACGATGTTTACGGAAAAACTTGCATTTGCAAACTTTTCCCTTAGAGAGGATGGATTCATCAATTAGCGAAAAAGAAATATTTTATTTTCTCTCACATATATGTCGTCTTAAGATTTTTTCCTATTTTGGAGTCATTAATTGACATTTTATACGACTGAAGTAACATGTAAATTCTATACAAAGAACATAATTGGTTCACTACTTACCGGAATCAAGTTTCCTTATTGACCGTAATGGTTTTCTCTCTTACTCTCTCCCTTCCAAATTAAGCAGATAAGCTATGATGGATAGAAGTAAGTGTCCATGCCAAAATGCTCTTTACATACGATCTTGACAGGCTTTCAGTATTTAGAATGGCTGTATCGAGGAGCAAATCAATTGTTCAATATCGTTCGGTTGCTGCTTATGCCATCTTATGGAATGCCATAAACGAACGCGCTCAAATTTGGCGTAACACCGCGAATATGAATCCAATTGGCTGCGTGAAGGATTTGATATAAATATGGAAGAAGCCGTTAAAAGTCTCACGGTTTAGAGCATCGCCTAATGATACATTCTGAAACATTTTTGACCCAAGTTTCAAACAGCATTGTCATATCCTGTATGGCAGAAAATCAAATACGACAATGCATTGTTTAAAAGGCAGTTTGTGTGTTTTGTTTGGTATCTCTTACTGAGGATCATACCCTACTCGAATGATATTTCCGACTCTGAACCCAATGTTTAAAGTTGTAGACCATTATAGAAAATGAAGAAGTTCATCAAAATTTATTATTTTGGTCCTCGGTTAAAGGAAACATACAAAACGTCCACATGTCATTGGTGTAGAAACATGACAACCACATCCTTATTCGTCTTTTTAGTCATAAATTTGCAATTTCTATACAATCACAACGTTTATAATATTCTCTAGTCCTCAGATAGTGAGTTGATATCATGAAGCCGCATTTCACCTCTATGATCATCAATCAGGAATGGGTTGAGTTTCTGTAGAAATCTACCGTTTTTAGTTTTAATTTTATTCAAATGGCATATTTTGCTATTTGAAATTGGAATAAGCTCGCGCACATTCATTGGTGTCTGTACTTGGCGTCAATATTATGGGCAGAAATTAAAAACTTACTAGAAATTATTTTTATATTTTACTATTTATTAGTTTTGGAAGAAGGGAGGAGATCTCCAACAAGACCCCGTTCCAGCATCAACAGCAGAACACCAAAACACCCGATGCAAAAACACAAAGGACGAGTACAGCACGAGACGGAAAAGAGACACACGACATCACTGTGTATAGCCGTACACCAGATATTGGTACTATTTGTCGGCGTATTGGTACTACCGAGGCGGTAAACAAGTATGACATAGGTATAACCTTTAGCATTTGACAATGATTTGTGAAGAAAATATGATCTTATATGGAGTGAACTTCAAGCAAATAATTCCGTGATGGTAAAGGAACAAAGGATTTGATCGGACGATAATAGTAAAATAACACAAAATGGGGTACCTAGTACACATAAAATTGCACATGTATGAAGTTTATATTATTTTTAACGAAAGAAAGTACTATTGCAGATCATGATTCTGTGCACAGTCTATGTAGAAGTTCATAACTATTAAATATTAATCAAGGGTAATGTAGAAATTGCATCTATATTTTACATACGAGCTCAACAAAGAAATTGTTTGTGTACGGCATGTTATTAGCTAACTGTACGGCGTGTTGAAAAACAGGTACTAGCATTCCTAACAGATAAAATTCTCAAGCTAAAGACTCATGCAGATAAACTTATAGTTTTAAATTTCTTTCTTTCTTTAAAGATGTATATACATATGCGTATGAATGCTATATACAAAGCCCCAAAACCACGTGAGCCTCGAGTACGCGTAAGGTATTACGTACACTTGTCTCGAGAAATTGCCATGTGAATAATTTGCATGGTCACCTTCATGTTGACCCAATATTTTGTCGGAAGATATTTCATCGACCAATTTTTTATTGGGGGAGGGGGGGGTCGAACATAGTTTCGGCTTTTGTGTTTGTCAAATTGACTTTCATTTCCTGATTCAAAGCAGACTCGACGAGTTTCAACAAAAAGCCATCATTGCCTATATTTCGCGTCGACGAGGTGATTTATCGACGAAGCGCGATGCCTTGTTAGTTTTGAACTTGACTTGCATTTACTGATTCGAAGCAGACTCGACAAGTTTCAACAAGAAGCCATCATTTGATTTTTTTTCCAAAACAATGACCCCCCCCCCCCGAAGAAAAACTGAAAAAAAATGCATTGAAACATTTAATTTTTATAAGTACCCCAAATTTTTTCGACATCCTCTACTGGGCAGATGGACAACATGGACAAGTTACATTATACTTAAAATTGACAAAAGGAAAAAAGTATCCTCGTCCGGGATTTGAACCCACTCGGAAAGATGTAAAATAAAATTCAGATGCAAATGTGATAACCACTACCACCACAGAGATTCTTCACATACATGTGTATTTTACAGTCAGATTTAAAACTTACAAAAATCTTATGCATACAAAATCAAATATTTACAATTTACTTCATAATATTTTTCAAATATTTATACAGCCAATCTACTTCTGTCCTCTCGTGCGGTAATATAATTACTTTTCGAACGATACTGTAGTAGAATTTAAAAGAAATTTCTAACGACAGGGGATGTTTCAAAGTTCATTTCAAGGAACGGGCACATGCGGTCGCGCGAAGCGCCATCTGGTATCAAAATTGAAGTTAGCATTGACGAAGCAATAATAGCATTAAGACGAAAGGATAATGGCAGAAAGAAGGATGTCATAACGCATGGTATAATGACAGTTATGCATTGACGAAGGACAAATGTAAAATGCAGGGAAGCAAAATCACACAAAGAAGAAAGATAAAGTCAATTTGAAATGAAAGCAAGACAAATGAACATGGAATAATCAAACATTGAACGAAGCAACATATCATGAAGTATGTAAGCTTTTGACCCTATTCCCCCTCCATAAAAAATGAGCATTTCTGACAAAGTCCGAAAAGATGTCATAAACACGTCAAAACAACAACACTTGTTAAGACATCCTTCTAGATCATCCAGATGCTTTCGATTTGTCGATATGTACTTCTGTTCTGAAAAAGAAGTTTGTCAAAGGAGGGTACCCCCGTGACCTACTTTTGCCCGTGGTAGCGCCACCTAATGACGGAACCGGACGAAAAACAAAAACAAAGCTTGTAGGGGACCATGAGTACTTCATTTCTACCAAGCTTCATTAAAATCCCTTCCGTGGTTCTGGATAAGATGTCCAGTTTGTATGAAAATACCCCCCCCCCCCTCTCTTTCTTCACATAAGAAAATAAAATCATAAAAAAATCATGAAAATAAAAATTTCAACCAAAATCAATATGAAACCACTGATTGCCTTAAATATGGCAAACATACAGGTATTGAGGGCATAAAATCACATGTTTTTGGGGTTATTCAAAGGAACAGTTCTCTCTAGATCATCCTGATGCTTTCGGTTTGTCGATATGTGCTTTGGTGTGTCAAAGGAGGGTACCCCCTGGCCTGCTTTTGCTTGTGGTGGCGCCAACTGTTGACGGAACCGGACGAAAAACAACACCACCTGTAGGGAGCCACGAGTACTTCATTCCTACCAAGTTTCATCAAAATCCCTTTAGTGGGTCTTGAGAAGTCGAAAATGTGAAAAGTTTACGACGGACGGACGGACGACACCACACTATGACAATAGCTCACTTGAGCTTCGCTCAGGTGAGCTAAAACCACTTATTGACATACAGGTGCTGCTTTCCACATGCAGTGGCGGATTCAAGGGGATGACGTAGGGGGCGCACGCCCCCCCCCCCTCCCCCCCCCCCCTAAAATTTGCAAATCATACGTAAAACGATCATTTTCCATATAAAAAAGAGTAAATTTTTACTACCTGTCAGATAATATAATTGTCTTCATCAATTTCAATTCTTTAATCAATTTCAGTAAGAGAATGGCTTCGAAAAGGCTGAAATGCGTTAGCTTCCGGGAGGCTTCGCCTCCCTGGTCATCCTACCAGACCCCTCGCCGTTTTACGCCCCCTCTAACTCAAATCTAGATCCGTCACTGACATGTGTCATAACGCCGCTATCATACATTTATGTATGTGCACCACAGGGCTGTCCTTCTCTTTTATTATAAATATTTTTTTAAAAATGCATGCATAACACGAAAATTACGCCTTATGACCTGAGTGTTATTCAATACACCAGAGAAGTGAGTGGAGAAGAAACAAAGGAAATTTGTCTTAATTTCTAGAGAGTAGAAGCCATGCGCGCATCCAGCTTTTTTTCATCGGGGGTGGGGGGCTAAAAGGCCGGGGGTCTGGGGCCGCCTTTAGGCCCCCAGTGGGTCCAGGACGAAGCCCTGGTGGGGGACCATGGGCGAAGCCCCCTGAAGCGCATGGATTTCCACATTTTAATCGCCTGTAAACAATGCGAACTTAATACCTAAAACTGAATATGGAAGCATATGGAAAGTATGGTAATTAACACAACTGATAAAAATAATTTTAATACAATTCAATATAAGTATGTCTTAGTTGATGTATCCTTTCATACAAGAGTTTTATGTATTTGGCGAGCGAAAGCGAGCCGGAAAAAATCCATATGAAACGATTTAATCTTATGTCGTATTTGGACACCCCCCCCCCCCCCCCCCGAGATCTGTCAGAGGTGGGGACCATGGTCCGTGGACCCCACCTCTTTCAAATCTCATGGGGGGGGGGGTTCGGGCCTCCGGTCCCCCCCCCCTTTCTGGATCCGCGCATGGTAAAAACAATAAAATTAGCATATTGGGGTTCTTGTCCTGCTGTGAGTAGCAATGTTTTATGAATACATTCACACCCTTGAACTCTTTCGTAGCAAAAATGTGTAAAGACAGATGATGGATCAAGTGACGGACAGGTACATATAGTAGGTGGATTGTCATCTTCGTTCCATAAGCGCCGAAATTGCTTTGCAACTCCGACCTCAAAAGCAAGTCGCCGTACACTACCTATTTCAACATGCCGTACTGTAAATTCTTTTTCGTCAAGCAATATGCCGTACACCTGGTGTGTATCTTTTTGGGAAAAATACACGTTGTTCTTAGTAAGATCTTTACAAATCCATGAAATCATGATACAGTGATCAAATAGTAAAACATAGATATATTGCAAGTCTAGAAAAAAGTGCAATATGCGAATTTAAATCCAAATAAAGTTCTCAGTATGGAAAATTTTACGGTACTAGGTGATGCATTTTGCTTTTAAAAGTTAAAAAGTCTTCTACTTAGACATATCTTACTCATATAACTTCAAGGATGACTTTCTGTAGTAATGCATTATACAGTTGCTTTTGAAGGAGCTGCCAGATTCAAATAAAAACTATGTTAGAAAGGGACACTCACATCTTATTTGTTAAAATCTCTCGCCTCAGTAGTACCAATACGCTGACAAATAGTACCAATATCCGGTGTCGGCTATACACCGTGGACATGTAAACATCAAACACAAAAGACTACACATAAACCGACGAGACCAATGGGCAACCGGTGCCGACTTTGGACGGCCCTTTGTTACGCAAGTAGCAAATGGTGTGGTTATCCTGGATTACGTGCGCACAACCCTCTCACTTCTCCAATTACCCAGAGGTCTCGAAGAACGTACAATTGTGGTGTAAAACAACCTCCTCACTGTAAGATGACATCACACAAATATTAGTTGTACAAATTTGAAAATAACGACAAGCTTATCACTTTGATAATGATAGAAAGATACAGTTTGTGTCTTACTTGTTTTTCTGTGCGTGTCTGTTCTGTGTATTGCTTTGGGTGTTTGGGGGTTTTGCTATGGGTGTTGCAACCGAGTGTTGTCGGAGATCCCCTCCTTTCTTGTTGTTTTTATATATTTATATAAAAAGCCGATTATATATATTACAACTTAAGTGCAAAATAATTAATTTGAAAACACTATCATTAATGTTAATACATATTTATTCCTCCCTCATGTATTCATTGTCAATAGACTATGAAAATAAGCACATAAGATAAGCATAAAAGACAATACTACGTAACAGCCAAGGTGTTTTATTTTCGGATCCTTAAATAACGTGAAGCCAGGAATAGAAGAAAACTGACAAGTAAAGTACAAGGTAGATTGTAAGACAAATACCTTCTAATTCCTTACGACCTTATCGTTCCTCGTGTTTGTCTGAATAAGTAGAGCAATGTACTTTTTTGTGAAGTGAAACATACCGGGTTCATGCTGGCGTGATTTCTGTCATTTTTCAAATGTTTGATAAATTGAAGACTAGTATATATCAAAGAACTTCCGCTTTAATGTCATGTTGACATTTTTGGTCAACTGTAAAATTTCATTCTTCTTATATTCTATTTTTGAATATTATTTGGATATCCTGTTTTTCAGCCTCGAGCATCACTGATGATACATTATTTCAATTTTGTTGAAATACACATATGGTGCACTAGATCATTACGATAGAACATATGATTATTTTTCAATATGATTTATGATGATTAAGTTAAGTTATGGGTATTACACAACCTGTCTTTTATGGTGATATGATAAACAAAATAAAAAGGATCAAAGGTAGGCAGCATAACCATCGAAAATGCGTCAGAATCATCAAACGCCTTTTATACCGTGGATATGATCCTAATGTCACCAGACGGACACTAGGCTTGGTACTTGACCAATCTACAGTCTTGTACAAGCGCATCCTTGAGACTTGCACTTTGACTGACTGTGACGACGGGACTCCATGACGGGCCCTGTCCAAACCTCTTTAGAGAAGACAGGGCCCCGGCCACCTGTCCTCTCTGAATGTCAGTCGGACTCCTCGGGTGATTACATACATGAGCTCGCTACAGCCGGCAGAGCACGGACTGTATTACGCATGCCCTCTTTTTATATCCATTTACATATTCATCTGTGTCTCTGGGGCCTCTGCGTTTCGCGGTCTTGTTTGTGTAATGTCATCTTACAAAGAGGAGGTTCTTTTACACCACAATTGTACGTTCTTCGAGACCTCTGGGTAATTGGAGAAGTGAGAGGGTTGTGCGCACGTAATCCAGGATAACCACACCATTTGCTACTTGCGTGACAGATGGCCGCCCAAAGTCGGCACCGGTTTTCCATTGATCTCATCGGTTTATGTGTAGTCTTTTGTGTTTGATGTTTAAATGTCGTGTGTCTCTTTTCCGTCTCGTGCTTTACTCGTCTTTTGTATTTTTGCATCGGGTGTTTTGGTGTTTTACTGTTGATGCTGCAACGGGGTCTTGTTGGAGATCTCCTCCCTTCTTTTTAACATGTACATCTCGTATATATTCATCAGAATTTATTTTAGAAATTTCAAGATTTTTTTGATAACAGAGATGTTCGAATGTGTTGAAGAAAAAGACGATCGACCGATGTTGATCGAACTTTGTTACATGTGCCCTCTGGGACTTCTGGTCCACCAGCAGTGACACTCACCAAGTGGTTCAAATGTTAAACGAACTGTGGTAAACGGGGCTTGGATAAAGATCATTGTTTCCTTTGTTCTTAATGACACGGTTTGTTCCTGTGATTGGCTAGTGTGGTTATAGAATCAGCGGTTATGAGAGCAGATTCCCGTTTAGTATGCTCTGTTCTTCGTCAAATGCTTGAATTACCTTTCGTCTCGGACAGTATTAGTGGCCGATAAACACGAGCATTGTATCTAATTGTACAATTTCATTGCTCCTTCATGGAACTGTGCGTTTCAAAACCTGCATTTTATGCTAACATAATTAACAACATGAGAAGGATCAAAGGTAGACAGCATAACTATCGAAAATGCCTCAGAATCATCAAACGCCTTTATACCGTATAATCTAATATGATCCTAATGTCGCCAGACGGACACTAGGCTTGGTACTCGACCAATCTACAGTCTTGTACCAGCGCATTCTTAAGAGTTAAAGAAGATCCTGTCGACAATCACAACAGCACTTACAAAAGAGCACAAAAAATGAACCAGGTGCCCGGGAGGAGTAAGCATTCCCTGTTGGCTAGCCGCACCCGCCGTCGAGGTTCATGCATGAAAGACTTAAGACTTGCACTCTGACTGACTGTGACGACTAGACTTCATGACGGACCCTTTCAAACCTCTTTAGAAACGACAGGGCTCCGACCACCTGTACTCTCTGAATGTCAGTCGGACTCCTCGGGTGATAACATATATGAGTTCGCTACTGCCGGCAGAGCACGGACTGTACTACGCTCATCCTCATTTTATATCCATTTTCATATCCATCTGTGTTGCTGGGGCCTCTGTGTTTAACGGTCTTGTTTGTGTGTGGTCAATCTAAAAGTGAGGAGGTTGTTTTACACCATGATTGTTCGTTCTTCGAGACCTCTGGGTAATCGGAAAAGTGGGAGGGTTGTGTGCATGTAATCCAGGATAACTACACCGTCTGCTTCTTACGTGGCAGATGGCCGTCCTAAGTCGGCACCGGTTGCCCATTGGTCTCAGTGGTTTATGTGTGGTCTTTTATGTTTTCATGTTTCTATGGTGTGTGTTGGTGTTCCTTTTATCTTTTGCGTCTCTTTCTGTGGATGTCTGCAGTGTTTTTGCATTGGGTGTTTTGAAGTTTTGATGTGGGTGCTGCTTTCTTTTTTTATTGGATACCTATAATTATATAGTTTAAGTTTAACATAAAAATCATTTAAAGAGAATTGATTAAAACTTCCTTAGGCTGAATTTGCTTTTACCTCTAAAAATGCATTTTGAAAATAAAACCCCATCAAATTGTGACGATGAAATGTTTACCTTACTTATTTTTAGAAATCACACAGTCCTTATTGATATTTGTAAAAATGGAAACATCTTCCATTTCTTAATAGGAAATAAATATTACAGTTCATAGCGTTACAAAAAGATTTTTCCAAATATTTCAGGTTCAACATGAATTGACTCAATAGTTTAATATGCAACTAGGAGCTCATGCCTGTACATGTGCAATTACGGAATCAATTTCAGATACAATTAATGTTAGGTAATTCTCTAAAGTATCATCAACGGTGACTCAATGTATTATCAGGTCCGTTTTCAGCGCTCCTTGAAACAATTATCTGTAATAAATCATGTGTCAACTCAACCAGCTTCATCTAGAGACAAATATCATAGGAATCGCTTCAGTATAGCATTGTCCTACACAGAAAACCAAATTAACTTCAAAACAGAAAACATCTGCGTATTAGTAAAAGACAGATCATTTATCAAAGTAAAATAACAATCGTCTAGGTTATTTGAAAAGTTACTTCTCTTGAACATTTCTGACACATGGCAATGACTCGGTTTCCCTCTCTGTCTCTCAAGTCGGGAATTTTATCTCTTTACTGACTTAGGACCAAATCATTTTCCTTTACTCTAGAGTATATACTTTGGCAGAGGGTTTTTATTAATTCCTTGAATCTTTTCCACTGGACCAGTAAATCAATATCCCCCACAAATGTTTACCATGAAAGTTTGAGTGTTTAGGACCTGTCACTTTTTTTAAATCACCATTATGCCTCAGTTGCCATTACTCTTTTAGGACCCATAGCGACAGATTATGGAAACAGCGAAGGAAAAGATTAATGACATCTAGTCACCTGTGGGGATTCCGGACGGAATTAGATTCAGAAATGATATTACATTCACTAATATTCTGCATTTCACCATGTAATGGAATGATAGAACAAGAAATGTGGAAGCAAAAACTAAATTACATAAAATCTTTGCCATATATAGTCCAATTTCCAGCGACGTTTTACCAAATTGAATTTCAATCTTAGTGATAGAAATTCCAAAGCCCTTTGGACTCCTATTTTGGACAGTTTACCTTGAGTAATCTTCTTTTTAGTTGAAGTCAAGTTATTTATCCAAATTTCGTAGCAATTGTTTTTAGAAAAAACTTTATTCTTCCCGACTTTTTTTAACGTTTTCATGCAAAATGCAACACGTTCCTTTCAACAGTTTCAGGGAATTACATCGGCATATATATCTTTTTGAATACAAAATTTGTACGTTTCTAATTTGCTAACATTCGGTAGATATACAGTAACATCCAGTTACAAACTGCGTAATGACAATCCACTTAAAGGTCAAAATTTTGGATCAGAACTTTCTTAAATAAGATTGGCCTACACAATATGTTTATCATTAAGGACACCTACGTATATCTACAATAGTCTATACCATTTAGTTATAATCAGTGGATCTAAGTCAAACAAAACCCGAAATCAGATTCCAAAAATCACAATCAAAAGGCTTACAAAGAAAAATATAAAACAGAGCTGACTCACGAGAAAAGCAAATAGGACAAACAGACGGAGACAACAACACAGCTCCATAGAAACACGAAGGACAAACAGACCGAGACAATAGCACAGCGACATAGAAACACGAAGGACAAACAGACCGAGACAATAACACAGCACCATAGAAACACGAAGGACAAACAGACCGAGACAATAGCACAATACCATAGAAACACGAAGGACAAACAGACCGAGACAATAACACAGCACCATAGAAACACGAAGGATAAACAGACCGAGACAATAGCACAGCGACATAGAAACACGAAGGACAAACAGACCGAGACAATAACACAGCACCATAGAAACACGAAGGACAAACAGACGGAGACAATAACACAGCACCATATAAACATGAATGACAAACAGACCGAGACAATAACACAGCACCATAGAAACACGAAGGACAAACAGACCGAGACAATAACACAGCACCATAGAAACATGAAGGACAAACAGACGGAGACAATAACACAGCACCATAGAAACACGAAGGACAAACAGACCGAGACAATAACACAGCACCATAGAAACATGAAGGACAAACAGACGGAGACAATAACACAGCACCATAGAAACACGAAGGACAAACAGACCGAGACAATAGCACAATACCATAGAAACACGAAGGACAAACAGACCGAGACAATAACACAGCGACATAGAAACACGAAGGACAAACAGACCGAGACAATAGCACAATACCATAGAAACACGAAGGACAAACAGACCGAGTGAATAACACAGCACCATAGAAACACGAAGGATAAACAGACCGAGACAATAACACAGCACCATAGAAACACGAAGGACATACAGACGGAGACAATAACACAGCACCATAGAAACACGAAGGACAAACAGACCGAGACAATAACACAGCACCATAGAAACACGAAGGACAAACAGACCGAGACAATAGCACAGCGACATAGAAACACGAAGGACAAACAGACCGAGACAATAACACAGCACCATAGAAACACGAAGGACAAACAGACCGAGACAATAACACAGCACCATAGAAACACGAAGGACAAACAGACCGAGACAATAACACAGCACCATAGAAACACGAAGGACATACAGACCGAGACAATAGCACAGCGACATAGAAACACGAAGGACAAACAGACCGAGACAATAACACAGCACCATAGAAACACGAAGGACAAACAGACCGAGACAATAGCACAGCACCATAGAAACATGAAGGACAAACAGACGGAGACAATAACACTGCACCATAGAAACACGAAGGACAAACAGACCGAGACAATAACACAGCACCATAGAAACATGAAGGACAAACAGACGGAGACAATAACACAGCACCATAGAAACACGAAGGACAAACAGACCGAGACAATAGCACAATACCATAGAAACACGAAGGACAAACAGACCGAGACAATAACACAGCGACATAGAAACACGAAGGACAAAATGACGGAGACAATAACACAGCACCATAGAAACACGAAGGACAAACAGACCAAGACAATAACACAATACCATAGAAACACGAAGGACAAACAGACCGAGACAATAGCACAATACCATAGAAACACGAAGGACAAACAGACCGAGACAATAACACAGCACCATAGAAACACGAAGGACAAACAGACCGAGACAATAGCACAGCACCATAGACACACGATGGACAAACAGACGGAGACAATAACACAGCACCATAGAAAGACGAAGGACAAACAGACCGAGACAATAGCACAGCACCATAGAAACACGAAGGAAAAACAGACCGAGACAATAACACAGCACCATAGAAACACGAAGGACAAACAGACCGAGACAATAACACAGCACCATAGAAACACGAAGGACAAACAGACCGAGACAATAGCACAGCGACATAGAAACACGAAGGACAAACAGACCGAGACAATAACACAGCACCATAGAAACACGAAGGACAAACAGACGGAGACAATAACACAGCACCATATAAACATGAATGACAAACAGACCGAGACAATAACACAGCACCATAGAAACACGAAGGACAAACAGACCGAGACAATAGCACAATACCATAGAAACACGAAGGACAAACAGACCGAGACAATAACACAGCGACATAGAAACACGAAGGACAAACAGACGGAGACAATAACACAGCACCATAGAAACACGAAGGACAAACAGACCGAGACAATAGCACAGCACCATAAAAACACGAAGGACAAACAGACCGAGACAGTAACACAGCACCATAGAAACACGAAGGACAAACAGACCGAGACAATAACACAGCACCATAGAAACACGAAGGACAAACAGACCGAGACAATAGCACAGCGACATAGAAACACGAAGGACAAACAGACCGAGACAATAACACAGCACCATAGAAACACGAAGGACAAACAGACGGAGACAATAATACAGCACCATATAAACATGAATGACAAACAGACCAAGACAATAACACAGCACCATAGAAACACGAAGGACAAACAGACCGAGACAATAGCACAATACCATAGAAACACGAAGGACAAACAGACCGAGACAATAACACAGCGACATAGAAACACGAAGGACAAACAGACCGAGACAATAGCACAATACCATAGAAACACGAAGGACAAACAGACCGAGTGAATAACACAGCACCATAGAAACACGAAGGATAAACAGACCGAGACAATAACACAGCACCATAGAAACACGAAGGACATACAGACGGAGACAATAACACAGCACCATAGAAACACGAAGGACAAACAGACCGAGACAATAACACAGCACCATAGAAACACGAAGGACAAACAGACCGAGACAATAGCACAGCGACATAGAAACACGAAGGACAAACAGACCGAGACAATAACACAGCACCATAGAAACACGAAGGACAAACAGACCGAGACAATAACACAGCACCATAGAAACACGAAGGACAAACAGACCGAGACAATAACACAGCACCATAGAAACACGAAGGACATACAGACCGAGACAATAGCACAGCGACATAGAAACACGAAGGACAAACAGACCGAGACAATAACACAGCACCATAGAAACACGAAGGACAAACAGACCGAGACAATAGCACAGCACCATAGAAACATGAAGGACAAACAGACGGAGACAATAACACTGCACCATAGAAACACGAAGGACAAACAGACCGAGACAATAACACAGCACCATAGAAACATGAAGGACAAACAGACGGAGACAATAACACAGCACCATAGAAACACGAAGGACAAACAGACCGAGACAATAGCACAATACCATAGAAACACGAAGGACAAACAGACCGAGACAATAACACAGCGACATAGAAACACGAAGGACAAAATGACGGAGACAATAACACAGCACCATAGAAACACGAAGGACAAACAGACCAAGACAATAACACAATACCATAGAAACACGAAGGACAAACAGACCGAGACAATAGCACAATACCATAGAAACACGAAGGACAAACAGACCGAGACAATAACACAGCACCATAGAAACACGAAGGACAAACAGACCGAGACAATAGCACAGCACCATAGACACACGATGGACAAACAGACGGAGACAATAACACAGCACCATAGAAAGACGAAGGACAAACAGACCGAGACAATAGCACAGCACCATAGAAACACGAAGGAAAAACAGACCGAGACAATAACACAGCACCATAGAAACACGAAGGACAAACAGACCGAGACAATAACACAGCACCATAGAAACACGAAGGACAAACAGACCGAGACAATAGCACAGCGACATAGAAACACGAAGGACAAACAGACCGAGACAATAACACAGCACCATAGAAACACGAAGGACAAACAGACGGAGACAATAACACAGCACCATATAAACATGAATGACAAACAGACCGAGACAATAACACAGCACCATAGAAACACGAAGGACAAACAGACCGAGACAATAGCACAATACCATAGAAACACGAAGGACAAACAGACCGAGACAATAACACAGCGACATAGAAACACGAAGGACAAACAGACGGAGACAATAACACAGCACCATAGAAACACGAAGGACAAACAGACCGAGACAATAGCACAGCACCATAAAAACACGAAGGACAAACAGACCGAGACAGTAACACAGCACCATAGAAACACGAAGGACAAACAGACCGAGACAATAACACAGCACCATAGAAACACGAAGGACAAACAGACCGAGACAATAGCACAGCGACATAGAAACACGAAGGACAAACAGACCGAGACAATAACACAGCACCATAGAAACACGAAGGACAAACAGACGGAGACAATAATACAGCACCATATAAACATGAATGACAAACAGACCAAGACAATAACACAGCACCATAGAAACACGAAGGACAAACAGACCGAGACAATAGCACAATACCATAGAAACACGAAGGACAAACAGACCGAGACAATAACACAGCGACATAGAAACACGAAGGACAAACAGACCGAGACAATAGCACAATACCATAGAAACACGAAGGACAAACAGACCGAGACAATAACACAGCACCATAGAAACACGAAGGATAAACAGACCGAGACAATAACACAGCACCATAGAAACACGAAGGACATACAGACGGAGACAATAACACAGCACCATAGAAACACGAAGGACAAACAGACCGAGACAATAACACAGCACCATAGAAACACGAAGGACAAACAGACCGAGACAATAGCACAGCGACATAGAAACACGAAGGACAAACAGACCGAGACAATAACACAGCACCATAGAAACACGAAGGACAAACAGACCGAGACAATAACACAGCACCATAGAAACACGAAGGACAAACAGACCGAGACAATAACACAGCACCATAGAAACACGAAGGACAAACAGACCGAGACAATAGCACAGCGACATAGAAACACGAAGGACAAACAGACCGAGACAATAACACAGCACCATAGAAACACGAAGGACAAACAGACCGAGACAATAGCACAGCGACATAGAAACACGAAGGACAAACAGACCGAGACAATAACACAGCACCATAGAAACACGAAGGACAAACAGACGGAGACAATAACACAGCACCATATAAACATGAATGACAAACAGACCGAGACAATAACACAGCACCATAGAAACACGAAGGACAAACAGACCGAGACAATAACACAGCACCATAGAAACATGAAGGACAAACAGACGGAGACAATAACACAGCACCATAGAAACACGAAGGACAAACAGACCGAGACAATAACACAATACCATAGAAACACGAAGGACAAACAGACCGAGACAATAACACAGCGACATAGAAACACGAAGGACAAACAGACCGAGACAATAGCACAATACCATAGAAACACGAAGGACAAACAGACCGAGACAATAACACAGCACCATAGAAACACGAAGGACAAACAGACCGAGACAATAGCACAGCACCATAGACACACGATGGACAAACAGACGGAGACAATAACACAGCACCATAGAAAGACGAAGGACAAACAGACCGAGACAATAGCACAGCACCATAGAAACACGAAGGAAAAACAGACCGAGACAATAACACAGCACCATAGAAACACGAAGGACAAACAGACCGAGACAATAACACAGCACCATAGAAACACGAAGGACAAACAGACCGAGACAATAGCACAGCGACATAGAAACACGAAGGACAAACAGACCGAGACAATAACACAGCACCATAGAAACACGAAGGACAAACAGACGGAGACAATAACACAGCACCATATAAACATGAATGACAAACAGACCGAGACAATAACACAGCACCATAGAAACACGAAGGACAAACAGACCGAGACAATAGCACAATACCATAGAAATACGAAGGACAAACAGACGGAGACAATAACACAGCGACATAGAAACACGAAGGACAAACAGACCGAGACAATAGCACAATACCATAGAAACACGAAGGACAAACAGACCGAGACAATAACACAGCACCATAGAAACACGAAGGATAAACAGACCGAGGCAATAACACAGCACCATAGAAACACGAAGGACAAACAGACCGAGACAATAGCACAGCGACATAGAAACACGAAGGACAAACAGACCGAGACAATAACACAGCACCATAGAAACACGAAGGACAAACAGACCGAGACAATAACACAGCACCATAGAAACACGAAGGACAAACAGACCGAGACAATAACACAGCACCATAGAAACACGAAGGACAAACAGACCGAGACAATAGCACAGCGACATAGAAACACGAAGGACAAACAGACCGAGACAATAACACAGCACCATAGAAACACGAAGGACAAACAGACGGAGACAATAACACAGCACCATATAAACATGAATGACAAACAGACCGAGACAATAACACAGCACCATAGAAACACGAAGGACAAACAGACCGAGACAATTGCACAATACCATAGAAACACGAAGGACAAACAGACCGAGACAATAACACAGCACCATAGAAACACGAAGGACAAACAGACCGAGACAATAGCACAGCACCATAGACACACGATGGACAAACAGACGGAGACAATAACACAGCACCATAGAAACACGAAGGACAAACAGACCGAGACAATAGCACAGCACCATAGAAGAAGGACAAACAGACCGAGACAATAACACAGCACCATAGAAACACGAAGGACAAACAGACCGAGACAATAACACAGCACCATAGAAACACGAAGGACAAACAGACCGAGACAATAACACAGCACCATAGAAACACGAAGGACAAACAGACCGAGACAATAGCACAGCACCATAGAAACACGAAGGACAAACAGACCGAGACAATAACACAGCACCATAGAAACACGAAGGACAAACAGACCGAGACAATAACACAGCACCATAGAAACACGAAGGACAAACAGACCGAGACAATAACACAGCACCATAGAAACACGAAGGACAACACCCTCCAGAGTCCAGTGCACGGAGGGAATTTATTTTAGATGGCATTGTCAAATAATACGCTGTATAATTTAGTAAAGTTTAAAAACATATTCAAATATCACATGAATAATGTTACATATATAAGTTATAGTTATAGCTAATTAGATAGAATTGAACAGGAATCCAGCAGCCCATTTAAATTTCTCTTGCTGTATTATTTAAAATCAAAAGCCGGCCGCACATAGGCCCGGAATCAGAATAAGGATAATTAAATTACAAAAATTCATTGTAAGTAAAATGAAGAAATATGATGAACTCTATAACTCAAATATGCAATTCCATTCATTGTATGCGAATGTTTCATTGCAAGTGACAAAATGAGTCTGAATTAGTTTTCATGTGTGATATTACTAAATTCTTTATTTGCTTCGAAATAATGAATATATTCTGCTTGATGTTGATGTCAGTTACAACTTATTACAATCCATCCACATCGACCAAATTAATTTCACTGATCCGCTGCAGCTTTGAGCACACATGAATGTGCATAATATATCGCAATTATTAATTTTGAATTGATTAGTAAAGGAAGACTGGACTCCAAAGATAAAAGTAATTGAAAGATAAATCAAATGTTTGCATTCCAAAATCTCAGCACCAGCAGGTCTATGGTGAACTAATAATTTCAGCATCCGAACTCACTTGTAGAAGTGTAAGGAAAATACAAATACAAGAAGATGTCCAACAAGACCACGTTACAGTGTGCACAGCGGAACACACGCGCATAAAGATATAATGGATAATCTAGACAGTAACACCAACAGTCGGAGACAATATGTTGTCTTTTGTTAGAATACTTTTATTGTACATCTATTTCTATATTCACTTACAGATACATAGACGATGTGTTGTCCATCAATAATCCAAAATTCCAGGATTACTTGAGCAGTATCTATCCTTTGGAGCTTGAAGTCAAAGAAACTACAGAGACAAATAATTCAGCATCCTATTTGGACATAATGTTGTCCTACGACACTGAGGGTCACATGAACACCTCACTCTATGACAAACAATACGACTTCAATTAAAAAAATATTTTCTTTTCTGAGTAGCAACATCCCTTCATCGCCTGATTATGGCGTGTTCATATCTCAGTTGATACGCTATGCCAGAGCAAGTACCAAATATACGAATTTTGTTCTGAGAGCTAGGCTTCTTTCAGATAAGCTTCTCAGTCAGGGATATGTTTGTGACCGACTAAAATCGTCACTGAGGAAGTTCTACGGTCGATATGGGGAACTCGTCATACACTATGATGTCCCACTCTCCAGAATGCTGGATGATATTCTGTCATACACCATTTGAGCCATCCAAGATTGTACTCTATGTCTTCCGAAATGGAAGTAACCGGATGTGACAGTTCTACCGAATTGAAGCGGTGGGTGTTGCATGCAAGCAGGAGATGCTTACTCTTCCTGGTCACCTGGTCTCACTCCCATATCGGGAGTTCGCTTCTTTTCATATGGTGGCGGTTTTTGTTTGCTTTGGTTACTGTTTTATCCTGATTTTGTATGCCTTCGATTTCTGATTTTCTGAATTACTCAGTATCGATTTTGTGCTGTATACAGGGATATGGTCATTATCCATATTTGTCATCATTATTCAGGGTGGCGCTTCTTGTGATGAGAATTTAATATCCGAAACACGTACATGGTGCATATGATAAATTGGTTTGAAATTTTCTACAAGAATGCATAGAGTTGGAACCCTCTGCATTATCATTATTATTACAATTATCTTTGTCATTCAATGGCCGATCAGCGAAGCTGTGGGTAACACTAAGCCAAATATGAGGATGGACTTTGGACTTCCTTTTCGGTCGTTCCTACTTGGATACTACTAGCATACTTGCATTAGATATTTAATATGAAGCATGTGATATATGAAAATAATTAATACGGCGCGTTTAAACAGCGTCTCCTACATGTACAATGCATTCTACAATGCCTTCCGTACTTGCACTGTAGATAGTTCATTAGATCCGAGTCCTTTATGCTTTCGTGGGGCTTGTGTCATTGTCTCCGTCTGTTTGTCCTATTTTCATTTCGCGTGAGAAAGTTGTTTTGTACTTTTTCCAAAATTCGTAGCGATAAGTTGGTAATGGAGTAGACTTCTCTACTATCTTTTGAACTATTCTATCACTCTTTTACCAATGTATCCCTATCAAATATTAGTTTGTGTCACTCAATAGACTAATTGTTTCCATTGATTGAAACTCCTGTTTATATTAATTAAGTTTAGTATAATTTTTCATTTTTCCCCAAAATTATTGTAAATATGACAGAGAGATCGAATAGAGCTCTTTGGTGTGTACTTTTAAAAACAGTGTTGAAACACTGAAATCCTGATTCCCATGGCACAAATTGTAGGTTTTTCATTCATGACAGGGCTTATCTTTGTAGTTTCAACTTCCTTGTTCCTAAATAAAAACTACTACTCCCCCAGGTTATTTGCACTCATCATCTGAGAATAGAGAATAACAAACAAAATGGTAATAATTTTTCTACAATTACAAAAAAGATGAGTTTCAAATCCGATTGAACCAAAGATATTCTCTCTGTTATTCATAACGTTTTTATACGTTTTAATATTGCTTCTGACTCGTAAAAGGTAATATTTCCCTTTTCTGATAAATAAGAGATTAAAGAAGTACAAAACTGATTTACAAACAGCGAAACATTGAATCTCAGGATAGAGTAAGCTAATTTGGTAGGGCGGCCATTACTGTTTCGCCATCATTGCATTAGTATCGGATTTTCTTTTATCTGTGAACAACTATACAGAAAAATGCGTTACAAAGTAAGAACAGGTCTAATTCGACACTAAATCATATTTTGACAGAGTGCTACAAACTCAATTGTGACCGTCCTATTCCATTAATCAACGTTAAATAACATTTATATGTATCCCGGAAAAAAATCCCTTACCATGAAAGAGCAGAATACGATAATTTAGTCTACAAAAAGCTAAAAGAGCTTAATATTAAATTAGTGCATTAAATGTGATTTGATATAGAGTATGGAAAAAAACGTTTACAGCTTTAAATAGAATGTTATCCCTTAATTGGACAAAAAACCCTTAATGCGAACAATTGGCTTTATTCAGAACAGTATCTGATGCATGTAAAAATATAACATGTTCAATTATGTGTCTCTGAGGGAAAAGTTATAGTAACAGAAATAATAAGAAATAATACAATCAAAAATATAAATTGTGAATTGGATTTCATAAGATAACGCTGATGTTAAAGCGGCATACTTCTGTCTCCTTATGGGGATTATTTACTGCTTATATGTCGACATCGAGGCAGAACGTTGAAATTTAGTAAAACTAGCGATTTTTGTCGCATTTTCCATTTTCTAATTAAACATGCAAGATTAATATGTTCACATGCAAGTAAATAAGATGATTTTGTCACATATAAACGCAAATTGTCAAACATTGCAATCAAGCCTACGTCATGATAATCACAGCGAAATATTTAAACATCTAGCAAATCACAATGCAACCGACAAAAGACACTATGAGTGAGCTAAAGTCAAACATCTTCAAATTCAATAGCATCATTTTAGAATAGATAAATTTGCAGCATTTGACCAGACATGCGCGTTTGGAGTACTTAACCTTCGACATTTATCCTCAATCTAAACAATGTAATATGACCAAAGAATGTTAATTTAAAAGTTCTTACATCCAAAAATGTATCGAAAGTCGCAGCAGGATGAGTGGGATGTGATGCTACAGGATCCACGTTTTAGAAATTTCAAGAAATTTTGATAACAGAAATTTTCGAATGCGTTGAAGAAACGATCTACATGTGCCATGGGGAACTTAAACCAAAATGCACATAACAGATACAGAATACATTGCTTGATCGCAGCATTCGTCACATATCGTAGCTTATACGGGACTTTCCTGATTCGTCAATGGTTGCCCATTTATATCGTTGGTTTATGTGTAGTATTTTGTGTTAAGTGTTTTGATGGCGTGTTCCTTGTCCCTTTGATGTCTCTTGTACTTGTTCCACGTGTATTTTCTTGTTCCACGTGTATTTTCTTGTTTTTGAGTTTCAGTGTTTTGCTGTGTGTTGTGAGGAGTCCTGTAGGAGATCCCATACCTTCTTTCTTATATTGAAGTACTAAAGTGACAATTGTCTTTAATTTGAGATATTCGGTGTTTATCTAAACATGAAGCGCGGTTATTGCTTTTAGTGGTCTCTTTCACTTCTACTTAACCCAAATGATTGTGCCAAGGTAATCCACAAAATTTGTATTTATCAATTGACAGCACATCATCAATATATCTGTGGTAAAAATTTCATTGAAGAGCTAAAGGATATTTCCATATGAGAGGAAGGACTGAACAGCTTTACGACTTCTAGTATAAAAATATCATTTAGAAGTGGAGCACAATTGGGTCTCATTGAAATTCCAACGATTTGGCAGAAAACTATTCCTCTCAATACTACAATGTTATCGATAAGGAAGAGTCTTCCACTGAGTACTTCTTATTAGAACCAGAAAATAAGTTTATTGTAAATAACAAATATGTACCAACAACTCAATATTATGTTTATTCGTCTTGCTCCTTTGATGTCTCATGCCTCTGAGCTGGTTTTTTTTTTTTTCATTTGCTCATCGAATATTTTGACCTTTTTAAATTCTCATTATGTTGTAGATAAAATTATACATGTGGTTTCCTTCTCTAACGATAATAATGAAAATCAAAGAAATGCGCTCATTAATAATAATTTTAATCATCTCATAATTTTGATACACAAATTATTACATTGCTTTTTTTTGTATACATAACGAATTTAGTATCATAATAAATATCTTCGACATCAATCAGTCACATAATTATGACTAGATATAAAAGATAAAACATAGACCACAATGCCCTCATTCTCGTCATCCCCATGGAAACTGTAAAATACAACATGTAGTAATTCTAGAATAAAGATAATGACGTTACATAAGACCCTCCTGGGGGATTATGTCATAAGTTCTGTTTCAACAAGCATTGATTCATTCATTACTATCAAATATTTACAAGTCGGTAAATGTTTCCGCTACATTACAGTTTTATTAGTATACAAAAACACAATTTGGAAACCCAACGAATCACTCGATGAGATACGTAATTATTTGGTATATGACGGACTATGCAACATAGACCAAAACGATTTATGCCATGGTGATTCTCAAAATATCAACAACAGCAAAATTCTACTACTTTATACATATTTGAACAAACTGTATCAATGCACTGCAGATGAAGTTGTTATTATAAAATATACGACAGATTTAAGGAATTAGTTTTGGTAACTTTCCTCTATCAAGAATTTTGGGGAGAGGACTTTATACCGGGTTACATTTTTGGGTGTTTTCTTTTCGAAGAATTGTCCTTTCTGCAGTTTATATTGAATTTATCTGCAATGCAGAGCTAGCAATAGGGCAGATTACATTTTCCTGTAACTATGAGAATTAAACTAAATATTAGTGGCAACTTACTGAAATCAAATTCTATGGATGAATCTTGTAAAGCTCATCATTTGTTAGGTAAGGACGGAAGACATAATTTTAACAAACACAATCTACATTTCTCTTGAATACGAGTGAAATCATTGGCATTTTTGCTATCATATTGAATTTGTCCCTAATGAAAGTGTCTGATTACACAGAATGCAATAATCGATACAATTGTAAGACAAGTAGTGATGAAATATTAAAATTTTAAAATGACAGACTAGTAACTACAATAAA
The DNA here is from genome assembly GCA_028142955.1 of Pinctada fucata. Taxonomy (NCBI): domain Eukaryota; kingdom Metazoa; phylum Mollusca; class Bivalvia; order Pterioida; family Pteriidae; genus Pinctada; species Pinctada fucata. The sequence continues at coordinate 1,835,442 of AP027103.1, forward strand.
TATGATATTATAACTTCAATTTGATTGGCAGATGCAAGAAAGAAATCAAGATGAAATGAGAATAAAATATTACCTTTCCAACACCATTTACCAAGTGTTAGAAGAATGAATTAATGTTTCGCCTGCAGAAAGTTTGACCTTGTATTAAATCAAGGTTTTGTTAGGTAAAACTCTCTGTGATAGATCCATTGAAAGATACCAGATGACTCGTACATGTGTATGCCGATATACTTCAAAGGAAACAACCTTCGATTATCAAATGCACCGTATATTGGGGGATGACGGTGCACAAAACACCCAAAAGTTTTCAAATACCAAAGACTACCGTCCAGTTTTTACTAAGATCCAAATCTGGATTATTTTTGTTTTTAATTTGCATTTTACAATAAATATTTCAAGTATTGCATAATTTTCCCTTATTACAGCCTTTCTGATTGAAGACACATGCTGTAGCCGTGTGTACTGTGAAGAAGATATATGGTCCGATTGACACAATATGCCTTTTGTTCTCATCTCTTTTATTGTGTCTGTGATCTACTTCATCTACTGGGTATGTCTTCGGTATGCATAATGTGGAGTTCAGAGACGATCTGTATTTCTATGTGCACACCATTGTGTTTCATCTAATACGTGTTACATGTACTAACCTCTTTCTGTACATACGTGTATATTTTGTGTGATGAATCTATCAATGTTTTCCAAAACATATCTTCAGATTTGTATCCTCCACTGTGTAATATTTAGGCGTTTATCGTTGTTACTCTGTGTTGCTTCTGCGCTGCCCACTGTTGATGCCAACTCAGAGATCAAATAACCCCGTTGACATTTTTTTCGAATTATGAAAGGACAGACTTACAAGGCAACAGAGGTTTGAGCACCTCTCCATTTTACATAAAAATCTACAGTAATATCAACAAATAAATCATAATTCATCATGGGCATGGGGATCTTTCGATACAATAGAAACAATTTTATGTAATTCATCTATGGATAATTTCCCTGTACTCCTGGATAGATGAGATTGGAGTTGAGTTGCTCTCTTTATTCTCCTCTGTATGTCATTCATTATCCGCCATAAAACTTTGACGGAACCTTTAGGACGGTCTGCGGTTTCTTTGATTCCTTTATCGTCTAGGCGTTTACTTAGGCTTTTAATGCGTCTGACAATATTGTTTCTTTCTCTTCTTAGCTTAGTAATGATCAGTCTTGTGTGTTTTAGATTGGTCTCAATGCATTTCTTTGAACAGATATCTGCAGCCGTCTCCGTTCGAACGCTGTTCGACGCATGCGCAAGGACAAATTCGATGAGGTTGGACAGGCTCTTTGCTGCGTATTCTGGAAAGACAACACTTTCTGCTTTTCTGGAAAAAAATTAAATGGGACAATTAAAGCATGACGCCTAAAAACTGTTATAAGAAGACGTACAAAAAATTATGAAAAATCTCTGCCAGTATGAAAAATTGACTGTAAAGTAGGTTAAAATCAAAAGTGATGGTTACAAGAAAAAACAGAGCTTTTGGTACCCGATCCCGGGATACTCAACAAAACGGCATGATTAGGATCAGTTATGAAGATGTGAGTAATACATTCCAACCATATCTTGAATTATAGACACAAAAAGTTGTCCTTTAAGTTCCTTACCTACACGGCCTACACGGTTTTACCTAGATTAACTGTTTGCAGAAAAACAGTCTGGCCAAATACTGTGTATCTCCTACATGTAATTGCTGGACTATATTATAATCTCCCTATTCGGGGAGGGGGGGGGGGGGGTATAAATAAATATTAATTGAGTGAAATTGACCCTCAGACAGAAATCGTTTCCGTTTCAATCTGCAGACAAAGAAAGTATTCTGTGCAAGCATGATAGAGAATAAATAATGCGTAATTTGTGTTGATCTTTAAAAGTTGGTTTCTAACAAACATTCTTTTCTTTTCTGGTCCCGACGTCCCATTTACAGTGTAACGGTACCGAAGACAGAAGAGCAATGTGAAATTTTAAAATCATTAAGTTTACTTTCAATCGAAGAATTTCAGTTTCAGACAAAGTTTCAAAAATAAGTATTTCAAACATAAATATGACCTATAAAATAATATTATACAAAGACTATTATCTAAGACCAAAATATTAGCGTAAACATAGAAATTATCGAACAAATACTTGAGTACTTTAATGGCAAAATCTAAACCATGAAAATACATTTCCATTATTTTTGTCTTTCACTTGCTCGTAAAGTACGATGCCATTTTCCAAATAATAATTTCATTTTTGCGCTTTTCAGCGAAAACAACATTTAAAACACACGACAGAACTGCAAAATGTAAAAAAAAAAAAGATAATTGGATAATATCTGACAAAATGTGGTTGTTTTGAGAATCAAATTCTAGGAAAATTCAAGAAAGGCACTCCGAATGTGATGTGCATATTAACTCTGCAATAACACAGAGATGTCTGCAAACGTCATTCCACCGTCCAATTTAGTGACAGATTCGCGTTGAAATTACATTACCAAATGACATATAAATTTGTGTTCGCTTTCAACCATTACCATCTAAATTGAATGATTTCTATTCAAAAGAAGAACATTTAAGTTTAATCTCGGTATTTTCAATTACCGAATTACTTTGGGAATAGTTGGTCGTGCACGTGACAAATTTCAGCCAATCAGAGACGTCGGATGCTGTCCCTGACGAGTCTGATTAATTTCTTTGACATTCATGCCGCGAAAATCAGGGAGAAAAAATTAAATGATTGATAAATTTGTGGATCCCGCCGGTAGGAATGTAGACAAATGATTCAAGCGTTGATGGAATGCACCGATGTAAACTGAAGACCCCTGATTGATCAGTAAACGGTGCAGATCTCTGCTATACCCTCAATCATCCCACAATATTTACTTGAGGTGATGCAATCTGCTTCATTTTGATATGATTAAAGAGGTGTAAGATATCCAGCCATCGATACTATTCAACAGGAATCAGAAGTCAAGCTAACAACTTTTCATCCAGATTAATCTAATCTGAGACACCTCTTATTATACTTGATCCCCCACAAGATCGGGAATCACCCTTATTGTTTATATAAACTTGACACAGAGGGAGATTACCAAATGCTACAAATATGGGATTGCTCAACAATACAGAACTTTATTTCATAAATACAATTTAGAGCCATGAAAGGAAAATGTCTCCTTATTATTTCTGAGAAACAAAGCTTCAACTTTTGTCAAAAAAACAAACTTTGCTCCCCTTTTTCAAAAAAGCGAATATACAACTCTTTGAATGAGTTTCCTCTGAGTGAGAAGAACAAATCTGAGTTATAAACTGTCACAAAGACACACAAACAGGATTTTTTTCCTCATAAGCAAAGTTTACCGAAGCGGCAATTATTTTCTAAGAGCCTGAACTTCTCTCAAAACAAAACATATCTTCAGCAAAAAAACCTGACCAATTTAATAGAAATCATAATTTTATTCATCAAGCACAAAAATTTTCGAGCTGCGTGATTTTTTTTGGGGGGGGGGACAAAGGAAACCAAAAATTTCAACGGTGTCATCTTCTTTTAATTTTTTTGGCTTTTTCTTATGAATGCAGATGACGCGGTCTAGATTGCAAAAGGCAAAAAAATTTTGACGATTTAAAATTAGGTATCCTTGTTACTTTCGAGTCTTTGAAAAAAAATGTTCCTGTTGTTTCATTCATATTCAGTAAGACAAAGAATCTGTAAAGAACTTTAACTTCAGTTTTCATTTCTTCAAAAGCATATGAGATTGAACTTCTTTTAACTAGTACCCTTTCTTTTTTAACGGTGTGGATTTCTTATTCCGCCTCGAGCGCTTTCATAAAGATATTGTTGCCGTGTCAACAGAATGTTCCCTGGTTCAGATATGTCGGAATTTACAAGACTCTGGAAATTAAATGTCAACAAAGAGGAATCATAAGTGTCTAAGTGGACAAGAAGGAAACCAACGATAGTGAAATTTTGACAGGAGTGTTGACCGATTGTGGCCGGAGATAGTTAACCGTGTGTCATTCAAAGATTATTTTCTATCGGCTAGACATCCCTGAAAATTAATTCTTACTTTTTCTCCTTCTATAGTCGTCGATGCCAAATATAGATGAAAAGTTTTTCGTAACAAATCTAATTTCAGCTTGTGCATATGAAGTGAAAATCTCAAGGAGCTCTCTCTCTACTGTAGGCCACTGTGACATATCAAATTATCACTACCAAAAAGATGGGAAAAGGCACGAATCCATTCCCCGACGAAGCCTCTAACGCCAGTCTTATATGGAAACGAGTAATGACCTAGTTGAGCGCAATATTTTTCTTCTCCCAATTCAATTTTGGTCCTGTCATGCACGAGATATGAATCAACTTCGTTTGAAATATAATTTTGAAAGAAATATCGATGTAAAGAACTCGTTTACTGGCATAAATTTCATTTTCTAGTGTGTCGTCTTTCATTTTGTCTATGATTTGTTACATTGTAATTTACTTGTCAAATCCATCATCGTTAGATTACATATGACGGAATAATCATCCCTGTATTACAAGACTCATACCAGAAATAGAGGCTTTTGCTTTACAATGTGAATTATAACAAGTGAATCTCTCTCTCTCTCTCTCTCTCTCTCTCTCTCTCTCTCTCTCTCTCTCTCTTAAAGTCTCAAGCGAGAAATATAATCCGATTTCTGTTTAATATCATACATGTAATTTTATAAGGGAAGATCTCAGCACCAAACTTCGATCTAAGCGGAAGATCAATGACGTCATATGATCTCAGAGTGAAATCTTAACACAATCCTATCTAATAAGTTGTTACAGTATTGATAGAAGTTATTCCAAGAGACTCCGTCATGCATGACAATTCAATTTACAGAATACCAGGGGGAGATAAATCCTGATATGACAGAGGTATAAAATGTAGTAAGTTATGTGCACTTCTGATCCAAATCCAATTTATTTTCATCGTATCAGTGCCTCGGTGTCTGATAATTTCATTATGGTTATGCGACTGAATATTACGCCAAGTCAGGTTTCCCACTTTCGCGCAATTATCCAACTAAATACGTTGTTCGGCACTTACATAAGAATTCTAATATCATACGAGCTACTGTAACTTTCTGATAGATCTATTACAAAAATTGGAAATTACTAATGAGATTTTATGGATACTTTGTTCATTAAACAGATCATACACGTACTTGTTAATGTAGATTCAACAACAACAAAAATCTCGATAAGAAAATTAAAAGCCAGTTTGCTCGGAAACAGAACACACTCTATCCTTAAACTTTGAAAAAAAATTCATCATACATAATTCCAATATTTATGAGACATCATGTAGCTACCTTTTGTAAAAGGGCTAGGTCAAACTTTGAGCAAGGTCAAAGTCATACGGTCAAATCTTAATTGTTATAAAGTAAATGTGAAAGACGAAAGCTACATCACTAACAGTTGAAAAGTTATTAACAAGTCTTAAGTTAAAATTTCGAACAGACTAACAAACAAACAGACAGACAGACAGACAAAGCCAATATAAGGGCATAAAATACCACTAAGTACTGAAACATTACTAATTGCCTTCACCATTTAACGCGCGAATTTTTAAACAGACCAGAAGCAAACAATGATACTGGTATATAAAGAGCTTTCTCAAAAGTCCAGTATACATACATGTACGTTGAACTTTACAACACAAGAATCAAGGTCCTGAGATTAAAGTCTGCAGCAATAAATCATGTCACGTACCGACCATCTAACCGTATTATGTAGCTTCCGTACTTTAGTCTGTATTATATCGCCAAACAGGAAATGAGAGCATCTGATAGCGGCAATAAGGCGCGAAATAAAATACCGCGACGTTGTGCCATTTTGATGGTCAATCATTAGCTATCCCTGGTGAAAATAAATTGTAAGAATAAAACAGAAACGGCGGGTAATGAAACATAAGCCTCACTACTGATACTGTCTGGACCTTTTTATTTATCACACTGTGAAAAGAGACGGCTTCAAATCTGCTGTCCCGATCACATGACGTTCCTATGGGCTTCATTTATCATGTATTTTGTTAATTTCCCTAACAATAAAACTTCTTACATGGAAAGCAATCGGAATTTCGCCGAGAAAATACTGACCGCTGTGGTTAAGAGTAACTAACATGACTTCTGGTTTAAGACTACTATATTTGGCTCATTAGAAACAAGCACTTGCAGCCCTCAGCAATAAAACAGAAGTATATAAAGCCTTATTCTAATCCTTGTAAAATACTACAATCAAGGCAATGATTTATTTGTTTGTTGAAGTGAAAAATAAGATAATAATATCATACATCAAATTTATTCCATTTTCCATCGGGACCGTGGGAACCGAGAAGCAAACTAGCGCTTTACATTTCCCTATACGGACAAAGTCCCAACAAACACACGGAATTTGGGCATCTGTCAAATTCTGTTTCGCACATTGAATTCGACGTCATAAGTAAGTTTCCGTGGCCTGACAGCTTATCAATAACAATAAAGTGGAATGTCTGCATGAATTTGGCCATGGTCAATCTGAAGTAAAAGACACCACGCCGTGCAATCGATCTCCATGTCCTGCCAAAGTATATTCACCCCGTCTGACCAAGGCGTATCGGGAAGAGGTAGCCAACTTGGGAAACCGAACCAGACAAAATCTGAATTCTGTCTGTATATGTATCCGTAGACAGCATGAGGCCTGTTCTGGAAGGAGGTCAATAAAGAAGAAGAAAACTGTGCTCGACAATAGACGGTTAATGATGAGTTGATTTGAGGTGACCGGGTTACAGATCTTTGGAGATGACAGCCTGTGTTGTCTTGCTAATGAATAAAACGGAATTCAGTAGGCCACTTTTATCTTTGACCGTAATTAAAAGCAAAATCGATCTATAAGATGATGATGTCCGTCCGTCTGAATATCCGTCCTTCTGCTTTAACAGTATGGTTCAGATGTTGTATTTTAAAGATTTCAAGACCTGTCATTTGTGGATCGCCGATGGGTCCAAAGACATGGTATCATATGAATGTTCTGGTCATGAGGAATCTACATGAGAAATATCAAAGCCCTATCTCTTATAGTTCAGGAGATATGGTCCAGAATAAAGGCTTTTTTTCAAAGTAGGTCAAAGTTTAAGACCAATGTCACAAGGTCCAATGCCATGGTTTGAAATAAAGTTCTGGTCATGGGGAATCTATATATAAAAACATCAAAGCATTACCCCTTTAAGTTCATGAGGTAAAATCCAGATTAAAATTGTTTAGAGTGAACGCGGACATGGACGCAGAGATGGACGCCGGGGTACGTTAATTCATGTAGCTCTCCGATCATCAAAACACCAATGCGTATCACAAAAATATATATTATGTTCATAACAGAGTCGCTATATAAATTTGTCCTTAGATTTGATGTTCATAGTTGAAAATGTTGCTATTATAAATTGATTATTACTTGTAGAAATGCAGATTTGTGTCTTTTGAGATACTTTTATTTGAAATGTATTTTGAAAATTTAACCTGAAAACAGGTGTTCTAGTTTGGGGGCGGGAGGGGTTGCGCAATCTTAATCCTAGTGATATATTTTAACAAGTATTTTTTTTCTCCAATATCCTACTGAAAACAAGTTACCAGTTGCAACTAAAGTCTATCGTCATAAATAGAACCTTTATGTTTTCTACGGTAAATTATTATATGATCTAGCAAAAGTTTCATTTCATCTAACCCAGACTCACTTGTCTGATGATGATGTGACGATAATTGTCAATATCTACTAAGCATAACTCGTGCTGGGTAGACTTCGCGCTTCGGCTTCTTCGTAGTAATTGAAAGGTCAACTCGAGTGTTGACCATTTCGTGTCGAGGTCTCACGCTCTCATCCAAGAAATTATTGGAAGCAATTACCGGGAAAATTGGAAAAATAAAGCTCAGAATAACCGTGCGGTATTATTGACTCGCCATGCACAATGGGCAAATAAAACCGTAAATAGAATGATGATCCTAATTTGAAAATTCCACATTAGATGTGATTTTAAGGGGAAACTGTTTGGATTTTGTGTTATAAATGACGGGCTAGGTTTGAATGCTTTGCTTATTTTTCTTCTTTACTTTCATTTGACATGCAATTTCACAGGAAATAAAGTTCAAGTATCGATGGGCTTAATGATTTTGCTTAACTCCATGTACTTTTCAAAAAGAAAATGTTTTAAAATATGTGCAGTGATTAAGAAACACATTTTGCCTGGGTCACTTATTCAGTTTTGTAGATGTATTTGTAAACAATTTTCCGTCATAATATCAAGGACTTATGACGTGTTAAAGTCCTTTATATTATCAATCTACCTAATTCTGTATTTCAAGGTGCATGGTGACTGATTAAGCATCTAGCTTTTCTGCCAAGGGGCCAGCCACTATGTAGAACAAAATGAGAAGTAAAGTAGTATTACTTTAGCCAGAGTCAGTGACGTAATAATATGACGTCACATTGTGTAATAATAAATGTTACTTTTTACAACTACAGCCCCAAAACTATAGGGATGATTTATGGGTTGGTGCACCTACATGTACTCCTCCTGTATGTCTTCAAGTGCAAATAAAAACCTTTATCCTCAGAAAGAACACTTTGAAAACATATTCTATTTACTAACTAACTCCCATGTTGCCCTTGGCCATGCTATCTAATAAGTCAGACTTAAGATTCCTGTAAGAAATGGTTAATACTGACACCTTTACTATGTCCTTGTACGTTCCTATGGGGCTTCATTAAAGGCCAAACGTCATAAAGAGTAATTAGTGTGCCACCAACATCACCTGTTCTAGGAATGTACATTGTATATTTATAGAGGGAAAAGACGGCATGCAGCTAGACAAGACTAGACAGTGTGAAACAGATGTCACTTTTTCTTCAAAAGAATATGTTTTTCTGCCTACTTCTGAGACAACTTGGGAAACAAGAAAAGGGGAACAGGTTTCTTACGACAAAGTCCAATTGAAAAGGTAGTCTTACTTAACTACCAAAAAAACCATGGAATGACGTTCACACAAATTTCAAAACAGATAAGACTGCAAATTTAAAGATAATGAAACACTGATATAACCTAAAACAACATCCAGTATCTTTATTTTACGGTATACCGGTACGTAATACAATGTACCAGTAATCCTTAAATTACTCTGGTTTAGTGTAGCTGGACAAAAATTATGTACCAGTATTTTACTCCATGTAGAACATTATCTAGTAATCTGATACTAATTTCACTACATGTAATATGAATTATTCAGCAGCAATTACTTATAAACTGTTGTCTTTAAAAGAAGCAGAGTTAAAGTCAGAAAAAAATTTCAGTACAGCCCTAAAGTGGACAAATAGGTGATTTTCAGTTGACTTGTATTTTACACATCCTAAGACCCGACATCACAACATTTGACGTAACTTTAAACTGTGACGTCGTCTCTGATTTATGACGTCACAGTTAGAAATAATGCCAAAAGTGGTGATGTTGGGTCTTGGGGTGTCTAAAATGCAAGTAAAACGGTAATATGATGAAGATCTATTATACCCCCCACAGAACATTTTTTATAAGCAAGACCATTTATGATGCAACGTTCAATTGTTCAAATTGAAACTCTCATTCAGAATTAAATGCTTTAGTATGATTTAGTACATAGTATGCTGCTTTCAGAACTTCACAACCAAAATACTATTATTCTGGTTATGGAGTTCATTAATTCTTTCATAGGCCCAAAGTTAAGGTCAAGGTCACAAGGTCAAAAGTCATGATACCAAACTGTAGTAATCTTTGTGGTGAATGTGTGTATGAAATTAGAAAGGCCTGCCATTTAAAGAGATCTGCTTTAAAAACTTCTCAACCTAAAATGTTGTATAGGGTGAAGGTCAATGTCACAAGATCACAGGGTCAAAAGCCATGGTACCAAAATGTAGTACTCTTTATGGTGAATGTGTGTATGAAATATGAAAGGCCTATCATTAATAGTATAAAAGAAATCTGCTTTCAAAACTTCTTAACCGGACAGACAGACAGACGGACGGACGGACGGACAGACCCCCACTAAACTTTGTTTGCTGGGGGTATAGTTAATGTAAGTTACAGATACTGATTTTCATTTTAAAAATGTATTATTTGAGAAACAACTATTTGTAAAATATCTTCTACCAAGAGTTATCTTATATTCAAAATTGTTGTAGTATCTTGGAAACAAAGCTGTAATACAATCAAGTCTTTTAACTTCTACAGTATGATAAGATATTGATTTTGTCTTTGTTTATAGATTCTCAGTAAAAGTCGAGGATCAGATCTGCTGCCTTTACAAAAAGAAAAATAGCCGTGATACAGAAATAATGTTATAAAATAACAGACTATGGTATTTGTGTGGATCATATGGTTATCAATATTAATGGTCCCCATGGATCAACGGTAACGATAAACAACTTATCAATGTCAGCCAAAGAGATAATATCTAGGAACAGAGAAATCATATATCACCTACGATATATACTGCTACTATATCATTTCTACAAACACCTTGTTTATATCAAATTTTCTGTCATATCTCATTACTGGCAAAGCCATCACAATGTGTTATACCGGTATACTATTTCCAAAAAAAGGTCCCTAATTATCTGCATTGTTATATCTATTATACCTCTATTTAATACTAATGTTAGGCCCAAAGAGAAGTAACTCATTTGAAATACAAATCTTAGCTATAAAAGACCAAGCTCTTCAGAGCTTATATTGTGCTGTAACAAATATTCAACATAAAATGTCTGTATCTGAATTCAAAAAGTTATGTTCAAAGTCAAAGATTTTGCAAAAACACAAAAAGACAAAGACATATGTCACAAGTCCTACGACTTATTTACTTCACTTCTGACATTCTCCTTCATTAGTACATGTATTTCATGAAATCTTCTTAAGTGCAACATAAATATTTGAAAACTGTAAAAGGATTTGTACATGTAAAACTGATACCCCTGGGCAATTTAATAGAACTGCCAATGCTTTTCAACAGAATATATATGCACAACCAATGTTATTCCCTGAGATGTTACTATTGAAAGAAACGTGCTGCAATTCATGTATTAACACTCGTGACGTCACAATGCATAAGATCCAAAGAAACATGCCGCGACGGCTGTTCTAACCTGCAAACTGAGCCAGCGGTGACCTGAATTTTAACGTCACCCTTTTACCTAGAAAACGCTATTTCAGAAAACAAGAATGAAATAGACAACTATGGTGCATATATATAGAACAAATGTCATAATTTGTGTTTTGTTACGAGTATACAACACACAGCAAATGCATTTATCGTATGAAATGCGCTAACGCGCATTACATGTACGATAAATGCACTTGCTGTGTGTTGTATACCCATAACAAAACACAAATTAAGACACTTATTTCCTATATGAAATGCAAAGGCACAGGTCAGTAAGAAATACATGGCAATAGAGGAATCATCTTTCCTCGTGACACATGTGTATATTATCACCTGCCTATATAGTGTGGAGAGGTACTGAATTAGATCCAATGTATATACATGTATATATATAACTTTCAATGTATATCATTCCTATCACAAATAAGCATGCACACAAACAAGCACACAGAGGCACAGCACCAGATTTGGAGGAGATAACAGCTAAACTGTCACACCTACCTGTGAGCAGGGAAGACAATAATGGCTGGATACTGATCCACTGTATACTCCCATGGTAAATCATTCCTATCACAAACACAAATACAAACACACAAACATACATACACCAAGCAAAACACATCACTGACACACTATTACAACACATATCTGTGAGCAGGGAAGACTATAATGGCTGGATACTGATCCACTGTATACTCCCATGGTAAATTATTCCTTTCACAAACACATATACAAACACACAAACATACATACACACTATTACAACACATATCTGTGAGCAGGGAAGACTATAATGGCTGGATACTGATCCACTGTATACTCCCATGGTAAATTATTCCTTTCACAAACACATATACAAACACACAAACATACATACACACTATTACAACACATACCTGTGAGCAGGGAAGACAATAATGGCTGGATACTGATCCACTGTATACTCCCATGGTAAATCATTCCTATCACAAACACATATACAAACACACAAACATACATACACACTATTACAACACATACCTGTGAGCAGGGAAGACAATAATGGCTGGATACTGATCCACTGTATACTCCCATGGTAAATCATTCCTATCACCATTTATTCTGAAAATGTAACATCTCATTATGCATTTTTAAAAATATATAAAGAGTCTTTGAATTCTTAACAAAAAGAAGTTGCATTACCATCTCAACTAATTTTCTTGCTTTATTCTTCAGCAGAATTATCTTTGAAACATTAGTTTAATTTACATGTTTGCATCACGATATAAAAGACCATTTTTTGTTTACTTTTACAACTTTTGCTACGCTAGGCACAACATCTAAATATGTGGAATTCCAGCTTCTCTGCAGTAAAAATGATAGTCATAAAGCAGAGCACGACCATCTTCACACAGCTTACCTCACTATCATGAAGGGCTATACAGGTACATGTATTTGGCCAAGGCTATAATATGGATCAGATAAGGTAGACAGATACTGTAGACAATGTCCTGAGCATTATTGAAATATTTGGCTAAGGCTATATATGGATCAGATAAGGTAGACAGAGACTGTAGATAGCTTACCTTGTAAACACAATGTCCTGAGCATTATTGAAATATTTGGCTAAGGCTATATATGTATGGTACAAGGCAGCACAGAACCCACACCATGTGGAGTGTATCAACAGGACCACATCCTGAAAGTCATGTAAAACCTTCTGTAATACATGTACACAGAGATCTTATTCATCTACTCAATGATAAACTAACGACAGATTTCTCATGAAGTTTAGTTTATGCTGCAGATTGAAATATTTCTTCCAAAGTTAAGGGTAAGATATAGATAACACAAACACTCAAATATTTGAGTTTTTTTATACTTATTTGAGTTTACGACTTTACATTTGACATGGAGTTTAAGATGCATGTACATGACTTCCTCTATTTTTACTTTTAACCTATGTCAATGAGTGAAAAATGGCTCAAAAATTTGATTTTTTTTTTTATTATTTACACCATATGACAGAACAGATGTTTTTGTGAAAAATAAATTCCTCATCTCCATTTTGTCGGTATGAAAATTAATAAATGAAAAGTACGCCAAAATCAAAGGTGATGGTTTTCCTGGTCAAAAAAGGTTTGTAGCAATAGGAAGGTCTTCATACCATAAGTAAACACATCTACAATATGAAAGGCCTATATATCTTTTAGCCTTCAAAAGTTATTATCCCATTTAAAGTTTTTGCATACGAAACAAGAGAGTGTTTGATTTGCCCTTTGGTTTTTACCTTATCCTGTTGCATGACTACACTATGGAATGTTTGTGAAGTCAAATCCTTAATACAGACACCAGGGACTTGTGTATCACAGACTGATGACAGGGACTCGGTACTATAGTGGTGTGGAAGTGCACTCTGGGTAAAGTTCATCATTAAGCTTGCTGTAATATAACATATATACACAAAATATTATATCATGGATACAGACACAAGGGACTTGTGTATCACAGACTGATGACAGGGACTCGGTACTATAGTGGTGTGGAAGTGCACTCTGGGTAAAGTTCATCATAAAGCTTGCTGTAATATAACATATATACACAATATATTATATCATGGATACAGACACCAGGGACTTGTGTATCACAGATTGACGACAGGGACTCGGTACTATAGTGGTGTGGAAGTGCACTCTGGGTAAAGTTCATCATAAAGCTTGCTGTAATATAACATATATACACAATATATTATATCATGGATACAGACACCAGGGACTTGTGTATCACAGACTGATGACAGGGACTCGGTACTATAGTGGTGTGGAAGTGCACTCTGGGTAAAGTTCATCATAAAGCTTGCTGTAATATAACATATATACACAATATATTATATCATGGATACAGACACCAGGGACTTGTGTATCACAGATTGACGACAGGGACTCGGTACTATAGTGGTGTGGAAGTGCACTCTGGGTAAAGTTCATCATAAAGCTTGCTGTAATATAACATATATACACAATATATTATATCATGGATACAGACACCAGGGACTTGTGTATCACAGACTGACGACAGGGACTCAGTACTATAGTGGTGTGGAAGTGCACTCTGGGTAAAGTTCATCATAAAGCTTGCTGCAATATAACATATATACTTAATATATTATATCATGGATACAGACACCAGGGACTTGTGTATCACAGACTGACGGCAGGGACTCGGTACTATAGTGATGTGGAAGTGCACTCTGAGTAAAGTTCATCATAAAGCTTGCTGTAATATAACATATATACATAATATATTATATCATGGATACAGACACCAGGGACGTGTGTATCACAAACTGACGACAAGGACTCGGTACTATAGTGGTGTGGAAGTGCACTCTGGGTAAAGTTCATCATAAAGCTTGCTGTAATATAACATATATACACAATATATTATATCATGGATACAGACACCAGGGACTTGTGTATCAAAGACTGACAACAGGGACTCAGTACTATAGTGGTGTGGAAGTGCACTCTGGGTAAAGTTCATCATAAAGCTTGCTGTAATATAACATATATACACAATATATTATATCATGGATACAGACACTAGGGACGTGTGTATCACAAACTGATGACAAGGACTCGGTACTATAGTGGTGTGGAAGTGCACTCTGGGTAAAGTTCATCATAAAGCTTGCTGTAATATAACATATATACACAATATATTATATCATGGATACAGACACCAGGGACTTGTGTATCACAGACTGACGTTAGGGACTCGGTACTATAGTGATGTGGAAGTGCACTCTGGGTAAAGTTCATCATAAAGCTTGCTGTAATATAACATATATACACAATATATTATATCATGGATACAGACACCAGGGACTTGTGTATCACAGACTGACGACAGGGACTCAGTACTATAGTGGTGTGGAAGTGCACTCTGGGTAAAGTTCATCATAAAGCTTGCTGCAATATAACATATTTACTTAATATATTGTATCATGGATACAGACACCAGGGACTTGAGTATCACAGACTGACGGCAGGGACTCGGTACTATAGTGATGTGGAAGTGCACTCTGGGTAAAGTTCATCATTAAGCTTGCTGTAATATAACATATATACACAATATATTATATCATGGATACAGACACCAGGGACGTGTGTATCAAAAACTGACGACAAGGACTCGGTACTATAGTGGTGTGGAAGTGCACTCTGGGTAAAGTTCATCATAAAGATTGCTGTAATATAACCTATATACACAATATATTATATCATGGATACAGACACCAGGGACTTGTGTTTCACAGACTGACAACAGGGACTCAGTACTATAGTGGTGTGGAAGTGCACTCTGGGTAAAGTTCATCATAAAGCTTGCTGTAATATAACATATATACACAATATATTATATCATGGATACAGACACCAGGGACTTGTGTATCACAAACTGACGACAAGGACTCGGTACTATAGTGGTGTGGAAGTGCACTCTGGGTAAAGTTCATCATAAAGATTGCTGTAATATAACATATATACACAATATATTATATCATGGATACAGACACCAGGGACTTGTGTATCACAGACTGATGACAGGGACTCGGTACTATAGTGGTGTGGAAGTGCACTCTGGGTAAAGTTCATCATAAAGCTTGCTGTAATATAACATATATACACAATATATTATATCATGGATACAGACACCAGGGACTTGTGTATCACAAACTGACAACAGGGACTCGGTACTATAGTGGTGTGGAAGTGCACTCTGGGTAAAGTTCATCATAAAGCTTGCTGTAATATAACATATATACAAAATATATTATATCATGGATACAGACACCAGGAACTTGTGTATCACAAACTGACGACAGGGACTCGGTACTATAGTGGTGTGGAAGTGCACTCTGGGTAAAGTTCATCATAAAGCTTGCTGTAATATAACAGATATACACAATATATTATATCATGGATACAGACACCAGGGACTTGTGTATCACAGACTGACGACAGGGACTCAGTACTATAGTGGTGTGGAAGTGCACTCTGGGTAAAGTTCATCATAAAGCTTGCTGCAATATAACATATATACTTAATATATTGTATCATGGATACAGACACCAGGGACTTGAGTATCACAGACTGACGGCAGGGACTCGGTACTATAGTGATGTGGAAGTGCACTCTGGGTAAAGTTCATCATTAAGCTTGCTGTAATATAACATATATACACAATATATTATATCATGGATACAGACACCAGGGACGTGTGTATCAAAAACTGACGACAAGGACTCGGTACTATAGTGGTGTGGAAGTGCACTCTGGGTAAAGTTCATCATAAAGATTGCTGTAATATAACATATATACACAATATATTATATCATGGATACAGACACCAGGGACTTGTGTTTCACAGACTGACAACAGGGACTCAGTACTATAGTGGTGTGGAAGTGCACTCTGGGTAAAGTTCATCATAAAGCTTGCTGTAATATAACATATATACACAATATATTATATCATGGATACAGACACCAGGGACTTGTGTATCACAAACTGACGACAAGGACTCGGTACTATAGTGGTGTGGAAGTGCACTCTGGGTAAAGTTCATCATAAAGATTGCTGTAATATAACAT
This sequence comes from Pinctada fucata, assembly GCA_028142955.1. Classification (NCBI taxonomy): domain Eukaryota; kingdom Metazoa; phylum Mollusca; class Bivalvia; order Pterioida; family Pteriidae; genus Pinctada; species Pinctada fucata. The sequence goes on from AP027103.1 coordinate 1,852,270, forward strand.
ATATACACAATATATTATATCATGGATACAGACACCAGGGACTTGTGTATCACAGACTGATGACAGGGACTCGGTACTATAGTGGTGTGGAAGTGCACTCTGGGTAAAGTTCATCATAAAGCTTGCTGTAATATAACATATATACACAATATATTATATCATGGATACAGACACCAGGGACTTGTGTATCACAAACTGACAACAGGGACTCGGTACTATAGTGGTGTGGAAGTGCACTCTGGGTAAAGTTCATCATAAAGCTTGCTGTAATATAACAGATATACACAATATATTATATCATGGATACAGACACCAGGGACTTGTGTATCACAAACTGACCACAGGGACTCAGTACTATAGTGGTGTGGAAGTGCACTCTGGGTAAAGTTCATCATAAAGCTTGCTGTAATATAACATATATACACAATATATTATATCATGGATACAGACACTAGGGACGTGTGTATCACAAACTGATGACAAGGACTCGGTACTATAGTGGTGTGGAAGTGCACTCTGGGTAAAGTTCATCATAAAGCTTGCTGTAATATAACATATATACACAATATATTATATCATGGATACAGACACCAGGGACTTGTGTATCACAGACTGACGGCAGGGACTCGGTACTATAGTGATGTGGAAGTGCACTCTGGGTAAAGTTCATCATAAAGCTTGCTGTAATATAACATATATACACAATATATTATATCATGGATACAGACACCAGGGACTTGTGTATCACAGACTGACGACAGGGACTCAGTACTATAGTGGTGTGGAAGTGCACTCTGGGTAAAGTTCATCATAAAGCTTGCTGCAATATAACATATATACTTAATATATTGTATCATGGATACAGACACCAGGGACTTGAGTATCACAGACTGACGGCAGGGACTCGGTACTATAGTGATGTGGAAGTGCACTCTGGGTAAAGTTCATCATTAAGCTTGCTGTAATATAACATATATACACAATATATTATATCATGGATACAGACACCAGGGACGTGTGTATCAAAAACTGACGACAAGGACTCGGTACTATAGTGGTGTGGAAGTGCACTCTGGGTAAAGTTCATCATAAAGATTGCTGTAATATAACATATATACACAATATATTATATCATGGATACAGACACCAGGGACTTGTGTTTCACAGACTGACAACAGGGACTCAGTACTATAGTGGTGTGGAAGTGCACTCTGGGTAAAGTTCATCATAAAGCTTGCTGTAATATAACATATATACACAATATATTATATCATGGATACAGACACCAGGGACTTGTGTATCACAAACTGACGACAAGGACTCGGTACTATAGTGGTGTGGAAGTGCACTCTGGGTAAAGTTCATCATAAAGATTGCTGTAATATAACATATATACACAATATATTATATCATGGATACAGACACCAGGGACTTGTGTATCACAGACTGATGTCAGGGACTCGGTACTATAGTGGTGTGGAAGTGCACTCTGGGTAAAGTTCATCATAAAGCTTGCTGTAATATAACATATATACACAATATATTATATCATGGATACAGACACCAGGGACTTGTGTATCACAAACTGACAACAGGGACTCGGTACTGTAGTGGTGTGGAAGTGCACTCTGGGTAAAGTTCATCATAAAGCTTGCTGTAATATAACATATATACACAATATATTATATCATGGATACAGACACCAGGAACTTGTGTATCACAAACTGACGACAGGGACTCGGTACTATAGTGGTGTGGAAGTGCACTCTGGGTAAAGTTCATCATAAAGCTTGCTGTAATATAACAGATATACACAATATATTATATCATGGATACAGACACCAGGGACTTGTGTATCACAGACTGACGACAGGGACTCAGTACTATAGTGGTGTGGAAGTGCACTCTGGGTAAAGTTCATCATAAAGCTTGCTGCAATATAACATATATACTTAATATATTGTATCATGGATACAGACACCAGGGACTTGAGTATCACAGACTGACGGCAGGGACTCGGTACTATAGTGATGTGGAAGTGCACTCTGGGTAAAGTTCATCATTAAGCTTGCTGTAATATAACATATATACACAATATATTATATCATGGATACAGACACCAGGGACGTGTGTATCAAAAACTGACGACAAGGACTCGGTACTATAGTGGTGTGGAAGTGCACTCTGGGTAAAGTTCATCATAAAGATTGCTGTAATATAACATATATACACAATATATTATATCATGGATACAGACACCAGGGACTTGTGTTTCACAGACTGACAACAGGGACTCAGTACTATAGTGGTGTGGAAGTGCACTCTGGGTAAAGTTCATCATAAAGCTTGCTGTAATATAACATATATACACAATATATTATATCATGGATACAGACACCAGGGACTTGTGTATCACAAACTGACGACAAGGACTCGGTACTATAGTGGTGTGGAAGTGCACTCTGGGTAAAGTTCATCATAAAGATTGCTGTAATATAACATATATACACAATATATTATATCATGGATACAGACACCAGGGACTTGTGTATCACAGACTGATGACAGGGACTCGGTACTATAGTGGTGTGGAAGTGCACTCTGGGTAAAGTTCATCATAAAGCTTGCTGTAATATAACATATATACACAATATATTATATCATGGATACAGACACCAGGAACTTGTGTATCACAAACTGACAACAGGGACTCGGTACTATAGTGGTGTGGAAGTGCACTCTGGGTAAAGTTCATCATAAAGCTTGCTGTAATATAACATATATACACAATATATTATATCATGGATACAGACACCAGGAACTTGTGTATCACAAACTGACGACAGGGACTCGGTACTATAGTGGTGTGGAAGTGCACTCTGGGTAAAGTTCATCATAAAGCTTGCTGTAATATAACATATATACACAATATATTATATCATGGATACAGACACCAGGGACTTGTGTATCACAGACTGATGACAGGGACTCGGTACTATAGTGATGTGGAAGTGCACTCTGGGTAAAGTTCATCATAAAGCTTGCTGTAATATAACATATATACACAATATATTATATCATGGATACAGACACCAGGGACTTGTGTATCACAGACTGACGACAGGGACTCGGTACTATAGTGGTGTGGAAGTGCACTCTGGGTAAAGTTCATCATAAAGCTTGCTGTAATATAACATATATACACAATATATTATATCATGGATACAGACACCAGGGACTTGTGTATCACAGACTGATGACAGGGACTCAGTACTATAGTGGTGTGGAAGTGCACTCTGGGTAAAGTTCATCATAAAGCTTGCTGTAATATAACATATATACACAATATATTATGTCATGGATACAGACACAAGGGACGTGTGTATCACAAACTGACGACAGGGACTCGGTACTATAGTGGTGTGGAAGTGCACTCTGGGTAAAGTTCATCATAAAGCTTGCTGTAATATAACATATATACACAATATATTATATCATGGATACAGACACCAGGGACTTGTGTATCACAAACTGACGACAGGGACTCGGTACTATAGTGGTGTGGAAGTGCACTCTGGGTAAAGTTCATCATAAAGATTGCTGTAATGTTATAAGAACATCTGTCCAAGTTTGGGGTAAATCAGAAACTGATTTGTATGAATAATTAGGCCATACAAAATTAATGTTTAGTTTGACAGGCACTTTTTTAGAAAAAAAAGTGAGGGAGGCAGTTTTTTTTTTTTTTGTTTTTTGTTTTGTTTTTTTTTTGCAAACGTGAAATAAGATGAATGTACATTTTTTGTAATTTATCTTCAACCAAATTTCTAATTCAAGTGTTTTGATGCTGAAAATACATTAAAACTTAAGTATAGTATGAAGTGGTAATGTTTAGTATATTGATTCACAAGATAACCCATAACAAGATAACCCAACGTCTTCCTGTAATATACTTATTGCATTTCCAAACCTGAAGTTTGCTAGATTTTCTGTGATTTGGTCACACTTATTATATATATGACAGACAATGTCCTACGGCAGACCAGTATGAAGATGTAGACTAAATACATGTATGTGTACATCTTATTTATGCTAAAAAGGATCACCAATCTCTAACCGTTGCCCTGTGTAAGGTTAAAACTTCAAATGACGTTAACATTTTGTGAACTACTTTCAGGTGCAACTAAGTGAGTGAAACTCGTAATTGTTGCTCAGTGCTTAGACCGAAAATTTGACCCTTGTTGTCGGCAAAAGAGTAGGGAAAATACAAAGAAACATGTCCAGGGATTGGGATGGCCCATTCTGATAGAAAATGGCCCATAAAATCGGCAACTCGCTGCGCCCTGGTGCCATTATTCTACGGCATCCTTTTTTTTGTTTTTTAAATCTATTAAAAGTTCTGTTCTCGTATCTACGTTGTAACGTTAATACAGAGATCACAGCTTTCTGTACATGGCCAGTCAGAACTCTAAGGCACAAAATTCTTCTGCTCACTGACAATTGAAAGGTCCTTTGCTATTTTGATACAATATTGATTTTTCTCCGACATCTGCGCCTGAGATTTAAATCTCCAACGTCCACTTACGTATCTTATCTACGTTAAGGTATTTGTGTATGCGTTCGTCCGTAAAATTATCATGTCATTTTTTAAAAGTGGTCAGTCAATGGGTACAAATTGATGTACTAAAATTTGTACAAAATGTCTTCCCTAATATCAACAAAGCTGAAAATGAAGCTGCCCATCCGTGGACACAAAAAATTCAGGAAAGGTGGCTGAAAGTTTGGTCTTGGCTGTTCTGTGATCCATGCAAAAAATGTACTGTAAATTATTCATTGGAAATGGTCAAATTGGGAATCTCGCGACAAAAAAATGTGCTAACGTCTGATGCATAATGCATGCATATGCATAGCTTTTCGAAAATTGATCATTTTTGGAATGGCCCTTTCGTGAGGAAAGATGGCCCATTGTTTTTGAGAATGGCCCATGAAAGTCCAAGTGGAAGGGACCGTCGTCCCATTGAGCAAGTTTGCCTTCCCGATCACAGCATGTCTGACAATTTAGTTTGAATTTTAACAACGATTACACAAGGGTATCCTGATCGATTCGTCATCCCTTTTCACTGTCGGACTTGAGCAAGTTGTTTGCAAATTTGAATTTCTATCCCTCGGAAATTTTGAAGTATCTGCGATGTGCTTAGGGTTTAGTTGACTAATTTATCCAAATCGAAATTAGGATCGTTTAGTATTTCTGCCCCTCCCCTCGATCCTGTCACCGGCGTTCCTGGCTGATCAATCTGACGTAAACTGTGAGTTCTAAACAAAAACGTTTTCAAATTTCTAATAAATTAGATAATTTAATAAAGAATAATGCTCTTGCAGATTATCACAACAGAGTCAAGTATCATTTTACGTTACGTTACCTCGTCCGTGATATGGAATATACGCGTGGTCGCGATTACCATACAAACAACAATTGAATACGGCAGCTCGGGTAAATAATACTATTTTATGTAAACAAGTATTGAGATACAGCTTTACAATTTATATATTTAGTGAAGTAAAGAATATGTAAACAAACAATTTGTATTAGCACGACGATGTTCAATTGACTACTTTAAAATTATGGTAAAACACGCGATAAAAATCGGAAATGCGGCGGGTTTTTAGGCAATGCGGCGGTGCCCGTCAAACGAAATCTTAATTTTTTTTGGCCTTACTAATACATTTTTTTAATGTTGATTGTCATTTTACTACAAAATAACCATGTTAAAATCATTACATACCTATATCATATGTAGAAACAGGTTCCCTGAGAAGAAAGTGAGCTTCATTCTGAAAACAAATTATAGAGAAGTAAGCACTATTGTGATTATGAAAGATATTTTTAAAAAAACATTTGTAAAGCATTACTTCAAAGATAGATTGTGACAAGAGCATAACTTTTAATACAATGTTTTTATGGTTGATTTTAGTTTCAAATACATGTACATTTGTAATTGCCAAAGGCAAAAGCATTATATCTAGCACTAAGTTTTGTGGTGTTATACATCATTTTACAAAGAGAATTAAATGCAAACTTTCCTTTCACCTACCTTTTTATCAACTATTATCACAGAAGGTGTAGAATCATTCTCTGCTGAATCGAAAAACACTTTTTCTAAAAATAACGAATGTTCACCTTTATCAAAGAAAAATAAATTCAACGTTCTATTAGTCCTACAAGACAACCCTGTAAAATTTTCTGGGACAAAATTCACAGAATTTTTGACAATAATGTCATAAGGAGACAGTAATTTGTCAAACTTTGCTAAAGAAAGTCTTCTGCATATACTTTTGCAGAGATCTTGAAAGCTATTTAACACAAAACTATCTGTCGCACGTCGAGACGATTGCGAGACGCACACATCGGGTGACATTTCATGACTACACTGCCTACAGCACAACGTCCTATATTCATGCGTATTATAATTTTTTGATATATCCAAACACATAGGCTCCTGTGTTCCTACAAAAACAGGCGCCTCAAATGAAAAAGATGAAAGACCTAGGGTACAAGGTTTAGATGAAGTCACAGATAAACTTTTCTCTAAATGACGGCAAAATTCACATATTCTAGCTGGTCGATCCTGAAAGCTGAAATGTTTATGTCGATCAACTAGTGATATACAGCAATTTCTGTCCTGCAGATTTAATACTGTATCTAAGGTTGAATGTGAAACCTGCCGACAAAGTTCTCGATCTGTGTCATATAAGCGTTTCATGCTTGCTCTATCGTTTATACTTTGCTGAACAAAACTTTTGATGAGCACCATGTTTTCTGAACACATCCTGTATAAAAGTCCAACTTCTCTCAACTGAAAAAAAAATTCAATTAAGAGTATATAAAGCAAAATCTTTTTTTTTTTTTTTTGGTAATCATTTTTAATATTTCTACCAAAGAATTAATTACAGTAAACATAGGGTAATCAAAGATTACATAGCTCGCCTATACAGGTTTTTGTCAGAAACAAGGTTAAAGTTTTTGAAAAGTAGGTCAAAGTCCAAGGTCAAGGTCACTAGGTCAAAGGTCATGGTCTCAAATAAAAGGTTTCGTCACAAAGTATCTACATGTGAAATATCAAAGCCCTACCCGTTATAGTTCAAGAGATATAGCCCAGGTTAAAGTGACGCCGAGGGTATGGCATTAGCTCTCCAGACTTTTTCGTCCCGGTGAGCTAAAAAGTCTTTCTCTGAAAGTATCTTACCATTCTTTACCCATTGTAAAATTAAATTGCATAGATAAAATATTCATGGTGTTTGTGAGAAGGTATTTTCAAACAGAAATATAAAAATCCATATTCATGTATGTTATAGAAATAAAAGGTTAAATTTTGAAAGCTACAGAGTGGGTGGTACTGGTGGATAGGTTTCATCACAGAGAATACATGCAAAGATTTTATGATTTATATATTATGAACTTTAAACTTATTATGTAAAGAATAGTTAAGGTTGAGAGCACATAGCATGAAATCTCTAGTTTGAAAGATCATTAAACTATTTGAGTCTCTCTCTCTCTCTGTTTCATCAAATATAATGATCAAGGTTAGAAGATTTGTTTTGTAACAAATACAAAATGTTGAGAAAATATAGTGTATAAATACATAAATACATACCAAATTGAAATAATAATTGTGTGAAGATAATTGATTAACAGGTGCAAACATAATTATCGCAGGTCCTTTCTCTAGCTGACCAGAAAAATGAAGGCTCTTGTAACCAGGAGGGGCCATCCACTTGACAACAGGCTGAAAAAAATGAAAATTATATCTAAGCTATGTTATTGTGAATCACTGAATCACTGATCAAGGTCCATGGTACCAAAAGAGATGAACAATGCTAGTTACTATTGAAGAAACTTTATTATCATTTTTGACAAGCAGATGAAACTTCAAGGCAAAGTTTGATAACTAACGAAAGGTTTTGTTACAGACCAGTAAGGGATACACATATTTATCATTTAATTTCCATTGTCATTTTCAAGAAACGAAGATTCTGATTGGCTGAGAAATTTTGTTGATACATCGATCAACACAATTTTTTCACGGAAGTTTATTTATAAGCACTATTTTTAGAACTGGGGGTTCCCTCAAACACGAATGAACTCGTTGCTGAAAATAAAAGTTTGTAGATGTTTGCTTATCATTTCAAGGGTACCATTTCTTTTCTACTTACTCAAAAATTAACAGTGCATGTAGAATTTGCTAAAACTAGTCCTTATTCCAAAGATATAGAGAGACGATCGTTCGCTGTTTGAATCATGGCGGCTGCCATAACTTGTTTTGGCAGACGTAGCACTGCGAAACCCTCCGACTTACGAAATATAGTGCATTGATTGATTGTTTTTAGATCCAAGAAAACAGCCTGTTTTTCAAAATTAAATGATAAGAAATGAATCATATATTTTTTCTGTTGATGCAGGTATCAACCGAAAATTGGACAGAAAACTTGTGCATCAACGCGCTACGCGCATTGATGCAGTTTTCTGTCCAATTTTTCGTATTAATAGTGTCATCCGATCAACCTTCAACGGTGCTGATTGGCTGATATTGACAGACCCCCAAAGAATATCTGCCCCATTTTGAAACTAACTCCCTAGTATAATAGTCTTCTCAACTAAAGCACCCCTTTGCAGGGAAATGGTCTTATCAGGCGATTTTCAGGGATTTAGTTAAATTTAATGAGTCTCTTTTTATATAGGAAAAAAATCAGTAGAGGTATAATAATATTTTATATACATGTATATGTATGACACATGATTTAACTTACCTCCTGTCTATGTTTTAGCACCCATGTCTGTATATCAGAGCTGGTGAAGTTAGCATTGACAGGGTAGAGCTGGAAAAAGAAGACAAGAGATCAAAATGAGGATTACATAGCTCACTTTACTTTAGCAAATGACTACAAAGAATTGCTATTTTACTCTCAAATAATGTAAATGGTCCTGGAGAAGGAACTGTGGAAATATGAAAGTTTTCCCATTCCATGTTTCAATAACATTCAAAGTTTTTTTCAATATTTAGATGAACATTTAGAATGTACATTCAAGTATTATTCATGATCCGTGGAATAGTGTTTTGATCTCATTTAAGAAATAATATACATATGAGAAATTTGCTAATAATTCTGCTTTACAATATAACTATATTATTTGAAAAAAAAACTTGTTTGTGAAACATAAATGCTCCGAATTGGCATCTTTGATACTAAAATAGCTGTAATGAAGAAAGGATTTCATACTCAAAGGTCAAGGCCTAAAGGTAACAAATTTTGGTACCCATGGAAAGTTCTTGTCAAAAGGAATACACATGTGAAATATGAGAGCTTATCACTTACCATTCAAAAGTTATGGCCAAGGTTAATGTTTTTTTTCAAAAAAATGTCCAACTGCAAGGTCAAGGTCACAGGGTATAAAATTTGGTATCCATGGAAAGGTCTTGTCACAAGGAATACACATGTGAAATATGAAAGCCCTATCATGTACCATTTAAAAGTTAAAGCCAAAGTTTTTGCGGACAAACAGACAGACCAAAAACTACATGTATATGCACCCAAATCTCCAATTACACGGGAAGAATAAGATATTCTCCTTATTTAATATTTCCTAAAAACCTGCTGAAATAATCCTTAAAGTGGATGTCACATAAAAAATATAATATAATGTATCTGAATTTACCTGGCACAGTCATGTACCACTGCAAATTTATGATAGAAATTATTTGTAATTTGACTTACTAGAGATTTATTGAAGGTTCTGACAAAAACAAATTGCTTGGTATCAGTCATTCCTAGTTCTTCAGCTATACTAAACTTAGAGATAACTGCACATCTGACCGGCTGTAAAGGATCTGTAATACACATTGATAGTCCATAAGAGATTGCCAATGAAAGTAAAACAGAAGAAAAGATAAATCAATTACTGGTAATCAGTCATCAGGTACGAACCTTTGTAAAGCACAGTGTTAAAGGTACAAATAGTCTACATGTAGCAGGGATTAAACTGTCAATAATGAAGTTTTACCGTAAATGGCTTTTAAGTACTACCATTTGAACATCTATATATTACTTGCATAAAATATCTTTCATATTTTTGTTTTATATATGTTTTTACTCTCTGGTACACACAATTTCGGTAATCTTTTGCATATATAGAATGTAGAAATATGTCACGTTTACTAAGGTCAAAGTGAGCACGCTACAACGATCAGCCAATCGCTTGAATAAACTTCACATCGTGGGATTACTACGAAACATGTAGTAAACTACTATACAGTCTTTGAAATTCTCAAAGAAAACTAACTTTAGGTCGTACTAATATTTCATTAATTGCAAATAAAAGGTTGATCTCATGTATATAGATATCATGTTCCGTTCAAATAACTATTTTGAGCATGGATCATCGAACACTTTCAAAAGACTAACAGTGTGTAATAGTGTATATTACGGCTTGAATGGGAGGCAGGTGTAGTCTGCTATACACGTGCGTTTGTTTACCAAATCCTGAATGAAGATTAACCTTTATTTAGTTATGGTTTTTTGTTCTTTTTTGATATTTGATAAAGACTGTGAATATATATAATGTATTATATATACAAATATCAAAATTACTGTGGATATATATACACTTCAAATTTACCGTATATATATACATGTACATCTCATAGATAAAAATAAACAAGAACTATACATGTATATGTACACTGTGGATCCCTTTAACTAATTTTCCTCTGACTTAAGTTTTAATTTCACAGTCGTCCTCTAAGCAACTGGTCTCTATATCTTTACAATGCCAAGCCAATACTTTTTCTGTTCTTTTACAATTACATTTCTCTTTTCAGATTTTGACAGTACCGATTGTCGATTCATTTTCGTCCCACGTATTATCCGTCCGCCATGTTGTTTTGTTTTGATACAGTACTAGCCTTATGCAAATAAGTGCCTACACGTGTCTACATGCGTTCGCAATCGGTCGTCTACGGAGAAAAGTAGGTTATATTAGGGTACCCATTTTATAAGCAATACCCGGTAATTGATCATAGCTCGGTAGTGAGGGCATATGTGACCATTGTAACAAGCTAGTTTCTAATTTCTAAGCATGAAAGACTCGTTTGCGTCAAAATTTTGACAAAAATAATTGATTCATGGTTTGATCTTGACGAGACCTAGGGTATCTTTAAATATTTAATTTACAGGTACATATCTTACATGTATGTAGATATTCAAAGAGAAAGCTATCAAAATGCAGTTCCTTGAAATTTGAAAGAACAATCAAAATTCTTATCTCATACAGTACAACTATCAGCATATTTACTTGAATGTTTCTTATGACAAATATAAGCAGTGAGATACTGATAATACCTTGGCTGATGTAAAACTTACCTATTTCCATCAGTCTCATTGAGGTGTAATAAAACTGTGTAAACCCTGGAGGCTGCGGGGAAGCATGGAAATCAAAGAAGCCTATCAGGGAATTCTGAAAGATAAAGAAATTGTGAAGAAACTAGCTTATCCAAATGAATGTGATATTACATTTTTTTTTTATTTGTTACTTATATCATTGTGACTATGTACAAATGTATCCGTAAATGTGGGCTCAATAATACAAAATGTATCAATGTAATGAACGATTTTCACATTCCTGCAGTAGACTTGAATTTTATACAGACCAAGACCCGAGATGACAACATTGACCTTACTTTTAACAGTGACATCGAAACAGATCTATGACTTTATAATAAAAAATCAAATTCAAGGAATTGTGGTCCCCCGCTTTTGGGTGTTTGTCTTCAAAGAAATGCTTACAGACATCCCCCCATTCTTAAGTTTTAATAATATATCTCATATATCATCAACATTCTAAATATGAAAGATTAACTCCAAGAAAAGGTCAAAAGGTCCAAACCTTTGTTTTGTTTCCAAGGGACAGGGCTTATGAAAAGGTATGCACATGTGAAATATTTAAGACCTATGATTTAAATTACCATCAAAACTTATGGTCGAGGTTGAAGTTTTGAAATGTGGGTCAACCTCCATGGACAAGGTCACAAGGTCAGAATGTTGTTACCAACAGAAAGGTCTCATCACAAGGAATACACATGTGAAATCCCTATCATTTTCCGTTAAAAAGTTATGGACAAGGTTATAGTTTTTTGAAAAGTAGGTCGAACTCAAAGGTCAAGGTCACAAGGTCAAACATTTTGGTATCCATGCAAAGGTCTTGTCACAAGGAATACACATGTGAAATATCAAAGCCCTATCACTTTCTATTCAAAAGTTATGGTCAAGGTTAAAGTTTTTAATAAGTAGGTCAAAGTCCAAGGTCAAGGTCACAAGGTCAAACATTTTGATATCCATGGAAAGGTCTTGTCACAAGGAATACACATGTGAAATATCAAAGCCCTATCACTTTCCATTCAAAAGTTATGGTCAAGGTTAAAGTTTTTAATAAGTAGGTCAAAGTCCAAGGTCAAGGTAACAAGGTCAAAAATTTTGGTATCCATGGAAAGGTCTTGTCACAAGGAATACACATGTGAAATATCAAAGCCCTATCACTTACCATTCAAAAGTTATGCACAAGGTTAAAGTTTTTGTGACTGACGGACAGACGGACGGACGGACAGACGGACGGACGAACCGGTTTTAATGTCCCCGCGCTTTCGCGAAAGCGGGGGACAAAAATAACATCAAAAGTGGTGATGTCTTGGAGTGTCTAAAATGCAAGTCTAACGTAAATATAAAAATTGTCAATTTTGGAAACAGTCTCTGCTGCACTTATAATGTGCATGAAATATAGTATATACATGTATGTATAAAATCAAGAGACTCATTCCTTCAAACATTACATACAAACATGTAATAGAAAAGCTACAATAGCATCAAAGGAACTGGTATCATACATGTATGAAAGTTTAATGCACACAAAGCAGTGTAAAATGAATGCTTATCATAAACCACAGAAAAACTTACATCTTGTCTTGACACAAATTCCATGACTTCATCGTTAGAATGGAGGAGCGTCAAAGGGTATATCATATCCACTAAAAACTTTATAATGTAATCAGCTCTTCTGGGTCCTTCAAGGAAAAAGTTATAAAATTTGCAAAATATTCAACACATAGGTTTCTATTTATTAAATTCAAGAATATAATAGAAATGCACTATTTATCTATGAAAATATATTTATTATCAATTTATTTTTAAAATGCTTCTTGTTTCTATGATTTTTTTATTTTGGACAAAACCTAATTCTATATACAATTAATCATTTAATGCAAGATGAAAAAATATGTCTGACCATAAAGCATAGTTGACTCAAATCAAACAGAGAGACAGAAAGACAAACTGATGCAAGCGCAGACAGTCACATGTACATACAGACAGACTGACAGACTGTAGCTCATACATTACAAAGTGATTCCTATTGCTATAGTTTGCTTTGTGAATAACTCTATAATCATAGACATCTTACCTGTGTACCTGTAACCATTTAAATGTGTATGATATAAATAAAACTCTGGAAATCTATAAAATCTGTAATTATTTCTGCAAGATCCCTCTGGCCACCAACAATTTATTGCAATAAAACGAACCTGAAAGTAAAGGTAAAAGGACAGTGAAATAGATACATATATACAAATCAGGTAAATGTTTTGGTTTTTAAGTCAATTTCAAGTTTATTTCATAGTTAATTCCAGTTCACTTCAAGTGATTAAATCTTTGATAAATAAGACATATATCATGTATATTGCCAGATTTTTTTTTTTACATTCTTTCAAAAATTTCAGATACATATATATGTAAACATGTACCATATCTTTAAGAAATATTTTAACTAATTACCTGATGTCAATAATTTTAAAGATTAGTAATGTCAAATTGACAAATACATTAAATATGAATACCTTGTCTTGTAGGACTTTTGCTGCTTTTTGAAATTCTGATCTGAGTTGCATAGACTCTGAACACCATGGTGCGTAATACATCACAAATATAATCTCCTCATCTATTATAATGTCAGACAGAGGGGACAAAGTCCCATACGGGAAATCAAGAACTGGTGATCCTGGAGGGAAAAAACGTGAAGGGGATTTTGGTGGCGCTGTCACTTCTTTTGGCTTGAGGCTGATGTGAAAGAGAAATATATATTTCAATATGATTTTCATGATTAAAGCTAAATTCATATCAAATGTAAGATACTCAAGATACAGGATACTTTATAAGATAGACAACCTTCCTATAATAGATACATGCATGCTCCCTATCCAGAAAAGGGGAATTGAAAGATGTGTCACAACATTTACAAGATTGAAGCACATGACATAAGAAATAGTCTGGTGCCAACTGTGTAAAGAATTTGCCTTGGCACATAAAATACATGTACTAACAGAAACTGATTTTATCATGTTTGTATAGAAACGAAATCTTCTACATATTTTTACATACTGGCCGGTATTTCATCTGACATAATTTTTTCCTCAGTACAATTATATATAGTCAAATTGGACTTTTCCTGCATGTTTCTCCAAATACCTCTGGTGGAGGACTTGATCTATAACAAATAAACCATGTAGTTTTGAAGGGGGGAACAGGCCCCTCTCAATTATTTTTGTGATAATAATTATTATCATGATTATATTTCAGTATTGAAATCAGCTATAGAGCTATCTTGATTTCATTATTTTGATCCATTTAAACAAATGGATAGACACATACATAATAATATGTTGTGGGATTACCATCCTCCAATTGTTCAGAGTATGACTGAGCTATTTGGTTGACCCTTTAGCTCACTCGGTAACGCTAGCTGAGATCTGGCATTCCACGTACGCCAACGACTGTGGTTCCAATTCCAGTCAGAGCACCAGTGCTCAAGTTTACCTCAAATAAATTACTACATCATACACATTAGGTGTCTTTAACATCTTTTGCGTGCAGAATCATATTTCCTAGCAAAACTATCTGGTGGTATTAATTTCTAGGGTCAGAGGAAATTCTTGCAGAAACAAGATTTAATTGTACAAAAGAGACAATACATGTTTCATATTTATACCTGATATGAAACATAATATTTGAAAATGTAAAGTCAATTAAATATCCACAAAATGCCAATCAAGCAACAACACTAAATCTACTTTCACTTTCAAAAATATTTATTTTTATGTGTTTGTGTCGTTCATTTTCCTTTCAAAACTCACCTTGACCCATAATTAGCCACAAGATTTAGGCATATACCGATAATTAAAACACACACTTCTGGATGTTTCGCCATTTGCTCTACAAGGCTATTTACAAAATTCTGGATCCCCCCTTTCGGCCTCTCGTGTGTTGTCTCCGCCATTCACCATTCACAGTGATCCACGTCACGGCTACCGTCAAACATCGGCAGGTGCGAGATGATGTCGTGTCCAGCACTTGTTTATTTTTCGATTTTACTCATATTTTCATATTTTTGTAGGAATAATATTTCATACATGAAAACTTTTTTTCTCACAGAAGACCCACCCCATCTAAAATGCAGAAAAGAGGGGGGAGGGGGGCTTTGTAGTGTTTGAAATTCTAAATTTATATAAAAAAAGGAAATTTATTACTTTTGTTTGGATAACGATCGTTTTTCTTTCGAAATGCATTCATTTTTTCTCTTTCAACTGGCTGCTGTAAGTTTCCTTTTTCTCAAATATTGATGTGTTTATTACAATACTTTTCGTTGATGACGAAAATTGGGGAAAAAATTTAAAATGTCATTTCAAATTTTCACTAAGTAGATGCAACTCCAGTGTAACGCGTATATAGTCGCGAAACCTATGTAAAGTTCAGAAATTGGATTTCGACTGTGACTATCACATTTACACTGGTCACTGATGATACACGATCGAGGCGAGTGCTCCCCTTGTTGTCGGATGTCACATCTCCGGTGAGTTTCGCTCGGAGATCAGCATCTTTTATTATACTTAAACATACAAGCAATTTTGAGAGTAAATTCAAACCGAACACATTAAATAGCACTTTAATTGCTAATATGAATTATGGCAAAGCCATTGTGAGGACGCAGATGAATTATAATTTCAATGATCATTCACCATACATCATTGAATATTTTTTTTTTACTAAGTAAATAAACAACAAAATATGTAATACAATTTGTGTTCTTGTTATTCTTTTCCAGCATCTTTTTTACTTTATCAGTCTTACATTTTTTCTTGAAATCGTCTACAGGAGAAAATTTCTGGATCGACAGCATACAAATAATTTGTAAATGCGGGGAAACAACTCTCAATGTCGGCCGGTTTGATGTCAGAAAAAAATCAGTAGACATGAAATCGCAATGCTTAATTTTGAAACATAAATGACAGATGAGAAGAGATCAAGTGATGTAATCTTAATCTATGGATATATTGTAAGTCCTTGGACCTTGACGAAAACCAAGGAAAAGAGAACTCGGGCAAGAAAACTGTTGGCACAAACCATTGAAATTAAAAAAAATTTTTTTTTTTACTTTTTTATAAAGTAATTACATATTGTAAGATTAACATGTATCTGGATTATTCAATTCAATTAAACTTTTAAATTTTTAATTTTCAAATTTCATTGGGTGATGAAATGTCAGTTGTCGTATCAGGGATATGTATATATACCCCCCCCCCCCCTTGCACTCCCTTTTACTTTCACCGGAAAAATTAACATTCAATAATCAATATGTAGAAGAAAGAAAGCGTCCTTTTCGACGCCGTCAATAGTGTTATCAGCAATATATCGTTTTATGGGATGGCCTGGAGAAGGGGGTTATATTAAAAAAAAATCCAGTATGTAATATTAGTATCACAGGATTTTCCCTTCTGAATAATGTTTACATATGATTTTTCAATGTAATGTCTGAAGACAAAATTCATTCCTTTACTATAAAAGAGGGTGAAAGGGAGTTGGAGGAAGGGGTGGGAGGAGGGAAAGAGGGAGGGAAGGGTGCAGGAGGGGGTATTGGAGGGGGAGATAAAGGGCGGAGAGAGGTACCCCCTGTCTGTTACCCAACCCCATAAAAGGCAAGGATGAAAGGGAGGGAGAGGAAGAGGGAAGGGAGGGAGCCGGGAGATGTAAGGAGGTGGGAGAGGGGATGAAGGGGAGGGACGGAGAAGAGAAGTATTCTGGGTAGAAACCACTGAGTTCACCCCCTGTCAGCCCCCCCCCCTTCCCCCACAATTACAATCAACACCCCCTCTTTCTAAAAAAAAATCTGAATCCCTCACCCCTCCTCCTTTTTTGAATAACCCTGGATCCGCCTACATGTATGGTTTACCTCCAAGGGAAAAAAATACTCAGCCTTATTTCATGCTTTGAACAGAGCCCCAGTTTGTGTTTACCTATTTGCACTAAGCACTGTTCATGATGACGCAAGTTGTGACGCGTTGTGTACAGTATCAAAGGCAGCAGACATTTAGAAGTTTGTGTTGGGATATACACTGCATACTGGAGATTTTCTGTAGATTAGATACATGTACTGTAGATCTTATATATGTGGAGAGAAACCACATTATTCGATCTACAGGTATCAAAATATCAGCTGCAAATCATCCTCGAAAGCAGAATGAAGTTCGGTAAGTCGCTGATCGCGCTGATATTTTTTTGTTTGTATTCTCATCCCAGCATTATGAGTTTATCCATGGATTTGTCTGAGAGAGCTGTCGATGAAAGAAACTGAGAAAGTCCGCGAAACAAAGCTTTATGCTGACGTCGCATGCTGACGTCACGTTGTAATTTTCAAAGAGGATATTCGGACTAAACATGATATATGTTGGAAATGATGGTGCAATGTCAGTATTACGTGAAGCAAAGTACAAAACATACATTTGGACACTGGAAGAGTAAGCCAAACGGAGAATATTCAAAGTAGATTGAGAAATCATGGTCATCGATGGGTTTCATTCTGTCGTCAAGTGGCATTGTCAAAAAATAAGCTTGCACTTCACGCCGATCAAATGGGCAATGGGGAGAATGACGTCATTGACCACGGTTTTGGAACCTATAGGTATAGCATAGAATTCAATTGAAAAACACGATTTTTCCTATATATATACACGTGTTACCTTGATGAGGACTACGTCCGCGCCTGCGGCGCGGACTGCGTCCTCTATTAATTTTTTTCGAAGTTTAGGCCTGATAAGTCTCCGAACGAAACTCACCGGAGACGCAGTTTTGTGTACGACATCCGACAAGGAGGAGCAATTAAGGTATTACGTACACTTGCCTCGAAAAGATGACAGCTAGAATGCCAGAAATTAATTAATTAGAATGATTCGCATTTTACCATTCAATTTGTTTTCAACTCGACCACTTTTGGACCATTTTAACTATCGAAACTGTCGAATTCGATGAATGAAGCAATATTATGCCTTGGCATTTATCGATCAAACGACAAGTTTATGGTCAGTACGGTATACAAAACCAAGAAATCATAAGGCAACAGAAACTAACCAGTTTTTACCTGTACATGATGCTATAAAGTCAACACCAACATCTCCTGCCTGCAAGCAACAGCCGTCATTTCATAAAGTCCGCATTTCAGTGTAGTCAGATTGTATTGTATGCTAAACTGCAAAACCCAAAACACCCCATGCAAAAACACCCACAGAAAGAGACGCAAAAGGGACAAGGAACACAAATTCACACCATAGAAACATCAAACACAAAGGACCACACATAAACCAACGAGACTAATGAGCAACCGGTGCCGACTTTGGACGGCCATCTGCCACGCAAGATTACATGCGCACAACCCTCCCACTTGAGGTCTCGAAGAACTCACAATCGTGGTGTAAGATAATCTCCTCATTGTAACATGAACATACAAACAGACAGCATTACGTAGGACCCAAGAAACACACAGATTGATATGTAAATGAATATAAAAAACAGAAGGCATACGAATTACAGTCCGTGCTCTGCCGGCTGTAGCGAGCTCATGCATATGATCACACAAGGAGTCCCACTGACATTGAGAGAGGACAGGTGGTCGCGGCCCTGTCTTCTCTGAAGAGGTTTGGAAAGGGCCCGTCATGGAGTCCTGTCGTCACAGTCAGTCAGAGTGCAATTCTTAAGAAAGCGCTTAGAAAAGGCTGTAGATTGATTCAGTACCAAGCCAAGTGCCCGTCTGGTAACAGAAGGATCATATCAACGCTATACAAGGCGTTTGATGATTCTTACACAATTTCGATGGTAATGCTGTTTACATTTGATCCCTCTTATTTTGTAAATTATGTCACCATAAAATGCAGGTTGTGAAATAATACCCAAAGTAATATACTCTGATGTTTGTATGGACCCGAATTTCAAAAGAAGTTGACAATAAATTTTGTAAAATTTCCAGAAAGTCTTTACTACTTTGTGAAAGCGAAAACCTTGACCTAAAAGTTTCTTGGTAACTTGTAAATTTCTACTATGAAAACCCAAGGAAGTTCATTTCCTCAATTCACGTCTATCCGCATTTTGAGCACGATTGCTTCGCGAAAAAATGCATGCTTTGTTTTGAAAAACCATAATTTAAGGAAACAATTTTTACTGTTGATAACATTTTGATAATTTAGGAAAATCTTCTCTTTAAAAGATGATTATGAATGATTATTTACAGTGCGATAAAATCAGTTGAATTGATCTTCAAGCCGTGAAACATTCGAATTCAAGAATTCCAAGTTAGGAATTCACACCATCCATTGCACATTGTGACGGGTGTTGCTATCATATTAATTTGACAAATAAGGACAATGACCATATCCCAATACACACAGTATATAATCGATAATTCAAACCGAAGAAATACAGAATCAGGGTAAAACAAAAATCAAAGCAAACAAACAAAAACCTCCACCACATGAAAAGAAGCAAACGCCCAATATGGGAGTAAGACCAGTATCTCCTACTTGCATGCACCACCCGTCGCTTCAATTCGGCAGAAATATCACACCCGGTTACTACAATATCTGGAGATACAGGTATATTCTGTAGTTGGATGGTTAAAATTGTCTAAGACAGAATATCATACACCATTCTGGAGAGAGGGACATCATAGTGTATGGCGAGTTCCCCATATCGACCATAGAACTTCGTCAGTGACGATGTTAGTCGATCACAAACGTATCCCTGACCATGAAGCTTATCTGAAAGACGCTAGCTCTTATGGGAAAAAACTTGTATATTTGGTACTTGATCTGGCATAACGTAACAATTGAGATATGAACAGATGAAGGGAAGGGATATTGCTACTCAGAAAAGTTTGTGATGCTGACACTGAAGTCGTCACGTTTGCCATAGAGTGAAATCCTGTAGCATCATATCCCACGCATCCTGCTACGTCTTTCGGTACACTTTTTCGACATAGTAACTTTCATACTTTTTTGGCATATTACATTGTTTAGATTTAGGATCACTGATGAGGGTTTAGTACCCGAAACGTGCATGTCTGGTCCACGTTGCCAATTTTTCTGTTCTTAAATGATGCTATTCAATTTGAAGACGTTTACATGTTCACGGGACCATCAGTATCGTAGGACAGCATTATGTCCAAATAGGATGATGTATTAAATTATTTGTCTCTGTAGTTGTCTTTGACTTCAAGCTCCGACGGATAGATTCTGCTAAGGTAATCCGTGAATTTTGGATTATTGATGGGCAGCACATCGTCTAGGAAAAGTCATATCTGGTTAATACGGTGATCTGGAAGAGTCTAACCTAAAATATCTGCCAACATGTCAGAAAATGAGATGTTTGGTTTTTTTCATTGTATCGTCAAAAAATTGCAAAGTCAGTCTTTCACAAATGTACCCTCGGTTCTGTTGTTGTTGTTTTTTTCAGTTGGTCTCTTTGCCCGTAAACCAAAGTCATTATAGTTAGGTCTTCTGGAATAGCGAATCACTTGCGATATGCGACGAACGCACGATGGTTAAACATTAAATAGAGATTCCTCTGTAAATAACAAACATCTATTCAAAGTATTTTTATAAATACACTGGTTTCTGTTTATTACATAACTATGTAATTTCAACGAATTTATCTAAGAATATCACAGAAATTGGTAAATATGAAGATAAAGATCACCGCCAGACAGAATCTATATCTGATCTAAATTTGAAACAAAAATATTCCCCTTCATCCATCGCCCACTCTTTTCTTTAATGTTTTATCTGTAAGAAATGTTCTCGAGTGATTAAAAATTATGTTGTGATTGCATGCAACAGAACCCGATCAGTGCGCACACACACGGTTAGCTCCCCTAGGTTATCGATTCCGTGGTAGATGTATTCCCTCTGCCGATCAATATAACAGTAAACAAAACATCTAAACGCGTCTTTAAATCAGAGAATGGATGTGGAATTTCCAAGAACGATCATTTTTGTGTAATCATATAGTGCCTTTATATATGACATATAAGAAGGTTAATGGGGGATATGTTACGGTGAGTATTATCTTATATGTCTAAGTCATGTAAATTATATAAGAGATTAGATGGTGGTTCACAGATGTTTCATAGAACTATGTCATCATGATTGATGCTTGATGATGAATAAGATTTATAAATAAGGCTGTCATCATTCTATAATTATGCCTGTATTCTGAGAAAACCCTATAATATTTATTAGTCAAGTAATATGATTTGGCATTCTGAGATACGTATTTTAAAGTGCTATCAAATTGTGTTGACTGATTTGAACAGTATCGTCCTATAATGACCCTACTTGTTGAATACATCCTTTTTCCAAAGTGGTAAAGATCCTCAACAATAAAGGAGGGGATCTCCAACAACACTAGGTTGCAGCACCCACCACAAAAATCCAAAACACCCAATGCAAAAACACAGAGCAGACACGCATAGAAAGAGACACAAAAGGGACAAGGAACACCGACGCACAAGCTTACCACAAGTCGTTAATTCAAAATTGATCTGCTTTTAAATGATGCTAATGAATTTGAAGACGTTGAACAAAGAATCATCAAACACAAAAGGACCACACATACACCAACGAGACCAATGGGCAACCGATGCCGACTTTGGTTGGCCATCTGCCACGAAAATAGCAGACAGTGTGGTTATCCTGGATTACGTGGGCACAACCCTCCCACACTTTTCCTGTTATCCAGAGGTCTCGAAGAACGTACAATTGTGGTGTAAAACAACCTCCTCACTGTTAGATGAACATTCAAACAGACATCATGACGTAGAGGCCCAAGAAACACACAGGTAAATTTGTAAATGGAGACACTGGTCTCACTCTCAAATCGGGAGTTCGCTTCTTTTCATATATGAAGAATGCGCTTGTACAAGGCTATAGATTGGTTTAGTACAGTTTGGTGACAGAAGGATCATATCCACGATATAAAAAGCGTAAACTTGATGATTCTAACACAATTTCGATGGTAATTGCCATGTGGAGCTCGTAAAAAAGTTCCCCGCGAGGTGTTTGACAGTAAGTGTTTTGAATATTTTCCCTGGCATGGTCGCCATAGCACTTTCTATAAAGACATATTCTCAGACAGTGCATGTATTTTATACATTGTTTTCATTTACGTGCATGAACATCGACGGCGGGTGCGGCTAGCCAACAGGGGATGCTTACTCCTCCCGGGCACCTGGTCCCACCTCTGGCTTGCTGGGGGTCCGTCGATGCTCAATTTGGCGCTCTATTGTGAGTGTTGTTGAGCTTTTCGTCAGGATCTTCTTTAACTCATTTCTGCCTACCTTTGATCCTTCTTATTTTGTTAATGATGTCACCATAAAATGCAGGTTGTGAAATACCCAATGTTATACACACTGTTGCTTGTATGGGTCCGAATTTCAAAAGAAGTTGACCATAATTTTTGTAAAATTTCCAGAATGTCTTAACTAGTTTGTGAAAGCGAAAACCTTGACCAAAAAGTTTCTTTGTAATTTGTAAACGTCTACTATGAAAATCCCAAACATCAGTACATGCTCTAGCATACGCATTGTCGGAAACCCACAGCCTATTGTCCTAAGATTATTACGAAGACGATGCCGTGGGTTTCCGACGATGTAGCATACCGGATTAGCTGTGAAATGTTAAATACCGTATGACGGTAATCTCGGAACATCGCCGTCAAGCCAGGGAAAATTGACTATGTTGAATGCAGAATCATCTCGTTTGTTATATACACTTGTATGAATCCCTGCATTAACAATTTTGATATTTAGGTCTAAAAATGGTGTTTCTTAGTTTGTAACGTTTGCCTTGTTTAGAGTCAATTCTTGTGGATAAATGGCATTTTTATACTATTGAAAAACAGGATTGTCGATAGTAAGAATATCATTCAGGAGCCTAGACGTATCAATGATACATTTCAAATCATCATATTTGCTTTGCGTTTGAAGATTTTGGATAAATCCTTTTTCATACGTGTGTAAAATAAATCAAGAGGTACACAATTAGTACCCATAGGGATTCCTACAGCCCGCTTGCAATCAAAACACCCCAAGTGAATACACAGAGCAGACATACACTGCAAGAGACGCAAAAGGGACAAAGAACCCCAAACACGACATCAAAACACCATTCACAAAAGACAAAAAATAAACGAACGAGACCAATGGACAATAGGTGCCGACTAGGTTAGAGAATGTAAATGAATTATAATACTTTAGACAAGACCACGCTACAATGGCCACAGTGGAACACACCCACAAGGTCACAAAAAGACATTGGAAATCAGACAACTGCTTTAACAAAATACCAGAGGTGATGATACAAATGAGAGCAATCTCAGGAAACGGACCAACAAAAAGACACATTGAAAAATGAATAGCAATGCATACATATAAGGATACATATGCGGACCCGACACCGACTTTGATGGACGTAGCCACATTTGGCACTTTCCATTCATTTATTTTTTCTAAACCTTTATATTGGTTTGTTGTTTGCCCATTTCGATGGCCCATTCTACAATAAATTCAGTTCGCTCATGTACACCCCAACCAGCAATGGCATTGTAAGTCATTATTTTCCTCTTTAATGTTTCGTATTTCATGTTTTAAAGTACGTTGCTGTCTTTATTAGTCGTTTGTTCCCATGTTGTTAGAAGCGGCGATCTCTTTATGTGCTATTAAACATCTCGACCTCTCCTATGCTTGTTCCGATATAATCTCTTTTTTCTAACCCGTTACTTGACTCCTTTGTGCTTGGCAACATTCTTTCGGGATTTCATTACATCCCAAAACTTACGGTAAAAATTGCATGGTCACAAGTAAATCTTTGACAAAAGAGCTGATTTTGGATTCGACATAGTAAGTTTTCCTTGGCTTGGCAATGATGTTCCTTATCCGGTACTCTAGAGCATGTACTAATGTTTTGGATTTTCATAATAAACATTTACAGATTTCAAAGAAACTTTTTGGTCAAGTTTTTCGCTTTCACAAACTATAGTTCAGGCTTTCTGGAAATTATACAAAAAATGCTGTCAGCGTCTTTTGAAATTCGGCACCATACAAGCAGCAATGTTTATTTCTAAGGGTATTTCACAACCTGCCTTTTAAGGAAACATAATTAATAAAATAAGAAGGATCAAAGGCAGAAAGAATTACATGTGCCGTCGAACTTGCGTCAGAATCATCAAACGCCTTTTACACCGTGGATCCTGCTGTCACCAGACGGACACTTGGTTTGGTACTTTGCTAATCTGCAGTCTTCTATCAGGGTATTCGTAAGAATTGCACTCTTACTGACTGTGATGACAGGACTCCATAACGGGCCTTGTACTTTATTTCGTAAGCCCTCTACTTTTATATTAATTTACATATTCATCTGTGTGTTGCCTGAGCCTCTGCGTCATCATGTCTTGTTTGTA
This sequence comes from Pinctada fucata, assembly GCA_028142955.1. Lineage (NCBI taxonomy): Eukaryota > Metazoa > Mollusca > Bivalvia > Pterioida > Pteriidae > Pinctada > Pinctada fucata. Next base: position 1,877,140 of record AP027103.1, read on the forward strand.
TTGTCATCTTACATTGAGGAGTTTTATTCACTACTATCGTGCGTTCTTCGATTCCTATGGGTACCAGTAACCGGAAAAGTGGGAGGTTTGTGCGCACGTACTCCGGATAACTCCACCATTTGCTACTTGCGTAGCAGATGGCCGTCCTAAGTCGGCACTGATTGCCAATGGGTCTCGTTGGTTTGTGTATGGGTTTATGCTTGATGTTTCAGTGTTGTTTTGGTGTTCCTTGTCTTTTTTGCGTTTATGTTGTGCATGTCAACTCTGTGTTTTTGCGTGGGTTGTTTTGTTGTTTTGCTGTGGGTGATGCTTCCGAGTGTTGTTGGAGATCCCGTCTTTCTCTTACTTATCATGAATATATCTACATTTTATAAGGCTAAAAAACAATCTAAACATTTAAACCTTATGTTTAAATTCATTTTTTTTTCTTTTGTATTTACAGATAGTATTTGGACGACATGCACACAGTCATCACATGGCGAAGCAGACCCACGCTTCATGCTCTCAATATTCGGGAGAGCCATGAAAATCCTTGCGGTGTTCTTCTAGGAAATGCTATCTGTTACATCATTTCCGGTCTCCTTCTGCTTGTCATTGGTGTTGTCCTAATGTCATCAACATTTCAGAATCTGGAGGGATACCAGAAAGAATATACCGAAATATTTGCAGGGCCTATTTTAATAGTAGTTGGCTTGCTGGTCCTGGCTAGGGGAACGTTTAACCAATACCGATCAGTATCACATAATAGTTCCCATGGAGTATCTATACGAAGATATGCAGGAGAAATGTTCACCAGACCTATTCTTGATGTACGTACTCCAGAAATAGTGTCCTTAGGCTTGATTTTTAAGAAAATTATACGCAATGAAAGTTCTAAGAAACATGTCAAGAGCAAAAGTGAACCCTCGAAAAAAGTTAGATCGCTTGTCTAGTGCTAGGAAAATAAGAAGGCTGTTCTTGATTTTACGTCATGTTTAAAATAACGCTCTTCTATACATTTGTATTCACTATTTGGAGTTATTGTATGTCGGCCTCAAGCATCACTTATATTAATAATTCTTTGCATCTCTGTATTCTTTCTTTTGTGAAGTTACACAATTCTGTTTATGCTTTTAGTACAGCAGTAACTCTGTGACATTATGCAGTGTAAGCATTGGTGAATGTCATGAAAATCCAAGGTAAGAAAATTGTGATTAACGTCTGTTTATGAGACAAATTTCATACAACGTCAAAACAGACATTCAAAAGGACACACTCATATTTGTTTTCTTAAATGTTTTTCAAAGTCAAGTTAAGTAAAGTCAAAAGGTTATTATCATTATATATATGAACATATGTATGTCTAGTTTTCCATAATTTTGAAATATATATGGACTTAATTATTCTTATATTATCATTGATTCTAGGCAATCTGTCCACGACGATGAGCCGCCATCTTATGAGGTGGTCATGGGATCTGTGATTCAACAGCGCATGCGCCCACAACTTGAAACTCTTGACGAATACACCCAATCACCGGAGGACTTTACAGATCCCCCGCCTACTTACGAAGAATTTATCAGAAACGTGGACACGGACACCGAAACATCGTTGGAATCGCCATCTTCAGTATCAGAAGGTGGAAATAAAACGGAGAGCGAATCAGGACCATGTTTACCTAATGTGTGGACATTAGAAAGAATGAACACAGTGTGAATTTTTAGGATTTCTTAATTGAGGAAATGGTTGCATCCGGTAAAGAAGTTATGAGCGTAACCTGAAACAAAGGTTCTATGCAAACTACTAAGGTCACACTTACTAATGTAAATCAAGTATAAGCATTGAATTGTAAGTTTTATAAGATTTTCATTGAATTGTAAGTTTTATAAGATTTTCATATTCCACACGTGTATTTCTAATGTCAAAACTTTTCTGTTGGTTCCTGTTTTTTTTTTCAAACATTGTTTCCTGTCGTTTGACCTTCTATTTGAAATAAATAACACATTAGCAATAACGTTTGAATGATAAATGTATGAGATGTAATATTTCACATATCTTTGTGACAAGATCTCAATTGGTACATTTAACATGTTTTCGAATAACTGTAACCTGACAAAGAAATCCAATTTCACCCATGCATTTTGGACGGTGAGTGATAATCACTTGTATTTCACGTGTGTAACCCCATGTGACAACTCGTTCGAATTTGTACAAAAAATTGTGACCTCGTCGCCTCGATTCTTAACCTATTTTTAATTTGACAGCTTCTGTATTAACGATGCTGCCGACCGATTAGGTCATTCGTGTTTAACAATCACGTTTCCATTGTCACTTTTGTTAGACAAGGTATCAAAACTGAATGTTCAAGTTAACCTTTACGTCTATGTCAGTACAAAGACACAAGCATTTAATAATTATAATGAAACAAATCAAAACGGGACATCAGGTGTATAAAGTGCGTCATTCTTTGTGTCATATTTTAGTGTTTTCTCATTTTATGTTGTGCGTATGCAAGTTTTTATGTTCCATAAATATGCCATTTATATTGTTATATATGACTGCCAATTCTCAATATCATTTCAATTATAAATTATATTTCTATGTTTGGCATAACTACATGCAGAGTTTTGTAACAGAGCCATTGATTAATGTTTTTGATTTATACGTAATTATTTTGACCAATCAATTTTACGAGCTGTTGTAAAATGAAGGAAAATGAAGAACTGAGCAAATGTAGCTTTATTTCTATTCCTTGCTGAGCACGACCATAATCACCAGCCTGGTCGTGCATTGAGTACTTACAGTTTATTGACAATCGATGCTGATGACATTGTAAAAATCGGAAATATTCGTTGCTCTTTTTCTGATTTTGTAGTTCAGTTTCAAAATGGAATCAGAATTAACCAATCAAGTTTTATCCTCTATTCTACTCCTGCTAATGGTAATAATCATTTTCGGAAATAGTTTAGTGTTGATAGCCGTTTCAAGGTTTAGACGGGAAGCAACGCCATCTTGTATCCTGATTGTGAACCTCGCTATTGCAGATTTAATTTTGGGACTCGTTCTACCTATTCAGGTGTTCGCTCGATTGCACTCTGACTTTGGAAAAAGCAAGTATGCATGTTTTTTACGACTATCATCGATGGTTTTCTCGTCGTTTTCATCCATGTTTGCTGTTATGTTGATGGCGATTGACCGTTTCTTTGGAGTGTGTCACTGCATTTCGTACCATCAAAATAATTCTGTGAAAAAGACCAGCCTTGCTGTGGCTACGGTATGGATTTATTCCATTTTACTTGCAATTTATCCGATACGCTTCTTTTTGGAATCAGATAGCAGCGCAGCACGTGACTGCATCGTTAAACATGTGATATCATCTTCATATTTGATCTTTATCCCGGTCCAATACTTTGTGATTATTCTTATCATTAGTTTTATGTACTTCAAAATAGTAAAGGTAGCTCTCAACAAGAAGAGAGTCATATCCGTGCAGACGGGATTTGTTTTAGCATCTCGTGCTATGAGACTTCATCGAGAACTCAGAGCAGCAAAAATGATGGCGGCCATCATATTGGTTTTTGTATTTTGCTGGACACCGTTTGCAGTCGTGTTGCTGTATGACGTCAGTACAGAACCCACCAATCAGACAGTCGGGAGGTTAGTTGATGTCTCCGTCTTTCTTGGAATTATTAATTCCGCCGTGAACCCGGCGATCTATCCTCTCCAAAATAGGGGCTTTAAAAAAGCTTTCAGAGAAATCTTACATTGTGCAAACAAAACTAATGCAAAGGATTAAAATATTCTACCTTTTCTTTATCCACTTTTTCATCTTTTCCCAATTATCATTCAGCCATGTTTACCAAAAAAACAATCTTGAACTATTCTTAGAACTATCTGATCGCAAGTCTTGAACTAGTTACTAAGAAACACATCTTTGATGCAGCACTGACTTGTAATTAATTTGTTAATTTTTTCATAATTAATTTGATAGATAATTCTAAAGCTAATCAAAAGGGGTATTTCCCTGATGGCAAAACTCTATCCCTAGCTTGCTCTCTGACATACATTTTAGGTTATGTTTAAAATTTCGCTCTTCAAAATGCAAGCATTCACTATTTCGACCTTAAGCATTACTGATAATACATTGTTTGTTGAACTGCGCATATGGTGCACTAAATTGTTGTTAGGATAGAACATATATTTCAATATGATAATTTGAACCACTTGGTTGGTATCTCTGCTGGTGGACTATTAGTCCTCGAGGATATGGCGCTTATTTTTACTGTGCTGCTGCAGACTTGTAATAAATTTGTTTTGATACAAAATTTGATAAATTATTCTTAAACTTGGAGGTATTTCCCTAATGGCATACCACTGTCCTTAGCTAGCCCTATGACATACATTCTAGGTCATGTTCACCCTCGGTACCACGGGCTATTTGCGCTTCAGCCAAATTCACTGTTAGTTTTCCTATCTTTCCGCCTTAGCATCACTAATTACACATTGTTTGCCGAAATGCGCATATGATTAAATCATGAATGATATTCAGTGTGTTTGTCAGAATACATTTCAAAAAAACATATTCTTCTGTTTCTTTATTTATACCTGGAGTATTTAAATGACAGTGCAATATCCTTAAAGCATTTTGTACAACCTGGACGATAACATTTCTCTATTTTCAAATTCATACAAGCGTACAAAACATACTATAAACTTGTTTTTTTTTTTTTTTTGTCTGGGAAAATTTCGCGATTTTGACATTAAGACATTCCGCTTTGGGACATATTTGCGATATAAACGTCTTTGTCTTTGTAAGAATACAGTATTATAGTTATTTTCGCGATGGGGCCTTTTTGAGAAACCTTTTCATTCGTGAAATAGGCGAAATTACCTTACGCGAAAATTTCCCCGTTTACAGTATACAATTTGTTTTTAAAAGATACAATAAAAGAGCTCCTTTAGAGTTCAGAGAAATTTATGATCTTGTAAGTCATTTCTGAGCCGATCTTTTTCGTTCTGGGTCATGTCTGTAAGTGGAAGCCTTACGGGACCAACGTCATAGCCTGACAGTATGGAGAACATGGCCTTGGCTATACTGAATGACGTACCTGGAATAAAATACGCTAGATTATTCATCACCGTCTTATTCGTGTGAATACACAAACGTGATATGTTGTCTTTTGTGTTTAATGTCATGTTATTGTTTATGGTGATGTGCCTTCCTTGTCTCTTTGTTGTGCTGGTTGGACAGTAAGTGTTTTGAATATTTTTCCCTGACATTGTCGCCATAGCACTTTCTATATAGACAGAACCTCAGACAGTGCATGTATTTAATATATTGTTTTCATTTTCGTGCGTGAACATCGACGGCGGGTGCGGCTAGCCAACAGGGGATGCTTACTCCTCCCGGGCACCTGGTCCCACCTCTTTCTAGGGGTCCGTCGATGTTCAATTTGGTGCTCTATTGTGAGTGCTGTTGAGATTATCGTCAGGATCTTCTTTAACTCATTTTTCCATTCTGTATTTTTGCATTTGGTTGTATCGGTGTTTTGCTGTTGGTGCCTTCCTTGTATTATTTTCCGCTTTGCCACAGTACATTCTTGTTTATTTACAAGATAACTTAAAAAATAGTTAGATCAAATAAAATATTAGGAAAAGAGTGGACCAAGGTGGAGGTGGATTTTAATATCTAGATATATGATACGTTTGATTTGAAAATACGGCTATTACAGCGCATAATATCATAGTATATAGTTTCGGTGTTACTGTATAGTGTCTAAACACTGGTACATGTATGTATATGAAAAATGATGTCCACAAGACCGAAAGTGTGCGCACAGGCGACCACGCCCATGTTACCTGATCAAGGTCAAGAATGTAGATCCTCTGCAAAACCTATTTTCTTTCTTGAGTCTTTTTTTCCACAAAAACCTCTGAAGTCACAATGGATCATACACAGAGAAATATACAAGACCATTGCTATAGAAGTCACCCCTTACAGGGGAGAGTCCAGTAATTCATTTTCGTCCATTTTCCCATAGGTCGCAATGTAAACGAAATCTTGTCGCATTTCACATATACATTTTCAATGCTTACAATTTATACATGAAATTAACCGCCAATGCTAGCGAGTCAAAAATATGTCAGAATAAAAACGTTTTATCATTAGAACCAGAAGACAGGAAGTGTAGTTCAAGGTCACCCTAAAATCTGCACTAAATGGAGCAGTTATTTTTGCCCCTAAAATAGCATAATTTCTACAGCTTTTAGATATTAATGAATGAGTTTTCAGGAATTATCTCTGTATTAATGTAAAGCAAGAAATGTTTCTATTCTGAAAAGACCAATTTTGTAATTATTGTCCAATCAGAACATCAGAAACATAATCATTTACAGGCTCGCATGTACCCTACACAAAATTGAAAAATAGAATTTCCTCTGTTACCTGACTCAAAATTGAAAAATAGAATTTCCTGTTACCTGACTCTTCCCCTTAGAACATATCGGGGCTTCAGCGTATAAGAGGGATGTGGAGGATTTACATAGACAGTGAAGATACTAGGAAGGAGGTACTCTCCAAAGGTCTTGCTCTGAGGGGTAAAAGCATACATATATACAATGCTAATCCAAAAGCACTTTATTCTGAGCCGACATTGAGGGATCGGGTAGGGAAGGTTCCCCTGTCAGCCGGTGACGGGCAGATTAAGAAAGATCTCAAGGAGCACAACTGTGAAATCATTGCCTTCTTTCGAGAAAAGCTCAGAGTAGACAATAAACTAACAAATTGTGAAACCGGCGTCTGAAGCCCTTCCAAAAGCAATGAGAATCGGAAAATTCTACGAAAGTATTTACCATTATGGTCAGCCACGAGAAATCAAATGTAACAATTGTTTTCTCAAGGGTCACAGCAGTGGGGAATGTCAAAATGAAAACTTATGTAAGCCATGCAGACAGACAGGTCATTTGCAATTTGAGTGTCCAATACCACTCGCCGAGAGCGACTTTAATTATATCGACGACAGCGAAGGGGAAGGCGCAGAGACAGCATATACAGACGCCAACTCTGATACTAGCGAAGCCCCTTCGGACAGCCCAATGGATACACAGACACAAGCAGGTAGTATGAATGTAGAATCAAATGAAAAACAAGAACAATCAGGTGACATCCAGGTGCAATCAGGTGCTACACAGGTACACTCAGGTGAATCACAGGCACAATCAGGTGCTACACAGGTGCACTCAGGTGAATCACAGGCACAATCAGGTGCTACGTAGGTACACTCAGGTGAATCACAGGCACAATCAGGTGCTACATAGGTACACTCAGGTGAATCACAGGCACAATCAGGTGCTACAAGGTACACTCAGGTGAATCACAGGCACAATCAGGTGCTACATAGGTACACTCAGGTGAATCACAGGCACAATCAGGTGCTACATAGGTACACTCAGGTGAATCACAGGCACAATCAGGTGCTACATAGGTACACTCAGGTGAATCACAGGCACAATCAGGTGCTACACAGGTACACTCAGGTGAATCACAGGCACAATCAGGTGCTACACAGGTACACTCAGGTGAATCACAGGCACAATCAGGTTCTTCACAGGTACATTCAGGTGAATCACAGGCACAATCAGGTGCTACATAGGTACACTCAGGTGAATCACAAGCACAATCGGGTGCTACACAGGTACACTCAGGTGAATCACAGGCACAATCAGGTGCTACACAGGTACACTCAGGTGAATCACAGGCACAATCAGGAGGCTATCAAAATGATGAGAGTAATAATAACACCGAACAAAATCAGGTCAAGAAAACACATGTTTCAAGATAACAAAGCTTCAAAGAAATATGATGCACCAGGTAGAGCATCAAGATATCCGTAAATAAAACATTTACCGAGAATAAGCTAAAAGCCAGAAGAAGTCGTCAGAAAAACAAGCAAAAAGTACGATTGAAGCGTTCTTGAAAGACAATCGGGCCAGAAAAAGCACACAAATTGACTCCCTATCTCGTTCTCCAATCTCACCAATTGATAAAAATAAAATTTTAGTATTGTCTGAAACAATTTGAAACAATCTGAAATCAACTCATTTCAGTAGAGTCCATTCGATCGAAGCCTTTGAGTTTTCGACACTTTACACAACAATCTCACATTCTAAATTGTAAGAAAGACTCGCAAAAATTGTAAGTTATGCATTTACAATTAAGAACGGGAATTGCAAAAACAAAGTTTATAGTTGTTAACTATGAAAAATCCTACTTTGTGAAAATTCCGATTCTGAAAATAAGTACACTGAAACAGATATTATTCAAATGTTAAACTTCCTGATCGACAACATTTTGTGGTGTTTGGAGGAAAGTTCTTCCACCATATTGTCGGAATTCCAGCAGGAGATGCTGACTCTTCCTGGGCACCTGGTCTCATTCCCATATTGGGAGGTCGCTTCTTTTCATGAGGTGGAGGTTTTTGTTTGTTTGATTTGGTTCTTGTTTTATCCTGATTTTGTATGCCTTCAGTTTATGATTTTCTGAATTATCGATTTTGTACTATGTATTGGGATATGGTCATTATCCATATTTTTCATTCCAATGGGAACCAATTAAGCCCCACTCTTTGCCGACATTTTTGTTTACTCGTACGAAGCTGAATTCATTCAATCTTTGTTCTCTGAAGGGAAAAGATACTTAGCTTCTGACTTAAACTTCAAAGATATATAGCAATCCCAAATTTGCCGACTACCTCAGCAGAATCTATCCGTCGGAGCTTGAAGTCAACGAAACTACAGATACAAATAATTAATAATCCTATTTGAACATAATGCTGTCCTACGATACTGATGGTCACATGAACACCTCACTCTGTCAAACGTGACGACTTCTGTTTCAGCATCACAAACTTTCCTTTTCTGAGTAGCAGCACCCATTCATCGCCAGCTTATGGTGTGTTCATATCTCAATTGATACGTTACGGCAGATCAAGTACTAAATATACAGAGTTTGTTCTGAGAGCTAGGCGTCTTTTGCTGACGAGGGTTAAGTACCCGAAACGTGTATGTCTGCTCCATGCTGCAAATTTTTATCTGTTCTTAAATGATGCTATTGAATTTGAAGACGTATAAGCTTCTCAGTCAGGGATACGTTTGTGATCGACTAACATCGTCACTGAGGAAGTTATACGGTCGATACGGGGAACTCGTCATACACTATGATGTCCCTTTGTCCAAAATGGTGGATGATATTCTGTCTTAGACAATTTGAACCATCCAACCAAAGAACATACTAGTATCTTCCGAGATGGAGGTGACCGGATGTGATATTTCTGCCGAATTGAAGCGACAGGTGTTGCATGCAAGCGGGGATGCTGTCTCTTCCTGGGCACATGGTCTCACTCCCATATTGGGAGTTCGCTTCTTTTCGTGTGGTGGAGGTTTTTAGCTCTACTGGTCAAATACCATGTTGTTCGGCGTCCGTCCGTCTGTCTTTGTGTCTGTCTGTCTGTCTGTTAACAATTTTTGTGATCGCAACTCCTCTGAAACCATAAATGATAGAAACCTAAATCTTTTTGCATTTAGTTTGGTCCATGGTCGAGTTTTGCACCTGACATTTTGTTTGAGCATCCATCTGATCCCCAAGGTCTTCAAAAATTGGTGAGGTCATTTTCTCCTACATAACTCTATGTAATCTAGTGAACACAATTCTCAAAAATTATAATTGATACAGAGTCAATTCTCTTTGCATCGTTATCCTTCTGTGGTCTAGTTGTGCACCTGATATTTTGTTTAAGCCTCTGACCCCCAGGGTCCTTGAAATGGGTGTGGTCATTTTCTCCTATATAACTCCATGTAATCTTGTGAACACTATTTCTCAGAAAGTATGATTGATAAAGAGATGCTTCACTTTGCATTACAATGAGTCTGTGGTCTAGTTGTGTACCTGAGATTTTGTATGAGCCCATGATCCCCATGGTCTTTGAAATTGGGTATGGTCATTTTCTCCTATATAAGTCGATGTAAAGTTGTGAATGCCAGTTCTCAGAAAGTATCATTGATAGAAAATTAATTCCTTTTGCATTATAATCAGTTTCTGGTCTTTTTGTGCGCCCAATATTTTGTCTGAGCCTCTGACTCCCAGGGTCTTTGAAATGGGTGTGGTTATTTTCTCCTATATCACTCTACGTAATATTGAAGTTCTCAGAATGTATAATTGATAGAGAGAAACTTCTTTTTACATTACAATGGGTCTAGTAGTGTACCTGAAATTTTGTTTAGGCCCGTGATCCCAGGGTTTGGAATTGGGTGTTGTCATTTTCTCTTATACAGGTCTATGTAATCTTGTGACCATCAGGTCTCAGGAGAAAGTATGATTGATTGAGAAATAATTCTTTTTGTATTATATGTGTCCGTGGTGTAGATGTTCACTTGATATTTTGTGTGAGCCCTGACCTCCAGAGTCTTTGAAAATTGGTGTCACTTTAGTGAATTTAACAAACAGCAAGTAGAGCTTCAGTCTCATAAAATACTTCTGGTTATTTGTTTGCTTTGGTTCCTGTTTTGCCTTGGTTTGTATGCCTTCGGTTTGTGATTTTCTGAATAATCGATTTTTGTGCTGTGTATTGGGATATGATCATTGTCCATATTTGTCATTGCTTCATTCAATTAACCTTTTCTTTAAACTGAATATAAATTTGGTCATATATCAAACCATTCAATTGTTCATTATATTGACAACGCTGTCGTTTAGAGACAATAAAGTAATAATATACAGATACTTGTCTAATATTTTACAATCGGTTATGAATTAATCATCTTAATAGTATTTCATGGAAAGTATGGACTGAATCAAAATTATGCTTTGTGCCAAAGCATGTATTTATTTTTTTATGTTCATTGCCTGTAAATTTTCATGTAATAGAGACTTAATCGTATAACTTGTAATATTTTAACAACATTTTTGCCACACTCACCATACTTCATTCTTATGGAGTTAATGTGAATCACATCTTTCTGAAATAGATAAAAATGCAGTGGAATAGGAAACCAAAATAGATGCGAGCAAATATGTCTGTACGCTTTTCTCTAAAATCTGTATAGCCGTACATCTATCTAAGACTCTCTTTTGCATTCAGTCTGATATTTTCTTTTCCCTTGTTCTTATCTTTCGTTCGCGATGTTGCTATAGAAATCTTGAATGTGAAAATGTTAAGAAGCTTATGTACCTGTAGATCTCGCGCCTTTTCTATGTTTCCTGTATCAAACGCCTCTTTAGTCTTATGAAATAGGCTGCCCATGAATGGAGACATGATTGGTTTATCTAAACCGAGGCTGAGACATGGCAGAAATAGCTGGAAAGTTACGTCATCATAATATAAATTATGTCCTGAGAATGAAAATTCATATCGATTATTTTGAAACAAATAAGCACAGAATTTGATTCCATAAATTGTCTCAAGGTCAAAAGATGAAAATTACGATTAGTATGATTTTGAAACAAAGAATATTCAAAAATAAAATATTTGTAAACAATCTTACAGTGTCGGTGCCCACCAGTATCTGCAGCTTGTCGTCTATCTGCTTACAGTTAAATGCACTCACTAGGTCAGAGGTTGTGAACTTCATTCCCGCCAGAGTTGGAATCCTCTCTTTCCCGAGTATCATTACTTTTACATCATTTACTGACCAAAGAAATATCTAGTAAGTGTAGTCTCTCGTATGTTTGAAAAAAAATGAACTTGGTGAAGGAAAAGTTGCAATAAATGAAGGGAGGAGATCTCCAACAAGACCCCGTTGCAGCATCAACAGCAAAACACCAAAACACCCGATGCAAAAACACAAAATAAGACGATTAAAGCACGAGAAGGAAAAGAGACACACGACATGTAAACATCAAACACAAAAGACTACAAATAAACCGACGAGACCAATGGGCAACCGGTGCCGACTTTTGACGGCCATTTGTCACGCAAGTAGCAAATGTTACACGTCTTCACATTCATGGCATCATTTAAGAACAGATAAATTTGCAGCATGGACATGAAAAACACGTTTCGGTTACTTAACCCTCGTCAGTGATCCTCAATCCAAACAATGAAATATGTCCAAATGCTGTGTAAATTTTGTCCAAAGTACCGAAAGACGTAGCACGATGGATGGGATATGATGTAAAACGTGGGTTCTGTAGCATCATATCCCATCCATCCTGCTACGTCTTTCGGTACATTTTTGGACATAATAACTTTTACACTCTTTGGTCATGTTACATTGTTTATTTAGATTGAGGATCGATGACGAAGGTAAGTATCCGAAACGTGCATATATCTGGTCCATGCTCCAAATGTATCCGTTCTTAAATTATGTTATGTTAAAATATTGTGAACAGAAAATTTGGAATGCGTTTGAAGAAAGAATCAACGTAAGTAGATCGGATTGGCTGCAAGAGCTAAAGCATCTTCACAGTAAATGGTCCATTTCATCCGCAGAACTGGTACTATAAACCCTTTGAACATATTTTTACTAGAGGATTTTTTTGCGGTGAAAGCCTACTTCACCCAGTGAGACCATGAAACTTTAGCTGGTGGAAAGCAAAATTGTGGAGAGTGTTGGGTTCGAACAAGGATCGCCATTCGAAATTTTAGTTTAAACCTAAAGACAAAATTGAAACTGAAATCTGAAGACTGCCAAAGTACGCCTAGGTGGAGATTTGTAAAGGCGCAAACTTGACTTGCGAAGATACAATAAACTGTACAAAGGAACGATGAAAGAAGTTTAACGTGACTTGGTGCTTACGATAAACGTTGGTCATAAAGTCAATACTGTAGTAGAACATTGGTATGTCTGGTGCTGATGACGTCACCTCACTCATGTAATCAACTATAGCCTCTGAAAAAGATTGTATTCCATATCAAAAGAGTAAAATATGTATATATGCACTCCAATTAATATAGTTCATATTGGAATTTTATATGTGTACTGATATATTTGTTTCCGTACCTTCATCTCGAGGTCTGAAGTAAGAGGGTGAGACCATGGCTATAGCTTCTACACCAAGCTCTTGTGCATCACGTGCCTTTAGGAGAGGGAAATACATGTATTCATAGTAAAACCTGACCGACAGTATAATAAAAGAAATTAAAGTCTTCTTTAACGATGATATTGCATTCTTAGCGATTATACAGAATTCTTACCAAGGCCTTTGTATCCTTTAAATTCCCGGTTCCAATATGTAAAATCATCGGGATTCTGAAAGGCCATAAAATCATTATCATTAAGAGAGTTTTCGGTGAAAGACTATTCTTTATTTTTGGCAATGTTCATCCATTCTGAATTAACCTTCACCGTACTAAGACCTTTATCAGTTTGAAAGCATTTTGAAAATTGCCATGAGAAAAGTTTCTTTCTGACAACGTGTACTTGACAATTTACCTTCCCGTTGAAGCGGTCATCCACTTTCTTGCTAATTCCTTCCTTTCGTCTACAGTTAAGGAAACACTCTCTCCAGATGTACCATTCACTTTATTATTGATAAACATTACAGAAGTACCCATCAGTTATTCAATCTCATAGTCGAGAAGGCAAGGTAAAATCATTAGATTTTCCATAGGAACGGATATTGAGGGAGAAATAACTTCATAAATAAGGAGTAAACTATTCAGTTAAACTAATGAGTTAAAGAAGATCCTGATGATAATCTCAACAGCACTCACAATAGAGCACAAAATTGAGCATCGACGGACCCCTAGCAAGCTAGAGGTGGGACCAGGTGGCCGGGAGGAATAAGCATCCCCTGTTGGTTAGCCGCACGATCTTCATGCACGAAAATGAAAACAATATATAAACTGCATTCACAGTCTATGTCTATATAGAAAGTGTTATGGCGACCATGTCAGGGAACAATAATCATAATCATAATGACATCTCGACAAACATGTATACAGGCATGTTTATCATCGCTGCTGTATCTGAGTGTTTAACAAATTGAATCTTACCGAAAAGACATTGGAATTTCTGCACGTCTCTCAAATACTGCGTGCATCCCTCAAAATCGAAGTCAAAATTGATGTCCCTGTAACATTTTAATTATTTTATTTATATCATTTATTAAATCTTTATAAAGTTATATTATTTTTCTAATTTTCAAATTGCTAAATAAAAAACGACACGGAAATACAATATATGTTAAACGTCTTCATATTCAATAGCATCTTTTGAGAACAGACAAATTTGCAGCATGGACCAGACATGCACGTTTCGGGTACTTAACCCTCGTCAGTGATCCTCAATCTCAACAATGTAATATGGCCAACGAGTTTGAAAGTTATTATGTTCAAAAATGTACCGAAAGATGTAGTAGGGTGGGTGGGATATGATGCTACAGGACCAACTTTTCAGAAATTTCAAGAAATTTTGATAACAGAAATTTTCGAATGCGTCGAAGAAACGACCAACCGAAGTTGATCGAGCTTGGCTACATGTGCCATAAAACGAATTCATCTAATAAGAACAGGCCAAGATTTTGCATGATGTTAATAAAGTAAATATTAATAATTTCTAAATAGATGTTATGATTTTTAATTAAATGGTTTTAATGATAATTTAATAAGATATAAGTCTTACCCATTTTCTTTCATAGGAGTGTAAGGGGCTCCAGAATGTCCATTTACTTTGAAACTTAAGCATCGGTACTAGAATAGATAAAAATCAATTTTACTGTTTTCTCTTTGCAAAAAAACGACTGAAACGAAACTTAAATTTAATCATATTCCGAAAGTTAAAGCAATATCTGTGATGTATGATGGTCTCGGTTTTTGCTCATTATGTTATTTATCAATTCATTTCTTCTTAGTTACAACGGGTTGATTATGTATAGCATATTTCATTACATTATCCTAATTCATCCGAGATCTGAAAAACCAATTATTTCAGGCTGTTTGAACTCGACCGCTTGAAGTTTTAAATAATAGTAATTGTGGTACGAACGCCGCTCCATACATGACTAATTACGAATGCAAAATATGCCACATGGCTGCTCAAATATATACACTATACACATCTCTGAAGTAAGCATATTGCAGTTTGTCTGTAATATGTAGTATAGATATATTCTTTACGTTGTGTATTTTTTGTGTTGTTATAAATATAAACATAATAGACTGAGAGATCAAGGTCATGCTTTATACGATTTATCATATCTCGTATTCCATTATATTGCAGAAGAAAGGAGGGGGTACGGATAGAATATAGGTAGGATACTGCAAGATACGGATTCGGAACTCATATGAATGTGATTCAGTAAAATACCGATAGCTTCATTCTCTCAATATATGTTTTGATGAATAAACTAAAGGTATGAATGTCACCTTCTCCTTCCAACCCTGTTTTATATATGGAAAGCGAAAGTACAACTAAAAGAGAGAGATAAATTCTTTCTTTCAACAAAGTTACTTAATTTTTTGTAAAAAGCATGCATGCCATATTGATTTGATGATCACAAAAAGGATGTACTCACCGAATGTGAATTTAAGTACTTCGTTAACGATTTCACATTTTTAAAAATCCTAAATGTGCTTTGCATTTTTATATCAATTTTAGAATGGAGGATCTACGGTGACCAGTTACAGACATAACATAATATAATATATTCGCAAATTCACATTTATCGATTAAATGATAATCAAAATGCTCTAGCTTCTAGTTAAGTATCCAAGCATATTCATGAAGCAGTGGCTATCCCCATCCAACGCACTCAATTAAAGAACTGAATGCTTATACATGTTTATGTGTAGTCTTTTGTGTTTGATGTTTACATGTCGTGTGTCTCTTTTCCGTCTCGTGCTGTACTCGTCTTTTGTGTTTTTGCATCGGGGTGTTTTGCTGTTGATGCTGCAACGGGGTCTTGTTGGAGATCTCCTCCCTTCATGTAATTATGAAAAAAATTAATGATAGTATACCGAGAAAATGATTGGGAGAGAGTATCTCAGTAATATAAAATGAACATTAATTATATTTATAAGAGTATTTATAGAGTAAGATGCTGATCGCTGAGGTTATTCAGCTTTGTTGCATGAAAAGGCGATAGAAAATTATATGTATACCTTCATTCCAATATCATTACAAATCTAGAATGTACGATTCAATATGGTCATTTCAACTACTATGTTGATATCTTTGCTGGTGGACTGTTAGGGTCCGAGGATATCATTTGCTTAGATTTACCGTGCTTCTGCATTGACTTGAAATATATTTGTAATTTTTCTGATACCAAATTTGATAAATTATTCCAAAATTAAGGAGAACCTCCTTCATAAACATAGCTCTGTCCTAGCTTAGCTTTTAGGTATACAGTTTAGGTCATGTTCAGAATTTTGCTCTTCTTATATTCCTTTTTTATTCGGCCTCGAGCATCACTGATGATTACACTGTTGGTTAACAAAATTGATACGATAGAATTATAATTTCACTCACTATCTCTGCTGGAGGACTGTTACTCCCCGAGGATATGGTTCTGTATTGACTTGAAATAGATTTGATAAATTATTCTGAAACCAAGGAGTACTTCCCTCATAGCCTAGCTCTGTCCTTAGCTGGCCCTTTTGCATACATTTTTGGTCAATTTCGCTATTCACTATTTGGATGTCTTTCTGTCTCGGGCATTACTGATGAAGCATTATTTGTTGAAATGCGCATATGGTGCACAAAAACGTGAAAATGCAAAACGAATAAAAGACAATTTAAAATTCTGCAAATGAGCAAAGGGGAACGAAGGTGAGATCGGGTCAGTGAATGAAACTTTCAAAGTCATACACAAAACCCGAAATCGGATTCCAAAAATCACAATCAAAAGGCCTACAAACTCTTAAAAATCTAACAGAGCTTTCTTTCGTACGAGAAAAAAATGGACAAAAAGACGGCGACAACAACACAGCTCCATAGAAACATGAAGGACATATTTATCCAGTGCAAGTACGGAATACATTGTAGGTGGCGCTGTTATAAGCTCGCCGTGCTAATTAGTACAATTTAAAACATATTCAAATATATATCACATGAATCATTTACATGTATAATCTGTCTTCTTTAAAGGGGTTTGGGCAGGGCCCGCCATGGAGCCCTGTCGTCACAGTCAATTAGAGTGCAATTCTTAAGAATGCGCTGTACAAGGCTGTAGATTGATCCAATTCCAAGCCAAGTGTCCGTCTGGCGACAGAAGAATAACCACGGTATAAAAGGCGTTTGATGATTCTGACGCATTTTCGATGGTAATTCTGTCTACCTTTAATCCTTCTTATTTTGTTAATTATTTCACCATAAAAGGTAGAATGTAAATTACCCAAAGTAATGTACTGTATTGCTTGTATGGGTCCGAACTTCAAAAGAAGTTGACAATATTTTTGTAAAATTTCCAGAAAGTCTTTACTTGTTTGGGAAAGCGAAAAGCCTGACCTAAAAGTTTCTTCGTAATTTGTAAAATTCTAAGTACTATGAAAATACAAAACATCAACACATGACAAATATGGATAATGACCATATCCCAATACATAGTACTAAATCGATTATTCAGAAAATCATAAACTGAAGGCATACAAAACCAGGATAAAACAAGAACCGAAGCAAACAAACAAAAACGTCCACATGCTCTTGCAAACCGGATGAGCTGTGAAATGTAGATACCAGTTGACAAATTGTATTCCGCTGTGACGCTGCAACGTTATCTTCTTGGAGATATTTTCCTTATTTTCAATATGAACGAATCATGAAGCATAGCACTCAATAACACTCTGGAAGAAAGAAGCTTTAGTTAGCTCGAGAAACGGTTATCGCTCTTCGAGGAGAAACTTTTTTAATATGAGGATTATCTCTGCGGGGATATATTGAAAATCTTTGTTCAGTCTATTTTAATTATAATAAATGAAATATGATTTGATTTAAATCTGGGGGACTTGTGTTGTTGTCTCATATAAGATAGAAGCAGAAACTATTAAAAATAAGATTCAGTGATGTTCTGCAGAGGCAAGGATTACATTATGTGCTCCTTGTTTTACAGATCTGTTTCTTTTCACTCAAGAAAAATAATACATTAAAATACTTTAAAAGTATAAATCTTATTCTTTTCTACACATACTTTCGGAAAAATATAAATGATAAATTAAATTACATCATTAGTGCATTTCCACAATTGTTGTTATAAAAAATGGATTAAAAACATTCGAATAGTCAAGGTATGAATACTTGAAAAGCTTAAAGGTACATGGTGCAAAGCCAGTTTCGTTACAAAATTCTTTGTATGAAATTTCTTTTTTGGTCCAGTGTTGAACCAACGAATCATTATTTACCTTAGCAAACAATATCAGTATGAACTACATGTAGTGGTGAATGAGACAAGCGCTAAGAATAAACTCTGCTTTATATTAATTGAATTGAATTGAATTGAATTGAATATTAAGATCTAATGTCATCATTTGACGACAAAATCTAAATACCTCAATATACATAATACGCCGAACGTGACGATTTTAACTTTAAAATTACAGATTACTACAGAAGTAGTAATATTCCTTCGTTCCCTGCTTATGGTGTATTAATTTGGAAACTGATGCGATATCCCAAAAGCAAGCTCAAACTACAACGACTTCGTTCTGAAATATGGCGACTTACCGAGATTGTGAGAGATTGACTTTGTAACTGCTAAGCCTTTTTGAATGATACAATATTGGTATAAAACACTATAACATCTCCCTTTCCACAACATTGAACTATTCTTTTTTAGGCTAGAACTATCCAAAAATAACTTTTTTTTAAATTGTCATATATTCAACATATTGCTTTATTTATTGTTATGTATTCAAAATTTTCATTAATTGATAAAATCTTATTCTGAAAAAAAATACCCGACTTTTTAATTATATAAGTATGATCAATGACGACAAAGGATCCATGAGCCGCGTCTTGGAGAAATACTTTGCTTTGATCATATCGACTTATTTACACTTCTGTCTGAAAGCATTCAAAACAGTTAATCGATTGATTCCCATTGGTTTTTTTGGTCAGTATTTTTATGATTAACGATAACAAAATGTTTTCTTACCCTGCCCCAAAGATAAGGAAATATAAACCTTATGCTTCTGGCTTGATCGAAATTCCCTCAGTCTTGAATGATAATACAAGCAGTAATAAAAAAAAACAGCAAATGTTAGAGGTTCTAGAGTTTTCAAATAATATATCATGTCAGAATTTTTTATCCTTTCGATTGTGATTTTTGGAATCTGATGTCGGCTTTAGTGTTTTACTTCCATTCTCTGTCTATAGTGTTGAATATCTTAATATCCAAGAAAGAATTTATTGAGGGGGGGGGGGGCTGAAATTTAGGAAGAAAATTGCTTTCTTGAAAATACATAAAACTGAAAATCGTCAATCTTTCCTGGAACATTTTAAGAATAGGCAACACATTTAAGATATTTTCAGAATTTCCAGGAATTGGTTTTTGAACAAGGTCTTTTTCTTCCTCGTCTTATATTTTTTATAAAACTTGACGAAATATAAAACACATTTATCTTATTTATGTATAAATAATCTACTCATAAATTTAATCTCTTTGGTACATCGAGTCCTATCTTCAACAAGAACATATACACACGCGTAATAAGCAAAGATACTAATCACTTGTTTTTGTTTTGTTATCCATATTTGATTCTGAGATTGAATGGGTGCCGAATCTTATAAACAATCAAGAATCTTAAGGCCCAGTGATGTTGATAATCAGGAAATAGGTGAGGGTTCTATGATAGATGTATAAATAATGTTGCATTTATTGTTTATTTCCCCATCATTCACCTCAAATGTACAATTCTGAGATATTTCACAGCTGTTCACCACTTTGCACACGTGACCAAATATAGAGAGACGTGTATCGATAAATCTTGCACACCTATCTGCTGTATGAACGGCATATTGTAAAGTTCTTATAACTGAACGGAAAAATCTTCGACGTACAGTTTGTGAAGATTTTATAAATCATTACTTGTATACTGATGCATATACACAGCTGTAGGTCATTATCTTCACTATGCCAAAAACACTTCATTTTGGAGAAGCAGTTTTATGAGTTTCTTCTTAGAATTTATTTTGTTATGTATCATATTTCTGTCTATTACAATGCTGTGAATCGATAAGTAGTAAGGCACATTTGTATAGAATCGGAGTTGAATTCAGTTACACCAAAAAGAATTCCAAGAGCGATTACAATAGATAATGTATACAAATCACCTATCTTGTTTCGGATACTAACCCTGTATCGGTGTATAAGCCTAATACTTCTTTTGTTGTTGTTGTTGTTGTTGTTGTTGTTGTTGTTGTTTGGGGTTTTTTGTGTGTAATTCAGCATACTTTTTAAGAAATGTCACAGCAAAAGTGATAGAGTTATAGAAAAAATATTGTCACTCAAATATAATTGAATCAACACAGCCATAGAAAAGTGTTCACATCGCTAGATAAAAAAATTGTTGTCCAGACATGCGCGATTATAACGTATGTTATGAAGTATTAATGAGGGAGTGGCAAATTTGTTTTATTCTGTGATCATTAAATGTGCGTCAGATAAATCATGTAGATACATGTATAATTATTTATTATTTTCCCTTTTTCAAATCGTCAAATTTTGTCCATGCAGAAAACGCAAATATTATTTTGGCGAGGTGGCACTTAATTTTTCCTTCCTCGTATAAACTCTTGAAATGTCAACCCACTCCCCCCCCCCCCCCCCCCCCCCCGATCCCAGACCCTTGGGAAGAGTACAGAAATGATAAACTCCATTTCTTTTACTCAAAAGATATGTTATCAAACAAGGAAACTAAAAATAGGAGCTATAAAACTAAAATATAATAGAAAATGGAAAACGCCCAAATCGTATTAGTTTTTGCAGAGCATACAAAATACTTGGATCAAAATCATCGTCTGAAATTATTTTTGTCGAAGACTGGGGATTTCAGACTCTTTTTTAAATTTTCCTTTTCCTATACTAGACGAGTCAAATTCCATGTGTTATACCTAAAATTAAGAAACAATAGAATTGATTTATTCGATCTGTTTGAAAAGTTTGCCAAGAAATAAAAAAAAAATGAAGTGCAGTTTTATTCTGTTCAGTTTTCTTACGCCTTATCTACGATCTCTTGGAGCTTCTTCAAACATCTTAAATTCCAGTCTTAGGCTCTTGATCGCTTTCCTTAGGCTTGTCATAACAAGTATTTTCATTGGTCGACGCAGATAACCACAGGTGTTTGTTAGCTAATGGAAAAAGATGTAGCAGTAGCAGGGTAAGATCTGCAAAGAGAGTATATAATTCTTATAGGAAGAGATTCTAAACCTCGCCTGAGCAGCCATCTGACTGTAAGTACGATTTTTAATTTTGTAATAAATATAAGATAGTTTTCTTAATTCATTTTAATTCATTCAAACAATTACTAGTATATCAAAATGATTGAATAGATAGTTTTGCTTATTTTAATCTTATTCCATGTTAGTTTCGAGAAAATTGTTATAATGCATTTACTTCTTTCTTTGAAAATCAAAATATCAAAATTATCAACAAAATGAAACCTAAATTGATATGCTATCAAGTTTATTCGAATGCAAGGGTATAGAATAATTTACCTTTTCTGGGAGGAAGTAATAATCTTTCAAAAAAAAAAAGAGAGAAAACATGGGGTTTTTTTTATTGATGGAAATACCCCGTGTCAGTTGAGTAATATCTTTGGCACTTGCTAAGTGGGGAATGTTTCGCTGTACATTAAATTGATTGGAACAAGGTCGTCCGAGGTGAAAAAAATTGAACTTTGCTTTGCGCATGCTCATACACACACAGTTCATTTTTAAGTTGATTTTTCGAGAATTGCAGACTTCATTTAAATTAATGGATTGGCAATGTAAAAAATGCATCAACTGCAGATTCTTCTTATACGCTGTCAATTTTTTTTTATTAGATAAACTGTGCATGCCAATCAGGCGGGCGATTTTTTGGTTGGAATCCAACTTTAGATCTCCTTTTTTCACAAACCGCCCTTGAAATTACAGCTAAACACTTGTACCTGCCATAGAAAAGGCACATGAAGGAAAATTTAAGCTTTTTTCAATTGAATATTTGAATTTGATCTTTACGTGTAAGGACGATAGTAGTACATATATATAATTGTTTCTAAATTTATGTATATTATGCGAATTAATTTTCATTCCAATTTCAGCTATGTAATGGTCAAACACAAGTATAAGGGGGAGGGTCATGTAAAGTAAACAGGAACAATAGAGACAAAACCAATCTTGTTTTGGCTATGGTTGTCTTGTACTAACCAAATAGACGTCATGTGAAGCACTGGATTTTGAAATGCATGTATACTTCTTTTATAGCGTTGGTCTGTAGACGTTGGTAATACACTTGCTGGTTTTCGTTACTGTTTTACTGGGTGATACCGTCCACAATCCAAGATGACGGACTGGTCCCAAGATCCCGACTTCCAGTATCTGGCCGTGGACCGAAAGAAGCTCCAGAAGGAGCAGGTTCAACCTTTCGACGGCAAGAAAATGTGCTGGATCCCTGACGATAAAGAGGGGTTTCTTGCCGCGGAAATCAAATCCTCCAAGGGAGACGAGATTACAGTAACAACCGTGGAAAAGAAACAGGTGAGCTAAGATGGACATTATAAATGAGATAGAAAGAATTGCAAGTACAAGTTACCTTCTTTATTTCCTCTTGGACGAGATTTTTCATCAAAAGTTACTTTCCGTCTGTTTAGCAAGGGAAAGAAGTTTTTTTTTTTCAATTTTACCTTGTTTTGATCCTGAAAGGTAAATTTGACCTTGTTTTGACCTTGAAAGATATATTTGCCCCTGTTTTGACATTGAAAGATAAATTTGCCCCTGTTTTGACATTGAAAGATATATTTGATTTTGTCTTGACCTTGAAAGCTATATTTTTCCTTGTTTTGACATTGAAAGATATATTTGACCTTGACAGTAATATTTGACCTTTCTTTACGTTGTAGGATCGTGTGGTGAAGAAGGATGACATTCAGCAGATGAATCCTCCCAAGTTTGAGAAGATAGACGACATGGCCAACCTGACCTACCTTAATGAAGCCTCTGTACTTAACAATCTCAGGCAAAGATACTACACCGGAATGATCTATGTAAGTACAGCATGAGAAATAAACAGACACACAGACGGACCGACACACAGACAGACAGATACACAGATAGACGACATGGCGAACCTGACCTACCTTAATGAAGTCTAGGTGCTACACAATCGAAGGTCCAGATACTACACTGGGATGATCTAAGTACAGTTAGAGATATAACGGACTGACACATAGACGCAAAGACACACAGATAGACGACATGGCCAACCTGACTACCTTAACGAGTCCTCTGTGCTTCATTATATCAGGTCTAGATACTACACCGGGATGATCTTAGCTTTGTAAGTACAGCTAGAGAAATAAATAGACATGCAGACGGGCAGACACACAGATAGACATTCAGATAGACGACACGGCATACCTTAAAGCTTCGGTGCTTCACAATCTAAGGTCTCAGTACTACACCAGAATAATCTATGTACACACAGACGGACAGACACAGATAGACGACATTCCTGATCTATGTAAATACAGCTAGAGATATAAACACTCACAGAGATTGACGGACACACATAGGCTTATATAGATAGATGATTTGGCTACCTTATGAAGCCTCTGCTCTTTATAATTCCATAATCTCAGGTCCAGTACAGCAAGAGAAACAAAAAAGACAGACAGACAGACAGACAGACAGACAGACAGATGGACGGGTTACGGTAATGATGAATTATATGATTACAATTAGAGAAAGTGACACGGGTCGATGAACAGACTGAGAGATGGACACAACTTGGCTGCTAAATGACAGACATGGACGAACAGTGCGTTTTTCCTGATACCAGAGAGGAAAAGGGGGGGGGGGGGGGGGCAAGTTAACTCTATTAACTTAAAGACAAACCCAATTAGAGATACTCTAATAGCTTCCTCTTCCCCTCGAAGAACCTCTCTTCTAAAACTGTGTATATGAATTTGGCATTACTTTTATCGCGTAAACATTTTCTGGTTTTCTGGTTAATAGATAAACTGATGTTCCTGTATAAGATTCAGCTATCTCCCTTCCCTGCCTCTGGCTCACTCCATCACGGTACAGATCTGAAACACATGCCAGACTGTAAACTCAACTCAACTCAAAATCTAATTTGGTTAATAAAGAAACAAACGAGCTGTAATATTCATTTCATTGCTAGGAATATAATGCTTCAATAGAAAAATGGAGATGAATTTTTTATAGAATTATCGTCTTTGATACCAAGTTCCATCGCCTAATCTTTGTGACTTGATTTTCAAATTATCTCCCGTCCTCAAAACACATGTCTTTTGATAATTACGTCAACTTTTACTTTAATACACCAACTTATACATAAATGATAAGGGTACTACTTCATCTCCACCCCCCCCCCCCCTTTTTTCATGAGATACAGAGTAATGTGTGAGAATCTCCTAGTTTTCAGCGATAACTTTATATGCATACTGATTCCTTGTATTCTGCTTAGAATGAGTTTTTAATTTTTTTCTACATGTACAGGGTTGCTTGGAGCTTTCTCTAAAATAAGATAGTAACAGACATAACTATTATTAGAGTTTTAATGCAAAATGATTCAAAAGACACGTGATCTGCGATGTACTTTTTACTCGTCATTAAGTAGTGTTCGAATTAAGAACTGCATTGTGGAGTACTATTTCAATGAACCGATGAAGATTGTCTAAACGAGCATCTAATCGGCTATTACTGCTTTACGTGAAAGTCCACCAACAGTGCATTCATAAACAAGCTTATCTCAAGATTCTTCTCCTATGAAACAATCCTTATCTATCATGCAGATATTATTATAAAGAAACCGCAGTTTATGTTGCTGAAAGTTGTTGATAAACCAAAGATGTTTAGAGTAGACCAGTTATCTATGCTTTTGTAAGTACACTGTAATAATTGCCTCTCAAGTTTATCTTTTCATCTACCCAAGAGTTTAACTTACGTCCCACGCAGTAATTTTCGAGATCGGAAGACTGTGATTGATTTCATTGGCCCCACCTCTATCCAACAAATATGGGCTTCTTAGAAATCTATTTTTAGATTTCAGCGGTAAAATGATCTCCTGACGTCAGTGAAATAAGATGCATGCTAAGAAACGTAAGCCGTATGGAGGGAGAAATATACGCTTATCGACAGGCGGTGGAATGCTAGATAGATAAAAGTTATTGTAATGAATCGTAATAACCTTTTAGAATATATTTTGAGGAGAATTTAGTCTGTTGCTAAGGTGATATTTCCACTGCGAATCTTTACACATGAAATTAATGTTTCGGAAACGCACCAGCCCTTCAACTATTATCTAAAATTCCCTGACAACAGATACCTGTAGGATAGTAACAGTTGAGAAAATTACTTTGGGGAACCGGAAGGAGAGTATTTCAAAGAAAACACAAGAAAGATTAAAACTTTCTTTGCGTAGAACCCTTTCATCGTATGATGTGAATAGAACAAAGGGTTTTCTCAGACATGAAAGATGGTTATAAAACACAGAGAGATAGCAATGCCTTATTTTACTGCAACAAACAAATGTTTTTATTCGAAGCTTTGGAGGCAGTCGTCGATCAGCTAATACAAGTCCCTTTACCAGAAGTCCCTTGCCATCCTCCATCCCAAAAATAATCAAATCCAATTTGAATAGAACACTGTAGTCTTGATTCACAGTTTGTCAGCAAAATAGTTTATGAATTCTGAAAATAACCTTCACTCATAATCAAATAATATGCAGTACATATGGATAATAATGTCGAAGGGTTCCAATTCTCTACCTTAATTCTTGGAAAAGTCATTTATACATGACCGAAAAAATAAATTTTAAAATGAGTACTTTATAAATAAATGATAAAAGCCGACTTCAAGATTTCATGGGGCAAATTCAATAGCATCATTTAAGAACAGATGGACCAGACATGCACGTTTCGGATACTAAACCTCGTCAGTGACCCTCAATCTAAACAATGTAATATTGCCTAAGAGTGTGAAAGTTATTATGTCCAAAAATGTACCGAAAGACGTAGCAGGATGGGCGGGATATGATGCTACAGGACCCACGTTTCAGACATTTCAAGAAAATTTGATAACAGATTTTTTTTAATGCGTTGAAGAAACGATCAACCGAAGTTGATCGAACTTGGCTACATGTGCCCTCGGGGACTCCTGGTCCACCAGCAGTGACACTCACCAAGTGGTTAGAATGTTAAACGTCTTCAAATTCAAAAGCATCATTTAAGATCAGATAAATTTGCAGCATGGATCTGTAGGTAGAAAATATTTTGGAAGTAGGTAGTTTCGTATTTGGGAATTTCTTACAAAGCTGTAGGTAGTTTCGTATTTGGGAATTTCTTGCGAAGCTCGAAATTATAACTTGAGAATTTGAGCGATGTTTTCAAGAGCGGTGTTTTCAATAGAAAACATCAAAGAACTAACAACCATACACGAGATTGGTAACTATGGCCACACTTTGACATTGGCTTTTTCAGTGACAATGCCCTTGATATCACCTTGATTTTGGTCTGAAGTAGGAAAACGGAAAGTTGATGAAATAAAGAGGTTGAGGGGCGACGTATCAAAAGTATGTGCAGCGATTGTAGAGGAGAAGTCGAAATGCGTCAATCAATCAGAGCATGACGAAGACAATTGCAAAGTTTTACATTTCTACAGCTTTTAATTTTCATTTTCTTACTTTCAGACGTACTCGGGTTTGTTCTGTGTAGCTATCAATCCGTACCGACGTCTCCCAATCTACACTGATAGCATCATCGCCAAATACAGAGGGAAAAGGCGCGCAGAAATGCCTCCCCATCTCTTCTCTATAGCTGATAATGCTTACCAATTCATGGTACAAGGTAAGGCATTGTATAGTGCTACTATTACATCGTATAGATGTCGCCACCACCACTGTCTTTCAAATCTTTAGTTTATAGTGCATCGCATTGCAATGAGAGAAGAACAACTCTGATAGAGAATAAATTCGTAGTGCATAACGTGGTATAGTACTGTCTTGGAATAATATAAGCTCTTCTGTCTCAGAGTAATCAACACAGCTCCATCCCATTGTCGTTATGGCATTTATTCAATTTAGTCTTCATTTGAAAATGGAGGATGAGGTGTTCATGTATCTATTCTCATAAAATGCGTATTTAAATAGAAAATTGGTCATTTTCTGACTTTAAATTTTGGGAAGATTTCAAGTAAGAAAATGAGTAGTCATGTTCTTACTTGAAATTTTTCCAAAATTTAAAGTCAGAAAAAGACAAATTGAACATTAACTAATTTCACTCATGTCTTCTTTCTACTGTCTTACAGATCGAGAAAATCAGTCTATGTTGATCACGTGAGTAATCTGTTCACATTACAACAATTAGATATACGACAAATATATTTTCATGTCCGTAATTCCCCATGTTACGACTTCCGTTTTGCTTTGCCATGAAAATTGACGGATGTTCGTATATATCTGAAAATTAATACAGGGAAAAGGAAATTAAGAACTAGAAAATTATGTAAAGAATGTACATCATTTTGTAAATAACAAGTTCGACATCGTTTCCGGAAACCAATAGAGAATGGGTTGTTACCAAAGAAGTAAGAAATCTATCTTTAATCTGTCTCTCACTCTGTCTTCGCTGTATGACGATTTCACCGAAATCTAAAATATTGAATTTAAATTCTACTCTGTGTTAACATAAATATAAATATGTTGTTTCACCCAGAGGTGAAAGTGGAGCAGGAAAAACCGAGAGTACAAAGAAAGTGATACAATATTTCGCTCAAGTGGCGGCTAACATTTATAGGGAAGATCAGAAGGCTAAAAAGACCATCGACACACCCTATATTGTAAGTGTCCTCACACATCAAGAGGATTATACTGATTATGGTGAACTTTGACCTGATCATATGGCGGATCCAACAACTTTTGTTGCTTTTGCTAGGTCTAAATACTAGCACTTTCCAAAAATATCTTCTAAAATAAAGGTATCCTAAAATAATAACCACGTGATCAGGTCATGTAATTCACATAGAGGTGATAAAATAATTGTGAACGTTGAATTTGATGAGTGTTCGAATGGTTTCTTTGACTAGTGGTGAGTCCGGAGCCGGAAAAACTGAAAATACCAAAAAAGTCATCCAGTATTTTGCCCATGTTGCTGCCAGTTTACAAAAGAAAGACGACGAAGAGAAAAAAGATTCCAAAAAGGTTGACCAGCGTTTTCAGTCTAACATAACTGCACGGCGATTTAATACTCAATCTGATTTGTTAATATGATATTAGTCAGGAACTGCCAGGACAAACAGAATCATATTTTGTTCCCTCAAAGACTTTGATACTTAGATAAAAGTTTCAACTTCTTTTGCATGTCATACACCTTTTCTTCAGGGAAATTATATCTAGAAAGTAGGAGACTCAATTCTTTTAGCAAATTTCCGACTCTTCATAAGACAACCACTGCACCCTATTGCCTTTTACAATTCAAATTTCCACTGAGATACTAGTATCTTTTGCTGCATGCGTTTTCCACTTCTCTTCACTTTGATAAGGAATTATTCATCGAAGTCTTTGAGGCGCTAAAACCACGTGCAGTGATGTTGCTGAGATCCACTTACCCCGTGTGAGCCCTTACATCACGAGTCTTCCTGTGTTCCGGGCTAACATTCACAATACGTGGATAGTCCCACTAACCTAGAACTGTTTTCTGCTAACCTGAGTGATATTTGACTTTTTATTTCCTATCCGAACACTCTGCCAAAATGTACTATAAACTTACCTGGAATGTGTCCATGCCTTTATAGATTAGTTCCTTTCCTATAAAAAAGAAATTTTCTATTTCAGTGAAGTTCTATATTTAAGCTTTTGCAATTATTTGCCATTTTTATATTTTCAATTATTGCTTTAAGAAAGATAGAACTTCAAATATTCAATTTTCTTTAATTTGAAGCATGTTATTTATTTCTAAATTACTCTATTTAAATTTGAAAAACATATCTATGAATATTATATGAATACCATTCAATATGCAATGCTTGTGCTACTTTGCTGCGTTTGCACAGGGCTCGCTAGAAGACCAGATTATTCAGGCCAATCCTGTTTTGGAAGCATACGGTAATGCCAAGACAACTCGTAATAACAACTCTTCGAGATTCGTAAGTTTTATGTACTAGACTTGACGCCTGCCATGGAATGAAACCTGTCACTTCTTCAGTTTGCGGTGGAACCTTTATCTTTTTTTATTTTCAGATTTTGAGAGTGCCCATCATTTTAGCCGTTAGAAATCATGTCTGCCATTTTGTGACGTCCAAGAACTAAATTACTGTCAAATCAAGATTAATTTAAAGTCAGAATGACAATGCGATTTGAGAAAATGCTTGCTAATTCAGAAACACTGTTCATTTTTCGTCACAAGATGTGCATTGTCTTTACCTTTGAACGAATAACCTTGACCTTGACCTCTAACCTTTAACCTGTGACACTGTAGGGTAACTTGGAGGACCAAATCATTCAGGCCAACCCGGTCCTGGAAGCCTTTGGTAACGCCAAGACAATCAGGAACAATAACTCTTCACGTTTCGTAAGTTCAAACGTGTATATTTGATTTAAAAATGAAATGAGTATCAAACTTTCATATATTTTTAAATTATTCTGTGATACAAAATTGACATTCTTTTGTATTGTATTCACTTGTTTTGAAAAGATAACTAGACTTTTTTTACATCAAAATATTTTTACGATAGAATACGATGTTGCTTAAACTGTTATACGTCATACAGATCGAGTTTGACTGGGGTATATACGCTTTCATCGTTTTCCTCGCATGCAGATATTCCCATATTCCTGAATTCCAGTAAAAAAATAATTGAAAAAGTGTAGATGTGGATAACACTGTCTTTGATTTGACTTAAATCTTATTCGTTTTTAATTATTTTGACTGACCATTCTGAAAAAAAAGTTTAGAATCTACCTATACCTTAAAATTTTAGACATTTTCTCCTTTTTCCAAGTTTTCTCCATTTCCAACACTTCCTTCACTGTCCAATAACTTCTCAACTCAACATCAAATGTCAGTGATTTTTTAACAACATCCTTGTGTGCTCCTATAGTTATAGCTCTATGGTATCTTCTACTGTCTCTGTGAAACTCTGTCTTTCATTGTTTTGAAGAACAATTTCTTTAAAATGCTCTTAAAAATCTGTTTGATTTCTTCAATTTAACTCCTGAAATAAAGATTTATATATTTTCATATTTATACATTTAAATGTAATTGTAGGGGAAATTTATCAGGATCCATTTCGGTCCTACCGGAAAGATTGCTGGGGCAGACATTGAAACTTGTGAGTAAAGAAAACTATAATTATTTTTTTGTCAATATATTATTTTGTATATGTTAAATCAATAATGCAATAATACATGTATATTCATTTCATAAGCATATTTTTATAGCAAAAACATGTTGATTATTCGAATAAGAATGCACTCCTTTTTTCAGCGGATGAAGAAACCAGGGTCAGGGTTTATGTGTTTTGAGCCCATTCGCCAAACGTTTCTTCCAAACATTAAACAATTCTTACGTACTAACAATCTGTTTGAGCCTCTGTGCCGTTAACATTATCACCACATTGCTGTTCCTTAAAATTTGAGATTTTTATTAATTATTTTGACGGATTCAGAGTGCGTCTTCTTGTTTGAGTGGAATTCTTTCATTAAAACCTATGAAACACTAATCTAACAATCTGAGTTTATATAAAAATATCCACCTTTTACAATGTATAATCAATCTCATCAATCCCGTTTCCTTTACGTTCCTATTTTCTCCACCTGTATACTTTTGTATATACATGATAGATTCTATCTTTACAGTGTAATACGACAAAGTCCGATTATGTTTTTTTGATATCCAACATCCTTGTTTCACAAATTTCTATTACCATTGTGTTATGTTAGGGTCTCCTCCTTACCCATCATAGGTTTACGCCATAACAGCCTTTTCACCACATGGACATTTCTTTATTTGTGTTCCAAAATTATTGATCACTCCTTTAAATTCAAAGCAAAGCAACACGGCATGCCAACACCTCGTTTGACAAAACTCTTTGCGTTCCTTGCTTGTGAGCCTCTCAAAGTACCTTTACAGGAATAAAGAAAAACTCTTCGAAGACTCATATCTTGTAGAAGTGCTATTCTCAAAGCTAAAAACATAGAAGTAGATGGTAGAAATGGCTTTATTCTTTTAGAAGTTGAATGTCTCCTTTCTTAAAGGATTGAACAAAGTCTTACTTTGATATTTTCTGTTCAGACTTGCTGGAGAAATCTCGGGTTACTTTCCAACAACCTGCGGAGAGAGACTATCATATCTTTTATCAGTTGTTGAGCAATGCCTTCCCAGAGAGAAACGGTGAGATTGCATTAGTTTTCAAAGTGTACGATTAATATGGAAGCGCTATTTCTTTCCTATGGGGGTACTTTTAAGTACATGATGTAACTTCTTGTTTTGAAAATGTATAACCTAATCATAGTAGTATATTACCTCTTTGAACAAAATTATTTTGGAAATTCAACTTATAAAACGATGAAATGTTTTGTATATGCAGAGAAGTTGTTGGTACAGCCGGACCCTGGACTTTTTTCTTTCATCAACCAAGGCGCCCTGACGGTGGATACCATTGATGACGTGGAGGAGATGAAGATTACAGATGTAAGTAAGCATAGAAGTAACCAATAACTGTGACATGACGCTAAAAGAAAGGAGGGGATCTCCAACAACACTCGGTTGGAGCACCAACAGTAAAACCCCAAAACACCCACTACAAAACCACAAAGCAGACACACACAGGATGAGACGGAAATAGTACAATGAACGCCAAATCAAATAGAAAAATCAAACATAAATGACTACACATCAACCAACGAGACCCATGGACAATCGGTGTCGACTTAGGACGGTCATTAGCCACGTCAGAAGAAGATATCCTGGATTACGTGCGCACAACCCTCCAACTGTTCCGATTACCCAGAGGTCTCGAAGAACGTACAATTATGGTGTAAAACAACTTCCTCACTGTTAGATGACCACACACACAAGACCACAAAACGCTAGGGGCCTAGCAACACAGATGAATAAAAAAAAAACGCGTGGGCGTACGTAATACAGTCCGTGCTCTGCCGGCTGTAACGAGCTCAGAAACTATGAAACAATTGCACAGAAAAAAAACACACAGAAGCAGGATAAAATTTATAGACAATTGGCATCAACATAATTATCTGTTCTTAAATGGTGCTATGAATTTGCAGACGTGTTACATTCATCATAAAAACACAAGGGTCTACTTACCAATACAATTTACAAACTGTAGGCACAAAGAGATGCGGATTAGTTTAGACCAACCCCAACATTAGATATTATGAATATGATACGTTCGACCTCTCTATGCTTTTCTTTTTATTACTAAAAAGGAGTATCCAGCCCAAAAAAGCATTGTTACAAGTATTTGAAATTGAAAGTCAAGCAAAGAACCCTAAATCGGAATTCAAAAATCACAGTCAATTTTAGTTTCTATTTTTATTCCCATGTTATTATAGGAAGCCTTTGATATTTTGGGATTCACTCAAGAAGAGAAGCACTCCATGTACCGCTGTACTACCGCCATTATGCACATGGGAGAAATGAGATTCAAACAGCGACCACGAGAAGAACAGGCCGAAGCCGACGGCACTGCTGGTACATTCCTCTATCCATATGAACTAAGAATAACAGTTCTCAACATAAGTCTATTCAATATATTATTTTGGCTGAATCAATTGATAGTTAATACATATTTGGTTACTTTTTCTTCTAAATGTTCAAAGGGAAATACGTCTTTCATTACAGAGGCGGAGAAGGTCGCCTTCTTGCTTGGTATCAACGCTGGTGATCTGCTCAAGTGTCTATTGAAGCCAAAGATTAAAGTGGGAAATGAGATTGTCACCCAGGGAAGAAACAAAGACCAGGTAAAGATAATCTCGATGGTCAATGCTATGGTAATTAAAATACAAACATATATACTAGTTCACTTGTTTTCTGTGAAAATAGGCAGATCTATTTTGAAAATACTGATATCGGTCTATTTTCTTTTTGACCAGGTTGTATATTCCGTTGGTGCCCTAGCAAAGTCCTTGTATGACAGGATGTTTAAGTGGTTGGTGATGCGTGTCAACAAGACACTGGACACCAAGGCCAAGAGGAACTACTTCATTGGTGTCCTGGATATTGCTGGGTTCGAGATTTTTGCAGTGAGTATAGAATGAAAATCCCATCCAAGACTTTAGTTATATGTACATTGTGTCTTACTATAATTCTTAGAAATGAAAATAATTGAAGCGTAAAAAAAGACTTTCAGAAAAATATGAATTCGACTATTAATCTTTAGATGAATACATGCAAATATAAGAAAACAAAAAACAAATCAGGAACAATGCCGCATATAGTGTAACAGTTAATTTCTTCATTTTTCATCTATAGTTTAACAGCTTTGAACAACTCTGTATCAACTACACCAATGAGCGACTTCAGCAGTTCTTCAACCACCACATGTTCATCCTTGAACAAGAGGAATACAAAAAGGAGGGCATTCAGTGGGAATTCATTGACTTTGGTATGGATCTCCAGGCTTGCATTGACCTGATAGAAAAGGTGAGCAGCTTCTGAAGTAGTTCTTAATGCCTTTTGAAAATCGCATCAAACTTAGCTCATTCATTAAGGAGCAATTCTTGTCATGGCGGACGTCTTTTTTTCTTTCAGCCCATGGGTATTCTGTCACTTCTTGAAGAAGAGTGCATGTTCCCGAAGGCCACAGATCATACATTTAAGGAAAAACTCTACGCCAACCATATGGGCAAGTCACCCAACTTTGCCAGACCGGGAAAATCCTCCAAGCCAGGAGTACCTGCTCCGCATTTTGATCTACACCACTATGCTGGAAGTGTAAGTATTTGCGTAAGGTATATATTGTTGAAGTAACCCATATTCAACAAATCGTTTTATCATTGTTATTCGAAATAGACCAAAGATCTATCTAATTGGGGAAAGAAAGAACTGTCCTAACTATTTCATCAGGAAGCAGAGTTGTGGCCCTTTGAAAGATGTTGAAAGAGTTGGAAAGTTGTTTCTAATTGATATTTCTCTGCAGGTGCCATACAACATTGACGGATGGTTAGAGAAGAACAAGGATCCTATCAATGAGACTGTAGTTGAACTGCTGAGTCACTCCAAAGAACATCTGGTACAAACACTGTTTGCACCTCCAGCAGATGCAGGTGTGTAACTCTTACCTCTCTTTCATTAGATATAAGTATTATGCAAGCATCTTTGGATACCTTTTAATATGGTAAATAGAAATGAAGTAATCAACTCTGCAGCAAAAGACATACACATTTCATATTTCGTGCACCAGACATGTGTGTTTCAGATAACGAATATTAATTAGTGGTGATTATCAAATTATCAAGAGCAGCCATAGTAATTTCGTGTAGAATGTAGTCAGGTAATTCTAAAATTTGTCCATTGTGATGTGAAGTATTACAATCATTGGTCTTTTTATTCTGCCAGGAGGTGATATTAAAGGTATGCATCACTCAGAATGAGTAATGCTCTAGATAAACATTCCTCGTATCATGCAGTTTGTCCCTCTAACTTAACCTTTTAAGTCAATGTTCATGTAAATGGTCAATAGAATTTTACCTCAAATACCAATGCTCATGAGGATGTAAATTAGTGTAAACCATAGCACCTCCCTCTATCACCGAGTGATGGAACGAACAATCCATGATATTTTGCAAACTTTGTAAGCTGATGGAAATGCCAAACGAAATAGAGTAATATTTCCTGATACCTAACCCTTTCTTGTAGATACCCCATAGATTAGTGGTATATACTAGAAAAAGGGGGTTGCTCACATAATGTAATATGTCAATGAAATGACATTATTTTACAATCTGAAACTTTAACAGCATGTCGCATGTCCATACTAGCTACAATACCAAAATAACGCTTTTCTCAGCTAAAATATATTATTTGTTGTGGGTCATGTATTATTTTAGTTTTACTTTATGTGTAGGTACACATGTACTTAGTCATGTTATTTAATGATTTCATAATAATTCTTTCTAGATTTTACTATGTCATGTTTATTTCAATAGAGAATATTCCAGTATGTTCTTTGTTACATCATTATCATCACATGACTGTGATTTCTAGAATTTACTCTATTGTTAATCATTTGTAATGAGTCATTGTTCTAGAAGCTTCTTGTAAATTCATTTATATTAAGTATATATACCTCTGAGGAACTGTGTTAAGGGGACATTCGTACACATTCGTAGACACGATTTATTCATCTATTCTGATATACTGGGACACTTTATTTGTTGAGACTTTAATCCATTTAACAACGTTTGGACACCGATCTTTCGAGAACGTTTGTGATTACCGGAAACCAGTCATTCGATAGACTTTGTGGACCGTAACGGACACTTTGATCCGGACATTGTATTGTAAGTTGTAATCATTTGAAATATATATATTTTGTACATAATTAAACTTGTAAATTTTTATTCTGTCTTTGTCTGATTTTTGCTGGCGTTTTGGGGTATTCTGACCCATAACAGAATTGGGGGCTCGTCCGGGATAGTAATCTCTGCATATATTTGCACTTTACGTAAAGTTCGTTAAAAAAAAAAAAGGAATTTTTTTTTTGTAAAACGTTTGCCAGCAGAAATCAATCATGGTATTTTCGGTCACTGAATTTTTGAAATCGCCGACTGTACAAGAGTTCGAATCATTGAAGAAAGATGATTTGATTGGTTTAGGTCTTCACTTGAAGTTAGATGTAAAATCTTCTATGAGAAAACAAGAAATTAGAAATATTGTGGCTAAAGAGCTTTTAGCTAAGGAAATCTTTTCGTCATACGATTTTCCTGTTGAACCTGTTTCAAGCGAAACCAAAATGTCAAAATTTGAGTTTGAATTAGAGAAAAAGAAAATACAATTACAATTTGAAAAAGAAGAAAAAGAAAGACAATTTCAAATTGAAAGAGAAGAAAAAGAAAGACAATTTGAAAAAGAAGAAAAAATAAGACAATTTGAAAGAGAAAAGGAAGAAAGAGAGAAACAGGAACGTATGCACGAGAAAGAACTCCAGTTTGAGTTAGAAAAGTTAAAATTAGAGAAAAGCGCTAAGGAAAATCCTGTTCCTTCGCTTGTCAAGTCTGAATTCGACGCCGCCAAAAACATCCGATTAGTACCAAAATTTCAAGAAAAGTCCGTGGACAAATATTTTCCACATTTTGAGAAAATCGCGGCCAATCTGAAGTGGCCACGTGATTTTTGGCCAACTTTATTACAAAGCGTACTTATTGGCAAAGCGGCTGAAGTGTACTCGGCGCTCAGTATTGCTGAGAGTTCAGACTATGACAAGGTCAAGGACACGATTTTGAGAGCATATCAGTTAGTACCTGAGGCGTACAGACAAAAGTTTAGAAAGTACAAAAAGTTTGAAAATCAAACATATGTTGAATTCGCTCGAGAAAAAGAAGATTTATTTGATCAGTGGTTTCGATCTAAGAAAATTCCCAATTCATTTGACAATTTGCGTCAAATAATTCTGATAGAAGAGTTCAAAGAGTGTGTACATCAAGATTTAAGAACTCATTTGGAAGACAAAAATGTTAAAACTCTTGAAGAAGCCGCTGTTTTGTCTGATACGTATGCTCTCACTCATAAGAAAAATTTTGTGTCAAAAACTCAATCTAGCGATAGCGCAAAAACTTCACATTTTCCAAAGAAAAATTTACAAGAGTCTCAGTCGTCCATTAGTTCCCAGTCACCATCTCAAGGTGGTTCTACGTCCGGTCCTAGGTCCGAGCGTTCTGAGGCATCCCCAGGGGTGGGGTCGCTTCCTACATGCAATTATTGTAAGAAAAAAGGTCATGTTATTGGTGAGTGTTTGAAGCTTAAGAAGAAAAAAGAACTTAAGTCACAGGCCTGTGCGTCTGTTAGAAATGATAGGAAAGCCTTAGATTCGATTTGTTCTGACACTCCTGAGATTCAGGGTTCTAAGTCCAGTTCTGATGATTTTGTGGAGGATCATTATAAGCCCTTTTTGTCACAGGGATTTGTTTCACTCAGTGATTCTAGCGAAGCGTTGCCTGTTCAGATTTTGAGAGATACTGGTGCTGCCCAGACTTTATTGTTAGAGGGTTCATTGCCTTTGTCTGAGCACACTTTTACTGGTAGGTCAGTTTTATTACAGGGTGTGGAGCTAGGCGTCATTGATGTTCCCCTTCATAAAATTTATTTGAAGTCAGACTTAATTACTGGACCTGTTATCGTAGGTGTTCGACCTACTCTTCCCGTTCAAGGCGTTTCCTTGTTGCTTGGCAACGATTTAGCTGGCGGCAAAGTTGTAGCCGATCCGATTGTTTGTGAGAAAATCACGTCCGATGTCGTGTCCGATGATGAAGACGACGACTTGTACCCAGCCTGCGCAGTTACCAGGGCGATGGCCAGGAACAGACTAAAAGAGGCTGAGAGTACTTCTGCACTTAACGAGGACCATCCCTCCGAAAATATAGACCTTTCTGACACATTCATGTCTACCATTGATGACAGCGTACCTGAAAAGTCAGTACCACTTCATGTTGACAAGTCTCCGACAGTACCTGGTGATGATTCCCATCCGCCATTAGACAAAGATACAGATGCCTTAAGCCGTGAGCAGCTCCTCTCCGAGCAAACTAAAGATCCGGAGATCATCCGACTAAGTAAGAGGGCCCTTCCCCGAGAAGAAGCGGACAAAGTCGGAGAGTGCTTCTACGTACAAGATGGCATCCTCATGCGGAAATGGAGACCACCCGATGCACCCCCTAATCACGTGTGGCGGGTCGTTCACCAGATAGTGGTTCCAGTAGCGTATCGCGGGGACATCATGAGTTTAGCTCACGACACACCCATGGCAGGTCATTTAGGTGTCAATAAGACTTATAATAGGATTTTAAGTCACTTCTACTGGCCTAAGTTGAGAAAAGATGTGTCTGAGTTTTGTAAGTCTTGTCATAGTTGTCAGATGGTAGGTAAACCCAATCAAGTTATACCACCTGCTCCCCTCCAACCCATTCCAGCCTTTGAGGAACCTTTTAGTAGGGTGTTAGTTGATTGTGTAGGTCCTTTGCCTAGGACTAGGTCAGGGAATCAGTACTTACTGACAATTATGTGTACTTCGACTAGGTTTCCTGAAGCCATACCTCTTAGGAATATTAAGGCAAAGACCATAGTTAAGGCCCTTACAAAGTTTTTCAGTTTCGTAGGTGCTCCCAAGGCTATTCAGTCAGATCAGGGTTCGAATTTTATGTCAGGGTTGTTTCAGCAGGTTATGCACGAGCTAGGTATCAGGCAGTATAAGTCTTCTGCGTACCATCCTGAGTCCCAGGGGGCACTTGAACGCTTTCATCAAACCCTTAAAACTATGATGAAAACATATTGTCACCAGTATGGAAAAGACTGGGATGAAGGGGTTCACCTCGTAGAAGCGGTTCAGGAGTCCCTGGGGTTCATTCCCTTTGAGCTAGTTTTTGGGCATACGGTCAGGGGGCCATTGAAGTTGTTGAAGGAAAAATGGTTGACTGAGACTAGCGATTTGAATCTCTTAGACTACGTGTCTAATTTCAAAGAGAAATTATATAATGCTTGCAAATTGGCTCAAGAAAATCTCAAAACATCACAAATGAAAATGAAAACATGGTATGACAAAGATGCTAGAAACAGAGTTTTTAAACCAGGCGATAAAGTTCTTGTATTTTTGCCTATCCCTGGTCATCCTTTGCAAG
This sequence comes from Pinctada fucata, assembly GCA_028142955.1. NCBI lineage: Eukaryota > Metazoa > Mollusca > Bivalvia > Pterioida > Pteriidae > Pinctada > Pinctada fucata. The sequence goes on from AP027103.1 coordinate 1,916,126, forward strand.
CTAGATATTTCGGTCCTTATGAGATTGAGAGTAAAATTAGTGATGTTAACTATGTGGTTAAGACACCAGGTCGGCGAAAAGAAAAAAGAGTGTGTCATGTTAACATGTTGAAAGAGTATTTTGATAGAAGTGACCGAAATTTTGTAAAACCAGTTTCCACTTTGGCCAATGTAAATACATTAGAAAATTGTGTTGAACCTGAATGTAATGAAGAGACTGTCGAAAAAGACTTCACTCAAAGTGTCCGTTTGAAGAATTCTGAAATTCTGACAAGTCCGGAAGTGAAACTCGGACATCTGACCGTGCATCAAAAAGAGGAAGTGCACCAATTAATGCGGGAATATACGACCATCTTTCCGGACGTTCCAAAAAAGACGAATGCATCTCATCATGACGTCATTGTAGGTGATGCGTCACCTATCAAACAGCATCCCTATCGGTTAAACCCGATAAAACTTCAATACATGCGGAAAGAAATTCAGTACATGCTCGAAAATGACATTATTGAACCCAGCAATAGTGATTGGAGTTCCCCATGTATTCTGGTTCCGAAGCCAGACGGAACTTACCGATTGTGTACGGACTTTAGAAAAGTCAATTCAGTCACCAAAACTGACTCTTATCCGATCCCACGAATCGATGACTGTATCGATAAAATTGGCAGTGCAAAATTTGTCAGCAAATTTGACTTGCTTAAAGGCTATTGGCAGGTCCCGCTTACCGAGAGAGCCAGAGAAATATCGGCATTTGCGACTCCAGATGGGCTATACCAATATAAAGTAATGCCCTTTGGTATGAAAAACGCACCAGCCACATTCCAGAGGATGATTCATTCGCTCCTAAATCATCTCGAAGGATGCGAGGCATACATCGATGACGTCATCATCTACAGCGACACCTGGAATGACCATCTCCGAATCATGCGTACCTTCTTCGACATACTGGCGAAAGCAAACCTCACAGTGAACCTTGCGAAAAGTGAATTTTGTCATGCGACTGTAGAATATTTGGGTCACAAAGTAGGTCAAGGTTTTGTTACTCCTATCATGGCCAAGGTGGAAGCTATTTCAAAGTTCCCGATTCCTACCAATAAGAAAGAGATAATGAGATTTTTGGGAATGGCAGGATTTTACAGAAAATTTTGTCCAAATTTCTCGTCAGTTGTTGGTCCACTTACCAATCTGTTACAAAAGAAAGTGAATTTTGCATGGACCAATGACTGTGACGAATCTTTTAAGAAAATCAAATGTGTTCTTATGAATAGTCCTGTCCTGTCAGCTCCAAATTTTGATAAGCAATTTAAGCTTACTGTTGATGCCAGTGACGTAGGAATCGGGGCTGCTTTGTTTCAAGAAAATGATGATGGTGTAGATAGAGTTGTTTGTTATTTTTCAAAGAAATTGACAAAATGTCAAAAGAATTACTCTACTATTGAAAAAGAGTGTCTTGCATTATTGTTAGCTTTACAACATTTTGATGTTTATTTGAATGTTACTTTACATCCCATTCTTGTGTTTACTGACCACAACCCTCTCACATTTTTGCACAAAATGTCAAACAAGAATCAAAGACTTACAAGGTGGAGTTTATTGTTGCAAGAGTACAATATCATTATTAAACATATCAAGGGCAAAGACAATGTGATTGCAGATGCACTATCGAGAGTTTCATGAGTGATTTTTGCAGAATTTACCACCTAAGTTTTCATTGACATTCAAACTTTTTTTAAGGGGGGAGGTGTTGTGGGTCATGTATTATTTTAGTTTTACTTTATGTGTAGGTACACATGTACTTAGTCATGTTATTTAATGATTTCATAATAATTCTTTCTAGATTTTACTATGTCATGTTTATTTCAATAGAGAATATTCCAGTATGTTCTTTGTTACATCATTATCATCACATGACTGTGATTTCTAGAATTTACTCTATTGTTAATCATTTGTAATGAGTCATTGTTCTAGAAGCTTCTTGTAAATTCATTTATATTAAGTATATATACCTCTGAGGAACTGTGTTAAGGGGACATTCGTACACATTCGTAGACACGATTTATTCATCTATTCTGATATACTGGGACACTTTATTTGTTGAGACTTTAATCCATTTAACAACGTTTGGACACCGATCTTTCGAGAACGTTTGTGATTACCGGAAACCAGTCATTCGATAGACTTTGTGGACCGTAACGGACACTTTGATCCGGACATTGTATTGTAAGTTGTAATCATTTGAAATATATATATTTTGTACATAATTAAACTTGTAAATTTTTATTCTGTCTTTGTCTGATTTTTGCTGGCGTTTTGGGGTATTCTGACCCATAACATATTTCTATCATAATTATTCTTTCTTTCTTATCTCTTAAATATTTTCGGAGAAAGATCTGATGATTTTGCTAACGCTTCCTTATCTTTATCTCTATATTTTGTTTCAAGCTCTGTTTCTTTATTTGCACCACTTTCTTTTCAACTAACCGATTCTTTTTTCAATAGGTGACGAGAAGAAGAGAGGTAATGTCAAAGACAAAATCCTATAAAGGCACTAAATGAGTTGCCAATTTCGTAATAAAAGAACATGATTGATTTCATGATCCCCAAATCGTGAAATTAATTACATTTATCAATGATATCCAAAGTAACAAAGAAGTATCCAAATAACTATTACTAAATGCACATTTATATTATACTCAAATGCTTGCATGTAATCTTTATTTATTCCTTTTCTCTTTTATTTGATATTTTATTTGATTATTTTTGTATCTCTAGCATATATGTATATTCAAATTAAAATTAGACTAGCGCTGTCTTTAAAAAAAGTAACATCTAACACTTATATATACCAAAAAACATGTTCCCTTTTTATTAGACAGCTTCTTACAGACCAAATCTTACTTTTACAGGAGACGTTACAACGAAGAAGAAGAAGAAATCATCCGCTTTCCAGACAATTTCTGCACTCCACAGGGTAAATATGACAAACCAATTCTAATTTGCGTAATTTGCTCATCAAAATAAGTAATAGTTTGCTGTACTGAAATAATGAATTACCTTTTATCAAAATTTCACAATTGTTTGGATGTAATATGATGTTATTTGCTTTTAGGAATCTTTGAACAAGCTTATGAAAAATCTATACAGCACTCATCCCCACTTTGTCCGCTGTATTATTCCGAACGAGTTCAAACAGCCAGGTATCAATGACATGCGCGTGGAGTGCCAACCAATCAAATACCTACCTCCATATATCCAGAACTAACATTTTCAATAGATCATCTCTAACGTAATCTTTTTACTCCGCACGCCAAATATATAGAAAACCTGATTGCAGATTTCTTTCCTTTCTATCTACGACCTGCATGAGTTCATAGAACCAAATGAAAGCACCACTTTCCCGTTAGGACCTGTATATGAAGCACTTTATTCTAGATTTCTTGACAACATAACTTTGACATGATTTGTAGACGAGGATAGCATGTTATAGATCAGAAACCACCACAGGTACACAAATACTGGAAACAGGATAAAATTAGTCATTTTATCCAAAATAGGATTAAGTAAGTAGAATTTTAATCGACTGCAGCGTAATATTGATCGAGGTATTTACTACTTATTTGGCCTCATCATATCATTCATAGGAAAAGATATTAGTTCTCGAATTTTTTTTAATATTTATTGTTAGTTCTTGAAGTTTGGACGAATTAAGCAATTCGGGGCTGTGAAAGAAAGTATAAAGTAAGCTTGGTTCTAATACCGTTGAAACGAGTTATGTTCCTCTGCGAGCATTATGAAGTCTTGAGCTATGTACTTTTGGTAATGAGAGGTTACTATGTACAAAATTAAAAAAAAATTTATCCTAATGAATTTGAAGACGTTTAACATTATGCATCGTTAATACCTTAGTACCTCATGAGGAAATTCGTTTTAAAATTATGCTGCAGTCGATATGGTTTGGAGTGAGAAGCAATAGTGAGTAGTTGTGTGACACTAACCAGATTTATTTCATATATTAGGAGTCTCTGTTACGGTTGATGGCTCATCTTCGTCAAACACAGCCACACTTTGTACGTTGTATCATTCCAAATGAACAAAAATTGCCAGGTATAATTGCTCGAATCGCTATTCAATTATCTGCATGAAAAAAAACTTTGAAGAAAAGCTTAGTATTTAAGCTAATACATGTATATACATGAGACGAGTAATTCTTGCATTGCAATGAAAATGTAAAAGAACTTGCCATATTTATAAAATTATAAATTTATTAACTTTCTTCAAAAGCATAATGATGTTAATGGACTACAAACAAATATTTGAACTCGTATCCTACCACATACAGGTGTTATCGATGCCCACCTCGTGTTGAATCAGCTTCAGTGTAATGGCGTACTTGAAGGAATCCGTATTTGTCGTAAGGGGTTCCCCAGCAGAGTCATCTATTCTGAATTCAAACAGAGGTAAAGACACTTATTGACTCCAAAAACAATCTGATTTATCGATTCTTTCATGAATCTTGATTTAGATATATTCTAATTTGTCTGTAATCGATTCAGAAAAAGGGAAACTTTCTTTTGAAATACAAATGTCGTATTACATTGGTTTAATCACTGACGAATCTTTGCATACTTACTTTCCACTTCTCCAGATACTCCATCTTGGCCCCCAATGCCATCCCTCAAGGCTTCGCTGACGGTAAAATCGTCACCGAGAAAATTCTACTGGCCCTTCAACTGGACCCAGCTGAGTATCGTCTCGGTAATACCAAGGTATTCTTCAAGGCTGGTGTCCTCGGTATGCTGGAAGAGATGCGTGATGAGCGCCTCGGTAAGATCATCACGATGTTCCAGGCCCACATCCGAGGATATCTCATGAGAAAGAGTTACAAGAAACTACAGGATCAGAGGTTCGTTAATAGGACGAGATCACGTAGAAAAGAAAATCTGAAAATTGCTAGTATTTGTTTATAATTTGTTATAATTCGATGAGCTATTATAATATTACCCGCTGATTGAAAGCTATTCCGTCATTCTGTTTATGAATTCCTTTGAATTACAGAATTGGTTTGTCGGTAATTCAGAGAAACATCAGAAAGTGGCTCGTCCTACGTAACTGGCAATGGTGGAAGCTGTACTCCAAGGTTCATTTATTTTTATTTTCTCAAAGTATTTTGGTTTCATTTTCTCCTCCTAAGTTCACTGTACCTTATCATAATCTAGTAGTGATAAGAAAGATGAACAGACACTTCCCATCAATTTGTAGGTTAAACCACTACTTAACATAGCACGAGCTGAAGAGGAAATGAAAAAGAAACTTGAAGAGATGGAAAAAATGAAAGAGGAGCTACAAAAGTGTGAAAGAATCAAGAAGGAGTTAGAGGAACAGAATGTTACACTATTGGAACAAAAAAATGATATCTATCTTCAGCTACAAACTGAGCAGGTAACAATTTTCTTTTTTAAGCATAATATTCAATATTCGCGCTGTTTTCTTCAATAAATATCAAAATGACTCAACACAATTAAGTATTTTCTCTTAGCCATACCTCTTTGCGTCACCATGTATATTTAATCTATATCATATCTTTTCGTAGGACAACTTGGTGGATGCAGAGGAGAGAATCGAGAAGTTGGTGAACCAGAAGGTTGACTTGGAGGGACAACTGAAGGAGATGGAGGAACGTCTACTTGACGAGGAAGACGCCGCTGCTGAGCTGGAGCAGATCAAGAAGAAGATTGAGAACGAAAATGATGAACTCAAGAAGGACATTGAAGACCTAGAAAACTCTCTGGCTAAGGTTTGTTGGTGTTCTTTTATGTCAAGATTGAATACTTGCTACTTTCTTAAGACATGTCACGCTCAATAACTTGAAAATAAGAAATAAGGTGGTTTAGGGGTGGGCTTATCTGGAAAAGCATCCAATACCTTAAAGAAGAAATCAAGTTGTGTCCTTGCAGGCCGAACAAGAGAAGTCAACTCGTGACAATCAGATCAAAACCCTGCAAGATGAGATGGCCCAACAAGACGATATGATAGCCAAACTGAACAAAGAGAAGAAGAGCATGGATGAGACACAAAAGAAAACAATGGCTGCTTTACAGGCGGAGGAGGACAAGGTCAACCATCTTAATAAGCTGAAACAGAAACTAGAACAGACTCTGGATGACGTAAGTGGCAACGAGTCGAATCATTAAAAATATCATTAATAATGTTTTAATGATGCAGGGATATCTTACGAAGTCTTTTACGAAAATATCAAATAAGCTACGAATAAATGTAATTTCGGATATCAAGAATGTGAAGTTTTTCTATCTAACAGCTTGAAGATAATTTGGAACGAGAAAAGAAGATTCGTGGTGATGTTGAAAAGGCTAAGAGGAAACTAGAGCAGGATTTGAAAGCTACACAAGGAGAAGTTGAGGACTTGGAGCGTATCAAACGTGACTTGGAAGAGCATCTGAAAAAGTAAGTTGATAACCATAGATCTCTGGATATCGCATTTACATAACTATTCATCACTTGGTAAGACTGATAGATAAAGATGCAGACTGATTCAACTTCTTACTTTCCATTTCAGTTTTAATTGTTCATATCTATTTTTGCAGGAAAGATAATGAGATTGCCAATCTGAATTCCCGACTAGAGGATGAGCAGAGCCTGGTGGCCCAGCTACAGAGAAAGATCAAGGAGCTCCTGGTCAGTCCATTCAGCATAGTAGAGATGACCTGCATGAATCTAACATTAGATAGCTTTGTTATAGATGTAGTATATGCACGAGTTCTTACTTTACACATGACAGTTAACTCTTTTAATATTATTAACATGGAGATTGAACTTTACTGATTGAGATCGGAAAAAATCTTATTGTACTCGGAAGTATGTTGATTACAATATGATCTGGTGTCAAAAGCAGTAACTTTGAATGCCTGATACGTCTATCGCATGCTTTCTGCGTTGATACAGTTATAAGATTATAAGTGAATTCTGAATGTTCTGCGTTAGATGTACTTGAAATCCTTTACAAGAGCTCTGATTACGTATTTAAACAATCAGTACGGTCTAATTATGCTGAAAATACATACAGTCCTAATATATCACCGGCAAAAAATCATCGTCCTTCGTTGATATTATATGCAGTCATTTTTCATGAAAATGTTGGAATGATCATTTTGTAACGAAACAAAGGGTTTTATTTCTATTAGTAAACTTTCTTTTAAGCACTTATCTATAACTTCAACTCTTTCTTCCATGACATTGAATTTTGCACTTTGTCATTCTTTCACAAAGTCTTGTTTCTTCATCTGAATATAGAGCTCAATGTATTTTGAACTCTTGGAACTCGATTACTGCGTTGATCAATTGTCATTAAACATCGAAATTCACGTGTAGCTGAAGCATCACTGATGGGTTGCTATAAAGGACGACAAAAACTCTGAATCAATATGGATACATGCGATAAAGAAATACCATCAACCTGATGAAGGTCGAGGTGTACACAAATTTTGATAAGGAGCTTATAGATATAAACTATTCACCAATACATATTTGGAAATTCATTCTTTATTTACTTTGTATTAAAAAAATATACCACTATGATATTGATACTATTCCTGTAGGTGTATCGTAAACCAAAATAAACACTTCGGTTGATCGTTTCTTCAACGCATTTGAACATTTCTGTTATCAAAATTTCTTGAAAATTCTAAAATATGGGTCCTGTAGCATCATATCCCACCCATCCTACAACGTCTTTCGGTACCTTTTTGGACATAATATATAACTTTCACACTCTTTGGCAATATTACATTGTTTAGATTGAGGGTCAATGACGAGTACATGTCTGGTCCATGCTACTTTATCTATTCTCAAATGATTCTATTGAATTTGAAGACGTTTAACATCGTCTCCGTTTATCAAATGCATCGAATATGATAATGTATCATACAACATAAGATTGCTTGATGATGGCATCCAACGTTCAAACCTAAAGTTGTGACTGATGCTGTGACCGATTCTATTAACCAGAAGTATATCAGAATATGTCATCTATGCGCATCATGTGACAAACAACCGAACGAAATAGAAAATAAATATTGTCTCAAATATAGGAGTTATTTCCCCCTTGATGAAAATAACCAAAAAACGCTGCCATGTTCCTCGCAGAGAATTTTTCGCTTAGAAAAGTTAATTTTAAAAATATATATGATATCGGTATTATTTGAAAAACCGTTAACCATGTAATCAAATTCATTTACTCAATAACTGAGACGTATTCATAACAGGAAAAGAAGACATTTTATGTAAAGATAATTTTGATAAAACGCGTCAATCTATTTCAGGAAAAAAGACACTATCAAAATTTTGCTCTATTAGATGACAAATTCCATATTTATTTGTTGACACTGTATATATCTTTTAGATATGGCATGGATATGAAAAAAAATTATATGTAAGTTTGAATATTTCAACAATTAACTTTCTCAGAAATTGACCGCACGTTATTTTATGTAATATATTCGATTCTATGGGTCCTACATTACACTTATTTTTAGTCAATTTGTCAATGGTGCAACCATTAAGACTTAAATTCAGTAATAAAATGAAAGGACATTGTGTGCCAAATATCTGGATAAGTACACCACTGACGTGTAGCCGACCTTATGATCCATCTCAAGTGACTGAATGTGATAATAGAAAAAAAAACCCTAAAACGTGGTGACAGAATCAAGCTGTATTTAAACATCAAAATGCAAAACAAAAAAGAATAAAAAGGCTTGATTGAAGTGAAGCGATGCTGCTTATTACATTTTGAGCGATATTAATTTTTACACACTGTCACGTGTCATTTATGCTATATAACTGTGATAAAGTACACATTTTAACATTGCAACTTTGACAGAGCTCAGTAATAATTCGTGTTAAAGAAAAAGAATTTTATTACCAGCACATTTTAAAGATGAATTCGGGGTCGATCATGTAGTTCTTGGAAAAAAAATTAGATGATCCAAATGTGTCACTTCGATTGACACGTTTCATACGCTTGCAAATATCTTAAAGATAGCTTTCGATCCATCCAGCTACGTCTTTCGGTACATTTTTAGACATACTAACTTTCACACTCTTTAGTCATATTACATTGTTTAGATTGAGGATTACTGACGAGGGTTCAGTACCCGAAACGTGCATGTCTGGTCCATGATGCAAAATCTGATTTTAAATTATGCTATTGAATTTGAAGATGTTTAACATTTCGATGGTAGAGCATAATATAAAAACTCAATTTTTCTGCATATAATATCTGAAAATATCTCAAAACTGTTATGAATTCAAAAATCGAGAAAACAAAAGTTAGAGCCTAAAAATGAGGTTAATATCTTAGCATAGGTATTATTAAACCATGCTACTACATCGACAGTGCAGGACACGATACACAAAATTCAGAAATCAAACTAGAGGGCGCTACTGAAAATCACTTTCTAGTTTTACTATCGCAAACACGTGTCAGATTCATTAAAATTGGTTTGAAATGTTGTTAACGAGAGTTACTAATTAGAACACTTAAATTTTCTAAAAATAAAAAAAAACTGTTCGCTGAATCCTCGGGCATATGACGTTTTGTAGTTGTAAAGTGATTGTGAATTGACTGTGTTTATATGTCCTCAGCATCTATGACCGACCAGAAATACCGTTCTCCGCTAATTATCTGCTTTATATAATGTACAATGGCCGTCTGTTACGAAGTTGAGTTCCTTTATCTTTTCTTATTATTCGGAAAGAGAGGTTAAAACATTCTTCCGATACTAATGTTATGTAAAATGTGTTTTAATGCTTATATATTTGTTTTGATTACTTCCGTCATCAGAATGTTCGTAGGAGTTAATGAAATGCTTAATTTGAAAAGTGTGAATCACTGTATAGACACAAAATAATCCATGATCGCGCAAATCTCATCATATTATAAATAACTGCTTTCATAGATGCCATAGAATTGAACGCTGAGAAGATGTATCCCATCATAAAAACAAAAGAAAAATTAGAGTTTATTAAGCAGAGAAAACATGCACAGACGCAAACGTGGTATGCGGAAGGTTGGTGGTGATGCACTCAAGAATCTTCATTACTTTTGCATAAAAGGGAAGCCGCGTTTCTTCAGCCAATCAGAAGCCAGTATAGAGTAATATGATAAAGTTGATCCCTAGTTCCTCGATACCGGCAATTGGAAGATATCCAGGTAGTGAAAAGCAACTTATTATTTCTCCCAAATCTACCTCTTCGATCTACATACAGCTGTTTTACGTGTAAACAAAAAGACACATATATTTCAACATGCTGTAAGGATGATCGCTTTCCTTTGGAACCAAATATTTGTAATATTACTGCTGTCTCTGGGGGTCGGGTTTAAAGCTAAGGTATAACCTCCCACTATAACTACAGTAACATTCAGGTACACTTTTATTCTGAGCAATGTCCTCCATCGAGAAGGAAGCAAATCTTGCTCATATGAATGTTTGGCACGGGTCCCATGGTGATGCACCTAACTGATTATAATTATACAAGAGTGGTCGCCCCTTTAAAAGGCAGGCTCATGTCGGTGTATAACAGTTCTCTTGCCTCCTTGTATGCGTCCTGATCTGACACTTACTCATTATTGAGGGGGACGCAAATTGTTTTCGCTTACTATAGAGGATTTGTATCAGAAGGAGGCAGGGTTCTCTGGCGGCCATCTTGGATCTCGTTCACTGATACTCGTGCGTTTCAAAGGTCCTGGGCACATATTTTCGAATTTATATTTTGGAATTAGGATATAGTATAATTAATTAAATCAATATGTCAGAACAAACGGCAACCACCACGGAGGAGGAGGTCAAGACCGACATTGTCACATCGGTAGAGGTGACCGATACCGAGGAGCAGGCCAAAGTGTCCAAACCGATAAAAGTGACCACCGTTACAGCTATATCAAACCCGGCTCCTCAACAAAAGACAGCTACTCAGAAACAAGTGAAAACCTCCAGCTCAAAAAGGACAGTCCAATATGCATCCGATCAGGATCATTTATACACGGATCTTAGTAGGAGTTACAGAGGGACAAGCCCCGCGGTGTTGGAAGGAATAGCCACCCATCCCGCCCTTTATAGTAGAGCATACGAGCCTGTTAACCCGAAATTAAGCACGAGGAGTAAGAAAATAATTCGTGAAGCAGGGGATTTAGCATTGCTCTCACCGGGACTTAAAAATCTTCTTGAAGTAGAGTATTGTTCTATTTCTGATCGCTTGGCTGTTGTTGCTTTAAGTATAAGTATTTCTTTATTGTGGCTTGATGCAGATCGGCTCGTGGCTTTTCAGCAGAATACTGTTGGATGCTTCGCCTGATTTAGTCCGTTCACAAAGGTAAATTAATATCGTTTGATGTAATAAAAGCTCTTAGGTCTCTTATTATTAGAAAATGTCTTGTAGCTGCAATAAGCCATTCTCTATAACATATATTTATGCTGTATTTATTAGATATTGCCAAAAGCTCTACTAACTACCAGTATTTCTGCAGACATATGATTAGAGATAATTTTATAATTCCTTATCTGAATAAAAGTACTTTATTAGTATCTGAGAAAAGTACTTTATCAATCTCTGAAATAAGGACTATATCGTCAGCATACGCTATAAGTGCTAGATAGATTTTTTTGCAAGCAAATATTTGGAGCATGTGCGTAGTTAAAGAGCACAATTAACTATTTATATATACATGCTGTCTAGCTGTAACTAATCATGGCGTAGCATGGGCACGATTTCAAAGCAAAAATACTTATTTCATTTTCAGTAATTAGCATTATTTTCAGAATAAAACATATTTTTTTAAAAGCTTAATTAAAGCACTGCTGTCATTAGACGTTGGAAGATGTACTCCAATGGAGTCGCTGCATATGTTTTCATTTGTGGAGAAATGAAAATTACAGATAAGATAAAACAGACGATGTGTAGGATTTGAAGCATCTCAAAAGAGTTTTTATCACAATTCAAGAGGCAAACCATGCTATTGCTTTTCAAGCTCTGGTGGAATTTGACTGACTCATGCTATTTGCACGTACTCACTCACTCTGTAGTCAAAGGGGATTGGATTTTAGATTAGATGTAAAATACTAAACACTTCCTCTTTGTCAAAATATTTCGCTCGAATCATCGAGTCTTGGAAAATTTTCGGAAAAATGATTTTCTATTAGCTTCTCATGACGACATGAATTAGAATTGGAGTTATACTCAGCTATAATTATTTCGATATACAAATAAGAATTTCTAGAGTGGAGTTCACATTTTGTAAAGAAACAATGTCTGTTGAACGATTACAGGCCAGGATAGAGGAACTAGAAGAGGAGCTGGAAGCTGAGAGAGCGGCTAGATCAAAGGTACTTAAAATAGAATATTGTGCAATAATTACATTTATGTAGATTTAATTGTAACTAATGTAAGTTTCTTAATCTGATTGACTTTTAAAGTATCAGCTTCTTTTTTTTTTTTATTTCTTAAGAGAAAATAGAATCTTGTTACAATACATAAGGTTAGAATTTGCTTTTATTTCGAAGTATCTGTTCCAAATGAACACTCTCATTTGAGATATAAATAGTTTGGCGATGAGTACAGCGCCTGTATCTGATGGAATGTACAGATCAGCACATAGTATTTCACGCTTTGAGAATTCCTAGACGGAAGCAAAATACAGCTGTCTTTTCAATTAATATAAACATTTGTGTTGAGAGAAAATACAGTAGTATCTGATCTATCCTCGCTGATTAGTGACGATTGTCTGAGTGTTCAGATAGATCTTGGAGGGGGGCTTATCTCTTGGCTCTATGACGTTTATGTAAAACTAACCGCTGTACTTGGGTGTCTCTGATGCGTAGGAACGTTAGTTCATTACATTTACCTGGAAGCTTTACATAGCTCCATTATGTAATTGTGTAATTACATATTAATGTTTGCTTGGTAGGTTGAGAAACAGCGAGCAGACCTTTCACGTGAGCTCGAGGACCTTAGTGAACGCCTGGAGGAGGCCGGAGGAGCTACGTCAGCCCAGGTCCGCTCAACTTAAATTATTTCTTACTCTTTATGTGATAAAAATACAAAACTTATGACATGTCTGATCTTCAGTCTAGATCTGTAAGTCTGTATATCCGTTATACTTTAATATTTTCATGTTTATATTTCTATTTTAGCTGCGAGAGCTAGAAAAATTTATTCAAAGTATTTAGGCGATGTGAATGTCGAGACAGATTTTGACAAAAAAGATTATGTAAAAGGAGGGCACTCAACTCGCTCCTATCTACGACCTTTTTTCTTTAGTCTTTACTTATTTGTTTAAATTCTTGCAAAATAAAAAACCTTTTTACTCCAAATGACACCATCCATAATAGCCTTCATTAAATTTCAGATCGAGCTGAACAAGAAGAGAGAACAAGAACTCCTGAAGTTACGTCGTGACCTTGAGGAGCAGACCCTACAACATGAAGCCCAAGTATCAGCGCTACGTAAGAAACAACAAGATGCTGCTAATGAAATGGCTGACCAGATCGATCAGCTCCAGAAAATCAAGTCTAGGTTTGTACATTGTTTAAGTCTAAAATATATTTGACATTTATATTTTAATCTTCCTTATTTTAATATTTTATAATCAATATAATAATATTTGATTATATTTCAAATCTTATGCGTTTTTATGAAAAATAATTTTCAAGTATGCTTATTAGTCGTTTTGAAAAGAGGAAATATGATACAAAATATATACTTGAAAAGAAAAGGTGTAAGATTAGATTCTATACTATAGTTGAGTATATATGCAAATTAACAACTCATTTCATCGTGTAGATTGATTTTATATTACGGAAAAAAGGATTGTAACCATGATAACGGCAGGTACATTATAAAACATGGAAATCAAGAGCGACTGGACTTTGCCGACTATTTCTCATACATTAATTTGCAAAGCAGTCTAAAACATTACATAGAAGTTTAAACCACATTTCAATTTGGACTTTCAAATATTTCCATCATGCGATGTCAATCAAAGAAGTTTATTCTAACTTTTCTCGAGTATTTTATTATTATTTATCAATGTCCTGGGTAATTGATAAAATGAGAAAATTTGCAGACAAGACAAGGAAAAGAAAGACTTGCAGAGGGAGGTTGAAGATTTACATGGTCAAGCACAACATATGAATAAACAGAAGGTAAACAATAATGACCAACCAACCCCCTTTCCCTTGCCCCCACTCTTTATTTAGTCTCCCTCCTTGGTATCCCTCCCTATACGTGTACCTTCCCTCCATCCAGTCCTGACTTTGACAATGCGTGTATCCAGACGACAAACCAGGGTCCCATCATTAGTGTATGTTACCCCTAATTATATGTGCTTTTGTCTTACCTAATTTCCTCTGTTGTTTTCAACTAGAGTTGAAAAGGAGAAGGGTCAGATAAAGAGTGAACTTGATGACGTACAAGCTCAGGTTCAACATGTCAACAAAAGCAAGGTATCCAGTGTGAACAAGCTTACGTCATGCTTATTTATAACATCAGCTGCTCGCATTCAAAAAGTTCAATGCTTTTGTCATTGGCAAGTCTCTGCTTCCCTCCTTTACTTTCCTTACCACCATCTTTTTGCTACAGATATGAGCCAAAAATGGTGAACTATGGCTCCGAATTTATTGCTTTTAAATTATGAAAAAATGGTAACTCTACGTTCTAAACATATACTGCTTTATGCAATGGCTGCTATGAATTAAAACAAATTCTCATAGATAAAGATGTGGTGTGGTATTTTCAACTTTCTATAGTTGTCTAAACAATCTTCTTTTCTTTCAAATGATTCTGAATTGCTATCAGTGGAAAAGGCTCCATTTGCAGTGGTCATGCAGTTTCTTTCTCTTATATCAGACTCTACAAGAAAAATAATACTTTTAAAGACAAGATGTTATGTGGAATTTGTAAATGACCATCGTAAATACTAGTATTCAAATGAAGTAAAATATAGCGTTTCCAAATTATTGCAGTTCTTAATAGAAAACAGTGCTTCACTCTGAAAAAAATAGGTATTATATTGATATTCGAATGCTTTAAGGCTCAAGTCGACAAGGTCACCAAGCAGCTCGAGGGTCAATTATCCGACGCCAACGCTAAGATCGAGGAGCAGAATCGTGTCATAGCCGACCTGACAAACCAAAGAACAAGGTTCCAGTCCGAGGCTAACGATCTCGCCGCTCAACTTGAAGATGCTGAGTCACGTGCCAGTCAGCTAGCGCGGGAAAAACAAGCACTTCAACAACAACTAGAGGAGGCTAGAAACAATCTTGAGGAGGAGACACGAGCTCGTCAGAAGATGCAGGCTGATGTACGTAACCTCCAGGCTGACCTTGACAGTGTCAGAGAACAGCTGGAGGAGGAACAGGAGTCCAAGGCCGACGTCCTTAGACAACTGTCCAAGGCCAACAACGAGGTCCAGATGTGGAGGGCGAAATTCGAAGGAGAAGGAACTGCCCGTGCCGAGGAACTCGAGGAAGCTAAGTATGTTCATACTGCATCAGAGAAATTGACCTTTTGGTCAGATATTGCATGTCTGGTTCGCCAGATCTAAGCTTATATTACAAACGTTCAGACCAATAAAAAAGTTGTTATATAAGGGAAGACAAGTCAATCGTAAGAGAGCATTGGGAAAAAAACTATTTGGGGCTGATTGTTTTCATATGAGTTTCACATTCAAGAAGTCATTCGAACATTCGATATTTTAGGCGCAAGCTCATTGCAAAACTTCAAGAGGCTGAGCAAAATGCTGAAACCGCCGAGGCGAAGGTTGCAGGGTTAGAGAAAGCCAAGGCCCGTCTACAGGGTGAGATGGAAGACTTGATGATCGATGTGGAGAGAGCTAACGCCAATGCCAACTCTCTGGAGAAGAAACAACGTGCTTTTGATAAGACAATTGCTGAATGGCAGGCCAAGGTCAATGACCTTCAAGCTGAGCTAGAGAATGCTCAGAAAGAGGCACGTGGTTACTCTGCTGAACTGTTCAGAGTGAAAGCTCAGTACGAGGAATCCCAAGACAGTATTGAGTCTCTAAGAAGGGAGAACAAGAACTTAGCCGGTATGTCATTATTCTAAGTAACTGAATTCGCGTCTATGTTATGAGTTAAATTTTATGAAGTGATAGTTATAAATATTGTTGAACCAAGTCACTTGGATCTTGATGCATTGATTCTCTTTTTACTCTAGATGAAATCCATGAGCTTACGGATCAGTTATCTGAGGGCGGCCGTAACGTACATGAAGTTGAAAAAGCCAAACGTCGTCTTGAAATGGAGAAGGAAGAACTACAAGCCGCTCTGGAGGAGGCGGAAGCTGCCCTTGAACAGGAAGAAGCTAAAGTAATGCGTGCGCAGCTGGAAATCTCCACAGTTCGCCAGGAGATTGACAGACGTTTACACGAGAAGGAAGAGGAATTCGACAATACTCGGTACTAAAATTCAATGACAAATTTAAAAAAAAAAAAAAAGTCTTCTCCTTTTAATGAAATTCATATGGAGGGTGATCATTCTGATTTTAGAAATCTTTATTATTAAAAACTTTTTGTCTTTTAGTCGTAATCATCAGCGTGCGATGGACTCTATGCAGGCCAGTTTGGAGGCCGAAGCCAAGGGTAAAGCCGAAGCTATGAGAATTAAGAAGAAACTAGAACAGGACATCAACGAGTTAGAGATTGCCTTAGATGCCGCCAATCGTGGTAAAGCCGATCTGGAAAAGAATGTCAAAAAGTATCAACAACAGATTAGAGTATGTCTACAAAATATGCATTGTTGTCGTAAAATTGTTTCATGAAATATTGATTTGCAGTGCATACCTCAACTTTTGTGTATACTGTTAAGCAGATATTAAACGTAACACTTACGCTTCAATATTTCTTCATTAGGAAATGCAAACCCAAATCGAGGAGGAACAACGTCTACGGGACGAAGCACGCGAGTCTTACTCCATGACGGAGCGTCGCGTTGTCATGTTGTCTGGTGAGGTAGAGGAGCTCAGAGCAGCCTTGGAACAGGCCGAGAGGGCTCGCAAGGGAGCTGAAAACGAGCTTATGGAAGCTAATGAACGTGTTAATGAACTGTCTGCCCAAGTATCATCCATACAAGGTCAAAAGAGGAAGTGTGAACAAGACATTCAGGCCATGCAGGTTTGATCTATTTTTCGACTGGTTACTTATTATCAAGAATCATTTCTGTATTCATTTATTTATTTATTTATTTGCTGTGTGATATTTTGATGAACTTGGATTTTAAGAATATATTCATTTTCAGAGTGATCTTGATGAGATGAACAATGAACTGAAATCAGCCGACGATCGGGCCAAAAAAGCCGTGGCCGATGCTGCTCGGTTGGCCGACGAGCTCCGGGCCGAGCAGGAGCATAGTCAGCAAATCGAGAAGTTCCGGAAGGGATTGGAATCTCAGGTCAAAGAGCTCCAAGTCCGACTGGACGAAGCAGAGGCACAGGCTCTTAAAGGCGGAAAGAAGACCATTGCTAAACTGGAACAAAGAGTGAGTTATATCATTGTTATTAAAAAATTGAATGAAATACACTCCGAAGCGTTTATATATAAAGTTTTGACTGCTTAACATAAACTACTAGTTCATTCGTATGAATTCAAAATAACAGGTGCGCGAACTGGAGAGTGAACTTGATAGTGAACAACGAAGGCATGCTGAAACTCAAAAGAACATGCGTAAGGCTGATCGCCGTCTGAAGGAACTGGCATTCGCTTCTGACGAGGAACGTAAGAACCAGGAGCGGCTCCAAGAGATCATTGACAAACTACAGGCCAAGATCAAAACTTACAAACGTCAAGTGGAGGAAGCTGTGAGTTCATGTCTTTAATTTAAAGGTTTTGAATGTGATACATGTTATTTTGTACATATATATAATTAGAATTCATGACATTGAAAGTATCACAAAAGATATCCGTATTACTACAACGTTTTCAACATTTTAAACAAATCGTATTATTTGATTTCTGTGCACTATGCATCTTAAACTACCTCTTGTCTCTGGTAAGTGTATTTACATGTATTTCTATCGTTACAGGAGGAAATTGCCGCCATTAATCTAGCTAAGTACCGTAAGGTACAGCACGAGCTTGAGGACGCCGAGGAACGAGCCGACTCCGCTGAGGGATCACTGTCAAAATTGCGGGCCAAGAACCGCAGCTCCGTGTCCATGTCACGTGTTAGTGCTAGCCCAATGGTAAGTCAGCTTACTAATTCCTATCGAATGAGGTTAAACTCGCTCTGTGAAAACTAAAGAATATTTACACAACTGGCAAAATAAAAAAAAAATATTTGACAAGATTTATAATGAGTATTCTCAGTAGGCTAAATGATATGTACAAACGTTTCTGATATATAATCGCTCTCTCTCTTACATTATGTCCCGTATTAGATTCAAATGTCATCTTTAGTGTAATTGAAAATAAACCGTGAAAAAATGGAATTTTGCCTTCCTATAACAAATGTAAAAGACAGCAATGTGTTTAAATTAGCATTGTTCTCTTTAGATTTAATATCCTTACAATGAAAAAAAAAATAGAAAGTGTGAACAATTTTTGCAGGAGAGTTTATCCCCCGGTATAGTAGGCCGTGGGGGTAGCGTTAGCCGTCCTGATAGGGCGGGGTCTGCCGTGCCCAAACAATAAGTATAGTCAGGTAAACCCTAAATCAGCTGAGATTACATGTATAGTCATGTAGAGTAGGTGTGGCACCCTGCGCGGCAAGTTGTCCCTGTTTGATGACGTCATTAGAAGAACTAAAAATTGTTCACTGTTGTGTCGTTGGATTTTTCATTGCTTCATACTAGTAGATTTCAAGAAAATTAGGAGTTAGTTACAGTAGAGTCCTTGTCATTTCATGTTTAGAAGGAAAATGAACAAACTGCTCAAACTTCTTAGCGTAAGTAGCAAAAATCAACCCGACCTCATCCCGTTACATTTTCCTCCTCCCTTATCCCTAACCCTCCCCCTTCCCGTTCTTTTTTTATCTCTCCCTCCCTTTTCAGTGTTTTCTCCATACGAAGATTGTAATGGGAAAAATTCCATTCCTTCGTAATGAGCAATTGTGAATATTAATTACAATTTGTCTATTTAACCGACCAGCACTTCGAAGTTGCCTAAATTCCTCCATCCTCTCAGTCTTTCCGTTCGTATCCGTAATAGAGCATATCTTATCTGATCTGATCTGATCTGATCTGATCTTATCCTTCCTTCCTCCATAACTTCCAAATGTTTTACATGTGAACACATGTGACCACGAGTGATATTATTTTGAGATCATGTGTGATACTTATTTTTCCTACCATTCTCAGCCCACTCCCCAGTAGTACGTAAGTTCAGTGTGGTTTATGAACGTTTTCTTGCATTTCACATCATACACCATCATGAAACAACGAAAAAAATCAATTTTTAAAGCAACAAATCTTAAAGAAATTTTCTACCCTGATGTACAATGAATGTTAAATTCTTTAACATCGAATAATTGTTTATTCGCCCCAAATGAACTTCGTTATGGTCATAATCAAGATCATATCTGCAGTAACCTTTGCTAACGTCATATTTTTTCCATTTGTTGGCGAAAAAAAAAGAGATTGTATTAGAATGGAAATAACTAGATTCTACAACTGCGACCGGTAAATGTAAATTTTACGGTTCAAACATCCGTTTTTCTGGTTCCTCTACACCGTAAAATCAGCATTAACCAGCCGCAAACAAGCTGGTTTTCCTTCCATATAAAGTAATACATGTAAAACAAAACGTTGTTTCTGATGAAATTACTGACATTTCCAACGTTGGGTTATTTAATAACACCTTTGTTTGAAAATTGACAATTCCCAGTTCATTTTAGACCTTTTCATTCTTTTTTACTACCTTTCATTCGATGAAAAATCATTTCAAAACGCCATCAATTTCATTTGCACGTATCTCTCCTGCTTCAATGTTGTTTGTATGAAAGCTTGGTTTGAGTTCTTTTTCTCGTTTTTTGTGAATTTGGAAGTTTGTTCCAATCAACTAAAAGTATGTATTGAGTTATCTGTAGGACAACACGTAAGTAATTTTTATGGGTAAACCAAAAGTACCATATTTTTACGGATAAACCAAAAGTATAAAAACATTCTGCTGTTATTTGTATCATATAGTGATTTATATCTATACAATTATATTCCTTCTAAGTCATATTTATTGCTCATTGTCCACTTTTGGTCTTTGTAGGATGCAAGTCCAAATCTTCTGTCGCCGTCCTCCGGGTATCGCGCATCTTCAGTTTATCGCCGCTCTGTGACGCCGTCCAGTTATCGCCGTTCTGTACCACCATCCAGTGAGGGTGATTTAAGTTATTAACTGCGGGGTAGCATAATACCACGTGACTTTGCATTTCTTTATTTTCATTTCCGGTTTTAGACATTTTCGTTGACATTATGCAGTGCAATAATTTATGATTATGACGAATTATTGCTGATTGAATAAAAGATAATATTTATTCATGTGAAAAATTTAGAACCAAATCTATTTATAGACATGTTTGTAATGAGGAGAGTGAAACATTATAGTTTATGTCAAGGACGTGTGGTAAAATAGGTAGCTAGAAATGATGTATTTTTGTCATGTGATCATTCAATTATTTATATGTATTTTATGTGAATCTCTTGTGTAAGTGATGTTTAAACGTTGGTAGTAGTCTAGATACAGTAATAAATGACCCTCATTGGATATACACATTAGAAACGACAAATTGTACTTGTGTTTCTGCTGTGTTGATTTAAGAATTAAAGTAGACTGCTGTTTTTCATACTTGTTTTATTCCATATCTATCATGAGGAACCTAACATGTGACCTGGTCGGACTTCCCAGATGATTGAAAATGAGTTTGCTTCAGCCAGTAGAGCATGGACTGTTTTCACACTGTTTTGATATCTATTTCTACAGTTCTTGTGTTACCTAGTGTCCTTGTCTCTTATTTTCTTGTTTGTAATGTCACCTTACAATGAGAAGGCTTTTTGTTTACACACCAGCTGTACGTCTCGTTGTTCCTTGTTGTTTCTATAAGTTATGTTACAACCCTGCGGGTGTTTTCCGCTGTGGTCAGTGCAGGTTCAACTTGCTGGAGATCTTTTCTATATCCCGAATGAAGCTGATGACATCCACTTATTGGACCTCATAGTAACCAATCTCGATCAATTTCAAGAATGTTGTAGTGTAGCCCTAAATGAAACGGATTGCTACTGTAACGCTAGGATTAATCCAATTTCTGGACTTCTCTTTGTCATGTTAAGTTCGTACATACAAACGTAGGTGGCTATGCATCTATGATGCCATTTTGAACTTTAATGCCTTGGAGATATATTCCCTTTTAAACTCGGTTCAATAAAGTGTTCCTTACTCAGACTTGGAACGCCCTCGTTTCTATTATATTACATCTGCTGTTTGTCTTTAAACATCTCCGTCAAGACTTCATGGCAACCACCACAGCGGACTATTAACATCTTAATATGACATCCAAAGATCTCAAGTGTTCACTTCAATAATGTTCCATTGGACTACTATTCTGAAAATGCGAATGATAATACACATTCAGTGACCTATTTATCAATATAAATGTGTATTACATTCGCATTTATATTTATAAATAGGTCACTGAATGTCTGTCTTTATGATCAAGATACCTTGCCTAAATACATAGTGGAAGCAGAGAGATTTTTTTTCAATTAACGTTTCTTTCCTGTAAAAAAAATCAAGAGGAAAGAACTCTAGTCGTCTGGATCATTTGCCATAGGGAAAATTTGTCATTTAGAACGTTATTTTAAGTGTCATTTTAAATTCCTCAAAAATAGGGGAACAAAGGAGCCTTGTCCACTTATCAGGTAATCGGGATATACCCCGTTTCAAAACAAAAGGTCAAGGTCACATACTTAGGGTCAATCATGGAAGGTAACATACGTTGTCTTGAATCGTCTTGTTAACATGTATATTGGAATATTTAGAAAATTTCATAATCAAAGGTCAAGGCAACAATGTACGCTCAGAGTAATGATACTTTACATACAATGGACATTTTCTTCTTTCACTTCAACAACTACTTCCTTGTGATAACAAACATATTTTATCAAACATAAACATATCAAAACATATCATAGCATAAACACATCAATAAATGAACATATCAATAAAGAAACATATCAACAAAGAAACGTGTCAATAGATTTAAAGATAACAGTTTCTGTGACATCATGACTTTAAGGAGTGTTTTTGTGAAATATCTTGTCCTTAAGTGCGTTTTGTTCCCCGACAAGCCGATGCCCTGATAACTGATAGACCTTTGAATGGAGACTCCCCACGGGATGTACTATAATGGACTCTTTCCATGATAACAGAGTCTGGAGACTTATTAGATTCGCCATGGTCCAATCCATTCCCATGTTTGTCAACATTGTCACTGTAATATCCAACGGATTTCTCGCCGTCCCCATCCTTAGCATCTGGCCGATATATCTTGGCGCTATAATTACCTAAGTCTGGGCTCAAAATAAGTTTTCCTCTACTAGGAGCACGGTACCAAATGCTAGGCGT
Source organism: Pinctada fucata (assembly GCA_028142955.1). Classification (NCBI taxonomy): domain Eukaryota; kingdom Metazoa; phylum Mollusca; class Bivalvia; order Pterioida; family Pteriidae; genus Pinctada; species Pinctada fucata. The sequence continues at coordinate 1,938,761 of AP027103.1, forward strand.
AGTTGATACGCTTCTGTCCTCGGCAGGTACTGAAGACGAAGAAGAACTAATGCGTGACGGAGGCTTATCCATAGTATTGTCCGCTAAAACGCTAGACACCGAGCTACTTCTGCTCTTTCTCGGAGAATCGGCAGATTTAACGGATTCGGATAGGCAAGACACTGCTACGGTATAGCGAGATTTGTTCTTCTGTTGTTTTCGTTTTTGTTGGCAGTATTTGATGGTTGTCCAGTGCCTTTGGTTTTTGTTTCTCCTTCGTTCTTCGTTGCATTCGATCCAATCTTATTGATGTTGGATGATGACGTAGATGGTCCGTGCTTTTTCCTTCCTTTTACGTTTGTTATTCCACCGGAATCAAGGCAGCCGCTGGCGCTTCCCGCATTTTTACCGTTTTTGAGTGCGTTTTTCTTGTCTTTTCTAGTCTCAAGACGAGAGCCAATAGACGGCAACGCAGGCAGCTGGTTAAAGTTATTACGGCCTTCCAAATGTCCATGTTCACTCGATATGCCATTCAAATGACCCGTCGTGTTCAATTTGTAATCATCTGACTTCGAGATCTCAGGAAGTGGCTTGTACTTGCTCAGTTTAGATATAAGCAAAGTCGGTAATGGTTCCTCAGGTTTGCTTTGAGCACTTCCGGTTTTGATCTTTTTCTTAGGCCTTGACCTCTCTTCCTCCCATTCTGTCTTCACCTTCGTCGAAGCATTCCATGGTGGTCTGTTATGAACGCTATTATCCACCAAGCTAGGTAGTTTGCGATTTGATCTAAGTGGAATATTATCCGTTCCTTTTACACCAGGAATAATTCTATCTCTGATGGGAGGCAGTGAACCTTTGTCAGGTACTGGTTTTACAGAGCACGGCTCGCTGTAATAAAACCGCTTAGCTGTTACTGTCAATTACATTTGCCCCTGTAAATTTCGTTTATTATCATAAAGATGGTCGAAATTAATTCTTTTAAAATGATGACAATTAATATACATGTATACTTGTCAATTTGAGTTTTATGGCTAACGCTGTTTTAAACAATTTGTGATGCGACACTTGAGCCAAAGTTCATACTCCAATAAACTGTTAAAATTGAACATTGAATTCTCATATATATCAAGGATAAATAAGCTCGAAAAAGTAGATTAACCTTTATGTGTCTCCACGTTAAACAGAAATTAACAAAACTTGCTTGAAAAAAATCCAAAATACCTGTTCTTATTGGCTTCCTCTTTTTGTTGCCTGTATTTTGATCTACCACTCCGTTGGTTCACTTGTGCACTCTCTCCTGACTCTATACGAACAAAATATAAATCGAAATCGAATTATATGTAATTTCTTCGAACATTCAAGTCAAAAAAAGACTTTACAAACAAATGCACCGCAGAAGAAGTATCTAGTCAAATTTATGGTCATTCAACACAAATATTAAGTAAGATTTGAAATCTTTTGAAAGATTTGTTAAGATTTGAAAATTTTGATAAGATTTGAAATCTTGCATTTCACTTAGTGATTCCTTAAGTTGAACCGTGACATTTGGTCCAAATTTCACTCTATATAAATATTGTGGAAAATATATAATGTGATAATTTATTTTACATGTCGAGCAATCAGTATGTAAAATTGACCAAATTAGAATAAAAGAGGGTTATACTTAGGTAGCCCGTACCTCCAGTCGTGAGAGCTTATATTCTCCCTATGATAATTTTTTTTAATTTTCGTGCTTATCATCTTTGAACCTTTTATAAAAACTCCTGGATTGTAGGGATATCTTTATCGCCTATAAATTAGAATGACCCCAACTTTAACATATCACCCTATGGAAATTTTTTTTAAAAATGCACCTTTTGTGCATTTGGACCAGAGGTACATTATACAATAAATAGTCTTGTTTAAAGTATTGACCAAAATGTTCAAAGGTTTGAACTTACGACTTTGCTGTGGATTTGAATCTTGCTTGCTACCAGGAGACATTCTTTCAGTAGGCCTCGGTTCAGACTTCACTCTCATTCGACCAATCGTATCCTTACGAGTTTTTACTTTGCTTTCTGTTTTTCCCCGTTTCGCTTGATCCTCATGTGAGATCAGAGTCTCTTTCCCTTCAAACACATTGTCAAAAGGTTTCACAATCTTGTCTGCAAGAAATGTATTAATTATTATGAATTAATTGGGTACACATAAAAGATTAAGAAGAAATGTTGTGCGATCCTTTTATACAATTTTTTCTTGTTTAACTTTTCTGAAATTCTCAAGTATATGTACAAAAGGATAAGAAATATATGTCCGAAAATGAAGAGAAAATTGTCCAAATTAGCTTACGGTTTTCGCTCGATGCATTTTTCGTTGGTCGACTCATCGCAGAGCTAGCAGATTTCCGAGGCTTTGACTTTTCTATGTTCAAAAGGCTTCCTTCTTCCTGTTTTTTGTCATTAAGCATTTCACTCTCTTGTGGTTCGTTTCGTCCATTCCCTAAATGCAAAGAAGGAACAATGGAAATTTATCCGAAATTGAAATACATTTCACGAATAACACAAAGTGCTTGATGAAAAGTTCTATGAAAAATATATAGAAATTTGTATAAAAATGAAATAGAAATTTCAAAGATTGTTAACTCTTAGTTAATAATAGGCGTAACCCTAGAGGCGTTAAAATCCAGAGTAAGGGAAAACCATACCACTATGGTGTGTGCTTTCAAGCATAGTAAGGCTGGTTATGGCCCCTTCGGTCAAATTATCTTGAGCCTGAATTAACTGGCCAGTATGCTGAACAGGGGTGAGGAGCACTTCTCCTCTCTGCTTTACATCACTCTCTGTTCTTTCGTGAATAGCGGATTTCCTGGATTCATTTCCCTTTTCTATTTGTTGATCATCACCATTGATTTGTGTAGAATTTGTCCCTAAAATTATCATTTATTGTACTGTTATATCTAGTAAATACATATTTGTTTATTTAAAAACAATGTTTGAAACGTATCCCTCATCATGAAAATATCGAAAAATGAATTTTTTTGAAATACATTTTAATTAACTTCAAAAAGCTTCTTGTTCAAAATGTCAAGAGAAGAACAGTATTCTGCAATGCTTTCGCCTAATGACAGATTTGCATATTACGAAAGTTTTGAAGCTTAGTTTATTTTGTTTGTTTGTGTTTGTGTTTCTTTTCTTTTTCTTTTAGTCTCTGACATTCCATAATTTTCCAAAAACAAAATTGGCTTAACATTCCAAGTGGTACACGAGTGTTTATTTGAACTTACTACTTTGCTGTTGGCTTGAATTCGGTCTGCTTCCCTTTGGTAGGCTTTCACTTATGCTTTCAGAAAGTCCATTGTCTGACTTTGATGTAGCACGATCTATAATCGTTTCTATGTGTTCTTCATGCTTTTCCTTTCCTGGTATTGCTTCAGCTCCATTGACCATACAGTCCGATGGATTCGCCATCCGCTCTGAAACGTTAATTGGCAATAATAATCATTAAAATCACAAGAATGTATTCATTTTAAAATTGTGTCTTAGTTGAAATAATCAAATCTCTATGATACTTTTATGAAATAAAATGCAAATGATGATTTAGAAATATTTTGGATCGGAGTAGAATCAGCAACACTTACCAATTGCACTTGATACACGCTTCCTTGGAACCTTCTCTGTTACACCTGGTTCTTGGTGAGACTTAATGATGTCAACCTCTGGGCTAACAGGACCTTTAATGACTTGCTTTTCTTCTAAAGGAACTTTTGTTTCCATTTGTTGAGTCCTCCCATTCTCGTGTCCAGTTGATATAATTGGAATACGGCTCGGTGCTTTTATATTTTCCCGGAGTCCGAAGATTTCACCTAGTTTGTCAATTTTGCATTGTGATCGATTCTTCCAGTTGCTGGGCTTCATTTCAACATTTTTACCTGTAGATAATTAAATTAAGAAATTTAATCTTTAAAAAGGAGAATATTGATGACGCTTGTCTTTTCATTCATGCATTATATAATCTGTTGCAAAGTTTAGTTGCATTATCGTTATTGTTATTGCGTAACAGTGACAATTTTTATATGTATGATGGTTTCTTCCAGACATCAAACTAATCATTGCTTTTCAGTGAAGACTTTTTGAAAATATTTCTTTTTTGTAACACTTTTGGAAAGTATGGAAAATAAGCGAATACATACACACAGGAAAAAAAAGGGGAATATTAAGAACACTTACTAAGTTTTGGCAGCGTTTCTACAAGTTTGTATATTTCATCTATCATTAACTTCTGTTTTCTCTCTGAAAAAGGAAGTGTCATGATTGTGAAAGAGAAAACATCCAAATAAATGAATCATGCAAATTTTCAATGAATTTCCTTAGAAAAAATGAAAAAGTATCTGTGTATTTACCAGAAAATTTTTTAAAAATCAATATCCATTCGTTATACAAAGTAATTCATCATTTATGTAAGATAAAAAAGGAAAGCTTCGGAGGAAAATACCAACCTGTTGGTCTGGTTGGTGTTTGCTGGGCAGGTTTCACAATGGGCATCTTTGAAGTCGTGGTGATGACTGGTTTACTCGGAAGTGTCATCAAAGTCGACAATCCCTTCTTTTCGGTAAACCTTAATGGCTTTGATTCCCCATTGTCCTCCTTTAATATTTTTGGCTTGCATGGAAGAATAGGTAGAGAAACCTTTGCTGAAATTTCTAATTTCCTCCTCGGCGCTTCTTTGTCTTTTGTTGAGTCAATAATAGTTGGAACATGCGCTTTATCTTCGTCGAGGCCATGATCTGTTGATGCTCCAGTAACATTGTCATCTATCATTGCATGACGTTTGTAATCTTGGCACTTCGTTTGGTTCAATCCTACTGCAGATTCGGCTGAGCTACTTTTCACAGAAGCCTCTTTTAGGCATGTTTCCTCATTTTCCGATTCTTCATCACTTCTATCATAAGTGAACATGTAAGTAGAATCAATAGTTAGTGGTGATAGAGGTGGTGGCGTGGCTTCTCTTCTCTCCCACGGAGATTGTTCCAATATCTCATGGAGTATAACACGCTCCAGGTCAGGTCGACGTAATGGTAGCTCAGGAACATAGCCACACTCTTCCCATTCCCGAAACTGCTCAAAATATTCCAGGGTAAATCGAAAAGGACTATGTTGTTCCCTGAAATAACCTACTGGACTTGAATTTCTTATAGCCTCTGTAAAGGAGTATTTCCTGACAGACCTTATCGGTGGTGATATGCTAACATCAGATTCCGATGAGTCATCTTCCATGGTTGGTACATTGATGACAGATGATTCCGGGGTCCAAGATAACTTCAATCCTTTGGAGAATATGAAAGGTTCTTCTGTACACATGATGTTCTTTGCTATTTCGTCCTCCTTCATTTCAGTCATATATGGACCATTAGGACGTGGAGTTTCCGGAATTTTGTAGCCATCGAATAATGATTGATTTGAAGGAAAATCGAGATCATCCAGTTTCAAACTCAGCTGTTGGGAAGTCATATCTCTGCTCAATCCTGAAGTTTTCCAGTGTACAGTTTCGTCGGCAAACTTGGTTGAAGATGGTCTACACATTGTATCGCTGATCATCTCTTTCAGCTTTTCTTTGAACAATCTACGGGACACTTCGTTAAGCATAGAATCCATACACAATTTTACATTTAGCATATCGAAGTCCATAGCGGAGACAGGAGATACTTCTCTCTGTGTAATGTCTGTTTGATCATTCTCATAAAATGTATCATATTCTATTTTGTCCATAGTTTCAAGCCCACACTTTTCCTTAAAAGTTGACTCCCTCTTAATGATTGGTATCTCCGTTGATGGCAAGTTGTAGATATCATTGCCTTTGTCAACTATATCGATATTTCGCATATCTAGAGAGGTATTTTTGTCTCCTGTGGAATCCTCTATGCCATTTTCTTTTCTTTTCTCAACTTCGACATATGCGCTGATGATCCCAGTCCTCTCCGCTGTCGGTTTAGCAACGGACACTTCATTCATTACTTTTGGTTTGACCATGTTTGTAGCATATATGTCACGATTTTCCTCTATCGCATTTGCAGGGGAGATTCCAGCTACGGCTGGATTAACACTATCTTCATACCATGTTTTCATCTGCTGTTGTCTTAGAGTTGAGACAGAGCTTTCGTTTAATTCTATTGCTATGTCCGCCTCTTTTTCAATCTGATTCAGAATGTCTTCAACACAGAGTCTTGCTTCCATCCAATCAGAATCCACTCCTGAAGAATCAAAGATACCATTATCTTTTCTGTTGCCATTGATGTAATCCCCTACACATCCCTCGTCAGTCTCATTAGCTGTTGTATTTTCTGCATTCATTGCGAAGGATATAACATTTTCCCGATCCAAATCTTGTGTGGGTGTTTTCGTGCTATTACCAATAAGTTCAACAGAAATGACATCTCCTCCATCTAAAGCGTTGCAGTTTTGTCCCAAACTATATCTGGAAAGACTATGCAGCTGCAACCTTTCAAACAAAGTAGAGGTGAATCTTCCTTCTAAATCTTCGGCAGACATTACATTCGTCCGTCTGTTTCCTTGGTCTTTCCTACTTTCGATCTTGAATTGCATTTTTGCAATGCATGATCTCACATTCTTTGCGTTAATATCCAACATTTTTGGCGAGTCCAGGATGCTTCCATATACTTGTATGCATTTATCATCAAATGATTCGGAGAATAATCCTTGTCTAACTTCCATTTTACCGACAACTTTTAACACTTCCGACTCTGACTTGTCAGCGTTCTGTAGTTCTTGTTCTGTTGCCTCTGCTTGAGAATTGATTATCCGTGTGTCCATGTTTGGCCTCACATGTTTGAATCCGAGGCGCAGATTTGTGCCATACAGGCCGTGCTCATGTTTGTGAATTTGGACAACTTTTTTGGGTGAGCATCCAACAATTGTCTCGAAAGCGATGCCATTTTCTTTGTTAATGTTGTTTACCACTTTCAGCCCGTCATTGACGTAGGAACTTAAACCTTTATTCAATTCTTTATCAGATGACGCATTAGTGAGGCCTTGATCTTTTACTACCTTTCTCTTGGCGTTTGTAAGTATTTGTCCAACGTAAGACTTAACTTTACCCATGTCGATGTCCATACCTTGGGTATTGCCAGCCTGATCAGTTTGATATTTTACTTCAGCTCTCATTACATTGTCCTTTCCTCCGAGAGTTTCCTTCTGTACCTGTAGTTTGTCACTGAAGACGATAGGCGGATGTAAATTCTCAATCGCTCTTGTATAAGAAGTTGCGATGGTCGTGATGTTATCTTTGGTGAATCTCTTCTTGGCTTTAATGATACCTTCTCCTACAGAAGATTTAACATTCGACTGTGAATCCGTCTTTTGTGTAGACTCTCTTTGGATGTGGATACTTCCCTGTTCTCTACTACTGTCAATGTATCCAGTTACAGTTCCAACACTGGAACCTGTAATGTCCCTACGTGTTTTAACCTCGAACACGTTTTTCATGGAAGATCCAGAGTCATCAGCGATAGTGATCCTTTTTCTATTGTTTATGCTTTCTGAAGGCTGCACTTTTTCGAAAGTGTCATCTTTGTTCAACTTTTTCTTGGGCAAAGCATTGGAAAGACCGTACTCCATAGCAGCACGATTTTGAGCATCAAGAAGTAGTTGTCTTATGTAAGATTGAACTTTTCCCTTATTAATATCCATCTTTTCTTTACTGTTGATGTCATTCTTTCCGGCTAAAGCGATTTCTCTGTGTTCTATAACATTGTCATTTCCTTTCAAATCTTCCATTGGAGGCTGCATTTTCCCATCGGAGATGACAGATGATCCGTAATCTGTCCCTGTATTAGGCATTTCCTTAACTATTTTTTCTTCCTTCATTAGTTTTTCCTGGGCCCGAATGAGGACTTGTTCGACGTAATATTTTACCTCCTTTATCTGGATATCCGACTTCCGTGATGATTCTCTTTGTTCGAAGACATTTCCATGTTTTGGAGGCAAGAACTTAGAATCGATATTTTTCTCTTGTCTGTTGTCCTCCACTGGAGATTCAAAGCTGGCTTTGACAGTGTTACCATGACTCTGGTCAACGCTTTCCAGTGGCTGCAACTTTTTGGTGATAGTCAAGCCTGTACCTCTGTTTAGCCCAATTTTCGCCTCTGCTTTTGCTCTTTTCTGAGAATCTAGAAGCACTTGTTTGATGTAGGACCTAACTTTATCCATATCGATATCCACTTCTTCTGTACCGCCTTTTTTCTTCTCTCTAGATTTATTGTCAGTGGAATATTTTCCTCCTGATTCAATGGCGGTGCCCTTTCTCGATAGGTGCAATTCAGTGTCTGTGATATTCTCTTGGACAACGCGTTTCTTAGCTTGCTCGATGACTCGGTCGACGTAAGACTTCACATCATTCACGTAGAGTGTCGTCTTTTGTGTTGACTCCCCTGGACTCAGGATATTATCACGTTGTCCATCATTGCCAATGTTTGTCTGGAAAGCCGACATTTTTAAAGACTTATTCGGGTCTTTTCCATCCATTCCTTTATGTGTAGCCCCGGGCACATCGATAGCATAGTCGTTTACGCTTGATTCAATATTTGGCTTCTGTGGATCTTCGAGCGTTGCTTTACTGTCTGGGATTATCTTTGCTGTAGGTATGACAGTATTTTGCTCCTTGATTAAACGTTTTTGAGCCTTACTGACGATGCTTGCGACGTAAGACCTAACATCTTTCATGTCGAACCCAGCAAACGTTTGAGCGTTGAGATCGTTGCCATTTTCTACGCAAACATCATTGGACATCTTCAAATGATCGTCGTGTTCCTTCGGAGCTGATTCATCTTTTCCATCCTTGTCAATACTTTCAGTCGAAGATCCATCTATAGAGAGGCCATTTTCTCTTAGATTACTATTTAGCTGGTGTCGTTTTTTTACCGTTATGCTATTGTCCTTGGTTTTCTTCGCTGGAGGTATAACCATTTTCTGTTCCTTGATTAAACGTTTCTGAGCATAGATGACGATGTTTGTGACGTAAGACCTAACATATTCCATGTCGACTTCAGCCAAAGTTTGAGCTTTTAGATTATTGCCATTTTCTACGCAAACATCCTGGGGCATCTGCAAATGATCGTCGTATTCCCTCGGAGATGAGACATCTTTTCCATCCTTGTCAATACTTTCAGCCGAAGATCCATCTACAGCGTTGCCATTTTGTCCTTGCTTCTTCTTGCCATTTGACTGCAGTCGATTTTCGACCGCTACGCTATTGTCCTGGATTATCTTCGCTGTAGGTATAACCATATTCTGCTCCTTGATTAAACGTTTATGAGCCTTACTGACGATGCTTGCGACGTAAGACCTAACATCTTTCATGTCAAACCCAGCAGAGGTTTGAGATTTCAGATCGTTGTCATTTTCTACGCTAACATCATTGGACATCTGGAAATCATCGTCGTGTTCCTTCGGAGCTGATTCATCTTTTCCATCCTTGTCAATACTTTCAGTCGAAGATAGATTTACAGTGGGGCCATTTTCTCTTAGATTACTATTTGGCTGTTGTCGATTTTCAATCGCTACGCTATTGTCCTGGATAATCTTCGCTGTAGGTATAACCATATTCTGCTTCTTGATTAAACGTTTCTGAGCCTTACTGACGATGCTTGCGACGTAAGACCTAACATCTTTCATGTCAAACCTAGAAGATGTTTGAGATTTCAGATCTTTGTCATTTTCTTCGCAAACATCATTGGACACCTGCAAATGATCGTAGTATTCCTTCGGAGCTGATTCATCTTTTCCATCCTTGTCAATACTTTTAGCCGCAGATCCATCTACAGCGTTGCCATTTGCTGTAGGTATGACCGTATTCTGCTCCTTTACTACACGTTTCTGAGCCTTACTGACGATACCTGCAACGAAAGACTTAACATCTGTCATGTCAAATCCAGCCGACGTTTGAGCTTTGCAATAGTTGCCATTTTCTACGCAAACATCATTGGACATCTGCAAATGATCGTCGTATTCCTTCGGAGCTGATTCATCTTTGTCATCCTTGCCAATACTTTCAGCTACAGTGTGGCCATTTTCTGTTAGATTACTATTTTGCTGCTGTCCTTTGCCAACCGCTACGCTATTGTCCTGGATTATCTTTGCTGTATGTGTGGCCATATTCTGCTCTTTGATTAAATTATTCTGAGCATAGATGACGATGTTTGTCACGTATGACTTCACGTCTTTAATGTTGATGCCAGCCGATTGTCCAAATTTAGCATTGATAGTGATGCCATTTTCTACGGAAACATCTTTGACATCTTTTTGCATCTGAAAGTGATCGAAATTGGGGCTGCTGTTTTGGTCAGTGCTTGCTTTAGACTTTGAATTGACCATCTTATCCTCCTTGATTAAGCGTTCCTGGGCCTTACTGATTATATCCTTGACGAAGGACTTAACATCTCCAGTGTAGAATTCAGACTTTTGCGTAGATCCAGTTGAGTTCATGATGTTTCCATGTCCCACGACTGACGGCACTATTCCACCATTGTTGGGATTGCCATTTAATTTATCAGCATACCTTGGGGTCTGCAAACTACCGCCTGTGGATCCAATGTGTTGGACTATCTTTGTTTCAGATATTGGGACGGTCGAATTATCCTCTCTGCTAACGCATTCCCTGGCCTTAATGATGATGCCTTCGATATAGGCCTTAACATCTTCTTTATTTTGGTAATCCACCTTAGGACTAGATTCTCCGGTAGTAAGAATTTTTCCTTGCACCCCGTCATTTCTGTACCTTACAGCTGTAGCTCCAACTTCAGTGTTGACCACATTGCCATTTTCTATCTGTACATCTTTTAGCATATCCAGATTTTCGACTGCTGATAATATGTTTTTGTTCATCCTTTCTGCTGTAGGTCTGCAATTGGTCGTATTCTGCTCCTTGATTACAATATCCTGGGCCTTGATGAGGATGTTTGAGATGTAAGATTTAACATCTTTCATATCAAATCCCTTCTTTTGAGTAGACTCTTTTTGGTTCGGGATATTTTCAACATTGACCATGTGTATCTGGAAATCCGTCCTGTGTGCAGAGTCTCTGGCATTGGGGATTGTTCCGTCTTGTCCATTGCTTATGGTCATGCGGAAATTTGTCTTTTCCGAACACTCTATTGTATTCGGGATAGTTCCATGTTTTCCATTGTTGTCAATATTTACAGTTGCGGGCCCAACAGCATCGATAGCGTTGTCATTTCCTACGTTGACATCTTTTGGTATCTGCTGCTTGTTTTGTGTAGGGCTGATGTTGGGTGTCATCTTTGCTGTAAACATTCCAATGGAAGAGTTGATCTCTTTGTTTGCCATGGCTTTGGCCGTACAAAGGATCTGTGCAATGTATGCTTTCACATCCTTCATGTGGGCATCCACCTTTGGTGTGGACGTGTCTGTATTCAGGATGTAGCCTTTCTGTCCAATATCTCCAAGGGTCTCCACAGTAGCTTTGTCATCATCCTTTACGGTGCCGTTTATTCCACGATATATTTCACGCATATATAACTGATTGATGGCAGTGGCTGTGAAACTTGTTTTCATCCCTATCGCTGGCATGCTAGTGGAGGGCTCCTTCTCTATGGTACGTTGTGAGGTAGCCACCTCCGCGGGACGGCTCACTTGGAGAGGTTCATATGGTTCTTCGCTGTAAGTAAATTAAACCTTTATGGCAAGTTTTTCTCTACCAAAAGGCTATTTTGGTTTTATATTGCTCACCTGAGCTATGCTCCTGTGCGCTTGAAATTATTTGAAATTTTTAGGTTTTAGATGTATAATGAGGGATAATTGGTTCACCCATTTATTGAGTTTGGAATTCCCAACTTATGACATAGCTACTATATAAAAATTCATTGAAAATTTTTCACCAATGCGTTTTTTAAAAAAGGTTAGTTCCTGTAAGAGTTATCGGTCCTCTGAGTTTACAGTGAAGTCTATGGAAAAGCTAATGTTTCAGCCATATTTTCCAAGGAAATGATGGATAATCAAATATGTTTATTTGGCAAAGTTAATTTATATATCAAACTAAAGAATTATTCAAATGGCAGAGAAATACTGTTTTCTATATCTAACAAGTTTGGCCTTAAACTTTGGGTTTTTGTGTCAAAATTAATAGGCTTCCTCGTTTGGTTATAAACAAATCTTATGTGTGAAGTAACAGTACTGTAGAAAAAAAAATAAGTTGACTTATCATATTTAACTTATTGTAAAATTATGTTAACCATTATAATTAAGTTCGAAATTGACCACTGACCGCAAAATCAATAGTGCCCCTATTTTTCAAATGATTGACAATCCAAATGCATATCTCTGAGGGTCATGGATTACCTCTACGTGTTTCGTGTTTTGAATATTTTTCCTGACATGATCGCCGTAGAACTTTCTATAAAGACACCATCAGACAGTGCATGTATTTTAGATGTTGTTTTCATTTTCGTGCGTAAACATCGACGGCGGTTGCGGCTAGTCAAACAGGGGATGCTTACTCCTCCGGGGCACCTGGTCCCACTTCTAGCTTGCTAGGGGTCCGTCGATGCTCAAATTTGTGCTCTATTGTGAGTGCTGTTGAGATTATCGTCATGATCTTCTTTAACTCCTTTGTGTCACACTTTTGAGTACTTGCTTCCTTTACAGCTTTGTTTAATTCTGTGCAGCTATTGCAGAGGAGATGTCGAAAATGCATCAGCCAATCATAGTCCTTGGCGGCCATATTTGTTGACCGATCGGCAAACACAAACTTGACGGAGGACCTTGAGAACTTGCTTCTGTGCAGCGGTTGTAGAGGAGATGTCGAAAATGTGTCAGCCAATCAGCCATATTTGTTGACCGATCGGCTCAAAAACACAAACTTGGTAAAGTAGTTTGAGTACTTGCTTCCTGTAAAGTATCGTTGAATTCTTCGCAGCGGTTGCTGAGAAATGTCGAAAATGCTTCAGCCAATCATAGCCCTTGGTGGCCATATTTTTTTTTACCGATCGACACGAAAAACTCAAACTTAGTAAGGACCTTGAGTACTTGCTTCCTTTATAGCTTCGTTTAATTATGTGCAGTGGTTACAGAGGAGACGTCGAAATGTTAAAAGTTTGCGACAGACGGACGGACGGCGCACTATGACAAAAGCTTACTTGAGCTTCGCTGAAGTGAGATAGAAAATATATACTAATATTTCGTACAAATCAATGAACGACCGAGAGTTTTAATTAAAGATACATACGTGTGATAATATTTGATTCATTTGATTTCATTTGGGTAGATTCGGACAGCCCTTTGATTTAAGGAATTGTTCTCTTTGGCCCGCCAAGACTTTGTTCTTACACATGTTGATTCTTCATGCCCATAGTTTTCATTTGATACCGTGAGTTTTGATATATTGACCTTTGTCTTTGACCTTCTATTTAAAAGCTTAAACATAGATCGTATCTCTTGAACTAAAGCTTTTATAACTTGCATGTAGATTTTTCATGGCGAGCTTTTATGAATATGATACCATGTGTTTTGAACCAGCGACTTAAAGCATTGTTTGGATGAAGCTATTTGCCAGCAAAAAAATGACAATTCTTGATTTTAGATGTAAAAGAAGACTAGCGCACTTTTCTCTTTAATATCACGTTTCATCAAAACATTTGAAGTTGTTATAGAGTATGGCATCCAACGAATGGCGGGTGGTTGACGTCGGTACCCTAAGACTAGACCGACCACTCGAGCCTGTATGACCCAAGTGAGCTAGATAAAAATAATCTATTCAAACTATTACCAGTGCTTCCACGAAAGGTAATGACAATTTCTTAATGTTAGTCATAAGGAGTACTTCTATAAAGATAGATTACTCATTCGCTTACTGAGTTGTATCCCTCTAAAATACCAATCGTCTTCAGCTTCACTGTTTTGTTTTTTGTTTTTTTTTTCTTTGTGAAATCCTCATCTTATCCTGAATCTTTCTTTAATTTCTACTAATTAATTTCACTAATTACTATACATATCTTTGATCTAGTATGAATATGTTTTTGAGATATGGATCCGACACCTTAAACTAAGAATTGGCATAACTATAGATTATAATATTCCGTTGTCTTATCATGATATCAATTTTTCCTGCAATTTTTCACTATAGAATACTGTAGAATTGAATAGCTGAACCCAATTTTATGTGGTCTCTGCTTTGCTATACATAATATTTTGCGTATTTGACTTGAAAGTCAACTTTTGGTCTTTTCTCATATATGCAATATATTGTTATATACAGTATTTTGAAAATTTGCTTAGTATGTAATATAAACACACCAATGGATCTTGTTTTATCATGAACAGAAAGATACTGTAGTTTTACTTAGTTTTACTTAGTAGTAGCTAATGTAAGACGGCATTTTGTTTGCGTCCTATGAGACTTCAATGCATCAGAACAAATGGAAGTGATGTAACCACACAATCCTGATAAACACACTATATACACAAAAAAGATGGCCGTCCAAAGTCCGCATCAAATGCACATCCTTCTCCTTTTATATGTTGCCATGCGTGTTTCATTGGCGCATTTTCTTATTTTTGTTTGTTGGTGCTTGTTGTAACGCATTATCTCTGGATGTTTGTTGGTGTGGTCGCTTTGTGTGGTGCGAGATTTTGTTTGTTGGTCATTGTGGTGACACTCTGTGTCTGGATGTTTGTTGGTGTTGTTGCTTTGTGTGGTGCCACATTTTGTTTCCAAACTTGCGAGTGTGTATTGCATTGTGGTATTAAATATCTAATACTTATTTTCTACAGTATTCTAAATATACAGCATACATCATCTTTCCTTAATCTCTCATACTTCGAAACTATATTCAAACCGTTTCACTGCTAATCATTGCGGGCATATTCTCTTTCTATACAAAACGTGTCTGGTATTCTAAAAATATCAAAAAATATTTTCATAATATATTTAAAGGAAATAATACTCACTCATCACTGTCGAAGAACAACATATTAGTGTTTTTATCTTCAGAATGTGACATCTGTCACTGGCTTCTTAGACATAGCTGCGAAAATACCGCTAATCTGTGCGCAATCTTTGCGACGTGCCATTATCAACAACACGGCGCGATGATATAATATTTATGACGTCACAGAGGTTTCACATTTCTCCGCTGCCGTAACGTCTCCTCTTTAACCTCTGTAAGTTATCGCGAAAGTAAATAGTTTTGAAGTTTCAAAACAGCAATTTTAGGCTGAAATGTGTACAGCGAAGACAATGAAAAAAAAACTGTTCGCATTAACGCTCTTCTAACTTGGTATTTAAGGTATGGGACGAAAAACTATACAAATTAGTTAGGACTAATAGATAGCGCTGAGCCTGGTTAACAACCTCCATACGCATGCGCACGAATTTGGTTCCGCTTTAATCCAGGTCGTAATCTTATGCCGTCTCCATTATAAGTAGCCAGAAGAAATATCCTGCTGTCGGTTGTCTGTCTGTCAGTCCTCTGTAAATAAAAATAAGAGCAACAAACGAACACAGTGCTAATTTTCATTTAGCGTTATTTATTAACATAATACACGCACTTATAAGATGACTCCTGTTAATAGAGCTGTTTTATAAATAGACATTTGAAAGTATTTTGTTGTTCCTTTCATTTTTGTTATTTTCTATAACCAGTGCACACAAAGCAACAACACCAACAAACATCCAGACACAGAGTGTCACCACAATGACCAACAAACAAAATCTCGCACCACACAAAGCGACCACACCAACAAACATCCAGAGATAATGCGTTACAACAAGCACCAACAAACAAAAATAAGAAAATGCGCCAATGAAACACGCATGGCAACATATAAAAGGAGAAGGATGTGCATTTGATGCGGACTTTGGACGGCCATCTTTTTTGTGTATATAGTGTGTTTATCAGGATTGTGTGGTTACATCACTTCCATTTGTTCTGATGCATTGAAGTCTCATAGGACGCAAACAAAATGCCGTCTTACATTAGCTACTACTAAGTAAAACTAAGTAAATGCATAATGATTAAGAAAGAAAAGACACAAGGTCTATTATTTATAATAATTAGTAATACAGTGTTTCTACCTGTCTGTCTGCCCGTTCGTCCGGTTATCACAAAACTGTCCGTCAGTCATTTTCTTCAGTTTTCCAGACTGCTCTGGCAATGGATGGTTTAAAATTTGAAGACATTTAACGTATGAAATAATCACAAGGTCACTTGTTCAATATGCCCAGGCCTCTGTGACTTTCAGGTAGAAATTTCGAAGTCTTTAATGTTGTGTAATATTTGTCTAGCAATCATTTACAGTATCTTTCTGTTCATGATAAAACAAGATCCATTGGTGTGTACAGCGAAGAAAATGAAAAAAAAAAACTGTTCGCATTAACGCTCTTCTAACTTGGTATTTAAGGTATGGGACGAAAAACTATACAAATTAGTTAGGACTAATAGATAGCGCTGAGCCTGGTTTACAACCTCCATACGCATGCGCACGAATTTGGTTCCGCTTTAATCCAGGTCGTAATCTTATGCCGTCTTCATTATAAGTAGCCAGAAGAAATATCCTGCTGTCGGTTGTCTGTCTGTCAGTCCTCTGTAAATAAAAATAAGAGCAACAAACGAACACAGTGCTAATTTTCATTTAGCGTTATTTATTAACATAATACACGCACTTATAAGATGACTCCTGTTAATAGAGCTGTTTTATAAATAGACATTTGAAAGTATTTTGTTGTTCCTTTCATTTTTGTTATTTTCTATAACCAGTGTTACCTGGCTAAAATTACGATGACAACCGTTTCGAACACGGCAATGGTTTATCGACTAGCAGACGCCAGTACAACAGCTTTATCCAGCACAAAAGGCATGCTGTCCATGGACTCGAAGCTATATAGAGCTAAGTGCTGTCCATGGACTCTTAACTAATCTATATAGCTAAGTGCACCAAAATTCGTCCGTCTGCTCTGCATTTTCTACAGCCACCGAGTTGAGCTTTGCTTGTGACGTTGCGCTATATTAAGGCTACAGACATGTTATCTCGGATCTGAATAAGTTAAGAATTGTTTATCCAGACCTTGTTTGGGATGTCCCTTTTGCTGTGACAGCAGCGAAGCAATAAGACCCATGTTCTTCAAAACAAGATAGCAATAACCGTATGACCGGAACTTCTGAAGTCATTTATTTGGAGCAGTACAAGAAGAATTCGGCCTCTAACGAAAAGTTTTATATCTCCATATAATTCAACGAAATTTGCTACCCCTATAACTTTCTTCATCATCCAAGAATGAGGAAAATTCCTTCAGAACATTCATATGGAGGCTGATCTGAACACATTTCAAGAGAAAAAAGTTCTGCAAAAATTTAAAGGTTTTTCAACTGCCTGATCCTTACGTGGACCTGGACTAATAAATTTGTCTGAAGTTTTCACATCGTATACATCAATGTCTTGATGAGAATTACAAACAATAAAATATTTTTAAAGAATAGTCAGAAGGTTAGTTATGAAATCTCTTTAGAAAATTTATGTATAAAGTTTTTAATGTCAACGTTTTGCATGGTAGAAATGGATAAAGTCCGAGAACTGTAATCCAATAAGGCGGTTAACTCTGTTGGTGTTACATCACGTGGGCAAACACAATAGGAGTACAGACACTACATATACTATTAGATATTCAAAAATGCAAGTTGAACATCATGCATGTTGTCTCCATTTATAAAGAAGCATGACTTTTATTATTGCGAGTTGACAACGTGTTCTGACTTTTCTTTGCACAAATTGTTATAAATTTTATGTATATGAGAAGAGACCAGACATGATGGAAATGTTTTGCAAGTAGCCAATTGCTCCGAAATTAATCGGAAGACATCCATATTCAATCTTGATCTTGACCTGTATGTGCCTACGACACATCTGTAAGCAAATATCATTGGATCCATCAAACCTTCAGGGAGAACACGCCCAGAAATCTAAATTACAACGAACAGAACGACAGAAGGAAGGAACGTCAACAGACTTCATGCCACTGTGTGAAATAGGCGGGCATGAAAATAGAAATGACACAACATGGCCATTTTAGATAACTAATATATTAACACCAATTTAAACAGCATTGAAGAAGAAGCCAAGGAGCAACATGTGTTTTAGCAAAGAACATTTTACCTTAATCTCTGGATCAATGGAAATGTCATTTGTCTTAAATAAACGAAGTAAGCAAGTAAAAATCATCCTATTTTATATGCAGAAGTCATCTGAGCACCATCAACATTTTTGTGTTTTGAAATGACTGACTTGTTACAGTGATTCAGGAAGTTTCAAAGACATATAATTTGACCTTGACCTGAAGCACTTTCAACTGAAGTGAAATCACATATTGAATTGTAGCAGCTTTTGTTCTTTTCCTTGAAAAGCTGGATGAGTGTTGCATGACATACATATACATGTACATGTACATAAAACATCCTCTACAAATCTTTTATCTCAAAATAAATCAGCAAGTTCCATATAACACCATGGTACATGTATTACCAATAATCACAAACAATATTGACAAGATTACATATAGAAATCTGTCATTTCTGGAGAGTTTTCATGTAACTAAGTTCATATTCACAACAATATTGTATGCCTTATCATATATCATCTTGAAATTATAACACAAAATATATTGTTGTTTCATCGTAGACATCTTTATCAATTATACATACATTATCACAGTTACATAGAACAGATTGAGTAATGTCACGTGTAAAATAAACATATCAAGATTTCTTTGTCCCATCTTGATAATACATACAGAAATAATACATACATACATGTATATTATTCTGTAGTGATACAGATCCACTATGTTTGATAAAATAATCAGATAAGCATAATAACAAAGTAGCACCATGCAATAAAGAAATAAAACATATTATACTGTATGGATGAAATGCACAGAATTGATGAAGTGTTACATTTATCATGTTTACACTGCATCGAATTTTTACACGATTGCTTTCCTAAGCTATAATCTAAAACACAATATTAAAATAGTTACGAAACAGAGAACAAATTCAAACAAATCTGAAGTGAAAGTTAAGACACAAGGTCAAGGTCAAATTGTCAAGGCCCAGCAGACCTTAGCAAAGTCTTCATGCACCAATATAGGAAGTTCCAAATTAATCTATATAAAGATCTGAAACAACTCAAATCTGAATTCAAAGGTAGAGTAAAAAAAAAGGTCATGGTTTTCTTCAAAAGGACAATTATAAAAATGCACAAAGAGGACCAATATCTCTTCTTTTTCTTCAAATAGCAATACATGTATAATGTAAACCCTACAAACTAAAGCTTAAAACATGATATTTTTAAAATTTCAGGTTAAGTTTGCTTATTCACGCACATACATGCATGTTCCATTCATGTTTTAAGTTCAGAAAGTTGTCTCTACGTCTATCTATTTGTATTCCTTGACAATCCAGTCTTTGATACAACTTAATTTTGACCTTTGACCCCAGGGGTCTTAAAATTAATAGAGCATATCCTGAAATAATTACAGAGTATAAAATGAAGTGATGATAGGTGAAATACACACTGCATTATTACCCAGAAACAATTTCAAATCATCATTGTACGGTGACCTTGAATGTTTGACTCCAAAATAAAAGAATATAGTTCATACACTATGATCTCTTTTAAGAACTTCTACATGAACTAGAAAATGTTAATGAAGGAATAAAAAATAACCCTGCCAAATCTAAAATCGCTATATCTTGTTGTAAAACCTATACATACTAGTATTACAAGAGAGAAAAGGACTATCTGAAATGGTTATCCTTTAAATGTAAATAAACTACATTGTAAAATGAATTTTTCTGCTTATCAAGGGACAAACCCCTGCAAAGATAAATATTTGACTTGAACTGTATTTTTGAGTGTTAAAGATATCTCCAAGAAATAAATTGATTTTCTGAAGCAGTTTTCCTTTAAATATCTGGAAACAGCAAAGCAGGGCAGACATACAGACACATTGATGACCAGACACAGGAAGGACAGACATACACAATATACCTCACAGTTTCTAGGGGGGCTATAATTAACATTCTAAATCTTTACATGGTCCAGTTTGTACATCATAACATGTACATGTATGACAAAAACATTATATACTCTCTTTTACATGTATAACATTATCTTTTGAAGATTCACAAAGACCCAACACAATCAGTAAAATCAACAGACGACAAATAAAACACATCTGGCAAACTGACATCTATGAAAGAAGAAATAATAAAAAAAATATATATAGTATAATAATAATCCTAATCACTTCCTTATTACAGAATTTAAATATTCAGAATGATTCAAAATGAAAAGCTACATTATTCTCATGAGCAGTAAATTTTATGGTGCATAAAAAAATAATTTAAGGACCAAAAAGTCCAAAATCTCAGCACAGTTCATACTTGCATGCAATAAAAATACTATTATGATACACGTATCCAATGAATTTGTTGATTAAAAGCTGAATGATCCCTCGGGTCTGCTGCTGTTGATCAGACGATAATACCTTATATCATTGACTAGTCTCTGTAAACCACTTGTGAAGGATGGAAGATCCTGAAATAAATATAATGAATCAATAAATAAAATGCCAAAAACATTCAAAATCAACAAATTTATTACTTCTAGCCCTTTAATTGATGTAACAAAAATGTCTACTGGTCAAAAGAGCCAGCCTAAAGTAACAATAAACCTTTTTTAAATAATCTTTTGTTGGGCTCTTTCAAATTGATTTAATATGTGACTTTATGTGGACTTTTATGCTTGGTCCTTTTAAGGTATCTTAAAGGTATCTTAAAAAGTGATTAAAAATTCTGACAATCTTTTAATTTCAATTCACAGTATCTAAAATTTCTCAACAGACAGATAAAGCATTAAAAATACAAGCTGCATACAGTAACGAAAACAACCTACCCTCTCCATTTCAAAATTCTGAGCCAGTACTGCCTTTTGATTAGAGTCAAGACGATCAACTTGTGAAAGAAAATGCGGCAGAAATTCTGCATAAAATCTGTCAAAATCCACAGACGCCATATTGTATACAGAAACTACGATCTCTTCTTGGAGCAGGTCATGTGACTTGTGAACTAAAACTTGGATTAAAACGTTTAAAAACTGGAACAACATGAGGTTCTGGAAAATCGGCTGTAAAAAAAGGGAGATTGTCAAATATATATATACTTGAATAAAAAAGTTGTTCAAAAGAGAAGAGGGATCGAGGAATATTCACAAAATGGTAAATCAAAAGGAATTCCTACATTTCATCATATGGTATGTCAGATATTTAGTGTGACGTCTGGTGTCTTCATATATAAAATCTAGGTAAAGAACAAAAACAACTTTTACCTGGAAACAGGACTATTGAAAGAGAAAATTTTGATTCTTGACATATTACATTTCCGCTTAAAAATTTCTCACAAAGATAGGATCATGTAATTCTTTCATGTTGACTCACCTTATGGTAGAGTTTCCATTTAGAATTGATGGACTCTAAGGATTCTAAATTGTGTTTGAATACTGCTAAATCTGGCTGAAGGAATGACTGTCCGTAAGCCTGGTCAAGAAATAACAAAATTCATTTTATAATACATGTACCCTATAACCAGAAATTTTCGTGAGATACTAATTTTCGCTACATTCGCGAATGATTTGGAATCGCGAAAAAATATTCCCGCAAAAAATTGTCATTGATAAGGTATAACAGTTACATTTTGCTCTTGTTTTACATGTGCCATTCTTCACTTTCTTCTGATTAAACATTAATAGAAGTGTTGAGTGTATTCCTATGGTAGAATTAACTAAAAATTCAATAATGAAAGGTACAAAACAGTAACATCATGTGTACATATTTGTTTGTTATTTAGGAATCGCAAAAACTTGTACTTGCGAAAATAAAGACACCTTACTTTACCATACAATCACAAAATTTAATACTAGCGAAAATTTCTGGTTATACAGTATTATCACGTTGTTTCACATGTCTTTTTGTAAGCCTTTTATTATGATAAACAAGATATTCTTCACTTTGACAATAAAGATATAGTAGAATCAGTCAGTGAGTAAATCTATCTTCACAAACATGACGGCATATTGAAGCTCAAAATATTTCAATACTACAGATAAATCAAAAACTACACCCACCTCTAAGATAGCTTTAAACTGTTCAGGATTCTGCATCTCTGTCTCTTGTTTTTGTAGCGTAAGAAGAACAGATCCTCTAAAGAAGTACCTCCAGTTGTTCATCAGTAACTCATGCAGAAGGTGGTACAATACATATTTAATGTCCGGAGACGGCCTCTGTAAACATTCAAAGGATTACTTTTCAACTTTACAATACCTTTTAAACTTAGTTTTTAGCTGACTGATTTCATTCAATCTTTTTCAATTTTATATCATTTAAGAGCAATTCTCTGTAATCACCAAAAAAATCCCATATAGGTCTGGCACGCATAGTCTCAGATTTTAATGAAACTTCATATTTATGCTCAATACCACTCTAGGACAAACTTGTCACGGAATGCTGATTGATCATATGCTCCGTTGCCATGGTAACCAAATGTATACTATTCATGACTAAAATTAGTGATAAAATCCTTCAAAATTGGCATTTTCAGACACAATTTAATGTTCTTCCTACATGTAATGAATAATTCCAATACAAATCATACAAAAGTATTATATTTACTTCTTAGAATCAGCAAATGATCTTAGTTTTACATTGACATTTTATATCTGAAACAAGCACATCAATAACCCTCATTTGGCAAAGTGCCAAATTCTTGAAAATCTAACAAAATGACTGGTATTTGTGCCCTATTTTTCACTAAACCCAGCACATTTCAAAATAGGGTATTACAGTATTGGAAAGAGCATAAATAGCTGTAACAAATGATGGAAAAACATTTTTGGGCAAATCATAAATGAAGTAATAACTTGCACTCAAATAAATCTTGTTCTGGCAAAGTGCCAAATTCTTGAAAAATGACAAAAATCACTGATATTTGATCTATATTCCTCACTATACCCATCACTTTTTAGGATGTGTTATTACATTTATGTAAAGATCATGGATAGCTTTAAAAAATGATGTACAAACATTTTTGGGCAAATCAGAAATAAAGTCATGACATGCACACAAATAGCCTGCATTTTGGCAAAGTGTCAAATTCTCGAAAAATGACAAAAATCACTGATATTTGATCCTAATTTCTTACTATACCCATCACTTTTTAGGATGTGTTATTACATTTATGGAAAGATCATGGCTAGCTGTGAAAAATGGTGTAAAAATATTTTTGGGCAAATCAGTAATGAATTCATGACATGCAAACAAATAGCCTGCATTTTGGCAAAGTGTCAAATTCTCGAAAAATAGCAAAAATCACTGATATTTGATCCAAATTTCTTACTATACCCATCACTTTTTAGGATGTGTTATTACATTTATGGAAAGATCATGGCTAGCTGTGATAAATGGTGTAAAAATATATTTGGGCAAATTAGAAATAAAGTCATGACATGCACACAAATAGCCCGCATTTTGGCAATGTTCCAAATTTCTCGAAAAATGGCAAAAAAACTTCTATTTGATCCATATTCCCCACTATACCCATCACTTTTTATGATGGGTTATTACATTTATGAATAGATCATGGATAGCTGTAAGACATGATGTAAAAAACCTTTTAGAAAAATCAGAAATGAAGTCATGACATGCACACAAATAAGCATAATATGGCAAAGTACCAAAAAGTAAAAAAGATCACTGATATTTCCTCTCTTTTGAGCACTATACCTAATTTATTTCAGCATGGGTTATTACATGTATGGAAAGATCATGAAATAGCTAAAACCAATTATGTAAAAAATAGTTTTGGGCAAACCAAAAATGAAAAAGTCATGACATGCACACAAATAGCCTAATTTGGCAAAGTGCCAAATTCTCGTAAAATGGCAAAAATCACTGATAATCCATCCATATTTCTCACTATTCCTGTCCGTAATGGCCCGAGAAGAACTTAGAGAGGTTGGCTGGCTCTAACATTGGTCATTCTGAAAAGCAAACATTGATAACAAATAAAGCAGAATTAATCATGATCCCAGTGTAACAAACAAGCAGAGAATCTGAACATAATGCATTTGCAAACACCATGCCCCTGTTAGCAAATTTTCTATAGGGATGGGAAGTGTTATTTCAGGGTCATAGTCATTGAGTCAATCACCAATTTAAAAAAAATTGTTTGTGAAACATAAATGCCCCTCCCCCCTGGTGGCAGCTTTGAATATGGCAATAAAAATAAATGCCAAGCTCTCTAAGTCAAAAGTCATATTATCAAATGAAAACTCTGGTCATAAGGATCTATATGTGAAATATCAAATCCCTACCCCTTATAGTTTAAAAGTAGGTCAAAGGTCAAGGCCAAGAGCACAAGGTAAAAGTCATGATATCAAATGAAAAGCTCTGGTATTGATGATTCTATATTTGAAGTATCAAGCCTTGTTCCTTTTAGTTTTAGCCCTAGTAGGTTAAAGGTCAAGGTCAAGGTCACTGGGTCCATAGGTCATGATATCAAATGAAAAGCTCTGGTCATGATGAATCTATATATATATATATATATATTATGTGAAGTATCAAAGCCTTGTTCCTTGTAGTTTAAAAGTGGGACAGAGGTCATGATATCCAATGAAAGCTCTCGTCATAAGGAATCTATACGTGAAATATCAAGCCCCTACCCCATATAGTTTAATAGTAGGTCAAAGGTCACTAGGTCAAAAGTCAAAGTCTTAAATGAAGGGTCTGGTCATAAGGTATCCACATGTAAAATATCAAAGCCATACCCTTTGCGGTATACAAGATATAGCCCGGGTTTGATTTTTTTCAAAAGTAGGTCAAAGGTCAATGTCAATGGCACTAGGTCAAAAGTCTAGGCCTCAAATGAAAAGTCTGCTCATGAGATATCCACATGTGAAATATCAAAGCCATACCCATTGTAGCACATTAGATAATGCCCCAGATTAAGTTTTTTAAAAGTATGTCAAACATTGAGGTCAAGGTCACTAGGTCAAGACTCATGGTACCAAATGAAAGTCTGGTTTTTTATGAGGTATCCACATGTGAAATATCAAAGCCCTATCATTTATGGTTCAAAAGTAACCATATTTTTATCATATTAGTTTGCATCCCCTTCTATTTGCTATGATATCTGGAAAACGTGACAACATTTCTTTATAAACTATAAACCGCTGAAGGCAATAAGGCCGGATTTCGAAGTGTTTGTATTATATGACAAATACTTTTTTGCCCAGACAGAAAGGTCAAAGGTCATCAATTCTATTGCGAAATGAAAAAAGGTATGTTCATGAGGATTCTAAATGTGAAATATCAAAGCCCTACCCCTTATAGTTCAAAAGTAGGTCAAAGGTCAATGTCAAGGTCATTTGGTCAAAAGTCATGATATCAAATGAAAGGTCTGGTCATGCGAACTCTTAATGTGAAATATCAAAACCCACCTCTTATAGTTTAAAAGTAGGTCAATGTCAAGGTCACTAGGTCAAAAGTCATGATATCAAATGAAAGGTCTGGTCATGAGGACTCTACATGAGAAATATCAAATCCCTACCTTTTATAGTTTAAAAGAAGGTCAAAAGTCAATGTCAAGGTCATTTGATCAAAAGTCATGGTATCAAATGAAAGATCTCGTCATAAGGAATCTATGTGTGAAATATCAAAAGCCTTACTCTGATAGTTTAAAAATAGGTCAAAGGTTAATGTCTAGGTCACTAGGTCAAAAGTCATGATATCAATGAAAGTTCTGGTCATGAGGAATCTATATGTGAAATATCAAATCCCTACCTCTTATAGTTTAAAAGTAGGTCAAAGGTCAATGTCAATGTCACTAGGTCAAAAGTCAAGATATTAAATGAAAGTACTGGTCATAATGATTCTGCATGTGAAATTTCAAAGGCATAGCCTCTATAGCTCATGAGATATAGCCCAGATTTATTATTTTTAAAAGAAAGTCAAACTCCAAGGTCAAGGTCACAAGGTAAAACATTTCGGTATCCATGGAAAGGTTTTGTCACAAGAAATACACAAGTGAAATGTGAAAGCCCTATCACTTATCATTCAAAAGCTATGGCCACGGTTAAAAGTTTTTCAAAAGTAGGTCAAACTCCAAGGTCAAGGTTAATAAGTCAAATTTTATTGCTGTGTTTGATTTGTCTCATCATGGTTTTTCAACATGTCAAGTTTCAAGTTGTTCCTCCAAGCAGTTTTCTCTCAACGGACTTAAATGCAACACTTTGATCAAAATGTTGACACACTGACGGATGGACAGACAGACGGATGGACTTCGCCATTTCATAGACCGGATTTTGTGTCGCATCCGGCCAAAAGTCCTTGATATATATGACAGAACGTATGTATCACTTGAACTATACAAAATTTTAAGTTTTTCTGGGAGAAATGGATTTTGCATGAATTTTTTTTAGTATTTTTCTAAAAAAAAATTTAAAGTAGGTCAAAAGTCAAGGATAAGGTCAAAACTTGAAGAGGTCAGATAATTTGGTACCAAAAGATGCGTCATCTCAAGATACATTCACATGCAAAATATGAAAGCCCTATCATCACTACTTAAAATTTCATACACTTTTATTGGCCGAATTCCAAAGCAATTCCGGTCTATAGACTGACGATGTCCGTCTGTCTGTCTGTCTGTCCATCCGTCCTTCCGTCTGCCGTCAACATTTAGGTTAAAGTTTCTGGTTGAGGCAAAATTTAAGGAACTATATGCAGTAAGAACTGTATATTAAACATGAAGCTTGTCCATCACAAGACCTTTCAATTTATGCCGTAACATTTGACCTAGTGACCTTGACCTTGGACTTTGACCTAGTTAAATATTTTGGTTAAAGTTTCTGGTTTAAGCAAAATCTAAGGAACTGTATGCAGTATAAACTTTATGTTATACATGTAGGTTGTCCATGACGAGACCTAAATTTATGCAGTAACATTTGATATTGTGACCTTGACCTTGGACTTTGACCTAGTTAAAGATTTTGGTTAAAGTTTCTGGTTTGAGCAAAATGTAAGGAACTGTATGCAATAGAAACTTTATATTATACATGTCAGGTCTTGCTTCTGACAAGACCTCTCAATGTATGCTGTAATATTTGACCTAGTGACCTTGACCCAGTTGGTGACAAAAACTTACTTTGCAATCCAGCCATACCGTCTTTAGCGGTGTTTTATTTAAAGTGGAATGACGGACAGACAGACACACAGAGGGACAAACAAATCCCTATAAGCTCCTTTGGTCCAATAACCTGGGGCATAAAATTAAAGGTTTTGTGAAAATGGATTCTTGTGTAAAGAATAAATGATATATATGAAGATAGACAAATAAAGAAAATACCTGTAGGCCATTCATATAGTGTTTTCCTTGTATACAAGAGTACTCAATGAAAATTCAATAAGGTCATAAATGTAGGCCAAGGCCACTAAGTTAGAATCATGTAACAAATAGAGAATAGTTATGGCCAAAGTATCATTTATGAAGTATAAGAAAGGTACATGTAGGTCAAAATCCAAGGTCAATGTTACAAAGTCAATCTGTCATAAGTCATACATGTATATAGGCATTATTTCAATGAACTGAAAATATTGCTATGAGGATTTTTGCTAATAAACCATACCATATTATATAAATACTATCAAAGAGGTACAGAGATTTACCTGTATACACATTTTCTGAGACATTTCTGTGTATTCGGGGAGTGGCATGGCTCTAAGTCTATAGTGTATTTCTGTCAAAAAAGATACAAAAACATTACTGCATAAAATAGACCGTTCCTAAAGACATGTCCATCTTTGAATCCTCAGAAATTCATATCAAATCAAAATATCACAAACATCTGTAGGTAAGATAGAGATTTAAAGTGGTTCCTTAAATGAATATATTTTCCTTTAATCTAAGATGAGGTGGTGGCCTAGTTTGTCCTATGCCTATATCCACTAAGATAACTCCCTCACTATTTATTGTCTTTAAGATTGGCCTTCGAATAGTCTTACAAAGTTTTGTAAATAATGATCTCTAACAGGATTAACCATCTTCTTGTCCCTTAAAAATATTTTTTATTCTTTTGACAACAAGTAACATTACAATACATGTACTTTTATTAAAAGAAACATTGGTTCAAACCTAGGCATCTCTAAATAATGTAAAACCTCAGTCTTATCTAGGGTTTTGTAAGATTTTGAGACATTGCATTATGGCGATGTGAAAGATATGGAATAAAATCCATCAAAGCTATCTTCATCTTGCATGTACATGATGTACAGGTATAATAGAAAATCATTCCAAGGAATGTGTGTGTCGCCCACGAAACAAAGCGACACTCAGGAATCTTTTTATATAGGGTGTGACATCCAATGTGACAGACAGACGGACAGACACACAGACGAACAACTGATAAAGTGATCCCTAAGTGTCGCTATGCTTCGCAGGCGATGCAATAACAACCTGTGTTTATTATTTTGAGTATTTTGAGTGTCTTCAATGTATTTGCTAATGAACTTTTTTACCATCATATATGACATAAATTCACAACACATGAATAAATTCAAGATAAAAGACACAAAAAAATAACAAACCCTTTTCTGTTTTTCCATACAACAGTCATCATTTGAACACATTGAATGTACTGCATCTGAATTGTCAATCTCATATACATCCTACAAAATGTAAATAACAGTAAAAATAGATTACATATACTTTGTATTGAATATAATACCAAGAGTAATTTCCTTAACTTTTGAATAATGTATTTTTGTTAAATATAATATCAAGAGTAAAATTCTTAACTTTTGAATATAAACAATCTGTAAGGAAAACCCTTATATATCAAGAAATAAAATAAGCAAAGCACGACATCTAGGGACTGTACCAAAATCTCCCCCACGTGAAAATAACCTTAAAATTCTTACAAAGCCTGAAACATTTATATTGGCAATATTCTCCCCTAGTGTTACATCTTCATGTTATAATTCATTAATTGCAAAATTTACCTTATCAAAAATAACCTTGTTTACAGTACATGTATACAAACCAAAGAACAATACTGTCCCCATGTCCCGCACAAATAAACTGCATTGTGCACATAAAATGTTAATTCTGTACTAGCGTAATTAGTTCAAAGGGCAATTACTCTTACTGAATAGGGAAAGCTGCAGCATGCGACTACATGATAACTAAGTTGTTTTTCAATACCCAATTTATTACATTAAATGTTTGACCTTAAGCTTGCATGGTAGATGATCTTCGGTTGGTTTTCCCTGTGCATAATCAGCATTCATCATGTGATTGCTGATTACAGTAACATAAAACATAACCAAAGTAAAATCATAAAATGATCCAAAATACACATGTAAAACTGTTAAAATTTACCTGAAAGTAAGAAACTGTGTGATCAGTTTCATCCGTATTGTTGTCATATTTATGTGCATTCTGTATGTTCTGCTTAATGCCAATAATGGAGATGCTTACTTCAATCACAGCAGCAGATTTCGAACGTGCTTTCTGGCAGAGTCTGCATATATTGCTAAAATATTAAATTTAAAACATGTTGATCATTTGATTGCATGATTGATCTTTACTATAAATCAATAAAACATTGTACAGTGAAACCTGTCTAAACCGATACCTGTCTAATCCGATAACCTGTCTATTCCGATAAAATTTTTTGGTCCCAAAGAATTTTCTATCTCTTCCCATATAAAATAACCTGTGTAAACCGAACACTGCCTACTCCGAATACCGATATACATTTTTGGACCCAATGACAATTTATACATGTATTTTACACTGTCTAAAGCGATATGTTAAAACAACACCTACCCTGACCAACCCATGTTTTGATTAATTGTCACCCCAAGCTGATCAATTAAAACTACAGGTGAATGGACTCCATTACTCTTACTGGTAACTTGCCCAAGCCATGGTCAATGTCTGAATTGTTTGTATTATTATTAGCTTAATTTGTATGTAAACTTATCACCAAGTACAAATAAGAAATTTTCATAGCCAATTCCATCTGACTTCAAATCTTTTTCATGAACATATTATTTTAAATCTAACTTATTATGACAGAAAGAATAATTTTTTTATAAGAAATAAAAGTTTAAACAGTTCATGGTAAACAAGAAAGCATTACAGTTTCACAGGTTTTATGATGAATTTTTCCCTAGGAATTTGAAGATTAAAGGATGCCTTGATTCCATGAAACCTGTGTAATCCGATAACCTGTCTATACCGATATTTTTTCTTGGTCCGAGTCGATATCGGTTTAGACAGGTTTCACTGTAATTTCAAATCAGGAGTACTTGAAAAAATGATTATTTGAAGGGATTTAAGGATAATCATTTCAACATATCCTGTTTAATTACACACTATAATAGGGCTGGGACAATTCAGGTATCCTGGCTTTGATATAATTTGGGTTTGGTTTTGAACCACATATAAGGCCTCGGTTTGGTTAATTTCAATTAAGTTCATAGGAATAAGAATAAATTACCAAAAAAATTAGTTGAAGGGATACCCGGTAGAATAATGTAATTTGTGCTTGTGAAACATGAATGCCCCCCCCCTTTTTGTCAGTATAAGCACCATTTTATGTTGGGCTGAAAGGCCTGGATGAGGTAAATGGATAGGTATTGTCACAAACAATATACATGAGAAATATCAAAGTCCTATCACTAACCAATCAAAAGATATGCTCAATGTTTAACATACTAAAGTTTTTTTGAAAAGTATGTCAAATGTCAAGGTCAAATAATATGGCATCAATTTATGGAAAGGTATACACATGTGAAATATAAAAGCCCTATTCAAAAGTTGGTTTAAACAGTATTTATTCATAAATGTTATGCCCAATATGTTAAAATTAATGTCACGGACAGAGGGACACACCAAAAACTATTTGATTCTGGGGGCATAACAAATAAATCTATGATAATCATTGTCAAATTGTCATTGATCAAAAAGAATTCTAACTTGTACCGAAAAAACCTTAATAACAGCCCATGGTGCTCAGAGTCAGAGTGTAAAATTAAAGTTGACAATACCTTGACATTTTCATTTACCATGTTAACAATTATTGACCCTTCTTGAATCAAGTATATTCAGATCTCATGGGTCTCTTACAGAAAATATTTCAATGGAAATAGCCTACCTTACAATATATTTAGCAATTATTCATGCCATATTTTAAAAGCTTCCTCTGACCAGTTCACGAAATAAAAACAAATTAGATCTACTTTCAGTTTCCTTTCTACGGGAGGCCAGCAAGTGGGGTGCAGGGAAACTAACTCAATATGTGAAATTTAAACTCTGTTTACATTGTATTAAATATCTGTAATTTCTATGCTATTTCAAACTCACATTAGCAAATTAATTCTGAAGTGAATTGAAATCTGCGATTTTACAGTAGTGCACCAAATTGATCAACATGATGCTAATTATGAAATATTTCAGAGCATGTCACAACCTTATGTAAGGCTAGTTACATGTTTTAAAGAGCCATAAATTCTGTAGACATGAAATTGAATGAATACATTTTCACTATGTTGGGTACCTCAGAAACACAAAAGTGAACACCAGCATGCATGAGTCTATTGCTCTCCCTTTATGCTTCTTTGTTTATCACTTCATGCCAAATTTTTTTTCCAAATTTGCATTTAGCTTTTGATGTTAAGACCTGTTCCATGGGTGCTTGGGTCATAGAAAGTTCCTACACTGCAGATTCAGAATATAAGATGGGCTGTCTGAATGGTTTCAACTCAACTCAACTCAAATTTATTTGCACATGTGAAAACAATAAACATTAGCTCTTAAGATCTATTTACCGACATTTTAGGGGTTTAGGGAGTAAGTCTGTTTTATTCAATGAATATTAGCTGCGTAGGGACTTTCTATGACCCAAGCACCTTTGAACCATGAGTGCTTTGTTAGGATATGTATTTTTCTCTGGGTGTACAGTAGCACTTTGCCTTGATTGCAATAACAATAAATATACTAACGTGTGCAGACACCTGTATCCTTTGCAATGCTGCAGTAACATGGCGATCCCCCAGTCTTTTTTGTTGTATGTTGAAAAAGCAATTAGCTAGCTGTAGAAACATCACATATTTTCCTCCTTCTTCTTCTCTGAACTTTATTTTGACATATTTCGCGATGTTTATATCGCAAATCGATAATTTGTCCGAGAATTCAGATTTCAGACAATAAACAACTTTCTCCTCAGTTAAAACTGTGTTAAAATGATAAGGTCACCTCCAAATGGTTCTGAATTCATTTGAATATCACATTATTATAGTATGTAATTAATTAATCTGGATATCTGAAAAAATATATATATATGAAATGTTTTGCCGCCATATTGTTTGTATCAACGTTGGTCATAAATGGTTTTCAGTGTAGAGAGCTCTAAAGAGTTCCTACAAAGGGAGGTAATTTGATGAGATATTAATGACATTTAAAATGTTTTTATCTAGACGAGAAGTAATTTGCCCACAAATGTTTATCAAGATATTGTTTCAAACTCTTATGCTCTTTGAAAAAATGCACTGAGGTACATATGAATGTTCTGCATTTTTGCATAAATTGTTGCCAAAGTTGATAAAGAATGCATATATTTTGCAGGATTTAGCTTATGAAATTCAACGTTAAATTTTCGACACTCTTGAGTAAAAGCTTTAAACATACTTGAATTTGTACTAAACAATGCCATTAACAAATCTGATACAAATATTATTTCAAAGCAAAATTTTTAATGACTTCTTTTCATGCTAATGTAAATATATTGCGAAAAACATGAAAATTCAACTTTTGAGTTCGGTTTCCATGGAAACCAATGATATAAAACCAACAAACCTATACCATTTTTTTCCTATCGGAACATATGCTATTAGAAATCAATACTTTCAATAAAATATTTTTCGATCGATGGCACCACTTTTTTGGTGATTACAGAGAATTGCTCTTAATTTTCATTGTAACGATTATTCTGATTGGTTTAAGAATTTCTAGAATTCTGTGTTCTGAAAATTTCTCTAGTGACCTCATTGTAGACGTGTTTCTGAAAAGTTATGAAGTAGTATAGAGTTCATAAAAAGATTATTTGTTGGTAGGAAATTAAATGATAAGGAATGACTCTAATTGTTTTTTTGTTTCATGAAGATATACCACGAAAAAAGACCGAAAACTTCTGTGTCATGAACTATGCGCAATGATACGGTTCTCCCTCCTTTTTTCATAATATACTTCCAACGAAAAACAAATTTTGTATCATGCCTTTAATCTTTATGCTCTGTTTCTGACTGTACCTGACATGTTTCCATTTATATCGTTGAATTTCTTTTAAATATCATACTTGTTTCTGGGGTGTTACACCTAAAGTGTGACAGACAGAAAAATCAGCAGATGGACAACAGACAAAGTGATCCCAAAGTGCACATATATGTGACACGATGAAATCAGAATAGCTAAATAATACTGGATATAGGCGTAATGTACATTATGAGTACATGTTAGAAATACAAATTACATGTATTTGATCAATTATATCATTATAACTAACCTGAGCAATAATAGGATAGATTTGGTCCATACATATAGATATAATTCGTGGTAGAAATGCCTTGAATGATGATCCAGGTTCCTGGACTATCAACTCTAGAATCTTTAGGAATCTGCAGTAAGAGAACAAGGACTCTTCAGGCATAAAATACATTTGTGGCACACCTTAGGAAGTACCAATATATTTCCTTTTCGTAAACTTTTATTTTGACAACTGATATACAAAAATGCATATGAATATTTTTGAAATGCAATCCAGCTATTGCCCATGCTACACCTTTTAAAATGTTTTGTACATTTCATAAGTTTGTTGAAATGAAACTTAAAAGCTTCCTGAACAATAAAATATGTGCCTGAGGAAAAGAACAAAGATGGCTTAGATACGGTAAGTTTAATTTCTATAAACAATAATTTTCATGAATTAGCTTTATGAGTAATGAAAAAGCACAATTAGTTTTTCCTTAAAAGTTCCATCAATATATACCAACAAAATCTTAGATGAATAAATACTGTACTTTATTTAAGAAATAACAAGTAGCTAGCCGTCGTTTATTGTCCAGTAATTCCACGAGTCGCATGAACCAATCCAAATTATAATTTGATTGGTTCATGTGACGAGTGGAATTACTGGACAATGAATCGCGGCTAGCTAGTTGTTATTTCTATTCTAATATAGCACGTGAATGAGCGGAGCTTAGCGCACTGGAAGTTTGTTGGAGATTTTACACCAGGCGAGTTCTATGGTACATATAGGGAGAAAATTTCAAGTCATATTAGAATAATCATTATGCACCTGATATATTCACTCTTTTTTTTTCAATTTTAAGATACTGTATCTTCATGTCATAGACGGTAAAACACACAACTTACTTTTCCACAACACTATGTCCTGTGCTGCTCTCCTGACATATACCTGCTGCTAAATGTTCCCTGTAAAATATTATACAACAGTATAATATCAATGTTATTTCTTTGGTACTATGTTATTTCTGTGGTACTATGTTATTTCTATGGTACTTTGACATTTTTTTGAATATCAATGTTAAATACTTCATTTTCATTTTATACATCACATTTATTCCTCAATAACTATGCATCATATTATGAAAATGATGGCAAAATGGTAACAATTTCTCCACGTACTTGATAGATGATCTACAGGTATCATTCTTTGCATTTCATGAGTAAATACTCATTTTAAACCACTAATCAACAACAGTTATCTTATAGAGGTTACTATTGAATTAAAATCTATTATTGAATTAAAATCTAAGTTTTGAGATCTTTCTACAACACAAAATTTTAATTTTCTCTGCTTACTGTGTAAAGAAGTTCATGAATGTCTGTATTGTTTGCTCAGCAAACGGAACTCCCATCTGAACCCGGAGTCCTTGGAAAAGTGCCAGGAAAAAACTCATCATGGAGTCAACTACATCTGTTTGAAAAATTAAATTCTTTGATATAAATTTAGAGGGAATTTTCCCTAGAATTTATGGAAAGATTTGTTTTTCAAACTTTATCTTGAGATAGTTTGTCTGCAATAAGATTTTTGGATATAATGAACTAGACTATTCAGGATCACGAACATGTACATACATGTGCCTATGTGTAACATATTTGAACGTTTTGAATACTTTTGACCATTGAGGGGTTTCCATTCTGCGCATAAACTAACCCTATCAAAATACAAATGTACATGACTATGACCATGAAGATTATCATCATGTTTGACCAAGCCTTTGGTGGTAGTGTAATGTACATGTACATGTATATGAAGAAAGTTACAGCCAATAATGTAAAATTGTGTCTATCATAACCCATCCACCCATCTGACCAACCCGTCCTATCGCCTGCCCTACATATCTGCCAACTAGCCATATAAGGCCATGTAAAATAAAATCTATGTTTCTCAGACACCGCCGCGCGCTATAATTTGCCGCCGATGAGACGTTTTTATTGCAACTTCAGAAAAAAATATCCGCCGTGTCTCATCTTCGATCATCGATTAAAAACGAAATATCCATTTATTTCATTGAACATGTTTATTGTCCTGTAAAATCGTCCAAACAGTACCCGATAAATAAATACTTTTGAAAGCCCATATAAATCACGGCGCGTTCCATATTTACGTTACGGGTAAAGACTTATCCACGCGCCGTTTAAAGGGAATTGAAAAAGGATATACATGTACTAACACCACGCCGACACGTGTCGCGGACATTTAATACATCGAGTATTACGACATGTATTAGAACGTCTTTACTGATCTCTACAGCATATGTTAATACCCATGCCGAACAATAGCAAGTGTCCACTGTAATACTTCCGAATCTATTAATAATGACGTTCACGTTGTAAAAAATATATGCAAGGACCGCCAACGAACGCAAGAGAAACGTAGTTAAATCCTTAAATCTATGAATAAAAGAATGTATATTGTACCCGTGTTATGCTAAACACTTCATTCGATTTCTGAAGATTCCTGACCTTCGAAGATATACGCTATCGGCCAAATTTTTGACCATATGAACGGATCCATCCGAGGAAGTGAGGGGTCGTATTTAATTTGCACTGGGTTTTAAACAAGGTGTGAGTAAATAACACCCATCCAGTCTCTTACGCGATTCCAAATGTACTCACGGTTATCAAAACATGTCATACTTCGTATATTTGTATCTATTAGCTTCTTCCAATCAGACAGATGAGCTACATCTCCCCGTTCTCAGAAGGAATAGGCTATTTTACTTTAAAAAATCAACTTATTTTGGGTTCAAAGGCAAAGGTTTCCTATGAAGAAAAACAGGGGGGGGGGGGCAGCATTAAATTTTTTGCACTATATGAATAATGGGGGGGGGGATTAGACAGGGCATACAATTTTTTTGCCTTACATGAAAAATAAGAGTACTCTTGATGGAAAAAAAAAACAAAAAATAAAAACCCTACCTACCTTGCCACTTTTTTAAGACCCAATTATCTGAGAAACATAGAATTAATTTAACATGGCCTAAATAAAATTACTTATTTTTGATTGGTTAATGGACCAATCCTATTACTGACCTGATTGACTGATGTACACAGGGAACAATGCTAGAGCTACTTGTATGACTTCTTGTAGAGACTGATAACAGATTTGTTTACTCTTGTTAATCTCCCCTGCTACAGCCTCTATCCAGTCCTCAAACACCTGTAAGGTCCTCTTTATTACAGGCTTGGCTACAAAAAGATGAAATATTATCTGAATTTTTATCTAAATTTAAGTATTCAGCGTATGAAATATTGAATTACCAGAAAAAAAGCCCATAAACATGAAGAATAATGGTGAAAAATATCAAATTCAACAATTGAGAGCTGAGCTTAGATTATTAGGATCTTATAACAGATTCCAAAAGGAACAAAGAAATCCTGATCAAAGTGCTCATGACAACTGAACAGCTTCAATTAAATTGGCATGGGATTGAAGACTGAGATTTATTTTGTTTATTCACCATGCATTTATACCCCATCTTACCTTCAGCTTGTAATGCCTTATTTTCTGTTAATGCTGCAGTGTTTTTGAGCTGTAAGAAGTACTGTGCTAGTTTCTGTACAAAGGTAAGATGGTGACTAGATCGTGATGTCCAATCTTGGTCCGGGTCAGACAGATTAGGCCATGGCAGTATGAGGCTGTTAGATAGGGATCTATACACCAGTAACTGTACCTGGAGAATGGAAAGATTGATGCAGTGTTACATGGTTAAGCCATTTCAGTATGAAGCTGCTAGGAAAGTACAAACATAGTGTAATCAAAGATTACGAAGCTCACCTCGCGGCAGCAAAGTTCAATTTAAACATATCTCTAAGTACATTATATTGGCTCTAAAAAGAAAAATTACTTAAGTGGAAAAAAGGAGGTCAAGGTCATTTTATGAAAGGTTGATCAAAGATAATCCAATATGCAAGTTATAATCTCTGTAGACAGTTCTCCATACAGCCCCTGACTAGCGTTAATAAACATTGTCTGTACACTGGTTATATCTAACACAGGTCTTAAGCCCCCTTCACACTTTCCCGGATCGAGCCACAACTCCGCTATGACTCCAAAAAAGGTCTATCCGTGGCGAGTCGGGATGCAAATTGTTCGATGAACCTCGAGCTATGGGTAGATACGAATCGAGTAAGGATAGCTACGGATAGCTAAGGATTGCTATGGATATCGTCCCAACATTGCTACGGATTGCTACGACATGCGTACGGATAGATACGGATTGCTATGACACGAGTACTGATAGATACGGATAGGTGCTGATTGCTTAGGATTACCACGACTCGAGTACGGATAGCCACAATTCGCACAAGGATAGCTACGACTTCAGCACGGATTGGTATGACTGGCTTGAATTTCCTATGCATTTTTAATCCATAATTATTTACTAAAACACCAAATATTTTCAAATTGAGATGGTCTCACTTGTTTTATAACAGTATTGAGGTTTTATACATGCCTTTATATCATGACCTGAAATTAAATAGTTTAAGTATTAACTCATATATTGACCGAAAAATGCACAGAAATGTAATTAATTTGAAGTTTATATAAAACACAATCCTTGGCTATCTGTAGGAAATTTTGAACATGTTCAAAAATTTTCTGTCTTATCCCGGATAGCTACGGATTGCCAAGGATAGCTACAACTTGTCACGACACGTGCCGGATCGAGCTACGGATGTAAAATTTTTCTCGATCCGTAGCTATCTGTGGCCCGATCCGTGAAAGTGTGAAGGGGGTTTTACAGTGTAACATTGTACATACCTCTGTAGAGAGTTCACCATACACCCCCTGACTAGCGTTATTAAACATTGTCTGTACACTGGTTATATCTAACAGGAACACAGGTCTTACAGTGGTTGATATTGACAACAGTAGGTGGGCTATGGAATGAACAATACGCTCTGGTGTCTGAAAATATAATAGTGACTGTTGTTTATTTCCGTTTTTGTTGGTTTTAACAGTATTTATTCATATGTAGTAACAAGGGATACATTGTGTTGAGCAATAAGATAGGACCTACATGCAATACAAAGCTCTTTCCATAATGTTTTTTTTTTCTTTGTTTTTTTACTTTCTCCTTCTTTGTTATATTCTTTTCTTAATTGTTCTTTACTAGGGACGGTGAGAAAAGGAGTTAAATTATCATCAATTTTAGATACATGTACATGTAATATAAAATTACTTTAGATAAAGATACATACAAGTACATGTAATATACTAACATTATCAAAAGATGGAAGACAAACTTACCTCTTTAGATAACAGCGGTACCAGCGAATTCAGTAGGGTAGTTATAAGGGTCTTAAACTTAGCTTTCTCCTGTACTTCTCTCTGAGATTCGGCATTATACTGTGACAACCAATGTGAGTATGCCTTCACCGACGCTATACTCTGGGCATGTCTAATGTGAACAAGAAAAGACAAAGAAATGTGAACGAGAAAAGACAAAGGATCGACACTGAAAAGGCATAAAATCACACTGACTCAATCCTGAATAAATTCTAAAGTGGTTTAAAGTTAGTTTATGAGACTAAAATTTGAGAATTTTATTTTGAATGTTGATGATAGCCGTAACCTGCCATATATACATTTCCCTGGCTCCAGTGGTTTCACCTTGATCTATTTATTTATTTAAGTCCTACTGTGGCTAGGAAGCATTTGGCAAATCAAAAATAGAAGGAATATGCGGATTTTGTGAAATTATTGAATCTTACAACTTACAGAAATTATTTACATATTTTTAGTAAATAGGTAATGTTACATATTTATAATCCTTTCTATACTCACACTTCTACAAAATCAGACGGAAGGACATTCTGTATAGTTGACATGACATCAAACAACCGTGACTTGGATCCATAAACAACAGTGTGTACCAATCTGAATATATAAAGACAGAAAAAACTAAAAAATATACATGTATATTGTATATCAATTTCCACTTCTTTTCTGAAAGCTATTCAAAAGTTTCCGACAGACAAAAATTGCTAGCCATGAATAACATGTATCTACATGTACATGTATATAGATGTTATACATGTACATAAGGATTTTCTTTAAAGAAAATTACTGAAACATTCTATGAAAATAAGATAATAATAGACATGACATGAAAAATAAACCGTAACAATCAATTTATTACCTCTCTATCAACATTGTTCCATCTGCAA
This sequence comes from Pinctada fucata, assembly GCA_028142955.1. Classification (NCBI taxonomy): domain Eukaryota; kingdom Metazoa; phylum Mollusca; class Bivalvia; order Pterioida; family Pteriidae; genus Pinctada; species Pinctada fucata. The sequence goes on from AP027103.1 coordinate 1,978,611, forward strand.
ATCTTTCAAGGAATTTTTCCCCTATGAAATGTTCAGCTAGCCTTCCCAGAGCTTGAATGAGAGATGATAAGTCTCTTAGAGAGCAGTGAAGTTTACGACATTCATTTTCTGCTGTTATCGTAAGTTGTCTACCCTGGGCATTATTAAGGATAAACTGTTCCAGACCAAGGTACACCTCTAGCTGTTCATTAAATGGTTCATACTGAAAATATGGCAAAATGTTGATTTAGAATTTATATGATAATTTGGCAGATTTCTATGTATAATGAATACACAATGAAAATTAATTTGTTGACAGGAAAATAATCTGAAATACTCTTTTGGTAGTGAAGCCACATGAACATCACTTTTCTATCACATTTCTATTTAGAGTTAATATCAACATACATCATACATGTAAATATGATACTTTTTACACTCAACAATCTTTTATTATTCACAAATTATTTAAATTATAATTTTTATTATTTAAAGAGGTTATATACAAAGTCCTTTCAAAATACATCTTCATTAAAGAACACCATTATCTACATCTATAATACATTTCCTATTATATCAAGTGTCAAAATACGCAACATGCATCAGATAACTCCTTTTATTCCATCACTGGTTAATTTAAGTCAGTGAATGTAGATGTACTCTGTATACTATCAAAACATTGCCAAATCATCACATGACATCACTTACCAGAAGCCTAAATGTGTCTGCCGTGTAGATTTCTGCAACTTTAGCCACCACCTCCAAACTCTGTCGTAGAAACTGTTGCCACTCTGTCTCCGACTGTAATAAATAATGAATAACAGTAAAAGTTAGCTTTTTAGTAAACATTTTCCAACAAAACATACATGTACTTTATCTGGTTACATTACATGTATTAGCATTTGCCTCCAAAATTTGATAGCTCAATGAAATCATATTATCTATTATGTAGGTTATATTTCAAGGTTACAAAATCTCGTGATCTTTATATAAGTAACTTCAAATTTCACTATCACAGTGAGAGAATGCCTCAGTAGCAGCCCTTCGCTCTCTCTAGGAGACATAGAATAAATTTTGAAACAAGACTCACGTCATCATCCAGGACCTCATCGTCAAGTTCCTCTAGCTGAGACTGATTAAAGCGGTACTGTAACTTCTGCATCATACTTGACACAAGTGATAGAAGACCCTCTTGGTATCTGTGTGTACAAACATGTGGTCAATTTCAATTTTAATCTCTTCCTGATTATTGTAAAAACATGAGATGTATCAACATTTATTATTCATTTGTAAAGTACCATACATGTATGCCATGAAGGTATGTAAAATCAAAATTAAATTTCATACAATTATCATCTTAGGAGATAATGACTATGTATAAGTATTACGTACAATAATTTACACATGATGGGGTTATTATGCTTATAAATGGGCTATAAAAGACAAAAATATTTTTTGCAATCATATCCGTTTCAGTTTACCTTCCTTTGAGACTTAACGAGTCACTTCCTCTCTCATGAAGTTTAGAATGTAAATAGTCTAGGAATGTATTCCATGTGTCTAAACAATTATAAAATCCCTCATGTGTGGGCTAGAAAAAGAAGACATGTACACTTAAATGTGCGTACAAGTACACTTACACTTAGACAAAATATATCTTTTATATTCACATCTAAAGTGAGTGGAAGAAAATTTTGAAACAGAATTATTATTACATGTACATGTAACATTCTGACACATTAACAAAGCGTTATGAGAAGATATCTAAAACACAATGGTTCAGAACTAGCGGAGTACACAAGTGCTAGGAACGAATGTTTCCCTCAGACAAACTCAGAGAGGGCAAGTTCCAATCATCATCACCATTCTATATGAATTCCATTTCAATCGCAAAAGAATCAATTAGTGTACATGTACAGAGCTTCAATTATTTGCAGATATTTTCTTCTTTTTTTTCATTTCTATTAATTGTGACATAAAAATGAACAAATAAACGGACAAATTGCCGACAATGATCAAAATGTACAAATGAATACATTACCATTCTTTCTGAGCAAATCATGAAAAACTTTTTTTTTAACTAACCTGTTTAAAAGTGTATTTTAGAAGTAGTGTTAGGAATTCTAGAACAGGAAACTTGGAGTTGGACTCGAACCGTCTCAAATGAATGCTTACAAATAATTTTAAGAAGTCTGTAAACTTCTCTAAATAGCTGTAAAACAACAAACAAAATTTACATCTACATGTATATTTATAAGCATGAGTACATGTAGATAACCATGAACAGTACATGTTTATGGATGAGTTTAATCTTCAAACATTTCTTTCAGTCACTGCTTAGAAAGTTCAAATCCATCCTAACTTACATCTATTAATAAAGGGGAAATTTTAAATCTCAAGTATACATATACATGCATAACACTCCAGATTATATTTCCGGTTTATGTTTAAACTCAAGGAATTACTAACATTCATCAAGAGTTTAAGTATATTTGTCTGCTGGATAAGCATTATAAATTTTCACGAAAATCAAAGTACATTGTACCTAAGAAATAGGGGCAAATATACAATACAAATCCTTGATTTCTCTTACAATTGCCGTTATATACATGCAATTACAAGAAACTTAAATCAGAATTATTTCTGTGATACCTCTCGTCTATCTCTGCCAGTCTGTTTCCAGTGGCGTTTGTACTACTGTCCCGTGTCAGTTTTTGTAACAAATAGAAAGTCTGCTGAAACATTTGTAATAAGTAGTCCTCAAACTCCTGGGGAACACAATTTTTGGCTAAGAGTTCATTTATACAATCCATTGCTAATATTCCTAAAACTGACGTGTTTGTATTGAAGCCTACATTGGACGTATTGGTACTGGACGCCTTTTTCTTCTCACAACCGAATCCGGCAAAATGGAAGATGGTGCTGAGTAGAGATGGTGTGATGGTGGTAGATAGAGGAATCCAGCTAAAGTACTGTGATAAACACTTCAAGGCGTGGCAGCAGAGAAGCTGGGAATCATTATCCAGGGGAGGTAATGCCTCTAGGGGGATCTTACTCCCAGGTGATTTGAACATGTTACTAAGGATACTATCTGTAAGAACAGAAATTGTGTTTGTTGAATAAAAAGGTATTTTTATAAGATGAAACTTGGCATATTTCAATCTGCTCTTTGTACAATTATTTGTAGAATAATCGTATTTGTATTTGCAGGCCAGAATTTTGTAATTCTTTATTCTACCCTCCTCTTTTTTAATTCTACACTCAGTGATTTACCAGACAACCTCTATGTTTGTAACTCAAAAACAAACAGTCATGACATATATTCAACAATTTGGTAGCACAAAGTATATGATTGAGATTTGTAGTATGAATTCAATTCCTAATCTAATACATGTACCGTCACAGCTTACCAGATTGTAGCGGAGATGTGGAGAATAATGCACTGGATGATGATCTCCTCATGGATCTACCTGACATAGGTGACGGGGTGGGGTGGCAGCTAATCCAACACATGTACACTTCACTGGTACAGATCTACTTACCAGATTGTAGCGGAGATGTGGAGAATAATGCACTGGACGATGATCTCCTCATGGATCTACCAGACGTAGGTGACGGGGGCGGGGTGGCAGCTATCAGGTGTCGATGCTTCTCCAGTACCGACTCCAGGGTATCTGTCAGGAGGATTGAGATACAATGAGAATGTATGTGTGAAATTGATAAACTTGAGTACAAAATGTGTTTCAAAAAATGTCATTAGAAAAACAAATGCTTTTGTCTATTAACTAGATACAAAATCATAAGAATCATATGAATATGTACTGCATTGAATCTTTCATCTAAGGTACTAAGGTCAAGTCTTTGTAATACTAGAAGAACTACAAAATCATACTTTTTACTAAATGTACATGTACAGAAACTTTCCTCAGATACTTGAAGATATACATACTATTCAGGATACTGAGTACACTGGGGACTTGAGTGAGGAGCAGTGTCTGTGAGCACTTACTATTTAGGATAATGAGTACACTGGGGACTTGAGTGAGGAGCAGTCTCTGTGAGTACTTAAAATTTAGTTTACTGAGTACACTGGGGACTTGAGTGAGGAGCAGTCCCTGTTAGTACCTACTATTTAGGATACTGAGTAAACTGGGGACTTTAATAAGGAGCAGTGTCTGTGAGCACTTACTATTTAGAATACTGAGTACATTTGGAACTTGAGTGAGGGGCGGTTTCTGTGAGCACTTACTATTAAGGATACTGAGTACACTGGGGACTTGAGCAAGGAGCAGCCTCTATGAGCACTTACTATTTAGGATACTGAGTACACCGGGGACTTGAGTAAGGATCAGTCTCTATGAGAACTTACTATTTAGGATACTGAGTACACTGGGGACTTGAGTAAGGAGCAGTCTCTATGAGTACTTACTATTTAGGATACTGAGTACACTGGGGATTTGAGTAAGGAGCAGTCTCTATGAGTACTTACTATTATGGATATGAGTACACTGGGGACCTGAGTAAGGAGCAGTCTCTATGAGTACTTACTAATTAGGATACTGAGTACACTGGGGACTTGAGTAAGGATCAGTCTCTGTGAGTACTTACTATTTAGGATAATGAGTACACTCGGGACTTGAGTGAGGAGTAGTCTCTGTGAGTACTTATAATTTAGGATACTGAGTACACTGGATACTTGAGTAAGGATCAGTCTCTATGAGTACTTACTATTTAGGATACTGAGTACTCTGGGGACTTGAGTAAGGAGCAGTCTCTATGAGTACTTACTATTTAGGATACCGAGTACACTGGGGACTTGAGTTAGGAGCAGTCTCTATGAGTAATTACTATTTAGGATACTGAGTACACTGGGGACTTGAGTAAGGATCAGTCTCTGTGAGTACTTACTATTTAGGATAATGAGTACACTCGGGACTTGAGTGAGGAGTAGTCTCTGCGAGTACTTATAATTTAGGATACTGAGTACACTGGATACTTGAGTAAGGATCAGTCTCTATGAGTACTTACTTTTTAGGATACTGAGTACACTGGGGTCTTGAGTAAGGATCAGTCTCTATGAGTACTTACTATTTAGGATACTGAGTAAACTGGGGACTTGAGTAAGGATCAGTCTCTATGAGTACTTACTATTCAGGATACTGAGTACACTGGGAACTTGAGGAAGGACCAGTCTCTATGAGGACTTACTATTTAGGATACTGAGTACACTGGGGACTTGAGTAAAGATCAGTCTCTATGAGTACTTACTACAGAGGACTCCTGTTAATCTGATAGTCAATTTGTCGGAAGATCATTATCAGATTAAGAGGAGTATCAGATTATCAGGAGTTTGAAATTCCATTGAAATATTATACAAATATGGACTTGGTCGAGGTCATTATGTCATTATAATGACCCGATGAGATTTGTAATATTGACCGAGGCCGAAGGCCGAGGTCAATATTACAAATCTCATCGGGTCATTATAATGACATAATGACCGAGGCCAAGTCCTTATTTGTTATATTATATAACGAATTGTAAGACTGCATATGGTTAAAATAATGATTCAAATCAATATGAACACGTAATTGTTTAATTAAGTACTTAATAATTAATTGCACTTTTTGTGAAAAGTGTATGCAAACTTTTAAAATTGAACAAAATAACTATCTTAATTGTTATCGTAGATACTGAAATCAGGACAAATACCGCACCGAGTCATTATCTTCCGTCAGCGGTCATTATCGTAAAAAATAATGACTCGCGCTCCAGCCAATCAGAATCGACGTTACATCCTGGTTATATAATATAATAAAATAATCCTCTTAATTGTACAAGAATGTATCTCAGACTTTATTATATGCAATAATCTAATGATATAAATACTTTCAAGCCATTTTGAATAGTTTTAAAGGTAAAAATATCAATTTCAAGGAATTTGATATGATAATCCATTGAACATGATGTTAATATCATAAGAAAAATATCATAGTTGATGGAAAATCTTATCAGATTAAGAGGAGTTCTTAAGATTTTTGATAATTTTTATCAGATTATGAGGAGTAAATTTACATTGATTATATAGGAAATGGTTTTGTGTTTTGAAATCATATCAGATTAAGAGGAGTATCAGATTATCAGGTATCAGATTAAGTGGAGTCCTCTGTATTATGGATACTGAGTACAATGGGGACTTGACTTAGGAGCAGTCTCTATGAGTACTTACTATTTAGAATAATGAGTACACTGGGGACTTGAGTAAGGACCAGTCTCTATGAGTACTTACTATTATGGATACTGAGTACACTGGGGACTTGAGTTAGGAGCAGTCTCTATCAGTACTTACTATTTAGGATACTGAGTAAACTGGGGACTTGAGTAAGGATCAGTCTCTATGAGTACTTACTATTTAGGATACTGAGTACACTGGGGACTTGAGTAAGGAGCAGTCTCTATGCGTGCTTACTATTTAGGATACTGAGTACACTGGGGACTTGAGTGAGGAGTAGTCTCTGTGAGCACTTACTATTATGGATACTGAGTACACTGGGGACTTGAGTTAGGAGCAGTCTCTATGAGTACTTACTATTTAGGATACTGAGTACACTGGGGACTTGAGTAAGGACCAGTCTCTGTGAGTACTTACTATTATTGATACTGAGTACACTGGGGACTTGAGTTAGGAGCGGTCTCTATGAGTACTTACTATTTAGGATACTGAGAACACTGGGGACTTGAGTAAGGACCAGTCTCTGTGAGTACTTACTATTATGGATACTGAGTACACTGGGGACTTGAGTTAGGAGCAGTCTCTATGAGTACTTACTATTTAGGATACTGAGTACACTGGGGACTTGAGTAAGGAGCAGTCTCTATGAGTACTTACTATTCAGGATACTGAGTACACTGGGAACTTGATTTAGGACCAGTCTCTATGAGTACTTACTATTTAGGATACTGAGTACACTGGGGACTTGAGTAAGGATCAGTCTCTATGAGTACTTACTATTATGGATACTGAGTACACTGGGGACTTGACTTAGGAGCAGTCTCTATGAGTACTTACTATTTAGGATAATGAGTACACTGGGGACTTGAGTAAGGACCAGTCTCTATGAGTACTTACTATTATGGATACTGAGTACACTGGGGACTTGAGTTAGGAGCAGTCTCTATGAGCACTTACTATTTAGGATACTGAGTACACTGGGGACTTGAGTAAGGACCAGTCTCTATGAGTACTTACTATTTAGGATACTGAGTAAACTGGGGACTTGAGTAAGGATCAGTCTCTATGAGTTCTTACTATTTAGGATACAGAGTACACTGGGGACTTGAGTAAGGCGCAGTCTCTATGCGTGCTTACTATTTAGGATACTGAGTACACTGGGGACTTGAGTGAGGAGTAGTCTCTGTGAGCACTTACTATTATGGATACTGAGTACACTGGGGACTTGAGTTAGGAGCAGTCTCTATGAGTACTTACTATTTAGGATACTGAGTACACTGGGGACTTGAGTAAGGACCAGTCTCTGTGAGTACTTACTATTATGGATACTGAGTACACTGGGGACTTGAGTTAGGAGCGGTCTCTATGAGTACTTACTATTTAGGATACTGAGAACACTGGGGACTTGAGTAAGGACCAGTCTCTGTGAGTACTTACTATTATGGATACTGAGTACACTGGGGACTTGAGTTAGGAGCAGTCTCTATGAGTACTTACTATTTAGGATACTGAGTACACTGGGGACTTGAGTTAGGAGCAGTCTCTGTAGCTCCTCTTTGCGAGCCATGCTGAGGTCCTCACGAGGAGCAGCTAACTCTTCTGAAGCCGTGTGTAACAGGAGGATCCCCAGGATTACTGTTTCACTCTGACTTGATAACTAAGACAGAGAAACAGACATGACTCCATTGATTACAAAAAGGGGGTCTAAAATTATGTTTTTCAAAAGCAGATACCCCACAAAACTGAATTTTGGATCAAATTCAATGTTACAGTTGATATATGTACGGTATTATGTAAATCAGAATTCTGGTTTCAAGCAGAAAAAAATTATGTCTGGATTAAAGAAAACTAACAAGAGCCTTTTTCATGTGTATGTTGTATTTATTAATCTTGTATTTCCAGAATTTCATTGCCTTACATTTGATTCACTTGAAATCATATCAGATATTTGTGGTTCAATGAACAAACCTGTAGAATACTTGAGAAGAAGTCTGGATAGAAATGTGGCCAGTCGATACGACCAATGTCCACCACAAGCTTGACAAGTTTGTTACGTATATAGGACGGTACATGATCGTGGTGCTCCAACAGGAAGCGGTTCAGAGTAGATCTAATTTCCAGTTTATCCTGACTAGGGAATCCTAACCACTGTCTGTTTATCAAATTCTATTCAGACAAGTGAAGAAAAAGAAACATAAGATATTAAGTTCAGTCATTGCAAAATATTCAACAGAAAAACAGGAGAATTATTGCTAAGAATGGCATGGTCTGATAGGCAATGCTATATTTCACAGCAAAATCTTTTGGGGGAAAATGTAATCAAGTACACAAGGTCTGAAGTCATTACAGCAAATTAAAGTTCTGATTACATTGAGAATCTGCATATGAAATATCCAATTGGATGAAAAAGACTACTGCAATAAAGTAAAAAGTAGGTCAAACTTCAAGGTCAAGGTCACTAATTCAAAAGTCATAGTAATAAACCTTTGTATTATTGTGTACAAATGTATTTACATGTACCTCAGTTTCTGTCATGCAGTACATCATCACATATTCATTCTGTGTGTTGGCAAGATAATACAAACAATGTTTCCATGCATCTCTAGTTTGGCTGAAATTTTGTAGTATCGACTCTATAAATAAAGAAAAAGTCACTCAAACATTTTTTACCTCATACATGGGATATGAAGCATCCTTACCGTAACAAAACAAAGTTTGAAATATCATTCAAAAAAAGATAATACAATTTTTGCTTATGAAATAGGTCTGCAAAAATAGTACATGGTAAAATACATGGGGTCCCTGTAAAGTGCGAAACGAAACAAAAACGAAACGAAACGAAACGGAACAAATTGAAACGAAACGAAACAAATCGAAACGAAACGAAACAGATCGAAACAAAACGAAACGAAACAGATCGAAACGAAACGAAACAGATCGAAACGAAACGAAACAAAACATAAAACTTAAAGAAAATGAGAAAAAGAGGAACTATATAGAAGTCTCTGACGAGACTGAAGCTCTCCTGGTTGTTTTATCAAATTCTGCTAAGTGACACAACTATTTTCGAAGACCTAAGGATTAGGGGCTAAAAAGTATATTAGATGAGCAAGCATTAAACATTAGGTGTAAGTCTAAACATAATGCAAAAAAACTTTTTATCACTCATACTTTCTACGGAATGGTGTTCAGAAGATTTGTATTGTAGAAAATGACCACATCCATTTTCCAAGACCCTGGAGGTCAGGGGCTAAAACTAATTATCAAGTGGATAATCAAACCACATACCCTTTACATATGTATTATGCAAAAAGAATTTACACTCTATCAATCATGCACTCTGAGTATTGGTGTTCACAAGAATGCATAAAATACATGTATATGATATATATAAGAAAAAATGACCACACCCATTTTCTAAAACCCTGGGGGTCAGGGGCTCAAACAAAATATCAGGTGCACAACTAGACCATAGACCAATCATGTTACAAAAAGAATTAACTTTTCATCACTAACAGTTTCAGAGGACTTGAAACCACAAGAAATGTTTAACGGACAGACGGACGGACGCCGGACACAGGGCGATCGCATAAGCTCGACTGGTCATAGACCAGTAGAGCTAAAAATCGCCGAGAACGAATATTTCAAGACAAGATCAGCATATAATATTGCCTAATCCAAGAGTTCTACATTTGTAACTAGTGCCGAGAGGGTTTCTTGAAAGAGTCAAAGTTGACAATTAAAGAAAGTAAATGTCAAATGCCATTCATGTATTTAAGAGGAAGAAAAGGGAGGGGATAGAAAACCACGCTATGACACCGTAATGAGATCATAAAACGGGATGGGGCACATTTCAGGAAAAAAATCTTATTCTTTTTCAAACGAAATGTGCCCCCCCCCCCCCCCCAGGGTTTTCATTGTTACCATTTTTCTGATACAATTTTCATATACACATAACGGAACAGCTCCGTTTCCTCTGCGCTAGACTCCTCCCTGCTAAGAATATTTGTCCGTCTATGACGAGGTTATTTATCCCATTCACTCTCCTTTAAAATGCAATTGTGCATATACTTTAATCGTCAACTTTGATTCTTTAAACCAGAAGTCTCTGATGAGACTGAAGCTCTCCTGGTTGATTTGTACATATACACTCAAGAGAATGAATGCTGGACTTCACCTTGCCTAATGCCACTTTTTTCATCAACCCAATATATTTCTGTATCCCCCCTGTAAAACACTCTATAACGAATTTATCCCGCTGAATCGCTTTTGGTTTGTGTATGTTACGTCAACATATTCTAAAGCATTTTGGTGACATCAAAAGCATAAAGCATCTTAGTAGAAGCAGGATATCAAAATAATATTCTGTTAGTAAAATAATACAACATAATATTTGGTTCTTCTCGACCAATCAGATTGCAAGAAATTTGCCAGAGGCAGGATAAAGGTGTATCAAGTTTTTTTTTAATAGAACCAACAACCACATGCCAATGCATATCCATCAATTCCTAATTAATTTTTTTCATCAAAATTCAGAGCAAAATTTTTTTTTTGAAAAAAAACGGAGTCCCCCCCCCTCCCCCCAAGAATATCAAATGGACCGTGCCTTAGATTTCTCTAGAATGTGAGAGAATTACTAAAAACGTGTATATACAACATGTATAACATACCATATGTATAAAAACTAAAATAAGATGCTTTTATTTTTCAAAAAATGTGGGTCAAAGGTCAGTGATGGGGTCAAAGGTTAAAAATTTGGCTCCAAAAGATGAGCCTTCTCAAGGTTCATAGACATGCAATATATGACAGCTCTATTATCTTATACCCTTTCATCAGAATTTAGTTGAATGGAATGATATACTGACAGTCGGATGGATAGACAAACAGATGAACAGACAGACCTACCACTATATGCCCTTTTATAAAATTAAGACTAAAGGCATAAATAACCTCTCATTTGAGCTGAAATAGTATTGCATAGGATACTCTATTATAAGAGATATTTCCTTCTTTCTTATACTGACCAGTGAAAATACTTAGATCAAGTAATCAGGCAGTTTCAGATTGAAATTAAATATAATAGGACATGTGGCCTACCGAGTGAAATTTTAAAAGTATCGGCCATTTTGTTCTAAAACCTAAAAAGGTTTTAGGCTATTTATTTAGTAAATGTAAAACAATGTAAATAGAATATTGAACGAAGAACATGAACTTTTAGGGCGAATGTGGTATTAATGTAGACAGAAGCTAATTATTAAAATATAATACAAAATATTTTTACATACCGGTATGAAATATTTGATCCTCTATAGAAAACATTTCTACCATATATCCCAGTTCAGAAAAATATTTCAAAATCTGCATGAGCATGATGAGGTTGAAATGATGTTTTTGATTGGTCAAATTTTAAAAGGACAAAATGACTCGAGGTCCAATTGACAAAAAGGCCTGAAACATTAGTTTATTACCATTAATTTATGGCAGGAACAGGTATCGTACCCAGATAGCTCAGTTGGTAAGAGCGTCTGCCCAGATAGCAGAAGGTCTCGGGTTCAATTCACGGTTCGGTCACATCTTTTCCTCTCCTGTTACAGAATTGGCACCAAACTAAATGACTCAAGGTTAAGTGGAGTTTTGTGTGAGGTTTCCAGTGCATGGAAACCTGAAAAATTGGTAGAGAGGAGTGTGGCAGGAACGGGCATCGTGCCCAGATAGCTCAGTTGGTAAGAGCCTCTGCCTTGATAGCAGAAGATCTCGGGTTCGATTCCCGGTACAGTCACATCTCTCCCTCTCCTGTTACAAATTCAACTTCTATAACTTACACAAGCACCTTTCATTTGGCAATGTGAAGGATGCATTATTGCTATTTTATTTGATAAAATGATCAATCTTTGTGATTCTGGTGTTTCCATTTATCAGAAAGCACAGCTCAAGTCCGTGATCACTTTAAGGACATTCTACTCTTGCAACAAAAAGTCTCACTACTCTCTCTAAAAATCTTACACCTTAAACAATTAAAAAATAAGTAAGAAATACATGCATTTTGATTGTTTGTTATCTTTCTTGCACAGTATAAACATAATAGAAAAGATTTTGAAGTTGATTGATTGATCAGAGGAAATTCCGAAACTATCCCCTAGCGTTTCTATAGAATTGAAGATAAAATCCTGGGTCAGGCCCCAAATAAAATATGAGAAAAACTAAATTTCAGACACATCTATGATAATATTGTCAAATGGCAATAAAGGAAAATTTTGGTAGAAGTTTTCCTGGGTTGAAATATTTTTGTATGAGTCGGCTTTTACAAATGTTCTTTTTTAGTATTTTATTTTAATTTTTTTAAATTTGATTAACACATAGTAGATATGCCAATAAGGCATCTCTTGTTATATTATCTTCTATTAAAACATGTGTCACTTGCTTTAATGTAAACATTATGAAAAATTTTATCAAACCACACAGTTTTACATCCCATTGGGGTTGGTACTCCAAGCAGTGGAGGAATTTATAAGAAGAAAGAAAGATGTAAGAGTTACCTCCCACCTCTCCCCCCCCCCCTCCCCCCAAAAAAGCTTACATAAGCACAATATTCCTTTCATTTGGCAATGTGAAGGATGCATTATTGCTATTTTATTTGATAAAATGATCAGTCTTTGTGATTCTGGTGTTCCCATTTAACAGAAAGCACAGCTCAAGTCTGTGATCACTTAGGACATTCTAGTTACCTCCCCCCTCTCCCCCCCCCCCCCCCCAAAAAAAAGCTTACACATTAAGCACAATATTCCTTTCATTTGGCTATGTGAAGGATGCATTATTGCTATTTTATTTGATAAAATGATCAATCTTTGTGATTCTGGTGTTCCCATTTAACAGAAAGCACAGCTCAAGTCTGTGATCACTTAGGCCATTCTAGTTACCTCCCCCCTCTCCCCCCCCCTCAAAAAAAAAACTTACACAAGCACAATATTCCTTTCATTTGGCAATGTGAAGGATGCATTATTGCTATTTTATTTGATAAAATGATCAATCTTTGTGATTCTGGTGATCCCATTTAACAGAAAGCACAGCTCAAGTCTGTGATCACTTCGGACATTCTACTCTAGCAACAAAAATTCTCAGTACTCTCCCCAAAAATCTTACACCTTAAACATGTTAAACAAATAAAAAATAAGTGAGAAATACATGCATTTTGACTATTTGATATCTTTCTTGCACTGTATAAACATAATAGAAAAGATTTTCATGTTGATTGATCGATCAGAGGAAATTCCGAAACTATCCCCTAGCGTTTCTATAGAATTGAAGATAAAATCCTGGGTCAGGTCCCAAATTAAATATGAGAAAAACTAGATTACAGACTCATCTTTGATAATATTGTAAAATTGCAATATCTTTGTTTATTTATAGTTTCTGTCACTTATGTACTCTAAATGCATGTAGATAGGGTAAGAGAAAATAGCCATATACCCATTTTCCAGAATCCTAGGGAACAGGGACTGAAGTAAAATACTGTAATGACATCTAAACTGCAAACCGATAATATTTTGGAATAAATCGATTAACTATTATCCATAAATTCTGGGAAATTAGCTATCATGAGATCACATGTAGTTTAATAGAGAGAAAACAACCACACCCATTTTCTAAGACCCTTGGGGTCAGAGACTCAAACAAAATATGAGGTGGACAACGAGATTACAGACCCATCATATTGCATAAAGAATTTAGTCTCCATTATTTATAGTGTCAGCGCTGTAAGCATAAGATTATATTGAATTATATAAAAGAAAATGGCCACACCCTTTTCTAAGACCCTGGGGGTCATTGGCTCAAACAAAATATCAGGTGCACAACTAGACTACAGACCCATCATATTGCAAAAAGAATTGTGTCTCTATCATTTATAGTGATAGAAGAGCTATCCGGACAAAATTACATAGAATTTAATGACCACGCCCATTTTCTAAGACCCTGGGAGTCAGGGACTGAAACTGAATGTCAGGTGCACAACTAGACCATGGACCAAGTAAAATACAAAAAGAATTAAGTTTCTATCTCTAATAGTTTCAGAGGAGTTGTCCGGACAAGAATTGTTTACGGACAGACGGACAGACAGACAGACGGACAGACGGACAGACGGACAGACGGACAGACGGACGGACGCCGGACGAAGGGTGATCGCATAAGCTCGACTGGTCTGAGACCAGTAGAGCTAAAAAACCTCCAGCCACAAGAACTAACGGTTGAAGGCAATAATGAGGGGGTGGACAGGGACAAAGGGAGGGGAGAGAAAGGGGGCTGGAGGAGGGAAGAAGGGGGCGAGAGGAGGGACAGATGATTGGGAGGGTAACAGTAAACCCCCCCCCCCCCAAAAAAAAAGAAGGAAATTACTTTTTATGAATATAAATAATCTAGCACTTATGCGTTCATGTACATAATCTCAATTTTAAAAATTGCCACGAAATTCATCTATATATACCTTAAAAAAAAATTTCCCGATCGCTTCGCTCGCCGCAATTTTCAATTCATTTTTCAAATACTTCAGGCTCGCTTCGCTCACCTTAGTTTTTCATCTAAAGAGGTCGATTTCCTTTTTCAAGGTTTATAAAAGGAAATAACCCAAATAACTTCACTATTGCACCAATTTACACTTTAAAGTTTAAACATTTGTCTTGACCACCCAAAGCCCCCCTACCCCCACGGGGAGGGGGCGGCAGGAGGAGAGTGGTACCCCCTGACCCTTCAATAAGATCTTGTCTTGAAATATTCGTTCTCGGCGATTTTTACTCTTTTTCTCATTTTCTTTAAGTTTTATGTTTTGTTTCGTTTCGTTTCGATCTGTTTCGTTTCGTTTCGATCTGTTTCGTTTCGTTTTGTTTCGTTTCGATCTGTTTCGTTTCGTTTCGATTTGTTTCGTTTCGTTTCGATTTGTTTCGTTTCGTTTCGATTTGTTTCGTTTCGTTTCGTTTCGTTTTTGTTTCGTTTCGCACTTTACAGGTACCCAAATACATGTACTACACTTATACATGTACATGTAAATTCAGGGAATTCGTTTGAAGCCCACTTAGAACTTTTAATAATGCTTGTAACTTTTATTGTTATATATGACTTGTAAAATGATCACATTTTAATCAGATAGTGGGTTATTTTACCAATTTCCTTCTTCCGCTCATTTGAAGTATGTCCTTCAAAAAATTCCGTCATCAGACCCTCTAGGGCTCTCAGTGATGCCACATCAGATGCCTGTAAAAACAATTGAAATAATATGCATGAAAATGTTATTTATGCAAGCAAAAAACTCCATCAATTAAAAAACTTGTTTGTGAAACGCAAATGCCCCCGTTGGCGTCTTTGTCAGTAAAACAGCTGAAAAGTAGTTCGCATTTTGAAGTCAAGGTCACAAGTTCAAATTTGGTATCAATGGAGAGGCCTTGCCACAAGAAATTCATATGTGAAATATGAAAGCCCTATCACTTAGTATTCAAAAGTTAGGCCATTTCTTGTTTTTATTCTGTTTTGCGTCCTTTTGAAATTGAGAAACCTACCAGCCAGCCAGGGAGAAAAACAAACAAGCATAGAAAACAAAGTTGCAATTTCATATAAAGTGACTATGTGAAATCATACAGAAACTGTTTTCATTTGGTTATTGACAGAT
Organism: Pinctada fucata; assembly: GCA_028142955.1. NCBI lineage: Eukaryota > Metazoa > Mollusca > Bivalvia > Pterioida > Pteriidae > Pinctada > Pinctada fucata. The sequence continues at coordinate 1,994,477 of AP027103.1, forward strand.
TTTAGACAACAAATGAATGATAAATAATGCAATGTCTTAGATTATAGCAGTACTTATACATTTTTACATGAAATACAAAAACTGAACAATTCCTCTTTAATATCGTGTAGAAAATGCATTTGATTTGCAAAAGATTTAATTATTTTAATTTTGTTTTGTTTTATGACTTTTGGCACAAAACCTACCAGCACGAGGACGCAAAACAGAAAATAAGAAAGAAATGGCCTTATGGCATTAGTTTAGATTGATTTTCCCAACATAAATCCACCAATATATCGTCTACATGGGATACGACAGACAAATCGCGACTTCTAACAATTAAAATGATATATTTTGTTATAAAAACAACAACAAGTAGACGATATATTGCTGGATTTATGTTGGGAAAATCAATGTCGAGAATTTTTCAATTTTTCTTTCCTTACTTAAAGTATGACAATATGTTGCCAAATTTGACAACGTTGCCGAATTTGGAGTTAAATTTCCTGAACTGGTACAGACTGATAGTAAATATCTGATGAATTTGGCAAAATCGTTTAAAATGAAAGTAGTTAGCAGGGTTGAACATAAGGATTTTGAAACCAGTTGTCCGGGGGGCAACCTAAATATGAAATTAAGCTGCCCCCCAGAAAATTTACTTGCCTGTCAGTTTTTCTTCTAATTTTTGTATATTTTTATATGGCAACCTCTATCAACTACAGTATATGTATGTTCAATTTTATCCAGCGAAGCTCGCCCTTATGGTAACGTGTATACACATATCTTATTGAGAAAATATGCTGAATCAAAGAATGAGAATGTACTACTATGCTTTCAAAAACTTTCGTCCCCTCTCAGACAGAGTTGCTGCGGAGATGCTGGATATTGCCATTAAAAATTTTTTTTTGACTCCCTCTTTTAATAATATGAAGATGTGTTACAGCTTGGTCCTACATGTATAACAATGAGGTCCACCCCACCCCCACTGTCTGAGTGTGGAACTAATAAGTACATGTAGTAATGTTCTACAGGTTGGGTAGGGGCTGTCTCAACATCGGTGACCTACTCTAGATCCACATGCTTATCCTGTATCATTATGTTTCCAGCACCATGGATTGCACCTATTCAATGCCCCCCAGAAAATTGAAAATTTGGGACGTATACATTTAAGCAAATACAACGATAATTTCATACGAACGTAAAATAAACATGTAGATCAGAACTAGTATGCTGATACCACTACCTTTCCTATACACTCAATTTAAAATGTAAGCTAAGACCAATTTTTGACCGAGGCTTTTTTTATAGGAGGGGGGGGGGGATCGAGGGAGAGGGGTAGGATCGCTACGTTTTTCTGGTAGAGGGAATGAGGTTGTAAAAAAAAAAAAAAATCCTGAAAACGTTAGTTTTTTACCTGGATGAAAAAAACATGCATAATAAAAATCAATAAGAAACCGAGTAGGTCAACACAAGTCGCACAATTTAATGGGTGGCTGCAGGCAACATGTATCATACGCAGACCATACATAGCAGTTACCAAATCCGAGCGGAGGCCGTACGGACCTACAGGTAACACACTGACCAAGTTCGTACGGATCCCCAAAAGTTTGTCCACGTTTTTGCAAGAATTAAGACATCGCGTACTTATAAGTTGGGACCATGCGTCCAGTCGACATTAATATAGACGTTATAATACAGTGTAGATTTGCGTACCTGTGTTACTAAGACCGACTAGGAAAACAACTTGCCCCACGGGCTAGCTGAATTCAGAAATGACTTGCCCGACCAATTTTTGATACGGCACGGGCAATCGGACAACCCCTTATGTTCAACCCTGAGTTAGCACTGATATAAACGAAATCAGTAAATAAGCCTAATGAAAATTCTGATCAGGATGTGGGCAAGGGAGATGAGAAAGTGTTAATTCACATTTCAGCTGGAATTATTGCAAAAGTTGAAAATTCCCTACCATTCTCTTAGTTGGACCACCTTTAAAAATTGTTTCAATATTGAAATGCGCTCAAAGTTTTATCAGGATTTCATCAAAACATCAAAACTTTTTCTGTCAGTCATGATGCTGAAATGATCAAAAGCAAGGTTAAATCCAAAGATGTTCCGAATTCATTTTATTCAAGTAAACTCTTCACCTAAACCTAAAAGTCAGACGAAATAATTCAAGCGTCAAGTTGACATTGAGTCTCACGTTGTTTGAGAAAAAAGAAATCAAAGTTTGACATAAATGACCTTTAATTTATCGATTACAGTACGATTTTCCTTGTAAACATGACCACAGAACCAAAAATAATTGATCTGTCAGACGCTGGACCAATTAAGGCCATCGAGGATGAAGAGGATGATGATGTAAGTGAAAATTTAAGGGGTCAGGGGAGTGAAGTAGTTTGCAGGTGCACGGTCCGGCCGTCCGGGAGATAGTCAGACTCGTTGCCGAGTGAGCTAAAGGGACATCTTGATAGTGCAGTCTTAGAACTTGTACCGAACTATTGGTGCCTGAAACTACCGGAAGCCATAATTTCAATGGAAATTGAGGAGCTTCTTTACTTTTTGTCTAAGCGCTTAGGCAAAAAGTAAAGAAGCTCCTCAGTTTCCATTGAAATTACGGAAGCTGCTACACCCTTCCCCCCTTCTGTTGATGGCCATTGGTATACTCTGCTGTTTGGCCACTCTCCAACCCCTGGCAGTGTTCTGCCTCCGCTCCTGCAGATCGAGCTGTCCCACACACACCAATTGTTCACCTTGTCGCCAATGAAGTATAAGTTTGCAGGTACACGGTCCGGGAGTCGAACCCTGGCCGTCCCAGAGATAGTCAGGCTCTTTGCCGAGTGAGCTAAAGGGACATCCTGATAGCTCAGTCTTAGAACTTGTACTGAACTATCGGTGCCTGCAACTACCGGAAGCCACTACAAGAGTAAGGAAAACATTCAGCTCTTGGCATGCATTACCTGCTTTAAGATCTAACAACCGTCCATACAAGCACCATCTACTCAACCAATGATGTGACACTTTGCAAAACGCAAATGTTTCTTTACGTAAATATTGCTGTATTTGCAGCTCACTTCAGAAATCGGGCCTTTGTTCAGTTTAGGGGACTGGGACTATATAGGCATAAAAAGACAATTTTAAGTCGAAATTTTCAACCAGAATTTTTTTCAGAGAATAAAGTATTTCCTACTGTTTTCATTGTGTTGCGTTTTTCATTTGTACTGAGGATTATAATCATTATTTTTACCCTTTAAAATTGTTCTTGATTGTCCTTAGGATATCACAGCTTTAAGGACAAAATAAATGAACATTTTTAAGATGTATTTCTTTTCTGTAACTAAAGGAACAATAAATCACTATTTTAACACACTTTTATCGGGGGCTACCGCCCCCAAACCCCCGTTAAAGACACTCAAACGCCGCTTGGCTTTGTACATTTTTCCCTTTCAAACTCGTCTTTGTAGTTGTCACTGTTGATTCACTGATTTTCCGTACAAAATGACAATTGTATGACGTAAAAGTAATTGTTAAAATTCAGTATCATTGTTTCCATACGAAAATCGCATTGTGACGTCGGGATTTCCGCGCGAAATGACGGTCAAATTCAAAACAAAATGGCAACATTTTTACATTGAGTTATAGTGTACAACCCCCAATTTTCCCTATCTTATAAAAACCCTACCTCTTTTTGGAGGGTCTACGATGCATTTAGACACTTGGATATAGGAACGGTAATAAGGTAGCATTATTTTTACCCTTTAAAATCATCTCTTTTTTTGCCTATATACCGGTAGTCCTAGTCCCCTAAACTGAACAAAGGCCAGAAATTTGAAAATCACGTTTTTGTCAACTTATTCTCAATTTTTTTTGACAGATGCACACCATTTGATAGATTTAGTTCTTTTGTAACTTTTGATATAATTTTGATACTCACATATGCAAGAATTTCTGAATTATAGCCAGAAACCCATTTTAGATACAATGTTTTCTATGTTAATTTTGCCATAACGTTTAACAGTAAGCCCTACATGTATGCATTATGTTGCCGATTTCGTAGCAGAATTAACACTGAAAACACTACATCATGATGCCCTGATTTCTGGTTCTGGTAAATACATAGAAGCACAAAAGTCAAACGAGCGCAGTGCTTTAAATACCAGTCAGGAGTCCAACTTGTACTACATGTAGTTATAACTTATACAAGTAACTGATTTTAAGCATGTAACAGTATAAAACCAAACATCTTATCTGAGCATTTTTCTTATGAACTCAGCATTTGTAACTTTATGGATAATTAATTGGACAACCACCTGGTATACCTCACTATCCAGCGCATGCTTTGGGAGTCTAGTGTAAGGCCCTCAAAAATTGGGTCCTCTTGGGGATATTCCTGTCATTTAATAAATCCTACTAAACTAAGCAATAGACAAGCTACTTCACCAGAAAATTAGGTCAGATAAATAGTTAAGTGCTAGATGCATCTTCTGAATGTGAATTGTAAGAATAAATCACAAAACTTTAAATGCATAGCAACTTGTTAAAGTTATTATTGTGATTCTAAAGGAAATCTGCTTTTTATTAGCTCACCTCGACGAAGTTGAGTGAGCTTATGCTATACCCCCGCGCGTCCGCGTCCGGTTAAGAAGTTTGGGGTAGCTCAGTATTTGGCAAAGTACTGATGCTACAGTAACCAAACTTGCACAAGTGATTCATCTTTGGATGCTGAGGTGAACCCATGCATCGGATGCTGCATATGACCTACATTTTCCACTTGAGCGACTTGGTTAAGAAGTTTGGGGTAGCTCAGAGTTATTTGGTTAGGAAGTTTGGGGTAGCTCAGTATCAGACAAAGTACTGATGCTACAGTAACCAAACTTGCACATGTGATTCATCTTGGGATGCTGAGATGGACCCATGCATCTGATGCAGCATCTGACCTACTTTTTATGTTTGAGTGATTTTGCTTTTAAAAGCCAATATTGAGCAAAGTATAAGTGCTACATGTACCAAAGTTACTTATTGGATGTATCTTTGATCAAACTTTCATAAAGTGACCTTGACCTACTTTTTCCGCTTGAGTGATTTTGCCTTTAAAAGGCAGTATTGAGCAAAGTATAAGTGCTAAATGTACATGTACCAAAGTTGCTTATTGGATGTATCTTTGATCAAACTTTCATAAAATGACCTTGACCTACTTTTTCTGCTTGAATGATTTTGCTTTTACAAGCCAATATACATGTACTTTGAAATATGTTTGAATTGAATTTTGCTGCCACGAGGTGAGCTTCGTAATCTGTGATTACCTATGTTTTTTTGTACAATGTACTTGAAATAATCATAAAATCAAGTGACAAAACTTCATCTTCACATCCTTTCTCTTCCATTTTAGGACATTGAAGAGACTTTTACAGAAAGGCTAATAGGCTTAACAGAGATGTTCCCAGAATCTCTTAGAAACTTTATGGGTACTGTCACAACATATGCATGGAAGACTACGAAGTGGACGTATGGATTTTCTCAGAGTGCATTGTGGATAATGACCACTGCCGCTACGATAGCTGTACTGCCGGTTATGCTAGAGAATGAAAGATCACAAATGGTCGAGCAGCAGAAGCAGCAGGAAAGACAAGTCAGTATATACTGTCCTTCTTACTTATTATCAAATCTATATGCATGTGATTTTGAACATGTAAGAAGTATTATAGAACCATTTAGTAGGTCTAGGAAATTTTAAAGGTCAAGGTCAGAAATTTCTTTTCCATGAATGGCCATAAATTTGTTCTTGTCATTTATTAGTAGAATTTCAGAGAAGACCAAACATAAAGGTTTAACAACCAGAGAAGGTGAAGTTCACCCTAGAGGTTAAGGTCACACATCTAGGTCAAGTGAAACAATTGAAGTTTTACAATGTTTTTTTTTTTCTTTTCTTCTCCGCAGATTTTACTGGGTCCACATGCAGCAGTATCAGGTCAACAAGGAATGTTCCCAGGGATGATGCCTCAGTCCCCTCCTGGCATGGCACCACCCCCACCACCATCTTAACCTTGAACTTTAACCTGGAACGTTTAGTGTTTGAAGTTAGTTTCTCAGCATAGAAGTGTGAAAACAAGATTTTAACTAACATATGCTTAAAATTGTTTTATATCCATTGTTACATGAATGAGAGAGTAATGTGTATGTGAATATAGACGTTATTTGTATGTATTGAATGATTGTACCAGTACATGTGGTACAATGTTCATTGTAAGTTTGAAATAAAATACAAATCTGATTATTAAAAGTTGTATCAGTTGATTCATTCTTCACTGAAATACCTTAATGGAATGATAGAGGATTTAAGGATCGGATGTACATGTAGATCACGCCTGAATGAACTCCGATATCATTGTTGCAAGGAAGTCACACTCTTTATTACATAGTAATGAAAGTGAAGTATGTGAAGCAATAGAACTTCAGGAATTTCTGATCCAGGAGTGAACACATTTTGTAAGTTCTAAAATGGCCTTTCAAAAGTCTGCCTTAATATCCTGATCCATCTTACAAACTCAGTATTTTAAGCTCGCTCAAGTGAAAGTCAAAGAGAGCCCATTATAGCATGTTGTCCATGTCATCACATTTTTGACTTCACAAGGAAACAAGAACTCCAGGTCCTTCTTTAAGATGGTGTTACTTCATACATGTGTATCATTGCCAAAGAGCAAGGTAACAACATCCAAAACCTGAACTTCAGAAGTACTGCGACTATACTGCCCTCTGGACCTACCGGTACTCACATGTATCATTTACACAGCAAGAAAATCATATCTTCTCAATTGTTGGGAGACTTGATCCAAGCATTTCAGCCCAAAACCTGAAGTATCTGATATTACATAAGATGTTCTGGCTGCATTTCTAGGTCAGTAGCACAGTAAGAAAGGTACAGCTAATCAAGTATTCATGCTAACTTCCCATTTACAAGGTGTATAATGGTGTTGATAGCAACATCCAATTTACCTTTATGGTACCGTAGTGCTTTAAATGCTGTTTCAATATATGTCAAGTTTGACCTTGAACTTTAACCAAAAAATCTATAGTGATCCTACTTTGTAATAAGCAAGTTATCCTACTTTGTAATAAGCAACGCATATGTAAAATTTCATCACTGCAGGTCAAAAGCGTGGAAATGAAATGTGTGTCCATGAACAGACAAACTTGTTGAAACCAGTATATCCCCTCAACCTCCTTGGTTTGGAGTATAAATATCTGCCAATTAATCTTCAGCTCTGGTGAAGTAATAACAACACAATGATCTGTTAGATAAATAACTTTTGATTTGGTTTTCATATAGAACTTGTTATATCAAGCACACTTGTATACAAATATCATTAATACAAAAACTAAGTAAAATATTGGATAATATTTCCAGACTTGCAGAATTAATGTAATGCATACATTATCACAAAGTGTTTTAAACATTTCCATATATAATATATATGTGGCACAATGATCAAGAAATAAATAAATGATAAAGATCTCACAACTCTGATAAATGAAAGACTCAATCTTTCTTCATATGGTTGGCATTCTTCTACTCTATACATAAAGTATAATGCATAGGTCTTACCTTTCAAATTCATAGTGATGCAAATTTACATCTTCAAAACATAAGGTTCACCAGTTTCCCAAAGTTCCATCACCCAGAATCAGTAAGAGCACAGCTCTTTGGTTCATATACATATATATTACTTATCTCTAAGAAATCAAGCTGTTACACTTTTGTCTTGAAACTACTAGTAAAGTTCTGTCACAATTTTTATCTACTTAAAAAGTTTTACAGCTAAACTATGGAAGAATAACATTTTTATTTTGTAAATAAATGCTGCGTCAAGATAGATTGCACCAATGTCAAGACCTCTGTCCATCCAATAACGGAAGAAAAAAATTAGGAAAAACCACTGATTATCAAAGCAAAAATGACTGATGCATTTATATAGCAATAATTCACGTATAATATTTCTGATGCCATGAAATCTGTATATCAATGAATATGAAGAACATTTAACAAAAGAATTGTTTAATTTGACAACCTTCTTGTTCTTGCAATAAGAAATGATGCAGTAGCAGTGAGTAGATGAAGTAAGTACTTCATTTACAGGCGATTAACAGGCGACAAAAAATTCAGAAGAGCTGGTTTTGAGAGTAAACTTGTCACAAAAAATACACAACCAATTTTCTCTCTGTGATGGAAAAATCTGTTTCTACATACATATGAGGTAATAAAAATTTCTATAATTTTTACATTACATGTATATTGTGTGGAAAGTATTCAGACTAATAAAATATATAAAATGCACTTTGACGTTAGAAGCACATCAGTAAATATACAATGATTCTGCATAAAGAAATATGGTTTTAAATATGCATCTCGGCATTAACATTGATAAATAAATACTATTAATTTAGCCCGTCATAAATGGATATTGTCAACCTTAACGAACAACCAAAGTAACATATAATTCAACTATATAGAGTATGTAGTAATGTTATGTGAAATAAAGATACAAAAATCTGTTCCCCAACTTCATCTCATGTCATAATTAAAATATAACATACGAAAAATTCACAAGTATCACATTACATGTATAAAAATGATTTATCAAGAGTAACTCCACAAAAACCTTTTCTTTTGAAAAACTGAAATATAAGAAGTGTTATTTCTTGTTCACAAAATCAAAGTTCTGGATTTTCTGTTGCACTTCATAAATTCAATGTAAATTCATGTATTTAACTTGAAAAAATTAGTGACCTCATCAATGAACAACCTTGTACACATCACATATAGTTTATCATGCACTGAAACTTTTGGAAATAGCAATAATCTATATAGTTAATTTTATTTCATTAATATAGCATCAATGCCTTTTTTTTTTATTATAACTGTGTATTTCCGAGGACCTATACACTTTTCTTAACTCTAAGGCCTACATGAAGAATTGAAGGAATGTGGTTTAGGACGTTATCGCTTGCTGGGTTTGACATATTTACTACTGCTGCTCCCTATAGACTCTCTCTGTTGTCTGGTGCTTGATGCCGACGGTAATCTACCATCCATTACATACGGGATAGAAGGGCTGCTCTTTGACCTTTTCAGATCTGTAAATAAACATTATATACGTACGTATAGGTGGATGATATAAAATACATGTTTGTAATTGTATCTCTTTTCCAATGAGAGTAAAATAAAGATTTCTGATACAAAGTGAGAGAAAAAATATTTAAAGATCAGATTAAAATACATGTATATGGCAAGAATTTCAAAAGATGTTTATTTTCACATGATCTCCTCTGAACTTCATCTCTTTGATTTCAACATGTAAAACTGATTAATTCCCATTCTTGCACATCACCTTTTTATCCAATAAGTGAAAGAGCCCAACCCTCTTAGCAATATTTCGTTTCCTTTTTTTTTTTGGAAAGGGCATTATAGAGTTACATACCTTTAGCATCGATGTGTCTACGTTTGTGAGAATCCCGACTGTGATGCTCATCCTTTTTCGGTGATGCCTGAGGACTGGGACTTCTCGCTCGATGATGAAAAGATGGGGCTATAAAACAAAATTAACATTAAAAAAACAGCTTATCTACTTAAAAATGGGGGGGGGGGGGTTGCAATCCCCGAATAGATGAAATAAAATGACCAAACTATGGCCAAAAAAATTTAAGATTTCGTTTGACGGGCACCGCCGCATTGCCTAAAAAACCGCCGCATTTCCGATTTTTATCGCGTGTTTTACCATAATTTTAAAGTAGTCAATTGAACATCGTCGTGCTAATACAAATTGTTTGTTTACATATTCTTTACTTCACTAAATATATAAATTGTAAAGCTGTAACTCAATACTTGTTTACATAAAATAGTATTATTTACCCGAGCTGCCGTATTCAATTGTTGTTTGTACGGTAATCGCGACCACGCGTATATTCCATATCACGGACGAGGTAACGTAACGTTAAGGTATCCGTTGTACAATAGAGTCATTTTACATAGCGTTTTAATCATCTCCATTGTAAAGTACGGTAAATTTTATGCCCGGTAAGGTACTATAAACTATATATTTTCTGAAAGGTAATGATGCCCCGAGTACAGATATCAGACTCCCGGGTCTTAAAAATCAAAGGGGAAAAACTCTTGTACAACTTTGTCATTTTGCATAGGTTATATAGAGAAAATAGACAATTTAAATGCTTCATCAGTTATTCCCCTTTATTTTTCTGATCCCAAAATTATTATTTTTGAACAGTGGGCATCATAACCTTTCAGAAAATATATAGTTTATAGTACCTTACCAGGCATCGAAATATGCCCTATTGTACATCGGATACCTTAAATGATACTTGACTCTGTTGTGATAATCTGCAAGAGCATTATTCTTTATTAAATTATCTAATTTATTAGAAATTTTTGAAAACGTTTTTGTTTAGAACTCACAGTTTACGTCAGATTGATAAGCCGGGAACGCCGGTGACGGGATCGAGGGGAGGGGCAGAAATACTAAACGATCCTAATTTCGATTCGGATAAACTAGTCAACTAAACCCTAAGCACATCGCAGATACTTCAAAATTTCCGAGGGATAGAAATTCAAATTTGCAAACAACTTGCTCAAGTCCGACAATGAAAAGGGATGACGAATCTATCAGGATACCCTTGTGTAATCGTTGTTAAAATCAGACATGCTGTGATCGGGAAGGCAAACTTGCTCAATGGGACTATGGCACCTTCCACTTGGACTTAAATGGGCCATTCTCAAAAACAATGGGCCATCTTTCCTCACGAAAGGGCCATTTCAAAAATGATCAATTTTCGAAAAGCTATGCATATGCATGCATTATGCATCAGACGTTAGCACATTTTTTGTCGCGAGATTCCCAATTTGACCATTTCCAATGAATAATTTACAGTACATTTTTTGCATGGATCACAGAACAGCCAAGACCAAACTTTCAGTCACCTTTCCTGAATTATTTGTGTTCACGGATGGGCAGCTTCATTTTCAGCTTTGTTGATATTAGGGAAGACATTTTGTACAAATTTTATTACATCAATTTGTACCCATTGACTGACCACTTTTAAAAAATGACATGATAATTTTACGGACGAACGCATACACAAGTACCTTAACGTAGATAAGATACGTAAGTGGACGTTGGAGATTTAAATCTCAGGCGCAGATGTCGGAGAAAAATCAATATTGTATCAAAATAGCAAAGGACCTGTCATATGATACATACAATAAGTGTGACCAAATCACAGAATATCTAGCAAACTTCAGGTTTGGAAATGCAATAAGTATATTACAGGAAGACGTTGGGTGATCTTGTTATGGGTTATCTTGTTAATCAATGTACTAAACATTACCACTTAATACTATACTTAAGTTTTAATGTATTTTCAGCATCAAAACACTTGAATTAGAAATTTGGTTAAAGATAAATTACAAAAATGTGCATTCATCATATTTCACGTTTGCAAAAAAAAAAAAAAAAAAAAAAAAAACCTGCCTCCCTCACTTTTTTTTCTAAAAAAGTGCCCGTCAAACTAAACATTAATTTTGTATGGCCTATATAATACGGCTTTTTCGTACGGCATGGACAGGTACGACATTTTTACATACTGTTCTCGACTATGTTAAATACCTTTTTATTATACATATCAAATCAACCAAACACTTTCTTTCATTTTCAAGAACATTTGCTTTAGGCTATATAATTTATGTAATAAATGCCATGCAGCATCTTTCGACTATCGCTTTCATAAGCCTTACAGGCGATGATGTTTCCGACATCATTGAGAGCTAACATGAATTTACCCGTCAATACAATATGGAAAATATTTGGAGGGTTGCTCAGTACAATACGGCACATCCAGAGAACAATACTGTATTCTCATGGACCATCACACAATCATTTTCCACCAATTCTATTGGTTTAGAAATCTATATGTATAATAATATATTTCAACGTCCCCTTTTTTATTTGTCTGCCTATCACTGTAATTTGCTCTGCGTTTTTGGCTTCTCTGATTTTGTAACATGCCTTTAATTGCATTATAACATTTTTTTTATTTTTTTTCTTTTGAATGTAAGTTTTGTCACCCTAAGAAGAAGCTGTTGAGCTTCGAAAATTTGAGTTGTAAATTTATTTTAGTGTCGTGAGTCTCTACCACCATTTTTGTGTTGTGTATAATAATATAAGTATTATTGACAAGTACGTACTTCTACGTAAGGACCTATTAGTTTCTCTGGGACTGTCTTTTTGTGTCTCCTCCTGCTTCATTTTATTGTTGAGTTCGGAGTATTTCTTATACATCTGTAGATACTGAGTCATACTGTTTCTCTGCTCCTGAAATCAACAAATCATAACATTGTTATACTTTTATATCATACTATTATATATTATTATATTATATTACTAAATCTATCACTTGAGACAACAAACTGGGACTTGCAACACATTTACAATACAATGTATCACTTGTGTAACAATGACCTACCTCTGTAGCTCTCTCCAGATTATTTTCCAGATTCTTCACTTGTAATCTTAACTTCTGAAGCTCTGCATCTTTCACTCTAACCATGATCTGTTGTGTTCATAAAATAAAACACTCAATATCAATTATGTTATGAGTATTTTAATCTCAAAAGTAACCTACCAATCTCAAAACTAATATATTTCATTTTTCACAGAGTTCTTTTTGAAGAGATTTTTTACCATGATCTAGAACAACCTTTTTGATCGAACAAATGAATTCTGATGTTAATGCATTTTAAGATAGATACTAAACTAGGAAATAAGAAAATGTCCATGTTCATTTCTCTTGTCAAAAATATGATAATTCAATGTGCATCTGTAAATTTGTTACGAGGAATCTTTATCCTTACCTGTGCATCGTACAGTTCTTCCTCTATGGTAGCATTACCAGGTACAGTAGCCATGGTACGATTCTGAATGAAATCCTTTAGTTTACCAATCTCCTCATTCACCAACTTGTTGAGCTGCTCATTGCTACGAAAAGAAAGTTACAGTTTGATTTAAAGAAACTATGTTTCCTTCATTAAAAAAAGATCAGATAAGCTATAAATATGCTATTTAACTAGAATAAACAACAAATTGAAAAAAAAAATATATTTTGACGAATTCCAAGTTTAATCTGAAGGACCAACCTTTTGTTGAGATGTTGAATGTGCGAGTCATACTCCCGTCTGATCGATTCTACTTTGTCCTCCATCAGTTTATAGTCCTCACATTTACTATCGTAGTGCATCGTCACCTGCTTCAACTCATCTGACAGCTTCCCTACCTCAGCTCTAAAATAAATACAAAAACTTTTACTTCTTTCTTTTCGGTACGGGATAAGGTATAAATATATTACTTTTCCGAGGCAGCTCTACACATTTCTGAATTATAATTGTAAACACTAAATTGTTTAAATTCATATTCAGGATGCTGTGACTACATATTTTTGAGAAAGTTAAAAGTACCACTTTTTCAAATTCATCCACCTATTTATTAATTATAATTTTCATTTATTTATTTATTTTTCAATTCCAACTTACTCATGTCTATGCTTTATCTCATTCACATAGTCCTCAGTACACATAGTTTTGACAGCCTCTCTATATTTCGATTTCTCAACTTCTAAATCATCTTCATAAGCTTTTCTCATGGCATCCAGTGCTACAAAGAAAATTATGAATTTTAGAAATAGGAAACAACCATTCTTTATACACAATTTTTTTTTTTTGTATTTGAACCAAAACAAATAGACAGCAGTAATTCTCAGCAGACTAGCAATCAAATTTGCCTTGGTATATCACAGGCAAAAAAGCCATGCATGAAATTCATGCGATTTACCTTGCCCATGAATATCATGTGAAATTTATGCAATATCTGCATGAAATATCATGCGAAAATCACATATCTTTTAGCAAAATTTATGTGATATTCATGCATTTTATTTCCACATGTGTAAATCATGCAATTTCTCCTTAACGCATATATTTCATGCGATTTTATTTCTTATATGAAAAGTGCATGATATTCCTATAAAATTCATATGATTTTCATACGAATTTATTTCTTTATTTCGCACAATATGCATGTAGGATTCGCACAGTAATTTTCATGCAAATTTCGGACCTTTACATTTAGTCTCATCTACTCATGAAAATTTCACACGAATAATGTATGATTTTTGCACGAATATCATGCGAGGCATTTTTGACTGCGTAGAAATTTAACCTTCCAAAGTTCCTCTCAATATCCTCTATCTTAATATAAAATATGAAACCTCAAACTCAGAAACTTCTCATATCAATAGTGTCAAAACAATAATATCTATATCATATATGACTTGTCTATGAAAAGTTTGACATTGACCTTGACCCTAAAAATGCAAAATTTACATTTAGCAGCTTTTTTGTATCACCATTCATATGTTCAAGAAATATGAAAGTTCTAGCTCAAAAACTTTTAGATGTATCATGTGATATTTTCAAATATAAGAACTGACCTGCTTTAGTTGTTTTGACTTCCTCTGCGAGTGCCTGTTCTTTTTCTCGTTTCAGCATCTGTAACTCATAGCTATGATGGGACTTATCCAACAGACAACGATCTGCACCCTGTCATAAAATAATGTATTCCATTAACAAAAGCTCTCTCAAGTGTGTATGATTAGAATATATATTTGAAAGTCCATTCTTTCTTTTTTAATAATGGTTACCTGTTTCGAAATTCATTTTTGAAATGCAAAAAGGACTTTTACCTCTTCGTTACTACCGTCTGCTGCTGCAGCCTCCAGTGCCGATTCTTCCTCCCTAGGCGGTGGTGACATAGGGACAGGGGGCATGACGTTACCGAGGTCTGGTGTGATGGAGCCGTCAGAATGGAGCTGTCCTATCTGCTCCTCCAGCTTGGCCGATAGAGAACTCGTAGATCCAGACTTAGGTATAGACTTGTGAACATTCTCTAAGAACATCTAAAGGAAAGACGGAAGTGCTTTTGTAGAGAATTCAATAAATATTATGATAACTTAACATTTTCATACTATAGTTGTAAAAATTTCTCTAACAATAGAATTGCCCAATAAAATGTCTAAATTCAAAAGTTATCCATTAATGAATTACTACAATTAAAGAATAAGTATTAAATGTATAAAACAGAACTTAATTGATCCTTGTAAAAATATGATTAAAGGGCAACAAGACATGAGAATTATTCTGTCATACATAGTACAATTTTAATACAAAAAAATATTCTTACCACAAAGTTTTCCTTCTGAGAGGCCATCTGCCTTGTCATTTCTTTGAGTTGATCTACTAGCTGTTCATCTGACCTCTCCTCGTTTGCACGTATCGCACTAACGGCAGTGAGGATGTCCTGACGAACCTGTTCTAGCTCTTCCTCATGATCCTCCTTAATACAGTCTAACTCGTCCTTTAGTACCTGCATCTTCTCTTCATAATGACTCGCTAACACCTCTTTTTCTCGTTCGTGTGCCTCGGCCATTTTCTCCATGCGGATGCAGATGTTTGTTATTTCTTGTCTGAGAACATCCAGGTGAACATCATGCCTCTCTTGTGCTACAGATAGCTCGTGTTCAAACACAGACGCAAAGTTTTTCAGTTGTTGGTCGAACTGCCTAGCCTCTGTTCCAGATAGCGCTGCGTTACTAGTCGACTGTAGTTGTTTCATTTCCTTGTCTAGAATACTGAGAACTTCACACTCGTCTTCAAACTTTGTTTCTAGGATTTCCTCAAACACAGACAGCGACTGCTGGATGTCATTTTCCGCATCTTTGCTTGATTCTGATGGAAGATCAACCTTCTGTCCTGCCTCCAACTTAATTTTCAAATCCCGCATATCTTTCTCGTGCTGAATTTTATGTTTGTAGTTTGTATACGTAAGTTGAGTCTGATACATTGCTTCCCTTACAAGATTTTGAGCATACGAGTTGAGATTATCCATATCAAACATGTACAAATCTGGAATAATGTCTAGGTCACTTATTTGCAGATGTTCAACAGAAAGATCTGATTTTGCTCCCTGAGTTTTCAGCTCTACAGCTAAAGTCTGCTTTTTCGACGCGTCTTTCAGAAGGATTTCACTAAGTCGTCTGCTGACATCGTTCTGGTCAGCATGCTGAGCCTCTGCCAAAGACTCCATAGACGGTAGAGCTGGCAGCTTGCCAGACCTAAACATGTCTGTCAAATGTGCCGTTGATCCCTTCACTAGGCACTGTAAAATCAGCATTTCACACATTTCTAATACAGTTGTTTCTATTGAGGTAACATTAAAATCACAGTTGCTTAAGTCTTCAGAATCACAGCAGTTTTGCAGCAGTGTTTTTATATTGGAGGAACCTTCCTCTAAAGCTAATATCACATTTTGAATTCTGTCTTTTTCAAATTCACTCGCTTGGTTTTGTTTCTGTTGTAGATCAGTTATTTGTTTTCCAAAACGTTCTGATATTGTGGTAGTAAGAGATTCTATGATTCCGGGGTTTTGTGAAAGACGAATATGATATGATAAACATGACATCACAAGAGCTTGATAAACATCCATAGAACTACATGCACTATGTAAAGTTTCCAACAAACACTCATGAGAAAATTTGCGTTCACGTTGTATAAGATCGTGTAACTCCTCTGCACCTACTACAGAAGTAAATCTACCCTTGACCTTCTGAAGGGCATGAGTAACTTCCCCTAGAAGTAACGCCTTTGACATCACATGTCCAGAGACAGAGTTCATATCTTGTACAGATTTCTGTAGCTCCTGATGTAATGAGGAATCTAGCTGTGACCTCATGAAGACTTCCATAGCTAATATAGAAGGGTTATCAGGTATATGTAGTGACGCTAGCACTGCTGTATCATCTGTACTCTGATTGTCCTCAGCCATCGTACATGAAGCCAACTGTCCTTCTAGCACTACTTTTTCCGCAAGCATTGCAGCGTATGTGGAGACTAAGTCAGGGTCTGTGTCGTCAGACGCCACTCCAAGCTCTCTAGATGCATAATTTATGCGCTTTTCCAATTCGAAAATAACTCCGTTGATTTCTTGTATTTCTCTAAGAAGAATGTCTCGATGGATATTGCCTATTTGATTCCTTTGGACAAGATATGCCATTTGTCCAAGTAATATTGCTTCCACAGAGAGACGGTCTGCATATAAACGTAATTTTTCCTTTTGAGAAAGACGCTTCCTACCGGAGTGTTCACGCTGCATGAGAGATGATGATGCCCTTGCCTCTTGTTTAGAGATTTTACCAAGGATATCAAAGTCCCGAGGTTTAAAACTATGAAGCTGCTCCACATACTCCAGAAGATTTGTCATTTTCTCATGTACCATGACCATGTCCTTTGCTTCCAAATATTCATGATCGACAAACGCATTGTTGATATCATGTAATTTGGCTTTCATTTGATCAAGACACTGTTGAAATGCTAAAGAATTGTCTGCTGAACTTCCATCGGATAAACCACTACTAGACTTGATATGTTTTTCTCTTTCCGTCAATCTAGATGTAAGCGTTTCTATTTTCTCTGTACATTTCTGTAACGACTTCCTGAACTCTCCGTCCATGTCACTCTCATTCATAGATCCGTCTTGTGTCATATTGTCCGTAATACTTTTGATCTTACTATTGGTCATTCGTAACTGACTCTTCATTTCATCGAGCTTTGATAGCACGTGCTGACTGTCTGACAGACCACTCAGCATGCTGCTTTCTTCATGATCTTCCTCTTCATCTTCTGATTCGCCCGAGCTGAGGAAATCATCAGAATCATCTTCGTCCGAGCTATCATCAGTATCACTAGCGTTCATATTAGCTTCCTGATCCTTGAGAATTTTATCGACATAATTGATCCTTTCCTCTAGTTCATCAAGCTGTTCCTCTATTTCCTTTGAGGCCATAAAAGAGGATGACAGTCCGTTAGATTTCCTCTTTCCCGTTCGTTTTGGTGAGGGTGTATTCCCTGATTTTGTAGTCAGTTCATCTACTCTTTCACCCATAGACTCTATTTGCCTTAGATATTTTATTTCCATTTCCTTCATTTCTTCCTTTAGAGAGCTTTCTTTCCTTTCAAATTCCCCAAATTGGTTCAACGTGTCGTCTAATTCCTTGCGTAACTTTGTTGCTTCTACCAAAGCTTTCTCATACTTATCCCTCATGTCACCTAAATCAATGTCCTCTTTAATCTTCTCCTCACGTTTAAGTTCAGCGGAGCCTTCCTTTAATATATCCTGTAAATGTTCACATTTGTCACTAATGCTTTTAACAATATCAACAAGTTCCGTTATTTTCACTTGAGAATCCTCCTTGTTAATTGATGAAAAATCCTCAAGGCCATTCCTCAACTGAACTAATGAAGAACTGACCTCGTTAATTTCTGCCTCGACAATTAAGAAATTATGAATAACTTCCTGAACAGAGTCATGATTCAAAATTCCATTATGTGCACTATCATGTGATCTTTGTAATTCATCCATTTCATCATGAAGGTCAGACACAGAGAGTTCAAGGTCATGTTTTTCTCTCTCGAGATCTTTTATCACTTGACTACTTGCCTCCAGTTTGAGTTTTAACTCTTTGTTTTCGATTCTAGCTTCCTCCAATTGATGTCTGAGTTTTCTGTTTTCACTCTCTAGCTTTTCTTTTTCAATGAGATGCTTTTTCTGAAGTCTGTCTATTTCATCTAATTTCCTTTCCAATTTTGTTTTTTCATCCTGTAGTCGTTCAATTCTGTGTTGCATTGTGACATTTTCGTTGATTTCAGCTTGAAGTTCCTCGGTCATTTCAACAACTTTCTTATCATTTTCGAAAACTTTTTCTTCCAATTGTGATATGATATCGTCTTTTTCCTGGACAACATCTGCCCAAGACTCCGGCATACTTGCTTCCCTTTGCGCTTCCATCCATTTCTTTTTCATATCTTCCATATGTTGTTCCACTGCATCTCTCTCGCGAGAAAATTCCTGTTCCATTTCATTTATTTGACTCTCGTAAACGGACTCCAATTTCTTACACTTCATCTCCTTTTCTTTAACTTCTGCACGTAACGATGCCACTTTCGACTGAATCTCATCCATTTTTTCTTTCAGCATTTTATACTCGGCTTCCACAGCTTTAAGTTTTAGAATTTCCCTTTCATGCTCCCTGATCTTCTGAAGATTTGTTTTCACTTCATTTTCCAGCCTTCTACATTCCTTATCCTTCATTGCTGCTGAATCTTTCTGTCGTTCAAATTTCTGATTTGAGTCTTTAAGTTGAGCTTCCAAATTTCTGATTCGCCTCGTCCAATCACTTGACATTTTCATAAACTTATCCTTCTCCAGTTTTAAATCCTTCAAAGATTCGGACAATGCCTTTTCAGTTCCCGTCAACTTTGACACTGACATATCAAGCTTAGATCGTAAGTTTTCTATTTCTGCTTTTTGTTTCTGGATCACGTCTCTCGCTTCTTTAACTTGTCTCCTCATAGTGGTAACCTAAAATAAAAAACAATTCAAACTCTTAATAAAGAGGAAAGTTTTAAAGTAGCATAAGACACATTATTAAATAAATTTTCTTGCAAAAAAATTGGCGATAATTTTCAAAAAGTTTTGAATAAGAAAAGCAACAATTAAACACAAATTAATTTTGATCAATCTAGCAATATCTAATGATAAAGCAATGACAAGCTGGGTGCATTGTTGGAAGGCAGGTTTTGATGACATGTAACATGTGTTGCTAAAAGCAGTGCAGAAAGCTGAGGCATATACTATATCAAAACATGATGAAGACCCTAAATCCGTCACCCATCTCTTCTCTTTAACGTCCTTTACAAAACAGATTTCATTAAAGTATTATGACAAATGCATATTAACTCCTTGCGTGATTGTACAAGTAAATTTACCTAATACAGTCACAGACCAGACAGATGATCAGCAAATATTTACATTGCCGTGCACCACAGAAATTGGGACAAAAATCAATACTTTTTCATTTATACCTGGATATAAATCTGTCAGTTTATAAATGATGTTGCTCATTCTTATTACATAATTTAAAGGTACACGGCCGTTATATATAGCTGAGTGCCCATTAGAGTCAGTTTAGAATAATATGACTACACCAGATTTTCAGCTTACCTATATGATTATTCCCCTTTTTTGCTAATTCTTACATATTTCCCTTTTTCAATTAATTCTTATAATGATGAGATACTAGGAGTACTAATTTTTTTTAACAACTACAGTTCTCTCTTCATATTCCTATCAAAGAACTCTAAAATTTTAAACAATATAGAATATCACCTACTCCTTTCTCCTTTTTAAAGGAATACACATGTAAAACACAAAGAAACTGTGCCAGTAATATTACATTGTGAAATTTACATAGCATTCCACAAAACATCACCCTGGTTTAAATTCCCCCTCCATGGGGAGGTATTCGTCCCTCGCTAGGGATTTACATAAAGGGATAAAGGGGAGTATACAAACCTGGGATGTATCAGTACTATCAGAGTCTGTCTGTAGCCTGGCATTCTGCCCATTAGGACTGTCGAGTCCCGACAGGGAATGCTGTAATATAGTCAGACCCAAGCATTAGCCAGCCATCAAACACGTTATAGTTAAACTTCTGTAAGATTCATAGTATCTCAGCCTTAGTATTATTCTCATTATTATTTATTTCACATATTTTATATTTATCCAATTCTGTGCATAGTTCTCTAAATCTACCAAATATCCACTGGAGAAAGTAAATTAATTCCTCAAAAAGATTTTTCAATCAGTATATTCTGAACATCATTAAAATTTCTGGCTTAAAAAAAATCGAACAAATTGAATAATCAGCAATTTGCCAAAGATTTATCAATTTTTTTTAAAAGTATAATATTCAGATAATGCAATAAAATAATGAAAACAGAAAATACCAGGCTGAGAAACTACTTAAAGCTGATACCATTCATATTACATGAGCTTCACTACACCAAAATGACTACTAGTGGCAGCCGTTCAAATATTGTAATATTGCTAGCAAATCAAATGACGATTAAGAAGAAACCAAACTGAATTATCGTAAAAGCAACAACATTCATCATAACTCAATATGTATAGGAAATACATGTGTATATGTATTAAATCAAGCTTACAGTTCAATTAAATGAATGATAAAATATGTTTCTTTCATACATGTAGGTCTGAAAATATTTTGAAGCCAAATGGAAAATGAATAATTTGAAGACTATTAAAATTAAACGAAAGTGCATCATTCTAAATCTAATGCTTTCTACTGTTAAGTAATGTGCATTCAAATGAAAGTGAAAATTAAGGTAGAAATGTTACAGCTCCAATAAATGATGACAATACTAGATACTCTGTAAGCAGGCAAGAATGGAGTAAACTTTTCTTGACATTCTATTCGATCATTTCATATTTTCTAAGTTCAAGTGAATTCATCCATCGGGTATGCTGCATTATAAATTTCAATAGCGTATCAAAGTTAGAGAGACAGAGAGTTTTAGATGAAGCAAAATGTTATACAACACATTGACGAGTTTACTCACTAAATTCATATAGTAAGCACTGAGCATGCATTTTAATGGCAGTATATTACCTGTGAAATATCTTTCTCTCTAACAGCTGTTTGGAGTCGAGTTTTCAGGTCCATGTTCGACTCATGCATCTTAACGAGCTCTTTTTGTGTAGAATCAAGTTGTTCTTTTAAGTGATCAACCTGAAATACACAGGCTTGAATGTACAAACTGTGAAAGTTTTAACAAAGAGAAGTTGGCATAATCAAATACTGTTAAAATTACCAAAATTTACTACATTTAGTATATTACCTAATCTGTATTTATATTTCACCTATTTAGCATGTTTAGCATAAATGCTTATTTATATATTGACTTTAATAAGTAATTGTGTGCCGTATTTCCTACCTCATTCTCCAGAAGTTCTACCAGCATACCGTCCCCACCCCCGGAGGAAGCAGTGGACGTAGAGTGCATACTGTCTCCTGGCAGCTGCTCTCTATATACATCCTGGTAATAGAAATTACATGAACAATTTATCATACTAACAAAATCATGCAAATTATAAACTCAGCTCCATACTGTGATAAAAGTCATCAATTTTAAAATAAGCTATGACCACATCGGTGGCATTATTCGTTTTGACTAAAAGAGGTCTATAGGCTGGGTATGTTTTTATACAATCACAAACTTATTTTACAGAGAAAATTGTCAATATTGTTAAAAAAAGGTACTCTGAATTTATTGAGCAGGACTCTCCTGCCACAGAGCAGCAGTTTTGACCAACTATTGTCAATTCTATACAGTGTACCATGAGACATTCATTTTTCATACATATACACATTGTAATACTGTGTTTCCAGAAAAGATGTTAATTTACCTGTGACGTGGCATCAGTCTCATCATCAGCATAAGGTACAGTATGTTTGTCGTCCCCGTCAAGTTTGATGTCACTCTCTGTATGAATAGATAGCTGATAGTCTATCTCCTCTTCCACCTTCCTTTGTGGAGAGGTTGTTCTCGGAGAAATGGATCGCGTCTTCTCCTTTATTCTAGCACTAGGAGACTTTGCCCTCCGCCTCCTTTCATCCTCTTCCTTTTTGCTCTCGGAGCGTTTTTGTTCGGAGGACTGAGGCGGTCCACTAAGTGTTACATTATCACTACCCTCTACATAACGACTCATAGACGACATGGACGAAGCAGAGAGATATGGTTCAGACTCAGATGTCAGAACAGAACTTTTATTGCTAGACGTTTCTGGAATGCTACCAGAGTCAAACTGATCCTCAGATTTTTTATCTTGAGGCGAGTTCCTCACTAGTCCTACATTGAGAGGTGTGGAAATATTCTCTATGTCAAGATTTGTTAGAGTGTCTTTAATCGACAACATTTTCCCTACATTTCCTGGGCTAACATCAGAGTAATGCCGTCGTACATTTTTTGGTCCAGAGTCTTTGCGGCCAGTTTGTCGTGGACTTTCCGAGCCAGATCTACTATCTATAGATGAGATACTCTGCCTACCACTGCTAGTCACGGCACTAACTTCTAAGTCATCGGCAGTACTGTGTGAAGCATTAGAGTCAGAGTCAGCATTCTTATTACCGTGTTGTAGATCCATCACAAGGCGTATTGCTTTCATCCAGTTATTACGTATCCCTGATGTCATAGCTGATAAGACATACTCTCCATTGTTTGTCTGAAATACATAGAAAACCGATATTGATATTTATGTATATATAAATCATTCTGACATGCTTACCAGCTTGCATTCAGAAGCCAGACAATACATAACAGCTAAAACAATGGCATTCTTGAATAATACATGATGATTTCAAAGAAAGCATAGCAAACTTGCATAATCGTACATCGTATATAGTATGCAGTATACTTGGCTCCATTTCTCTGAATATGTAAATTTTGTGGCCCTTCATGCCATACATTCTTTTATTATTTATACTGCTCTTGGCAAATGAGAGATTACAAAGAGGGATTAAGAATGTAATGAACTGATTACGACCTCATGTCATAATGCACAAAAAATAGATACAATATGAAACCAGTCCTCTGTATCAATTCGGTATGATCCAAATTTACATGGAACACAGCTACATCAACTCAGAAATAAAACATTTTTATACATATATATTTTGCCTACTCGGAACATGCAATAAATTATCATGAAACAGTGACAAAGATTACCATTAAAAAGAAATTCAATGATGCACTTTTACATTACAGTCCATAAACAAACCTCATTAAAGAATCTGAATTCCATCTTTATCAAGAAAGTATATTAAAATCAAACCCTTAGACTAACCCCTACTCAAATCCTCTTTACCCGTATACTTAAAACACCAAAAACCCTCAAACCAAATCATCCACTTTCACTATAAAGTTCCCCTTTTCATTTGAATACAATATATTTTACTACACACTAGAACTTTATGATTCGATAGTGTTGTTAATTTAAGATAAATGTAATCACTATAATAGTAAATGGATCATTTATAACTGTTAGAATTGAATAGGAAATTATCACATGCAAATCAGCCATGTAAAATCTAATGTGTAGTGAATATGTATGCAGCCAGTAAAATAGTTTGACAAGGCTGATTTGATATATCTATATAAGACAAGCTCTCATTGGTTGATATGATGTTGTAACCATGGTAACAATGTATTACTTACAGATGGACCAATGCCCTGGTGTGGAATATGAGGGAAAAAATAAATGAAATTTCATGCAGCTAAAATAATGGCATCTATAAAGACTGAATGTAAAAGAGGCAAACTAGCACTAACTTTGTAGAATCTACGCAACAAAAAAGTTTGCAGAAAATAGGAAAAACTTAATTGAACAAAATATGTTCATGCATGAATCATCTTTTTTATTCACAAAACTAGAGAGTTTATAAAGCATGATTGTGTCGCTGCTGACCTGTACTTCATTAATAGACATTCTACATAAGTTTCATGGAAATGCAATATAGAAAGAAGTTCCAGTAAAACTTGTACCAATTTGACTTTGACTTGACAGCTAAAGGAAGGTCAAGGTCACAAATTAGTGTCACATTCTATAGATGTGAAAATCTTTGGAATTGTTTACTTTTCAAAGTACATGCACTTCAACTATAATTTTTTTTTTTTGACAAATTAATAGAAAGATGCACACTATTCATTGCAGTCAAAGAAATTCCCCTTTTTTTTTAAATGCACATTTCCAGAGAACACACTTAAACTTCTGACCTTCAACTCACAAACTTATAAAGAATAACATAAAATTTCATCATACAGACTTTTCAGTATTTCACGATAAAATGATGAGAGAAGAAAATCTGACAGACACTAAATGAGTGAAAATACACAACATAATTCAAGTTAAGTGCTTGGGACTATATCATAAATTATCAAGTACATATATAATCCAAGTGCAACCTATTACAAAAATATAGTATAAAATCTACCTTAATCTTGAATCCATAATTCCGTCCTACGTTGATTTCTGATATGTCGTAGCATCCCGTCAGATCAATCCTACCGTCTAATGTATTAGTTTCCTCAGCCTTCGCGTCCTTAAAGTATCGCAAGGATGTCCCCGTCAACACAAACCAGTGTTTCTTCCAGTCCTACAAAAAGTTACGTAATTAGTAATGTAACGACATAATTTGTTGGGACGGTATCACTTACATTCAGTTACACCTTTGGCACTGATTAATGACATTTTTGTGAAGACCAGACAGAGAATCGAAGGCAATGGTGACAATGCAATAAAAACTTGTCTTGTTAGCAAGACATTGGACATTGTGACAGATATAGGTTAAAAATTTCCCCTTTAATGAGGAAATGATGAATTTAGTGCCAACGAACCTCTCAATATTTCAACTTTCACCTGTGTAATCCACCAGGTACCACTTAAATGGAATTCAAAATTATGCCAAGATGTCTCAGTGAAATTTTTCTTCAGATATACAATGTACATTTTCAGCCTTCAGAATTTATAAAATTTGAAATACTTACCTCTTTTTTGAAAGTGATATTCTAAAGGATGATACATATATAGCATGTTTCAGTATCATAATAATTCATTATCCTATATACCTTACTTAAGTGAAGTTTGTCATACCTTTTCAGAAGTGCCTTGTTTAATGAGCCATCCTTTCTTCATGTACATTAGATCCTGTAGACATAATAAAACACAATGTGAGGTAAAAGAAAACTAAAAGCATATCAAGGTGAAAATAAGATAAACTTCCCTCATACCACCTAGGCTTTTCAACGAACGCTAGGTGTCGACTGAGAGTAACGACAACTCGTACCCAAAGTGTCAGAATCGGAACCTTTCGCGCTTCTTCATAAAAATATAGCGCAAAAATCACTTCAAATCATGAATTTTCTCATTTATTTACCTCTTTTGGATTGTTGGACAAAGTTGGTAGGATTCAATATAATATTTTAATTTGTTTCATGTACTAAAGCCAACAAAAGGACAGAGAAAGATAGCACAAATTTGCACATCCGATTTTTAGACCCGGTTTCAAATTTTCATGTGGTAATATATTGGAGGGGAAATAACTCCTTAATAATACCTGTAAATTGCGAGACCCTTTAAAATAAGAAACGATGTGAAAATTAACGAAACGAAACGAAAAACAAAATCACAAATTCTACCATAAAATCATTCGTTTACGATCTAATTGTGTTGATTTTTCCCTTGCACGCCTTCTCACATGCGAGTCAAAGATGGGTACGTCTTGTATACATGTTAAAGTATCTGTGAAAGACCATCTAATAGCTGACAAGTTTTAATATGGGCATGGATGTAACTGACTTCGTTAAAATTCAACGTGTTACTCAGTCTGCTTATAATAAAGGAGAAAAGGGGGGGGGGTTATATATAGGTATTCACTAAAAATGGTAGATCCCGAACTTCTCAGTCTAAAATGAATATGAAAAATTAAATTTTCTGATATGCATGACTGTTTTTATTGAGATAAATGTCATGAGTTAGAAAAAAAAAACTCCCAAACAAAATTATATGAAACATATCGATAAGTAGGCATAACGAAGACGGCATCACTGAATGGTAGCCGGAAATAAGAAAGAGAGAGCGCAGGATTATCCATAACATTGAAATATTATTTCAATATTACGCAAAAATAGACGGCAATTACCCCAACCCTAAAACAAAAAGACGTATAAATGAAATTGATATAGATTTCAGCTGTACTGCTCAGACAAGTGGAACTGATGCAATTTCCCCTCGTCCACAATCTTTAAAACAAATAGTATCTGCATTATGTGCATCTAGAGGGAGGAGGAGGCCGTCCGGGGGGGGGGGGGGGGGGGAGGCAGGGGGGCCCACCTTCCCCCTTTCAACCTAAAGTTAATTATTCGGATAAGGCTAGTGGGAACTTTCGTGCATCCGATTCAGATTTTACAATGCATTCTGCTTTCTATCTTTTATGTTTTGTTTTTGCTATTGTGATTGAATTGATCGCTGCCATATCTATAGGGGGTTAAGGGGGATTGTAAATTTCAAAATTTGATTTTAAAAATATGAATATTATGCAATGAAAAAAGTTATTGATAAATTTTGACCATCTTTTTTGAACGATTTTTAAAAAAACATTCGCTAGCTCTCCAGTTTTTACCACTTTAATGTATATGATCAATTCAAAATAATACAGCTTTTCGATGTACCCTTTCTCCCTAAAAAGAAATAGAGAATAGATAAAGACATTTTCTGACATTTCACTCCAGATGCAGTAAATACTCGCTCGCTCGCTATCGCTCACCTATATCACTTAATTATAGCATAAATATAATTCATTTGAAAGGACTCCAGAGGGAGATACATGTATGAGAACACGTGTATGTCAATCCCCTCCATTACTTCCCCCCTCCTTTTTTTTTTTTTTTTTTTTTTTTTTTGCTTACCAGTTTTTCTTTGAACAAAGTTCTTTCAAGTTGGACTGTAACCAACCCCACCCCATCCCCGGTTGGGGTCCTTTTTTTCTTTGCTCGTCAGATTTTCGGTGAACAATATTTTCTTCGCCAAAGCCCCCTTTCTAAAATCCTGAAATCTTAGATCTGCCACTGGTCCATTTCTAATAGTGTTAGGGCTGTGCTCTACTTCCCTACCTTTTTTTTCAATATTTTATAGATTTATACATCGCTATGTATACATTTTTATGAGTTTAGTATTAACGTTTACTCAAAATTCCGCTCGTCACTTGTAAGCGCGGATCTAGCGGGTGATGGGTTAGGGATAAGTCCGAACCCTCTCCCCTTCCCCATTTGAATTTACAAATAAGCTCAAAATGCATCGAAGATGCAAAATGCCGAGTTGCAAAACTGGAATGTAAGTATGAATATGCAGACTAACATGAAATGTGTATGGTTTGTAACAACATTTTGTGGTCCTAAATGAAAATTTCTGGATCAAGAAATGGTCTTCTCTTTATTCTATATCAGCGTGTAATATATTTTCAAGGATACAGATTTTCCTGTGACCTTGATCTTTGACCTTTTGACCCAAAAATTAATGGCAAGTTTCATGATTATAGGTGCAATACAGGCTCAAAAATGGTCTGGAAACCATTTTCAATTACCTAAGTCCTGTGACCTTGATCTTTGACCCTTTGACCCCTAAATCAAAAGTGGTCATTTTCTATTCACTGGAAACATTTCTGGCAAGTTACATGATTATAGGTGCAATACAGGCTCAAATTCAGTCGGGAAACCATTTTTAATCATCTTAGTCCTGTGACCTTGACCTTTGAACCCCAAAATTGATAGTGGTCATCCTTGATCCATGGGAAACATTTCTGGCAAGCTTCATGATTATAATTGCAATACAGGCTGAAATATGGTCCGAAACCACTTTCAATCATCGGAGTCCTGTGACCTTGACCTTTGACCTTTTGACCCCAAAATCAATAGGGGTCATTCTTGATTCATGGGAATCATTATTGGCAAGATTCATGACTTTAGGTGCAATACAGGCCAAAATATGGCCAGGAAACCATTTTCAATCATCAGAGTCCTGTGACCTTGACCTTTGACCTTTTGACCCCAAAATCAAAAGTGGTCATTTTCTATTCACAGGAAACATTTCTGGCAAGTAACATGATTATAGGTGCAATACAGGCTGAAATATGGTCCGAAAACCAATTTCAATCAACAGAGTCCTGTGACCTTGACCTTTGACCTTTTGACCCCAAAATCAATAGGCCTCATCCTTGATTCAAGGGAAACATTTCTGGCAAGTTTCATGATTATAGGTGCAATACAGGCTGAAATATGGTCCAGAAACCATTTTCAATCATCTGAGTCCTGTGACCTTGACCTTTGACCTTTTGACCCCAAAATCAATAGGCCTCATCCTTGATTCAAAGGAAACATTTCTGGCAAGTTTCATGATTATAGGTGCAATACAGGCTGAAATATGGTCCGGAAACCATTTTCAATCATCTGAGTCCTGTGACCTTGACCTTTGACCTTTTGACCCCAAAATCAATAGGCCTCATCCTTGATTCAAGGAAAACATTTCTGGCAAGTTTCATGATTATAGGTGCAATACAGGCTGAAATATGGTCCGGAAACCATTTTCAATCATCTGAGTCCTGTGACCTTGACCTTTGACCTTTTGACCCCAAAATCAATAGGGCTCATTCTTGACTAATGGTGAGTAAGTGTATGAAGTTTCATTGTTATAGCCTCTTTCGTAGTTGACTTATAGTCCGGAAACCAATTGTTGACGCCTTCCCGCCCGCCCAACCGCCCGCCCAGACGCCCGCCCGCCCGCCCGCCCGCCTCACATCAAATTAAGAGCCGAGTTTTGCAACTCGGCTAATAAAAAGGAAGAGATTTTTTCTCCAGATTTTATAAATTTTTCAAAATCATAAATGATGATGAATCGGCAGAGCCTTCATAATCAATCATTTGGCTATCCGATGCGATTTTATCGGTTATTAATACGTTACGCAGATTTGTTCCATTTACTCTCAGTCTGAAAAGACAATGATTACTGCAGCACTTCATATGTTAATATTAATACACTTGATCACTTAAATGACATAAAAAAACCCCACTTTTTTCTGGAAAAAAGAGTCAGGTTTTACTTATTCATATATTTATTTTTTAGGCACAATGTTTCAGTACCTCTCCTTTTCTAAAAAAAAAGACAGGAAAGTTTACTTCTTTTTAAACTCAACTGAAAAAAAAGAACTTGATGGGCTATACTTTAATTATTTAACTTTTTTTTATCTATTTATTTATTTATTTTTATCTATTTATTTATTTATTTTTTTTTTTTTATTTTTTTTTTTTTGCTGTTCAGCTTTGGTAATAAACTCCTTTTACCTCAAAACAACCATGAAATAGAAGACTACTCTGTACATAGCCTTTTAGTCGTTCGTTTGATAGAATATGCGAGGGGCTGGACGCCTGTTACTTAACACAACTTGAGACAATTCAACTTGAAACCTTTTCATAAAGATTCTTTCTTTATATCACGTCACTATATTTTACATAACATCAGACAATTCAACTTGAAACCTTTTCATTAAAGATTCGATCTTTAAATCGATCACGTATATACATGTAATCGATTATTGAGAGTCATAATCGACTATCAGAATCAACTATCAAGAAATAATCGATTATTTGCGATTATCGGTACATGCACCTACTTTTGGACACAAACCATGAATGTAGAAAAAAACTCGTTTTCCAGTACCTATTAATGACGAAATTTCATTTCGAGTCATTAACCGAACTTATCTGAACCAGAATGTTCTGTGACTCTATGTGTGAGTTCAATTTTTTTCTTCAGTTTTTTTTCAAAATCATGTTTTGGATAGGCTGACCATCCCCCCCCCCCCCCCCCCCCCACCTCTAAAAACTTTTTGCGGAGAAGAAAGAAAAAAAGTTTCTTACATCAATTAGAAAAAAAACATGTTTTGAAGAAAGAACTACGTACGCAATCGATGTTTTGAGCAAATTTTGCTAGGCTTTTAAACTTGAAAATAAGAAAACCGATGTCGACCAGTAATTGTTCAGTGAAATATGGGATGGGAAAAACCCTCCCCCTCCTATCCTTCTAGTTATCCCTGCATGAAGCTGTATTATAGATACTTGAGTTTGTTTTCAAAGTGAAGAATCATGACGATATGGACGTTTCTTTTACATGTCTAAAGCAAAACATCCACGCAAAAAAGAATAGGGATATCTCAAATGTAGTGTATTCATTTAGTACCTCAGATTATTTTTCCCCTCAACTCAATTTAGAAATCTGAAAATCGTGAAATTTTCACTTTTTAAAAAAAAAATTGTTTTGTTTGCTTTTGTGAAAAACTTGTATTAAATACCGTTTGATTCTAAAGTTCAAGTGATTGTGTAAGTTCAATGATCACACGAACCTGAAATTGAATTTTACAGGGCATTTTCTATGATGTCTGCGTCGTTTACCACTACGTTTTTTTTATTCTTTGTCAAAAAAAATATAATAATAACAGATTTATTTCGTTTGGTTACTTTTCATTTCGTTTCTTGTGCGTTTCATATTTTAAAGGACCCCGTTAAACTCGGTTACTCAAGATGAGTCCCGGGAATCAAATGTTTGTCAAATTTTACAGTTTGGATTGCCTCCCTTCTTAAGAAGATTTCATTTGAAATTCGGTAAGAGAAATTAATTATTTTTCGATAATTACCATGTTTTTCTAATTTCAAAGTTCCTTATTGCTATTCAGACACAGATACAAAAGTCGTGAAACACTTTCAAAGGAAAATTCTTGGATTTTAAAATTTAGTTGAAAGGCCTATACCACCCATACCACCATAGAATTATCACTGCTACTCAGATATTGGTAAATAAACCCATGGGGTTGTTTAGCTAATAAACACGTCAGGAATGTACAAAATGTACAATTTTCTACCTGACAAATTCAAATTATATCCTATCAAGTAGACAATACATTCCCAGCCGGATCAAACTGAGATACAATGATACAGGTGTTATCTGTTTAAGACATCTCTGCGACAAATCTAATCATTCTGTATTCGAAAAAGAAATTTCTAACTTTGATCCACAATGGAAATTGGTCGATTTTGGGGCAAGATTTCAAGATTAGTGCGAATCTATAGGGGAGGGGAAAGGAACCCCTCCCTATGAAATTTACCAAGAATTTTTCCGTTTCACGCTTTCATTCTCTTCAAAACCATAGTTTGGAACCCCCCCCCCCCCCCATTGAAAAAAACGGAACCCGCCCCTGGAAAAGAATATATTCGCCCTTGCAAAATTTTGCAGTTTCGAGTTTAAATTCTTTTTAATACTTGCTTCAGATCTAACTTTTTAAAAATTAATTTTATGTTGCTTTCTTAAAAAAATATATTTTCTGGCTATATACCTCATATCGTGACGTAGCTGAGGATTGTCCGGCCGTGGCTCCTTGCACCGAGCTCTGTGATTGGTTTCTACTCGCCTGTTGTAGCTCTGATGATTTGGCCATCTGAAAACCATACAAACAAAATCGTAATTACATGTCAACGATCTGGTACAATACAGAAAATGTCACAAAATCAATTCTACACAATGACTAAGAATCCCAGCAGATATTACGTAACCATATAAGGTGTTTTCTCCGTCTGCCCGTCAGAACATGGCCATACCAATTATCAAGGCACGATTTCGGTTAATATGCTGTAGCCTTTTTTCAAGCAGTTAATTGATTTATGATGAAATCAATTGTGCGCGAATAAAAAAGATGGATGCGCAGAATTCCATTTATAAGTTTTATTGCAAGAATTCAATTGTAACACGTTGAACAGGTAAAATATAAAGTATTGACGTACGAACCAAGTGCATAATAGATTCACAATTTTGTATGATCAATTACATTCGACGTAATTTTTCAATAAAATGATATACTAGTAACAAATACTGCGCTTCTATCGGCAATTTTTGTTCAGTTCGAGAATGTCGAAAATGAAGGTCAAATAAGGTCAACAAATGCGTGTCATATCGTGTAACTCAAAATGTAAGAACAACTCTACGTCACATACACTCAGTAATATGGACCTACGAACATACAGACCAACATCAGCATCAAATAAAACTCACTTTAACATTTTTCTATGCTTACCCATTAGTATTCCCTTGTAACTTACTCAGTTTTACTCCATATAGATATTTTGTAACACAGCTGTGAAACTTTTGGTGGAATGAAATTGACGACAAGCCTTTCTTTAATCCTGTGTAACTCTAGCTTAGTTTATGCCCCGAGCCGCCTTTACTTCTAACTTATCGTATTCTCTTCTCCAGCTCTGAGATTTTTATTAAAAACTAATAAAAACAGTGAACCATCAATCTACACTGGGGGTAATGGTTGGATTAGGGACATTATAATGGACATGTGAAACTCCAACCATTTATAGGATAATGTTCGCGTGATTTAGCGTCTGGATTGTACCTGCTTCGTTTGAATTACCTCGTAACATCCCATAACAATGTAAATTCAGGATGACCGCTCTAGGTTCAACCATGCCAAGTCCGGGTACAAACCGGTGTTGTTAAAATTCATAGGCATAGTACGAGCATCGTAAATCTTCTAGCAATAAAAAGAAATGTATGCAAAACTTGGTTGACTACTTTGTAACCTTATATCACAATAACGTAATCAGAACATTCTGATATATGTGTGTGACCTTCACATTGAATAATTTACCGATTGTGTACTGTGCGGAACAATCCTTCTCACCGACAGGCATGACAGCGACCTTGACCTTAGACATTTTGACCAAAATAACTACTGAAATCGGCGTTTTAGAACTGATATCGCATGAAGTCCTATCTTCTCAGTTCATCCTTGTGCAACATGTGATAGTCCATGATCAAACAAAACTCCTTTTAACGTCTTGGTGTTCACATCAACATAATTTTATTTATCAATTTGATCATTACTAGTACAATCAGAGGGAATGGAAGGGCAAAGAACAGAGATCGGTCTCCCTGGCAGGTACTAGTATATAAAGCAATACATAATTTTGAAGAAAAAAATCTACTAAACTTTACTATCAATAATTTAATAACATGAGAAATTGTCTCAAATAGCCTGTACAAATTATATAACCGTCTGAACTTCAAAAATGCCGACCATTGTTAACATATCTGAGGATGACTTAGGTATGCAGTAGGTCCTTTGACTTGTTTGACCAAATTGTTTGAACGCTACCTTTATGGTGACAGAAGCACTTGTAAAATCAAATAAATGTGACTTCTTTAGAATCCACATACTTAAAACGGGATTTTAGAGGCACTTTACAACCAAATTCCTATCTTTTTGTAAACAGGAGGGACGAGGCTCTTAAAGGGAGACAACTGCAATAGACAGTATGGCCAATAACGGAAGATAATTAAGTTCCAGAAAAAAATATGTAATGAGCTTACATACATACCAGTATACCTGTACCATTTGTGCATTTAAACAATAAAAGTGCAAAACTATTCAAATACTATGCGTTTTTGGACAATCTCTGTAGACAGCTCTTATTATAGTCAAATTTCATTTTTTGGAGCAAAAAATATATATCAATAGAAATAAAGATCATTTTGTGAAATAACCCTTTCAGTCCATATTCCATAGAAGAAATGTCCGTCATTTAGATATTTTCAGAACCGATGAGCTATGAAAATGTGCTACCATTAATAAAATGTGTATTGCCTGAGCATGATCGCGTTACATCATAACATGTAGACATGTTGTTCGTTTTAAAGAGATTCTTTACACACAAAAGCCTTATTGTCAAGAATAAAACCTCAATTTAAAACATAACAGTCAAATTGTAACATGTCACCATCTCACCTCACGTAATCGACGGCTCTTCCACAGGTATAAGTCCACGTATAATTCCATGTGATTTACTAGATACATGTAATCGAAGGAGGTCACTGAGGAGGAGTCGTGGGGTGTATGATCCGCCCCGCCTCTCCCCCCAGACTCCCTCATCGCCATCCTCTTGTGTCACAAGCCCCTCTCTCAGATCTACCTTTGACAAGGTGAGTCTATGTACGGGACATTTAAACGAGTATGTATTGCGTGATTCTTGGCCTTTCCCCGATCTATCAACGACTTGTCGAACCAATCCAATATTTGTCCGAAAATCAAACAGATTATCTTCTCTCTTTTAATTCCTAATCAAATTCATGTTGCATATTTACATAAAGTTACACTACATATCTAATCATGCAACTTTTTCGCTACAGATTATCGCAAATGTCAGTCATGTCATTAATTCTAGTTCTATAAGAATGTTGTTGTACTGACAATATTTAACTTCTGTGAAACACATCAGTTAAGTTTATATCACTACCCATCGAGTCGTCAATCTCGACATTCATCGAAATCCGCTCTGTAAAGATTTAATGCCATAATGTTCTGTTAAAAACTTATGAGAATCTATCTGATAGGGTAATCCCACATTTCAACGTTAGATGTGTGGGTCTGATACGGAGAGACAATAGGGTGTGTGAATATTTACACGGAACTCTAGCAGCCATTTAACACTTCAAACCCTCCTATACCATATATATTTATACATCATAACACATACTTCAACTATTAATATGAATTCTCCATAGATTTTAACCTCAAAACTTCTATCAATCAATTTGAATTAGATATCAGCGCCAAAGTTACGTACCCAGGAATGTACTACCCTGCCAAAAACAATGATAATACATGACACTTCAAATTTTGATTCAATAAAGTTCAAATCTTCATAAAGGTCTCTCAACACCGTAACAAATATTAGGTTCATTCAAACCTCAAATATCTACATGAATAAATGCAAGCGCTGCAAATTACTTCGAATTCCTCGGAGAGTTTTTGTTCAATATAATCATCGAGTTTTTTCTTGCGAATTTATACCAAATTTGTGCCATTAATTTTAGGGCAAAGGCAATGCATGCATCTGAAAATGTCTACCTCGCAATGTAGTAGACTCGGTGAATGTAAAAGATTTCTTGTGATATACAGACAGCTTTAGATCCATTTTCCAATGTCCATATCCAGATCAAGATTCAGTATGGAAATCAGTACCAAACATACAGGACAAATCTAAAATCATTATTGCACCTAGTGGGAAGAGGGGGAGGGGGCAATTTAGAAGAGGAATGAAAATGTTTATTGAGATTAGAAACATTCAACCAAAAAGCAGGTTTTTTTTTCATTTTGGGAAAAAGTTGGTTACAATTATTATGTAGATTTGATAAATATCATTTTAAGCCAATGGAATGGATTAACACTAGGCATAAATCAGACAAAGTGACAGAATCGTACTACATGTATCTCCTATATCTGACAACTAATGCATTTCGTTTTCAATTAAGTTTTTGTCTATCCATGTGGCGCACAATAGAATCTTCTGTTGCCAATTCACCTCGGTAGATTTAGTAAATCACGGTTAACTTTATTATCCTTTCAGAAAACATAATAACACGTTAAAGGATTACCATTAGAATCTGTAATATTCAATGAAAACATTTTTGCAACCTTTACAATATCTCCTCTACCTTATAAAACATACCGAGGACGCCGAGCAACACCACTGGTCAGCCCAATCTCCACCTCGTGTACCCGCCTCAAAATAACATAAAACTAATACCAAAACATAATATAAATCTGAGAATAAATTCCCTCCTATAGTGTTACGGGATCTAGTAAGCTTTTACCAAGGGGAAAGGGGAGGACGGTAGAATTAAGATCATTCACCCGCTCCATTGACCAACAACAACGACCTGGGAGACCAATACATGTTTTAGGAAGGTCTAAAGAGGGGAAGCGAAATATGAAGATATTTTGGGGTAGATCTGTCACATTTTGACACATAACCTTTGAGTATCAATTTCACATGGGGAAACGTTAGAGAGACGGGTTGTTATGAGCAAATACAAAGCACCTATTATACTAAACCCTCGAATCGGAGCTCTGAGGATCACGACACTAAAAGTTCAAGTCCACAAGGCATTTATCTTTAGGAAAGCAAGCCATTTTGAACAAATATTTTCTCAATTTTCCTGGTGTAGATTATATTTGCTGCAAATAAACGGTCTTTATTCAAACTCAGAATGCATTTGTCTACCAACAAAAGCTAGATATAGAACACCTCTTTACGTTCATGACCAAAAATAAACATATTAGCTCATTAACATGTAAACTTCCAAACGGTAATGTGTCTAATATTTGAGAAACGTCTAAATTATCCAAATAAATCACAATCCAGTTAAGCAAGGTTTGCATTAATATACACGTTACGGTAGTAATAATTCATGGTAAAAGTGTTTAAGAGACTTTAACCAGAATGTTGACAGACAGACACACTGACATTGTCAATCTACAGAACAGAATGATTTTCAATACAACCAAAAAGATCTATTGGTATGTGACAAATTGACAATACATGTAATTCTACCAACTCCTCCTAATACTTGTTTATGATTTATGGCCATGTACATGTTTGTTGAAGATTTGAGGATCAATACTGTGTACCACTTGAACTATAACTAGGATAAACTGTCTTCTTTGGCTTACTTTGTCTCTGTCTAATAACATCAGGATACCCAAAACAAGATATGACTTGAACCAGAATGATAATAAGCCATCTTCTTGTACTCGCTGTATAAAAGATGAATCTAAATTATAAGTCCTAAACCTAAAGAACATTATATCTAAATTACAAGCCACCCTATTTAAGATCAAAGCAGTCGACATTATACTCCATTATACCAGAGATGCTGATAGTTGTTTTTGGTTATCTGATCAGTTTAAACCTACCATGGATTTAAATGTAAACAAGGTTATCCCAATACACATTTGGATAATTCTATCTTTACAGGACACGGAGTAAACATCCAACAAACCTTTAAGGAGATGAGGGTTACACAGAACAATCAAGATGATGGAAGGTCGGTCATTCCTACATCAAGGACAAACTCAATACCATATTTCTTCTTTCTAAACTCCAATATCTCATACATAGACTTACTATTAGGAGAGGTGTTTCAACTATTTTATCTTTAAATTTCAAATAGAGGACAGACATACATACTGACAAAGTTAAATGCATATCATCATCCCTTACAATGTTCAGTTTTAATACTGCTCAACCTGTGACCTATGACCTTGAACTCTTCATCTTCTCATGATAATCCATTGTAGCAAGTTTAAGATTCTACTTTACTCAAGGAAGAATATAGAGACAGTCAGACGGACAGATGGATGGAATTACAGACCAAAGGTGCTCAGTGTTTACAAACCCACATGACTGTATGACATTTTCTGATATAGTCTGATCAAACTTATGCTTGATTGATGTCCTATAAATGCATAAAAAGTTCTGCTCACACAAATATATCTTTTAAAATAAAAAATTGAATGGGGATATCAAAAATCTCAAATCTAAAGGTAATTTACATCATCATAAATTTAAACCTTTCATCAATTGAACCAAAAATCAATTGATTCTCTTGTCCCCTGCTAATGATCAATACTTCCAAATTTGGATTGAATATGGATGATAGGACAGACAAAGCAATTATAAAAGATCACCCATTTCCATGTCTCCAGATTGGCTTTTTTCTGGATTAAATAAACGATCAAAAACAATCTCAAATCAACATGTGCCATGCACATTCTCAAGGGGAACTACTCTATACAAACAACATGGGTGAACATCCATCAAAACTTCAAACAAAAATTTCAAAACAGCAATTAAAACCATGCAAAATATTCCAGATTTATATAAAGCAAGATTACATGGCATGAAATAAGCTGAAAATATGTTAATAAATCTAGCTTTGGAAAATTTTTTTTTTTTTATCTTTTAATGGACAAATTTAATTCAAAGTTGAATTTGGCTTTTTATACTCATCAATATCATGCAATAGATAACATAGTTACTTTATACTGAATTATTTTCTTTTCATTCGATACTTTGGGTTCCATAAAACTTTCAACTGCAAATTTCAAAATGTTTCCCTTTTTCCAATATTTACTACCTCACCAAAACTCCCTACACTTTCCAGCTTACTTCAAGGTTTTTATATATATAACATGCTATTTACCTTGAGTTCATCAGTCTCATTGTTTCTAGACTCATACTCGGGTCTTGCATCCCTCCCTATGGGCTGTGAGTCACTTCTAGATGCAGCAGACAGCCTATCAAGTCCTGAGAGACTAATTCTGCTGTTTCCATCCTGTTTAGCTAGAGACATTTGAGTGGTGAAGTCTTTCAGGCTTGTGGATCTCTCACGGTGTAGCTGAGCTCTCTCCCTGGCGTTCCTCGGTTTATTACTCACAGGAAGGCTCTTATCATCAAAGGAGCTCCTCCTGAGCCCTGGAATGCCCGTAACTTGCACAGTCGTTGAAGGCGCTGACTGCTGAGCATGATGGGAAGAGTTGGCAGAGCTTGCTAAAGAGGAATTTGAAGCTAAGGATAAGGAAGCAGGCTTGATATTAGCAGCCAGGGATTGCCACGTATGACGGGGAATCGTAAAATAAGGATTGTTAACAAAAGTGGCGTCTGACAATACACGTGCAACATTCTGGGGATAAGCATCTTTGGATCCACTTACAATGTCTAAACGATCACCTGAACGGCTCAGAAACCTCATATCTGCTAGACCATGTGAGGAATCTTTTTCTTGGTCAGCAGACGTTAAGTCATGCAAACTACTACTTTTACGTAAGCCCTCTTGATAATGTTTGTCCGTTTTATTGTGTTTCATATTACGAACACCTCTATAGGTTGAGAACTGCTGATCTTTTGGTTTCACTTTCTCCACAGAGAACCTGCTTCCAGTGACGGATTCTGTGTCGGCAGTACTGACGGTGCTAGAACTTGGTACTCGAGTGGAGATTGGCTGTAATACGAAGGACATGTGCGTGTCATATACAAATAA
Organism: Pinctada fucata; assembly: GCA_028142955.1. Taxonomy (NCBI): domain Eukaryota; kingdom Metazoa; phylum Mollusca; class Bivalvia; order Pterioida; family Pteriidae; genus Pinctada; species Pinctada fucata. The sequence continues at coordinate 2,033,974 of AP027103.1, forward strand.
AATGGAAAAATCAGAGAAATGATGCCTGTGTTTTCACACACAACCAGTGAGCACATCAAAGTCACAAATATATGTTTGTGTAATTTTTTTCTGAATCTAGATATCAGCATATACATAGTATTTGTTTAACAGAAGAACAGAAAATAAAATTCTAACAAATAGCCTAATCATTCAAGAAAGACTAAATACATTTTAACATAAGAGGTTTAATCATTTTGGCTAAACTAGCAATCATGCATGTACAAGTATTAATACATAACATGAAGTGCATAATGGATATATCTTCATTTCGGCTTACCTGCACATTTTCTTTGTTGCTAAAAATAGGCATTGTGAATCTTCTGTTCTTTGTCTTAGTGAGACGACTCGGAAAAACTTGTAGAACATCAAACCACCTTTGAAAAGAAACACATATTATTACCATCATTAAACAGGACTGCAAGAGTTATCCATCCTTACTCGTTAGAGGGACTAACTTGTGAATAAATTAGAGTTATCTCTCTTTTTATGTCTTTGCTGTTAACCGCTACCACCACCATGAACTTTAAAACAAATAGCATGAAGAAATGATGACATTCCACATGTTCTAATGGGACTACTTAATTTATAGGGAGTATAATAATCTGCATGCTGCTTGAATTTCTTTCAATCTTTGAAACTCATCTTCTTTTTAAAAGATAATGAAAACTTACCATTGGAACTCCTCCTTTGATGTGCCTTTGATGTAGAACTTCTTGTTAGGAGTAACAATCTCTATAGAGAACTGATGTGACGTCACTTTTTCTCCATCGTTGACTGCGGTACACTTGTTCATGTCAATAATTCCTTGAGGTATCGTCTCAGGCTGGAATAAAATTATCATTCATATTGCATCAAATTCTTCTACTTATTCCATGATTCAAGCATTTGAGGGCATTATGAAAAAGTTATTTAAAGTGTCCCTCTGCCTTTCAGTTTCTGTGGTCATGGTGGTAAAAACTTTAACATTACACTTAACTTTCCATATTCCTCATGTGTATTACATGTAGTTATATGACAAGACCTACCTATTGATACCAATATTTTTTACCTTGTAATCTTGAGTTTGAAGTTTTATCTATATGTAATTTTGAAAAACTTTAATAATGGTATTTCTTTTAATTGGAGATAGATTTCGAAACATTTAAAATATGTATGCTTGTACAAGATAATTCTTCAGGTACAATTATACCATCATTTCTTACCTCTTGACCTTGGAATTTGATATTTAGATAAAATTCAGTTCTAAATCTTTTATACATTTAGGGGGCATCAGTATTTTACAAAGTGAAACACATCTTGTTTTATATAATACTAGATAGATAATGTTCAATTACAGTGTATCATTTACAAGAAAGAGATTTCAGATCCACAAATTTTCAGCTCTGATGCAACTTGATGTTCTTGATCATGATAATCTATTTATGCTATGCTTTCAGATTAAAGAATTGGATTAGGTCCATGATGCAGTGAATTTCTAGTCTATTTTACTGATTGAAACTGGAAATGTACCAGAAGATTAGTTTTACTTGACCCCCCCCCCCCTTATCTCAACTCAGATACAATGATTTGATCATACACTGCTGATACAGATACAGTATTGTTATCGGAATTAATTTTTGCTTTCTCTATAGAATGATTAAACAGTGTTATTCTTAACGTTATTACTAGAATTTGTTTATTTTCTTCTTCTTTTTTTTTTGTAAAATGTTCAACCTTGCTGCAGAACTTAGTTTCTAAGATACAAGTTTTTTTTTACAAGTGTTGCTCTGTTTTTGGCAACTCGAAACTGAAGGAGCTTGGAATACGCATTAAAAATGACTTTAAAATATTTTCCTGTTAAACGAAGATCTAATTGACTTGTTTTGAAGTCAAGTACGATTCAGTTCAAAATGAATCACTTTATTCATTTCAAAGATAGGAGTTATGAAGTGCAAATCATATTCAAGTTCTGGTATCATAACGTGCAGGTGCAAGGAAATGAAATGAATTTGTGCATTTTAGTATCTTTGAACGTACTTTATGTTTTTTTCAAAACGTATAGAGCTTCTAGCATTTCAGAATTAATGAATACATAAATTTCATTTATACAATTGTTTACATGAATCTAATGCTTCTGCAATCCGAATTTAGACTTTTTTTTATTTTCTCAAGATTCTAAATTGTTTTGGAGTTTTTAATAATTATGTTTTTTGAAAGACAATTCATTTATCTTGCAATGAACATATAGAAATAGACAACATAATGAGATTGTATCATCCAAATGCAATTCCAATACATGTATGATAATGGATTAATAATATATTACAATATGACAGTGACTGACTTACATCTTCGTCCACACAGTATGTAAGCTCTCCATCGTCATACAACCGAAACAACCGTCTCTGCCATCTCTGTAATAACAAAGTAATAATGTAATTAACAACCGAAACAACAGTCTCTGCCATCTCTGTAATAACAAAGTAATAATGTAATGAACAACCGAAACAACAGTCTCTGCCATCATTGTAATAACAAGGTAATAATGTAATTAACAACCGAAACAACCGTCTCTGCCATCTCTGTAATAACAAGGTAATAATGTAATTAACAACCGAAACAACCGTCTCTGCCATCTCTGTAATAACAAGGTAATAATGTAATTAACAACCGAAACAACCGTCTCTGCCATCTCTGTAATAACAAGGTAATAATGTAATTAACAACCGAAACAATCGTCTCTGCCATCTCTGTAATAACAAAGTAATAATGTAATGAACAACCGAAACAACAGTCTCTGCCATCATTGTAATAACAAGGTAATAATGTAATTAACAACCGAAACAACCGTCTCTGCCATCTCTGTAATAAAAAGGTAATAATGTAATTACAAGTGTTTGGGAAAGTGATATGTGTGTTTTGTGGATTTGTGTGGGGTTTTTCTTATGTTTTGATGGAAGACATTGTTCTTATGTTTTGATGGAAAACATTGTTTTTCATCTTTCGGAAAAAATGTGTTGCTTTCGAAGAACATTAAGTTGTGTAAATGTGGAACATGTGAAAGGTATCCAAAATTTATTCATTGTTTGAAAATCAAATTTGAGTTGTACACATATGAAGTTTTGGGGTCTTCTTTGTTCCATATTTTGTCATACTACCGAAACACATGTATGTCTATATGAGGAACAATAATTTTTTTAAACGGTTGAGGTTCACGTGTTGCGCATATAAATACTATTGCTGTTTGAGGAATATGTGATTTGAGATAAATGAGTTCATTGAATGACGAGTTGAATGAGGCACGCATTGATTGGGAAATGATGCAAACTTCTACACAGCCAATTGTGCCTCATATGAAATTCATGTGAAATTTACAGGAACTTTACATGAAAGTTCACATGAAATTTATGTGAAACGAGCACAAACATGAAATTTACATGTAATTTTTCACATGAAATTCGTGAAAAGATTTTTACATGGATGTTATGTGAATTCAGTTTCCTGTGAAGGTCACTTAGAAAAATTCATGTGAAATTCATGTGAAGGAAATTTATGTGAATTCATGTGAAATATCTTGCACATAAATTTTATGTGAGATTTATATGAATTTTACATGAACTTTCATGTGAAATTTACATGATGCTCATTTCATATGAATTTCATGTGAGGCACAATTGGCTGTGTAATAATTTGTCCTTGAAAATTGCAATGAATTATCAAAAGGTTCCATAACAAGTGAACTTTCAAATCACATTTCATGATGTTTTACTTGCATACATAACATGAAGTGAATGTATGTGACCTCATCTCTTTGGGATACAGAATTTGACCTTTGAAACGTTAACGTTAACGAAAATTTCTGTTTTTCTAATATGAACAACAAATAGAATAGTCAAGTTTCCTGTAATCTGAGAAGATATTGTGTATTTATATATGATCATATGAAAAGTTAATGATTTTCTTTGACACTTGAATTACAGACGAACGGACAGACTCTCTCAAAGGAGAAACCATGAACCTATCGATGACGCAATTACATAAGTGCATTACATACTACAATTAGTCAATCCAGAGAGAGATGGGTGTTTCAAAATCTCCTACACAAAATAATAATAATAATCAAACGAACGCACTAAATTTAACTTATCTTCTAACCTAGATCTTAAGAGTACAAGGTAATTATGATTATGAATAGAGGATAGAAATTAAGGCAACGAAAAAAAAGTGTCAAATGTCTCAAATGGAGCGTTTAAACACGATCTGAGACCCACTTGTTTACCGACATATGATCTGACAACCAGTGCAGATCAATTACAACTTAATGACACCACGTCTCAATCTTTCATCCTTCCTTACCTAGTTTGATGCCTGAAAGATTCTATACAATCAAACTATACACTTCACTTGCTAAAAATATATACACGATTTTATCAGAAATCTGAACCACTTGCCAAATTTATTGTTTTCTATATATCAACAATCATTTTCAAGTTTCAGTTTTCAAAAGCCTAATATGATGACAACTTCCAAATATGTAACGGGTGCATATGGAAGGTTTTTGTACGTTGTGTTGACACGGTTTTTGTGTGTTGTGTTGACACGGGTGCATATGGAAGGTTTTTGTACGTTGTGTTGACACGGTTTTTGTGTGTTGTGTTGACACGGGTGCATATGGAAGGTTTTTGTACGTTGTGTTGACACGGTCTTTGTGTGTTATGTTGACACGGGTGCAGCATGAACATGTTGGAGGCTTTGTGTCGTGTTGATATGGGCATGGATGCATCTGGAAGGGTTGTTTTGTGTCATATATTGACACGAATGCATCTTGAAGGGTTTTTTTTTTTTTTTTGGTGTTTTAATAGCCTTTCTAAATTCGTTGGGTTGTAATTGTTTTTCTTTCTTTGAGTTTTTGTTTTGTTTTTCTTTATCTTGTTAATTTTTTTCGGCTTTTTCATTGGTAGGAATGTAGGAGGATTTGAGCGTCAGTTTCATTAGTTCTCCATTTTCTTAATTCACCTTATATGTTTCAGTTACAACGACTGTCTCAGTCAATTTTGTAAAAAAAAATCAGACAAAAGCAAAAACCAGATTTTTGTAAGTGTCAATACAAAATTGATACATACCCTTGACCTATCTAAAGGGTTGTTGAAGTCGAAATCTGGCGCGATAAAAAGGTAACCACACTTCGCAATTTTTCTTGAAGCCTGAAAAATAAAGGATAAAAAGGTTTAACAATTTAGTATAGAGATATTTTTTTCATTAGTCAAACTCATCAAGATCATGGACGCGTGCAAAGTAAAAACAGAGGTAGGACTCGTTTATCTGTAAGGTCAACCTATAGAATGCAGTATTATAAACCAATCTTATTTTGCCTTTATAACATCAACATAGAACCAATTTACACTCTTCAATCACGAAATATAAATATTGATCTTTAGCAATATCGTTTAATAATTCATGAATGTATTCAAACTGATGTAATTTTAGTACATGATACTTTTTATTGATCTCTCTCTCTCTCTCTCTCTCTCTCTCTCTCTCTCTCTCTTACATTATTTCTTCGTACTTGTGTAACCGTCATTAACCGATACACCTCGGACCCTCCTTGTAAGAAAACACTCTTGTTTTTCATAAGAGGTTAACAACTTCCAAACAATACAGGTGTCATGTTTGAAGTAAATCAAACATAATGAGCGTAAACAAACGTTATCTGCTGATTATGACAAACGACATATTTACCTATCCTTCACCTACTTAAAATTCCTATAAACATAAAAAGATGTAACAAATTTGACTTTAACTATATGTTGTTTTTCAAATATCAAAATAACAACCAAAACAAAAAAAAAAACACGTAAAACCCAGTCTTTTCAACTTTCAACCGCAAAATTGTCAATGCGGGAATGTACCTCAAAAAATTCTCTTCATAACATTTATCAATGTTTATAATACAGATAAATTTTCATTGATGACTTTATATTACCGGAACTACTTTTTTTCCTTCTGTCGTGCAAACCCCCCATTCATACTGAGCAACAATAAAGATTTAAATGCTTTAAAGATTCATTCTAGTGTTTACATTTATGGTATACAGCAGTACAGAAGTATCAGGGTAGAATCTATTCAAGTGTCATTTGTTTCCCTCCGCTGGAGATAACCCAACAAAAACTGGGTCAAAAGAACAATAATACCAGAGCCCCCGTAGGACTATCTGAGAGAGGATCTTTAAAAGCCGGCTACCAATAGCTAAATCCATCTAAAGTCAGTCTAAATATACTTTAATATTCGCAGGAACAGCAAGGTGTATAATACAAACAATATTTGTAAATTCAAAAAGAAATGACTCTCTTTTCATTTCTTTGAAAAGAAGGTGAGTGGGTGGTATAATATTTCTAAACAGTAGAACGCAAAATAATAGATTTTATTTATCCACAGAAAGAACATTATATACCACTAACACCCCCCCCCCCCCCCTTTTTTTTTTTCTTTACTGAACAGTATTTGTTATAATGGAGCAAAACGGTCACAATGTCTGTACATGATTTTAGAAGAATTCGCCTTTCCTTGACCTAGCTGGGGCATTCTAAGTAGTCCATAATACATAATGGACCATTTAATACGTTTTTCAAATTGTCATGATGATGAATTAAAACTAGCCCGGTACATCAAAGTGGTGAATACATAACTACACAGTACAAAAAAATGTAACGAAGCGATTAGGGCAGTATGAATGGCGATAATGTAACATAGGCAGAGTGGCCTTACAGTAACCCGTCCTTTGGCCATACGACTAGATTACATGGACAAGTTACACACAGTCGGTCCTATATATGGTTTACTCCATAATACGTATGACGGACCATATTGTTACATGGACATTGTGCTTTTTTCCTTCTTGGCAAAATCGTGTATAATTCTATTTTCCCTCGTACGCAGATGGTGTCTCTAATATGAAATATTACATAGAATTATGACAATGTATATATACATATAACACCAGATCAGATCGATTTCCTCTCCGTGGGAGAAGCCTGCTGTACTTTCACCCACCAGTATGAGCGGCTTATGGAGCGTCAAGACGTTACTCATATACAACACCTATAGGTGGATGCCAACAAGGGATTAAAACCCACAAATTTTAACCAAAATAAGCAACTGTCCTCTGTCCATGCAGTCAATGACTTTGAAACTTCCAAAAACACTAAAAAATAAATGTGGAAGTAAGTGGGGACTGTACATATAAGATATCCTGGTATTTTGTGCCACCAGTCTACATATTTGTCAAACTAAGATACGTAATGAAGATTCGACCTGTGCGCACCGAGTGACCGACGGCAGGGGATACATCATATCGTTTACATGACGATCGGTAGTTCACTTAGAGGCGTGAAGGGCTTTGCCCCCATACCTTATATATGTCATACCTCCACATACATCTTAAAAAGTTTAACAACTTCATCGCGAAATTATGTACGCAAGCTTGCCAGTGCAGTGTACATACTAATTCTACAAAAAAAAATTGTATATCCTATTCAAATTACCAAGGATAATGTGGGCGGGATGCAAGTAAATCCGTTCACTGCGCTGCGATAACTCAAATTGAAAGAAATGACTTTTTGAACTTTACAATTTCCTACGTCATCTACAGTTACTAATCTGTTTGAATATATGCAATCTGCCATGATGTAAAGTATCCTTGCTTTGGTGGTTAAGCTTCCTTAATTAACTTATATTAAGAGAGAGGAATCATAATAAGGAAAATAGGACCAGGATGCTATTCAAACTACTTTTTTCTCAAGTACATTAATCATAACGGTAACCAAACCATGTTTCACGAAGATAAACAGATCATACAAGGAAATATGTACGAAAAAAAAGAAATTCAATAAAGAGATTATAAAGGTTTCATTCATTGTTTGTGTATTTGAGAGTTTGTGTTTTTATAAATAAAGGTTTCATTTATTCATCTCAAAAGTCTAAAAAATATCCCTCTTTTTATTCGTTGCTTGACTGTTTGTAGCACGGTCTTTCCGTTCGTTGTTGCTTTCCGTGTACATGATGGTTTTTTTTTTGGTCAGTTTCATTATGCTCATTGGCCTAAAGGTGTACATGTTGTCTTTTGTTGTCAGTGTATTGTGTTTTAGTGTACATGTTGTCTTTTGTTGTCAGTGTATTATGTTTTAGTGTAAATGTTGTCTTTTGTTGTCAGTATATTGTGCTTTTCGTGTACATGTTGTCTTTTGTTGTCAGTATATTGTGCTTTTCGTGTACATGTTGTCCTTTGTTGTCAGTGTATTGTGTTTTTTGAATTTGATTGCACCGTGTCACCGTGTCAGGGTTGTCACCGTGGCATAGCGGTATGAGCGGCCTGCTTTGTATGCTAGGCGAAGCCGCCGTACGGAGTTTATCGACTTTATATTGTGTTTTAGTGTACATGTTGTCTTTTGTTGTCAGTGTATTGTGTTTTAGTGTACATGTTGTCTTTTGTTGTCAGTGTATTATGTTTTAGTGTACATGTTGTCTTTTGTTGTCAGTATATTGTGCTTTTCGTGTATATGTTGTCTTTTGTTGTCAGTGTATTATGTTTTTGTGTACATGTTGTCTTTTGTTGTCAGTGTATTGTGTTTTAGTGTAAATGTTGTCTTTTTTGTTATCATTTTATTACTTTCGGTGTACATGTTGTCTTTTGTTGTTAGTGTATTGTGTTTTAGTGTACATGTTGTCTTTTGTTGTAGGTTTATTGGAGCTTTCGGTGTACATGTACATGTTGTCTTTTGTTGTCAGTGCATTGTGCTTTTTGTGTACATGTTGTCTTTTGTTGTAAGTTCATTGGTGCTTTCAGTGTTCATGTTGTCTTTTGTTGTAAGTTCATTGGTGCTTTTAGTGCAAATGTTGTCTTTTGTTGTCAGTGTATTGTGCTTTTCGGTGTACATGTTGTCTTTTGCTGTAAGTACAATGGTGCTGTCGGTGTACATGTTGTCTTTTGTGGTATGCTCATTGGTGCTGTCAGTGTACATATTTTTTTACTGTAACTTCATGTTGTCTTTTGCTGAAAGTCCATTGGTGCTTTCGGTGTACGATTGTCTTAACACCTTTGTTTGTCCCTTCAATGTACATGTTATTTTTTAGCAGTACCTGTCTTAAAATTGTCTTTTTGGTGTACATGTTGTCTTTTATACCCATTAGAGCTCTCTGTATTCGTTGATGCTTCCTAAATGTGTTTGTTCTCAATATGAGGTCAGTGTCTTTTTTGAAATGCTGCTCTTGTCGGTACTTTTTTTTAAGAGACATTGCCTTGAGTCAAATGTGTATCTTTAACTACCTCACTATCCCGCCATGAGAAGATCTTGTTGCAGACCTCATCTGTGTGAAGAGACGTTACGGAAGCCATCGTTCTCATTGATGACGATCTTAACGCCACCAATGTCACCTCACTCCTTATACTGACAGTGTTATAGTCCAAATGACAAACAAACGTCCTGGACTCCCACGCTCTACGTGGTCAGAATGGACACAAGTTAGAAGTACGGTCCACTGTTTAGGTAATTTGCCTTACTGGCTTGACTTGGATGATAACGCCCAACCCATGTAAAGTACGCATGGAGTATTATGCGAAATGTAAATAACAAAACAATCTGTCGTTCTAAAACCAACAATATTGGCATTCAGTGAATCTGCGTAAGCATGCATACTTCATCAACACTGTGCATTTACTGAGCTATAAATGCATGATAATGTATTTTAAAACAGACGGTGATCTATGCTTTCAAGTTCACTAAATCTGCATATATCATGCTTGAAAACGGTAGAAGATAGATGCTTTGTTTTCACGCAATAGAATATGAACATGCAATAAGGAACATGTATCACGAGAAAATCTTGTATCTTGTTAGTATCATATGACCTGTGTTTATAAGTATTCTAAACAAAAGATAATAAATAAAATCCAGGACAGGGCTTCAAGTTGGCTGGAACTTCAACACCAGCTGTTCAACAGTCCTAACAAACACACAGGTCACATACGAACATACAGATCACATACGAACATACAGATCACATACAAAAAATATTTGTATGAAGTATCTGAAGCTTACCATTTTACAATGATCTATCGAAATTACTGACAATATTCAAAACAGTAACTCAGACTAAACAGAAAACAGCAACGTACGCCTGGAATTATTTCTAAGTAAATTTTAGTCATTTGTTCAAACATTCTTGTATGCTACGGTACATAATACTACATTAGTACATATAATTCTGTAAGACCTTTCGACGGATTCTTAGTTACTGCAGTGCATTTTACATTATGCTTATACAATTAAATCTAATACTTTTTGAGGGAATATTAATAATTTTGCCACCAATCCGAATGAATCTGTGTATTTCATATACCCTGTATATAACGTAGCCCAAGACCTCAGATTTCAATATCCAGTACACTTGATATTTCAGGTTCCATTCCAAAGTCGTTCTTTTGACCTTCAATGGTTTATTTGAATGTAGTATAATATTAACGAAGGTCGTAATAATATACCATAGGATCGCATTTTTTAAGGAACACTACAATTTCACTATACAGGCAACGTTCATAATAATTTTAGAAAACTGAAAATCGATTCAAATTGTGTTCATACATCCAATCAGGTCTGACTTTTAAGAATAAAATATGACCCATGTCGAGTTTTGATTCCAAGTAAAGAATTGATCATTAAAATATTTTTAGCATGTGCCACACACATCGTAACTTATAAGTATACTTCTTACCCATTAACAATACTTAAGACAAATATTTGGGATATTTAGAAAGGGAATTATAACGTTAGAAAAAGCCAAAGTGGATTATTCATAATAGGTCGTAATTCAACAAAATACTAATTGATCTCATTTAATATTATGACTTCATTCCACGCTAATAGTTTTTGTAATTCTGTTTTAGGGACGTAGATGTAATTCCTAAAATTCTTATTCGCCCACTTTTAGAGAGAGAGAATTAATTTTTTCACCAAACTAAGGTGTAACTAGAAATATGCAAAATGCCACAGTACGTGATTTAGGTGCAGTACGTTGCTGAATCCATAAAACCGAAGAACAAAATAACCCGATATCTTCCTTTTAGAGTAAAATTGATCAAATTTCATAAAAAACATAATTCTAATTTCATGCAATAGTTACGAGCTGACACTGGATACTATTACACGTGCCTATTCTATGCACATGTCTTTTTGTTTTTATCACACGTTATCACTAATCTCATCAGCTGATTCAACAAACTGTAATCTATACCTGCTGGGCCGAGCGTAAACTTCCAAAAATACAAAAAGCCTTCAAGAAAAGATAGATATTTATCATCCAAATCTGAAGCATGTGTAGCTACAAGATTGAGAGGTGAATTGGAAAATGCTGATAACTTGGGAGTCGTATTCTGTCTACCTGGATAAAACCTTAACATCATGCAATTTTCAGCTACCAGTGTAGGGAAGTGGTGGATACAAAAGGGAGGGGGTGGACTTAACATCCAGACCCTTTTGGGTGCAAATTGTAACCGTAGCCGCCCCCTTCCCTTACTCATTTATAAGCCAAAATTTAAAGAGCAGGGTCCCTCTGTTTCATCATTCTTGGATCCGCCTCCTTTGGGTTCCTTATTTTTTAGTTATGATATGGAATTAAATCAAATCAGATTTTTTTCAAGACGGTCAGAGTGAAATTAGAATAGCAGCGACACAGAAGCCATGTCGTACACAATTTTCATTAGGATGATGTACATGTATAAAGAGCTGTATAATTAATACAGATGATTAATTATTCCTGCCTCTTTAGTCCCGTAACCCAGACAAGATAATAAATTCACAGCATGATATGCAGTTTTCATCTGGGTCAGAATCTCATGTGATTAAATATGCATTTGGAATATGTATATGTACCGTACCAGTCTCGTGCATAATTCTACATGCGCTCTGCGAATGCTCCAATTTGATTAACATTCTGTATTTTACTTTTAAAACATTCCATTCTTTAATTATTGTATGAAAAAAATCTTGGTATATCCTCCGACAACAAACATTCAGACAAGAAAATGTCATAGCCGAGCAATATTATGTTGCACAGAGAATTAATATGCCAATACTGTAGTATATATACGGTAACTGGTTCCATATGCAGGTACCGTTCTTGAATAATTCGGATAACACAAGTTCAAAAGTTTACCAATCAGAAATTCTGAAGTTTTATTGCAACTCTGTTGTTTCACTAAACATGCTATTTCTTTTTTTTTTTTATTTTTGCAATTTTTTTCATGTAATGTTAGCCTCCCGCGTTTCTGTATTTTTCGATGATAAGCAATTTTCCATGAACATGCACGGCTGTTGTTAATTGCCGAAATCTAACCAGCGCGTCATATTAATAAGAAGTATATATAAGTAGCCAGCGTGTAAAATGAGTATAAGCATGTTGAGATTGTTATTACAAATTGGATGAGTGTTTGTCTGTCAAAGAAATATAAGTTACATGTGTACTACTATGACCCCCCGGGGATATAAATGAACATATTGCTTCAATAAAGATGGGAAAAACTCGTGGCATGGGTCAGGGTGAATCCGACTATGCGTGGGATACCACGGGGCCCATACCACGAAACAGGCATCCACATTTTTGACGTCATGTTTTTTATTGAGTTATTCTTAATCTAACAACATCAGCAACAAATAACCACACATCTAACGATGAGGCGGCACCTTGTAAAACGCTTCCCGTTTAGCCTCAATAAGCGTGGCAGTACTTTGATGTTGCTTTGTGGACGTGCTTTATAAAGAACTTCAAAAGCTCTTCAAATATTTCCCAGTGGCTAAAGATTACTTCCCATGTGAGTGATGGCAAACTGAGTAGTTAGAGTGGTTAGTAGGTTAGCAATGGTCGCTGGACCACAACAAGAATGACCCTTCACATTCCTACGGCCTGAGGTGTCCAGCGCTGCATTACTGTGGCTTCACACTAAGGTGACCTAACCAACTAGAGCATGCTGTAACAATTACACTTTTATCATATCCCAGGTGACAGGGACTTGCACATTATCAAGTAGGCGATGACAGTAAAACCAACTGGCTCGCCTTTTTTCATAATTCATAATTGGTGCAATTTTTTCCTTCAAAAGCATCTTTAATGTGTTAACATTAATTCAAATCTATTCAAGAACTATAACATTCCACTTTGATCTCAACTTTTTCTTGATAAATCATCCTACACCTTTTCCTTGCTCATTTTTGCCACTTTTCCCTTTTCTTTGTGTTAAGGCACTGAACTTATGATACATGTGCTGTACTACTGTACCTATACAGAAGGGGACCATGAATATTGAAAATGTGGCAATTTATATACATTCAAGCTCTGCTGGGAGAGGGGGCTGGGAGGAGGGAGGAGGCATTTCTCATCATTTCACAAGCTCTTTTGAAATTCTGTATAGAATCATAAGTTTTAAAAAATGTTATGTAATGCAACTCCTTCCCTTATCAAATTCATATAGCAGTCAATGATCTCCAACAGGCTTTCTACTCTACCTTGATGAAAAAGTAGGAAAAAAGTAGGAGGAGTCAATGAAAAAAAGTAGGAGAAAAATAGGAATAAGTAGGAATGGCAGAAAAGTAGGAAATTTTCCATAACTTTTAGCGACAATTTTCAGTAAGTATGACACACAATATCACAGTAAGCAATGTTTTGTAGACTAGTAATGTTCACCTTTGAGGAAATCATAGAGAGAAATAAGGACAGATTGTTTTTTCATCTAAAATATCCAGAATGGGCGAGCGAAGCGAGCCTGAAATTTTTTTTAAAACTTTGAATCAGATGTCGATGACAAGCGAAGCAAGTAATTTTTTACTTTTGAAATGAAAAAGTAGGAATAGTAGGAGGTTTTGAAGAAAAAGTAGGAAAAAAATAGGATCAAAATAAAAAAGTGAGAAAAGTAGGAACAGTAGAAAGCCTGTCTCCAATGATTTACACAGTAACGTATAAAATATACATGACATTTTCCCGTTTTCCTTATTCACCCTTTCATTGTAATCTGTCATCAAAAGACAAACTTACTTGCTCATCACAACACTTTGAAGTATATGGAAAGATTTATGAATTCAGTTTAATCAATATAGCAATTTTTAGCATATATAAAATGTATCAATATAGCTAATTTAACGCTATAAACATTAATGTGTCAGATGTCATGTAATATGTCAACGTGAACATTGATGACTTATTGCATTAGACCTTTCATCTAACAGCTTTTCAAATACCATAATTCATATTTCACCAAAATAGCATACATCTGTTTTGAAGAGGAAAAAATTTGAATTTATTCTAAGATACAAATGTATAAGTGCATACATTACAAATGTATATGTGCATACATTACAACTAATACATTCATACTATGCAGTTGATTAAATCATCTAAATGTACATGATGTAAATGTAGCATGTGCATGTGGTCATTAGTAGCCATGTACCCAGATACCGTTGTGAGATTGTCATACACATGTACATCTTTATGAGCCTCCAGTACATTTATATTCTAAATTAATACATTCACTGATTCAGCGGCTATCTTTCTTGTGCATGTTTAATGTAACTAACAGTATAATGAATCAGGAACAGAGCTACAAGGACATGACATTGTATTTATGTAAATTGGCATGGTAGACTAAAGTCTAATGACAGACCTCTATAGTCTATATAAGCTCTCTTTGCTAGAAATTCCCAATTCTGAGAAAAATGCATTGAACTTCCATATTTGAGTTCCACAGGCAAATGACAGAGAAAAAGACTTGATACATGCACATATCCATTTACCAATATGAACAATATCACGGATAATTGGGGACGGAAAATTTAGACAGTCTCTCGATTTTGACATATTCTCTCACAGAAAATGGCTAAAACATCAAAGGAAACAGCCAGAATTAACACCCCCCCCCCCCCAAATATCCTCTTTTTCCAAAACAGAAGTCAGGACCTTATACATGTGTAGGTGATTGAAGTCAATTGGATGGGAGTTACTACCCCCCCCCCTTAAAATTAAAGAATACCTTTGTTTAATCTATGAATATAATGAATGTAAAGATTCCCCGGAGAAGCATAGCAAATATACACTGCAAATATTCATTCACTACCATGAATACGTACACATTAGTTTGTACATCGACGTAAACCAAGTTTACACAAAAACAACAGAGGAAATTCAGAAGTTTGCAAAGGTAAGAGATAAAGATACTCACCTTGTTGTTTTCTAATGCCTCTGCAGAATGTGCGTCTTTAGCACCGAAACATGCTTGACATTTTAACTTATTGAAGATATTGGGCTCAAACTTTCGACACTTTGAAGCCATTTCGCTCGATTGTTTACGAAAACGACCCGTCCCAGCGACTGCCCAACAGGTGAGATATTCCGCTTAGCTATTTGTGTATTTAGTCAAAATTTGTCACATCAGCATAATTCCAGAGAGACATTTACAGGAAAATCACATATCAATACACAATACGTATCTCTAAAGCTTCTACATTGCTAGATTCTACATTACTTCTATGTTTACAACCTCGAAATGTCCCACACACAGTTTCTCGAGGTGAGAGTTTACAACGCGCATGAATATACGATGAGCACGGCGGAGGAAAATGTAGTGATTTGGTGCATAATAGAGTCCAAATTTATACGGTTTATTCATTCATTCATTAATCTTGAGACTTCTGTATTTATTTTTCTGCTTTTCTGCCTTTCGCTATAAGGAAAGAGGACAAAGGATAAATTCTGATCATTACAGAAATAAGTTTACGAGAATCATGTGGACAAAGACACATTTAAAAAAAATGAAAAAAAATTATAATATCAAACAATCAAATTCACGAAAGTTCGACCATTTAGCCTTAATCAAAACTAAGACTTGTTAGCAGACAGCATCGCTCGCCGTGTGTGTTTTGTTGGTAAAAATGCAGTGGCGGATCCAGCGCCCCCTTTGCCCGGGGGGGGGGTCAAGGGGCGAATTTTGCCGATTTTGACTCAAAATGGGCCAAAATATACATGTTTTTGGAAAAATTTGGGTCAGTGCCGGGGGGGGGGGGGGCGGCCACCCCCTCCGCACCCCTCTGAATCCGCCACTGACATGGCAAATTTACTCTATTAAATACGGCTTCCAAAATGTTTATTCTTAATTGTCAACTTATTAAACTTTTCATTATTAAAAAAAAAAAAAAAAAAAAGAAAGAAAACTGCTCCATAGGGACGAAAATACCCCCCGTAGCAATATTCTTTGAAAAGTTATCTTGGATGAAGGTCAAGCGTCTATTGTGACATTGGCCTTAGGCATTAGTTCAAGGTCATGTCATACCCTTAGGTCCTAAAGAACATTTATGTGAAATATTGAAATTGAAATCCATAAGCAGGGGGAGGAGTTATGCCCCGGACAATGTTTTCAGTGAACATGATGTTTATTGTGTTATTGATGTTTGATCTTTGACCTATGTTCAAGGTCATGACACACACTTAGGTCCTAAGAAACGTTTCTATAAAATATAATTGAAATCCATCAATAGGGGAGGAGTTATGCCCCGGGCAATGTTTAATTTAAAATGGTTTCTACTGTGATCTTGACCTTTGATCTATGACTTTGGTTCAAGGTCATGACACACCCTTAGGTCCTAAGGAACATTCCTCTGAAATATTAATGAAATTCATCAACCGGGGGAGGATTTATTATATGGACAAGGTTTTGCTGATGGTGTCTATTGTGACCTTGACCTTTGACCTAAGACCTTGGTTTAAGTTCATGACACACTCTTATGTCCTACGAAACGTTTCTGTGAAATATTATTGAAATCCATCGAAAGGGGAAGCAGCTATATTCCGGACGATGTTTTACTAACGGTATCTATTGTGAACTTGACCTTTGACTTATGGCCTTGGTTCAAAGTCATAACACATTCTTAGGTCTTAAGGAACATTTCTGTGAAATATTATTGAAATCCATCCACAGGGAAGGAGTTATACTCTGGGCAAGGTTTCACTAATGGCGTCTATTGTGACCTTGACCTTTGACCCATGACCTTGGTTTTAGGTCTAACACATCCTTAGGTCCTAAGGAAAATTTCTATTAAATATTCTTGAAATCCATACACAAGGAGAGGAGTTATGCTCTGGACAATGTTTTACTAATGGTGTCTATTTTGACCTCGACCTTTGTGGCTTTGACCTTGCTTTAAGGTCATGACACATCCTTGGGTCCTGCGAAACATTTCTTCGAAATATTACTGAAATCCATGTACAGGGAGAGGAGTTATTCTCTGGACAAGGTTTACTAATGCTGTCTATTGTGATCTTGACCTTTGACCTAAGACCTTGGTTTAAGGTCTAACACATCTTTAGGTCGTAAAGAAAATTTCTGTGAAATACTATCGAAATTCATGCACAAGGGGAGGATAAAAGCTCTGGACAAGGTCTTACTAATGGTGTCTGTTGTGACCTTGACCTTTGACCTTGGTTCAAGGTCATGACACACCCTTAGGTCCTAAGGAACATTTATGTGAAATACTATCGAAATTCATACACAAGGGGAGGACAAATGCTCTGGACAAGGTCTTACTAATGGTGTCTGTTGTTACCTTGACCTTTGACATTGGTTAAAGATCATAACACACCCTTAGGTTCTATGGAACATTTCTGTGAAATATTATTGAAATTCGTCCACAGGAGGAAGAGTTATGCTCTGGACAATGTTTTACTAATGGTGTCTATTTTGACCTCGACCTTTGTGGCTTTGACCTTGCTTTAAGGTCATGACACATCCTTGGGTCCTGCGAAACATTTCTGCGAAATATTACTGAAATCCATGTACAGGGAGAGGAGTTATTCTCTGGACAAGGTTTACTAATGCTGTCTATTGTGATCTTGACCTTTGACCTAAGACCTTGGTTTAAGGTCTAACACATCTTTAGGTCGTAAAGAAAATTTCTGTGAAATACTATCGAAATTCATGCACAAGGGGAGGAGAAAAGCTCTGGACAAGGTCTTACTAATGGTGTCTGTTGTGACCTTGACCTTTGACCTTGGTTCAAGGCCATGACACACCCTTAAGTCCTAAGGAACATTTATGTGAAATACTATCGAAATTCATACACAAGGGGAGGACAAATGCTCTGGACAAGGTCTTACTAATGGTGTCTGTTGTTACCTTGACCTTTGACATTGGTTAAAGATCATAACACACCCTTAGGTTCTATGGAACATTTCTGTAAAATATTATTGAAATTCGTCCACAGGAGGAAGAGTTATGCTCTGGACAATGTTTTACTAATGGTGTCTATTTTGACCTCGACCTTTGTGGCTTTGACCTTGCTTTAAGGTCATGACACATCCTTGGGTCCTGCGAAACATTTCTGCGAAATATTACTGAAATCCATGTACAGGGAGAGGAGTTATTCTCTGGACAAGGTTTACTAATGCTGTCTATTGTGATCTTGACCTTTGACCTAAGACCTTGGTTTAAGGTCTAACACATCTTTAGGTCGTAAAGAAAATTTCTGTGAAATACTATCGAAATTCATGCACAAGGGGAGGATAAAAGCTCTGGACAAGGTCTTACTAATGGTGTCTGTTGTGACCTTGACCTTTGACCTTGGTTCAAGGTCATGACACACCCTTAGGTCCTAAGGAACATTTATGTGAAATACTATCGAAATTCATACACAAGGGGAGGACAAATGCTCTGGACAAGGTCTTACTAATGGTGTCTGTTGTTACCTTGACCTTTGACATTGGTTAAAGATCATAACACACCCTTAGGTTCTATGGAACATTTCTGTGAAATATTATTGAAATTCGTCCACAGGAGGAAGAGTTATGCTCTGGACAAGGTGTGATGGGCAGACAGACGGACGGATGGACGGATGGACGGACGGACAGACAGGGTGATTCCTATATAACCCCCAAACGTTGTTGAGGGGGGGGGGGGGGTTATGAAAAAAAATACTTTGTGACCGCTAACCTTGCAATAATTCTGGAATAGCGGTGGAGTGACAGGGCTTTCAAATTTCACATGTAATACCGAAGAACTTTTGACCTTGTGACCCTGACCTCGGAGTTTGAACTACCTTTGAGACATTTTAACCTCGGCCATCATCACGCTTGAATGGTAGGTGATTGTGCTAAGCCTTTCATATCTTACATGTGTGTTCCTTGTGGCACGACCAACGATATCCATTAGTACAATGAAATTTACCAGTTATGCAATCCTTCTTCTTCTTCCTTTACAGTACTTTACCGCCACCTGGTGTATTCTCGTACTGGGTGATTGCAAACTCATATTTACAGCAGGTTAAAACAGTCTATAAGCTATATACAATTAAAAACATCTGAGGTGCTTAGTTGGAGGTGCACTGCTGCAGCTGCACCTTGAAGGTGTCTAAAGAGCTGCAGGCTACGGTGATGTGTGGTCCCTTGGGGTATGACCTACTTTTTACATTACAGCCGTTTTACCGACAGAGAAACCGATGTGGACATTCGTGTTTTACCGACACCGGTTTTTGGAATATCCATATTTACTGAATTTTATATGATTTATATCAAATATGTCCTTCTTGATTGTGCATTTATTACTTTACACTAACAGTAACCGAGATTCAAAAATGCTGTGAAATCCGCGTTTTTCTAGTAATTAATTTTCTTCAACGACCACTCCTGAAATCAAACTTTGTATTTTATTAATTTTTCAATGATATTTTACAGGACATTTGATCAGAAATTGATGCAAAAAATGAATTTTGAAATAAAACAGCTACTAGTAAAAGATCTTATTTTAATCCAAAACTGAAGTAGGATCACCATGCAAGGACTTGTAAACATTATCTGTTTAGAAGTGTCTGGGATCACTTTATACATCTGTTTCAATACCCTGTTCTTTTCTCTTTCATGGGCGGATTTAGAAAAAAAAAAACTCAGAGGAAAGGGGGGTGGCGGTGTTCAAGCTGAATATCAAGTAAATTTAGGTAAGTTCGTATCATTTATTTCATTTATTATGTCATTTGACAAATTGGAAAAACAGAAAAAATCAAATCCTTTAGTTTATTGACTTTTACCATATTGGCAAATATCAAGCGCCTCTATCAAACTTGATGGCAGCGACGTCGAGCGAATGAAAATTACCACGACACAAGCTGTATGGATTGAAATCGAAAGTAGAAAAGGAAGCTTGTTGGTTGGCAATGGCAGAAACATCTTCTGGGAGGAAATGTGAACATTTTGATCTTAAAGAGTACCAATTTAAAACAAATTTGATACCTAGGCTTTCTGTAGATGACCCAGAAACAAATAGACGAATTTCTGAAGGGGTAATTACTTGTTGAAGTTGTTCTGTCCTGCTCACAATCGGGGCATCACCTGTTTTTTCATTTGCTCAGTTGCTTTGACACTTGGGCAAAAAATAGATAAATGAAATAAAGTAATGATAATACTTAATAAACCTCTCTGTACAGTAGCTGTAACTGACTGCTTATAATACTACTTATGTTTGAAGTTGGCTTCTGTTGGTCTTAACCCTTAATTTACATCATTATCGTGTACTGGTGTCAAAGCAGTGACAGAATGATTTTGCTGGTTAATTCACAGTGACTTTGTTGTTTTGTAAAATTAAGACATGAAACTAATGGAACATAATTGTTGGCATATAATTCAAATATTTATTGAATAATTATCTAAAAATGTCTAACTTTCATCATATTTTATGTCGAGCTTTTAACCACAAGATTTCCTCAATTTTGCAACTTTGCTGAAGCAGTAAGCCAACGATTGAGCATTCAGATTTGTTTATTGATCAATTTTCAATTCTATGTTGATAAATCTGAAGTAACAGCTTTTCAAAAGACCTGTAGAAAACACGAGACTGCCCCCACCTAGGCTCGAACTCACAACCTCCTGATGTTAAATCCGACGCTCTTCCGAGAGAGCCAAAGAGACATCCCTTTGGCCCAGTCTAGTACAAGTGCCAGATTACTACACTATTCTCCCCTTTCAATTTTGGGCCTTCCTGCCCCTCCTCGACAACCCTCCTTCCCACCACCTCCAGGGGTCTAGAATTCCCATTTCCTGTTGCCCGGGGCTTGTGAAAAGTTGGGTCGGGAAAGTGTAAAGCAGGTGTTCACTTGCCCGTGGGCAAGTAGATTAGGCCAAGCAAAATCATTTTTCATGATTTCAAATCATGACATATGCGGCAGGCAGGTTTTTTTTTCATTAAACATTTTCAGAACAACTACAAATTGGAATGTGTTGACATCTTTAATGCTAGTAATTTGTTTCCTCAGCGTGTGATTGACATTTCTGTCCAGTTTTATTACTTCAATTTGTACCCATTGAATGATCGCTTGAAATGACATGAAAATTTTACAGACGAACGCAAACGCAAGTACATGTACATTTAGATAAGATCAGATATAAGTGGACATTAGAGATTTAAATCTCAGGCGCAGAACGGGTGAGCTGAGCAATTGTCAAGGAACATAAGAATTTTGTGCATCTGCCTGGCCATGTATGCTGTCATTTATGGGTTGCTGGTACCGTCACCTTCTGCTCGAACTCCTTTGATCCGCCACTGATGTCCGTGTTGAAGGTCTGGGTCTGTCTGATAATGCTATAAAATGTATACCCATCTGGTCTGCATTGTAGATGTGATCGGAGAAATGTTAGCTATATTTTCACCTTCAACGGAGTGCGTGCTCCGTCATGCATCGGCGTCCTTATTCCGTAAATTCTCTTGAATTCGACATGTTAGCCCGGGACTTCTTATCTCTCGAGTCGAACATTGTTTGTTTTTTTTGTTTTTTTTTGCTGAAAAAATTGAATGCGGGGGGGGGGGGGGGGGGGGGGGGGAGGGGGGGGGGGGGGGAGGGGGGGGGGGGGGGGGGAGGGGGGGGGGGGGGGGGGAGAGGGGTAAAACATGTATGCGGCAGGGCCTGAGAACCAATTCTTTTTTTTTTTTCTTGGCCTTAGATGAACATTTTCCCTCTTCATTCAGATTTCTTTTTTATTCTGATTTCTGAGGAATTCAAGCACTCAATTTTTAGCTAGATATGCCATATTTCAACACGGCCTTTAAAATAAGTTGCAGTATACCTTTCCTTCTCTACATGTAATTTTTTGATGGGCAAGTGATTTTATTGATCAGGCAAGTAAATTTTACGTCATGAGTTGCCCATGGCAAGTAGGTTTTGAAAAAAATTCTAGACCCTTGACCTCTCCATGGGATTTACATTGGGTGCTATTATAGAAAACACAAGACTGCCCTGAAGTCTTAAATTTCTATGGAAATGGATCTTTTTCTCACATGGGAAATGATGGTACAAAATATTTTCAACTTTTATGTCCATGATCATGGAGTTTCACCTTCTTTAAAAATAGATACTTGGTAATATATTTTGAGTGGCAAGCTGACATGAATTTGATGATTGGTTTAGCCTGAGATCCCCAGTGTGTGATGTACAACTTTCTGTCTGTCTGTCCTATGCTTTGCTATTCAATAAGTTGTGCATGACAAATTAAATTGTCATATGAACATGATGAAGGTCATACATGGCTTTTTCACTTTAATTATCCTAAACAAATATTTAGAATGATAATATAAGATGTTTATTTGATTACTTTTCAGCTTCCAGTGATCATCACAGATTCTAAACTTGTAGCGTCTGCGTTACACTGGGATTTAGAATATCTGAACGAGAATGTCGGAGATGGAAAATTTACTGTGTATAAATCATCAAACACAAAATTTAAGTATTTTGATGAAAGGAAAGCAGATGATGTCAAGGACTTTAGGAAACCAATGGAGTCATTAGAAATTAAATTTTCAGAATTTGTAGACCTCATAAAGACAGTAGATCCAAAGAAAGAGAGGTAACTCTTAATTATACGTAAATTGAATTCATGTAATGTACATTCATCTATAGACAATGCTCATAATGTCTGTAGTGATACATACATATATTTACAAAGAATGCATCATGCTCTGTTCTAACATATTACAGCAAATATTAAGTAAGAATTTAGATATATATATATATAAACTCCCAATTTATTTGTTTTAGGGTATATCTCCAACAATCTTTGAATGACACAGTGGGAAAAAGGATTGTGTTAGACTTTCTTCAGTTTAATTGGAATTGGGTCACAGAACAGCAGCGTAGAAACAAATTCGGAACATTGACCTCAAATCTACTACTTATAGGAATGGAAGGTAAAAAGTAGGAGTATTTATATATACATATGTACAAAGTTGTTTTCCTTATATATATTTTTACATGTATACTCATAGTTGTTTTTCATTTTTCTGCACAAGAGGATTTTTCTCCAAATTTTCAAATTTGTCATGAAGTGTAAAGTAGTCTAAAGTATTGTATCTGTCATATAAGAAGTGCAGTCATTAAGGCTCAGAATATATATATATATATATATGCACAACCTATGTAATTCCCTGAGATGCAACATTAAAAGGAACATGCTGCATTTCGTATCTTAACGCTCTTGGCGTCACAATGCATAAGATCTACAGAAACATGCCGCGACGGCTGTTCTAACCTGCAAAGTGAACCTGCGGTGACCTGAATTTTAACGTCAACCTTTTACCTAGAAAATGCGATTTCAGATTGAAACATACAACTATGGTGCATATATATAGAATAAATGTCATAATTTGTTTTTTGTCACGGGTATGCAACACACAGCAAGTGCATTTATGGCATGAAATGCGCTAACGCTAACGCTAACCAATAACAAAACACAAATTAAGACACTTATTCTTATCAAGTCAGCTGTGTTTGTTTCATGAATACTATAAAGTATGATATCATTTGAGATCCTCTATTTCCTAAAATTCTTCTTTAGGTAACATAACTCCAGCGCATTATGATGAGCAGGAAAACTTCTTCGCCCAGGTAAAAGGTTACAAACGATTTCTACTGTTTGCCCCTGATCAGTTCCCTTGCCTGTACCCCTACCCCACCTTCCACCCTTGTGATCGGCAAAGTCAGGTGGATTTCGATGATCCAGATTACGAACGCTTTCCAAAATTCAGAGATGTAAAATGTCTGGAAGCAGTTGTAGAGCCCGGTGATGTGCTATACATTCCTATGTACTGGTAAGTAGTGCATTCCATTATGTAACTTGTGTTATACATTCCTATGTACTGGTAAGTAGTGCATTCCATTATGTGACTTGTGTTATACATTCCTATGTGCTGGTAAGTAGTGCATTCCATTATGTGATGTGCTATACATTCCTATGTAACCCCCCCCCCCCCCCCCCAGCAATATTCTTTGAAAAGTTTATCTTGTATCAAGGTAAAGCGTTTATTGTGACCTTGACCTTAGACCTTGGTTCAAGGTCATAACACACCCTTAGGCCCTAAAGAACATTTCTTTGAAATATTATTGAAATTCATCCACAGGGGGAAGAGTTATGATCTGGACAAGGTTTAACTAATGGTGTCTATTGTATTCTTGACATTTGATCTTGGTTCAAAGTCATGACACACCTTAAGGTCCTAAGAAACATTTCTGTGAAATATTGGGGGGGGGGGGGGAGAGTTATGCTCT
The DNA here is from genome assembly GCA_028142955.1 of Pinctada fucata. Taxonomy (NCBI): domain Eukaryota; kingdom Metazoa; phylum Mollusca; class Bivalvia; order Pterioida; family Pteriidae; genus Pinctada; species Pinctada fucata. The sequence goes on from AP027103.1 coordinate 2,058,588, forward strand.
GGACAAGGATCTACCAATGGTGTCTATCGTGACCTTGACCTCTCACCTTGGTTCAAGGTCATGACACATCCTTATCCTCTAAGGTACATTTCTGAGATGTTTTATTGAAAATCAACAGGGGGAGGAGTAATGCTCTGGACAAGGTTTTACTAATGATGTGTATTGTGACCTTGACCTTTGACCTATGAACTTATCTTACCTTATTACAGGTAGCACCAGTTAGAATTAGTCCCAAACAAAGGTTATTCTGTCTCTGTTACTGTCTGGTATAAAGTCTTTATTCATCTTACCTTGTTACAGGTGGCACCAGGTAGAATCAGTTCCAAACAAAGGTTATTCTGTCTCAGTCACTTTCTGGTATAAAGTAAGTATACAAACCCATGTACACTGAAACTTATCATAGAACTTCATCATTTAAATAATTAAAGTATGCCCTTACCATGCTTACATGATATGCTCTTACTTGCTATTTTTTTTCATATATGCACAGCCAATGTAATTCCCCCAAGATGAAGCTTCTGTAAACATGGTTATTTTCGCTTGGGGAAAATTTCGCAAAATGTCCATTGTAACATTATGTGTGGTGGTAATTTTGGCAGAATTGGAAGTATTCACTTAAGTCTTTTATACTAGCTGTAATATTTATGCGGGGGTTATTATCGTGATAACTATTCAAGTGCGAAAAAACACTAAAATGACCCCACATTTCCACATTTACAGTATTGGTATGGTATGTGTTGCTTTTTGCACTTTAATGCTCGTGACATCACAATGCATAATCTCTACAGAAACATGCCAAACAACTGTTCTAACCTGCAAACTGAACCTGCGGTTACCTAAATGTTAACGTCTCCTTCTATACCTAGAAAAATGGGATTTCAGAAAACAAGAAATTATGAAAGTGACTAACTTGCTGGAGGGGGCTTCTTACATCTTACTTTCTAGAAACTTTTTTTGGAATATTATAATTATTTGAATAATATTAAAAGATTGAAGATGTAAACTTTGAAATAATGTACTATAAAAATGTTCTTTTACTCAATATAGGCTGCACCCAACGATAAAATAGAATATCCATTAAAAGCAACACAGAAGGTCGCTATGATGAGGAATATAGAGAAGATGATTCACCAGGCTCTTAATAGTGCTGATGAGGTAGGAATGAAAGAATTAGTATCACAAACTAATCATCTGACCCTAAAGTTGTTCAGACTTGTATTATCTGCAACATGTTCTACAAAAATACTTACGAAAATTTTTATGAATTTTTTGTAACTTTTGTAAACAAAAAAACTCTTGTAATCTAAAAATTGCGATATTTTGTTTCTGAATTTATATTTATTATGTAGAAATAAAATTAGAATATAATCTAAATGGAAAAAAAATATTTTAAGCTTTTATTTGATGATGAAAGTTAACGAAAATTCCTGAAATTTTTCGTAAGAATTTTTGTAAAACTTTGCACTGGCCCTATTTTAAAGTGGTTTTGACTTGTGTTAAACATGTTAAAGAAGTCAAATATATGGAAATTCAAAATGAAGAAACTAAGAATATCTAACTTTTCAGTCAATTTATGACGTACAAGTACATTTAAACATCTGTAACTGTTTTCAGGTTCCAGAATTCATGCAGAATATGGTATTGGGGAGATACACCTAGATTAACACAAACTTGCCTCAAAGAGAATTGTATAATGACTATGTAGAGTGTATTTATTTTTGTAAAATATTGTGGTCCTCAATGTTATCTTAAAACCATACCTCATTCAGTACCAGTCATCAGAATACAATGAAACCCATAATGTACTTTGGTTATACATGTATTAGAATTGAACCAAATACAGTTGATTCATAAATATAAAATCCATGATTTATTAATAAGGCCATAGAAGATTAATGATTTTTTTTACTTCTGCAACTTTTTTTGAAAGAATTATAACCCACCCGCCAGGTGTGAAAACACATAAATACATGAACAATATGACTTAGTTGGGGCAGAAAAATATTTCCCTGATGAATATTACTTTATTTCTTGGAAAATCACTGTATCTCCTGATATATATGAATGTTGTTTGATTTGAAATGAAACTTATGGATATTTGCTGAGTGGAAAACATTTCCCTAAAAGGTACCCACGCGGAGAAGTAAAACAAAATATTTAATCTCTATTGCCTAATTTAATATGATTTATTTCTGTGTTAAGGTAAATTGGTTTGGAATTCAAAACTTAATATTTCTTATGAACAAAGATCAGGTCATTTATTGTTTGTTTAGTTAGTCGGCTGTACAACAACTATTGTATAAAAATAGGGGGTTTTGATGTAAGTACATGTATTTCTATTTTAAAATCCAGAAAAAAATCCTTGGCATTTTAAAACTCATACATAGAATTGCTATAATCGTTATTGCTGTTTAAATGGCCAGTTTAGTATTGTTCCAATGAATATTCAAAACTCATTGTGCTTTTTATCCATTTTTTTTTTAATAATCTTTAGATACTAGTATTTAATTTTTACTGCCCAGTTTTGAATTTACCATTCCTTCAGAGTAATATTAAATGTGCTATTCAGTAATACAAATAATTATTATCAAACTGTTTAATTTTACGTATTAGCAAAGTCTATTGATATGTTCCATGTTTTGTTAAAAAAGTGGCTAGCTATATGATATTTACCCTTGACACTTGAATATAGAATGATATAAAAGTATTGTCTGCAGGTCACTGAGGTGTAAACATTGGGTGTCAAAATCGAGGAAAAACCCTATTTCAGTATATATATTACATGTATATGAAAACACATAGGAATATGAGCCTTTGCCCTAGCATTCTTTGTCATACTGATGGGTTATTGATTATTTTATCTGTAAGATTGCTTTGCATGTAACTAAATATAGGACCATAGGTCTGTTCCTACATTTTTAGTGTCCATCTCCAAGCGAGGTAAATGCATAACAGTCATTCACATCTGAAGAAAATACAACCAAGTTGTAATCATGAACTTCATTAGTGTAGTTTTTATCTCAAGTATGTAAAATATCAGTGGTCCCTCCTTTATAAGACCACCCCAAATGCAGTGGATTTGTGGTCTTATTGCATAATTACACATACATGAAATGTAAAAGAATGTACATGTAGTTTAGAAAAAAATACCTGTGCACTAACATAGTTTATGTATATATGAATGTCAATGGACCTGTAAACGTGGAAATTTTCACGTGGGGGTAATTTTGCGTTTTTCGAGAATGGAGGAATTTCGCCAAAAATTTCCCCAAGGCGAATATATCCCCGTTGCATTCTTACAATGGGAAAGACATTTTTATTGCGAATATTTTCCCCACACGAAACATCTTGATGTTATAATTGCGAAATTTTCCCCTAGCGAAAATAACCACTTTTACAGTACTGATATTTTAGCTTAAATTTTGATCTACTTTGTTTTCAATTCACCAAAATTTTCAGATGATGAATTATGCTTACAATACTTGTACTTCTACCATTCTCCTTGAAGTCAGTACTTGTGTTTTAAAAAAAGATTTAAAAGGTATGTGTACTTGATTTCCTAAATTCAAAGTACATGTACATTGTTTATATATATACATGTACATTATAATTGACATTCCATGTACATCTTGTCTCACATAATTACCCTACTTCATGAAGATTATGTTCTAGTGTATTTATAGTGCTGTGCTTTTTTATGATATACATGTTTGTTTTGAGTCTATTTGTTATCATGTAATCTTTTCTTAACTCTGTGATAATGATTAAATGTTGCTCATGATAGATTTATTCATAATAAAGAATTCATCATAATTATTGTGTTTTTCACTACTGCTTTTATCCACTCTTTGCGGAATATAGAGTTTTTTCCCCTTACAGACAGTATCTGACGTAAAACCATTGTGACGTCATGAAAATGGTATGGTAACGTCGATTTTATACAGTCATTTCACAGACTTTTAGGACTGTTTCCATAGAATTTGATGACGTCATAATCAGTCTATGTCAGATACCGTCTCAAATTGGAAGTAACTTTGCAGGTTTTCGAAAATAGCGAATAGTTTGGGCTCTATTTTGCAAAAGGAAACCTAATAGTCTTTTATGCCCTCAAAAATTGGTAGTACATTTTGTGTTTTTTTTTCAATAAGGTCAGAAATCATGGCATCAATAAAATGGTTTTGTCATAAGGAAAATAGGTGAAATATGATAGTCCTATCTTTAAAGATAGAGATATTGCTGAAAGTGTTTTTTTTTTTCCTAAAACTAGGTCAAACTCCAAGGTTAAGGTAACCAGGTCAAATGTCAAGAATCCAGGTCTTGTCATAAGCAATGCTCCTGTGAAATATCAAAGCTTTATCTCATATGATGCAAAAGTTATGTCCAGACAGGACAAAAACAATATGCCCCCCATCTTTGATACAAGGCTTAATAACCTCCCCCCCTAAAAAAAAACCCCACTGATTTTCATCATCCTGCTCAGTGTGCTCACTCAAGGAAGTAGCAAAGAAACATAACTAGATTTTCTGTAAATTCAATAGAATGATCCTTGAATTTGGCAAAGGAAGTAATCAACAAGAAACCCTTAGTACAAAATATACTGCCTTTTGTAGGAAAAATCATAAGAATTCAAGAGTGTTATTTAAGACTTTTATTTCACCCATTAAGCTTTGTTTTACTAATTTTAGCTTTGTTCAACTATGAAAAAAAAACAAAACAAACATTAATTTTGTACATGCAATGCTGCATGCTTCATCTACAGTCTCAAGCATATTGCCATTCACACTATATTATCATGTACAAGTATCATTGAATGACATTTTTTGTTACCTGACAAAATACATGTCTTTACCAAAAGAGCAAGCAGAACTTTATTTTTTTTATAGAAAAAGATACACATCTTTGTATATGTATACCATACAGAACTGATACGAAAGTTGACCAAAATACATGTATGAAAAGCAGCTATAAGATACAAGAAATTTGATAACTTGAAAAAAAATTAAAATCATCAGATATAATCAGGAACATGGAAATCCAATCCTTGTATCAACAGTTTGCTTTTTGTCCACCAACCAAATCCTGGATACTCAAGTTTTCTTGTCCCTAAGATATCACATCTGGTGATCTTATAACCCAACTTAAAGAAAAAATTAAAGGAAATCAGTCTACATTGTAATAAATAAGAACCTTGAAAAATTGAAAACAGAATAATTTGTTACCTGCATGTACAAATTAATACAATACTTGCAAAACCATTACAAAATCATGTGACGATGTTAAACTGTAACAGAAAAGAGATTAATTCTGTCTCTCATTTCTTGACGTTGAACACGTTCATAATTTCCTTTCATTTCTTTGTCATACTATTCTGTTCCTGAGAGGAAAAACTATTTTTCCTTGACAATATATAATACATGCATATTTTTATACAGCCGTTACACACATTGTACATAACCACATACAAACAATAAATACATTGACACCTCTTTGGCATAGACAAATCTTTCACTCATTTTAAGTATCATGCTATGAAAAATATTGACTGAGACAGTAATTGTTTTAACTTTTTTTTTTTTCGATTTAAATAAATCATTCACACATTCAAAACAAAACGAGTATCGGTTAGATTCACTGCAACATGTTTATCATTCCAAATACATGTAACTCCTTTTAAAAGACACCATGCACCAATCATGCCTTTGGTTAATTTTTATATACATAGTATGAGGTAAAAGTATCTGACTTTAAAAATATAACACCATAATACTGATACTGACACAAAAACGTAACAATATAAATCTTTAAATTTCAATAAGCTGACACTCTAAGAATTATGTTTTTACAGATAAGACTTTAGAATACATGTAAGTATATTTTCAATATACATTTTGCCTAGTTGATCTTCAAAACTTGGAGCAAAATTTATGCCATTTAATTGCACCTTTGGATATATAGGTGTATGCAATCAAATTTATTCGACTTCTTTCAAATGGGACATGTTCAATGTCTGATGATAGAACAGAAATTACAATAACTAATATGTAAGAACCTTTTAAAATAATATTACACTACTTGACATCTTAACTGTAATTAAATCTAAACCTTAGCTTTGTTTAGGTTTTACTGTTCTTGGTCTTGGAAGAGCATAGGAAAACATGAGTAGTTGGAGATAATAATACAGTCCAAATGCACAGAATCCACATATAATAATGATGTACTCCGTGTGGTTTGGGTATTTGGTTCCACAAACAGTGTACCATTCCTGAGTGGGAGACGGTAGATTCTTTTTGTCGATACAGTGAAAGTCAAAAATGGCTTCGTCATAATTATTGAGACACAAGTACTTGTTCTTCTCTAGTACCTGAAAAAGTAAGGTTAATTAAATGTAATTTAACTTTGATACACATGCGTAACACCTGCAAAAAGAATAATTAAATTTCATAACTTTCTGCATGTAAAGTAACATGTGTTTAAGTAATTGTAAATAAAAACAATAAAATATAAACTAGAAATTGTTCTACAACATACAAACTAGAATTTATTTAAAAGTTGAACAAAGGAATGTTGTTAGGGTTATCTCAGGGTTCAAAATATAAAAATCTGCACATCAATACTCAGGAGTGGAGAATGAATCTTTTAAAAATGTAATACATATATTGATAAAGATCTAAGGACCAAATTTCATACTAACTCACAACTTAGAATTCTAACTTACATGTCCAAAAGCTGTGGTAATAGGAACCTTTTCATGGCATGGTCCTACTGGTTCATGTAAACCGTAGGAGACGATGTTCTCTGGTTTGGTAGTAAAGACTAGGTAAACATAGAAACTATAATGAAGAAGTACTCCCAAGACCAGCTCATTCAGGAAACGATCTGAAATAAGTTATACATGTAAATAAAATAAATTGTTGAAATAGGAAAGCTACATGTATTTAAATCTTCTTTTGTTTGTTTTCAGCTTATATTCAAGTCAAGTTTGCTTGAAGTTCATTTATACAATGGACCAAAAAAAATCTTATTCTTACTTTTTCTAGGACTGCTGTTTGTAGAACTCTGCATGGCAAGTTCCTTGGCTTTCTGTCTGTCTCCCGTCCAAATTATCATGACATACACGGCAAAGAACAGACAGACACACACCTCTGTATGGATATTGTTACTATCATGTAAGGGATGGTACAGGGGAAGGAACTGTATTACACCTAAAGGCATGCCTAGTAGACCTGTCAACACACTGGTGATCAGCTCACGGAAAAATCTACAATCATATCATACATCTTTTACCTGTCTTATCATTGTTCACAGATAATTCCCATTCTGAGAAAGTTATGGATTGCAAAAGTATAACTACATGTATCATGAAATACATATGTATTTATTCAAAGTTCTTCGTACTGAATGACACCATAATGAAAGCTTGCCATACTTTATTACATTTATGAAACAATAAAACTGTTAAATTGTGCTCTTGTAACCTTGGAAAGTAGTGGTTTTATACATGTACATAGTCAATTTACATGTTGCTGTGTGTAAATGTATATTATCATTCTTTACCCTGCACTGGTAAATTTGTCCTTCTCAGATGATATCAGTTTTCTGATTCCATGAAATGCAAAAGTAAAGCCGCAAGCAAACGTAGCATGGAAGTAGTAGCTGGTCCAGGGTACCCAGTAATGTCTGTCGTAGACGTTAGGATCTGTGTCGTGCCACGTCCACCATAAAAACTTTATTCCCAGTATGTCAAAAGGTATATCTAGTAATACGACTGATACACCAACTGTAAGGGAAAAGCAGAATTACTTTATCATATCTATAACATTCAAGATCAATGAATATTTTTTCTGTTTCTAAATCTGATCTGTTTGAAAAACTCATTCATTTTAAAATATACATGTATTATAAACATGTACGTGCACCTTAGAGTCCATCTGTTTTCACTTACTACTTTGCATATTTGAAATGAAAATTTTTCTTTTTGACATTTCTATGCCCATAATGACCAGTTTCTAGTTTTATTTGCTACTACTTACTTGCAAAAGGTTCTGCCCACCATTTAAGCTTCATGTGGGCCACAGCAGCAGATGCTGTATAGATGAAACTAGGATCTGAAAATGACATTTTAGTTCTGCATCATTAAAAGAGAAATATCTTGCAAGTATGCCTAAAAATGATGAACATTAGAAATCAATTTAAGAACAAGTTTTGTCAAAGTTTTGTAATGTGTAATTGTGTATACTTTTAATGGAGTACATATAAATGTAGCACATTTCAGTTACATGTACATGAATCTACAGATCAAAATCTTTATTTCACTTTCAAAAAGATGTTTGAAATATCCTGTACTAATAGAGGGAAAGAATTTGTTAAAGGAAAACATAGTATGATAAATATTTTTAGTCCTTTCAATGACAGCTAATAGTTAGATCTAGACATACAGATAGGCAAATAAAAAGGTACAATGACATGTATTCTAATTCATGTCATTTGTAACGTGCAATTTCATTGGTTAGTTGACATCACTAGATTTGTGGCTATAAAATCATAACATTTATGCCTACAAATCAATGACAACGTCACATCTCTAGCAACTCTGCATAGTGCAACATGAAATATGCGTTTTAAAAAGATGGATTTGAATAGGGGTATTATTTGTATAATTCAATGATTTACAGGCATAAATTGTATGATTTTACACTCTCAAATACCCGCGTTACAGCTCTTTTTACTCTTCGCAGTAACTATAAAATCATACAATTTATGCTTGCAAATCATTTAAATACAAACATATATGTAAATATCTCTCAAGCTATTCTCTTGCTACAGTATCTTAATACAATCTCCATGTAGCCACTTACAGACCAACATGACATACAACGGAAGTCTCTGGCCTAAAAACATCACCATGGTTTGACCATGCCAAAAACTGTCAATGTCAGGTACCCAGTAACTGACCATCTCCACTGTCAGACCGTGAAATATGGTTGTTATCCATAACCACTTGTATCTGCCGCCATGACGCAGAGCTTAAAATAAAAGGAGCTACCGATATAATATCAACATCAATAAAGATAATTCCATATAAATTTTTTGAAGACTTAAATAAGCTGAAGAAGTACTTTTGTTAAAAGCACAAGTATATGAATATTTGATTCAGATATATTATGAAGCAAAATATATAACAACAAGTTAAGGAGGCCAAATGTAACAACATCAAGAAATGTAGAATCTCAACATTGCAATGCATCAATCAATTAAGAGCCACAATCAATCTTATTCTGAGTAATCTTACTGTGGATAAGAGTGTGAAAAGCCCATATGTAGAAAACGACATCACACAGGTGAAAACAAAAGGCCCAAGTGGGCCACATCGCTCACCTGAGTTTCGGACAAAACAATTTGTAGGACGCCCTTGAGTATTTGCTTCCTTAAAGTTTCATGAAATTCTGTGCAGCAGTTGCAGAGGAGAAGTTGAAATCGCGTCAGCCAATTGGAGCCTTCGCAGCCATATTTGTTTATCGATGAGCATGAAAAACACAAACTTGTTAGAGGACCTTGAGTACCTGTCTCCTGTAAGGTTTTATAAAATTCTGTGCAACCGTTGCAGGAAGAAGTCGAAAATGCGTCAGCCAATAAGAGCCCTTGTTGGACATATTCATTGACCGATCGGCACAAAAAACATTAACTTGATAGAGGACCTTAAGTACTTGCTTCCTGTGAGGCTTTTGTAAAATTCTTTGCAATGGTTGCAGGGGAGAAGTTGAAAATGCGTCAGCCAATCAGAGTCCTCGGCGGCCATATTTGTTGACAGATCGTCACGTTAAACACAAACTTGGTAGAGGACCTTGTGTACTTGCTTCCTGTAAAATTTCATTAAATTCTGTGCAGCGATTGCGCTTGTTGGACATATTTTTTGACCGAATGGCACAAAAAACATAAACTTTGTAGAGGACCTTCAGTACTTACTTCCTGCAAGGTTTTCATGAAATTCTAAGCAGCGGTTGCAGAGAAGTCCAAATTGCATCAGCCAAACAGAGCCCTCGATGGCCGTATTTGTTGACTGATCAGTACGAAAAACACAAACTTGGTAAAGGACCTTGAGTACTTGCTTCCTGTAAGGTTTCGTTAAATTTTGTGCAAGGGTTGCAGAGAAGAAGTCGAAAATGTGAAAAGTTTAAGCTGAAATGACGGACACCACGCTATGACAATAGCTCAGTTGAGCTTCCCTCAGGTGATCTAAACATCTTACCGTGGATTAAAGTTAGGAGAGCCCATGCGTAGAAAACTACCTCACACAGGAAAAAAGAAAAGTGATTCTTTATGATCAGTTTTGGATCCCTGAATCTGACGTACCACTCCAAGTCCTACAATGTCAATGATAATTATTTTAGACTGAGTCCATATGGTTTAGAAAGTTTACAAGTCACCTCGTGTATTATCTAATACAGAGATTAATCTACAATTTGATCTAAATGAGTCCCATGGACCTGATGAAATTTGGCCAATGGCTCCTAAGCCATAACAATGGGTCCCAGCAAAAATTAATGCGTCCCAAGTAAACTGTGTTAATTTTTGCTGTAAACAGTCTTTTTTCGTGAATACAATTAGTGAGATGACTGGTTCGTGGCATTTTATGTACGCAACTGCGAGAACTTTACAGTTCCAGGAAATATTATTACATTTCGTATAAATAAAACATCTATCTCCCAAACTTCAATTTAATAGTCAAATTGTCGAATTATGTAAAAATAGTTGCCAGAGTCACCTAATGCTCGACTGCATAGCATAATATCTCTCATGACAGCCAATCTATTTAAACTCCCTTTCTCAGGCAACAACATATATCACATCATAAATCACTGAAGCAGAAAAAGTAGGTCAAGGTCAGATTTCAATAGTCAAACCCAAGATGCATCCAATATGCAAGTCTGGTGCATGTAGCACTTATAGTTAGCTCAATATTGCCAATTTAAAGCAAAATCACTGAAGCGGAAAAAGTAGGTCAAGGTCATATTTCAATAGTCTAACCCAACATGCATCCAATATGCAAGTCTGGTGCATGTAGCACTTATACTTTTCTCAATATTGGCTTTTAAAGGTAAAATCATTCAAGTGGAAAAAGTAGGTCAAGGTCATTTTATGAAAGTTTGATCAAAGATACATCCAATATGCAAGTTTGGTACATGTAGCACTTATACTTTGCTCAATATTGGCTTTTAAAGGCAAAATCATTCAAGTGGAAAAAAGTAGGTCAAGGTCATTTTTTGAAAGTTTGATCAAAGATACATCAAATATGTAAGTTTGGTACATGTAGCACTTATACTTTGCTCAATATTGGCTTTTAAAGGCAAAATCATTCAAGCGGAAAAAAGTAGGTCAAGGTCATTTTTTGAAAGTTTGATCAAAGATACATCAAATATGTAAGTTTGGTACATGTAGCACTTATACTTTGCTCAATATTGGCTTTTAAAGGCAAAATCATTCAAGCGGAAAAAAGTAGGTCAAGGTCATTTTTTGAAAGTTTGATCAAAGATACATCAAATATGTAAGTTTGGTACATGTAGCACTTATACTTTGCTCAATATTGGCTTTTAAAGACTTTATTGCTATCTTAACATTTACCTTATCATCTCAACATTTGCCTTATCATTTGAAATAATTTTAAAAATCCCAACCCCAGGGGCTATATCCTCATCTGGATATATTAAATGATGTATAATTAAACATTTGCAACAAAAAAAACTAACAGAATATGAATATAGGAAAGGTAAATGTGTAATCTTAACATTTACCTTATCATCTAGTTCAGACGATGCCGACGCGGACGCGGACGCGGATGCGGACGCCGGGGGTATTGCAATAGCTCTTTTGCACTAAAGTGCAGTCGAGCTAATAAAATTGATTGTTTATTTAGTTGCTTTATTTACGCAAGCGATGCTTCGTACATGTGTATATTAAAACGCTATCCAAACAAAAAACATGTAATTATATACGGTATATGAAGACGGTACTTAGGTGAGAATAAAACGATTTCAGTTGATTGATTCATAATGTCCTTCAAAATTTATTGTCATGATCATGGAAGAATTTTTCATAGATTAATATTGTATACATTACATGTACATTTGAATCCAAATGATAAGAAGTAAGACTCGCATCGGGACTGCATGTAACTTTCACATCGAAAAATGTTTTTGCAACGATTTCTCGTTCAATACCACCGACATGAGTGGTCAAAAAATGTAAGAACGATTATAAACACGAGACATTTATGGCTAATACACTTTCTTTGAAAGTTTTATATAAACTTGAACTAAAACGGACGCATTTTACGAAAATGAATAATGCGTACGGTGGGACATAACAATTAGAAATCCATGAGACCAATTTTTATGCGTCAGAGACGCAGGACGCAGAGATAGATTAATCCCTGCTTATACATGTACTACAGTTTCTATATCTTTATATTCATACATTTGTACATGTACCGGTATTTAATACTGTTAGAAATCAAAGCATATCCAGTTTAACAATCTGGATAAGATCACTTTATTTTGATATTAGTTTTGAACTTAAAAGAAGAGGATTTAATGCTAAGAGAGATTTGTACATAATATGGAAGTGTTCCAACTCTTTTCCTTCTTGAAGAAAATTTTCAAACCAATTTTAATACACCAGACACACGTTTCGGATTGCAAAGCCTTGTCAGTGATGCTTCCAGCAAAAGTGACTTTCAGACACAGCCAAAATTCATTTCGGTAGCACCCTATGGTTTATTTTTTTGTTTTGTTTAAATTTGTACACTTTTTACTTTACTTTTTGCAGAGTGTGTGGCTCCTCCAAATTTCCTGACGGGTCAATTCCGCAGGATAGTTAAATAAAATCTTTGACCAAAAAAGCATTGGAGGGATGGTGCGCCTTTAATTTCGATGATATTTTTGTATGAAATGACAAGTTTCCGAAATAGCAAAATAATGTTACAGATTGATTCAGCTATTACGTAGCTATGCCATTGAAGCATTTCTTTTTATCATTCAGTGATAACTTAATGTCACATTTTTTCATAAATGACAAATGCAAAATTTTATTGATTTTAGTAGCAAAGTATTTGGGTATAATGGGAGAAGGTTTCAGTCATTTTAGGGGAAAAAACTATTTAGTACTAGTAGGGGAATGGTGCTTAATTTTATCCCCATTTTTTATGATTGCATGAGTACCCTGCTTTGCATTGCTTCCAACTCACACTACTGCCGGTGGGGTGGGTTCGACCTACCTACATTTCTAGAACCACTACAGTGTATTATAACAGGCAGTTTGTCATGGAATAAATTCATCATTCTGCACAGAATTTATTTAATGACCAACTGCCTGCATACACCAATGCAAAGAAAAAGCTAGGAAAAAATCCTTCTGTGCAAGATTTGGTTTAAAAAAGGCTCACAGTCCGAGGGGGAGACTCTGCTTGACCCGACATTCTGTAAAGCTAATGTTGATCTTCAAACAGCTGTAGTTGATATCAGGACTACCCTTCACATCGTCTATGATCCCTGTAAGATACAGGTCACTAATATTAAAATAATACATGTAGTCATGGTCAATGTCCATATTCTGCAGCACACGATGATCTTTTCTTTAACAAACTAAGCATTTCCGGAAGTACCCTGATTAGCCCGTTCTGAGTTTGCGCTAAGTCAAAAACGTAAACACTGAATGTAAACATAAACATGTATCACGTGGTTTATGGATACATTAATTTCAAATCTGTTTTACCCCTGAAGTATTGAAATCGACATTTATGACTGCGAATTTGTAAAACATAATACATGATGTACTGGGGTATTGTGTTCCCGCATTTTATAAAGGATTAAAGCCTTTAGAAAAGAAAATTACAGCTGACCAAGGCTATGCTGCATGCTGTGTCCATGCCATTAAATAGTAATAAAAAAGCAATAAAATCGTCAGACAATCGACAAGTATACACAGAGTAAATATTGGTAGTAAGGTAACTTTCATCAAGTGTACATAAGCAAATATAACTTGTCATAGTCATGATTTAAGAATCTGATGTGAAAAGGGGGGGGGGGGGGGGGGGAGGGCGGTGTTGTTGTTGAAATGCAATACATGTATTTAAGAAACTACGTAATTCGGCGAAATGATTCAATTCTATTTATCTACTTAAATTGTGATCAAAATCATGAACAAATATTTTCTTGTCGGTAAAATGGTGCGAGATAAAATCAAGATAAGATATATATGATTTTATTTTTCAACTAGCCGTAAACTGCAGTACTGTAATTACCCCCCCCCCCATTTGCGCTGTAGTTGAAACGGCTGATGAAGCATTTAGATCAACTGGAAGTCCATTATTTGGACAAAAACAGTTTGTTCTGATAATTCGGTGTGCAGAAAATCGAAATATTCAAAAGATAAAACAAAAATACGTACCGTTTGAGAGACCGGATGTTCCAATTTTTAACGTTTCAACTTAAATTCCATGGATTAGACTCCTAGTTATAAAGATGGACTCTACAAGACACCGGTGCCATTCGACAGTGCAGAGTTCACTCGATCAATAAAAATTCATAACATGCCCATAAAAATTCATATATTCTCAGAAAACACGATAAAAGATCACTACCCCCCTATTCCGCCATTAGAAGTTTTCCGCCACTTCAAATTTTCATAAAATCATTAAAAATCAAAACATTAGTCCAAGGTACACGTGTTTGGTATCGATCGATTCTAAATTTAGAGCTTACGTGAGATATCTGGGTCGCGCAGGTATAGCTCGAAGTTTTTCCCTCGCTTTTACGTTTGCGCATCTCCCATTGGTCATTCTCAGAACATGACCGCTTCGACACCGTGACGTAGACATTGTTTAGGTTCTAAGCTCATTTGCATAATTCATGCACAGTTACAAGGAGCATAGAAAGATCTAAGTGCAGCATTCAAGTTCAGATAAAATGTAAATCGCTGCTGCAATGTAGTACATGCAAGTAAAAAAGTGATAGAAAATCCAGTTAACAAACTAAAATATGCAATCAATCTTACCAATCGTCTCGTCTAAAAGTGCCTAAAAGTAGCAACCCCAGGTGAAATTTTCAAAGTTCTCAAAGTGTTCTACAATCAGTTTTATTGGATAGAGCTTTGAAAAACCTACACAAAACACTTTACTTTGTTCAGATATCTTTACCAGAACCAAAGTTATGACAATTTGAAGTCCCAAAATTTCGATGCTTTCGGGGAATTTTTCCTGCACTAAAACGCAGTCTTCGTGATGCTGTTCGCGGCACCGTCGAAACAAGATTTTACACAAAAACTACCATATTTTTTTTGTTTTTCAAGATAACCACACCAAATTTTCCAATCTTAATGGAAATTTTCTTCTCTTTCCAATTCTGATGTTTGTTTCTCTATATCACTTCATTAAATAAGACTAAATTGCTGAATTGTAGTGTTATCTGATCATTTTATTGAAACATTCAAAGTATGTTTATTCA
This sequence comes from Pinctada fucata, assembly GCA_028142955.1. NCBI lineage: Eukaryota > Metazoa > Mollusca > Bivalvia > Pterioida > Pteriidae > Pinctada > Pinctada fucata. The sequence goes on from AP027103.1 coordinate 2,074,085, forward strand.
AAGACACAATTTTTTTTAGATATAAACTCTTTTAGAGTTAATGGAAATTCTTTAATACCCTTCAATAGAGTAGTTGCTGTAAATAATCCAAAGTATTTGCAAGAAATAGGTTAAATCAATACATATAGAACCACATAATATATCAATTTTCATAATTATTTTATCGAAAATCATATCTCTTACGCTTTCTGAAATATCAGGATTCAGATAATATTCTAAATAAATATCACAGATATCTGTACATGTAATTATTATCTGAGATAGTTAATACATGTGCCATAATTCTAGATATCTACATTACTTTGCTATTTAACACTATTCTGAGACGCTCAACTATACATGCAGTGTAATTACATGTATATTATTATTAAGGTTTGTTACAACACAAGGTGTCTTAATTTTGTCACTAGTCTTTCCCTTGTCATGAGTAAGCCATACTGAATCACCCATCATGGTCTCTTCATGTAACAGTGCACAGTCCTTGCCTTTGCTTACTGGAGACGATGGGTACACACTTGGAAGAGAGAGAGGGTCCAAACATTTTTTTCCTCACCATTTCTTGAAGACAGAGTCTCAAATGCAAATAGCTTATCAATAAATTCCTGTAGTGTTCTGCTTTCTTGACTCTTGCAATGCTACAAAGTTTGTCTATAATTCCCTGCATTGATTTGTTCACAATCTGGATGAAGTAAAGAAAGGTACTTTAAAATGTCTTGAAATCTGCTATCATAAAGTATAGGTCCATTTGTGATGTTTTCTGTTTGTACAGCTGTAGCTTAAAATTCACAGAGAGGCTCAAGGATTTAGAATGACCCAGGATATGTCTCCATTTTCTTATATACCACTGAAAGCACTGCCAGTACAAATTGAATTTGGATGGAGAAACCTGAGAGACTGAAATGAATAAAATAGATATGTTTAAAGTTTGAAGTTTTTTTTTTCTCTCATAAAAACAGACATAGGAGGTATTTTCTAAACTTTCTTTCTTTGCAGGGGGGGGGGGGGGGGTAATATAAGTTTCAAATTATAGCCCCAACTAATACATGTAAAAGCACTTTTACTATATGTTTGAGGTTCTTAGTATAATAGATCTATAGTCATGGAGTTCTTAAATACCCATGATAACATAAATAGGGAGAGGAGGGGGTAGGGGTGGGGGGGGGGGTGTGGCAGTAAGGCCTAAAAAGTGAAGAAAAATGGAAGTGTTTGCCCAATGTTTCCCTTTCAATTACATTTGAAAAATAAAATAATCCCTATCTATAAATGTTTTAATAGCTATGTCGATTTACTCAACTGAAATTAAATGTATGCAAGTTTAAGATTGGGTTAAATTAAAAAAAAAATCCAAGTCTCAACATTAGAAAGGGGGGGGGGGGGGGGGGGTTCGGGTTAAACTTTCAAAGGAGGCTTTCAAACTTATAAGTTTATTTTGAAATTGAACAAAAAATTATTAATTTTTTAAGTCGGGGAATCCCCTGCGATCGTAAGTCAGTCCATCAATCATTCTTGCTGAATTTATTTTAACTGAATGACCGGGGGATGTTTGGAAATAAGGCCGGTTGTGAAAATTTCCAAGTCCGTAATTTAAAGAAAATGGGCAGGGTTCCTCGGTCCCATTGATTCTTTCTAGTCCATCCTATAAACCCAATTATTTAATGTCCACAGCCACTACTATACAAATACTACAAAATGAATGTTGGAGAGGGGGTACGGGAATAAGGCAGTGGGTTGTTAATTAAAATAGACGGCTTGTAATTTTTTTCTAAGTCCAAAATTTAAAAAAAAATTGGACAAAGGATCCCATACGGACGTAAGTCCAGTGTTTCTCTCCAGTCCAACCCCTTAAACCCAAATTATTCCCTTGATTTTGTGAATAACATAATACATTCATATTTCAATGTTGCAGTGACGCGTCCGCGGCAATGTTTGGCGTTTTAATTGTATATAATTACTTTCTAAATACATATTTTGATTAACTATGTATTCATAAACATTGTCTATAACATTTAATTACTTTATTAGAGTTATCAACGATTTTTCAATTGAGTAATTTATCAAATTCAAGGCGCCGGCACGGAAAATCCAATATGGCGCCGTTTGTTTACATAATGTAAACAGGTGCGTGGAGGCGCCGTGCGAGTTTTTGAATGAACTTGACCTTTGACTCCCGTTTGCGCGGTGCTAAATAATACAAAATATTATTAATATATATACCAAAAGAAAATTTAGATTTTTCTCTACAAGAATATGTATTCAAAATATTGACTTACCTTATAGTATTCACGTACTTGTTGATTAACTTTTCACGCTTGTAGCTCCGGTCATGGTCAACATATTTTAATTTTGAAGGTGTCTTCATCCAGGTAATTTTCTCACCTGTTTGGTCTGTAAATTTCATGCATATTAATGGAGATTTGACCCCGCGGAAATCCTTTCACGTGTAACATATGTGATAAGAGCTTAGTGTTTTAGGCGCCGAAATCGGCGATGCGTAATTCTTAGCTGTGTATTGCAAATAACTCGTCTAAAACGTTATTTAGACAGAACAAAATATCAAAACGATTACATATTCAGAAACTTTAGATTATTAGCTTCAAAATGGTACATAAATAATGAAAATTGGTTGGGTAGAAGTTACTGTAATCTTAATTTTAAAAAGTGAGGTATCGATTTTCGGCGAATTCGCCGCTATCGGCGCGCTCGGCTGGGGTTGCTACTAAAAGTCTAACGATATACCTTCTTTCTTGTGGTTTTTGCCAACTTTCTCTTTCAAAAATATTTTCTAAACTTCAAAACCTATACAGTACATTGCAACTTCCGGATAGGACATAAACGCGACTCTTTGACTTCCGTTCTCCAACGATATTCTCCACGTTGTGCGTGGACTGTTTTAATAAGATTAAATCTAATCTTTGCGATAAAAATCCGAAGCTAAGTATGATATCCATTTCACACTTAATAGCAAATGAAGTAATGTATATCTCGACCCTTCCACACCTCAACTAATCATTTGAACGGTCTGTTTCTAATAACAAGTAAGTTAACGAGCCCTTATCATGTTAACAGCAAAGGGGCCCTTGATTTGTGGTGTATCCTACAAAAAAAAAAGGGTTGAAAATTTTCGCTGGCCCGCTACGATTGACAGATTGATACATCGATCATATCAAGTTTAAATTTACATTTCATAACAGTCTTCATCAAACAAAATGGTCAGTCATTGTAAAATGAGGGAGGGAGAGGTTAAGAGCCCCTCCCCACTAGGACTGTCCTGGGCCCCTCTTGGATGGGGGCCTTTTGATATATACTTACTTACTTATGGTTACTTATGGTGTTTTTCCAGTCAGGCTCCCACTGGACCCCCTTATTTTAAAATGATTCATATACTAACTTTGTTACTTCCGTAGGTAATATCGGCCTTCAGGCTTGTAATTGTCATATAAAAGTTCTCCCCCCCCCCCCCCGAATTTATCCAAACGGTTTTTAAAAGTGCTTACAGTTTTTGCTGTTACAACGTGCGTTGGTAGCGAGTTCCATACGTTTGCTTGTGATGAAATATTTCTTCCAGAATAATATTTATTCCTTGGAATTTTTATCATATAATATTTTTTCCCTGGAACTTTTATAATGTATTAGAAATTCCGAAAGGAAATTTTATTATGTAATGAATCTTCCATGATCATAATAAAAGTTCTCATGCCATGGAAAATATATTACATAACAAAACTTCCATCTGGAATTTTTGTCATGTTCATATTAAAAGTTCTGATACTAGTACCATGGTAAAATCTTACAGATCAAAAATAAGGATTTCATATATGTGCATTATAGATTAATAATTGTCACTGGAAAAAATATTATAATGAACTTATTTAAACATCGAATTCAGAATAAGAAATAATAAATTCCAAAAATCATGTACTGTATAGCATGGAAATTTGATCCCTATATTATTTCTTCCAATAGCGGAGTGTTTTACTTGTAGAAAAAAAAATTAAAAAGTTTAAAAATTATTTTAATAAATTTGAAAAGATAACTGTATTATTAATACATATGAACATACGAACCATTCCACAGAATTATTCCTGTAAGCTAACCATGTTACTGTAATTATTGAAATGTTTAAAGGAGCTGATAAGATAAGGGCCGTTTTTAGCCCTAAATCTCGTGCCGTATTTCTTCCACATGACGGTACATATGCAGACAAAAGATAATCATTATTGAAATAAAATGTATTTGAAGACTTTTTGTATGTTTTACTTTTCGATGAAATACTCATAAGATTCTAGAATGATGGCTCAAAGAGGTAGGGGGTACTCGAGTAATAAAACTGATAATATCGACGATAAACGTAGAAATTTTAGAATATTTTGCCTGAAATGGATAAATATTAACTAAAAGACATAAAATACATCTACATTGTATATCAGAAATACATTTCGAAAGCTCTATTTCCTCTAATCGGTAAATAATGAAATCCGGAACTCAAAATACGGTCTTATTTTGTATGTAATGGCTATAATAGGAGCATTTTAGCGCGAAATACACATTAGCGGAGAATCCACATCGCTCCTGTTTATTTCGTTCCTAATTGTTGTACATTTCATTCGATCGTATTTAGAACACATTTTTTGATGGATTAAGGAGAAAAAAAAGTCAAATTTTCCATATTTGATGATTTTTAAGATCGATTCTTTAATAAATTCACCCCATCCTTTTTTGGTTTTTCGTCTCTGGGGTAGTGTTCCCCCCGGAGATACAGAACCCTACTTTTCCAGAAAATTTGTATCATGGATATACACCTCCAGTATAAGTGGCGTTCTGTATCTCCGGGGGGGGGGGGGGGACAATGTTCAAAAAAACTTTCCGTTTTCTATTGATTTCTATGGGAAAAGGACAAGTTTTGACCCAAATATTAGCAACATTATGCATGATAGATCTAAAATAGCTTCAGAGTTTGATGGGATACTGCATTTGTATTAAATTAACGAACGATTTTTCTTAAAATTTCCATTTTCAAAATTCGACTTTTTAGGGCAGATTTTACGTCTTATCTTATCAGCTCCTTATGAGAAAATATCTGTAAGTCAGTCATTTATGTATTTGAAGCATAGAAGGAAAAAATATTACACATGATACTTACATATAATATTTCTTCTATTTCAAAGAAAAAGTAGTCCTTTGGGTAGTGAAAAAGAGTAAAACATCAACAATTTTCATAACAATGTTTCCGTCCATATAGACGGAAACGTTTTCATGAAAATTGTTGATGTTTTACTCTTTTTTCACTTACCAAAGGACTGAGGAAAAAGTATTATGGACAAGGAAAAAATATTCCATAATGAAAAATCCTGGGAAATTTCATTATAATAATAAAACTTCCTGGAGGAAGAAATATTATGCGGAAGAAAAGTTCGTTCACATGCTGATCTCAAAGAAAAATATATCCCACGTCCCCTTTAAAGTCAAATCCTGTATCCGCCCCTGAATGCGTCTCGGTTTTAGACTTTAAAATAAAATAATGATATAAGCCATTAAAGGTATAGATACATAAACCAGCTAAAAAGTTTACCGCGTCACGTTTTGTAATAACAGAACTATTCGAACATTCTCTAGCGATTGAAATTCCCGCCAACATTATATCGGTCACCCCGAAGTTTCGAATACACAAAAGTGTGTTTTACGGTTTTCAGACTGTAAATTATTGTTTATAACTTGAACCAACCAGCATGACAGTATAAACATGTTACTAGTCGACACACAATTTATACTTACTGCGGACAAACTTCAGATTTTCGGAGCCAAACAAATAAACAATGGCGGACAGCGCGAGTGAGTTGGAAAGCGACACAAGTTCGATCGATGGAGGGCCAACGCTTAAACCACCCTCCCCGGCTGCACTTGAACAGCTGCAGAAAAGAATTGAGTCTTTGCAGCAGGAAAACAGAGTGCTGAAGATAGAACTGGAGACCTTCAAGCTGAAATGTAAGACCCTTCAAGAAGAAAAGAAGGAGTTGCAGAAAGCCAGTGTCAACATTGTGAGTCATATTTCTCTTATTCTTTGATGACAACTTCTCATTTTATGTTATTTTGATATTTTTGTATTTATTATATGATTTTTATTCGTTAAGTGTGTAAATTACAAATATTTTTATAGTTTTTCCTGTCGTTCAATGTCTGACCACATGTTTCCATTGTTTGCCTCATCTATGTTTGTTTTGCCATGTTTGTTGTGTCACACCACATCACACCATTTCACAAATGAGTCATTACCTAAATTTACTCTCCTGATTTGTACACTGTACAAAAAAAGATTGAATTAGTTCATGAGATAGATAAGAACATGAAGAAGATAATTTACTTGATGCAGCCCGGTTTTCGTTAGTCATAATATGAGCCGGCGGCCGGCAATTTCTTAAATCGCCATCTAATTTCCCTAATAATTGTTTGTCACATCTCAATTTCTATTGGATTATTAAGTTTGGAAATTGAACATGTTCAGAAGGAAATTATGTTTTCCTGTAAAATCTGTTCATAAAAAAAAACTGTCCCGATACATGGTACAATTGATAAATATTTCTGTAACCACAGTACATCAGTTGTTTTCAAGGCAGAAAGACAGGTCATTTTACGGCAATGTTTGAGAAGTTCAGTAATAAAATGACGTCCAGGGTTTTTTTTTTTCCTTGTTTTGGGGCCGAATTTCGACCCCTTCCCAATGCCAAATTTCCTCTATTTTTCCCAAAAATTCATTCTTAAATTCCCAAAGAGGAATTATTTAAGAATTGAATGTTTATTTTTGCCATTTTTATTGGATGATGAAATGTCAGTTGTCGTATCACAAATTGTGTAAAACCGCATAGCGTAACGAAGCGGTTTTACGCAAAATTTGTGATACGACAACTGACATTTCATCATCCAATAAAATGGCAAAAATAAACATTCAATACTTAAAATTACCAAACATATGAATTTATTCCGAATTCATACAAATTCTAAGGAAAATAAACAATTGAGTACGTGGCGTATGAAAATATAAAACTGGTACGAACTAGTTCCCTAACAACAAAAATGTTCGTGAGGAAAAAAAAAGCAAGCCGACATTTAATCTGGAAAAAAAGCATTTCCCCCTTCAGAACCTCAGCATGTTTTACCTATTTAAGGATTGTTTACGAAGTGCTTTTCATGAATTTTGTTTCCATTCCCTACTGCCAATACACACCGATAAAGCACAAAAGCTGAAAAACAATCCTTATATTTACATTTTACGTGTTAACTAAGTTATTTCTGCCAATTTTTCATCCAGTTTCTTTACATTTGAAATATCATTGCGGAGGGAGAACGGCATTTGACGTAAGAGCAAAGGAACGTTCGACGTTTTTCGCTCGATTCGAAGTAGTACCTTCTGTACGGAAACGTTGTTGAAAAATGAGAAACTGAATTTTGTCCTCTTGCTGTATTTTAAACATTTCAATTAAAACTGAAGAAAATTGAATCGTGAAAATTCGTGACTTTTGTCCAACATAATTCAGACATGGCAGAAAGTTTAACTGGAGAAATTTCACAGAACTGAAGGGAAAACTTTTGAAAACTCTTTTTAACACACTGTAAAACTGCTTAGACATATGAAATCAATCGGTATTATTGTATACAAACTTCTGTAAATACCCTATTTCATCTGGAAGTAATTATGATAATGCAAAAGTCGAGTACAGCCGTCGAAAACGCGAAAACTTTCGTTGTTTTCATGACTTACCTCAACATCATGGCTAAAGATTCGCTGACACTCGAAGTATTTCTGATATTATGAATCCATAAGAAGCAAAGATAAATTCACTGTTGATAATGACACAAGTGAATCAAATCCTCATCCTAAATACTGAATATTTGATCCACTTAGGCCTGAATATTCGCTCATCCAAACACGGCATCTTTCTGCAGACAGAATGCAGTTCGTCCTTGAACTTCGTCTACTGATGCGTGATCGACTTACTACGTCACACTTCTTGGAAGTGTACATGTTGGTGACCTAGATTTTGACACATTTAATCACTGGGGGTAGACGGCGTCGTTTGATAATGGATACATGTTTTGAATCTGTATTAAAGAAATAAATAAAATGGGCATTTTATTATAAATTAATCCGCGTAAGTTCTAAAGTCACGTGATAGGCTCTTGCGATTATCGAGAAATAAAGCAACAGTTGGTTTGGTACCTTTGTATAAGGGAAACGCGGTAGGAATGTAAATATTTGCACTTACTGCTGTACTGTTATGACGTAATTTGTGACGCGTTGTTTATCTAAGGCAGCAGACATGACAGTTGAAAGTAGAACATGAAGCAATTTGTGTTGGGATTTATACGGACTTTCAGACAGCATTTCTTGTACCTGTAGATCTTATTTGTGAAGAAAAAACACGTTGTTAAGATCTACAGGTATCGGAATATCAGCTGTAAATTATTTCTTAGGAATCGGAACCAAATCGGCATGACAAAATTGGTAAGTCGCGATTGCATAGCTTTTGCTCAGTACTTTCAAATTTATTCATCCTACATGTTGTATATCCATGTGTATTAGATTAATTTCGATGATTTTAGAAAAATAAAGGACACGTTTTTTCATGCATTTCTGATAGGTCAATTTAAATTTCCCTAGATACTGTTACACAAGAAATCCGTCAACAAACTGCCGTTCATGTTCACTTGTTGCAGTTTTCAAATCATGCGCGTAGCAACCGATGTAATCTCTGCAAACATTCACAGTACTGTGCTGTGCTGTTTATGAGTCGACACATGAACTGTCTCTAGTTTTAATGGATTATTTGAGACCATTTGTATTGTTTATTTCATGCGTTAGACAATTCTTGATTTCTGTTGCCTTAGTGTGAAAGTAGTTCTGGTCAATTTTGACATTTTATCATCTCATAACGAAAGTCACAATAAATGCAATCGACCAATCAAAATGCTTAGAATCAGATAAACAAACACATTTGGTAATTATGAAAAAATCACCTGAGAAAATAAGACTCAAAACCTGGAAGTTGGCACAAAATGTGCTATTTCTAAGTGTATCTTTAAGTTTTTCATTCATCCCTTATTCAGTTCAAACAAACCAATGGATTAATAGTGTTAATAAATGATATATACTTTAGGGTTATAGTGTGGAGAGAATTTGTATAAAAATTTTCCCAATTTCAGCGAAATGTCGCAAATTTTCCCAAATGGGACAGGCACAGGCACCTTCCCCAAAATAAAAAAAACCCCGGACATCTTTATCACACCAGTACCGGTAAATAAGTTCTTAATACCAAAATTGTATAGCTATGACCGCACGCTGCCATGTGTGGGACAATGAACGCAGCCAGTCTAATTGTACTTGTGTGTATGTTACACCTTTGATTATGGAACATAGATAAAATAAGTTTTTATACTTTTCTTTCTCAGTCTATTTTCTGTATGTACATGTAAACAGCGTATGTGAAATAATAATGATACAAACAATATCAAGAATTCATTGTAATATTGAGTCTATTGGTAATGATGCTAACGATAGTTAGAAGTGAGCATGGACTGTTGACAACTGCTTGAGAAATGTAGGGTAATGTAACTGAGTACATAGGATTGAATGGTGATATATTATGGATTTAGATTCTGCTCTTTTGTCGATATACTCTGTACATGTATGTCTGAATTTTGGCTAATTCAACAGACCTAATCAACGAAAAAGGGATAGGGGGATGTCTAAGCATAAGATTTATTTTTCATGTGGGAATCAGAAAGCTATTGACTTGATTAACAATGTGTTTTTGGATTGAAAGAAAACAAGTATTTCCCTGTATACAAATGTACTAGGAAATTACTGCGTAAAAATGTCCATACATGTCTCAATACAATAAATAATTAGAATGAAAATAATGAATTGTTATCAAAACTTATGATAAAAGGACTGAAAAAATTGTTAATTCTTTGATATTTTACCTTCGATAGCCTTCTTAATTTAAAAATAAATTGTTAATCACTTAATGTAAAGGTATTTTATATCTAGTCTAAATGGCGGGAAATAACAAACCATATGATGGTTCACTAAAATTTGTATTCGTGCAAGTGGTTGGAAATGTTTTTTAGAGACTGTGTGAAATATAAGGAATTTTGATATTGCATGAGCTGCATGTGTAAGCCTAATATGATTTCAATTTATTTCAACAGCAAGCGAGGGCTGAGCAAGAAGAGGAATTCATCAGCAACACTTTACTGAAGAAGATACAAGCACTGAAGAAGGAGAAGGAAGCGTTGGCTATGAACTATGAACAGGAGGAGGAGTTCCTAACCAATGATCTGTCAAGGAAGCTATATCAGGTATGGTCATAACATTTATTGAAATACGAATGAAAATTAGTACCCTTGTAAAAAGAAGTACGTAAGAACTCAAGATGATTGTTAGTCTTAGTCATTAATTCTCTGCCTTGCAGCTTCGACAGGAAAAAGTAGAGCTGGAGCAGACACTGGAGAAAGAGCAGGAATACCAAGTGAACAAACTGATGAGGAAGATAGAGAAATTAGAAAGAGAAACATTAACAAAGCAGACTACATTAGAACAGGTAGGCTGCTAATGTTTTTGGTAGTCAAAATACATTAATTTAAATGTGTTTGAATGGTTAAAGTTCTGTGACGGTTCAGGAATCGTGCCCGGTTAGCTCAGTCGGTAAGAGCGTCTGCCCTGTAAGCAGAAGGTCTCGGGTTCGATTCCCGGACCGGCCACATTTTCCATTCCGCCTGTCACAGTATTTGGTGCCGTGAGAGTGAACCTCATGAGTTGCTTGTGGTTTAGGGCAACTATGGGGAAGAACTAGGGATTTATTTGTCTTTCTTTGTGAGGTTTCCGGTTAACAACTTTGGGAAACCTCAAAATTTGGCGGGGTGGAGTGTGACGGTTCAGGAATCGTGCCCGGTTAGCTCAGTCGGTAAGAGCGTCTGCCCTGTAAGCAGAAGGTCTCGGGTTCGATTCCCGGACCGGCCACATTTTCCATTCCGCCTGTCACAGTTCAAAGACGTTATAATTCTCTGATTTGTCTCATGTGTCAGTATGTCGTCATACATGGTTTATTGTTTTTAAAATCCTTGTGAAATAGGTGTATGCACTACATGCACTGTTGAACAGCTGAAAATTAAGTTGTAAAAAGACCTTAGAACTTTGGGTTACAGGGTAACTTCACTTTGCTCTTAAATACGCAAAGTTTTTGTGGGTCAAATACACGTTATTATTGCTTTCATTTTGAATACTTTACATGTAGAGGTAGAACATTTGACATGACTGAAAACTAAGAATACAAAAAAGACATCATCTAGTTCGAAATGCTATTGATCTCTTTGCAGCTAAGACGTGAGAAAGTTGAGTTAGAGAATGCCTTAGAACAAGAACAGGAGTCATTGGTGAACAGACTCTGGAAAAGAATGGACAAACTGGAAGCAGAGAAAAGGTTATTAATTTACGTTTATTCCGCCTTTATCAATTACTTCTTAAGCTGATAATATCACTTAATCAAATCATAAGTTCCACCTCACTAATATTGATGAAGAAGAATCATACTTTGAAGATTTCGTCAGTTGTACATTGCAAGACTGACGTTTCATCTCAATTATACTCACCTTAACAAAGTACTTGCATGATCAGAGGATCTTGTGTAACATTTTCCCAAGCTAGAGAATCATGTCAAATTTATCAAATAGTGAATTTCTTATCATACTATCATTGCAAAGGAACTTACTAAATCTGCATCTGAATTCTTCATCTGCAGGAAGCAATTAACCAAATATCATTGTTCATACTTGTTGTATTTTGACATTGACTTGATGCTTTTACTTACTCTTAATATCCAACAGAATGTTGCAAGAGAAACTGGATCAGCCAGTTACTGGTCCACCATCCCCCCGAGACATCAGTAACGGTGACACAGCACAGAATTTAACCCAGCACATTGCCAACCTACGCAGTGAAGTTGTCAAGCTGAAGACCATGTTAAGGACGGCACAAATAGAACGTAAGCTCACGTAGAATGTAAACTCAGATAGAATGTTTACTCAGAAAAAGGGAGTTAGGGTGTAAAGTGAGGGCAAAGATTTTAATATTCAGTCAGTCACAGTACATGTATGATTATGAGAGCATAATGTAGTCATGAAGCTTTAACAAATCTTTTATAAAGAGTTGTATCATCTATACTTACAAGTAGCATTTGTTCATATATCAGAAAGTTTATGATTTTCATACCTTCATACCTTAAACTTGAAGTTTAAAATAGCATAGAATAAGATATGTTTGTGTAACACTAATGCATATAAGATACAGCTGAATTTAAAAAGAAAGTCAAACTCCAATGTCAAGGTCACAAGCCAATGTAAGAAGGTGTTTTGTGTTTCACATTTTATTCAATACCCAAAGTACACATGAATCAAGACGACATGAATAACAGAAGGATTATGCATGGAAAACATGATTTAAGACATATTGCTCAGTTTCCTTTCAAAAGAATTGGCTAGTGTCAAAGCTTTCAAAAAGTAAATCAAATTCCAAGGTCAAGGTCAGGAGTTTAACACAAGGAAGAAATTTTTAATTATGAAAGCCCACAACCACCAAAGGTCAAGGCTTATGTTGAAGTTTTATATACTGTAGATGGAAGGATAGGTATGCCAAAAGCTTTATCTTCATTGGATAGGGTATAAAAGAATTAGTATATATATATAAGCACTTGTATTAACAGACGAAGAAAAAATGGCACAGTACGCACAGGAAGAGAAACACATAAGAGAGGAGAATTTACGATTACAGAGGAAACTCCAGCTAGAGATGGAACGCAGAGAGAGCTTATGTCGTCACCTTTCAGAGAGTGAATCAAGTCTAGAGATGGATGATGAAAGGTATTACATAGAAAAGATATAAAGTATATAAAATATAGGAAATTGCAGTAGACATTAAGAGGGGAGGAGGGGGGAGTATAATTACAACAAAAATTTTGAGTTTAGACGACATGTTTGCTATTCATGCATTAAAAGGTTACCTCAAAGTATCTTTAAATCGTATAACTTTTCTTCTTCTTTTTTTTTTTTTTTTTTTAGAATTTTCTTTGTTCATACATACAAATATTATGTTTATATTTGTTGCAGGCATTTTAATGAGATGACTAAACAGCATGACGTTAGCCACGGTGCCCGTCCCAGGACAGTATCAAGTCCTATTCCATACGCATCTCCTAACACAAATAGACCTATCTCTCCAGGTATATATCTTAAAATATATCTAGTCCTATTCCATCTGCATCTCCAAACACTAATAGACCTTTTTCTCCAGGTATCTATTCCATACGCATCTCCTAACACAAATAGACCTATCTCTCCAGGTATCAATTCCATACGCATCTCCTAACACTAAATAAATTAGAAAAGTATAATGTGAAAAAGTTTAATATTTCATCGCAGTAAAATTTGTGATAAATGTGTATGAATGTACATGTACATGTATATAAGGATATGATTCATTGAATTGTTGCTTTTTCCAATAGGTCTTAATCATCCGGCATTTAGCCCACCGAGTCCTATGAGGAGAAATATGACGGGAACGTCCCCCTTTCACCCACCTTCACACATGTCAGGAACCTCTCCTCCTGTACACAGTCATATGGACAGACATGTGGTCAATCCACAGGTAAGATACATGTAGCATGTACATATGCAAAGTAAAGATCTGAACAAAAATTAGTCAATATGTGAAAATACTAATAAAGACAAATGATTAATCCATGCATTCTTTTGATAAGAAAAGGAGGTTAAAAATGTTCCAAGAGCAAGAGGAATTCACTTTCAAGTGTATTTGTAGAGCAACTTTAGAAGGTTGCCTAGCATGCCACTTGTATATGCAGTATGATTATTTTGGAACTAAAACCAACCAATGAACCGGCACATGCTATAAATTTAAGATTACTTATTTATTTTATCACGTATGTCTTTAATATTCTACTAATATTCCCCTGTCAAAAATGGTGAGGTTAAATAGTGATGCACATTTTCTTCTGTTCCACATGCTGTTTCCAGACATTTAAAGGAAAATTGTTATAGAAAATCAATTTATTTCTTGGATATAGCTTTTACATCAACAAATACAGGTCAAGTTCAAAATTGGGTCATATAGCTCAATAGCATGTATGTGCAGTTATGCCCTTGAAACTTACATATAGATGTACTTGAATACTACAATGCCAAATAACCCAGGCTGGGATATCAATATATGTGCAAACAAAATTTCTGAGTATATACAGTGTATGTGATAAGATGGCAAAGTGACTTAATAGTACTACCACAATTAACATTAAAATATCATTATATGAGCTCAGTGTGGAATCAGGAATCGTAACGTGGTCAATTCTGCTGAAATACATTATGATTCTTTTCCATTCAAAAGTATGATAGGAAAGTAATGCTGGATAATTAATACTCCATGTCTTTTTCAGAAGCCACGTCCCAGCCAAGAAAAGTTTGCCAGACCAAATAGTTTTCCGGAAAGAAATGATAAGACGTGATGAATAGGTTGCCAAAAATACAAAAGTGTACTGTTTCACTGTGCTAATAGTTCTTTAGCTTCAAACATGCGCTAATTGTTTTGTTGGTGCTACATTTAGCAATTCACTGTGACCTACATTATAACACTGTTATCCCCTACCTTACACAAACAAGGTACTCATTATGGGATTAAGAAAACAGAAGGACAGTTGTGTATGGTATGATATAGAAGTGGAATGAGACTTACATGTGCATCCATTCTGGCCATCGTCTTTGTATCCTCTATTTATTCAGAGTTGTTCATTTACCAGAATTACCTTCTACTCTTCGTTAGATTCCACTGATTGGTCTGTTTAATTTCAAACATAGAATGTAAAGCACTTAATTTCTGTATAGATAAGATTAGTCATTAGAATTTGGATGTCCTAATATCAGTATTTTTGAGATCGACTACAGTGAAAGAATTAAAGAAAGTTTACTACAGTCGTTATGCACAGTGTAAGTAACTCACAGAAAACGTCAGTATCATGCTATGTTTGCATGTATCTTATTGAGCTAAATAATGTATCAAGGTTGTATATATGATTGCATCTATCAAAGGTGGAGTACTGTGAAATCATACACCTCCCCCCCCCCCCCCCCCTTCCCCACAAAAAAAGACAACAAATTTGGAACACACATTCATTAGGTCTGATTTTATTTATTTGCAAGAAATGCAAATGAAGAAATTTTAATTTTGGTTAAGTTGAATGTGTATTGAATGCATAATTATACTCCCTGTCAAAATATGAATTTGGCAATAAATTTTGCAAAAGTTGAATTTCGATTTTCATTCATAATCTACTTTGCAAATCATCCTGGTGATGCTTTTTAAGCGCAAGATACGTGTAAATGAAATGTCTTGTTATCAGGAATAAATGATTTCACAGTACACACCTTTTTTTCTGATTGAGCTTCTGGCATTGATCTAAAATTATTTTGCCATCATTATTAATACATATCCTTATGAACAGTTTATTGGATGATTCCAGATTCATTTTAAAATTTCTCTTTTTGTTTGAAAGCAAGGAATGTTTTGAGTTTAACACATTTTCATTGGATGATTAGATAAAAGCCTTTTGATTGGATGATGAGAAATGTGTATGATATGTTGTTGATTGTTGGGAACATAATGTTCTATATGTTGACATACATTGTTTTGTTTAGTTGTTATTTGTTAGTATTGTATAGACCAGCATGAAGTGTATTTGTATATGATACAGAACAGTGAATGTGTAGCTTATATTTTTTTTCCATTTTCACCAAGGTCCTATTTTGATGCATACACATTTTTCAGTTTTATTGCATTTGTTTTGATCTGTTTATACCAAGGGATTGATACAATGTAAGTATAACTGTCATTAATTTAGATTTTATCATGGATGATTTCAAAGTAAAAACATGTACATTAAAAAGAAAACAACTTCTTGTTGCAAGAAGAGGGTGGGGGATGGCATACATTGTACATTTTCAAAAAGGTACTACTTTTATATAAATTTTTGAGAACATATAAACTATGTTATCATTGTATTATTTTATTATTTGCAGTTGTCAGTAATAAGTTTGCCTTTCCCCCCCCCCCCCCCCCCCCCCCCCTTTTTAGCTCACCTCGACGAAGTTGAGTGAGCTTATGCTATAACCCCATGCGTCCGCGTCCGCGTCCGTGTCCGCGTCCGGTTAAGAAGTTTGGGGTAGCTCAGTATCTGACAAAGTACTGATGCTACAGTAACCAAACTTGCACAAGTGATTCATCTTTGGATGCTGAGGTCAACCCATGCATCGGATGCAGCATCTGACCTACATTTTCCGCTTGAGTGACTTGGTTAAGAAGTTTGGGGTAGCTCAGTATCTGACAAAGTGCTAATGCTACAGTTACCAAACTGGCACAAGTGATTCATCTTTGGATGCTGAGGTGAACCCATGCATCGTATGCAGCATCTGACCTACATTTTCCGCTTGAGTGACTTGGTTAAGAAGTTTGGGGTAGCTCAGTATCTGACAAAGTACTGATGCTACAGTAACCAAACTTGCACAAGTGATTCATCTTTGGATGCTGAGGTCAACCCATGCATCGGATGCAGCATCTGACCTACATTTTCCGCTTGAGTGACTTGGTTAAGAAGTTTGGGGTAGCTCAGTATCTGACAAAGTGCTGATGCTACAGTTACCAAACTGGCACAAGTGATTCATCTTTGGATGCTGAGGTGAACCCATGCATCGTATGCAGCATCTGACCTACATTTTCCGCTTGAGTGACTTGGTTAAGAAGTTTGGGGTAGCTCAGTATCTGACAAAGTACTAATGCTACAGTAACCAAACTTGCACAAGTGATTCATCTTTGGATGCCGAGATGGACCCATGCATCGGATGCAGCATCTGACCTACTTTTTCCACTTGAGTGATTTCGCTTTTAAAAGCCAATATTGAGCAAAGTATAAGTGCTACATGTACCAAACTTGCATATTGGATGTATCTTTGATCAAACTTTCATAAAATGACCTTGACCTACTTTTTCCGCTTGAGTGATTTTGCCTTTAAAAGCCAATATTGAGCAAAGTATAACTGCTACATGTTCCAAACTTGCATATTAGATGTATCTTTGATCAAACTTTCATAAAATGACCTCGACCTACTTTTTCCGCTTGAGTGATTTTGCCTTTAAAAGCCAATATTGAGCAAAGTATAAGTGATACATGTACCAAACTTGCATATCGGATGTATCTTTGATCAATCTTTCATAAAATGACCTTGACCTACTTTTTCCGCTTGAGTGATTTTGCTCTATAAAACCAATATTGAGCAAAGTATAACTGCTACATGTACCAAACTTGCATATTGGATGTATCTTTTATCAAACTTTCATAAAATGACCTTGACCTACTTTTTCCGCTTGAATGATTTTGCCTTTAAAAGCCAATATTGAGCAAAGCATAAGTGATACATGTACCAAACTTGCATATTGGATGTATCTTTGATCAATCTTTCATAAAATGACCTTGACCTACTTTTTCCGCTTGAGTGATTTTGCTCTATAAAGCCAATATTGAGCAAAGTATAACTGCTACATGTACCAAACTTGCATATTGGATGTATCTTTGATCAAACTTTCATAAAATGACCTTGACCTACTTTTTCTGCTTGAGTGGTTTTGCCTTTAAAAGCCAATATACATGTACTAAGAAATATGTTTGAATTGAATTTTGCTGTCACGAGGTGAGCTTCGTAATCTGTGATTACCTATGTTTTTTTTTTTTTTTTGGTAATTTTCAAAAGATGAAGGTCAGATATGTCATCAGATTTCTTGTTGTCATATGTAAAAGTAATATTGTTCTAGAGAAATGATTGCTTGAAAAGGTATAAAAGATAAGATGTGAGTAAGATACTCAGTGCACAAGGTATTAACCTGCAGATATTGGGACGAATCTTTGTAACAGGATACTTGTGGAAGTTGTCGGTTCAAATGGTAAATTAAGCAAAGAAAGTATTTTTACATAAAGTTTGTTTGTGGAAAGAAATATAGTGCTAGCTCGACAAAGTAATATTTTATTTCACATGACTCAATATGATATTGTCTCAAGCCTCGGTTATTCTAGTCATTCAAGCGAGTAAGAACTAGTGTACAAGATGAAATTGTTAGAACATACATGTACATATACGTAATTATTACATAAGTAATTTCATTTATTTGGACTTTTAGAACAAATAAATTCTTTGCATTCTAGTATATAAAGCATTTAACTTTGATATCTTGTTTTAAGTTAAGATGTTTCATGCTCTACATTGTTATTAATGATTTAGCGGCAATTTGATGTGTATGAGGGAAAATTAGAAAGTTCAGTCAATTTATATTTGACAAGTATGAAAGATTGAGATGTCCCACCTTGATTTTGTTGCGGTCACATTTTGATTATATTACCCAAATTCTTTTTTTTTTCCCTTTCAAAATTGATTTATTGATTCCTATTTAAAAAATAATCAGGTCTTATACATGTAATTTCATATATTTGATCATAGAAGATTAATTCTGTCTGTACATGTATTTGAATTTCACAGAAAAAGTCAAGGAATGCAAAAAACAAAATAAAAACCAAAAAAATCAAAAATCAAAAAGATGTATGTTTTATTATTCAATATTGCAAGTCTTTGTAAGAATTACAAGGGCAGATTGATATGTTGTGAGCCTCGGGTTTCTGGGATGCAGAAGGTATTCTGTTGATAGATTACCTCCAAAAAGGACATACAATCTATGGCACATACTATGCTTCACTTCTGACACAGTTACGGGAGAATATTAAACTTAAGCACCGAAAGCTCACTAGTTAAAGGTGTGTTGTTCCATCAGGACAATGCTCCTATTCACAAGTCTGTCACTGCCTTGGCTGCCATTCATGATTATGGATTTAACTTGATTGAGCATCTGCCTTATTCACCTAATCTTGCTCCATCAGACTTTTATCTATTCCAAAACTGAAAGCAGCTATTTCTGGCACCCACTTTCAGTCCGATGATGACGTCATACTTGCAGTGGATAGCTTTCTGACCAGTCAAGATAAGGAGTTCTTTTAAAGTGGTATTTAGGCCTTTAAACACCAGTGGCAAAAGTGTAGAAAAATAATGCAAAATGTCCTTTAAATTCATATCCTTCAATACGAGGCTCACAACATATCAATCAGCCCTCATAATAAATTGGCATTAATAGATTTCTTTTATAATTCTTGTTAACATGTCGTCTCGTGATAATAACACAAGTTAATTTTTGCCTGTAAGAAATATTATGCACATTGTTAAATGCACTCTGTAGAATTTTTTATATCTTTAATGATGTTCAGCGATAATGTAAAATCTGCTATGATAATTTTCTCTACTTTATAAGAGTTCTTTGTCACCTACAAATCACTACGGCATAAAGGGATCATGTTGTCCTTTTTCTTCCAGTCCAGTCAGATGAATGTATTTTTTTGGCTTTTTCTGGTCATAGCTTAATTTCAGCAATGAAAAGAATGCAAAACTTATCACTTCTTCAAGAACAGACTGCCAGGAATGAGGTATTTCATTTAAAACCACAACCTTTGAAGTTACCTAATTTTCATTTTAGATTAATTTTGACTACTGGTACACCTGAATTATAAGTGATGTATTTTTTGTTCGCAACATTTTCATTTTTTTGCATTTTTATTTTCTTAGCATGTCTTTTATGAATGCAGAATGAATGAAAGCAGAGAGTGATTTTGACAGTTGATTCTATAATGTGATCTAGTTAGTCATTTTATTGTTATATTGTTGCTTTTGATAACTGGCCGTTCGAATTGTGATAATTCAGTGTGAATGCAGATATATTACATTGCTTAAGTGGTGTTTATCTGTCCAATATATCATGAGAAATAAACATTGCCATTAATTTCACAAAGTTCTTGTTTGCTGCTTTAAAATTGTCAAGGACAAAGTTGAATTTTGTCACTAGTCCACAAGAATTGACATGACAGTGGAAAAGCTAGATACAATGGCTCCTGCTTCATATGCTGGATTGATATAAAAACTAATGTTGCTCGGATATGTCCAAGAGTATTATTATTGAAAACTACTGAAATGTGATGGCTAGAAATGTCTGTATACTAGATGACCTTGACATTGGAAACATGAATTGTGTGTAGAACCCTGTTCACTCTCCCCTAAAGTCTGTTGATAGATCCATAACCAGAGTTCATTATCTCTGCAACAAGTGCACATTTTGAAATGAAATTTAGGAGATACACCATGAGAGAATCTGGTTCAAATTATTTATTTGAACTTGTCAAATAAGTTATGCTATTTTGGACTTTGAAAAATTCCAATCACAGATATCATGCTCTAGCTATCTATCTCTATACACTAACTCTGTGCAAAGCATAAATTACAAAGGAAGATTGATTCAAGTCGATCAAATAATTCTTCACAGAGTTATGTCCTTTGGACTCCGGAATGTTCAAAATAAAATTTTTAGGCTGGTTGCTATATTCATCAAAGGATCCCTTCCAAAACGGGTATATCCGATTTTCAAATTGACCTTGGTATTGCCAATTGGTGCAATACATTCAGATAAACATTTAAAAAAGGAAGACAGAAAAAGCGTTAAAACTATACATTTGCATCTGACAGAATACACTGTTTCATAAAATTTTCAGTGTAAAATGTTAACTTTCTTTTCAAACTTTAAATCATTTCATCAGAGACCAAATTTTAAGCTTGTACACAGATTCCCTGATTTCTTTGCATTATTTTAGCAGAATGAAATGTAGTATTTCTTTTATATAGATAAAACACAAATACTTAGTTACACAAATTTTTGGCCCCTTGGCCTTTTATCAAGCGTAAAAAATGACAATGTACTAGTATATGACAGCTACGTAAAATCCATCTTCTGCTTTTTGAACGTTCATTAATGCAAACTATATGAAAGTATTTAACACTTGAAAAAGGACAAGGGGCCGAAAATTTGTGTAATTGAGTGTTTTCGTTTTTATTTACACATTTTAGTCTTGTGTGGTGTTTGAAGGGTACCTAAATGTTTTCTGGAATCATTAGATGATTTTCATATTCCTCCAAAGAGTACTATATATAAGTCCGACATTACATAGTTTGGTTGTATTTTGACTATAATGTCACAACAGCGTTGTAACCTTGACATTACTTGTCTGGCATCTGGCCTTCAAGCCACATTATACGAAAATGGTCTATCACGAGTACAGTTCTCAATTTTTTATGACCTTGCCTGCAATGAAATCAAGTGGTCTGGAAACCTTAAATTGAAACTATATATATTACATGTATATGACAAGACCTTTTGAGTAACCTTTGGCTGTATGTTCATAGATGTTATATTAGAAGACCTGCTTCAGTAAACATTGTGATTTGACTGCTCCTGTTTCAAAAAAAAATATGATTTACTTTTGGTCCTCTGATACATAAACTTTATGAATCATTAACTGGATCAAATCGATAATAACAAACAACACACTCTCTAGATTTGAATCAAGAAAAGTTAATCAATGGTTTATTCATAACATTAATGCATGTATATTACATTTTTTATCAACGCTTAAAACAAGTACATGTGCATGCATTTTAGGGACTGATACTAGTCATCCCTTTCAAACTAAATGCAGAAGTGAACATAGAGATCTACAAAATCATATCATAAATGGTTTGTCTCACAAACAAAGAGAAATGGAGATACCAAGATGTCGGAATGATCACTTACAAAAATATTTACTCTCAATCAACATCTCAGGTGTTATATACTCTCAATCAATGTAAGTATCTGGGGCAATACACAATCAAAATATTGAGAACTGCACTTTATTAAAAGTTTGAGGCATATACTAATACAAAATGAAGTTGGAAAGTGCGCTAACTTTTAAAGAAAATATAATTATACATTGTATAATATATTGCAACAAGAAAGATTTAAGATTAAACAGGACAATGTTTGCAAGATACATGCTGTAAAACATATACCCAAGATATAATTTTTTTTTCTCTTGCAAAGGTTATCAGTGCAAGTTAGCATGAACTTGACCTTTGACCCAAAAGTCAATAGTTTACACTTAATAATAAGTATCCATATATATATTATGTATTAAAGTTTGGCTTTCATTGGTATATTTTTGAGTTATAAGGAAAACAACATTTGTTGTCCATTTTTCCTAATGGTAACTTTGACCACACAAATCACTAGGTACCATTCCCTCCTGATAAGTATCCATAATATAATAGGATAGAATGAACGGAATCGTCATCAGGAAGCATTTAAGTGTGACAGAATGAAATAGACAAACTAACTCTTAACACCCGTATCACTACTTGGTAAAGGCATAAAAATTCAAAAGAATCACTCAAACAGGCATTCAAGATTTCAATGAAAGTTACCATCATTATTATTCACTTCTAAGGCCTAATTCTTAATCAATTAAATAGATTATATGTTGAGTGAAGACAAGTCCTTTATAAATGTTTTCATGATACAGTAATTTCATGAACACTCGTCATGTGAACAGGCATATACTGTCCATCTTTCCAAGAACTTCAGTCATTGCACAACATTTTTTAAATATACATTACAATGCTAAATGTCATTATTTGTGTGGAAGATTAGTGAGAGAACATAGTCAGTCGTTCATAAGACTGATGTAAAACAACGAGGGGTCATATAAATGTACATCTAATAACATAAAACATAATAAGACATACATGTTACTGTGATGACATTACGCTGAACAAAAATTGTGTAGCTCATAATGCAGGTTAACAAAACAAAAGTACCATAATGAGCAAAAACATGCCTGCAATAATCTGTTATTAGAGTTGTGACCTTGACATTAAATAAGGTACTTCCTATTACCATAGTAACCCTTTTTTGCGAGTTTTCGGATGCTATTGCTTATTAATCCTTATCATGAGGTCTAAATTGCACAATTGGCTCTGACCTTGACCTTTGACATTTATAATCAAAATGGTGTCTTCTCATGTAATTGTGATTCTTTGTCGAAATTCTTAGTTTCCTCAGGTCTAGGTCAATCTGTATCTTGCACAAAAACAATTATGGACAGACAGACAAATAATATCATACATGTACAATAATATATACATGTATGTCTAAAGACAAGCATTCATGTGTAACAACAGTGAACAGTCTTTTGCTGTAGGAGCGGCTATATGTAACTAAAAGTGTGGTTGAAGTATGACAAAGACGAACTGAAATTTGACATATTAAAGTGTATGTATGTATTGTCCCTTGTAGAATATGTGTGTATGTAATCAAGAAAGGGTGTGTATGTAATCCAGAATACGTTTGTATGTAATCATGTAATCAAGAAAGGGTGTGTATGTAATCAAGAATACGTTTGTATGTAATCAAGTATACATGTATGTGTGTATGTAATCAAGTATATGTGTGTATGTAATCAAGAATATGTTTGTATGTAATCAAGAATACGTTTGTATGTAATCAAGTATATGTGTGTATGTAATCAAGTATATGGGTGTATGTAATCAAGAATACGTTTGTATGTAATCAAGAATACGCTTGTATGTAATCAAGTATATGTGTGTATGTAATCAAGTATATGTGTGTATGTAATCAAGTATATGTGTGTATGTAATCAAGAATATGTGTGTATGTAATCAAGTATATGTGTGTATGTAATCAAGAATATGTTATGTGTGTATGTAATCAAGAAAGGGTGTGTATGTAATCAAGTATATGTGTGTATGTAATCAAGAATATGTGTGTATGTAAACAAGAATATGTGTGTATGTAATCAAGAAAGGGTTTGTATGTAATCAAGAATAGGTTTGTATGTAATCAAGTATATGTGTGTATGTAATCAAGAAAGGGTGTGTATGTAATCAAGAATACGTTTGTATGTAATCAAGTATACATGTATGTGTGTATGTAATCAAGTATATGTGTGTATGTAATCAAGTATATGTGTGTATGTAATCAAGTATATGTGTGTATGTAATCAAGTATATGTGTGTATGTAATCAAGTATATGTGTGTATGTAATCAAGTATACATGTATGTGTGTATGTAATCAAGTATATGAGTGTATGTAATCAAGTATATGTGTGTATGTAATCAAGAATACGTTTGTATGTAATCAAGAATATGTGTGTATGTAATCAAGTATATGTGTGTATGTAATCAAGTATATGTGTGTATGTAATCAAGTATACATGTATGTGTGTATGTAATCAAGTATATGTGTGTATGTAATCAAGTATATGTGTGTATGTAATCAAGAATACGTTTGTATGTAATCAAGTATATGTTTGTATGTAATCAAGTATATGTGTGTATGTAATCAAGAATATGTGTGTATGTAATCAAGTATATGTGTGTATGTAATCAAGAATATGTGTGTATGTAATCAAGAATATGTGTGTATGTAATCAAGAAAGGGTGTGTATGTAATCAAGAATACGTTTGTATGTTATCAAGCATGAATCATCAGTATAGTTAAGGCCTTATACTGATTTAAATAAATTTACAATCATTTGTATTGAGACATACAGGGATTCTGAAATTACTGACGAATACAGATCCTCATAATAACTTGTCTATTTATAACCTTAAGAAAACTTTTTGAATTAGTTTTTGCCAACTTATTTCAGCTAAATCTTTCTTTTTATTTCTTTTCATGAAAGAGTAATTGTACAAAATAAAATGTACTGCGAAATCAAATAAAGAAGAAATAGCTGAGCAGCCCCATAAAAATTGATTATACATTTGACTTTCATTTTTCCTTAGTATCATATTAATATGCAAATAAGGGTTTTAGTACAATATGTGTGGAAGCTACATAAAATTTCAAGAAACTTCCAGAAAATACTTTCGCACATCAAAAATCCTTCCCAATATCAAACCTTGATTTGGAAAGAATGGTATTCCAGTTTAGTAAACCAACCATACCATGAGATTTATACATATGGTCAATATACTTTAAATTAGACTGAACACATAAATAATAGTTGTTTTCAAACTGAAACTAAAAGCATATCACATGAAGAAATGATAACATTAAAACCTAAGCAACAAACGGCAAGATATCTGTCAGTAGTCTTCCGCCCATGGATTTTCTTCTAGATAATTGTCTACTACTTCCTTCATTGATAAATTAGGAATTAATTGATCCTGAGTCAGATCTGTTCTCGTCACCGGATCAAAATGGCCGACACGCTGGAAAAAACGAGAATTTTATATGGCAATTTTATTAAACAGTTTATCTAGATTATTTCAGACTTCATTATCAAGTCATTAAGACATTAATGTTTTAATTCTGTAATCTTACTTGTATATCATTGCTCTATTTTTTTATTGTATACACTCTTACTTGTAAATGCTCAACGATATCTTTTTTGTCGTAAGTTATTCCACTTGGAGTTATCACAGGATCTCTCATCAGCTCGAAGCTTATCTTCCCACAGAGGTAGTCCGGTACATCTCTCTGCTGTAACATATATACAATACTTTTACAATCATAGTACTTAATGACTTTAAGAGAAGTTACTAAGGAATTCAGAAAACATTGACTTGACAAAATGTTAAACTTGGTGGTTATAGTTAATGTAGTCAATCATATGAGTAAAGAAAGAAAAAAATTGTCAATGAAGAAAATTATACATGTATCACATTTATGCATAAAGGATACACATTTCAAAAACCCTCAAGTAGTTTGGAAAGTGAAAACAAGGTCAGTTACAAATGTGCTTTAGACAAAGCAGACAGAAAGACAGACAAAGTGAGATAGTTTTAAAATATACAATCCTATCTCTGATAAGGGACTTGAAAATATTGACATACTATTTCACAAGTTAAACTCTTCATTATACCTACCTTTCGCCTTTCATCCACTTGTGAAAACAACTCATTCAACTGTTTGATCTTTCCTTCCTAATTCAAAAAGAAAAAAAGACATTGTAAGTTCATTTTTAACTTTGACAGCACAAACCGTTCTCTGAAAGTTGTGCGAGGAGAAAAGCATAATGAAAACATTAACTGCTATCTTCCAAATAATACTTTACACAATCCATCTTAACCTGCATAACCCTCGCAAAATTGGTTGATGTAGGAATTAAAGTGAGCTTAGAAAGGAGATGGTCCATATGTAGCCTGGTCACTCAGGCGTGAAATATGGGTCAGGTCCAGATTTCGTGTCATGAATTGCAGTAAGCAACCTCAGATGAATCATCCAGACAAGTATGGTTGATATGGGACTTATAAGAAGCTAGGAATGGGAATGTGCCGTTTTCTTTAATCTTTATGCAGCTGTCGACAATAGAGAGATAGCATAAGCTCACCACCTTCTGCATCGTCGAGGTGAGCTTTAAAAGTTGTGCAAAAACTCTTATTTGCCTTCTTTCCACTTCTTGCGTTGCAATGTGGTAACAGCACTTGTCAGAAAGTGTGTGTTTGCTTGTAATACCAAGAAATGACCAAAGTCCAAGTTTACTAGTCAAAATGTTATCAAATGTAAGCTCTAGTCATAAGGTTATACCGTCTTCACCCTATTAGAGCGCACATAGGGGGTTTCGGCTATATATTCGCGGCGTCTCTAGTTCGCGAATACGAGTGTGGTGACTGGTTCGCGGCGTTTTAGGTTCGCGAGATCCAAATATTCATTTGATGAAAGGCCAATTTCCCAAATCAGAATCATCGCAAATATCACGACTATAAAACGGTCGTGAATGAATGACGGTTTAAAGTATCAAAGTCCTACCAGATAAAGTTTAGGAGAAACAGCTTAGATTAACCGTGTGTAGACCGAACGCAGACGTGAAAAAAGACGCCGTCACCAGGGTTTCGTGACAATTGAAGTATGTGCATTAAGCACCCTCCCCTTACTTGAAAAAAGGCTAATAAGTTTATGCACGTAAGAGGTAAATGGGAACCCCTCCCTTTCTGAGAAACGAAGTTATTTCGGGGTTTTCTCTTTTCCTTTTTCTTTTATCTCTTTCAGGAAATATAAGATCATTTCAACTGGAACTAAAATAGATTCTTCGCAATGATATAATGTCCGCTTCCGATCTACATAGATTGTACATATAGATAGTAAAGGAAAAAAACATTCTTCCTGTGAAATCTCGATCAACTATCAACGAAACATGCCAAAACTTTCAAAATCTACGTTCAGAAATACTTTGCCCTATAGTTTGAAGCACTGGAGTTCGAACAAAGGCTCTGTTTTACGTAAAAAGTGCATAAAAAGTGATAAAATACACTTTTAACGTAACGCAGAGATTGTGGTTCGAAATTCCGCGAGTAAATTGCACTATGTACAGCATCGCAAATTATCCCCTTCTCAAGTAAAATATAGTTCGCAACGCTGCGGTGCAATTTACTCGTAAGTTCAAACCCCTTTGCTCTAAAAGAACGTCATAATTATACCGTCACAATTTTATTGAAAGCTGCATCATTGTATCAACAGAATCATGAGAGATGTTCATATGGAAGGGTGTGAATCAGGTATTCTGAGCTTTACTTTTCTATGATGAATAATGTGAGTTGTGAATAGATTATACTTATATTTACGTATACTAGTATTTACATTCACTGAGACAAACTATCGCGGTGGGAGACTGAGCGTGAAAATTGCGAATATTAATACACGTCGATATATTGTATATAGTCAAACTCCCTTGTCGAGCTTCCTTCCGTTTGGTTTTTAGGTGACCGATCGTTAGTAGAATTTTGCGTATGCTCGTAAAACGTATTCCCCCATTGTAGCACTTAAAACTTCTAACGACAATCAAGTAAGATCTTTACCTCTCTACTTAGCTCTCTAGATCCAATGAAAGCAAGAGGAATTTAAAGCAACATACAATCAATCATTTTCATATTTCTCCTCATCAATTACCTTCGAATTGTACTAAACTGAATGTGATTTGCACAAACTAGCAGTCGTACTCATACCTTGCGTTTGATACTAAAGGCAAAAAAAGGTTAACGCCGGAAAGACGGCGCGCTCAGACAGGGAATTGTTTATCTTAAGTGTCTTACACAATTTACTGTCCGTTGAATAATTCTTTCCTCTGAGAGATACGTACAACAGTGTCTGGATTTTATTGTTTGGATACTTGTGTAGTCTGAACGAATTATGCTTTAATATTTAGAAGTCAAATGTCACTTAAGACAAGGGACGTATGTAAATATAGTCAAACATTCTTTAAAACTTATTTGACACCTTGACCTTCATTTATTAGTCAAGTATTTATGGGTCAATTCTATAGGCCCTCGACTGATATTATACGATAGTAAAGTATCCATTGTACAATTAGGGTTGTGTTTTAATCTTCTCCATATTGTTAATAAAGTATATAGAATTTTTTTATTCCTGGTATTAAAGGTACTAGATAAACTTTATTTTTCTGAAAAGTGATAATACCCTTAGTACAGATGTAATGGCAGATATAAGACAGGACGTCAACATGTGGGAAAAACCTGTGATAAAATATCACTCACCTTGAGCATGAATGTCTTGCAGTGATGATCTTACATATGTACGCCTTTTTAAAATAACATTTCTTGAAGGCAAAACTTTATTAAAATACTTGGTAGATAAAGTCCTCTTAAAAATAAAGTAAATGCAAGTGTAGCATCCTCTTGAAACTGCTTGTCTTCTTTAATGTTCATAAGATTTACCAGTACAAGATTTAAGTCCAAAACAACATTGACATTTGACCCTTGGTCTTGAAAATAAATAGATTAATAGGGTTCATATTCTCCATTTGAACACAACGTGACTTTGACAATTGACCCTTGACCTTGTAAATAAATTAGATTCATCCTCTCTTATGGGGAACATATGTAGAAGGTTTTATAATCCTGCACTGATTGTTGTGTCTTCTATGCTGTTCACAATGTTTTGTAGACTAAATCCACAAGGTCTCTTTACCTATGACCCTTGACCTTGAAAATCAATATGTTTAATCCTCTTCCCATAGAGGACATTCCAGGAAAATAACGTAATTCCACAATGCTAGCTTTGTCTTCTACGCTGTTCACAAGGTTTTTCAATCTAAATCTATAGATACTTTGACCTTTGACCCCTGACCTTGGAAATCAATTGAGTTCATACTCTCCCTATAGCAAACATTTCTGTAGAAGTTTCAAGTGCGAACAATTTTTTAAATTGCACCTTCTTTATGTTAAAAGATATTTTCTCAAATATAATTTTCATCTAAGATTTAAGCTTCATAAAAAAAGAGTGATGAATGGACTTTATCATCATGATAATTTCAGGGTTTTTTTTTTCCTGTGACTTTAGTTAATTTACAGATAACAATAAAGTACCTGTTGTTTTTCTATTTCTTCAAATATTTCGTCCGATTCTCCTTCTTCATTTTTATTTTTGGCTTCCTCAACAAGTCTGAAAGGAAAATGAAAATTTTCTTATAAAATCTTTAGATACTGTACATGACAATGAAATATGCAAAATTTCAAAAATAAATGAAGTTTCAAATCTTACTTTTGATGTAGTCTAAGTTAACTTCATGGTCAAAAGTTTTTCAAAGCACGAAGTTAGGGCAACAGGTAAAATGTTATGGTAACAAATCAAATCTGCAGGGACTAATAGCTCTCCATAAAAAGAATTGTGCAGTAAAATCTTACCTCTCTTTGTCAGCAACAATAAGTTGATTAAGGTAAGACTGTAAGTCTATTTCCTCCTGGATTCTTTTATTCTCTAATGTTAACCATCTTTTCTTCTTCGCCAATCTTAATGCACCTGTAATCTCATCTCCAAAGTTAAGTTTCTGGTCCTTTGAAAGATCATGTGCTTTAAAGAAAAATTCAGGGAGAAAATTTATAGACTTTAGTACATGAGCATTTGGAATCAATATAGAAGTTTTTTGTGCTACTTATATAACTTTCAATAGGTTTATGTCATATGAAAGGGAATGCTTATAATTTAATGCCTTAAACAAAAACATAGGTAATCACAGATTACGAAGCTCACCTCGTGACAGCAAAATTCAATTCAAACATATTTCTTAGTACATGTATATTGGCTTTTAAAGGCAAAACCACTCAAGCAGAAAAAGTAGGTCAAGGTCATTTTATGAAAGTTTGATCAAAGATACATCCAATATGCATGTTTGGTACATGTAGCAGTTATACTTTGCTCAATATTGGCTTTATAGAGCAAAATCACTCAAGCGGAAAAAGTAGGTCAAGGTCATTTTATGAAAGATTGATCAAAGATACATCCAATATGCAAGTTTGGTACATGTATCACTTATACTTTGCTCAATATTGGCTTTTAAAGGCAAAATCACTCAAGCGGAAAAAGTAGGTCGAGGTCATTTTATGAAAGTTTGATCAAAGATACATCCATTATGCAAGTTTGGTACATGTATCACTTATACTTTGCTCAATATTGGCTTTTAAAGGCAAAATCACTAAAGCTGAAAAAGTAGGTCGAGGTCATTTTATGAAAGTTTGATCAAAGATACATCTAATATGCAAGTTTGGAACATCTAGTACTTATACTTTGCTCAATATTGGCTTTTAAAGGCAAAATCACTCAAGCGGAAAAAGTAGGTCAAGGTCATTATATGAAAGTTTGATCAAAGATACATCCAATATGCAAGTTTGGTACATGTAGCACTTATACTTTGCTCAATATTGGCTTTTAAAAGCAAAATCACTCAAGTGGAAAAAGTAGGTCAGATGCTGCATCCGATGCATGGGTCCATCTCGGCATCCAAAGATGAATCACTTGTGCAAGTTTGGTTACTGTAGCATTAGTACTTTGTCAGATACTGAGCTACCCCAAACTTCTTATCCAAATCACTCAAGCGGAAAATGTAGGTCAGATGCTGCATACGATGCATGGGTTCACCTCAGCATCCAAAGATGAATCACTTGTGCAAGTTTGGTTACTGTAGCATCAGTACTTTGTCAGATACTGAGCTACCCCAAACTTCTTAACCGAGTCACTCAAGCAGAAAATGTAGGTCAGATGCTGCATACGATGCATGGGTTCACCTCAGCATCCAAAGATGAATCACTTGTGCCAGTTTGGTTACTGTAGCATTAGTACTTTGTCAGATACTGAGCTACCCCAAACTTCTTCACCAAGTCACTCAAGCGGAAAATGTAGGTCAGATGCTGCATCCGATGCATGGGTTCACCTCAGCATCCAAAGATGAATCACTTGTGCAAGTTTGGTTACTGTAGCATTAGTACTTTGTCAGATACTGAGCTACCCCAAACTTCTTAACCGGACGCGGACGCGTGGGGTTATAGCATAAGCTCACTCAACTTCGTCGAGGTGAGCTAATGAAATGAAAAACTCTACGTAATCACTGTACATACATATACATACATGTACAAACGTTATACAATTTACAAATAGGACTCAGAGAAGTTTCATTAACCAAACATGTATAAGTCTAGAAAAGTTTCCCTGAAACTTTATAATTTACCTGTAAATTTTAATCGTGCTTCCAGCAAAAGAAATGAAGTGTGAGTCATATATATACTATGTGACTATGTCATATACATATAATGAATTTTAGATAAGAAATCAGTGAAAAGATTTCTATCAACACGTACCTCTCTTTAAGCTTGCAATGGCCTCATCGTGTAATCCAAGCTCTATTAATGCCTGTCCCATAAAGAAGTGACCTTTGACCAGTGATCTGTCCATATCTAGGGCACGTCTACAGTCCTGCTGAGCCTGATCCCAGTTCTTCATCTTCAGGTAACATAACGCACGATTTGTAAAGTATGTAGGGATGTTTGGACTTTTGATCTACAAAGAAAATATACCGGTATGGTTCAAGAACATCTGACAAATTATCCAAACAGATTGTGAAGTATTTTCAGAATCTGTAACTACATTTATAAACTTTACAGTTTACAGTAAAAATTCTGGGTACCTTCTCTGCTTATTCATGTTATGCATGTACATGTGAAGAAGGGTCTTGCCATTTTATATGACAGTTCAAATGGCTGTCAACATGGTCAAGTCAAACACCCCAAGACTGCTACATAAAATAAATCTTTGAGATTGGGAAAAAACCCTGACAGAGAGGGTTGAAACCTACAAACTTTTCAAAAAGTCAAACATCTAAATTTTTTTTGTCAAAGGGTCAAGATTTGATCTACCGTGTAATCTTCGACCATTGGCCATGTTGGCACAGAATGATGTTTGTGAGTTGAACATCTTCTCCATAGCTAGCCTTGTATATAGTTTAATGTATGCACAGCTCACTTAGGAAATTGGAAAATTAAAAAAAAATTAATCCTTGTCGGCAAATATTCTAATTGAATTCATTTAGGGTAATAGATAAAACTCTTGTAAGTAACAAGTTATAATAATTTTTATGCAACCAATACTAAGCATACAAATTAATGTAAACTCACAGTGACATAAAACAGATTAATACAGGAAATTTTCTATGTTAATTTTAGCGTGACACCCTCAATGGTTACTATTGAATCTATGGAGACCGTAAGTATTCTGCGACATTAACATATATGATAATCATTACACATAAAAAAATAAATCGCCATAAAACTATTTTCTTTCACTGTAAGCTTAGTATTGGTTGGACAGACATGTAACCTGCACCGTTAGATACATGAGTTTGCGATCTATCCCCAAACGGTGGGTCTAAATAAAGAACTCTAAAGAACCCTAAAGAACTCTAAAGAACTCTTGGTTTTATATGAATGTGGGCTGGTAAATTGAGAAAATATTTTGATATTCAGATAGATGAAGGTCATACGAATGTAAAAATATATAGTTTATAGGGGTTGAGTTGTAGGAAAGTATCTTTAATGGAGAGTGAAAGTTGTTTGATTTTCGTATCGGCGCGAGACCCCATATTGGAACATGTTTACCTGTTACAAAAAGTAGCCTATTTCATATTTGATTTCTCACGAATTTGAATAATTCTCAAACTATTATCAATACTTCAGGAGCTGGTTTATTGAAGGAGGAGTTTAAAGACCAAAAAAAATATTATTGGACAATGAGTTTTACAATTATTTTGTCATGTTTGTATACGGCGCGGCATAATTTGATATTGATTAAATAAATATAATTGTTTTATTGGTTTCTCATAATTCTCATTATTATGATCATGATGCTAATAATCTAATAAACAAGTTGATAAAAGTTTACAAGAAAACATATAAATAATACGCAATTGTAGCAAAATTGCATCTTTCACTGATATCAAAGGTCGTGTCTCCTTAAATAGAATTAATATTTAGATAGACATGAGTTATAATATTTCGCTTATGCAGTATCAAAGTCTGCAAAGATACCCCGTCATTTATATATATATATGACTGATACGATTTTTCTTTTTTAGTAAAAGGTCATTACGTGTATTTTTCATTATTTAGTTGATTTACAGTTCCGCGGCGCTGACCCAAATTTTTGGAAAACAAGGAAAAAATCAAAATCAAAATTTTATACTTTTTCTTATTTTCAAGAATGTTTCTCGCCGATCGTTTCACAGAGGATTTGAAATAAAATAAATCCTTAGAAGACAAACAAGGTTTTTATATGTCCAAATACTCAAGGTTGACCGATAATGTCGTTACCATTGAAATCTACAAATCTAACTATAGTGCCCAAATACTGTATGAATTTTAACTGGAAAATATTCTGACAAATGAGACAAAACTTCAATTTTCTGAAGTTCGACTAAATAATCCAGTCTCTCCGCTGCCGCTAACAGAGACTGAACCCCACTATTGTTGTTACAGAACAAAGTCAGACGAAACTGTTGCCCAACGATTTTTCCATGTACAGACCTTTAATATTTATTTCCTTGCAGGTGACATTTAAGTAAACATTAAACTAACTATCTCTACCCACCTCGCTTCGTTGAACATTGCATTTTTGCCCATTTTGCCTTGCCTATTTAGTTTGGTAGGGAGTTAAAATTGGCAAAAATGTAACTACGAAGCGAGAAAAAAAAAACGCGAGGTGGGTATAGATAGTTAATTTAATGTTTACTTAAGTGTCATCTGCAAAAAAATCAATATTAAAGGTCTGTAATTTGGAAACATCGTTGGGCAACAGTTTCGTCCGACTTCGTTCTGTAACAACCATAGTGGGGTTCAGTCTCTGTTAGTGGCAGCGGAGAGACTGGATTATTTAGTCTATTCTGAAGTGAGCTGCACGAACTGTATTCTACTCTAATGTACGTTAGTAAAAAGCTCCACAGAGATTATGCACAGGCGCCAGATTCCTAGAAAAAAAAAATTAAAACCACATCTTAAACTCCTGCTTCTCTTCTCTTTACTCTTTCCTTAAGGCATGACAGCTTCCATATTTAAACACCATCCCCCCTCTTTACCCCCTCAATATCTTAAGTTTCAACAAGATTTCGGCATTAAGCTATATATCATTATTTTATACAGATATTTTTCTTCACGATCGTAACCTACTTGTCATTGATTATACTTGCATTTAACCGTAATTAATCCAAAAACATGAAATGGAGTCGAAACCTACACTTTACGTTATTTTTAGCATGCGCAGCATGTTAGTTGGAGTTGTCATCCTTGCCGCTAACGGTAAAGTGTAGGTTTCAACTCTATTTAAAACATGGGAGCTGTCATGCCTTGTAAAAGGATAAAGAGAAGAGAAAGGGCGTTTTAGATGGGTTATAGTTTTCTCTCTAGGAATCTGGTGCCTGTGAGATTATGTTCATTGATTCACAATATCCAATGTCAAATAAAGATTATCAAAAGTGATTAGAATTTAGAGTAAACCTTCTCATCATGAAAAGGGAAAAATTGTACATGATAAAAACTCACAATGGCTTTTGTGTAACAGTTTGCTGCTGCATCGTATTTTCTTGATGCAAATAAACGGTTTCCTTGGCTTTTAAGATCAGTAGCACTCATTATAGAACAAATACATCAAAATGATGACAGAAAACTGATCAGTACGAAAAAGATTCCAGATCTTTCATTTCTCTTCAATGTTACTTTGACGTTTGATTTTGTTTACATTTATTCCGTGCTTTCCGTTCGTGATTAAAAGCGCTTCTAGGACCATCTTTTTAACTACATATTTTACAAAATGGTTCGTGATGCTTAATTCCGTGACGCTTTCCAAATCCTTTGTAGCTTTTGAGACCTACATAAATTCAAAGAAATTTTTAAAAAGCTAGAGCATCCCATAGGTATCAAATGCTTATCCTTTACAATATTTCCCTGTATTTTTAGAAATCAAGAGTTTTGTTATTTGGAAAACAGGATGAAAAATATTTGAAATTGTTCTTAGAGCTAAAAACACAAAAAGTGTAGAAAATGCACTCATTCAGTGATTTTAGTAGTTTCTGTTAGTGTAGTAACATATGTATTAAGATAAGAAACTTTGCATACTTAGATTCAATAAAGTTTTACCATAGTTTTCAAATGCACCGATAATTTGACATTTTCTCTACTTTTAAAATATGTTTTCATAAAATATTGTGATTGAAAACTGGGGGCACTAACTTTATTAAATAGCGCTTTTTCAGATAGAAGGATGTCCCACGGAGATTTCCCGTTGCAATATTTAAGTGTTTTTTAAACTTTCTCTTTTTTTAGGGAAGGAGAGCGTGTTTTTTAATTTGAAATGACTGCAAATGTAGAAATTAAATTTTAAAAATCATATGATTTTTTATCGTCTTATCAAATAAAAGTCACATGAAATGCTATAAATAGTTCACTAATATCTACGTTTTGGGACAAAATATATGTATTACAATAATGATTATCTTTTAATCTCAGCAAACTGAAAGCTTCTAGCTCTGCTACGATGTTAAACGTCTTCAAATTCAATAGACGATTTTCACATTACCGCAGTCAACTTGCATTTTACACATCCCAAGACCCGACATCATAAGATTTGACGTAACTTTAAACTGTGACGTCGTACCTGATTTATGACGTCAAAGTTAAAAATTACGCCAAAAGTTGTGATGTCGGGTCTTGGCGTGTCCTTAAAATGCAAGTCTAGCGACAATATGAAGAAGGTCTATAGTATCATTTAGGAACAGATTAATTTGCAGCATGGACCAGAAATTCACGTTTCGGGTACTTAACCCTCGTCAGTGATCCTCAATCTCAACAATATAATATGGCCAAAGAGTGTGAAAATTATTATGTCCAAAAATGTACCGAATAAGGTAGCAGGATGGGCGGGATATGATGCTACGGGACCCATTTTTCAGTTTCAAGAAATGATAACGGAAATTTTCGAATGCGTTGAAGAAACGATCAACCGACGTTGATCGAACTTGGCAGCATGGACGAGACATGCGCGTTTCGGGTACTTAACCCTCGTCAGTGATGTTAACGTTTATGGCATTACTTACATATTAATGCCCGTTTGTGTGGGTACTATTCTCTCATAGTGTTGCTTTTGGAAGGAATAGTGCCCGAGCGTCAGCGAGGGCACCATTTACCTTCTAAAAGCAACACTATGAGAGAATAGTATCCACACAAACGGGCATTAATGGGTTTAGTGCATCACATGACTTTAGTATTAATTAGTAAATGAATTAATTGCCATTTACATGAGATATCTAAAGTTTCATTGATCACCCTCGCTTATTGATATTTACATTCATGCATTGTTCATTACGTCGTAATACTTGCTGAGGGACGTAACTCTGTAAAGCAAAAAGCAATAGTCCCCGGGTGCCGGGCACTATTCTCTCATAGTCCCCGCGTGCTTAACCAATTAAATTCCGAGGATTTATCATGTGATGCACTAAAAAGTTTTAAATACTTTCAATATAGGCAGGGATAGTATAATATTATACAACTAGAAAGGTTTCTTGTTGCGGTTGCAACATGAGTGTCTTCCTCCTATACAATTTTTGGTTTGGAAATATGAAGGACGTCACATTACATGTATTTATATTATGTATTTAAGTTTTCAAATAGCAGTAACATTAAATTTTCAAACCGATAATTGTTGGTGAGCAACCATTTATTTGGGGGGGGGGGGGGGGGGGGTTAGGAATTCTATTGCCAGCCGGTAAAATTTTTTCAGCAATTTTCTGAGCAGGCCATTTTTTTTTCAGCCATTACCAGAGTCGGAGAAAAATTTCGCCGGTTCTTCGGGCCGGATTTAAACAAATTGTCAAATGTTGTGAATGTCTGTGTAAGTTAAACTCCCCGCTGCTACAGAGTATGAGTTAATAACCGTTCCTTCAGATGTCTCTTTGCAATTAGCGAATTTCAGACAGATTGTATGATGTTTAAATAGAACCTTTTCTAGATTTTTGTGCCTATGCGTATTAGGTCTCTGGTAGATACAGCTATGTCAACAGTTTGTATTAATATTAATTAATATTTTGACTTTAAATTGTCTGGCACAAAGGGCCAGCAAAAATTTCCATATCATGCAATGTATCCTTACTTTTGCATGGTCCGGGAAAAAAAAATTGCCGGCCCTTTGGGCCGGAATATTTTTTTCAGCATTTTTCAGAGCCGGGATTTTTTTTTGCAAATTCTTCCTGCCCCCTTCCCCCATAAAAAAGGCGAGCTCGTAGCTGTAGATCCAATTTTCTTGAGAAGAGAAATGGTAATAACAAGTTACGTTCAATATATATATATAAATACCATGAGGTTCTCGCTGTGCAGGTTCAAATTTGGACCCCCCCCCCTTCCCTTTTTTCAAAGTTTATTTTGAATTTCCATCATGGCGACATCGTTCAATATAAACAGAACTGTTTTCGAAAAACGAGGAGAGGGGAGAATGTTGGAGAAATTGTTCATCAATTTGTAAATAAACCAACCGAAAATTATGTTCGAACGTTTGCTAGAATTAGAAATTAAACTTGATGTTCAAAATATAGTTATTGAAGTTTAGAAACAGGTTTGTAGGTTAGAAATCGGAATCAAACTACAGTCCCACCTGTGTTAACGGACACCTTTATATACCGGACAACTGTACATAACGGACAATTTCAGTTCCCCCCAACGTTTTTTGTGTTATAAATGTCTTTTGTATAGCGGACACCTCCGTTCTCCGGACAACGGACACCCTTCTGGTCCCCCAATCGGTGTTTATAACCTCCTATAACGGACATAATTATCTCGGTTCCGCCTCTGATAATGCACAATGCCTTTGTTAAAACCTTTGATCCGCGTCCTTTTCTATCGTGGCTTCACAAATTAATGGTAATTAGGGACGGGTAATTAGTGGCCAATTTATGTTTACCTGTGTATACATTAATTAAAACAAGAACGTATAAACTGAGGCTTTGACGCTTGATGAAGGGTGTAATATTGGAAAATCGCAAGAGTACAAGAGCCTTGTATTCACAATAAAAGCCTTCGTTTCACAATAGAAAGTCTATATCCCGACTTCATTTATTGCATAGCTACTGACCACACGCCGGCACGCGTCGCGGACAATTTACCGATCGATATTTTTTCAATGAGTTCGACATACTCTTTTCTCTCCCGGTCTTTTTATAAATGTAAACATCATATGTATACTAATAATTATGCTGAACAACATCAGGAATTTATTGTTATATTTCAGATTCGATTGATAATGACGTTCATGATTTTAGAGGCATTCACGGACCGCCGACACGCGACAAATGTCTGTTTAATCCTTGCATCAATGTAAGGATTTAAACTTACGTTTTATCAACAACGTTTTATGTACCCGAGTACATACATGTAATTTGATCAACTAGCGGTTTAATGTCAATCAATCTAGCCTTGGCTTCCGTATACACGCTGTACGCTGTCCTACTCACGGGCCCTCCTGAAGAAGTGAAAATCGCGGGGATTTCAATAGGCAAGATGAGAAACCGCAATACATTCTGAGCCTTGTACGTGACATGGCGCTCGCGTGATATTTATCATGAATTACGTCTCCCCTTTCTCATAAACTGAATGGGAGGAAAGTGGCATTTTAAAACTTTATTTCTCAGTTTACTTAAGGAAATACTCTCTTATGTAAAAAAAAAATGTTTGCAAAACTTAATGCTTTACTTATATTGCAAGAGTCATCTTGATAAAAAAAATATACTACCTTTCTTAATTTCCTTTTTTGTAGTCTCAATAATCTGAGAAACATGATTTTAATTCT
This sequence comes from Pinctada fucata, assembly GCA_028142955.1. NCBI lineage: Eukaryota > Metazoa > Mollusca > Bivalvia > Pterioida > Pteriidae > Pinctada > Pinctada fucata. The sequence goes on from AP027103.1 coordinate 2,113,282, forward strand.
ACATGACCCAATTACATGTATTAGTACATGTATTCTGTTTTATTATTAATTCACCTTGTAAAACTACTTATCAAAAATTGACGGAAATTATTGCAAATTGCATATCAAACTGAACCTCTGCATAAAGGACACCTCTCTATAAAGGACAATATTTGATTTTCCCCGAGCCGTCCGTTATAGACAGGTTAGACTGTACCACTTTTTGTGTGTAAATTCTGATTTGTAGCTGATCTCTTCTAAATTAATCAACTGTTTTAAAATCAAATTGTGTATATCGAAATGTATTTATGAAATGCATATTCATCATTGCCGTGAAATCGGAATTTGAAAATCTCAACTCTGCTTTTCTCGAGTCGGACTCGGATTACCAATTTTAGTGTGCGCCCGATCTGTTGGCGTGGAGGTGTATCGAAATACCCAACTCAAAATTTCGATGCTCATATCTTTTCAACAGTAAGAGGTAGGAAAAATCAGAAAGACTAAATAAGACAGATATATGGATAAAAATAATAATATTGAAATTTTTAGGAAACTTCATAAGCTTAATTTTTGTTTACTATTATAAGCAAAAAAGTGTCTTCCTCCTATGAAGTTCTGAATTTGGAAATATGAAGGACGGTGAAGGACGTCATCGTAATAAATCGTTACAGTGTGCATCTAGCATTTCATATCTTGCATGGCTGTCGACTTTCAAAAAGAATGGAAATTGTAGATAGCAAAATACGAGATATTTAAGCTTACAAATAGCAAAACATGAAATTTTTGGTCCTTTTGAGTAATTCGACGCTCCCGTCAAATATTTGAATCTACTAAAAAACATGATAAAAAAATAACAGAGACCAAAAATAAAAAAGACCAATCTAGCTTTTACTCCAAACGTAACGTTGGAGAACTTTCATTGTCCTAGCTTACAGGGTTCTTGAGAAATCGCTGATCCAATTTTCCACGGTTACGAAAACAATAGGTCTTCCGACGGAAGTCGGAAGACCTAATTATTGACTTTTGATAAGGTCTGCTCGTGACTATACAGACCTGCTCAGGTATTGGTTGACTGAGACCGAAGGCCGAGGTTAACCAATGCCTGACCCAGTCTGTATAGTCACGAGTAAACCGAAATCAAAAGTCAATAACTGTTTTATTAAATTATCAGGATTTTATTAACATTTGCATTGTAATGATACGCGAAGTAAAAGATCTAACACTACAGATATCAACGCAGAATAGACCGCTTTGGAGCGTTAGCGGTCAACTCACTCTGAGACCTCCTGTACACTCTATCAAACAGCGTCTCCGCCAATCAGAAAAAAATCGGCAATAATTCCTGATCATTTAATAATAGTTATATACGTCCCTGTTATATGTGAATGAGAAAAAATCAACACACGACAACCTTTTTTTCTGTCAATATAGTAAAATAATCTTTTGAGATGGCCACCAACTGCCGAGATGATTTTATCCACCTTATTTAACACAGGAACTTGAGCAGTATCTCGGTAATCATATAATGAACAGTATGTTGGTAATCTTATAATATGAATAAGTTTGCTTCAATAAAGATGATAAAACCTTAACTTTGAATTTTATGGATGCTGGTATTTTTTCGCATCGATCTAGTAAAAACTTTCAAGACAAGATCTGTTCTAGAACCATACAATTTTTTTTTTTACAAATTACTAGTCTTCACCCCTTGCTGACACCCCAATAAAACAAAGATCTTTTATATACTGAACAAATATTTTAATTATAGATTGCCGGAAAATATCTCGTTTTAAATAACTCCATACTTTTTGGAATGAGTGAAACCATGGAGCAGCAAAATTACACGTATTTAGTGAAATATGTGGAGCAATAAAAATATACAAGGAAAATTGAATATTTGACTCAAATGCTACGCCAAGCTGAGGGGTATCTTTGACCTTGTTTATCACTAATCTCTACCCACTGCATATCTGTTAATACAGGAGCATACATGTGTATGCATACCTCCACTTATAAATAGTGTACACAAAGTAATTGTGGTATCCAAAATGGGAGAAACAGGAAAGGTGAGCTATAAACCTATTTATCGCATAGTTGTGTTCATTTATTATTTTAAGACTAAATTTATGTAAGCACCGAGATGGTGACATAATTCCCCATAAGCTCTATAAACTTTCGTTTCTTATATAAAGGGCCCTTGCTGATACTTAATTTCACCTCACAGTGAACATTTTTTTTTATGTATACACAAAATGAACGTCTTAGATTACCTCCGTGTGTCCGGATTAGAGGGAGTGTTGTGCACACTTTCTCAGGATAATCACTCCACTGGCTATAGATATTGCAGAGATCGGTCATAAAAAGTTGGTCTCCCTCATAGGCGGAAAGATCACCCGGGTATGCGTATGCGCTACTAAAAAGGCACATACGAATTGCCAGGCGATCTTTCGGCCTGCGGTCTCCCTCGTCTCGATGGCTATCAAAATATACACTGGTCTATACATTCTTTAACCTGTTGTGCTTCGGGTTTAATGGTGTTTTTGCTCTGTTTCTGTGTGGTTTATTTTTATTCTTTTTTGCTTTGTTTTGTTTTTGTTTTAATCCTATTGATTAGAGTGTTGTCTTTTGCCTTTCACTGTTTTTGTTTTTATCCTACTGATTAGAGTGTTGCCTGTTGCCTTTCACTGTTTTTGTTTTAATCCTATTGATTAGAGTGTTGTCTTTTGCCTTTCACTGTTTTTGTTTTAATCCTATTGATTAGAGTGTTGCCTGTTGCCTTTCACTGTTTTTGTTTTAATCCTATTGATTAGAGTGTTGTCTTTTGCCTTTCACTGTTTTTGTTTTAATCCTATTGATTAGAGTGTTGCCTTTTGCCTTTCACTGTTTTTGTTTTAATCCTATTGATTAGAGTGTTGTCTTTTGCCTTTCACTGTTTTTGTTTTAATCCTATTGATTAGAGTGTTGTCTTTTGCCTTTCACTGTTTTTGTTTTAATCCTATTGATTAGAGTGTTGCCTTTTGCCTTTCACTGTTTTTGATGTGATTATTTGGATTGTTTGCATGGTATCTTTACTAAGTTACCATTATTTAAAAAATGTATTGAATCATAGATTGATACTTGATACCGGACTTCGTTTTTCATTTGATGCAATGAATTGCAATACTTGCAAGGTCCCCGACCTTTCTCACATTGTATATTACAGTTTGATGGCTTTCGTGTCACCGGTACAACAGCTGCTCCCTTTACTCCTTTCAAAGAAGACGGGTTTGTATAGCCTTATTTATGTACTTCTATGTCATTTTTTTTTTCTTTTTTTTTTTTTTTTGGATTTTGGATTTTCTTCAAATTTCTTTTTTCTTCAAATGTATCGTATGTATCATATAATATATTTTCAGGGAGGTGAATTATGATTTGATCAGCAAATGTGTTGATTTTCTGAAAAACAACCATTTTGAATATGCCTTTGGTAAGATATTTCTCTTTGATAACTAAACAGTGGCAATGAAATATTAAATGAATCTTAAAATGTTTAGACTCCGGCATGTTACATTAAAAAGAGGTAATTTTTGTGTGTGCAAATTATGTTTGTTTGGTCTGGAGTTTCAACGTACGTCTCCATCTTTTAACAAATAGATATCATTCAGTAACCTCATAATAGTTTACTCTGTGAGTCACATATATTCTCATCTAGTACGAAAGCATCTAAAGATTAGCTTTACCATCATGACAAAGTCCAGAAATTCTTCAAAACCAATCTCCTAGATGTTAGTATCATGATACAAAGTCAAACATGTACAAAAAATGTACATGAAGCTTAAATTGTTATTACACCCCATTACCAAAACCCTGTTCTTCATATCTTTGTAACAATTTGCCATTTTGTATCTAGTAAACGGTACGCTGGCAGAGGGATTGTCGATGACATTAGAGGAGAGGAAGAAAGTGGCAGAGGCATGGAAATCTGCATCAGAAGGAAAGTACGTCAAATGATTTGATTTGTTGAGACTTATGCGCAAAAAAATCATTTCTCACGGAAGAAATTCTTTATCTGCAAGGATCTTCTTTATCTGTAAAATGATAATAATAAAGAATAACTAAATAAAATAAGAATAAAAAAGAATAATTAAAGAAAAATGGATTCACTTGTCAAAAACTTTCTGAAACATATTCACCAGCTTACTAAACGATTAAATTATCCGACGAGCTTGTTGTGGGATCGACCAGAGGTTGCCTCGATCTCTTATTTATGATTCCTCATCTACTTTTTGGACAGGATTAAGCTAATACTTCATATAGGAACAAATTGTCTGAAAGACTCACAAGAACTGGTAAGGAAACATATTTCATTTGTCTTATTTCATTGATATTGCTAAGTTTATCAATATTGAAATATATATTCAACAATCACGAAGGCACCAATGTACATCCCAACAAACAATGCACCACCATTGATGACCGAAATCAAAACAGGACATCAAAAGAATGATCAAACAAAAAACGAATCCCCAGACATGACCCCAATTGTTTGCCTTTTATTAGGAATTAATTCTTAGACAGAAGTATTTTGACTGATGCTAATAATTTTTTAAATCATTACTAAATTGTGTTCACTCTCATAGATGTAATAACATCCAAACCATGGTTGTTTTGAAAAATGTCATTGTCTTAAAAATGAGTGGCCTTTCAAGTATTTGAAGGTGTTTATAGTCATCAGTCGAATTTGTCCTTGGAAACAATATCAATCATACATGATTTCACTCCCCTTGCAGTGGGTTCGCTTTACCTTGATATATGCATGGATTAGATGTAATATGAAAATCAAATACGCAGATGATATTATATTTATATCGTAGGCACGTCATGCACAACAGATTGGTGTGGAGGCTGTGGCAGCATTGTGTCCGTTTTTCCTCAAACCTGAATCAGAAGGTTACTTTCTCTATTCTATACAATCATTTCTATACTAATCTTAGAAATAATTTTGGAAAAGTTTAGATGTCTAAAATGATCATATATCACAGCAAAGTAACATACTAACACTCTTTTGTCAGAATGTATCGCCATGTTGACTTATTTGCGAGAAGAAATGAAACGAGATTTCTGTATTCATATTTACAAGTATATGTACTTTGACAGATATATTATGTAACGCTATGCAATACTGATGATTTAATCTTTATTTTCTTTAGAAATTCTGGTAGATTATATAGAGCAAGTTGCGAAGGAAGCTCCAAAATTACCATTCTTTTACTATGCCATCAACTTTTTCACGGGAATCTACCGTGAGTTCGCACAATAAAACTGAATACTGAATATACACTGTACATGTAATTTTGCTTAATCCTCCGCCATATCTATTGAACACATGCTGCCAATTTATCTGTTCTTAAATGATGCTATTCAATTTGAAGACGTTTACATTTATACCACTTGGTGAGTGCCACTGCTGGTGGACCAGGAGTCCCCGAGGGCACATGTAGCCAAGTTCGATCAATTTCGGTCGATCGTTTCTTCAACGCATTCTAAAATTTCTGTTATCAAAATTTTATGAAATTTCTAAAACGTGGGTCCTGTAGCATCATATCCCACCCAGCCTGCTACGTCTTTCGGTACGCTTTTTCGACAAAGTAACTTTCATACATTTTTGGCATATTACATTGTTTAGATTTGAGGATCACTGACGAGGGTTGAGTACCCGAAACGTGCATGTCTGGTCCATGCTGCCAATTTATCTGTTCTTAAATGATGCTATTCAATTTGAAGACGTTTACACATATCATCATGTATATTTCATTTGAAAGAATTTCATCTACTCAAAATATATTCATTATCATTAAATTTATAGTTAAGTGTACAGCTTTAACGTGTCAAAATCAATTCAATTCTTGTTGTTATTGTGTTTTTTGTTTTTTGTTTTTGTTTTTTACTATTCTCATTATTGACGAGGAAACTTTGTCAAAAAAAAATCACCATTCATTTCAACTGTGTTCAGTTCGAGTTTTCGAAGATCAATTATACTTTTTTTCTTACTTATATATTATCTTTAGCTTCGTTCAATTTCACTACTTTTTATTACCATTATTATATTTTTTTATTTGAAGTGAACGATTCCAAATTTCTCAGACTCGCCAAAGATAGGATTCCCAATTTATGTGGACTGAAACACTCGTCAAGAGAATTACCTAATGCCTTCGACTGCAAGTTGGTGGACAAAAAGTTTCAAGTCCTGATGGGAACTGATAACGTAATCACTTTCTTTGATTGCCAAACTATTTTAACTGCTTTGACAATTCACTATCACGACCAGCATTATTCTGCAAATAAAAGTCCCAAGATAACAAAGAAACGGACGAAACAGAAACTAAAGTTTAAAAGATTATCATTAAGTGGCGTTATACTTAGCAGAAGACGCAAAACCTTTAAAGTTTTTAAATGATATGCAATGAAAATCGAAGATCAAAATTAGTTCGAATTGAATGTCTTGTATTTCTTGCATCATCAGTATAGGTAATTAAACCAATATCTAGTCACAGATGTCAACTGAGGATTGAAAATTCTTTAATATGTTCACACTTTGAGGATTGAAACGTTTTTAATATGTTCACTCTTTGAGGGTTGATACTTTAAAAAATATGTTCACGCTTTGAGTATTAAAACTTCTTTAATATATTCACACTTTGAGGATTGCAACTTCGTTAATACATTCCTACTTTCTTTAAGGATTGAAACTTCTTGAATATATTTACACTTTGAGGATTGAAACCTCTTTGATTAATTCACACTTTGAGTAATGAAAATTCTTTTGTATGACTAAAATTTGAGAAATGAAACCTTTTTAAAACGTTCCCATTTTGAGGGTTGAACCGTCTTTAATATGTTCACACTTTGTTGATTGAGACTTTTAAAAATTGAAACTTCTTTAATATATTATCATTCTGAGAATTGAAACTTCTTTGATATGCTCATTCTTTTGAGATTGACTTGTCTTTAATATATGCATACTTTGAAGATTGAAACTTCTTAATATATTCACACTTTGAGGATTGAAACTTCTTTCACTTTGAGGATTGAAACTTCTTTGATATATTCACACTTTGAGGATCGAAACCTCTTTAATATAGTCACACTTTGAGGATTGAAACTTCTGTCATATATGTTCACACTTTGAGGATTGAAATTTCTTTAATATATGTTCAAACTTCGAGGATTGGAACTTCTTTAATTTGTTCACACTATGAGGATCGGTACGTCTTTAATATATTTTCCCTGTGAGGGTTAAAATATCTCAAATATGTTCACAGTTTGAGGATTAAAACTTCTTTATATGTTCATACTTTGAGGATTGAGACTTGTATTATATATTCACTAAGGATTAAAGCTTCTTCGATGTATTCACTGAGGAATGAAACTTTCTTTAATATGTTCACACTGTAGCAATTCCTGACCTGCCTGAGTCTGGGCCTCGATGTACCGGTTACCGCTCCATTCATGGGGAAATTGTACCATGAAATAAAAACAGCGTTTGACAAAGGGGATATCGACGAAGCTCGAAAAATACAGGTAATTAACTAACTAACTAAACGATTTTCCGTTTAAAGATACACCAATTTCTTAGATAATTATCATTATTTGTTGCATTTCTTTCCAGATAAAAGTGCAGAAAGTGAACAATATTAGGCAACTTTATGGTAAGCAAAATAATTTTTAAAATGATTACTACTAAAGGGTAACAAAATTTAAATGTAATGGATGGATTGATCTAAGAATAATGATTTCTGAACATTTAACTTGGAAATAGAAGAAGGCCAGGGATCTCAAACAAGTACTGTAGACAGGTACTGTATTGATTTACCCGAAGACAATAAAGCATTTTCTGACTGAGATTATTCAAACATATATTCGACGCCATATCATTTCGTCTTTAACAATAGTGAAGCCTTGTGTTCATTCATTCATCTCCAATATGTATACCTGAATATGACATATCTCACAGAGGGCGTTACGTCATCGTCTTTACGAATTGTCTTACCAGCTAAATTAACTCGGCGAAAAGCTAAGGTTATATCCTTACCGATTAATTTGGTCGGAGGAATAAAGGACTTCACTGGAAACCTCTGTGTATCCGGATAAGTAGGAGGGTTGTGCGCACGTTATTCGGGTAACCACACTATTTCTTGATAACAGATGGTCGTCCAAAGTCGGCGTCTGGTGCACATTGGTTTCCTTCCTTTTATGTGTTGTCATTAATATTTGATGTTTCTGTGCGTCTGTTTCAATTGTTTTGAACGATGTTCTAGTGAATATTGTTGTGTGTTTTTTGCGGTTTGTAGTTTTGTCTGATGTCATTCATGTGTCGCTTTCTTGTGGGTTTGTTTCGTTAGTGCAGTGTGGTCATGCTTGAGATCCTTCCCTTTTACTTATCTTTTTTTTCTCCCTAATTGAATCACTATGGCTCGAAGTGTGACTGATTTAAATTCTTTACCCGAAACATGCATGTATTGTACACCATTGTTTGATGTTTGGTCTCGTTGGTTTTTGTGTAGTCATTTGTGTTTGATTTTCCTATGTGGTTTGACGTTCCTTGTCCCTTTTGCGTCTCTTTCTGTTAGTGTCTGCTATGTGTTTTTGCACTGGGTGATTTGGAGTTTTGCTGTGTGGCTGCTACCGGGTGTTGTTGGAGATCCCCTCCTTTCTCTTCTATCTAGAAGGCTGTTCTCTGGTGGCAGAGTCGGACACTTCCTTTCTCTTTAAAAGAATGAATTCTGTGTGATACGACGGGACATAAATTAATTCTGTGCTAAATGGCGGGACAGATACGACGGGACATAAATCAATTCTGTGCGATACAGCGGGACATAAATGAATTCGTTGCTATACGACGGGACATAAATGAATTCTGTGCGATACGACGGGACATAAATGAATTATGTGCTATATGACGGGATATAAATGAATTCTGTGCGATAGGGCGGGACATAAATGGATTATGTGCTAAATGACGGGATATAAATGAATTCTGTGCGATACGACGGGACATAAATGAATTCTGTGCGATAGGGCGGGACATAAATGAATTCTGTGCGATAGGGGGACATAAATGAATTATGTGCTATATGACGGGACATAAATGAATTCTGTGCGATACGGCGGGACATGAATTTAAATTTGCGATACGGCGATAATTCTGTGAATTCTGTGCGATACAGCGGGACATAAATCAATTCTGTGCGATAAGGCGGGAAATAAATGAGTTCTGTGTGATACGGCGGGACATGAATGAATTCTGTGCGATACAGCGGGACATAAATCAATTATGTGCGATACGGCGGGACATAAATGAATTCTGTGTGATACGGCGGGACATAAATGAATTCTGTGCGATACGACGGGACATAAATCAATTCTGTGCGATACAGCGGGACATAAATGAATTCGTTGCTATACGACGGGACATAAATGAATTCTGCGCAATACGACGGGACATAAATGAATTCTGTGCGATACGACGGGACATAAATGAATTATGTGCTATATGACGGGATATAAATGAATTCTGTGCGATACGACGGGACATAAATGAATTCTGTGCGATACGGCGGGACATAAATGAATTCTGTGTGATACGGCGGGACATAAATGAATTCTGTGCGATACGACGGGACATAAATCAATTCTGTGCGAAATGGCGGGACATAAATGAATTCTGTGCGATACGGCGGGACATAAATGAATTCTGTGTGATACGGCGGGACATAAATGAATTCTGTGCGATACGACGGGACATAAATCAATTCTGTGCGATACAGCGGGACATAAATGTATTCGTTGCTATACGACGGGACATAAATGAATTCTGTGCGATACGACGGGACATAAATGAATTCTGTGCGATACGACGGGACATAAATGAATTATGTGCTATATGACGGGATATAAATGAATTCTGTGCGATAGGGCGGGACATAAATGAATTATGTGCTATATGACGGGATATAAATGAATTCTGTGCGATACGACGGGACATAAATGAATTCTGTGCGATACGACGGGACATAAATGAATTCTGTGCGATAGGGCGGGACATAAATGAATTCTGTGCGATAGGGGGACATAAATGAATTATGTGCTATAGGACGGGACATAAATGAATTCTGTGCGATACGGCGGGACATGAATTTAAATTTGCGATACGGCGATAATTCTGTGAATTCTGTGCGATACAGCGGGACATAAATCAATTCTGTGCGATACGGCGGGAAATAAATGAATTCTGTGTGATACGGCGGGACATAAATGAATTCTGTGCGATACATCGGGACATAAATCAATTCTGTGCGATACGGCGGGACATAAATGAATTCTGTGTGATACGGCGGGACATAAATGAATTCTGTGCGATACGACGGGACATAAATCAATTCTGTGCGATACAGCGGGACATAAATGAATTCGTTGCTATACGACGGGACATAAATGAATTCTGTGCGATACGACGGGACATAAATGAATTCTGTGCGATACGACGGGACATAAATGAATCATGTGCTATATGACGGGATATAAATGAATTCTGTGCGATAGGGCGGGACATAAATGAATTATGTGCTATATGACGGGATATAAATGAATTCTGTGCGATACGACGGGACATAAATAAATTCTGTGCGATACGACGGGACATAAATGAATTCTGTGCGATAGGGCGGGACATAAATGAATTCTGTGCGATAGGGGGACATAAATGAATTATGTGCTATATGACAGGACATAAATGAATTCTGTGCGATACGGCGGGACAAGAATTTAAATTTGCGATACGGCGATAATTCTGTGAATTCTGTGCGAAACAGCGGGACATAAATCAATTCTGTGCGATACGGCGATAAATAAATGAATTCTGTGTGATACGACGGGACATAAATGAATTCTGTGCGATACAGCGGGACATAAATCAATTCTGTGCGATACGGCGGGACATAAATGAATTCTGTGTGATACGGCGGGACATAAATGAATTCTGTGCGATACGACGGGACATAAATCAATTCTGTGCGATACAGCGGGACATAAATGAATTCGTTGCTATACAACGGGACATAAATAAATTCTGTGCGATACGACGGGACATAAATGAATTCTGTGCGATACGACGGGACATAAATGAATTATGTGCTATATGACGGGATATAAATGAATTCTGTGCGATACGACGGGACATAAATGAATTCTGTGCGATACGACGGGACATAAATGAATTCTGTGCGATAGGGCGGGACATAAATGAATTCTGTGCGATAGGGGGACATAAATGAATTATGTGCTATATGACGGGACATAAATGAATTCTGTGCGATACGGCGGGACATGAATTTAAATTTGCGATACGGCGGGACATGAATTACTTCTGTGCGATACGGCGGGACAAAATTGAATTCTGTGCGATACGGCGGGACATAAATGAATTCTGTGCGATACGGTGGGACATAAATGAATTCTGTGCGATATGGCGGGACATAAATGAAAGCCAAGTACATTTGTTCAAACCCTGCTGCCAAAGACCATACTTTTGGACCAAAACCTCTACATGTGATGAATCAGAAAGGCATGTTTCGGAGAATGAATCTTCATCAGTCGTACTTTTAGTCAAAATGATTCAAAGTAAATGCAAGACCGTATATCTAATCTAGGCTAAACAAATACAACGCCAAAACATTGTAGCTCTTACATTCTACCTTGCATAGTATTACGATAATAGAAGAAAAAAAATGAAAATGATTATTATTTTTGTTTCCAACAGGTGGAGGAATAGAAGCAGCCAAAGTTATTTTCAGTATCACTTCCGGTATAGACTGCGGACCAGTCAGGTTGCCTCTGACGAATTTCTCAGCAGACAGAAAAGCTAGTTTAGCAAAAGATTTAAAGGAGTCTGGTCTGTTCTCATGAAAACGTGAAGATAGACTATAGATTATATATATAAATAAAGTATATAATGGTACCTTATCATCGAATAATCATATAACAAGATTTCATATTTCTATAATGCAAATTTAAGCTTTCAAAAATAAAAGTACACTGAAGAAATTATGATGTATATGATGGTGATGTTCAATTTCTTTCGACTTCATTTTCAACATCACAAAATTTCCTTTTCTGAGTAGCAACATCCCTTCATCGCCTGCTTATTGCGTGTTCATATCTCAGTTGATACACTATGCCAGAGCAAGTACCAAATATACAGATTTTTTTCTGAGAGTTAGGCGTCTTTCAAATAAGCATCTCGGTCAGGGATACGTTTGTGGGCCGACTCACCTCGTCACTGGGTAAGTTCTAGGGTCGATATGGGGAACTCGTCATGCATTATGATGTTCCGCTCTCCAGAATGGTGGACGATGTTTTGTCTTAGGCCATTTGAACCATCCAACCACCAAATATACTTGTATCTTCCGAGATGGAAGTAACCGGATGTGACAGTTCTACCGAATTGAAGTGACGGGTGTTGTGTGCAAGCAGGAGATGCTGACTCTTCCTGGGTACCTGGTCTCACTGCCATATTTGGAGTTCGCTTCTTTTCATGTGGTGGAAGTTTTTCTTTGTTTCGGTTCTTGTATGCTTTCGGTTTATGATTTTCTGAATTATCGATTTTGTACTATGTATTGGGATATGGTCATCATCCATATTTGTCATCCTAGACTACCGTCATACGATATTTACATATCTCAACTCATCCGGTATGATAAAGCATGTACTAAATTATGTTTTGGATTTTATAGCAGATTTACAAATTACTAAAGAAAGGAGGATATATCCAGCTATACTCGGTTGCAGCACCTTTGGCAAAACCCTAAAACACCCAATGCAAAACCTTTATGATAAAATTTTCTGCTTTCATTAATTAGTTAGACTTTCTGAATATTTAATAGAACTTATCCGTTGCAGTGTGGAGCTCGTAAAAAAGTTCCCCGCGCGGGGTTTGAAATTATAAGTGTTTTAAATGTCTTTACTTGACATTGTCCCCATAGTACTTTCTATATAAAGAATAAGTGTCTTAATTTGTGTTTTGTTACGGGTATACAACACACAGCAAGTGCATTTATCGTACATGTAATGCGCGTTAGCGCATTTCATGCGATAAATGCACTTGCTGTGTGTTGTATACCCGTAACAAAACACAAATTATGACATTTATTCTATATATATGCACCATAGTTGTCTATTTCATTCTTGTTTTCTGAAATCGTGTTTTCTAGGTAAAAGGGTGACGTTAAAATTCAGGTCACCGCGGGCTCAGTTTGCAGGTTAGAACAGCCGTCGCGGCATGCTTCATTAGATCTTGTGCATTGTGACGTCACGGGTGTTAATACACGAATTGCAGCACGTTTCTTTCAATAGAGAAACATCTCAGGGAATTACATTGGTTGTGCATATATATAGATATAACCTCAACCAGTGCATGTTTCATGTCCGTCGATGCTCAGTTTGGTGCTCTATTGTGAGTGCTGTTGAGATTGTCGTCAGGATCTTCTTTATCTCATTACTCAACATTCTAGACTATCGTCATACGGTATTTACATATCTTAACCAATCCGGTACGCTAAAGCATGTACTAATCTTTTGGATTTTCCCAGCAGAAATTTACAAATTACTGGGAAAGTTTTAGGTCAAGGTTTCTGCTTTCATATACTAATTAAGACTAATTGGAAATTTCACAATTTTTTCTCGGTATCTTTTGAAATTGTTAAACGTCTTCAAATCCAATAGCATCATTAAACAACCTGGTTTTGTTAGAGATCCCCTCCTTTGTTTTAAGAAGAGATAAATTTGAAGCATGGACCAATCATGCACGTTTCGGGTACCTAACTCTCGTCAGTGATCCTCAATCTTGATGTGGCCAAAGATAGTGAAAACAATTTTTCGAAAAAATGTACCGAAAGACGTAGCAGGATGGATGGGATATGATGCTACATGGCCCACGTTTTAGAGATTTCAAGAATTTTTGGCTACTTGTGAGTTTTTGGCTACGTGTGAATTCAGACCAATACATGCAACAGTATATTGCTTGTTTTTGTAATTTCACAACCCGCCAATTATCATCTGACACCGAGGATACCCTTTTATCTCAACAATAATGTGCTCTTCGAGACTACAAGGTAACTGAATAGTGGCAGGCTAATTACACAGTTTGCTACTAATGTGGCAGATGACCGTCATATGTTGGCAACAATTGCCAATCGGCCTCGTTAATTTATATATGTGGACTATTTTGTGTATTGAAATATATATTCTATTATAAAATTTCAGTGCACCATACGCGCATTTCAAATCATGACTCATCAGTGGTGCTCGATGTTTGTATGTCTTGTTTGATGATGCTTGTTCCAGTCGTTAACCTGTCTATTTTGTTTTGGTATTGGAGTGATTTTTGTCAGAGAACACCGGCACCGCTGAGCGGGTTGTACACCCCGGGCTTACTCTGACTGAGAAGTCGGGCTTATTTTCTAGATGTGGTTTTAATGGGTGATCTCCAGCTCCGCATCTTTTACTATTTTTCTCTAGTGATCATAACCTACCCATCTTTTCAAGAATAGTGACTGTACATTATAACTTCTTCTTGACACCGGCCGAATTCATGTTTACACGATGCGCGTGGTTTCATCTTCCTCAGAGATAGAAATATTTACCAACTAAGCTAATGAAATCTTGACTGAAAGTGTTTAACATAAGCGTTGCTTGAAATAATCATTTCATCTGCCTTTATCTCCCCGTTAAACTAACATTTCAACATAAATTCTGCGAGATACTTGTTCGCTGGTGCCACCATGTTTACTTTTGTGGTCCAACCTCGGCTCGCAACTAAGCGTTGCTAAGGCTAGGCGGAGCATAGTTGATCATAGTGGAACGGTGTATTACCACACAAACTAAAAATCAAAGCATTGAATAATTAAAATAAATTTAATATACATTTAAAGAATGCAAAAAATCATACCTTTATCCATTTATTCATTTGTAAATATTAGCTAGATTAAATAACCAAATCCTTTGTTTTCACTTTTAAATATCCTTGCGTTTTTGAAAACTAAACTTTCGAAAAGAATGAAAGTTAAATTGCTTGAAATCGCTGTTTAACTGTTGAAAGCATTGATTATAGGGACTACAATTAAAGCATTGATCTCAGGGACTACAAATAAGCTATTGTCCATTAATAATCCGAAAATTAAGGATCATCAACATGGAATCTATTTTCAAGAAAACAACCGAGAGCGACAGATCACCTTGGTATTTAGATATATTTCATTGTATGACAAGCCCGGTAATTTCACCTTCCTCGCAACTGATATTCTGTCATCGTTTTTGTTTCTCAGCTAATTCGGTAATCCAGGGCATGTTCCAAATGTGACGATTTTATCGTCAGATCAAGACGCCTTGTAAGTTAGCTACTCGATCACTGTTACATTACCCAACGACGAATCATACTTGAGGACGTTATTCGATCGATACGGGAATCATGGCCGAAAAATTGTGTTGATAACTGCAACAACCCAAACCGGAAGTACGCGATTAGCAACGTCATAAGCAACGTCGTTGTCAACACAATTTCAAAGCTGCAAATAAACGTTGAAACGCGACTAAATGAAATGACAAGGAATCATTGTACCGGTAATATTTTTTTCGGTTGATCGAGGTATCAACACCAAACATTGAAGGAAAGCTTCTGCATCTTGCGCTACGCGCACGATGCAGTTTTCCCTTAATTTTTGGTGTTGATACCTCGATCAACCAAAAAAATATTACAATGATTCCTTAAATCTAATAAAAGCATACGGGATCCCACTTTCCAGACTGTGATATTCAGTGACATTCTGGATTGCGATTGAATTGCTGTCAACGTCACCAAACTAGACATCTTTACATGATATGTATATTAATATGTACATCGAGAGAATCGCTGAATTGACAAGTTTTCATGGGTATTGCATGCAAACTGGAGACGATAACTCTTTCCGTGCACCTGGTCTCATTACGTAATGTTGTTTGTTCCGGGGTTCGCAACTGTTCCAATTGAATTTCTAATGCTCTTGCCATACCTTCTCGACTTTGAGACTGAATAATTGATGGGTACTTCTTTGATGTTTATTTTAATAAGGACAAATTTCAGTTTCTTAAATTAAACTGTTCACTACGAAATTCCGATCTTATTAACGGCTGTAGATATAATCCTCTCATATAACTATCATGAACTGTAAATTTACTTATTGAAAAAAATTCTTTTTTGTCTTCTTTCTTTTTCTTCACGTCTTTGATCAAACCTTAAGATCGATTTAACCACATAGACAACATACACAAATACAAATGTCGATTCATGTTTAAAGGACAAAGACTGACCTTTTCTTCCAAAAGCAATGATATTTACCTCTCCGTGATGTATTGGATTGAATCTATATTTAACCATGGTTACATAATTAAATCTAGTATCAACAAGGGTATGTTCAAAATGAAATAAATAAATCGTGTAGTATATCAATCCCGGTGTTGTAGCATAGATCATCCCCCCTGCACAGATCATCCCCCGGATGAACTGGCCCAGTATAGAATATCCCCCTATAAGGGGGATATTCTATCCGCACGGTTTATCCCCCTTTAGAGTTTCAGCATAGAAAATCCCCCGGGGGAATAAAGCGGCCCGGGTCCAACCTTCCCCCTGTCTAATTCCGGATTTCCATTCTTAAACGGAAATTTCAAACTGTCTTAGTATTATAATAAAACAAAGTGTGGTTCAGTTGACAATGGGTATGAATGACACCCATTTTTTCTTTTGTTTTTATGCGTGTCAAGATGTCCCAAGCAAACAAGTCAAAATTTTTACTTTGAAGCATTCAATAAACAGATAAAGGGTCAGTAAACTCTGATTATTACACGATACAGTCACACAGCGCCTTGCATGTACCATTCAATAGGGAAATAAATATAAGGGATGCCGTTTTGCTGTTTATTCCCTATTTTTGGATATCAAAAAATAGAATTTATGATCTAAATAATCGATTTTTGATATCAAAAATTCCGTCATATTTTCTGATATAAAAAAAATCGAGTCTTCGATATCACAATTTTGTGATACCATGTATCACAAAATCGATCTTTTGATATCACAAATTCGAATTTGCTATATCACAAATTATAATTTGTGATATAAAAAAAAAAAACAAATTTGTAATATTTAAAAAAATCGATTATTTGATATCACAAAATATAACTAAATTTGTAATATCGAAAAATCGAGTTTGTGATATCACCAATTCTATTTCTTGACATCAAAATGAAGGAAATAAGTAGTAAAACAGCGCACATACATTGATTTTTTGATATCACAAATAAATCGATTATTTTATATAAAAAATCTCGTATCAAATTGCAACTTGCGTCGAAAGATAGTAAGCATATCTAAGTACGAGGCGGATCATTTCCTTGACTTTTAGTTCACGAGGATTATTAAGATTTCATGTAGATGATCAAAATTCGGCTGTGGGTCACCCGACTAAGAAGCTTAAGAGATTGTGAAAACAAATCTATCTTGTAGCAAAAGTACATTTGCTTCAAAAGTAACATTACCTCATATGTTACTCCATATAACTACGACTGTTTATATTCAGTTAAATCGCGTCAGTTTGTTGTTACATCCAAATAAGATATTATGCAGTTATATAAAAAGGAATCAAAATAGAAAAGGTACAGACAAAAGGACTTCTTTAAATGAGATAAAGAAGGGTATTAGGAACTGTAAGACCTTTAACTGGTCAAAAGCATTTGTCTCCTTATTTTGATTTGAAATTCTCTGATTGATTCGAAACTCGCAAATCTCTTGAATCGTTGAGACGGAATCATTATAAATAAATATTTCAATAATTCGGAGAATGGATAATTCGTGAAAATCACAATAAAACACTCAAACCTTTTTGATGAGAAACATTGTTTGATAATTAGGAAACAAAAGTTTGACATCTGCCAATATGTAACAAATTTTGGCTGTAAGTAAAGTTAATGAGAATGAAATAAAGATGCTATAGATATTAATTTCATCTTCGCTATGAATGTATTATTAGTAACAGGCGAGAGAAACGTTAAACGCGGTCGGGATTCGATCCAAGTACCTTCTTACCACTAATGCTAGGTTTACACTTAGCCACGATCGCCCTGAAATGTTCTTGAATTTGCGCAATCTCGTGAGGTTTGAAGTGAATAAGAAGTATAGATACTAGTACTCAAAACAAGCGCATCTTCAGGATGACATAAATCAGACAAATAAGGATTAGAAGACTTGTTATAATTAAAAACAAAAAACCATACTGTTTTTTTGTTTTTGCTAGTCTAGTTTTCTTCTGTCATTGCAAATGGCGATCTAAATTAATTATGAGGAATATTTACTAGATCGAATACTTTGTTTATAAACTTAATTTTGAGAGAGAGAGAGAGAGAGAGAGAGAGAGAGAGAGAGAGAGAGGTTTGATGGTTATGTTAATTGGAGAACGAATTATAGCACTTTCTACGTAGACATCATCTCAGACAGTGCATGGTTTGTAGATATAGGGCAAGAAAGCGGAAGTACGAGATTTTCCGAGATTTCACGTGACTTGACTGGCCGGAGATAAACAAAAGCACGTGTTACATTGACGCCATTGTTGACAGTTGTTAGAGGTCAAATTCTATGTGTAATTTATTGAATTATGGCATTTTCTGTTTTATACTGGGTAAACTTTTGTTCTGGAACGAAAAAATTGAGTCAAAAATCGGAATCGGCGGTAAAATCAGACCATGTTCTGAAGTTCATCTACGACCCTGAGCTGAGTCATGTGGAGGGAAGGGTACAGGCCAGCATGAGGGACAGGAGCTATCATGTTACCGTAAGTATACCACGAGGTTGACATACACATATGATTATTAAAGCCTACAAATATCGAACAATACAATTCGCTAGTGCTGAACACATGTGTTATGCCATTTCCATGTATTGTACCAGTACTTAGAAAAGTCAAAAGAGGGGGGGGGGGGGGGTGTTTATTAAAGAAAATATATTTTGGATTGGAATAGTTTCTTTATAGATCAACATAGCCAGAGTATAATTTCACATAGTGATTATTTTATTTATATTTATATTTCCAGCTGACACTGGGAGAGAATGACACAGTAGTAGACAGCAAGTGTGACTGTGTCAATGGACAAGACAAGTGTCATCATAAGGCATCCCTCTTATTATATGGGTATTAATTTATATTTAATGTAATTTTTATTCATCGATTAAAAGTTTAAAATTCTAGAGTTACTTATCTTCTTTAATTCATTATCATATTGTTATCTTACATTTTACACTATACATAAGTTCAGATTATCATTTAGTCAGCTATAGTCGTACCTTCTATAATATACTTTGATAAAAATGTTATCATTGACAATGGCTCGAGAACAAACATCAAGTACATGTGATATTATCTGTTAAAAAATGGAAGCATGTACAGTATTTCATACTGTGTTAAACTAAATTGTCAATATACAATCATCATATTACTTATTTACTCAGATTGTATGCAATATGTTTCTCTATATATAGGTACAAGAATGTCAGTAAGACGGATATAAGGGCATCATGGATCCAACATCCAAAGAGCAGACCCCCTAAAAAGACAATGACAATGGAGGAATTGTTTCCACCACCACCAAAATTAGCAACATACAGGTAAGAATATGCCAAACGTAAAACATCAACTGATGTGAATTTTTATGAATTCTGATTGTGTAAATGGTAAATTTTTCATTTTGACTGCACGTTATCTGGTAGGGCTACAGCAAGACCTGTTGATGCAACAGATGTCGCCTTCCTTTGTGAAAAATTGAGGGACATTGGTAGATTTTCAGGTTATAATGATGCAAAATTTAATTGTTCATATTTTTTACATATTCTTTCAATCTTAGTACCCATTGTGCATTCTAAATCTTGACATACCGTTATTACTTTCTATTGAACAAATGTTTTTATTGTTATATTTAAAATGTTTAATGTTATGTTTTGGTTTACTAATACATTGTAATGTAACTGAATTAAATAACCCAATTTGATAAAAATCTGTTTTCTTATTTATTTCTAAGATTTATCTTGATATAAAGCACTGTACCTTAATGTTAAAATATTAAATGTAATTACATCAAATAAATACATGCTAGATCATGTAGATAGAATAACTTTATTTCATCTCAAATTCATAATAACTGTTTTTGGCTTTTCAACATTTTTTCATTTATACTTATAATTTGAAACCATACAAGTGTAGTAAATATGTTATTAAAGAAAGGTATTTTCTTTTTTATATTTATCAGCCATGCACTGGATAGTTTCTGAGGAGCCCCCTGTCCCGAAGCTTGACGTCCCCTGTGTGGAGGACTTGCTCCTGACTCAGGAGTATACGAGTACCACGGATAAGCTACAGTGGCTTAAGATTAAACTTGCCATCACAAAGGAGCAGATACAGCAGGTTTTTAATTTTATTTCTTATTTAATACAATCTTCAAACGAGTTTATGTATTTTGAAAGAATTCGATGAAGTGATAATTCTTAACAAATGAAGTTATTTTATAATTAGATGTAACTTATAACCAGTCATATGGTTATGTGTTGCTTATATTAGAGGGCTTTCAATCATATACCCAATCCAATTTAATACTTTATATAAACTATGTTTAAATTAAACTCATAGGTAGCACAACTAACTGCTGGACAGAGAAACAATCACCTGTGGGCCATGGTAAGGAAGAACCGTCTAACAGCTTCCAATTTTGGCCCAGTTCTTGCAGCCATCAGAAGAAACAGGTTAGTGCCTAGGATGCCAAAATGATTTACAGTTTTCATCCAAAAGATTTCTGACAAGAAGGCTTGCTATCATTACTGTCAAAATACAGAAAGTGTGGACAATAATGGTTAGTCAGATGCAATGCTAGTATAAGCCTGAAGTCCTGATCAAATCCTCCAAGCATGTCAATTTTAATTATTCTATCAATTATCAATTGTAAATAGGAATTATGAAATTAAGTTATCAGCCGCGATAAGGAATTTATCAACTGTGGTCGTGCACACATAGTGTACTCACTCAGTAACTTTTCTTTGAAATAAATGTATGGAAGCCAACAAATGCCAACATAAGTGTAAATGTTTGATGAATGCTTTAAGCAGAACCTGACTGAATGTTAATATTTTGTATACAGGTTTCCGCCATCACTTTTCAAACAAATTTTGTCATCCTATGACTTGTCAACCAAGGATGCCATCTTGTGGGGGATTACCAACGAGTCAGTTGCCAGAGAACAGTATTGCTCATTTGGGGATGCTGTTGTTACAGAGACAGGTACATGTAAACATATCTTCTTATAAGATCAATCATCTGTCAATTCCACAGAAATCAAAGTAAACTTGCATGCATACATTTCTGCAGGCACTTGTTATTTCAATCTCAAAACTTTTTAGGTGTGTGGCTTCATGAAAGTGGGGTACTAGGAGCGAGTCCAGATGGTATTATCCACCGTGCTGCTACCTACAATTACAGCCACCAGGACCCTGAAGTGGCCGAGCTGCTAGAGGCTATTGGTTTGCGACCAGAGATAATGGAAGTCAAGTGCCCATTCAGTGCCCGTAACTTGACCATTGAGGCAGCTATTACGTCCTGCAAAGGTTTTTGCTTAGGTGATCTCATAATTTTAAAAACTTTTAAAAACCAGTATGATATGTATAGAAACAACTGCTCCTATTCAAAAAGTTTAGTATGGAAGCCTACAAGTACCAACATAAGTGTAAATTTAAAGTTGTAATTACAATTTAGAATGTTGTAATTATGACTTTATGAACTAGAAATTACATGTACTTAGTTATCCTGTATGTAGTAACTTTTTGTTGGCTTCTGTAGTTTAGCTTACAACTTCCTTGTTAAAGGAAATAATATTCATAGATGTCATTGATGGTCAAAAGATTTAAATTTCTTCTGATGAGCAGTCTGAGTAGTTACAACATAGACATAATGTCTTGTATAGAAACCAAATGTTTCATGTGGGTTCAAGTCCAAGCCTGGTTATCCCTTTTTATTCTGTCTGTTAAATTTAGATCTTGAGTTCTTTTTGTTCTCAGATACTTAGTGTTAGCATGTTAAACAGTTGTAGATTCATGTATATTTTAATTGTTGTTATTTATCTTGCTAGAAATTCAAACGCACAATGGAAAGGCCAGTTACAGACTGAAGCAGGATCATCATTATTATGACCAGGTTCAGGGACAACTACATATCTTGAACAAGTCTGCCTGTGACTTTGTAGTATGGACGACAAAGGACATTGCCATTGTGAGAATTCTACAAGATGCAATGTGGACACCGAATATGGAAAAGCTTGATGACTTTTATTTTTCAAAACTTCTTCCAATCATCCAGCAATAAATAAGCATTAAAATTCATTAAATGTTACAATACTAATAAATATTTAACATTATACAATTTTGAACTTTTTTTGAGGTGGATATGGTGTGATATTTTCTTAATTTGAAAATATTGATTGAAGCGATAGCCGAGGTCATTATTTTCAAATTAAGAAAATATCACACCATATTCATCAAGTGAAAAGTCCACAATTATTTTATCATATAGTACATTTACTCAGTATTTATAAAGCTACCTTTTCAAAAATGGCTGGAACTGACTTTTCTTTTAAGAAATATTTCAAAGACAAATTAAACATAATCTGTCACTGAATTATACTAAACGCAACATATTAATCATTCGATGAGTCAAATTAAGATGATTTCAGAGTCAAAATCCATTGTAATTCTTAGATCGGTTCAAAATTCAAGGATTTCATTGCTCAGCTTCGGTGTTCTTGCTGCTGTTTACGAAATTATGTTAATGGCATCACAGATATAAATTTTGCGTATTTTCGATATTTCATGGTAAACCGGAAGCAAGAGTCTTCAGGGTAGTATTAATTAATGAATTTGCCACTCACAGGTCAATATGATCAGTTCTCAGCCAAAGAGAGTGGGAATAGAAATAGACTATACATGTATAATAAATATCTATAAATGCAATAAATAAGCATTAAATGTTACAATATTTCATATTTGACAAAATATAATACACTCATTAACACTGATACTGCTGTGTTATTATATATATGTGGTGTCTTATTGATTGGTATATTACTGTTGGTTCTGTGCAAAGTTTTCAGCAATTTCAGCGATCATCGGGTCTTGGAAGTTTACTAGCATTGAGCATACTTGGAAAATCTTTGTGCTGATATGTCGAAACTGTTGAGGAATGTGGGATAGAATTTCAAAATTTTTTATCCTCTCGTTCACTCTTTCAATATGAATTCGTGATCTAGCAATCTTTCTGCACATCTGTACCTCTGCTGGTGTGTATTGACCTTTGTCCTTTAAGAAGGGAGGAATATTTAGATGAACACCTGATGGAAGCAATGAATGGATAGTAAATCCCTTGTCAGCCAGTATCATATCTCCTGGTGACAGCTGAGCAAGCATATTGCTGTGATCAACAATTGCAACATCTGATGTACTACCAGGGTACAATTTGCTAACATAAACAACTGCTCCATTAGGGGCAACTCCAGTAACTGACTTCACCGTATGGCGGTTCTTGTAAGAGCTATACGTGTGTGACTGTGCATTCATGTCCTGCCCTGGCACATCTTGTGTTACTTCTGTGGCATCAATGACTAGGCGACAACAGCTGAAGTCCCCAAAGCTGGCTGGCATTGATGACTTGCACTTGAGCAAAGAGGGCATCTTGTTATCGATCATCCCTTCAAAGAAAACTTCATGTAATGCAAATATATGAGTTGTAACAATGTTATGAATTGTAGCTTTGCTGGTACAAAAGCGCTCAGCAAGATCAAGAATAGGGCTGTTCAATTTAAGTTTCATAAGAGTCATAAGAAGTTGATCTCTTCTTGAAATGGCACCAGGTGTCCAACCATCAACATAATTCAAAGGGAATCTTTGTAATGTGGCATCAATTATGTTGAACATGTCTGCCTTGAGTGTTGTGTACATCAGCATCTACAAGAAAGTAAAAAATAATTAGATTGAAAAGAGGTACGTGTACATGTATTAACTAAGATTAAATTATGCAACTAAAATAAATGCATATCTGACAAACTAAGAGGGGGGACTCCTTAGGATGTTACATTATTTCCCCAGACATGTACATAAATATATGTGTGAAATGGGAGGAATTAAATAAAGCTCAGAAATGCCTGGTTAAAGTTATTCATTATTGTATTTTTTCTAATATCCTGATCCAGAATAAGAATTTAATGCGTTTAAATTTCACCTTCTTTTCACAGTCGATAATTTGGTCAATAGTAAATGGGTGTTTCTTTGTTTTGAGTTCCTCAATTTCCTGCTCCAAACTTTTTATATGTTGTTCCAATTTCTGTAACAGTTATAAAATGAAATTAGAAAATGTGATTACATAATAATTACAGACAAGCAGTTATATTAAGACATGGATGCCAGGTTTGAGATTAAAATACATGTTGTACATTGTACTATATTGCAAATATTAACAACATAAAAAGTCCATAACTGACTAGCCCAGTGTACATGTATATATACATTTGTATATGCTTACATGAGAGTTTCTCTGAAATTGCCCTGTCAATATCTTGCAACATATCATATTCAACATTTAATTATCTAATGGATCTAGGCAGATATTATTATATTGGTGAGATTCTTATAGGAAATAGCAAGATAAAATTACAATGTACCCTTATCTCATATTTATTAACCCTTCTTTTATACAGAAATGATACAGTACATGTATAATACAGTACTATTCTACTTTGTTCAATTTTGTAAAATCAATTCACCATTATCTCTTGAACAAGGGATTCACATGATCTGTAGTAACTGTGATCCAAGGCTTCTGTCATGGTCATAGCAGGAACTGGCCCATCTCCCTCTGCCACCTCAGTTTCACGGACAGCTTCTTCAGACTCTTGTACATCATAACTTTTATCTAACTGTTTTGTCTTCCTGTAATTTTAATGTTGTTTCCAGGTTATTCACTTAAATGAATTTACTTTTTCTACTGCATTTTTTATACGGTATGTATAATTTGTCATGGTCATACATATAATCAATTAATTAATACAGCAAGTAACAAACCTAGATATGGAATTGGGGTCCACAAAGTCGAAGGCCTTCCCCTGATTCCATGGGAATATTGTGGGTCCATTGACTTTCAGCCCATCCTTAAAATGACAACTGCATATTCTGTCACTGTCTGTCACAGTCCGATCTTTCCTTCTAAAAAGGATGAATTTATAAATCCATAAACCAAATTCAATGAAAGTGTTACATGTACTCTATAGGTATCATATGTACCCAAAATATATACAAAGTTGGAGGACTCTGACTCAAAGCATTATCAATTATTATAAATAGGAGGATATCAGGCTAGATAGCTGGTAACATGTTGAAATACATGAATGCAAGTGATGGACAGACTGTGAAATAGAAATGATATAAATCTGTTCCACAAACAGTTTGGTATGAAAAATGACGGTTAATTGTTTTGAAAGGTTACATATATGTGTGCATGTCACAGGTACATGTATGTTGGGGAGGGGGCTGAAGCCTGAGATTATCAAGGTTTTTATTTTTGGTCCAGGAAGGGTGAGGGACCTTCTATGTAGGTAACATCCTTCGATAAAATAAGAATACGAGACCTTAATTTTGAATACAATCAAGCTGCTGTCTAGTTGCCCACACCCTACAAATCAAATGATGGCATCCACACCCCCTCCCCTACCCCATGGGGGACTCATTTTTTCTGATTAAGTTTGCAGTGAACAGCTTCACTGTTTCATGTATTTTAAATCATTAAATTTCCCGTTCTTATACCATGTATACGTATATATATACATACTTTCATGTGTAAATCTACTTTTGGCAGCTACATACGATTGAAGGTCATGCTTATACCTGTTATTTTATCGGTTTGGACCTACCTGCATAACTTTTCCCACTGTTTTAATGTTTTCTTTGGAAAACGAAAGAACGAGCACGTTTCCCGCAAGCTCTGGTGGTTGCAGTTTGCAACAAAACAGAGCATTATTAAAGTTCAAGGTGAAGTAAAAGCGAAAGTGAAACCACGTGTTGGTTTGTTTATCTCCAGCGCCGATTCCGGAAGTGACGCCATTACGAGACTTTCCTGGCCTATTGTTTTTAGCTTGCTAGGGGGTCCGTCGATGCTCAATTTGGTGCTCTATTGTGAGTGCTGTTGAGATTATCGTCAGGATCTTCTTTAACTTATTTGTGTCACACTTATGCCCTTTGCTGTGTGGAGCTCGTAAAAAAATCACCGCGAGGGGTTAGACAGTACGTGTTTTGAATAATTTTCCCTGACATGGTCGACATGACACTTTCTATAAAGACATAACCTCAGACAATGCATGTATGTTATATATTGTTTTCATTTACGTGCATGGGCATCGATGGCGAATGCGGCTAGCTACAGGGGATGCGTACTCCTCCGGGGCACCTGGTCCCACCCCTAGCTTGCTAGGGGTCGGAACAAGGTGCTCAATATTGTGCTGTATTGTGAGTGCTCTTGAGATTGTCATGTCAGGATCTTCTTTAACTCATTGAAGTAGTCGTTACCGCTACGATAAATAAGTAATTTTAAGCTCTTTGATTGAGATTTCTAGATTCTGATCTAGGGTATAGTGTGTGATTCTCATTTAATTATTGCTTCATTATGATGGCCATAGGTAACAAATTAGAATTAACAGTACCAAAACAGGGCATGTGTAGTTAAGTGTTTGCTTCATCATGATGGCCATAGGTAACCAATTAAAATTAACAGTACCATAGCAGGGTATGTTTAACTGTTTGCTAAATCATGATGGCCATAGGTAACCAATTAAAATTAACAGTACCATAGCAGGGCAAGTATTACCGATTGCTTAATCATGATGGCCATAGGTAACCAATTAAAAAAGGAGGGGATCTTCAACAACACTCGGTTGCAGCACCCACAGCAAAACCCCAAAACACCCAATTCAAAAATAAAAACCCCACAGAACAGATATCCACAGAAAGAGACACAAAAATTGATAAAGAACACCAACTCACACCATTGAAACATGAAACACAGAAGACCACACATAAACCAACCAAACAAAGGGGCAACCGGTGCCGACTAAGGACGGCAATCTGCCACACAAGTAGCAGACGGTGTGGTTGTATTGGATAATGTGCATACAACCCTCCAACTGCTCCGATTGCAAAAAATATGGGAGTGAGACCAGGTGCCCAGGAAGAGTAAGCATCTCCTGCTTGCATGCAACACCCGCCGCTTCAATTCGGTAGAACTGTCACATCCGGTTACTTCCATTTCGGAAGACATAGAGTACAATCTTTGGTTGGATGGTTCTAATGGTCTATGAAAGAATATCATCCAACATTCTGGAGAGTGGGACATCATAGTGTATGACGAGTTCCCCATATCGACCGTAGAACTTCCTCAGTGACGATGTTAGTCGGTCGCAAACATATCCCTGACCGAGAAGCTTATCTGCAAGACGCCTAGCTCTCAGAACAAAATCCGTATATTTGGTACTTGCCCTGGCATAACGTATTAACTGAGATATGAATACGCCATAAGCTGGAGATGAAGGGATGTTGCTACTCAGAAAAGGAAAGTTTGTAATGCTGAAATTGAAGTCGTCACGTTTGTCATAGAGTGAGGTGCTCATGTGACCATCAGTGTCGTAGGACAACATTATGTCCAAATAGGATGCTGAATTATTTGTCTCTGTATTTTCTTTGACTTCAAGCTCTGAAGGATAGATACTGCTCAGGTAATCTGCGAATTTTGGATTATTGATGGACAACACATCGTCTATGTATTTGTAAGTGAAGTTGAAGTCAGAAGCTTAGTATCTTTTCCCTTCAGAGGCCAAAGATTGAATGAATTCAGCCTCGTACGAGTGAAGGAAAATGTCGGCAAGGAGTGGGGCACAATTGGTCCCCATTGGAATTCCGACAATTTGCTGAAAGACCTTTCCTCCAAACACCACAAAAATGTTGTCGATCAAAAAGTTTAACATCTGAATAATATCTGTTTCATTGTACTTATTTTCAGAATCGGACTTATCTTTTACAAAGTAGGTTTTGTCATAGTTCACAACGATAAATTTGTATTTGCGATTACCGTTCTTACTTGTAAACGCAATAATTATAATTTTTGCGAGTCTTTCTTTCAATTTAGAATGTGGAATTGTAGTGTAAAGTGTCGAAAAATCAAACGCTTTGATCGAATGAACTTTACTAAAATGAGTGGATTTCAGATGTTCTAAAAGTTCCTTCGAATTCTTTAAAATCCACATCTGGTTGATACCACTGCGAGAATATACTGTCGAGCAATATTTTTGAAGCCCAGATTTGATCTCAGATAAAACTTTGGTGAGTAAGATCGATACAGATTTGGTAGAACATTTTGAGGAACCAGCGATGAAACGTTGTTTGTACGGATTCTTATGCATTTTAGGTATGCAGTATAAGTATGGTAAATCTAAATCTAAATTGTTAGTTTGGAAGCCAAAGGAAGCAAGAGCTGATTTGTGGTTATCTATTATTTCAGAGGCAGAAAGGTTTTTTGGGGTGTAAGTGGGATTTCCAGGTGTCGAATTTAAACCCAACTCTTTAACTAGACTGTCGAAATAGTACATTTTGCAAGTAAATGTGTAATTATTTGAGGCTTTGTCCGCTGGTGTGATGACATAATGTTCTTGGAGGTAGGTAAGCTCTGTGATAACATCAGGGTCTTTAAATATAGACTCGAATCTGGTGTTCACAGTTGACTTTAATCGGTTAATTCTAGATAAAAGTAACCCTCTGATGGATTTTATCCATTCGGAAAGGGTGTCGAGCTGTACATCCTCTTTCTTTGCCCAACGTCTTGCATATTCCTCACAAGAGTCCATGATAATTATGAAATTTTGGTTCCATGTAAAGGACATACTTTCTCTGTATTTGGGAGCTTTTTTAACAATTCTCTCAACTTGTCGTTCTTGACTATACTAAGGTCACCTGTAATAACGTGTCCACAAGGAGAGTAGTTAAAATCCGATGAAGAACATTCGCAAGGAAGTGGTTGTAATGAGGGATTATTTAAATTAATGCACTGCAAGAATCGTTTGTAATTGTAAATTTTAGATGCAACTGTTGGTGTGTAGCTATAGGAAATACAAGGAGTTTCTTGTCTTTTGAAATATGGTGGTATTTTTTCTGTGACAGTTTTGTGATTCAAAATTTGACCAAGATTCAATTCATCAATACCTTTGATTGCAAATTTCACTTTAATGAAAGGACGGTTTGTGTTCTCCTCTGATTTATCTTATCTAACTGCTTGAAATAAACGAAAGGTAGAAATGTCCAAGATGACTCCTTGTGGTCTGTATTCTTTGGAACGTGTATCGGTATAAGTGAGGTCCTTCGTATATTCGTAGATTTCGTGTAACTTCCGTAAAGGAGCAGAGTATAATTTGGTACGAATATAATGCAGGCCTAGGGGCTCATTCAAAAATGGAACCAAGTCATCGAAGGAGAAACTATGTATCTCAGGCCTATTATATTTACGAATGCCATGACTTCGAGGTCTTCTTTGTGGTCTGTTGAATAAGCTATTCACATTTACCGATTGACATCCTGGACTTGTTACGTTTCCTAAGCTGCTTATATTATCGTTGCACCCATAGGGCGCTGCAGTGTTAAGATTTTTTTATCCAGAACTCTTCTCTGTTGCGACGGAAAGGTGTGCTCAAATTGGGATTGTTTGTGGGGTGATATATTTTCTCCAGGATTCTGACTCTCATAGATAAAACAGAATGATCGGCCTGGTCAAAATTCCGGTAAAGAAGTTGACTTCCTTTATTATTTATTTTTGACCGATGTCCTGACATTCTGGTTCGGAGCTTACCTTTGGTTTCACCCACATAAATCAATCCACAAAGTGAGCACTCTATTCCGTACACAGCATTAGATGTCATACAGTTTAGGTTTTCAAAATTATGCGTGTTAAATGTTTGTTTTGTGAGATTACTTGAGAATGAAGTGTCTGTTATAAGGATGTTACAAATTCTGCAGTTCTTCGTGCCGCACTTAGAAACTGAGCAATCGCTTGGTGAAAATTGGTGCTCTTTTAGTTTATCGACCACTTCAATCTTACAGGGCTTGATTTTAATATACACGTCTGCATGTTTGTACCAAAACTCATGGTTTCTACTCACTGCAAATGTCTCCTCTCTAATGTCATGTAGACAAATAACACCTAAATTACCTGTTGCGTATGTGTCCGTAGACGCAACAGGTAGGGGCCTTTTTATAGTGGGCGACGCCCCAGCCACTTTGTAGGTCTCTTGTGTACTATCCATTGAAGCAAAAGACTGCCCTTACCTAAAACTAACAGTACCATAGCATGGCATGTATTACTGATTGTTTAATCATGATGGCAATAGGTAACCAATTAAAATTAATAGTACCATATAGCAGGGCATGTATTACCTGATGGCCACAGTTAACCAATTAAAATTAATAGTACCATATAGCAGGGCATGTATTACCTGATGGCCATAGGTAACCAATCAAAATTAAGAGTACCATAGCAGGATATGTATTACCTGATGGCCATAGGTAACTAATTAAAATTAACATTACCATAGCAGGACATGTATTACCTGATGGCCATAGGTAACTAATTAAAATTAACAGTACCATAGCAGGGCATGTATTGCTGATTTCTTGATCATAATGGCAATAAGTAACAAAATTAACAGTACCATAGCAGGGCATGTATTACCTGATGGCCACAGGTAACCAATTAAAACTAACAGTACCATAGCAGGACATGTATTACTGAATGAATACTTGATCATGATAGGCATAGGTAACCAATTAAAATTAACAGTACCATAGCAGGACATGTATTACCTGATGGCCATAGGTAACCAATTGAAATTAACAGTTCAAGTTCCATTTATTCAGATAGTCCAACTTAATTGAATACAGAACACAATATATACATTATATATACAAATTTTCAAATCGCTCATGGCAATACTAATAACAATATATAATATTACTGATTATTATAATAAAAAAAATAGAAAAATCTATTAAGGAGGACATACTTTTGAATTAATAATTTTGATAAATTTACATAATTTTCGTAATCTTGAAGCCTCATTTTCTGTAAATAGATCCCTAAATTTGATAACATTACTTCTTGTACAATAATAATTTCCTAACAATAATTTTCTATCATTAATTATTATGCTTCCAGTGAGTTTCTTCTGTGATAGGTTCTACTCCACCATCTTGTGACAGAGAACGGTTCAGGTGTACACTATCACCTTTCTAAGTGTGCACTATCACCCTAATAGTGCACCCCTGTCTTTCCACAGTAGTGTTCTTAACATAAATGATGCTGACCTGTTTATATATACAGACATGTCTTTTTCATACAAACTATTTAATTAAATTTGTTTGCATACCCAAGCAAATGTTCCTAGATATTTATTTTTTCCTTTAAAATTAATGCCAAATTTATGTTGCTATATTTTTCTTGTTAAATAATGCCTGTACTTATCGACCACACTATAGATCTTTTACAGTCAAAGAGGGGTAAATCCAGAATATGCACAAGGTTTTTTGAAAGAGAGGTAACTCGTACAATCAATATTCATAACATATATCTTGAAAACGTTTTCTATGAAGGGAGTACACTATCAAAAACAAATGTTCCTACATAGTTATTTTTTCCTTTAAAATTAATGCCAAATTTATGTTGCTATATTTTTTCTTGTTGAATTATGCCTATACTAAACGACCACACTATAGATCTTTTACAGTCAAAGAGGGGTAAATCCAGAATATGTTTGTCTGTAACACAGAGTTTTTGAAAGAGAGGTAACTCGTGCAATCAATGTTCATACCATATATCTTGAAAACGTTTTCTATGAAGGGAATACACTATCAAAAACAGTCAGCATAATAATAACAATAGTGTTAGGTTTAGTGTTCACTATGCCGAAATAGTAGTCAGGGTTCTGGCACATAGTGCACTCCCCTTCGGGTCGTGCACTATGTGCCAGAACCCTGACTACTATTTCGGCATAGTGAACACTAAACCTAACACTATTATATAAGTAGAGAGGAGCATTCCAAAATATAATGAAGCTCGTCATCTAGTGCATTTGATGTACATATATTACAATACCTTTCATTTCTAGCAATATTTGACCATCGACCTGTTTCAATTGGTAGTTTGTGATTTGAACATCCAAATCTACACATAATGTTTCTGTCTTTACCTTTCTCCCTATCTAAATAATTGTAAAACCCAGATTCTTGCTTAATCAATCTGTAACTTACACACCTTTTGATGAGTTTTCTGATTTCCATTTTTGTTTAAATTGATAAAAAAAATGTCTTTAAGTCCTAAGTCGGCACCGTTTACCCATTGGTCTCGTTGGTTTATGTGTAGTCATCTGTGTTTTATGTTTTCCTGTGATTTGACGCTCCTTGTACTACTACGTCTCTTTCTGTGCGTGTCTTTTTGTGTTTTACAGTGGGTGTTTTGGGAGGTTGCTGTTGGTGCTGCAACTAAGTGTTGTTGGAGATCCCCTCCTTTCTTTTAACTGAGTGCAATAACCATTTCTTATCAAACAAAGCAAAATTATGTGAAAGCCAGAAATAACTGAATCCACAGTCATTAAGTATTTTCTGTTACAAAATTGCTTGAAATTTCTAAAACGTGGGTCCTGTAGCATCATATCCCACTCATTCTGCTACGTCTTTTGGTACATTTTTGGACATAATGATTTTCATACTTTTTGGCCATATTACATTGTTTAGACTAAGGATCACTGGCGAGGGTTTAGTACCCGAAACGTGCATGTCTGGTCCATGCTGTAAATTTATCAGGTTTAAAATGACGCTATTGAATTTAAAGACGTTTAACATCTTACATATTTCTATCAACCATGGACTATTCAAAGTACAATACTGAATCTACCCTACAGGAAATTTGGACCCGTGCACTCTCCGTAAAGTAAATATGCAAATCTAAATTCAAAAAAGAAAAGAGAGCGCTACTGAAGTGAATTTTGATGTCTTCGCTGGAAGCATTACTGATGATAATTTAATATTCGAAACACGTGTCTGGTGCAGGAAAAAAAATGACTTAAAATTTTCTTCATGAATGTATAGAGTAGGAACACTTCCGTGTTATTTTTTAGAAACTTGCCAATTCATCCTATAATATTATCGAAATTAAGTATGTTAACATCTTTATACAATCCGCAATCCATACAACCATACGTCCTTTAACAACCATACCTCATACGCTCTCTCGGTCATAAAGCAACTGAATCGATCCGACCCAAAATTTGGACTCACGAACTCTTTATAACGCAGATGCATAAAATTGAAAAAATTAAAAGTAAGGGTTCTTCGAGGATAAATTTTTGTTGTATTTGAAAATCACTTTGGCTTGTAGTACTGTCTTTTTTTTTTAATTTTCTTAGTTGGAACACTTCGGTATTATCATATGTTTTGTATATGAAAATTGGTACTAAATTATTGAAATTCTACTCTCGTTTGACTGTATTAATTTTGACCAGTAAGAAATCATTCATGGATAAACGTCGTTTGACAAAGGATAAATACCTAATTCACCATATACTATTTAATTAGGAGTTGTTTTTCTGAGATTTATAAGCCTTTTACAAAACTTTAAACGAACTCTCTCTAATATGTCTAAATTACTGAAACCCCAAATTTCGCATCCATATAAT
Organism: Pinctada fucata; assembly: GCA_028142955.1. Taxonomy (NCBI): domain Eukaryota; kingdom Metazoa; phylum Mollusca; class Bivalvia; order Pterioida; family Pteriidae; genus Pinctada; species Pinctada fucata. The sequence continues at coordinate 2,147,164 of AP027103.1, forward strand.
AATATTGGCTTCGCAATTTTATTAAAAGATCATATTGACATTTGACAGATAAATGTTGCAATCTTCCTTTTTTTAAGAATGTCATAAACAGCTATCGTAGCCTTTTTAGCATTCTGTTTCTATGCTTCATTATATGATCCACTTTACAGTACCATAGCAGGGCATGTATTACTGATTGTTTAATCACGATGGCAATAGGTAACCAATTAAAATTAACAGTACCATAGCAGTGACATGTATTACTGATTACTTAATCATGACGGTCATAGTTAACCAAATAAAATTAACAGCACCATAGCAGGGCATGTATTACTGAATGTTCAATAATGATTGTCATATGTAACCAATTAAGATTAAAGTACAATAGCAGGGCATGTATTACAAAAAATAACAACTAGCTAGCCGTGTTTTATTGTCCAGTAATTCCCAGTCGCATGAACCAATCAAATTATCACCGAGCCGCGAAGCCAGTAGTTACATGCCATCCCACGATTTTCGAAGCAATATCAAGATACCAGTAGCTACATACCACCCCAGGATTTCCTGTGCTCGTTTTGAGTATCTCCCAATCTTTCTCCTTCTATGATAATCCAGTTTGCAGGATAAAAATCCGAGTAATGGTATTTTTTCAATTTGTAAAATACATTCCATTTCACCACTGATGCATTTCGGTTCAAAAATGCTCCCCACCAACCGTAGGTTCCCATGGATATAATGACGTGATCACTATTAGATAGAATGTACAGATGAACGGAAGCGCTGTCTGCGTCTAGAAGAAAAGTGTTTGCAGAGTTTCGCACAATGTTGTCATGACACCATTTGCGAGAAGCGCCGTCAGAGTTCGTCATAACCATAAACACACTTTGGTGTCCAAACTTAACTCGAAAATGTTCCATTGCATCAATGAAGTACTGCGCATGTGCTACGGGATAAGATTTTCCTATGTAATCACCCCGTCTGACATGGATTGCAATAAGCAATATTTCATTTTCTGTTTTATTTTGGAAACTGTATCTATACTTCGTGGATTTTAATATCAAACTCTCAGCTCGATCCCTGAGATAATATTCGTTTTTGAAGGTAAATTCTTCAATGATCTCATCTGTGCACTCCTTAAAATTGGCATAACATTGCATATATCCTTGTATTGTTATATTTCTTGAGCATGTTGCATGTAGAAAACGAGGGCTGAATCTAGTCTGAACAAATCCATTATGTTTTTCTCCTTCATTACATGTTTTTCTTAATGTTATTCGGTCAACATGAATTGCCGACAACTTGAATACTTCAGATATATCTATAGTCTCTTCAACATACAAACTGAAATTGTTAATTTTTGAGAAACAATACGATGATGCATATTGGAACATCTGGTTTCCAAGCTGGTCTTTTGTTTCGAAGCAAACTGTTATATTTGGTGATCGTTTGCCTTTACACACTGGGTTGTTTCTCAGTACAAGGTCCCCTAACAAGATGTCTGCTTCATAATCCATGTAATATTCTATCTGAATAATAAATTTGCCAATAACAAAAAATCCACACAAAAGTCCAAGATATCCTGAAACGACAATTTTTTTTAATTTTAAGAACTTGTCTTGATTATATATACAATATGTATCTTTTCGAAATTTCAAAAATAGAATTAAAGTAAAAAAAAAGGATACTATCGCTGAAAAGCTACAGCTTTATTATCTATTGAAGGAGCAATGAAATGAAGGCGTAGAATTTGCTCTAAAAAGTCAAAATTTCAAAATGTCAGCTTAGATAAATTATTGAAAACATACGGATATTTGAGTAAAATACTCGCTTTTCCAATGGATCAATGGAAATTTTCCAACATTATACCATGCCGAGGTTCAGATGGCCATATTCACCTACGACGTGTATCAATAAATCAAATTCCTGTCATATTCGGTTTTTGGAACTGAGGGGGGGGGGGGGGGGAGGAGGGTGGATGGTAGCAATATCTGACAAGCGAAAAGTTCAACCGTTAGGAATCAAATAAATGAGAAAGTTGTCTATTCCTTCGAGCTACATAGCTACAAATGTTGTTGGCAAGTACGATATTTAACCATTTTCAGTTTTCAGGATTACGGAATTTTCCGATTATATTGATATAATATCTTGAATTTAATTTCTTTTGTCAAATTTTGACATGAAAAGATACCGAAACATAATAAACAGTAAATTTTTGTAAAATGATACCTTTTGTGTGAATTTTCGCTCGATATTTGACGTTTTCTGTTATAAGTACCCCTACCTCTTTACCCCGTAATTATAACATCTTAAACAAATCTATTTAAATGATATACCTACTAGGAATCTACTAGTATATATATATAGTATATATATTTATATTTTAACCAAATTTCTCCTAAAATTGAAGGAAGTGCATGAGAAGTAATCGAGTGATTTCATGGCTTTTAGTCCCTATCATTACAACTAAGTTCCTAGAGCTTTCACTTTGTAATTCAAGAATGAGTTTTTTCGCATGTTACATACAAGTACAAATACAAATAATTTATTACATCAAATTGGGACAAGTCATCATGCAAACAACAAAAAGCACATATTCCAAAACAAATGAAAATAATTATACATGTAATTGCGCATGAACAATACACCATAAATCATTAAAGTTAGATTTGCAATTTAATACCAGTTCAAGAGGACCCTCTCGTTTGAAATATATTTTCTACAAATTGAATTACATTTGACAAGATTGAGCCTTCGCTATTAAGTAAATATATTAATTTTTCCATAGTACCGAGATTTTTAAAATTAATACATTCGCTCGATATTACATCAAAAATTATTCTCTTTATTGTCTTAATATTTGTCGCACTGTAACAAAACATGATACTCGTCCTCTATTGCATTTTGCTCACAAAACTTACATAACCTTAAATGTGAAGGAATGACGGGTCTCTCGTGTCTACCTGTTTCGATTGCTAAATTATGCGAATTTACTCTTAATTTTGTGTAGTTTACTCTTTTGGAATAGGGAATTTCATCGATATACTTTTCTTTATTAAAATAAAATTTGAATTTAGAATAGGTTCTCGATTTATTTTTCTGGCCTTTCCTGTCGTTGTCTTGATTAATACTTTTCTGCCAATATTCATTAAAAGTAGATTGCATTTCTTTTTCAATCCTAGTTATATCGATTGGATTTTTAATATTCCCGCAACAGTTTTTATCAATATGTTGCATATTCTTGATGTAAACGATTTTCCTCCACTAAGCCTCAAATTTTCGCACGACATTATACACTCATTTAAAAGCGATTTTGATTTACTTCTTTTTGTACATATGTAAATTTGGATTTTCATAGTAGAAATTTACAAATTACAAAGAAACTTTAGGTCAAGGTTTTCGCTTTCACAAACTTATAAAGACTCTGGAAATTTTACAAAAATTATTATCAACTTCTTTTGAAATTCGGACCCATACAAGCAACAGATTATATTACTTTAGGTATTTTACAACCTGCATTTCATAGTGATATAATTAACAAATTAAGAAGGATCAAAGGTAGACAACATAACCATCGAAAATGCGTCAGTCATCAAACGCCTTTTATACCGTGGATATGATCCTAATGTCACCAGACGGACACTAGGCTTGGTACTTGACTAATCTACAGTCTTGTACGAGCGCATTCTTAAAACTTGCACTCTGACTGACTGTGACGACGGGACTCCATGACGGGCCATGTCCAAACCTCTTAAGAGAAGAGAGGGCCCGACCACCTGTCCTCTCTGAATGTCAGTCGGACTCCTCTGGTGATAGCATGTATGAGCTCGCTGCAGCCGAGAGAGCACGGACTGTATTAAGTACGTCCTCTTTTTATATCCATTTACATATTCATCTGTGTTGCTCGGGCCCCTGCGTTTTACGGTCTTGTTTGTGTGTGGTCATCTTACAGTGAGGAGGTTGTTTTATATCCTAATTGTGCGTTCTTCGAGACCTCTGGGTAATCGGAAAAGTGTCGAAAGTTTTCGCGTTTTCCACGGCTGTACTCGACTTTTGCATTATTCTAATTACTTCCAGAAGAAATTGGGTAATTTTACATAAGTTTGTATAATAAACAACGACTGATTTCATAGGTGTAAACAATTTAACATTGTGTTAAAGTCAGTTTTCAATTTTTTCCCCTCCAAGTTCTGTGAGATTTATGTTGGAAAAAAGTCACGAATTTTCACGATTCAATATATTCAGTTTTAATTGAAATGTTCAAAATACAGCCAAAGGACAATATTCAATTTCTCATTTGTCAACAACGATTCCGTTCAGAAGGTACTACTTCGAATCTAGCGAAAAACGTCAACGTTCGTTTGCTGTTACGTCAAGTGACGTTCTCCCTCCGCACTGATATTTCGAATGTAAAGAAACGGGCAGAAATAACTTAATTAACACGTAAAATGTAAATATAAGGATTATTTTTCAGCTTTTGCGCTTTGTCGGTGTTATCGGTTTCCATTCCCTACTACCAATACACACCGATAAAGCGCAAAAGCTGAAAACAATCCTTAAATGTTTCTATGCTGTGAGTTGGTGTTCCTTGTCCCTTTTGCGTCGCTTTATGTGGGTGTCTGCTCTGTGTTTTTTGCATTGGGTGTTTTTGGGGTTTTGCTGTGGGTGCTGCAACCGAGTGTTTTTGGAGATCCCCTCCCTTCTTTTCCATTTATTAAGGTACCGTTATTGCTTCAAAATAATGTTAGACCATTTTACTTTCAATGAATCTTAACTGACATATTTTTTTGATTTTTTTTTTAATTGAAGTCTTTGATCGACTTAAAAAGAAAGATACTTACCTTTATATGTGATACCCATGATATCCAATGTATGATATTAGACTTGTGTTAATACTTATGTCCATCTACTTCTATACACAGTTACGTTTGTCAAATCTTGTTCTGTTAATGATAGCAAAATAAAAATAGATCATGTAATAATCCCTTTCCCATACAATTGTGCAAGGTTACACAGAAATAATTATGATCAACGTTAAAACTTGTTGTCTTTCAAAATAAATGAAACTTATTTAAAGTTTTTCGGTTCATTTGACACTGCAGATTAATTGTTTAAATTCATGTAGAAACCCTGATGAATGTTATCAAATTGTCTTGTATCTAAACCTCTGCCCCAAAATATTTTTCTTGTGCTCATTTGAATGAATTCGACTCACAACACTTTTTTCCGATGAAACAAAGGCGCAGGGGACTTATCAATTTGGACCCTTTCCTATATAACATAACCCAGACAGTGCATGTATTATACATATTGTTTCATTTTCGTGCGTGAACATCGACGGCGGGTGCGGCTAGAAAACAGAGGGTGCTTACTCCTCCCGGGCACCTGGTCCAACCTCTAGCTTGCTAGGGATCCGTCGATGCTCAATATTGTGAGCACTGTTGAGATTATCGTCAGGATCTTCTTTAAGTTTTTTTATAACTTATTAGAACTGTCGATTTAAACAAAATAGTTTGATAACGCCGATGTTTTTTCGACGTTATAAATCAGATATTTAACGATTTCGAAAAAAAAAAAAGACATAAAAAAGAATAATAAGTATTAAAAGTATATCAAATCTGTATCTAAAATAAATTACATGTAGTATTTGTTCTATGAAAACAGAATTCACAGCTTTCATGAGCTTTATTCTGGAAAATATTTTCAAATATTTCGACTCACTTTACATTTTATCTATAAATAAAAAACAAAATTGTATGATGCCTTGAAAAGTATTAATGGCATAATTTAAATGTTCCATCTCGTTTTCTTTATTCTGGAAAATATTTTCAAATATTTCGACTCACTTTACATTTTATCTATAAATAAAAAACAAAATTGTATGATGCCTTGAAAAGTATTAATGGCATAATTTAAATGTTCCATCTCGTTTACTTCTTGTATAACTTCAATGCATCAGACACGTGTTTCGGTTAGTAAATCCTCATCAGTGGTACTTTCATTCGCTAACTTTGAATTCTGAATAATTCAAAGTGAGAAACAAACACACCATAAGCAGGAGAAGACGGAATGTTACTACTCATGAAAGGGAAGTTAGTTATGTGGAAGCTGAAATCGTCACGCTTGTCATACAGTGAGATGTTAAAATGGCCGTTTGCGTCGAAAGATTAATAGAATCTATCACGACGTTGAGACTGAGACAGGGGAATCTCATCCGAGTGTAAAAGATTTGCAATCCACGACGAGGCTTGCCGAGTCGTGGATGTAGCAAATCTTTTGCACGAGGATGAGATTCCCCATGTCTCAGTCGTAACGTCGTGATTGATTATTTTTCTCACTCACCTCATTTTATCATCACTTTAATGCTTTTTAAAGCTAGAATCGATACCAAAACTTACACAAATCTAACGATGTCGTGACGTTTCTTTCTATGACGTCATAATAGGAGTCACGTGGAGTGTGAGACAAGGAAATCTCAAACTGCTACGTCTACGTTTTTTCTTTTGTCTCACGACGTAAGTGAGTGAGAAAGGAGTATATCCTAAGATGTTAACCTCTTTAAATTTCGATGGTAGTTTTAAATGGAATGACAAGTATTTGTAATAGCAAAATAATATTTATTATGTCAAATCGATAAAGGGAAGCTTCTTTCAGGCGACAGACATGGACAGAATGAGTTAAAGAAGAAAATTTTGAGACCCCGAGGGTGGAAACGATGTATCTTTCATAGAAGACCATGAAAGAATATTTTTCTCTCATATCTAAGGGTCAAAAACAAAAATGAAAGAAAAGGGATGAAATTTGAAAAATGTCAAGTTGGCGAAAATTTTGCGATATTCGAATTTTAAGCGCCCCCGAAAATGGTTTATTCTATAAGAATAAACTACGAATATTAGGCTTTTCAAACTATAACGCAAGAGTACATTGAAAAACGAAAATCGTAGATTGGGACGTCGCCGCTAGCTTGTTTGTTTTGCGGGCTGAAATCATGACGTAACAATAGCGCAAATAATTTTATTAAGTAATTAATACGCTTGAAATATTGAATCTCAGGGAACGTGTTTAATTATTTAAAATGTGTTGTTCTATTCCAAAAGGAATCAGAAGTTAAAGAGATAACATAAATACAAAAACAATTCTGATCATAAAAGTACATTTACATGTAAGAAAAGTGACTGTAAGGTAAAATATTGACGCATATACAATATCAACTTTAAATATTTATTCTAAGTGTTATTACGTTTGAAATCAATATTGTAAATTTTCAATATAATATATCAATATTACCCTTACTGGAGTCCTACATTTGTTGTTACGTTCATAACAGAGATTATGAAGCTCATTATGAATGTTATAAAACGAAAAGAATTAGAAGACATTTGAATCATAGGGTGTGAATTTCTCTGTCTTTTGCTTCGACAGTCACAAATCTGCAGGTTTCCTTAGCCCAATCTATCTGTGTGAAGTGCATTGAAAGTATTCACTCTGCTTCATGTTTAGATCTGATATCATCTTTTGACGAAAATGGTCACATGAATATACTTCAATATATGACAAAAATGACGAATTCAATTTCAAAAGGACCTGTCACTTTAATTTTTATTTGCGACACCAGCTTAACCATTGTGAATAAAAATGTGTCCTGTAGATAAAATTATTTCATTTCAAGTGTCTCTAATAAAAAAATATTAGTCTTCTTAACATATTTACGAGAAATAACCTATGTTTTATGTAGAAGTGAGGGTGGGGGTCTTTTTTTATTACATAAATAATATGGGTGTTATGTCGATTTTTTTTTTAACAATCAGTCGCTTTTGTTGATCAAAATCTCAAAAAGACAACAATGAGAATATTCAATAGGATATATCGTGCTAAAACATGATTTTCTCCAAATATTATATTCCGAATTTATCAAACCGTAAACACATGGCCAAAGATATATAATCGAATACGCACTCTCACTTTCATTGTACAATGATGCCGCCGTTATAAAATAGTTTGGTTCAGCTTTTTTTCAGTATGTATATAAAAGGATATTTCTTTTGCATTTACCATAAATACACTTCTAAATACTTTGTGAATGTTACTGAGGAAGTTCAGAGCATTTCTCAAAAATTGGCTTGTACTATAATCGGCAACGCTAATTGTTAAGTTGTTGAATTACCAATGCCGAAAAGTAAAATTAAGAGTTTGTCAGTGAAAAAGTAAATAACAATGAATATTTACATTGCAAGTTGATTTCCTATGTTAAACGTCTATTCAGTTTTGAATTTCATTTCACGATGAACACAGGTTGGCCCCAATCACATAACGTGCGCGCAAGAAGTTCAAACAGTGAACGGGGTTTCCTGATGCTGAATTTGCCAACAGGAGGAGATTCTCAACATGTGTACGGGAATGAGACGATATAAAAGAGAAGAAACAGACGGGGACAACCAAACAAAAATCCTTGAAACCATTGAAATATGTATAACAACTGTATGAACGTTTATATGTACCGTTTCCACAGAGTTCATGTGTACTTCAATGTAGATGGCGCTACCGAAATGAATTTATGCAGCGCTGACTACTCTGATATTATAAATAAGGCTTTGTTCTGTTTAAATTGTTTATAGAAGTTAAAATTCATCATAATCTTAAACATTTTAGCAGATATTTACAACATTATGAAAACGTTGAAATGTGAACTTCCACAGAGTTCATGCGTACTTAATTGAATCTAGATGGCGCTACTGAATTGTATTTATGGAGCACTGACTTTTCTAATTGTAAAGAAGGCCTTATTCTCTATAAATTGTTTGCAAAAAATTAAGACTCATCGTGAAAACATTTTAAAATTAAAAATCATTCAGTAATTTTTAATATCAAACCGTATATTTTGGTCCTTTACAATGGAATATTTCTTGCCCTTCCTGGTAGGGAGAATTGACACACATGAAACATTTATTTAGATCTTAATTTTCACTTAATTTTCATAAAATTTCGAGGATGTTTTAAAAGATGTTCTACATATGAATGTTTCTGAATGTAAATATAAGGAGTGAGTATCTTATTTTTTGCGTTCATGGCTTTTACACTCTGGTTCGACAGGCGCAAATCTTTCGAGAACCGCTTCGCGATTCACGAGATTTGCGCCTGTCGAACCAGAGTGTAAAAGCCGTGAACGCGAAAAATAAGATACTCATTCCTTAAATATTTTTGCTAAAAATACAGTGTCAATTGAAGAACTAATTTGCCGAAAGCGAATCAAATGCCAATTTTACCAATTCTTTGTTAATTACAAATCTCTCCTGAATCCCTACCCGCCATTTATCGTAAATTGACTATTGTTCCCCCTACGAAACACAACTCATCTTTTACAGAAAATTTGTATTGTGAAAATACATGTAAGGTAGATATTTTTGGAAACTTTTTCGTTTTTCATTGATTTCTATACAAAATAAACACGTTTATACTCAAATATCTCTCGAATATGAATCTTTTTCTCTCAAGATTTTGAAGAGGTGTTATCTCTTAAAATATTTCATCAACTTGATTAAAGAAATAAACGTTGAAATTTCCTTATTTTTGGACAGATTTTACGCCTTATCGTTACTCGTCCTTTTCCTAATCCAACCCTATATCTTCTTAAAGAAAATTTCAAATCAATTTTCATGCACCAGACACGGATCAATTGAATTGGATTTTTGAATAATAGTGAACATATAATATGTTCATTGAATTTATTCAAGGAAGTGCCACCGTACAATGATTTTTGCTAATTTTTCTTACTGGGGACGGGGCCAGTGAGGGATATTACAACGAGATATATTAAATTAGCTTCACACATCCTTTTTGGACCTACATGTACTTACTAATGTTAAACGTCTTCAAATTCAATAGCATCATTTAAAATCAGACGTAGCAGCAGCAGAGTTTTGTTTTAATTGTCAATATTTTAAATAGATGTTCAATGAGTGTCACTGCTGGTGAAATTTCTAAAACGTGGGTCCTGTAGCATCATATCCCACCCATCCTGCTACATTTTAGGTACATTTTTGTCATAATAATTTTCACTCTTTGGTCATATTACATTGTTTAGATTGAGGATCACTGACGAAGGTAAGTAACCGAAACGTGCATGTCTGGTCCTAGCTGCAAATTGATTTGTTCTTCCTCCCTTCTCTTACTGATGCTTTTGAATTTGAAGACGTTTAACATTTGAACTACTACTTAGTGATTGTCACTGCTGGTGGACCAGGAGTCCCCGAGGGCACATGTAGCCAATACTGTCAACATGCATAGAATCACGTGCACTTAATAAATGTCCATTAAGGAATGATGTTGTTAAGAAATCGACGTAAATATCAGGAACATGACAACATGCACCACCACCGCCATCGCCGCCGCCGCCGCCGCCGCCGAGCAGACAAGTATATTTTTGGACATAATAATTTCACACTTTTTTGTCATGAAACATTGAGGATCACTGACGAGGGTTAAGTACCCGAAACGTGCATGTCTGGTCCATGCTGCAAATTGATTTGTTCTTGAGTGATGCTATTGAACTTGAAGAAGTTTACAATTCTGTAGATCCAATGTTATTGTACTAGACACGTGTTTCGGTTATTGAATCCCCGTCAGTACTACTTCATGTCAAACAGTTTAAATTATTTTCTTGGCGCCATCTACAACATAGGCTTTTAATTTCCTCTTGCCAAAAATGAAACATCCCTTAGCAGCCACTGTATCGGGACCTACAGCATGAGGGAAGACCTTTTCGTCAAAACATTACTGCAGCGATGTATCAAGAAGATATCCATATCCTGACAGAATCATTTGGATGTATAAACGATGGCAACCTCTCTATGACGAAATTAAAGCTACAGTGCATTCCCGAGTCGAGTTCATTCCAAGGTATAGAGTTTGAACCCTTCCGCATTATTGGAAATGGAACAGGATACTTTCATGTTAGCAAGCGAACTTTATGTGTAGTCTTTTGTGTTTGATGTTTACATGTCGTGTGTCTCGATTCCGTCTCGTGCTGTACTCGTCTTTTGTGTTTTTGCATCGGGTGTTTTGGTGTTTTGCTGTTGATGCTGCAACGGGGTCTTGTTGGAGATCTCCTCCCTTCTTTTGTCATTTTCGATTATGTTTAACGTCTTCTAATTCAATAGCATCATTTTAAAAAGAACAGATTTTGCAGCATGGACCAGACATGCACGTTTTGGGTTCATAACTCTCGTCAGTGATCCTCAATCTAAACAGTGTAAATATGGCCAAAGAGTGTGAAAATTATTATTCCCTTTCCCTTATTATGTCCAAAAATGTACCGAATGACGTAGCAGAATTGGTTGGATATTATGCTACCCGACCCACGTTGTAGAAATTTCAACTATGATAAATTTTGATAACAGAAAGTTTCGAATGCGTGGAAGAAACGATAAATCGAAGTTGATCAAACATTGCTACATGTGACCTCGGGGACTCCTGGTCCACCAGCAGTGACACTCACTAAGTGGTACAAATGTTAAACGTCTTCAAATTCAATAGCATCATTTAAGAACAGCATGGACCAGGCATTTACGTTTCGGATGCGTGACTTAACCCTCGTCAATGATTTTAAAAAAATGTGATATGGTTAATGAGTGTGAAAGTTATTATGTGCAAAATTGTACCGAACGAGGGAGCAGAATGGGTGCCGTGGGATATGATGCTACAGGACCCACGTTTGAGAAATTTCAATAAATTTTGATGTCAGACAGAAAATTTCGAATGCGTTGAAAAAAATGGTCAACCGAAGTTTATCGAACTTGACTACATGTGCCCTCGGGGAAAACTTAAGTTTTTTTTTAGGAGTGCCTGTCACTGCAAGAAAAGTGATGTTTTGGCAAAACGCTCAGTTTAGCGTTCATATCTTCCCGCCATATTTCATATCTGAGCCCGATATAAGATATTTCAACGAAGCTAGAGTAGAGAACTTTTCTACATTGGCTGATTGGATCACAATATTCAGATATTGACCAACTGAAAAAGGACTTGTATGATGAGAACTTTATTATAAGAGACAAAATAAGACGTAAATATGATAAGTTAATGGAACGATCAGAGAAGAATTTTTAACACATTTCCGTTTCCAGATTTTCTCTGATCAGACCTTTTTTTAGCTTATCGTCCGTCGTAAACTTTTATACATTTTCGACTTCTTCTCCAGAACCACTGAGGGGATTTTGATGAAACTTCGTAGGAATGAAGTTCTTGTGGTCCCCTTACAGGTGTTGTTGTTTTTCGTTCAGATTTGTCGACGGGTGATTTTGTGCACTCGCAGCACATTTGTCATATTTAAATTGTTCAGTGGTGATATTGACTTTGAGGGAACATTTTTGATTTTTTTCATGAATTTTTATCTTATGTAAAAAGGAGGAGGGGGGTTAATTCCATACATATTAGACTTCTTCTCCAGAACCACCAAAGGAATTTTGATGAAACTTGGTAGGAATGAAGTACTAATGGTCTCCTACAAGTAATCAAAGATTTGGGGGCATATAGTTTTTGTCCTGTCTGTTTGTCTGTCTGTTTTCCCACAAAAACTTTCACCTTGGTCATAACTTTTGAATAGTAAGGGATAGGACTTTGATATTTCACATTTGTATTCCTTTTAATAAGACCTTTCCATGGATACCAACATATTTGACCATGTGACCTTGACCTTGGAGTTTTACCTACTTTTGAAAAACTTTAACCTTGCCCATAACTTTTGAATGGTAAGGGTTAGGGCTTTGATATTTCAATTGTTAATTCAATGTGACAAGACCTTTCCATGGATACCAAAATTTTTTACCTTGTAACCTTGACCTTGATGTTTGACCTACTTTTGAAAAACTTTGACCTAGGCCATAATTTTTGAATTTTTCCATGGATACCATTATTTTATACCTTGACCTTGAGGTTTGACCTTCTTTTGAAAAACTTTAACCTTGGCCATAACTTTTGAATGGTAGGGGTAGGGCTTTGATATTTCACATGTGTATTCATTGTGACAAGACCTTTCCATGGATACCAAAATATTTGACCTTGTGACATTGACCTTGGAGTTTGACCATAATACAATTTTTACTGAGAAAGATGCCGTCGGGGGCATCCTTGTATCACAAACACATGTTTTTATTTTCTCTGTTCTTTTTCATAAACTCCAATGGTACTATGCAGGGTATTCTTTCCATTATGAGGGATTGGAACCAAACTCCCTGACGGGGAAAAATTAAGAAAATTAATATGAAATTTTCCATTGTGATGTCATATTTGATAACAACGTCTTGATACGCCCATGTCATGTTTTCTATTGTGATGTCATTATGATAATATTGCCAAATTTTATGATGTACTCCGGTGTTGTGTTATATCTTACTTGATTACTGGTGAATTGGGAATTGGTGAGGATGCAACCTTCATGAAATTGAGAAAAAAAAAACACCATATGTATCAATAGACAAGAGATCAAATATAAAAATAAATAAGTTAATTAGTGAGTTATTGTAAGTAATTGAAAAATGAAGGAATAAATAAAACAGAAGGAGAGGAGAAATAACAAGAGGATTAAAATAATTACCAGAAGCATGCAGTTCTAATTGAATGAACGCTTGGGGTTTGAATGTTTGACGGATATTCCCTGGATTGCAACATGAAAATAAATTTATAACCTGTGCCCAGTTACTAACCTGTTTGCACAGTTTCCTAACCTAAGCGGACAGTTTACAAACTGCTGAACAACTTGTACTCACAGTTTACTAAGTAATGATGGCATTGATGAGCATAGCTTACTGCATGTAATCATGGTAATCTGTGTGAACAGTCTAGTAAACTAGCTGGGTTCACAGAGCTGCAATGAGTCAGGAACTTTTTTATTCGGTTCGATTTTTTTTAATGAGTTTTTTTACGATAGAATTCTCCAAGATTATTTGATTATCTCCTTCATTTTGTGATAAAATATGAAAATCTTACCTTACTGGAAAGTAAAACCACTCAGAGAAAAATTAAATCAACCTAAATATTGAATGCTACTGTGGGTTTTTATACATCTTGTGACAGTGTTCGAAGCTGTACATGGGTTCTAGTACTTGTAATGTCTAATTTTCTCATTTTTGGAAACATTTGCATGCGTTAAAAGACTATTGGATTTGAATCGTTTTTTGACTTTGTGACTTGTGATTCGAGTAAGAGGTAAGAATCATGATTTTCGATGCATTGCTGTGAATTGTTGCAGCTCTATTCACAGTTTACTAATTTTTTGAAAAACTTAAAGAAATGACCAGCAAGATCTTAATCTTCTACTTGGCATGACCTTTACATCGGTATAAAAGATTGACCTTGACATTGGAGTTGCAGTTCGACCTACCTTTCTTACTAGCAAATAAGCCAATGAGGGCATTCATGTTTCACAAACACATAATTTTTAGCCGAGTTGCAAAACTCGGCTCTTAATTTGATGTGAGACGGGCGGGCGGGCGGGCGTCTGGGCAGGCGGGCGGAAGGGCGTCAACAATTGGTTTCCGGACTATAAGTCAACTACGAAAGAGGCTATAACAATGAAACTTCATACACTTACTCACCATTAGTCAAGGATGAGCCCTATTGATTTTGGGGTCAAAAGGTCAAAGGTCAAGGTCACAGGACTCAGATGATTGAAAATGGTTTCCGGACCATATTTCAGCCTGTATTGCACCTATAATCATGAAACTTGCCAGAAATGTTTCCCTTGAATCAAGGATGAGGCCTATTGATTCTGGGGTCAAAAGGTCAAAGGTCAAGGTCACAGGACTCAGATGATTGAAAATGGTTTCCGGACCATATTTCAGCCTGTATTGCACCTATAATCATGAAACTTGCCAGAAATGTTTCCCTTGAATCAAGGATGAGGCCTATTGATTTTGGGGTCAAAAGGTCAAAGGTCAAGGTCACAGGACTCTGTTGATTGAAATTGGTTTTCGGACCATATTTCAGCCTGTATTGCACCTATAATCATGTAACTTGCCAGAAATGTTTCCTGTGAATAGAAAATGACCACTTTTGATTTTGGGGTCAAAAGGTCAAAGGTCAAGGTCACAGGACTCTGATGATTGAAAATGGTTTCCTGGCCATATTTTAGCCTGTATTGCACCTAAAGTCATGAAACTTGCCAATAATGATTCCCATGAATCAAGAATGACCCCTATTGATTTTTGTATGATGAGATTGAAAATCTGTATCCTTGAAAATATATTACACGCTGATATAGAATAAAGAGAAGACCATTTCTTGATCCAGAAATTTTCATTTAGGACCACAAAATGTTGTTACAAACCATACACATTTCATGTTAGTCTGCATATTCATACTTACATTCCAGTTTTGCAACTCGGCATTTTGCATCTTCAATGCATTTTGAGCTTATTCTTTATTGTGTTGCCTGTGAAGCATAGGAACAGGGACCACTTTGTCCAGTGTCTGTCTGTCCATCCAACTGTCACTGACCAGAAGTCCTCAGCTATTACATAGCCAATTGTGCCTCATATGAAATTCATGTGAAATTTACATGAATTTTATAGAAATGTTCATATGAATTTTTTGTGACATGAGCACGAACATTAAATTTTTGTCATGAAATTCATGTGAAGTTTCTGACATGAGTTTTAGGTAAATTCATTTTGGTGTGGAGGTCACAAAGAAAAATTCTTGTGAAATTCATGTGAAGAAAATTTATGTGAAATTCATGTAAAATATTTTTTACAGAAATTCTATGTGAAATTTATATGAATTTCACATGAACTTTCATGTGAAATTTACATGATACTCATTCCATATGAAATTCATGTGAGGCACAATTGGCTATGTATAGGAAGTTGATATTTCACACATTAATACCTTATGACTAGACCATTGTGCACATACCATAATTTTTTACCTTGACCTTGGATTTTGACTTACTTATAAAAAAAGTTAATATAGCTAGCTAGGGCATAACTTTTAAATGGTAGATGATAGGACTTTTATATTTCTCATGTGTATACCTTATATGACAAGAGCTTTATGCTGATACATAATATTTTTTACCTAGTGACCTTGACGTTTGACTTTAAGGCCATACCAAATTAATGTAATGTTCTTTGGATTTCCCGCACCATATTTGTCAAAATTCAAAAAATAATATTATAAAAATAAAATGCTCGCCCGCACCATTAAATTTCTGGCTGAGGAATTTTTTAGGGTCGGTTCTGATTTCTGCAAATCTTGAAGCTTCTAGAAGTTTCAGATTGTGCAAAATTCGAAGAAAATTGATTCTTCTTGTGTTTAAAATATTTTGTTTGAAGCAAATTTGTTGTCCCGTATACAAAGCAATGGAAGTCAAGGAGGGGGGAATGTTCGAAAATATTTTCCATACTGCTATGTACAAGGCTTTCTAGTCACCAGATTCCTATTGGGATTCCTTTTTGAGTACGGAAAACATCAGAAATGCATTTCTTGGGTAACCTATATCAAAGATGAAATTATTTCATTCGCTCGCACCTTAAAACTGCAAAACCTAAAAAAAATGAAATAATTATATTTTCGCCCGCTCGCTTCCTTTTTTTCACAAGAAAATCCGAAGAACATTTAATTAATTTGGTATGGCCTAACCTACTTTTGAAAAAAAAATTAATATTGGGCATGTTTAAACATTTCTAATGTGTATTGACAAGACATTTTTTGGATTTGACCTTGTGACCTTGACCTTGGACTTTGACCTACTTTTGAAATGTTTAGTATTGGACATTATTTTTGATTGCTTGGAGATATTACTCTTTGACATATTTTCCTGTGACAATTCCTTTATGCTGATACTAGAACATTTGACCTTGTGATCTTGACCTTAGACTTTGACTTACTTTTGATTAATTGAATTATTTGGCATATTGCAATATAATAAAGTCATAGTAAGTATTTACTTATATTGTATTTTATTGGCTATAGCAGATGGTCTTAGATTTCGATAGCAGATGGCATCAAAGTTAACAAGCTGCCGCTGGCGACACATTTATTCATTCAACACTGAATCTATTTTATTTTCACAGTAGAAAATCCACTTAGATATTTTTCTTAGTTGAATTGTTTCTGTGTATGATGTTTTTTTTCTCCAGTGGCATCATGTCTGTATTATGATATGTAAAGATTCATATTCCATATTTATATATAGTTGATCAAGCGAGCAGTATATGGACCCATTTACATGTAGATCTCTTGTTTCTTGTCCTTTCAGATTTTGAATGGCGTTGGTACCACCATCACATGATTCCCATGATTCCTCCTGGTCTTTTTGTATACCATACCAAGATGAGGTTATATGCTTTGCTTGTGCCCTGGATATACTTCAAGAAGAGACGATGCTTTTAGTGAGGAAGCGGCGTGCTCTAACAGAGTTGTCTTCCTTGTTACAGATTCCGCACCTTATTCAGAAGTTAGAGAGTAATGGTCACATAACATCTCATGTTTTGCTTGTTCTTTTGGGTAATATTATTTCGTGCAATATTATTATTTGTTTTATATTTAATAAGGAATTTTCATTTAGCTTGGTTTGAAGGATAAAGGTCTACATGTATCATGACAGCATTTGTCAACAACTTCATATGTAGTGGTGAAGATTATAATGCATTATAAGTAGAAACTTCTAATATCACTGTCAAAATATTGTCAGATGATTTGTGTACCATTTAAAGAAATATGATTATCAATGTTGATAGAGATGAATGACATGTATTTCCCGTCTCCTTAGTATTGTTTAAGGTATTCAATGGGTAATGAGAGGTAATTGGGCCACCCATTTATTGGATCCTGAGACCTAAAATCACAGCATAGTTATGATGTAAAAATTAATTGAAAATTTTTGACCAGTTTAGATATTGAAAAAATCGGTTACTTTAAGAGTTACGGGCCCTTACAGTTTACATTGACCTCTATGGAAAAAAGTTAATTTTCCTAAAATTTTCAACAGAATGATAGGCATCAAATATCGATTGGTCCAAATTTCTAAAAAAATATTTTTCATCAAATTTAGCTGAAAAATCAAAAGTTCACCAATTTGTTTTTCTGCAATTAATTATTTTTCTATATTTTTCAACAAGGGGAAATAACTCCTAAAGTTACCCTTTTCAAAATATTTCTAATCTCGATATATACTAGGCGCGCTAGTACAAAAGCTGTTAAAATATTATATGACACAGAAAGATACTCATTGATGAATAAACTTAATTTCAATTTTTTGGCGTAATTTCCTTCATTACCCATTGAATACCTTAAGATAAAGTACATATACCATTATGCCTTTAAGTAATATGTCACTGTTGTATCAAGTTCTTAAGTAAGCATTGTGGCCAGTTGCTCCTCAGCTGAAAAATTAAAAAGTTAAAAACTATTGAAGTACATCCATACAAATGATTTATAATGAAATGTATTTCAATCATGAGTCATCAAGGCCCATTTATTTCAGAACTCATGAAAAATAAAGACAAAGAGTTTTCTTCCTCAGTGATAGAAGGTAAGTATTGTATCTCCACAAGAGATTCAACATGCTCTTTTTTCTTAATTTCATGTTATACATGTAATAATATTCATCTTTGGTTTACATGTGTACCACTTTTTTTGTCTCCTAGTAAGAAATAATTTTATGAATTTGTTCATTTCTTTATCTACACAAAGTATCCATAGAGGAACATTTTTTTCTCACATTTGGAGATATCCAGGCTCCTTATATCAATGCCCGTTAGGTTCACTTTTGTCTCTTCATGGGACGTTTTTGCCAACTAGAACAATCAAATGATGTCTGATTTTTTGACTACGCTTGCTATGATTTAGAGTGGAATGACATCATTTGATTGTTCTGGTGGGCAAAATCGAAGAAAGGAAAGTGAATCAAATGGGCATAAGCATGAAAGGGTAATAGGATGGTGATAGCATCCTGCTGCTAAATAAAGGAAACAAATTGGTTTGAAAACAAAAGCTTGTGAAATAATGAAATATTAAATAAATAGAAACCTGTAACTTACACAATATACAAGAAAATGCCACAAAATTTCTACCGAAATACTGTAGCATTGATCAGGTTTTTAGAATTTAATTTGTGACTGTTTACAATTTTATTTTGTATTGAAATTTAATTTTCAGTTTTCATGAGGTTGATGTTAAAGATGGACAGTGAAGACTTGGTGATGTTTATCTTGAATGTAATCAATGAAGAGGTAATAGTTGTGATAGATATAAGATGGACAGTGAAGACTTGGTGATGTTTATCTTGAATGTTATCTATGAAGAGGTTATAATTGTGATAGATATAAGATGGACAGTGAAGACTTGGTGATGTTTATCTTGAATGTTATCTATGAAGAGGTAATAGTTGTGATAGATATAAGATGGACAGTGAAGACTTGGTGATGTTTATCTTGAATGTTATCTATGAAGAGGTAATAGTTGTGATAGATATAAGATGGACAGTGAAGACTTGGTGATGTTTATCTTGAATGTTATCTATGAAGAGGTTATAATTGTGATAGATATAAGATGGACAGTGAAGACTTGGTGATCTTTATCTTGAATGTTATCTATGAAGAGGTAATAATTATGATAGATTAAGATATATGAAAAAAATATGATTATATGAAAATATGAAAAATCAATGATTTTAATCAGTCAAATACATGAAAAAAAATAATACCAAGAAAGTTTACGCTTGACAAAATCTTTTTAAATAATTTAGATAACTTAATCGTCAAAGTCAAGGACTCTATAGAGATGGTTTATGAAAGCCAAAGGTTGTTTTATACATAGATATTGTAATTCTAACATGTCCAAATGATTCTTTAAAATGGAATCGGAATTAAGTCCGTCTGAATGTAAAATGCCTCGTCCTATTAGATTAAATACAAGCTTCTATGTTCGTACCTCGGGTAACTTTATCGAAGATAAGATACTCATAGACAACATACAATGTATAAATAATGTACGATATATTAACAATATATACTTTAAAAAATAACAATGTAATACTGAACAGACTGCTGAAAACAACAGCATTGACATAAAACTGATAAAAGCTAACATTATTTTCAGTGTAAAAGTGACAGGGAGGATCACCAGAGGCTACTCTATCTCTATGTGGTTTTAGGCCGACTGGCACAAAGTTCTACATTACTCGCCAGACACTTACAGCAAGATTTTGGTAAGTACATTGTATACAGATTTTATTTTTCATTCACATCTTTATGACTTAATTACAATGAAATATTTCAATTTTGCATTTAGATTTTAAGAATTTAGTAACAAGGATATCTGATTATAAATACATCACTATCATCAAGAGTTTCCATGGTGGGGTATTCAAACATCCATATGACCTATCTGTTTTGTCTTTATAAAAGGTCAAGAACTTCAAAGTCAAGTTCACATTTTAAGGGTTTAATATGGAACAGGCAACATAAACAGAGTAAACTAGTTTTACTGAAAAAAAAACAACAATAATAAAAACTTGGAGTCTGTGTATTTAGAAACTTCATTTTGCACAACTGGCCGACTTCTTTTACACGAGCCTCTACTGAGGTTAATATGTAGTGATATTGACTGCCATTTCTTTATTTCCACAGAGCCTCTACTGAGGTTAATATGAAGTGATATTGACTGCCATTTCTTTATTTCCACAGAGCCTCTACTGAGGTTATTATGTAGTGATATTGACTGCCATTTCTTTATTTCCACAGAGCCTCTTCTCTCTGAATGGATTCACATATTGAAATGAAATTTTGTATACAGACACATCAAACAAAAATCTAGGTCAAGTTCATATTTGGGTCCGATCAAAAAAATTTTGACAGAGTTATGCCCCTTGCATTTTGAAAAATACCAAAATTTCAGGGTTACCGTTCAATATCTCTTGAATGGAGTTACATATCGAAATGAAATTTTGTATACAGACACATCAAACAAAAATCTAGGTCAAGTTCATATTTGGGGTGATCAAAAAAATTTTGACAGAGTTGTGCCCCTTGCATTTTGAAAAATACCAAAATTTCAGGGTTTCCGTTCAATATCTCTTGAATGGAGTTACATATTGAAATGAAATTTTGTATACAGACACATCAAACAAAAATCTAGGTCAAGTTCATATTAGGGTCCGATCAAAAAATTTTTGACAGAGTTATGCCCCTTGCATTTCGAAAAATACCAAAATTTCAGGGTTTCCGTTCAATATCTCTTGAATGGAGTTACATATTGAAATGAAATTTTGTATACAGACACATCAAATGAAAATCCAGGTCAAGTTCGTATACAGGTCCGATCGAAAAAATTTTGACAGAGTTATGCCCTTTGAAAAATACCAAAATTTCAGGGTTATTGTTCAATATCTCTTGAATGGAGTTACATATTGAAATGAAATTTTGTATACGGATACATCAAATGACAATCTAGGTCAAGTTCTTATTTGGGTCCAATCAACAAAATTTTGACAGAGTTATGCCCCTTTCACTTTGAAAAATACCAAAATTTCAGGGTTTCTGTTCAATATCTCTTGAATGGAGTTACATATTGAAATGAAATTTTGTATACAGACACATCAAATGAAAATACAGGTCAAGTTCGTATTAAGGTACGATCGAAAAAATTTTGACAGGGTAATGCCCCTTGCACTTTGAAAAATACCAAAATTTCAGGGTTTCCGTTCAATATCTCTTGAGTGGAGTTACATATTGAAATGAAATTTTGTATACGGATACATCAAACAAAAATCTAGGTCAAGTATTTATTTGGGTCCAATCAACAAAATTTTGACAGAGTAATGCCCCTTGCACTTCGAAAAATACCAAAATTTCAGGGTTTCCGTTCAATATCTCTTGAGTGGAGTTACATATAGAAATGAAATTTTGTATACAGACACATCAAATGAAAATCTAGGTCAAGTTCATATTTAGGTCCGATCAAAAAAATTTGGACAGAGTTATGCCCCTTGCACTTTGAAAAATACCAAAACTTCAGGGTTTCTGTTCAATATCTCTTGAGTGGAGTTACATATTGAAATGAAATTTTGTATACAGACACATCAAATGAAAATCTACTAGGTCAAGTTCATATTTAGGTCCGATGAACAAGATTTTGACAGAGTTATGCCCCTTGCACTTCGAAAAATACCAAAATTTCAGGGTTTCCGTTCAATATCTCTTGAGTGGAGTTACATATTGAAATGAAATTTTGTTTTCAGACACATCAAATAAAAATCTAGGTCAAGTTCATATTTGGGTTCAATCAAAAATTTTTATGCCCCCCTTTGAAGAAGAGGGGACATATTGCTTTGCCGCTGTCTGACTTTCTGTCTATCAGTCCGTCGGTCGGTCGGTCGGTCCACGACATCAGTTTCCGTTCAATACCTCTGGAGTGGATTCACATATTGAAATGAAATTTTGTGTACAGACACATCAAATGAAAATCAAGTATAAAGTTGTGACGGACTTTAATCACAGAAGGGGTAGGGGGGCATTAATTTTTTACAAACATGACTTTTAACTTGTTTCCACAGAGCCTCTACTGAGGTTAATATGTAGTGATATTGACTGCCATATCTTTATTTCCACAGAGCCTCTGTTGAGGTTAATATGCAGTGATATTGACTGTCCGGATGAAGAGGTGCAGTCCTCCATAGCATTTATAATGGTGTACGTTCTGATTGGTCCATGGAAGACAACTCTTTCGCCTGTTCTTCTGCAGAAACTTGGAAGAGACCTTATATCTGTTCTTAACAGTGCTAAATCACAAGGATTGATACTTAATGCATTAGGTACAGTACGGATGGGTTGAATTTCATTTTTCGTAATGTTTTTCTAAGACTGAAAGATTGTGTTTTATGAAAGTCTCTTTTGTCTGTCTGCAACATAGTGTATATAAACTCTGACTTCACCTTGGAAGATGCTCATAAATTATGTTACATTTTTAAAAGTATGATTTTTTAATCTTTTTTGTGCATATATATCAATCAATTTATTATTCATGTCGCTATAACACTTACATACTTGTACTTCTTACAGCTGTGCTTAAAAAGCTGGTAGAGAGTGACGACATGGTACATTACCTAATAAAGATGGACGTAGGGAAGGACAGTGTAATGTCAGTACTGAAGAAGCTTCTGGTCAGTAAGACGGAGGAATTCCAGGTGGCATCAGTGACCGTACTGTCCATTATAGTAAATAAAAGGGAAGGAGAGTACTGTATGATACTGCTACAGTCTGATCTACTGGGTAAATGAGCAAACAAATATAGTAAAATCTGCCCTACAGTCAGTTACTGACCCAGTGTACTTTAAGAGACTTTCTGTCTCATTAGGCTAAGCTTTTTCAAGTGAACAATTTTAAAGTAAATGAACCTGTTCTTACCAAGGGGTGTGTGGGATAAGATCTGCTTACCCTGTGTACATATGATATGTAGCTTCCCATTCCAAATTCATCATCCAATCCCTGGATAATTTTGCTCTTGTAAGGCAAGGCAACTTTTGAGTAGTAGAATTATGTGTACATGTATATTCAATTCAATCTTTTGTTCAATCAATAGAAACATGTATTTTTGGACATCTATTGTTTTACTCATACAATGACATGAACATATTTTTCAGAGTTTCTATTTGAGGCCATTCAGTGCAGGAATATACAAATGTTACAGTAAGGAAAAGTTTTGAATTTTGTATTCATATTCATTTGAATTTCTGCTTTGTGTCTTTAGAAGAAACCAGCATATAGATATTACATTTCTATGTCACATACTACACTTCTATGTCTCATATTACATTTCTATGTCACATACTACACTTCTGTGTCACATCTTACATTTCTATGTGACATATACACTTCTATGTCACATCTAACACTTCTACTTTCACATATTACACTTCTATGTCACATATTACATTTTAGTGTCACATATTATACTTTTATGTCACATATTACAATTCTATGTGTAATATGTGACACTTCCTATGTCAAATATTACACATCTATGCCACATATTACACTTCTCACCGACCAATATCTCAGTAACATTTTTCCGCCAAAGAAGATTAAGTAATCTACAGATCAAAGTCATGTTCATAGTTAAACTTTATGCTTACTGACAGTTATTATAAATAGACATTAATTAACCCTTAATTACAGATCAGTGTTTAGATGTCTGAAACCTTTATGTCAGAGAGAAGAATTCTTCACACAGTGTCATTCTGTCTATGGTAAGTTTTCCTGAGCTTTATCACTTTGATGTCAGTGTTTAGATGTCTGAAGTTATTGACAAGTTTTCCCAAGCTTATTGTGTTGTTATTGTAATTAATAACACTTTTTTTATGCCTCTTTAGCGATGGATCTTAATCATAAAAATGGCAGACTCTAATTCTAACCAAGTTTTGTATGTCAGTCATGTACAATGTAGACCTTACATGTTATTATGATACCGGAAAGGAAATAGCATATTTATAAGCCTGGTGTATGTCTGTAAGGAAACTGAAAGTGGGACTGAAGTTTTGTAAATTTGTGACCAATTGTTTGTACAAATCATGTTAATAGTGCAACATACTAGTATGTAAGCTAGTAAACTGTCTCCAAAATGATTTATGCTTTCCCAAATAAGAGAATAAGTACCTGTATAAATTTAAAGTTAAATTTTTATAACATATTGAAAAAATATATTTCAGGAATAGAATCTGTTCTGAGATGTTTCAACATTTTAGCCGACATGAAAAACTTTGATCTAATGACAGACACATTTATAATTCTTTCAACAATTCTTAAAAAGTAAGTATAAACTGAAAGAGGAAGTATGCATTATGACATTATTAACATATCAAGCTTGTCACACACATTCATTTGTAAGTAATGGTCACCAGTGTTAGTAAAATGGGTTCGGCAATCTTTTGAAGGAGATACATGTAAATGTAGATTGACCCAGCTAACTATTTCCAAGAAAATAGATTATGATGATATGATATTAGGTGTAAATTTGACATAATTACATGTATGTATCATATGATTTCAGTCAGCCAGACTCTTCACATTTGTTCATCAATACTGGATCAGTCAGGAATTGTTTGGATGTTATAGGCAGTGGTCTTAAAGAGAACAATCAGGGAGTGTTCTGTTCAGCAATTACGGCCTTTCAATATGTTCTCAAGTAAGTGATGGTTTCAGGATATTACTGAAATTTAAAAGCATCACAGTAATGTGCTTTTATATGATTGAATATATATGTCCAGAGCCTTGTAAGAATTATTATACATAATTATGGTCAGTTATTTTTCAAGTTCAGAGATGAAGGTCATAATGGAGAAATATAGAATGACAGGTCTTTACTCTTGTTGAAATAAGAGGTTGTTTTTATGCCCCCGGAATCACAGATTCGGGGGCATATAGTTTTTGGCCTGTCCGTCTGTCTGTTTGTCCGAACAAAAAATTTAACATTGGGCATAACTTTTGAATGGTAAGTGATAGGGCTTTCATATTTCACATGTGTATTCCTTGTGACAAGACCTTTCCATTGATACCAAAATTTTCAACCTCGTGACCTTGACCTTGACCTTTGACCTACTTTTCAAAAACTTTAACATTAGGCATAACTTTTGAATGGTAAGTGATAGGGCTTTCATATTTCACATGTGTATTCCTTGTGACAAGACCTTTCCATTGATTCCAACATTTTTGACCTCCTGACCTTGACCTTGACCTTTGACCTACTTTTCAAAAACTTTAACATTGGGCATAACTTTTGAATGGTAAGCGATAGGGCTTTCATATTTCACATGTGTATTCCTTGTGACAAGACCTTTCCATTGATACCAAAAGTTTTGTCCTCGTGACCTTGACCTTTGACCTACTTTTCAAAAACTATAACATTGGGCATAACTTTTGAATGGTAAGTGATAGGGCTTTCATATTTCACATGTGTATTCCTTGTGAGAAGACCATTTCATTGATAGCAAAAAGTTTTGACTTCGTCACCTTGACTTTGACCTTTCACACACTCAACAGAAAATGGCATTTATACTAACAAAGATGCCACTGGGGGCATTCATGTTTCACAAACACAGGCTTTATTAACACAAGTCGTGGTATTATAAAATAAAAGAGTGAAAATCTTGTCTCCAGATTAATTTCTATGATTGTTTCATTCCTCGCATGTATGTTGTCTTGAAAATGATCAAAGGTAGTCCTAAGTATCCAAAGATAGGGCTTTCTTACATCTTTCAGACCTTTCTTTGATATTGTAACAGGAGAGGACAAGTTGTTGCTGGACCCGGAATCGAACCCGAGACCTTCTGCTATCAGGGCAGATGCTCTTACCGACTGAGCTAACCAGGTACAATACCCATTCCTGCCACATTCCTCTCCACCAATTTTCCATGCCCTGGAAACCTCACATGAGACTGCACACCATCATGAGTCATTTAGTTGGGCGCCAATTCTATAATAGGAGAGGAAAAGATGTGGCTGGACCGGGAATTGAACCCTAGACCTTCTGATATCAGGGCAGACGCTCTTACCAACTGAGCTAATAGGGCACGATACCCGTTCCTGTCGCAATATCATGACCTCATTACCTTAATTGACCTTGGAATTTGCTTTTCTGAGCAATCAATTCGATGTCTTTAATTTAAAAAGAAAAGAACTTTGCTCCTAAAGTTACTTTTACTTTATCAATTTAATCCTTATTGATAAGGAAAAAGTCACAATTATTGGTGTACAATACATATTATTATGTAGAATAATTTGATCCACAGAAAGGAGCACCTGCTTTGTCCGATACCATTTGAGATCTTACAAGGACATCTGGTGACGGTCTCTACAAAGATTTGGCAGCAAGTTTTTGTCAACAGTATGAGGAGTTTTACCAGTAAATCTAGGAGGACAAGTACACCGGAGTTTGACCCTGTGGGCTCTTTATTGTCAGTCTGCCTGGCGTCAATTAGGTAACAAATATAGATGTAGTTAGTTACATGTATATTAAGAAATAACAATCAGCGGTCTGATTTAAGCTCACCTTAGCCGAGTTACAGTGAGCCACAGTCACGGCAATATGTCATCTGTATTTCGATGTCATCTCTGTATCTCTGCCTTTCCTTCCAGTGTGAACTTATCTCAATTTCAATTTTTCCTCCGCAAAAACTAATCAGAAACTCATCAAATGAAATGCTATACCTTTTTCTGGTGTTTCTGTTCAAATGAGGGAAATGGACCTAAAGAACAAGGATCAAGGTCTCAGGTAATTGATTACTGAAAATGATTTCTGGATAATAATGAGATGTGTATTGCACTCATTATCATGAAACTTCATAGATTCATTCCTTGTGGGCCAAATATACAATGTATGTCCTATGTATCTATCACACCTTGTTATGTTCAGATGCTGTTTTCTATTATCAATGCCTCATAACCTTGACCTTTGGACTGCAATCTTTGGGGCAATCTTTTATCCATGACGAATAATAGGTTCTATCCAATCTACTGAGTGAGACATACAAATTTACATGAGTGACGGAAATTTCATCTTTTACCGAGTGGAGCGTAGCGGAATATTTCTTCTTCAGAAAAAAGTTAATTTGAACAACGTTTCATGCAATCTAACGCCATGTTTTCTGACGACGTTACTGTGACGTCACAATAAGATTCTCTTTTATCATTGATCAATTGGAGCCTTTGAGACAACTTATGTGTCTCACGTAGGCTGTCTCACAGTGTACGAGCAAAACTGGAGAAGAATTAATGTATCAGAATATGAATTGCATGTATAATCATTAATCTCTTCTTCACAAGTCAGAGAAGCATGATAACTGTGCCCTAATGATTTTGGTGTCCAAATGTCAAGGTCACAGGATTGAAGACTGAAAATGATCATAACAGAATATGTATTCAACCTTCATTATTTATAATAAATTTTATCATTGGGGTCAAGTTGTACAAATGCAGTAATATAATAGACTAAAAGTTTTGCAACTCTGGACACTGCATCTTGATGTAAATTTCTTGTATGTTACATATGTCAAGGTCACTTTAGTTTCATTAGTATATATTATGTTGTCCTTCCCTAATTAATACATGTTGTTTCCAATTGGACATAGGTTGTTGGAGCAATGTGACGGAGACCCAACAGCATGTCAGTCAAACTACAACTCACCAAGTAAGGGAAGTAACCAGTACAACTCACAGTGTCAGTTTCAGGAGAATCTCTTCAATGTGTGCTCAGAATGTGCCATTCCCGTAGCACTGGTAAGTACAATATTTATAAGAATGTGTATGACTCACCAAGTAAGAGAAGTAACCAGTACAACTCACAGTGTCAATTCCAGGAAAATCTCTCCAATGTGTTTTCAGAATGTGCCATTCCCGTAGCACTGGTAAGTACAATATTTATAAGAGAATATATTTACACTTCAACTTTGTTTCCTTCAGTACAAGTAACCAGAGCTCTTGCTTGCATTTTGCAATGCAAAACATTGACATACGTGTGTTTTGACATTCAAAGCCGCATCACATTTCAATGGTCTGCGCATAAATATATTTGTACATGTAACCGGGGATTCCCCTTTGTGCATATATGCATTCAAGTGTTTACATCGTTTCTTGACGGTGAAAAAAAAACAACGTATAAACAAGCAGAAATTGCAATTTCGACTTTTTCAAAGTACATGTATTCCGGAGTCTGTTATTGAATAGAAATGAATTATTATTAGTACTAGACATTGCATAGTTACAGTTCAAACACTAAAATCAAGCAAATATTCTTCTAGTTATCTTTCTTTGTTTACGTTGGATCAATACAAGTTGCAGGCGCCCAGTTTCAAAAATTATCACTGAAAACCGATTGTACTTACAATTGTATGTAATCCGGTAAATTGACAAAAGTCGTGAAATCATTGATGAACAGTTGAGTAAGCCTATCAGTGATAAATCTGAGTTTATAGTTCAAATCTATCAGCCGATAGGTTATTCAGTAGAAGAAGATTCAAGATCGAGTGCAAATAACTAGGCTGTTCGTCAAAAGAACAGCTTTTCCTGTAAACAGATAGAAGAGTAACAATTTGGCACAAACACTGAATAGCGCTTATCACATAATATCCTCCATAAAGATAGAAAATCCTTCTAAAATACACTTATCAAATCTGTGTGTTACAGTACCGTCGGCGGCCGACATTCGGAGCCGCATCACTCAAGATGAAATTTAACGTTACGCAACCATATTCAATTTTTGTAAAATCGACATCAAGATGAAACAAAGACGTATCTGTTTCATTGTAAAAATTCAATGTGCAGCACATTGTGCTGCACAGAATTTTTACCATGACCAAATCTTTTGCACACACCAATGCAAACGCAAAATATGAAAAGGGATGTAACCAGTACAACTCACAGTGTACATATTGAAGATCAATTTTATAACTACTGTAAATTGGTTTTTATTCGTCTTGTACCAATTTTCGTCATTTTTGTCAGTGCCTCTCTTGACGAAATTACGTATCGACGAATACATGTATAAATACTCCTGACAAAGTATAGTGTAGAAACATAAGAAAGGAAAATTTTAATCTTAGGAGTTATTACGACAGGCAAATAATAAATCATTGAAAACTGAATACCCAAACAAAGTCGCATATAATGTGCTTCTAATTACCAATTGATATGTTTCACAACAAGCTAGGTGTTATACATGTCTTTAATTGTTTGCGTACCAATAATTGTTAAACAAACAACGAAAACAAACGCGTACGGCCTATTGAAATGTACGGTTAGGGTAAGGGTTAAATGTTAAGTTGGCACTTCAACAGAATTTACATTTGAGGGACCCTTGGATGACGAATTTACGTACTGACGAAATTGTCATTTTGAACGAATTGACGAAAATTGGTACTGACGAAAATAAAGCAATTTACAGTATCACATTTCCAGTTTGCTTATAGTGTTTGATATTTTACATTTACTCAGGATTGCTTAGAGAAGAAGATGACAGATGATGTGCTTTTGATTTTGCTTAGATTGATCTATAATATAAAGAAGAGATGTGACACTTTGGGGAGTGATGTTATCTACAAGCTAATCTCAGCTGGGTTTCTGACTAAAACTTTAGAGACCAAGTCTACAACAGGGTATATGTCTGGTGGTTTTCATGCCACTGTAATTGGACATTTGGGGGGCACTAAGTTTTTGTCCTTACTGTTTGTCTATAAATTGTCTACATGAAATTTAAACTTGGTCATATAGCTTGAGTGATAATCAGCATTCATGTATCACATGTGCATTCCCTTTCTATACTTTCATGTACATTTACTTTGATACTTACATTTTGACCTTGACCTAGAAGTTTGACCTACTTTTTTGACCAATACTCAAAGGTCAAGGGGTCGAAAGTTCTATGAATTTTCTTTGCTGTACAGTCTCATTGTGTGTAGAAAGTAATTGTAGAAATAAATCAAATGCATTTCTGTCCTGAAGCAAAAATTATGAATTTTATGTTGAATGTCTTTAATTTCAAAGATTTAAACTATTTTTCCTGTGATGTCACAATGCTCTTGAAGGTACAAATAATTTTTGAAGCATTGTTTCAGGGGGAAATTAGGAACTTTAATTTTGGTCACTTGTCTGTAGGAAAGCAACATGTATAATTATATATGTTCTTTTCATTTCTTTGTTACAACAGACAACCTGAAAGTGAAGTTGAATTTGAAGTGAACAGATTTTTACAGTCTGTGATTGAAGTGCTTTATAAGAGTGAAGAAAGACCAAACAACTCCTCAGAGACGATGTGTCAGGATCTGGTAGGAGCTATTCCCAAAGTCAAATGTAAGCACACTTCAATTTCAATCTGATTAAAACCAGATCTCTACCTGCTCCCAATTTTGTTATGTTTTTAGAGGATCTGTTATAACCCAGTAGACATCGACGTGCAGGTGACCTTAGCTGAGAAATTTCTCTGTCCAATCAAAAAAGTTTCAAGCGAAAATCTTCAACCAATCCTCATATGAGTATCAAACGCAAGTCGGTTCTACAAAAATTCTGCCCAACATAAGATAATTAGAATTAAATGACCACAGGCCAGCTTTCCCGTCTTATCAGACGGACACATCTGGATCACTTAACACAAGATTACAAGACGCGGAGCCATAATGATCTGTATGATAGTTGCAGTACGATATCGTATCGTATAATAAAATCAAACATAAATATGTACGTAGTAATTCAAATGGTTTTCTACGAATTGAAAATCAGTACCCTTCAATTTACAAGAATGAGAATTAATGAGAAACAATTATGTAGAAAAAGAATGGATCAAAATTCACTGTTTCTATTTCTATTTGTATAACATTGCCCTTTCCTGGACTGGTCGCCGCAGTAAGATCAAAGTAAAAATCTACATGAAATGATAGCATGATTCGATGGGAATCCAAGCTACTGTGTAGCATGTAAAAATTCTATAAACCCTATGAAAAATTCCCGGTTTTGAAATATAATGATGAATAGAGGTTGTATTAATTTCTGTCTTCTTTGCCATGTCTAATTATTTTTCAAAATAACAGGTTCACTGTTTTTTTTTTTTCATTGTATGTGACCACAATAACTCCAAAGTAAACCAACCCTGCGGCAATGTTTACACACAGCTGGTTCTGTGCGCTGTGGTCATCTCTTCGGAACTTAGCATTTTAGGATGAGTTCTTATGCATCCACATGCCCCGATCATTTCTACAGTTCTCAGGCCGATCTTTTGATTGGTCAGTTAGAAAGGTCACCTGCACGTCGATGTCTACTGGGTTATACCAGATCCTCTACGCGACATAACAAAATAGGGAGCATGTAGAGATCTGGTTTTAATCAGATTGACTTCAATTTATGTAGTTTAGATACTATGGTTAAAGAGTTTAAAGACAGACCTGCATGGGTGATACTTTGCTGCCGCCTCCCACACTGAAGAGTTTTTAAATGGAGGCTTATATAAAAATGTATAGGGCAATGAATTGATATCCCAGCTCAATCGGTAAGAGCATATTGCTAATAAACAGGAGGTATTGAATTCAAACCCTGGCTGATATATAGTTTTTCTCTTGCTTGTTTCTTAAACATTCATATGTAAACAAAATTTTGAATCTGACCATTTTAAGTATGCTATTTTAGGTAAAAATATCCAGGGGTCCATATACTTTTGTGGCCAGATTGTTTTATATGTGAAATATCGCTTTAATCCAAATTTGACAGAAGTTCATCCTTTTTCCTAATTACCAAAGAATGACCTTGATATAAACGTTTTCTCAGGTTATATCAATATTATTGTCTGATTTCAGTTGTAAATCATAGCAGTGATCCCTCTTGAATTGCCTCTCTTTAATCTTTATGGCTTGGCTATAATTGTTTTCATTAATACGCCTACGGCTGGCTTTGATTATACATGTAACTCTACTTCACCTAATGATTTTACTCTTTCATTAATTTCAGATTCCTTCTCAGTGTTATCACAGGCGCTCGGCACTCTACAGCTGGACACAGACGTATTGTACACCTACCTGTTCCTCCTCAGTCACCTGTGTCAGTTAGATGAATGGTATGTAAACTCTTTCACAGAGGCGCTTTGCTGCCCCTTCACTTTTTAGCTTGCCGGGACAAAAAAGTCCGGAGAGCTAATGCCATACCCTCGGCATCGTCATTGTTGTCGTCGTCCGTAGACAAAACTTTAACCTGGGCTATATCTCTTGAACTATAAGGGGTAGGGCTTTGATATTTCACATGTAGATACCTTGTGATGAGACCTTTCATTTGAGACCATGACCTTTGACCTATTGACCTTGGACTTTGACCTACTTTTCAAAAACTTTAACCTGGTTTCTGACAAAAACCTGTATAGGCGAGCTATGCAATCTTTGATTACCCTATGTTTTTGTTATGATTGTGATCATGTGATATGTAATTCATAATGAATTTTCATCTTTATTTTCTGAGTCTTGTCGCCAAAAGTGCCAATGTAGCACTGTCCCAAAGGGGAAGTTACTCTAATCATCAAAAGTACTGAATACATGTACATGTAGAAGTACGTGAATCATTGATTTATTTCAGTCCTATATCATTGTAGTAGTACATGTTGTAAATAAATCATTGTTTTGTTTTATTTCAGTCCTATATCATTAGATCAGCTATTTCAAGTGGTTAAGTTAGCTGGTAAAGGTCTTAAAGACATGAAAGTCAGTGATATTCCTGATGTGATTAAACGATGCTTTATATTTCTCTGGGGAGTAAGTACATTAAACATTTATATTCATAATCTCACTTGTATAATGCCTTTAAATTTTGAAATATTTCATTTTATGAAAATGAATTGAATAAACGGTTAACTAAATTCCTCTCTAGATAATACTTTGAGATATATTTAGCATAAAGTTAGTTTTGAATGTTAAATTGGTGAAATTGTAAATTGTCCAAGATTTAATCATAAATTGAATTTAACTTATGTTTTACAGTATATAGCGTCTCTTGAGAATCTTAATGTTGACAAAAATGGTGGAGGTATCTTTATGAAATTATGTTCATGTTACATGTTTTTCCTCCGTGTTCTACATTTATTTTGTGTTTTGATGTTTGACATTATTATAAAAATAAAAATTCTTACTTACTGAACAAAGTTCTGTTACGATATATTTTGGCAAATTTGGTAAAAATTGGGCTTTGGAAATGTTGACAATTTTAAAATTGGCAGATTTTAAAACATCAACCAAAATTATATGGTCAAATCCATTGGCGTATCTTAAATCAACTTTTAATCACCGCCTAAACATAGTAAATGAATGAGGAATGACATCAAAGTTATGTAAAAAACATGTCCACAGTTCAACAACCGCAAGTCTGAATACCGTCACCTTATTTATTCCCCAAAACAAGGAACCCTTGTTGCTGTCCAAAGCATACGTATATAGTCATTGTCCAGAAAATTACCTGTTGTCATACTTGCCATAATTTTTCGGAGTTTTGTCATTGCAAAGAGGGACAAAAAGAGGGACAAATCATCAAAAAGCGGGACAAATATTACGCCAATGAGGGACATAAAGAGGGACACTTTTCGGAGGTTGAACTTCAGATATTAAAATCCAAAATTGCACTAGATCATTGCCCTCTGCAAACGAAGGAACGTTAGAGAAAAAAATAAATCTTATTAACGCGCGCCTTATACGTACGTAGATGGCTCCTCGTCGGACGCATTTCCAAAAGAGGCGCTTCGGTGAAGTTGTCTACTGTTTTTGATTTTTTGCCGTGAAAGTTTTAAAAGTCTTTTACTCCATTGTTCACGTTTTATATTCACAACTTTCTGAACATAAGTATTATACATCTGCGCTGTTACCTGCGTTGACGTTGGAGATTTAAATGAAATACACAATCGATAACTTAACGACTTGGGTTTTAAAAACGACACTAAGCAAACGTACTTTGATTGATACTGAGAGTTTTTTGACGTGATAATAGTTAAGTAAAGAGCATATTATAGTTACTTTAGAGCGTTCCGTGGTTGCCGTATTTTCTTTTTTTTAAATCTTGTTTACATGTTTTACATCACGTTGTTTTTTTTTCTCATAAAAATAAATTCATATCTTGGCTTACATAAATGGTATCACTCGAACATCGTATAAATATTTCTATTGCTTTATTTATTTCAATGATCAAATTGTCTTGTGAGCAAAAAAAAATCCAACAAGAGAAAGCCTGCATGAATGTATTTAGCGACGTTTGTGGGGCAGCCGACCTTTAATCAACCTATTACTATCAAAACATAGGTCGATTATCGGCTGATTACTGTATATGGGTATATAGTGTAGATAATTGGAAACATTTAAATAAACAATGAAAGGTTAAGAAAAGACGGAACGACTGAAATCGAAAAAGAATAATCAATATTACGCCGAATTTTTTTTTTTTTTCATGAAACGTCCAAAAATCGGGACAGATATTTTCGGTCGAAAATGCGGGACAATTTCTGTCCCAGCCGGGACAATGGCAAGTATGCCTGTTGTATTTATTAGTAATTAGATAATTGGATTAACACAGGGGTAGATGTTGTTAGCACTTCAAGTAGGTAAACAATGATACCTCTGTAACTATGATTTGGTCAGCATTATGCAATTTAAGTCGGTAGATAAGGGGCAATATTTCATATAAGCAGATCTTTAAAATTTGGACTCTTGTGAGTGGAAAATTTTGTGATTTTAAATTTGGCAATTTTATTGCATTCACGAACAAAGCAAAAATTTCCATCGCACCAAAATTACTTGATGTACGTTATTAGTTATGTCCCTATTTCAAAAGGCTGCCTCATATATTCCCCGAAACAGTGAAATTTATTCAATCAGGACTAGAACACTTCCATGTCATTAATCTGTTATAGAATGGGTTAAATTGTGACAAAGCACTGAGTTTTTGCTTTGTGATGAGGAAATTGCTATGTCTCTTTGTTCTGGTTGGCAGATTTTGATGTAACAGTGCAAATGTCAATAAGCAAGGAGAATTTCCTTATAAAAAAATCAAATTACAAAAAATTTGAAACCTAGTCTTAACAAACTGCAGTCATCAGGAGTTGGACAGACTTTAAAAATTAAACATACTATCTATAAATGATTTCTTTCTTTTCAAGTTGAATGAGTGTCATCGAGTTAACAAGTCTTACCATATTCTTTCTATAGACATGGTTTTATCTTTACATTAAACCTGTCAGTATTTATAATTTAATAATAAAATACACATAAGAATAATAATATTATTGTATTTGACTTTATAGAAGTGAAGAATGATTAAAATAAATGTATTCAAGTTTTCTCAGTCTTTCCTTTGTATGATATTACATAATTGAAGTTTTATATGTCAACATCTTTTTTTTTTACTTTTTCAGCTTTTCGACTCCTTGTTGATATTGTATCCCATGATCCTCCAGAAAAATGGTACACTCACCACCCGGCACTGTTGTACTGGATGTACAGAGATCCTTATGTATGCAGTATAGCTGGAATCAAGATTGTAAGTTCAATCTAAAAAAACCCAAAACTTGGCAGTTTATGTATACAGCATGATAGTCTCATAATTATGTCTCCCCCAACGGGGGCGATCACTTTCTTATTTTAATATGCTGCTTATGACACAAAGGTTTCGCATCACACTGACCAAAGGTCAAGGTCACTTAGAACATTTTTTAATGAAATTGTACATGCTATCCTGTCTGGGCTATATCTCTTGAATACTGGATCACTTTCTTATTTTAGCATGTTGTTGCTTTTGACCGAAAAGTTTCACATCACCTTGACCCAAGGGGCTCAGACATCCGGGTTTTTTTCTGAAAACCTTTTTTTTTTAATTTGATGATTGATTATGATAAGTATGTTTGACAACTATTTCGTGTAGAATGATTCATACACGAGAACATGTATATTTATAGATGTGAAGTTACAAAGTGATTATGCTGTTTTACTGATGTAGATATTGCAATATCTATAAACATATTTTGTTTAGAATATTTTTTAAAGGGGAGGGAAGTGTTAGAATTTAAAGAAGGAATATTTGGCCAGCTTAAAAGTTGATAAATTGTGTGTTAAGAAGAATCATTGAACATTCATTTTAGAACTTTATGTAGCAATTATAGTACAGATGTTGATATAGATATTTCATATTCGCTATCAAAAGGATGCATTTAAATTGATTATTACACTTGCATCTGTTTCATTTCATAGATTACAGAATGGCTAGAGCACCTGTGTGAAGTACTGGCTAAAACTGACCACTCAGAATGGCTGGACACAACAGATGGTCAACTAATGTTAGAAATGTTCTCAGAGGAAAAGTTCTCCAAAATATATCTGGTAATACATTTATGTTATAAGATCTCTGATGTATCCATTAATACTTCCGTGAACTCTGGATCAATGATTGAACTGTAATAGATACGAAAAAAATGATGATTTCATGATATTTTCTTCATTTACATGTATATCTGAAATGAATATTCTGATTGAGAAATTTTTAAAAATCTTATTTTATCATGAAACATTTAATTTCAGAAAGTTTTTGCTCAAGTATCACCAAATGTCGTAGAAACAGCATTCTTTGTGTTTGAGGCCTTTATGGAAACTGTAAGTAAAATATTTGATCATTCTCCTTCAGAGTACTTGATGCTTTCCACAAAATTGATTGATTCTAGAATATTTTGTATCAAATGTGAAGGATTGATTTGGTACATTATGGAAAGAGTTACAAATTGAGCAAGTATGGAGTTTAGATTAACATCTTAATGAAATGATCATAATTTTGAGCCATAATACATGCACACTAAAAATGAGTCTATGTTTAAAAACCTTGAAAAGTCTACAATTCGATGATCTTGAACTGACTCTGAAATTCAATAATCTCTTGCTCATATTACATTAATAAGCATAGTGTTTTATTAGAATCTAATTAGAAAAGCTATTTTATCCATACATGTACATAATGAATTACTTGAATCCCACACTGTTTATCTGTTTTATATAAGTATATTTATGCCAACGTAGTCAGTGATTCAGCAGCATATAGTTTTTGGCATGTCTGTTTGTCTTTAATCTTGGCTGTAACGTTTGTAAGTGATTTCATATCTGTTTTCTTTGAGAAAAGACCTTTCAATGAATAGCAAAAAGTTTGACTGCATTTTGAAAAACTTTAACCTTGGCCATAACTTTTGAATGGTAAGTAGTAGGGATTTCATATATGTATTCCTTGTGACAAGACTTTTACAAGGATAACAAAATTATTAACCTTGTAGCCTTGACCTTGGAGTTTGACCTACGTTTTACATTACAGCTGTTTTACCAACATATGCTGACTGGGGTATTTATGTTTCACAAACACGTTTTTAATTCTGTTTGTAGTTGGCTGATAGTGATGATAGACATGTATCATTGTTTATGTCCATGATGAGAGAAGAGATCAGGGAAAATTTAAACGAGACTTTTCTACACAGTAAAGATAAAGGTAAAATTTTATTTATCTATTGTATCTGATAATCGTGATATACATGTATGTCAGTTCAGCTCCATAGTAGATTTATTTCTATACCCTGTGGTGTCCCTGTCCAGGTCTGTGTCCGGTTAAGAAGTTTGGGGTAGCTTAGCAAGTACTGATACCACAGTCACTAAACTTGCATAAGTGATTTATCTTGGGATACTTAGATGAACCTGCAAGCTGCATCCATACCACTTTGGTAACTTGCATAAAAAGACTGGGGTAGCTCGATATTGGACATACATGTAGTTTTTTAATGCCATGTACTCAAATAGGATGCTGAGATTTATCCATTTTTTTTTAACTTGAATGATTTTGCATATATTTTCAAATTCTGAGCATGTAAAAATAAAAGCCAGTGTGCAGAATGTACATTTTGCACAACTCTCACAGGATTATTCCTTTACCTTATTAAAGTGTTAAATGGAGTTGTTCGCTAGCAACATACTGCTGCTAGGTGAGCTTGTTTAATCTGTGTTATTATTATGTTAGAAGCCAACATTGAGTACCAGCTGTTGTTGTTAATGAAGGTGTACAACCATTGTCAGTTTACACTAGATGGGATGGACATCAAGATATTCTATCATGGTTAGTATGGTATCAGATGTTACTATGTTGAAATGTGTGAGTCAGTTTTCTCTGCATGATAGTCTTTATATATACACAGGCGATGTAATTCCCTGAGATGTTACTATTGAAAAGAACATTCTGCAATTCGTGTATTAACACTCGTGACGTCACATTGCATAAGATTTAAAGAAACATGCCTCAACAGCTGTTCTAACCTGCAAACTGAACCCGCGGTTAGATGAATTTTAACGTCACCCTTTTACCTAGAAAAAGCAATTTCAGAAAACAAGAATGAAACAGACAACTATGGTGCAATGCGCATTACATGTACGATAAATGCACTTGCTGTATGTTGCATACCCGTAACAAAACACAAATTAAGACACTTATTCTCTATTTATTAGCTCTACTGGTCTCAGACCAGTCGAGCTTATGCGATCACCCTTTGTCCGGCGTCCGTCCGTCTGTCTGTCTGTCCGTCTGTCCGTAAACAATTCTTGTCCGGACAACTCCTCTGAAACTGTTAGAGATAGAAAGTTAATTCTTTTTGCATTTTACTTGTACCATGTTCTAGTTGTGCACCTGACATTTAGTTTCAGTCCCTGACCCCCAGGGTCTTAGAAAATGGGCGTGGTCATTAAATTCTATGTAATCTTGTCCGGACAACTCCTCTGAAACTGTTAGAGATAGAAAGTTAATTCTTTTTGCATTTTACTTGTACCATGTTCTAGTTGTGCACCTGACGTTTAGTTTCATTCCCTGACCCCCAGGGTCTTAGAAAATGGGCGTGGTCATTAAATTCTATGTAATCTTGTCCGGACAACTCCTCTGAAACTGTTAGAGATAGAAAGTTAATTCTTGTTGCATTTTACTTGGTCCATGGTTTAGTTGTGCACCTGACATTTAGTTTCAGTCCCTGACCCCCAGGGTCTTAGAAAATGGGCGTGGTCATTAAATTCTATGTAATCTTGTCCGGACAACTCCTCTGACACTATAAATGATGGAGACTTAATTCTTTTTGCAATATGATGGGTCTGTGGTCTTGTTGTGCACCTGATATTTTGTTTGAGCCCCTGACCCCCAGGGTATTAGAAATGGGTGTGGTCATTTTCTCCTATATAACTCTATGTAACCTTGTGTTCACAACTCCTCTGACACTATAAATGATGGAGACTTAAATCTTTTTGCAATATGATGGGTCTGTGTTCTTGTTGTGCACCTGATATTTTGTTTGAGCCCCTGACCCCCAGGGTCTTAAAAATGGGTGTGGTCATTTTCTCCTATATAACTATGTAATCCTGTGCTCTTAACGTCTCTAACACTATAAATGATGGAGACTTAATTCTTTTTGCAATATGATGGGTCTATAGTCTAGTTGTGCACCTGATATTTTGTTTGAGCCCCTGACCCCCAGGGTCTTAGAAATGGGTGTGGTCATTTTCTCCTATATAACTCTATGTAATCTTGTGCTTGCAACTCCTCTGACACTATAAATGATGGAGACTTAATTCTTTTTGCAATGTGATGGGTCTGTAGTCTAGTTGTGCACCTGATATTTTGTTTGAGCCCCTGACCCCCAGGGTCTTAGAAATGGGTGTGGTCATTTTCTCCTATATAACTCTATGTAATCTTGTGCTCGCAACTCCTCTGACACTATTAATGATAGAGACTAAATTCTTATTGCAATATGATGGTTCTCTGGTCTAGTTGTGCACCTGATATTATGTTTTAGCCCCTGACCCTTAGGGTATCTGAAATGGGTGTGGTCATTTTCTCCTATATAACTCTATGTAATCTTGTGTTTGAAATTCCTCTGACACTATAAACGATGGAGACTTAATTCTTTTTGCAATGTGATGGATCTGTGGTCTGGTTGTGCTGATATTTTGTTTGAGCCCCTGACCCCCAGGGTCTTAGAAACGGGTGTGGTCATCTTCTCCTATATAACTCTATGTAATCTGGTGCTTGCAACTCCTCTGACACTATAAATAATGGAGACTTAATTCTTTTTGCAATATGATGGGTCTGTAGTCTGGTTGTGCTGATATTTTGTTTGAGCCCCTGACCCCCAGGGTCTTAGAAATGGGTGTGGTTATTTTCTCCTATATAACTCTATATAATCTTGTGCTCGCAACTCCTCTGACACTATAAAAAAAATGATGGAGACTTAATTCTTTTTGCAATGTGATGGGTCTGTGGTCTGGTTGTGCTGATATTTTGTTTGAGCCCCTGACCCACAGGGTCATAGAAATGGGTGTGGTCATTTTCTCCTATATAACTCTATGTAATCTTGTGCTCACAACTCCTCTGACACTATTAATAATGGAGACTAAATTCTTATTGCAATATTATGGGTCTCTGGTCTAGTTGTGCACCTGATATTATGTTTTAGCCCCTGACCCTTAGGGTCTCAGAAATGGGTGTGGTCATTTTCTCCTATATAAGTTAATGTAATCTTGTGCTTGCAACTCCTCTGACACTATAAATGATGTAGAATTAATTCTTTTTGCAATGATTGGTCTGTGGCATACTGTAAATTGGTTTTTATTCGTCAGGTACCAATTTTCATAATTTTCGTCAGTGCCTCCCATGACGAAATTACGTATCGACGAATATAAATACTCCTGACAAAATATAGGTTAGAAAGGAAAAATTGAATCTTAAAAGTTAATAGGACAGGCAAATGATAAATCAATGAAAACTGAATACGCACACAAAGTCGCGCATATAATATACTTGTAATTACCAAATGATATGTTTTCGCAACAAGCCACTAGTATATATGTCTCTAATTATTTGTTTACCAATGATTGTTAAACAAACAATGAAAACAAACACATACGGCCTATACCTGAATATTAAGTTGGCATTCATATTATAGGGACCCTTGGATGACGAATTACGTACTGACGAAATGGTCATTTTGAACAAATTGACAAAAATTGGTACTGACGAAAATAAAGCAATTTACAGTAGTTGTGCACCTGATATTTTGTTTTAGCCCTATACCGCCAGGGTCTTTGAAAATGGATGTGGTAATTTTTTCTATATAGTTGTGCTCTCTACTCGTTTAAAGTTATTAATGATGGGGAGTTAATTCTTTATCCAATATTATGGATCTTTAGTCT
The DNA here is from genome assembly GCA_028142955.1 of Pinctada fucata. Classification (NCBI taxonomy): domain Eukaryota; kingdom Metazoa; phylum Mollusca; class Bivalvia; order Pterioida; family Pteriidae; genus Pinctada; species Pinctada fucata. Next base: position 2,188,880 of record AP027103.1, read on the forward strand.
TGATGTGTCATTGCAGATAGTTCATTTGAGCTAGCAGCCCTTGGCCCCTAGGATCTTGGAAAATGGGTGTGACATTCTTTTTAGAAATACTTTATCTCGGATATTATGAATTATATGAGTGCTATTATAGTTGCAGTATAATGGATATGTAGTTTTGTCATGCTACTTATAATTTGTTAGAGCACCTGCTCCCTATGGTCTTGGTTTAAAAAAAAGAAAGGAAATTGATGTTTCAGAAAAAAACAACCAGGAGAGCTACAGTCTCGTCAGAGACTTCTGGTAATAATATTTCAGTTTATGTAATGAGCCTACCATGATAAGTGTAAAGAAAAAGTACTATGTCAGCAAATGTAATGGAATCAGATACAATATCAGAGTAATGATTTAAATTAATTATTTCAGTAACAAAGTGGGTCACGAAGAACAGAGATTTCCATGGATCCCTGCTAGAGATCTGTCTGAAGATGTTGACTTTGTTCTGCAGATACACTGAAGGTAAAAGATACAGATTAGTTATAAGTATTTTATGACTATATTATTCAAAACTTGCTCATGGATAGACATTGTTTTAATAATCTCACCTCAACAGACTCAAGGGGGCTAATGCTGTACCTCAACATTGGTAAGTGCATCCAATAAGGTCAGATCTGGAAGAAATAAATGTACAAATGTTACATCAATAAAAGAGTTGTTTGTTTTGGCATAATCAGACTGACCTACATTTTCCACTTAAATGATAAATAGAAGTGTCCTGGACTGTACCAACCTTTAATTTGTTAGACGTCCGTTCGCGCTTTACATTAATTTTAAGGTGTGATGCTACTAATAGTAATTACACAGCTGATACTCTACCGTATTTGTTGTAGTTTATACTGTGATCTTTTACAGTGGTACCCCTACTGTTACAGAACAGTGACATAATACTTACCCTGGATCATCTCCTGAGCCAAGGCAGTGTCAGATCCAGGAGTATAACAGGGGATGTAGTAACACAGCTGTTACTCTACTGTATTTGTTGTAGTTTATACTGTGATCTTTTACAGTGGTACCCCTACTGTTACAGAACAGTGACGTTATACTTACCCTGGATCATCTCCTGAGCCAAGGCAGTGTCAGATCCAGGAGTATAACAGGGGATGTAGTAACACAGCTGATACTGTACTGTATTTGTTGTAGTTTATACTGTGATCTTTTACAGTGGTACCCCTACTGTTACAGAACAGTGACATTATACTTACCCTGGATCATCTCCTGAGCCAAGGCAGTGTCAGATCCAGGAGTATAACGGGGGATGTAGTAACACAGCTGATACTGTACTGTATTTGTTGTAGTTTATACTGTGATCTTTTACAGTGGTACCCCTACTGTTACAGAACAGTGACATTATACTTACCCTGGATCATCTCCTGAATCAAGGCAGTGTCAGATCCAGGAGTAGTACAGGGGATGTAGTAACACAGCTGTTACTCTACTGTATTTGTTGTAGTTTATACTGTTATCTTTTACAGTGGTACCCCTACTGTTACAGAACAGTGACATTATACTTACCCTGGATCATCTCCTGAGCCAAGGCAGTGTCAGATCCAGGAGTAGAACAGGGGATGTAGTAACACAGCTGATACTGTACTGTATTTGTTGTAGTTTATACTGTTATCTTTTACAGTGGTACCCCTACTGTTACAGAACAGTGACATTATACTTACCCTGGATCATCTCCTGAATCAAGGCAGTGTCAGCTCCAGGAGTAGTACAGGGGATGTAGTAACACAGCTGATACTCTACTGTATTTGTTGTAGTTTATACTGTGATCTTTTACAGTGGTACCTCTACTGTTGCAGAACAGTGACATTATACTTACCCTGGATCATCTCCTGAGCCAAGGCAGTGTCAGATCCAGGAGTAGAACAGGGGATGTAGTAACACAGCTGATACTGTACTGTATTTGTTGTAGTTTATACTGTGATTTTTTACAGTGGTACCCCTACTGTTACAGAACAGTGACATAATACTTACCCTGGATCATCTCCTGAATCAAGGCAGTGTCAGATCCAGGAGTAGAACAGGGGATGTAGTAACACAGCTGATACTGTACTGCAAGGAACATAAAGCTGTAAAGGTAATATAAAGGCTGCTTCACTTTTGTGTTGCAAAAACAGTGATGTTCATGTTGAATCAATTTCAAAGGAATGTGTCTGTCAATCAATCCCTCCAGCTGTCTGATTTCAACTCGTTAACTGTTATATGATGTACAACCAGTAAAGTGTTTGTGGTATGAGGACATTTTACATCAGTGGACAAAACAGGATAACAACTTCATGTATCATACCAGTATATATTTCCTTTGAAATTTTCAATATGTTTTAATTCAAGCACAAGTTAACCCTAGGTTTACACTATGTTCCCGGCGACCACGACAGTCACGGCGGCCAAAAACGTAGCACACCGTATGATTTTTGGCAGTTTTCATCTTGGTATTCAAGTTCTGTTAAGTCTCGTTACGTTTTTGCACGGTCTATCAAGGTATCCCTGACAAGCCGCGGCTCCTGAATCCCGGAGACCTGACGGCGCACTACATTTCAACCTACGGCTTGTTACGGACGTTTGTACGTTTCCTCACGACAGGTCACAATCTGATAGGGTCTGTCACGGTTTGTTACGATCCAATCTAGTTGGCCACGTCTACCAAGTTCTGTCAAGTCCCACTACGATTAACCGTGACCGCCGGGAAAAGGAGACACAAAAAGCTGCATAAAAGTGTTTGGGTTGTTATTCTTCTTGTCTGACCGTTTGTACCGTGCCACGCCGTAGTAGAACTTGAAACAAACCGTAACAAGCCGGGACGTAACGTGACTGAACTTGCGAAACGGCTAGCACATTCCTTAGCTCGCCTTGAGACATTGTGGAACAACTTGATAAAACGTACATCTGCCCTACAGCAGCCGCAGCTAAACGGGACATAAACGTGGCAGACCGTAACTCAACTTCACACTTGGATCGTAAGTTGCCGAGTCATACTTCTGCTTCCCGTTCCGCTACGGACATTGTCCCAAGTTTTGTTACGGTCTGTAACGTTCTGTCACGTTGCGTTGCGTTCGACCCGTTTAGCTACGGTTTCTTAAGTAGGTCATCCGCACCGTGGGCTGCCGTGACAAATGTTTTGACAGTTTAAACATTTGCCCCGTCGGCCCCGGCAACCACGGCTAGTTACGTTTGTCGATCCCGTTCCCCTACGTTGTCTTACGGTCATCACGTTTCGTCCACGGTGGCTTGAAACGTGGCCTCCGTGGCCGCCGGGAACATAGTGTAAACGGGGGGTAACCTTCATGATTTATTAACTAACAGAGTAAACAACATGTTTTTGTATTTGTCTTAATATTTTGAGGCTTTGCTGTGTGTAAATACATGTATACTGCTCAAAAATAGCGTAGAATCACAATGGGTTTTCTCTATACCTTGCAGTCAAATACCACCGTTTTGAGTAGAATGAAACTATTAGACAATCGATTGATTAAGAATTCTTATAATCTGTTCTGGTAGGTAAAAAATATTTCTATCGGATCTGTCTGACATTTGTTGAAATTAATGTATACCCACCAGGAAACTACCAAGGATTTGCAAAAATGTGATAATTTAGAATTTCCCCCATTTTTGCATTTAAACCATTTCTTGTTGACTTTAACTGACCAAAATAGCACCAAATCACCATCATCACAAGGAAGACACTTTATGTCTCAAAATTACAGGGCAAAAAGGCAAGATTAAAATTTAGGGCTTTATTCTGAAATTTTCTTGAAATTGCTGAAATTTAAAAAAAAAAAAATGCAACATTTTCCAAAATTCTAGCAGTTTCCTGGAATGACAATTACATTTAAATTTATTCCATATTTGTGTTTAGTTATGTCTTGACTTTGTACTGTGAGAAGTGAAATGTTAATATTTTTCTAGTAGATGTCATATTTTGCAAAATTTGTATGATAACTAAGTCACTGTAGCATATCACGTGATATGCAAACAATCTCTAGCCCGGGAATTGCCCTTCCATTAAACAAGGTAAACACTGTCTGAATCTACCTTATATGAAACTATTTCAGGTCTTTAATATGAGCATCATCATCATTTATATGATGGAAATCTTTCCTGGTCAAGAGTAGAGGTGTATTCAGAGAACACTTGAACAGAATTTTTTTATTTTGTTTACTTGTTATGATATGGTGCATGTAAATAAACAAAATTTTCTGTTGAGGTGTTCTCTGAATATAACTCTATACTTGACCAGAATAGACTACCATCATATAAATGATAATGATACTCGTATGATAGGCCTATAATAAATTATCACAAAGTAGATTTAGACAGTATTTACCTTGTTTAATTGAAGGGGATTCCCAGGCTAGAGATTATTTGCCTGTCACGTGATACGCTACCATGAAAGTATACCTGTTGGCTGAATGTATATGAGAAATGATAGTATGATTCTATACTTCTTTGAGCAGCATATATTGAGCAATCCATGTTGATATCACTGTATTGACAGGTTTCCAGCAGTATCAGACTAGATATCCAGCCTGTGGCCCAGCACCTTCACGGCTCGTCAGTATGGGAGTCACACTCATACCTACACATACTGAACGCTTTACTCACATGTAGATTTATCAGCCCGGTGGTAACACTGAAGCAATGTGGACGTTTCCCTGACGACGATGCCTGTCCACTCGTTTCCATGGATTTCAGAGTTTTGTTTGTACACCTTCAACAAAATGTTACTCAGGTTTGTAAATGTAAATTTAGGTGTTTTTTTTAACTTATTAAATCAAGTTCTCATAATAAGATTATCTAGCAATTCCTCAATGAATGATTTCATTCATGTGAGGAATTGCTAGACAATTGCACTGTACTTTTTGGTCATATAATGTTAACTCAAAAACCTTTCTACCTACCCAAACCTGCCTTGGATAGATGAATATTTATCAGAAGAATACTGTTGATTACAGGGACAAAGGTCAAGGACACAAGTACTTGACACACTTTCAATATGTTCATGTATTGTACTGATTGGGAAGGGTACATAGTGGTTTTCGTCAAAGTCAACTTTAAAATGACGGTTAATTTACTTTTGAACAATCTGATATGAAATCTGATGAACACCTCATATGTCCTTCCTTATTTGGTTATTTCATGACTAATTTTAAGATAATCTCATTACATGTATGACTATTAATTTGATTAATTATGTATTGGTCTTGAAAGTAAAATCATAACACTTTGAAATATTGACATTTTCTTTACTTTCAGGATACAAGTTTATTAAAAGAGATATCATTTGAATGTATGTTAAGTCTCCTGGATTATGCTGATGAAAGATGTCCAAAATTAGGTAAAATTTTTGAAAATTAAGAAAAAAAATTTGAAGTTTTTTTTCTCTAGTTTATTGCAATTTTGACATAAAAGTAGCTTTTTGTCCAAACAGTCATGAAATTTGTTCTTTTAAATTTATTTACAGCGGGAGATTTGATTGATCATCCATGGAACTCTCTCCTTTTGGAGGTGCTCTGTCAGACAACAGATACTTGCGATTCTACTGCAGTTTTGCTAGCTAAGTTCATTAACAAGGTACACGATATTTATACGTTACATACACATGTATCGATCAATAGATTTAACAAAGAAACATCTCCCTATCTATGGTTTATTTTACATACACATGTATCAATAGATTTAACAATTAAACATCTCCCTATCTATGGTTTATTTTCCAGCTACTCTTCCAATTCCATGTATTATGACTGAAAAAAAATTTTAAGGTCACAAGGTTAGAATTTCAAGGTCATGGATTTAAATTTGTTTAAGCATTTTATAAGCAATGAAGGTAAGTTAAGCATGATAAAAAGAAGCATTCACTCAACTTATCCTTTTAATCTTTCATTTCCTTTGGGGTTATTTTTTTTTTTTGTGTGTGTGAAAAAAAGCCACAAGACTCGTGTATTATATATAACTACTCAATATATCCAGATCTTCATGCATTTCAATCTACTTATCTGCATTATGTACTTCAGGTTAAGTCATCACAGAATGGTCATGAATTACTACAGGAATCTGAAGCTTTGATGTCTGTGATCAACAAGTTTGTGGGAACAAGAAAGGAAGAGGAAGTGAAGTCTTAATGAGGACTGTAGTACAAATGTATTAAACATGTATACCAATCATATTAATGCAATCTGTGTATTGAAGATTGAGTTGCAGAAGTACTTGTATTTATTTTTGATTTACAATCTGCTCTCCTGCTACACCAATAAAGCCTTTACAGCACTGAATGCCTCTATTTATTTTATTCTTTTGTTCCCATATAGCTTCCTTGCACCAACGCATTATAGGGGTTGTTAGCACATATTTGTGGGCTTTGTTTTTGATACCTTTGTACATTTTTATGCCCCCTGGAATCACAGATTCGGGGGCATATAGTTTTTGGCCTGTCCGTCTGTTTGTCTGTCTGTTTGTCCGAACTAAAAACTTTAACATTGGGCATAACTTTTGAATGGTAAGTGATAGGGCTTTCATATTTCACATGTGTATTCCCTGTGACAAGACCTTTCCATTGATACCAACATTTTTGACCTCGTGACCTTTACCTTTGACCTACTTTTCAAAAACTCGTGACCTTGACCTTTGACCTACCATTGGGCATAACTTTTGAATAGTAAGTGATAGGGCTTTCATATTTCACATGTGTATTCCTTGTGAGAAGACCATTTCATTGATAGCAAAAAGTTATGACTTAGTCACCTTGACTTTGACCTTTTACGTACTCAACAGAAAATGGCGTTTATACTAACAAAGATGCCACCGGGGGCATTCGTGTTTCACAAACACAGGCTTTATTTGCTTAAAGCTGTGTGTAAGAATACTTTTGATGTTCAAATCAATATCATGCATTGTCCAATATGACTTGATCAAAATTAAGACAAAAAGAACAGTGCTTATTTTCCAAGGTCTGATAAATTAACAAAAAAAATCTTTTAAGATGCGTTTGTTGAAAAAGAATTTTAAGAGCATCTAGGCGTTACTCCAAGGTCTCTGGAACTAAGGTCAAGGTATCAAATAAAAACTTCTCACAATGAATGAACCTTTCATATATTAACATATTAAGATAAGAAGTGCACGAATTGTCATATTGTATATTCCAACTGAACAAACCTTGCATTTGTTTTTGATACCTTTGTACATTTTTATGCCCCCTGGAATCACAGATTCGGGGGCATATAGTTTTTGGCCTGTCCGTCTGTTTGTCTGTCTGTTTGTCCGAACTAAAAACTTTAACATTGGGCATAACTTTTGAATGGTAAGTGATAGGGCTTTCATATTTCACATGTGTATTCCCTGTGACAAGACCTTTCCATTGATACCAACATTTTTGACCTCGTGACCTTTACCTTTGACCTACTTTTCAAAAACTCGTGACCTTGACCTTTGACCTACCATTGGGCATAACTTTTGAATAGTAAGTGATAGGGCTTTCATATTTCACATGTGTATTCCTTGTGAGAAGACCATTTCATTGATAGCAAAAAGTTATGACTTAGTCACCTTGACTTTGACCTTTTACGTACTCAACAGAAAATGGCGTTTATACTAACAAAGATGCCACCGGGGGCATTCGTGTTTCACAAACACAGGCTTTATTTGCTTAAAGCTGTGTGTAAGAATACTTTTGATGTTCAAATCAATATCATGCATTGTCCAATATGACTTGATCAAAATTAAGACAAAAAGAACAGTGCTTATTTTCCAAGGTCTGATAAATTAACAAAAAAAATCTTTTAAGATGCGTTTGTTGAAAAAGAATTTTAAGAGCATCTAGGCGTTACTCCAAGGTCTCTGGAACTAAGGTCAAGGTATCAAATAAAAACTTCTCACAATGAATGAACCTTTCATATATTAACATATTAAGATAAGAAGTGCACGAATTGTCATATTGTATATTCCAACTGAACAAACCTTGCATTTGCCAGATCTCGAGGTCCTCTACCAAGTTTTTGATTTTCACCCATTATTACTTCATTGTCATTGGCTCCCTTGCTTGCAACATGTACATAGAATAACATGACACTTAAAGAGCAATACACACGGTCTTCTTGAATCCCCTTTCTCACCAATTTACATGCATTTAGAGTTTGCTGTGTCTATCTCGCATTCAAATTTACACAATAATACATGTACTTTTTGGAAAAAGGATACTTGTAAGGTATGTGTATCTAAAATTCAAATATGATGACAAGACTCCTGCCAACTATAATGGATACTTCAGAGAAAGGATTGGAGGATATTGTTAGGATGTCCAGGTCAAACTCCAATGGTTGTTGCCAAAAAAACAAACATAAATTAAACAAAATGTTTTTCATAAAAAAACAGATGTCTCCCCCCTCCCTCTAAGTTACTTTGACCTTAGGCCAAAATGCAAAATGATGTCCTTTGAGTCATGGGCAACATCATCCTAAAACATGAAAGTGATTCATTACATTGTTTGAGGTAAAGCCCAAACATGATTGGCATATACAATTTCATTATAAGCATATTTAAAGAAATTGACTTTGGTCACATGACCTTGGATATAGGTGATCTGAAACCTACACTCACTGACGAGGGTTAAGTACCCGAAACATGCATGTCTGGTCCATGCTGCAAACTTATCTGCTTTTAAATGATGCTATTGAATTTGAAGACGTTTAACATTGTATGGATCATGAGCAACAAAAAACTGAATTAGTGATTGGATACACGGTTCAAAATATAAAGCCTAAACATTATTAGCATAGACAATTTCAGCCTGGACATGCTTAGCATGTACAATTTCATTACCAAAGTAAGAAGCTACCTTAACCATGTGACCTTGGGACAATGTGATAAGAAACATTTAGTCCTTAGAAACAACATACTAAAATATGAAAACAATTGTAAGAAGGGTTCAGGAGATATAGCCCAGACAATATTAGTACGTACAATTTCATTAAAAAGAACTAAATGATCTTGACCTTGGGCACATGACCTTGGGTCAAGATGATAAGAAACCCTCCAATCCTGAGCAACAGCATACTATAGTATAAGAGTGATCCAGTATACGATTCCACAGATATAGCCCAGACTCAATAGCATTTACAATTTCATTAAAAAATGTAATACTTGACATTAGTCATATGACCTTTGATCAAGGAGGTGTGAAACCTTTGGGTCATCAGCACCATCATACTAAAATATGACGTGATCCGATCACGGTTCAAAAGATTAAGCCTGGACATAATACATGTAACAAATACAATTTCATTTAAAATATACTAATTGACCTTGACCTTGGTCACATGACCTTGGGTCATGGTGATGTGAAACCTTTACGTGATAAGCAACAACATACTAAAATATGAAAGTTATCCGGCAAACGGTTCAAGGGATATAGCACGGACTGGAATGTATGTAGTTTCATTAAAAATGCACTAAGTGACCTTGACCTTGGTCACATGACCTTGGGTCAAGGTGATGTGAAACCTACGGGTCATAAGCAACAACATACTAAAATATGAAAGTGATCCGGCAAACGGTTCAAGAGATATAGCCCAGACAGGAATGTATGCATAATTTCATTAAAACTGCACTGAGTGACCTTGACCTTGGTCACATGACCTTGGGTCAAGGTGATGTGAAACCTACAGGTCATAAGGAACAACATACTAAAATATGAAAGTTATCCGGCAAACGGTTCAAGAGATATAGCCCGGACAGGAATGTATGCACAATTTCATTAAAAATGCACTAAGTGACCTTGACCTTGGTCACATGACCTTGGGTCCAGGTGAAATGAAACCTTTGGGTCATAAGCAACAACATACTAAAATATGAAAGTGATCCAGCAGACGGTTCAAGAGATATAGCCCAGACAGGAATGTATGCATAATTTCATTAAAAATGCACTGAGTGACCTTGACCTTGGTCACATGACCTTGGGTCAAGGTGATGTGAAACCTACGGGTCATAAGCAACAACATACTAAAATATGAAAGTTATCCGGCAAACAGTTCAAGAGATATAGCCCGGACAGGAATGTATGCACAATTTCATTAAAAATGCACTAAGTGACCTTGACCTTGGTCACATGATCTTGGGTCAAGGTGATATGAAACCTACCGGTCATAAGCAACAACATACTAAAATATGAAAGTGATCCGGCAGACGGTTCAAGAGATATAGCCCAGACAGGAATGCATGCATAATTTCATTAAAAATACACTGAGTGACCTTGACCTTGGTCACATGACCTTGGGTCAAGGTGAAGTGAAACCTACAGGTCATAAGCAACAACATACTAAAATATGAAAGTTATCCGGCAAACGGTTCAAGAGATATAGCCCGGATAGTAATGTATGCATAATTTCATTAAAAATGCACTAAGTGACCTTGACCTTGGTCATATGACCTTGGGTCAAAGTGATGTGAAACCTACGGGTCATAAGCAACAACATAATAAAATATGAAAGTTATCCGGCAAACGGTTCAAGAGATATAGCCCGGACAGGAATGTATGCACAATTTCATTAAAAATGCACTAAGTGACCTTGACCTTGGTCACGTGACCTTGGGTCACGGTGATGTGAAACCTTCGGGTCATAAGCAACAACATACTAAAATATAAAAGTGATCCGGCAAACGGTTCAAGAGATATAGCCCGGACAGGAATGTATGCATAATTTAATTAAAAATGCACTAAGTGACCTTGACCTTGGTCACATGACCTTGGGTCACGGTGATGTGAAACCTTCGGGTCATAAGCAACAACATACTAAAATATGAAAGTGATCGGGCAAACGGTTCAGGAGATATAGCCCGGACACGATGTGTGACAGACGGACAGACGGACGACGAAGGCAAAACCAATATGTCTCCTCTCCGTTGGGGGGGAGACATAATGCACTGCAAGGGGATACATCAACATTAAAGAGGAGAGGAATTCGTATAAGCTTAAATGCTTTTTTTCCAATCCTTACAGATATCCATTGTACATGTAATATGTTGTCAATACGAAAAAAAATATGCTTAAACTATTCAGTTTTAAAGTGAAATATTAAAAGAAAATAAAATATTTTTAAATTTATTTCAATGTCCTCATGGCAATATTTTTTTCTTAAACAGTATTCATAATTACCAGAAATATACAATGAACATAAACAATTACATTGCTGTGACATTTAACAACAGAGATCTTAACACATTCCTTCATTGATATTATTGATATAGATATTTACAAGGATAAAAAGCACCACGAATACAAATAAATAATTTGGACAACTTTTAAGGTAGAAAATTTGACTTAGTCAACAATGCTGAGAAGAACAGAAAACATAAAGGAAATTGTCAAAGATAATGCAATGCTTCATTTTTGGGAGAAATATGAATGTTTTTTGAAAAACAAACTTCAAGAAAATGCAATAAACCTTCGATTACGACTATTCTAAAACAATGAAGAGGTATTTCATTAATTAAAATTTGTCATTTAATATTAAAAATCTTGAATGTACAACTGGTTGATAGGTTCATGCATTTTGTTATAAGTACATGTACTAAAATTTTGGTGCAACAATTCTTAATTCATTGACCATACACACATGTAATTTTACAGATGTAAAATTCATTTGAATTCAGATTTGAACATCTGTTACATGTGTAATTCCTGTAAAAATTGAGCAAATGGTTCCTAACTAACCTTGTAGGTATAACCACTCATAATAAGCACTAAGTTAATAAAATGAGCTACATAAACACTGTCGTACTTCATTCACAATCTAGGCATAGCAAAGTATGACAAAAATTCGCTTTTTGTGAAACTAGTGCAATGGTAGTGTGTTGCACCAAGCATGATCAAGTTATTTAAGATACTTTGGTACATGAAAATAATACAAGTATCAAGATTTTCTTGTTCTTTTCAAATAATTTCAATTTGAAATGTAAATATTGCATAGGACTTGAAAACTCAAGTTATCATTCATAAATATCAACCTTTCTTCATATACATTGTATTCAATATATTACTTTCGATATACATTTCTATTCTTATAATTTCTTTACTGTACCATAAATTCATACAGCTGAATGAAGTCGATCTGTTTGTCAAATATCACGTCCATACACTCATTCATTTCAGAAATAATCTTTAACAAATCGTCAATGGCTACGATAGTGCTCCACTTTGAGCTTGGCACAGGGTATACTAATTTTATCCGATTTTTCCACGACGGCATCGATTCTGTCAAATCAAGGAATAACACTCAATCTTTGAGTTCCTATTCTGTAAACATCAACTTTTCACTTGTTTCTGTATGTGTTGTAAAAATTCATAATAAGACATGGATGCCTCAGTTCTGTCTTCAACCATATGTTGAAAGAATGTCACTCTAAATTTACTGTCTTCTCTGAAAAACAAAATTACAAATGATGCTCAGTTACATGTATTTTAAATAATTTTGGTCCTTTGCCTTTAAGAAGATCTGTTTATTAATGTGTTTTAGAGGTTTCTTACTTTAACATTGACCCCTACAATTTAAAGTACAAAAGTATCTACATTTATAGCAAAGTGCATGTATACATGACCAAACACAAAAATTCCTCGTTTTATAATGTAACAAATTATTTACCGTATCACACGGAAATTAGCTCCTCCGGGCCTACTGTCCATTAAATGACAAATAAAATTGCGCATGGCTTCTGACGTCGAATTCTCCAACTCTGGTAGATCCAACTGTAAAATATACCAAACAGTATGAAGATATTATGATAATGGGTGTTGGTGAAACATGATTAATCTTCAACAACATAGTGGAAACCATTGAATTAAAAAAAAAAAACTGCCCAAAATTATACATGTAAAAACTGTTTTCCAAAAAAGTGGAAATGCAAAAATTGTAAATACAAAATAAAACACCGCTAAAGACGGTATGGCCGGATTGCAAAGTAAGTTTTTGTCACCAACTGGGTCAAGGTCACAAAGTCAAATATTACAGCATACATTGAGAGGTCTTGTCAGAGGCAACCTACATGTATAATATAAAGTTTCTACTGTATACAGTTCCTTAGATTTTGCTTAAACCAGGAACTTTAACCAAAATCTTTAACTAGGTCAAAGTCCAAGGTCAATGTCACTAGGTCCAATGTTACGGCATAAATTGAAAGGTCTCGTCATGGGCAACCTAAATGTATTTTATAAGGTTTCTACTGCATAGGGTTCCTTAGATTTTGCTTAAACCAAGAACTTTAACCAAAATCTTTAACTAGGTCAAAGTTCAAGGTCAAGGTCACTGGGTCAAATGTTAGGGCATAAATTGAAAGTTCTCATCATGGGCAACCTAAATGTATAATATAAGGTTTCTACTACATACAGTTCCTTAGATTTTGCTTAAACCAGGAACTTTAACCAAAATCTTTAACTAGGTCAAAGTCCAAGGTCAAGGTCACTAGGTCCAATGTTAGGGCATAAATTGAAAGGTCTCATCATGGGCAACCTAAATGTATAATATAAGGTTTCTACTGCATACAGTTCCTTAGATTTTGCTAAAACCAGGAACTTTAACCAAAATCTTTAACTAAGTCAAAGGTCAAGGTCACTAGGTCAAATGTTATGGAATAAATTGAAAGGTCTCGTCATGGGCAACCTACATGTATAATATAAAGTTTCTACTGCATACAGTTCCATAGATTTTGCTTAAACCAGGAACTTTAACCAAAATCTTTAACTAGGTCAAAGTTCAAGGTCAAGGTCACTGGGTCAAATGTTAGGGCATAAATTGAAAGTTCTCGTCATGGGCAACCTAAATGTATAATATAAGGTTTCTACTACATACAGTTCCTTAGATTTTGCTTAAACCAGGAACTTTAACCAAAATCTTTAACTAGGTCAAAGTCCAAGGTCAAGGTCACTAGGTCCAATGTTAGGGCATAAATTGAAAGGTCTTGTCATGGGCAACCTATATGTATAATATAAGGTTTCTACTGCATACAGTTCCTTAGATTTTGCTAAAACCAGGAACTTTAACCAAAATCTTTAACTAAGTCAAAGTTCAAGGTCAAGGTCACTGGGTCAAATGTTAGGGCATAAATTGAAAGGTCTCATCATGGGCAACCTAAATGTATAATATAAGGTTTCTACTGCATACAGTTCCTTAGATTTTGCTTAAACCAGAAACTTTAACCTAAATCTTTAACTAGGTCAAAGTCCAAGGTCAAGGTCACTAGGTCCAATGTTATGGCATAAATTAAAAGGTCTTGTCATGGGCAACCTATATGTATAATATAAGGTTTCTACTGCATACAGTTCCTAAGATTTTGCTTAAACCAGAAACTTTAACCAAAATCTTTAACTAGGTCAAAGTCCAAGGTCAAGGTCACTAGGTCCAATGTTAGGGCATAAATTGAAAGGTCTTGTCATGGGCAACCTATATGTATAATATAAGGTTTCTACTGCATACAGTTCCTTAGATTTTGCTTAAACCAGGAACTTTAACCAAAATCTTTAACTAGGTCAAAGTCCAAGGTCAAGGTCACTAGGTCAAATGTTATGGCATAAATTGAAAGGTCTCGTCATGGGCAACATACATGTATAATATAAAGTTTCTACTGCATACAGTTCCATAGATTTTGCTTAAACCAGGAACTTTAACCAAAATCTTTAACTAGGTCAAAGTCCAAGGTCAAGGTCACTAGGTCAAATGTTACGGCATAATTTGAAAGGTCTTGTCATGGGCAACCTTCATGTATAATATAAAGTTTCTACTGCATATAGTTCCTTAGATTTTGCCTCAACCAGAAACTTTAACCAAAATGTTGACGGCAGACTGACAGACGGACGGACGGACGGACGGACAGACGGACGGACATCGTCAATCTATAGACCGGAATTGCTTTGCAATCCGGCCAAAAATATGAGGTGGGCATCCTTACTAAAGCAATAACTCTTTGAATATTATGTGACAGTTTTACAAAAATCCATTCATTCAATTCTACATGTACATTGAAAGTTATTTTAAATGAACAAGAAATTTGCATCCCTGATGCAGAATGCCAAGTTGTAGTATCATGTTGACCCCTGACCTTGACCATTCTTCCTCTTATTATGACCCATCTACATGTACATGGCAAGTCAGAAAATCTACATTGGACTAATGGTGCAGTCTATTCTTTACTTACAACATTTACATACATGTGCATTTCCAAAGTTCTAAATATTTAAGTAAAATGTACATGTATTAAATTTAAAATTTAATTTAAACTTTATTTATTTTACAACTTTTAACAAACAAGTTACAAACTTATACTAATGTCTCAGATGTTGGCGTGAGGGGGTCCAAGGAGCAGGAGGAAACCAGAGTATCCAGAGAAAAACCCCCTGCAGAGGCCTGAGTGGGGGACCACCTACCCTCCCACATAAGACCCTTCGTCGAATCTGGGATTCCAACCCGGGACCTTAGAGGTGAGAAGCAAGGTACCACTGCGCTAACCCGGCATTTATTACAAAGTGCTTTTTCCATTAAATAATGTTTTAAGTTCATGTATCCATAAATTGCTGATAATCTTGTAATATTTCATACAAATAAGGTATACTTACCATGTTTTCGGGTATAGACATAAAGTTAGGTTGATCTAGCACGTCTTTACAGAACTTTTCGGAGACAGCTTTTCCAACGTACATATAGATATTATCGTATGTGTCCATAATATAAGCTCCATGGCTGTCTACGTTAGCCGAGGAGAGATGCATCACAGGGGGCTTTGGTACTTTCACGTCTCCTTTATCCTCAGTGTTCTGTCAAGTACATGTATAAGGAAATCTATGAATAACTGGGATTCTCATCTACTATAAATTTATGCAGAGCATAGTCTTTTCAGTTACATATCATTATCAAAGTCAAAATATTCTATCTCTTTACATATGCATGAAGTACGAAAGATATTTGGGACACAACAAGAAGGTTTACTTAAGGGACTTGAAAATTTTTTTACAAAGCCAAAATGGTCTCTTAAAAATTCCTTTACAAAACACTTCTGTGTACATTTATGTACAATGTAATACACTCACAAAGCTTTCAATATTGTTGACTGGGTACAGATGAGGATAGATGGACATTATGAAGTACTGTATAGGCAGACTCTTACATTCCTGCATGGCAAATACCCTGTCATCTAGTGTAGTGTTTACTCCCGTACGGAAGGCTTTCTGAAAAACGGGAGAAGTTTGTCATCAGCAAAGTTCAAATCTACAACACCTGTCCTTCCAAAATGAATAAAAATTATGTTTTCTTACAGCCTGAATATTAGTGATGTTTCATTACAGAGAACAAAGACTAATCACAAATTATATACATGTATTTACTCGTACAAATGTACTACTTTAACCTTCTATTTCTTATTGAATTTAAATAGTCTTTTTCGAACATCTTAAAACTTTCAAGAAGTTTTATGCAGTAAAGATGTATCTTACATATTTGATAAGAGCCAGACAGAAGTTGGGTAACATTCTGAGTGGGTAAGTCAGAGGGAGTAAGCCCATCCTTTGTGATGATGGTATGGTACTACTATACGCTGCCACGGCATCTACTGCTGCGTTTATGATGGCCTCTCTGGCGTCGGACATTGATGATGATATGCTACGGTCAACTCCTACAAAAATCAGCATGGTGTATAATGTATACCAGAGGGAGCATTAAGTATAAACAGCAAATAAAAACAAATGCTGCAAGACAAGAAAAAGTTCGAAAAAAAAAAAATCTGAAGTTCTGTTGAAAAACCCTGAGTTTATCATTTCTGTAATAAGTTGCTTGAAGCTTACCCATTTTGGCTAGAAGTGAAGCAATTGCTTGCTGGTCTGCTCCTGCATAAATCTCACTGATCTGATTAGTAACAGGTAAACACAATGTGTGGACTCGGATACGTCTCTCTCCTGGAAAACATATTACAAATTATCTTTATTCTGTACAGAAATTGTTGAATGCAGAATTCATGAAGAGTTTTCTAACATACATAAAATGTAGCTATGATAGTAGATCTACAAACGTCCTGTGTCTTTCACATAGAGTTGAGGATTATCATTTTATGTATCTGGGGTTGTGGCAAACTCACTTTTTACAGGCAGTCATATTTACATACAAAGAATCGAGAGACTGATTGCCAGAAAATCCACAAAGAGGCAGAAAAGCATGTGACCATAGCAGACAAAGAAAACATGTTTGAAAAAGGCCGTATTTGTGTCTATATACCTTTACTGGATGTATATAATAGAGCTGCCTGGAAGCATACGGTATTTGTGTCCACAAGGCTGTCTTCTATAGACATCTGCATACCAAAGCCAGCATCAGGGTTTATATTTGGTAAGGACAGTAAATCTGTGGACCTCACAAAGAAGTTCCCATGGAAAGTGTGGATACTTAATCCTACAGAAAAATAGATTTGGAATAAATAATCAATGTACTCCGAGGTCTTGTAACATAATCTGAAACATTAGTCAACTTTTTTAATATTAAAATCATATAAACGATGTTACTTTCCATATCAATGCTACATGTACATACATGTGCATACAGTAATATCATGGAGCTTATCACAATTAATTCAATACAATACAACGATTAAGACAGATGAGTTAAATTTAAGCACAGGTAGTCATCTTCATTGTATAATTTCATAGCTGTAAACACTATTACACTTCTTATCAAACACATTACACTCAAGTTGCAACTATAAGAGTTCCTGAGCTAAAACACACAAACCTTTGGTACATCTGATCCTCATCACAGCCTCAAACCCGATCTTCCGTGTTAAGTATCGTCTAAGGTCTGCCTCGTATTTATCTGACAATCCTGGGTTCTTTACAGCATGGAATGATGGGTAATATTGGACAGAACCTCCGGAATACTTTGATATACAAGCTAGTAAAGAATCAATGATCAAATTCAGCAAACATGTAATCACAGATTACAAAGCTCACCTCGTGGCAGCAAAATTCAATTCAAACATATTTCTAAAAACATGTATATTGGCTTTTAAAGGCAAAATCATTCAAGCGGAAAAAGTAGGTCAATTTCATTTTATGAAAGTTTGATCAAAGATACATCCAATATGCAAGTTTGGTACATGAAGCACTTATACTTTGCTCAATATTGGCTTTTAAAGGCAAAATTACTCAAGCGGAAAAAGTAGGTCAAGGTCATTTTATGAAAGAATGATCAATGATACATCCAATATGTAAGTTTGGTACATGTAGCACTTATACTTTGCTCAATATTGGCTTTTAAAGGCAAAATCACTCAAGCAGAAAAAGTACGTCAAGGCCATTTTATGAAAGTTCGATCAAAAATAAATCATATATGCAAGTTTGGTACATGTAGCACTTATACTTTGCTCAATATTGGCTTTTAAAGGCAAAATCACTCAAGCGGAAAAAGTAGGTCAAGGTCATTACATGAAAGTTTGATCAATGATACATCCAATAAGCAAGTTTGGTACATGTAGCACTTATACTTTGCTCAATAATGGCTTTTAAAGGCAAAATCACTCAAGCGGAAAAAGTAGGTCAAGGTCATTTTATGAAAGTTTGATCAAAGATACATCCAATATGCAAGTTTGGTACATGTAGCACTTATACTTTGCTCAATATTGGCTTTTAAAAGCAAAATCACTCAAGTGGAAAAAGTAGGTCAGATGCTGCATCCGATGCATGGATCCATCTCGGCATCCAAAGATGAATCACTTGTGCAAGTTTGGTTACTGTAGCATTACTACTTGGTCAGATACTGAGCTACCCCAAACTTCTTAACCATGTCACTCAAGTGGAAAATGTAGGTCAGATGCTGCATCCGATGCATGGGTTCTCCTCAGCATCCAAAGATGAACCACTTGTGCAAGTTTAGTTAATGTAGCATCAGTACTTTGTCAGATACTAAGCTACCCCAAACTTCTTAACCAAGTCACTCAAGCGGAAAATGTAGGTCAGATGCTGCATCCGATGCATGGGTTCACCTCAGCATCCAAAGATGAATCACTTGTGCAAGTTTGGTTACTGTAGCATCAGTACTTTGCCAAATACTGAGCTACCCCAAACTTCTTAACAGGACGCGGACACGGACTTGGACACGGACGCGCGGGGCTATAGCATAAGCTCACTCAACTTCGAGGTGAGCTAAAAATTATACATGTAAGTCACTTTAATACATGTAAGAATATAAGTATAGATGCAGTTTTCTCAATCCGACATTTGATAAAATGATTATAATTTTGACACAACATTTTTGTTTTTCGAATAATGTCCAAGGAAATTTTAAGTCTCGGAAAGTATGTGATAACTCAAGCTGTGCCACTATGCTAAGTTAGAGAAGAACAATCTTATTTCAAATCTGTCTTTTTAAGTTTAGTCCATATAGATAATAGATACATACAAACAGAGGCAATATCTGCATACTGGCCATTCAACATGAAGACGTCCACAGCCACCTGCTGAGCTGAACATTCCAAAGCAAGCTTCTTGTAGAAATCTGTGGCAGGACCCAAATTTGACACATTCTGTTTAAATACAAAATAAAACTTGAAGCTTTCAATAGAAATACCTTATACATTGTATATATTTAAAAAGGCAAAAAGATTTCAAAGTTTTAATTCTATCATTTCCGATACTAACTATTATAAAAGACTTTACGTTTGTATGAATACGCTGTAGCAAACACTGACCTTTGTAGCGTTCTGACTAGCGTCCTCCCTAAGCTGTAATGCCCCGGGTCCTACCGTCGGTAAAACTGTGTACATAACTGTTACTCTACGTATATAAACATATATAACGTACACTGACCTTTGTAGCTCTCTGACTAGCGTCCTCCCAAAGCTGTAATGCCCCGGGTCCTACAGTCGGTAAAACTGTCTACATAACTGTTACTCTACGTACATAAACATACATGTATATAACGTACACTGACCTTTGTAGCTCTCTGACTAGCGTCCTCCCTAAGCTGTAATGCCCCGGTTCCTACAGTGGGTAAAACTGTCTACATAACTGTTACTCTACGTATATAAACATATATAACGTACACTGACCTTTGTAGCTCTTTGACTAGCGTCCTCCCTAAGCTGTAATGCCCCGGGTCCTACAGTCGGTAAAACTGTCTGCATAACCGTTACCCTTCCTCCTTGTGGACTCTACAATTGTAAACAATTTTCTGTATCTCCTATCATATACATGTAAATTTATGTAAGATGTTTTATACATGTAGATTAATTGTACATGTAGAGACTGTCAGTACAGGATTGTAAACATTCATCTTTAGCGTGTTGTATACATATTTATAAATGATCTATTTGTAAACAGACAAACATAAAAAGCCAGAGAAATACATTTATACAAAGTAGCTTGTGCATGGTACTTTTTCTAGAGAAGAAGACTTACCGCTAATTTATATGCTGCTTGTAAGGCAGCCCCTAAAGCACTGCCTGTCTCCAAGTTCCCCTCAAACATGGTCGGCAGCTGATTTAGTAGATCTATTATTAGTTCTTTACTTTCTTGTAAATTGACTAGAAGGTCATCTGGACATGGTAAGAAAATATCTGAAAGAAAGTTCAAGAATTTGTGTTAAAGTAAGTAATTCAACATATACAATACAAGAATTTATGTATATACTACATGTAGAAATACAATACATCAGTTTATGTTCAAGCACATTTTCCAAAATTCCTTTATTAAAATGTTGTTTTTATTTATGATTTTAAACAAGTGCCAAGATCTTCCCATATGATAAAGGGCTTTCAATAAGGGGCAGCATGCGGCGAAATATTGCCTAATCAGATGAAAAAAATTGCTTATTCGAATGTCCTCACATTGTTTGTATAAAGTGCTCAAAAGATCTGCCTAAAATTTCTAAATAAATCTTATTGGAAGCTCTAATGATGTTTCCATGAATTTTACATAACAGACTGATACCTTCAATGTCAGATACGATCAGCATTTGGGGTTGTGACAGCCCCTCCGCTAGGTTAAAGAAATGAAGTGCCCTATCATAAGCTATGAACCCAATCTGTGTTCGTGAATCTCCAGGAATCTTCTCTAATTCCTCCAACATGGTATCACAGAAAACTCTCAAATAACCTGTTAAAAACATAAAACACGTACATTTTTATTTACAATTCTGTTAAAAAAATAAAACACAATTCTCCAATTTTTCCATAAACAAATAGATTTTCTCCAAGAACTGACATCAGAAAACAACATGAACAAGAACAGTGATTATCTTCAGTCATGAATATACACCAAACGTCTCGGGTAAAAATGATTTTTTTTTTAAATACTGAACAGTGCTTACCTGTTTCTATTGCATTGAAAGACACGTCTAGGAGGTACAAATACACAGCTGGTTGTGGTGGCCTTAACTGTAATAGAAAACAACATTAATATACAGTAAATCTTTAAAGTTTAAATCATAAAAGCTATTATTTTTGGGGTAATTTTAAAGAACACTGTATTAGGAATATCTAAGGTCATGTTGTGAGTGCAAGGGGGAATAACTAGCAAATATACATACATGTACATGTAGTTTGCATGTACACTACCCACCACTAATATGTTCCAATATAACGTGTTATTTTAATTTCTTTTTAAAACAATTCTTTTTTAAAAATGTCAATTTCAAAACTTAAAAGAACGAGAGGACTTAAATAGGCTTTGCCTGTTGTCCAATCCCTTTTCAAATTCTTTGAATAAATATTGTTTAAACTAATAAAACTGACAATATTTAGTAAATTTTCATGTACAGTCAAACCTGTGATAGACAGTCAGCTTTGGGAAAAACGAAACATGGCTGCTTAAGACAGATGGTCTTTCATTCAAGGTTGGCAATATAGCCATAACTGATAATACTGTGTGAGGTACAACTACATTGTTATTCCGATCTTTTATAGAACAAATACAGCCATATGTTTATGATTATGCATATTAGTGTACAAAATGCATTAAAATTAATTTTTCTACAAGTAAATTTCAATTATTCTTATATACAAATTTACCTTTTCTGCTAAAACGGCCGTTGAAAGCAGTAAAGGAAGTAATTTTGGTCAGAATTTTGTTGATTGCTGGCCTTCTTATGAGAGTGGCCCTTGATTTAGGTACAGTTTACTCTCGTTTACTCAAACTTGCTTAACTTGAATTTCCGCTTAACTCAAAATGTTTTTAAAAGTCCTGATTCTCTATAATTGATTTCTATGCATTTTTACACCTGATATCTTGAATTCCGATAACTCAAACTTTTCATTAAGTTGAACTAATTTTTAGATCCCATAAGTCATTTTACATTGAAAATTTACCACAATAAGTCGAACCACAAATTAATTTCAATTCTTAAACAAAAACCAATTCATTTTAAGGAGATCGGTGGACGGATAATTGATACTTTCTTGCTATTGAGTCATAAATACAAACATTAAATCTAGCTTGGTCATTAAAAGTGGACAACACAATATTTTGTGAAAAGTGAATGATTGCTTATCATGTACTCCATAAGTCGAACTCCTGATAAGTTGAACTATTTCTTATGGTCCCTTGAAGTTCGACTTATCGAGAGTAGACTGTATTTATATTTAGCACATTGTGTTATGGGGAGTAAAAGTTGACCGTTGACAGGGAGTGACTGTAGAAATCGAGTGACCGCAAGGACAGGTTTGACTGTATTTTCGATATCAGTCCAAAAAATATTTATAAGAAGTCAAGTGTTCAATATATTAACCATCTCTATACTTATTTATGGCGGGTAGTGGATCTATGGTACAAATAGCATAAAACAGTATAGTTTGTGGTGTGCAATAAGTGTCTGAAGCCCCCTACTCACATAGCTCTGTGTATTCTTGAAAACCTATGTATGAGAGGGTATCTAGTTCAGCTTATTTATCACAAAATCATCATTTACTCAAATTTCATAAAGATTTTTATGTACATACATGTATGTATACACCAAAGTTGACTGAGTAATCATTCATAACAGAAATTTTAACTTCAGGCAAACCCATGAAAACTGGATTTTCTTTACATCCATGTATCATCAGCTTTCATGAGCTAGAGGCTTTCAACACTCAGTGCTTGAAGCTTTTAATCAATTCACTGACATTTCTCTTCATTGATGATCTATGAAAGGAAATGGCCAGCTTGACTTGACTGATATAACTTGTGGAAATATCCCATCCTTACCATATAGTCTGACGGAGCAATAAATTCTATCGTAGATGATTTGATCTCGGGTCGTCTCTGTGGTTCGCCGTACGTCTTACTGACCGGGTCATAGGAAAATTCCTCAGGTACTGAAATTCATAAAATACATGTACTATACATACATGTAACTACTCCTATGAAAATGTAATAAACGAATTTAATAGACGAACAGATGGACTTGATTATTGATATCATGATCATTTAATTATGAGTTGTTTTCACTTCAGTTCTTATCTTTAATCTAATATCATCTATCAAAATGCCAGAGCTGTCATCATTACAATTCAGTTACATAACTGGATGAGTAAAGTTTGTTAAGGTACACAATTATCAAATGGACATGATTTGCAAACTATTACTAACATTATGAGGAGTAAGAAAACTATGCTTGGGAAACATAAATGCCCCCGGTGGCAGCTTTGAGAAAATGGCAATAAAAATAAACGCTAAGTTCACCAAGTCAAAGTTCATAGCATCAAATGAAGGAATCTATATGTGAAATATCAATCTCTTACCCCTTATGTTTTAAAAGTAGGTCAAAGATCAAGGTCAAGGTAACAAGGTATTCATGGCATCAAATGAAAGCTCTGGTCATGAGGAATCTATATGTGAAATATCAAAGCCCTAACCCTTATAGTTCAAAAGTAGATCAAAGGTCAAGGTCACTGGGTCAAAATGCATGATACCAAATGAAAGCTCTGGTCATAATGAATCTATATGTAAAGAATCAAAGCCCTGTCCCTTTAAGTATATAAGTAGGTCAAAGGTCAAGGTCACTAGGTCAAAAGTTATGTTATCAAATGAAAGCTCTGATCATGAGGAATCTATCTGTGGAAAATATCGAAGCCCTACCTCTTTTAGTTTAAAAGTAGGTCAAAGGTCAAGGTCACTAGGTCAAAGGTCAATTTCTCAAAAGAAAAGTCTGGTCATGAGGAATCTATATGTGAAACATCAAAAGCCCTACCTCTTATAGTTTAAAAGTAGGTCAAAGGTCAATTGTATCAAATGAAAGGTCTGGTCATGAGGAACCTACATGTATATGTGAAATATCAAAGCCCTACCTCTTATAGTTTAAAAGTAGGTCTAAGGTCAACATTAAGGTCACTAGGTCAAAAGTCAATGTCTAAAATGAAGGCTCTGATCATAAACAATTTATATGTGAAATGCATTTCAGGGATATATAGATTTTATATGAATTTTTAAAATATTTTCCTTAAAAATTGAAAAAAGTAGGTCAAAGGTCAAGGGCAAGGTCAAAAGGTAAGAAAATTTGGTACCAAAAGATGCATCTTCTCAAGATACATAAACATGCAAAATATGAAAGCCCTATCATCTCTACTTAAAAATTTTTACCCTTTTATTGAAAGTGGGACAGAATGACAGACGGACGAACCAATCGCTATATGCCCCCTTGGTATAATGACCGGGGGCATAACAATTTGTACTCACATTCATTAACTCTATAGCATAAATTGCACTTCCATCTCCGTGAATCAACAAAGAAGACAAATGGATTTATATACGTTCGACATGACCTACATCTTACTATAACACTCGACTGTATAACGGGTAATTGCTGTAATATAGCAAAGAAAAAAATATTAAAACATGATACATGCATGAAATCTAATTTCTAAAAATATATGGAAGAAATATCTGTCCATCATCAAAATGCAATTCAACTTTATAAAGGACCTTGTTTTAAGAAATATTACATTTACAGGAAATGCATGTACGCGTAAAATGGTCATGGAAAATACGTAAATACATTTTTTCATTTTGTTAAAACTGTACAATACCATATAGACAGCTGATGTATCGAAATTCCAACATCAATAATGTTTATGGTAATTTTTTTTTAAATTTCTATACCTGGAAGCAATAAGTATACACATAAATAATAACTTACTGATAAATCTTTAAAGGGATGTATAAGTATTCCTAGAGGTAACCTTGCTTTACTCAACAGAGATGAAGTTTGGGGTATGGCAGTCAAAGTGCATCTAAACACTCTGAAAAAAAAATTGAACATGTACATTTGTTGATCAGAGTATTCAATTCGTGTGTAAATCACTACATCCTACATGTAATTATGTGTCTATATAATATATATATAACATATTCATTGTATATGTACATCTCAATTTTCTTCTTGAAAATCCTTGAAAACAGACTCTAAGAGTAAAATTATTACTACATAATAATTATGAGTCTAGAAGTTCTATTTCTTTATCATTACTTTCTTTTTTTTTGGGGGGGGGGGGCTCTCAGAGTTTGACCTAATGCATTCAATCGCAAACAAGATTTACCAATTCATTTTTAAACCTCTAGATGATAAGCATACTGAAGACTTTGGAATTCTGTTACAAATTCAGCCTATACTCACTCTGGGTTACAGTTGACTTTCTTGTATTCATTGTGTAGGCGTGGTTTGGGGGTCTCCAGTCCCTCGGGGGGAATCAGGTGTTTATCTTGGAGCAAGTTTACAACACGATCCTAAAATGTAACATCTTGCTTTAATTTCAACAATTTGGAAAAGTGACATTTTCTTATGTTTTTTTTAAACTATAAAGTACAGACATTTTCTTATGTTTTTTTCAAACTATAAAGTACAATCTAGTTAGTAAATAGCTCATAACAGCTAATGTTGTATTGTTTAAGATGTCCGACTCAAAATAAATATTATTTGATTTTATTTCATTTGAAGCAGTATGCATAATTATAGTGGAAAAAACAGATGAATTTATCTTTTACCCTTCATTTCATTTCATCTGTTAGTAGATACTACATTAAATATACTTACCTGCAATGACATTGAACCAAAACTTGAGTTTAGTCCACCGACATTGCTGCCCATCTGTCCAGTATTGGGCTGAGACATAGGGAATGATCCAGGTCCTGTACTGGGTGCTGATGCAGACACCTGTGGGTAGCCTTGAGAGCTGGCCCACTGTGGGTTGGCTGGACCACTTCCTCCACCCATCCTACCCGCGCTCATGTCCTGGGTTTGAGGAGGTGATGGACCACTTGGGGGTCCAGGTATAGGGGGCTGTCCAGGTGTCTGTCCGTACATCTGTGACATCCCCATAGTTCCTGGAGGTCCCATTGGTGGAGGCTGTATTGTTGATGTTGGAGGTGCTGAGCCGTACTGTGTAGGGGGCCCAGGCATGGCAGGGCGGTTCCCAAATGATGTGGGTGGGGCAGAACTATATGGTACTCCTGTTGGTGGAAACCGGGCAGTTGACGTAGGAGGGGGACCAAAAGATGATGAAGTTGGAGGACCCATGAATCCCCTTGGTGGTGCTGGGTACCTATTCTGGGCACCAGGGAAATTGTTCTGTGCCCCTGGGTATTGATTTTGTGGCCCTGGCCCTGGGGCAGTAGACATAGGAGGCCTACTGATCTGAGGTCCTGACATTCCTCCATACTGAGGTCTGGACTGTGGTGGCATTCCAGGTGACGGGAAAGATGTCACATTACCAGGAAAAGGAGGTGCTACAGAGGCTTTATCTGAAAAAAAAAAACAATCATCAAAATCCATTGGCATGATTGAAGAATATCACAAAAACAAATACGCCTTTTTTATTCCTTTTTTAGCACGCTGGGACGAAAAAGTCCGGAGAGCTAATGCCATACCCTCGGCGTCGTCGTCGTCGTTGTCAAAACTTTAACCTGGACTATATCTCTTGAACTATAAGGGGTAGGGCTTTGATATTTCACATGTAGATACCTTGTGATGAGACCTTTCATTTGAGACCATGACCTTTGACCTAGTGACCTTGACCTTGGACTTTGACCTACTTTCTAAAAAACTTTAACCTGGGCTATATCTCTTCAACTGTAAGGGATAGGGCTTTCATATTTCACACTTATATACCTTGTGACGAGACCTTTCATTTGAGACCACGCCCTTTGACCTAGTGACCTTGACCTTGGACTTTGACCTACTTTTCAAAAACTTTAACCTGGGCTATATCTCTTCAACCGTATGGGGTAGGACTTTCATATTTCACACGTAGATACCTTGTTACGAGACCTTTCATTTGAGACCATGACCTTTGACCTAGTGACCTTGACCTTGGACTTTGACCTTCCTTTTAAAAACTTTAACCTGGGCTATATCTCTTCAACCGTAAGGGGTAGGGCTTTCATATTTCACATGTAGGTACCTTGTGACAAGACCTTTCATTTGAGACCATGACCTTTGACCTAGTGACCTTGATCTTGGACTTTGACCTACTTTTCAAAACCTTTAACCTGGGCTATACCTCTTCAACCGTAAGGGGTAGGGCTTTCATATTTCACATGTAGATACCTTGTGACGAGACCTTTCATTTGAGACCATGACCTTTGACCTTTGACCCAGTGACCTTGACCTTGAACTTTGACCTACTTTTCAAAAACTTTAACCTGGGCTGTAACATTTGAATGGTAAGAGATAGGGCTTTTATATTTCACATGTAGATCCCTTGTGACAAGACCTTTCCATGGATACCAAAAATTTTGACCTTGTGACCTTGACCTTAAAATATGAAACTGTTTTTCAGCTGTTTTACTATCAAAGATTCCAATTATTTTTCATGCATATATTTACTAAAACCAAGACCTTTCATTTGAGACATTATGACCATTAATGTAGTGATCTTGACCTTAACCATTAACCAACTTCTTTTATTCAAAATTACTTAAACTTTGGCTCTATCTTTAGCTCTCTAATGAATATGACTAATGTTAGATGCATAGACTCTTCATGACAATGCTTTTTGTATTTTAGAAGTTTTTTGATTCTTGACAAAAACCTGCTAAGGCGAGCTATGTAATCTTTGATTACCCTATGTTTTTTTTTTTGCTTCAAGGAAAATAAAGTTGTTTGTATCCTAATGACTCTAATGCTTTTCAAATTTGAATCTACTTGTTTGATAAATACATTTATATAATGCATCGAAACAGGAAAACAAACAGAATATCATACTTTGTGTCTGGGAAAAATCCCCACCCTCCAGGGCGTCAAATGACTGGTTTTCCTCTGTAGAGGGATCAGGGGTAGACTTTCTTGAAGATGGCTCTGTAAAGATATTAAGGTATTAGACAAATTAGAATAGGGATCAATGTCTGTTCCTCTATTATTGTTACATGCATATCATTAAGAGATCATGTATGTTTTATACAAAATATATAAGACATACAAATTTTCCTTCACATGGAAGATTTGTATACTTTTACAATAGTTAGGCTTGTCCTTTTACATTATTACAAATGTATAGCTTGAGCTGAAATTTTGTGCCCTTAATAATTATATGTATTGATCTACTGTCACATTTTCAGACCTGCTTACCTGTCTCTTACCAAAATTGTAAAATTTTGCCAAAGAAAGTGTAAATTAGGGAAGTTACGCATAATATTAACAATTGATTGTAATTTTGAAAAAAAAGCATCGTCTTTTCCCTACTTTGACATTTTTACAAATATTTATCATTACACAATTGCTTATTAGGGCTGAGGGGTTTTATCGCGGTACCGGCATATCGCGATACGAGGCTTCGCAATACGCACCACGGTATTTGTTTTCAAAAACCGGTTTTTGACGATATTATTTATCTTCATATTTTTATGTTGTTTCTTTGAAACTTATGGGCGAAAGCGATAAATTCTGCAATTTTCTGACTAACCACTTTTAAACATGACGAGGTGTCCGTTCTATGCTACACAGCATTTTAATAGATTTCAAGAAATAGGTAAAATAACGTTTCTTCGACCTTTAGAAACGTTCAGCAACACACTGCACATTGGTATACTAATTTGCAAGAAAGACTTTATCATGTTAGCTTGATTCTTATATTTTGTTTAAAGTACATGTTAGTGTTGTAACGATTATCGACGACATCGACAAAATCATCGCTAATACCCTTCGATTTTGATTAATCGATTATGTTTTCAAGAATCGATTATAATCGGAAATATACAACGTAGAAAAGAATGACGTAGTTCTCGGTCGAATACGCTTGTAACAAGTACGAATAAAACGAAAGTAGATCTACGATCGTTTCCAAAAGTTAAAGTTATGGTCGTAGCGTAAATAATTCGAAAAGAATACACTTTCTAAGGCATACAATGGGTGGAATTACGATTCTCATTGAATTTAATAGTAATGACAAGTACTCTTATGGAAAACTTCAATGTCAGATTCGATACGTCAATATCTACTCGTTTAGTGAAAAAAAAAAAAACTTTTACGCCGAACTCCATAGACTAAATAATCCAGTCTCTCCGCTGCCCCTGTTAGCGGCAGCGGAGAGACTGGATTATTTAGTCTACGAACTCCAGAGCTTTGTAAGAAGGACAAGGCCAGCCTAAATTCCATGAAGATATTGTTTGATTCCTTATTGAAAGAGTAAAAACCTTGCTCTTGGGTCGAATGGAGAACCCCTCCGGCTCCCCTTCAAATAAAAAAAAAAAAAACAACAACAAAAAACCTCCTCATCTGCCGTGTTAAGTTGCCGACTATTAGTATTACAATCACATATTTGTTTTGGCTCCATTACTGCTGTGATTTTGATAAAATATTTCATTTACTAGACAGGATTTTATCATTCTGTGGTTGGAGTTCTTTCTAGACATTTTACTATGTATACATGTTTGTATTAGCATATGATTTAGTGAAGTCTCATCATTACTTGTCATATTCTTTTCTGTAAAAGCAAGTTAAATTCATTTCCGATTAAATCGAAATAATCGATTAAAATCCTCTCCGATTATAAACCGATAATCCATTATGAAATTTGTCCGATTATACAACACTAGTACATGTATATATTTAGTTATGATTGTTTAAACGTACAACATAGTGGTGTCATTTTAAGTTTCCTAGTGACTTTTTGCACTGTCTGTCCGTGAGTGTCCGCCGATGTCTCAGCAGAATTATCACATTGATAGCTTAAAATAACTGGATGAATATTATTTTTTCAACCGGATATTCATGCATGTACGTATGATTGGTCAAATTTGTCTGCACGTGTGCATCCGTAATTATATCATGATGAAGACATTTTCAGATTTTAAAATAAAATTTTGAAAGGAAAATTGAGGTAGGAAAAAATAACCATAAGGACTCTTGATGTTACTGTATAAAAATATTGCAATATATCGCAATATTTTTCCAAATATCGCAATATATCGCAATACACATTTGACCATCGATACTCAGCCCTATTGCTTATACCATATCAAACCCTCAACTTACAACAAATTTATCTAGGCAAGTCTGTTCCCTTGTTTAAAATTTTCTTCAAAGTAATTCTGATTGGAAATATGTTTTAGGCGTAAAAATGAGCAGCAAAAGCGTAGAGTGTATTTGTAGGTCAAAAATCGTAAAAAATCATGCAAAAATCGTAAAAGTAAGCAGATCTGAATTTTTAAGCTTAAACACAGTAACAAAGCTTAAAATTGCATGAATTTTCTTACTAATCAAGAAAACTGATAGTCACTGCAAAACATGTTAAACATCACAATATCAAAAGCAAGATGCACCATTTCATATAAAGGCTATGGAGTAATTGCAATTACAGCATGTCATTTTATGTTGTCTGTATAAGCTTACATGATAAATGAGTGAGATAATCTGCTAAAAAGAAATATACACTGAAATGTATATAAAAGTTAAAATGACCTATTTATAATGAAGGATATCTACCTGAGTTATTTGGTGTAAATCCAGGTGTTATATAATAAAGAATATCTACCTGAGTTATTAGGTGTAATTCCATGTGTCATATACCGTAATAAAGAATATCTACCTGAGTTATTAGGTGTAATTCCATGTGTCATATACCGTAATAAAGAATATCTACCTGAGTTATTAGGTGAAATTCCATGTGTCATATACCATAACAAAGAATATCTAACTGAGTTATTAGGTGAAATTCCATGTGTCATATACCGTAACAAAGAATATCTACCTGAGTTATTTGGTATAATTCTATGTGTCATATACCGTAATAAAGAATATCTACCTGATTTATTAGGTGTAATTGTGTCATATACCATAATACAGAATCTCTACCTGACTTATTAGGTGAAATTCCATGTGTCATATACCGTAACAAAGAATATCTACCTGAGTTATTAGGTGTAATTCCAGGTGTCATACCGTAATACAGAATATCTACCTGAGTTATCAGGTGGAATTCCAGGTGTCATATACCGTAATAAAGAATATCTACCTGAGTTATTAGGTGTTATTCCAGGTGTTAATGCCATGCCAATCTGGTGTGAGTATTGACCTTGGCCATGAAAAGGGGCGGGTAAACCACCTGAATCTACAATCACAAACATGCATATCACATAGTGATTAAGGACAAGTCACATGTAGCTTGCATACATGTAGATGAAAAATGCTTTTGATATACTACATTACTAGAGTATTTTATAGTCAAATTTCTTATTTCAAAGTTTCCTTTAGAGGTAAATAACTTAGCATTCAAAGCTATAGCCAAAGTAAAAATTTTTTGCAGACAAATAGGCAAAGAAACAGACAAAAACTTTTCTTAATCCTATGAATCTAAATGGCAGAATGACCATATTTGTTACCTTCCCCCCCCCCCCCCCCCCCCAACCTACCCAACTCCATTCCCAATCTACATTTGTAGCTTCTTGTAAACATAGAGGTCCTAAACAAGTCAGTTTACTTGTAATTTTGATATTCAATATATACAAGTAAGTGTCTCCAAATGACATCGTAGCACATCTAACGAGGTAATTATTGATTATAAATACAATTAACGGTAAACACCAATGATATATATAGAGCAATAAATTATTCATACAAATACAGTATCTACATCTTCAGAAAATTTGTACAACAAATAAAGCTTATAGAAAGGGGCAGGTTCTATTGACATGATGTCATAAAAAACAAGCTGTTGCTTCCATTGATTAACATTACACTTAGTCTAATCAATTTTTGGAGCATGTTTAATCAATCTATTCCTCACTGACCAAAAATATCACACAAACTCATGTTACTGAGAGAGCAATAGTGATCTGATCATCATATAAAATTTACAAAGAATATTAAACTGCTGTTTTTGTTTGTTTGTTTGGACACAATTGATACATTTTGACTAAACTTATACTAGCTTATTAAAAAAAAATAGCTTAAAAAATGTAATTTTTTAATTCAAAAACTTGTGCTGTAGAATCCCTCTGAAACATGCTACAATGAAAGGAAATGCATGCATGAAGGCAGCTTAAACTTTTCAACATTTTAGCTACATTAAAAAAAATCACTGCAAAACTTGCAAATTATATGTCAAAAAGTTGTAATGTGCATACAGAATGCTCAGTAACTAGAAAAACTAAAAAGTAGGAGGTGACTCAAATAGAAATAGGAGAAAAAGTTCAGAAATTTTTCGAATTTTTTCTGTACATCTAAATCATTTTTTAATCTTTTTTTTTAATTCATTTCATTCATTTTCTACAAACAGATGGTGGCAATTTGTTTTAAAACATCTTGTGCAAACTCTTATACATTTTACAAACATGTAGTGTATTTATTGACGGTTAAATATAAACATAAAAATGTACATGCAAAGCAACTTGTGTAAATCAATAAATATGGACATGTTCATGATCAAGCAATTCATTCAAATCTAGAATTCAATAATGCTAACAATTTACCTGAGGTCTGCCCAGGAACTCCAAGTGAAGACTGACCCATACTTTGAACTCCGGCTTGTGGCGGTGCACCTCTGTTCATGGGAGGGGGGCCTAGGTTTGTAGCTGTTGGGGGACCCATTCCTTTCACAGGCGGCCCCGCTCCAGGTACAACTCCTGGTGGTCCTTGCATTCTCATGCCTGGACCCTGTCCCTGATTCTGTGTAGATGAGGGAAAAGGAAAAGATTTCACATCATTTTTTGGTGGCCCTCCCATTGGAGGATTAGAACTGTTCATTTGTCCAGGTGGCATCTGAGAATTACCACCATAAGGCATTGGAGGTTGACTTGAAGGTCCATTCATAAATGCACTGTTTTGTATGGGGTTTTGCCCTTTGCTAGGTACATTCCCATATGGGGGCTGCCCTGGATAGGGGGGCATATTCATTCCAGAGGGAGGTGTGCCGTGTCCGTTCAAAGAAAAATTTGGTCTCTGAGGCATCCCTGATGGAGGTGGTGGTCCTCCCATTGGATTTATATTGGGTGCTGGTGTTCCCATTCCAGGAGGCTCCATTTTATTTGGTGAATATAGAGGCATACCTGGGGAGTACAAATAAGAACAAAATCAACACAAACATTTTATAGTCAAAAGAGTCAGGGTGTCACTGTGAAAGAAAATAATTTTAGATGAGGAGTTTTCTATGTTAATTTTAGCATGACGTTGCCGATGTTTACCATTGAGGCTATGGAGAACGTCAGCGACATCTAAAATTAACAGAAAATTCCCAATCTACATGTAAAAGTATTTTTCTTGACTGCGAGAGAAGTACTGGTCATACGGACATATTAATTACACCAATAGTTACGAGGGTTCAAAATCTATCCCCCTATATAAATTTTAAACGGAAATATGTTGACAAAGTAAACAAAACTTCATATTTCTGATTTCTGAAGTGAGCTGCATGGACAGTAGAGGGAATTTGAGAGTTCAGAGTCACCTGTTTTAGGAGTTCCAGGTCGCAGAAAACTTTGTAATTTTGAAATGAGAACTTATTTTCAATTAATGATCATTTTATCATTCAATATTGAGAGTTTTCTTACCAAATGTTATTTTCCATCTTAAATAAGTGAAAATTTAGATTTGATTAAGAACACACGAGCAGACCCGGAACTCCCAAATAACCTGTAGATGTATTACAAAGTATGTTGTTAGAAGAAATTACTTATTTATACAGGAAGGGTGAAACAACCCTCCTTGAAAGTCATAACAAGTCACATGAAGGGTAAACAACCCAGGGCGAAGGCAGACAAAGAAGCTGTTAAGATAAGGCGAAAATCTGCCCTGAAAAATCGAAATTTCAAAGTTTGATAATCTTTTTCAGTAGAAATTTCAAGTAACTTGGTCCACATGTGAATCTGCTGTCAGATGGGATAATTTATGCAAAAAAAGGCCGATACTTGGGTCAAAATAAGCGTTTATTACACAGAAATCAATGGAAAACGGAAAAGTTTTATACAACATCCTTCCCCCCCCCCTTGCTTTACAATGCCACTTTCACCAAAGGTGTATATCAATGAAACACATTTTCTGGCCAAGTGGGGTTCTGAAGCGAGGATGGAACAATGTCCCACAGGCGAAAAACAAAAAAAGGAGGGATGGATGAATATTTTTAAATTTGCCTCTAGTGCAATAAAGTAGGTTATATTGCCATCTTTTTCATTTTATATAATGGAGCAATCCATTCAGAGTGTGTTCCGATCAAATATTTAACCGTTTGGAAGGAAATGAACAAGAAAGTTGTCCATTTCTATACCGTGTGTATTTCGCGCCAGAAAGCTACATTAGTGGCTGAGAAGAACGAAATAAAACCGTTTTTCAGTTTCTGGATTGCAGAGTTTGCCAATTATATTGATATAATAACCTCAAAGTTAATTTCGCTCATCCGATTTTGACATGAAAAGGTAACAGAAGCATAATAAACGTGAAAATGTGTAAAATAATGCATTTTTTGTGCATTTTCGAACGATATTCAACGTTTTCCGTCATCTGTACCCTACCTCTTCAACCCGTCATCATAGCATCTTTCATCAATTTTTAAAAAATAAAATACTTACTATGAATCTTATAATACTTCATATTTTCACCCTGAACAACTTTTATCTGACTTTGAAGGACAGCGCACGAGAAATAATATAGTGATTTCAGGGCTAAATCCGGCCCTTATCTTAACAGCTCCTTTGACAGTCCTTCCATAACATTCAAAGTACGTGCATGAATATATCTTCCTTGACATGTGCAATGTTTGACGTACACATTTTTTATCAAGGTTGAACAAATTTCTTCTTTTCTATAGTATTATGCTGTGCAGCAAAGTACTGAAGCTTCTTTTTTTAATCAGTCGTGATATAAAGTGCTAGTCAGAAAATTTTTGATTTTATCACCGCTATTATTGGACGAAATAAAAATAAAAGGTGGAATGCACACGACGTTCTAACTTAGAGGCCATACATGTAACTTAAATGCATATCATAACAACACGGAGATAAGAATTATATCCACTTCTGGCTATTTGAATTCTCTTATTTTTGTTTTTTGAGTAGGAATTCACGTTCTCTCATAATTTTTAAAGAAACAACCTGAAAACATGAAGATAACAAAATATCGCCTGAAACCAGTTTTTGAAAACGAATACCACGGACGTATACCGTTACCACGATAAAACTGCTCAGCCCTAAACGAGTGTACAGGAAAAATGTTAAAAAAAAACATAACAATTTGTAAACATGTCAAGATATAATATCTATGTAGTTACAGTGCAACGAAGATGCTCTAATTTTCTTTTACCAAATAAGAAAATAGGGTCTTTGTTGCATTGTAACTAATTTCAAAGGAAACTGAGGAGCTTCTTTCTTATTCGTCTAGCCTAAGGTTCAAGATCCAAAGGCAATACTTGAACAAATCTACAAAATGAAAATATTTGAAGACATACTCACAAGGTTCCAAGTAATTAGTGATTTACCAAATGTGTAATAAACATGTAGATTTACTTGGGTGTACCTGAATCCTGATAATGCGATATGTCAATATCTGCAACGTGTATCGTTTTGACACGAAAATTACAACACTTCAAATTCCAGTAATGACCACGGCTTACGTAAATTAATTGAAAATAAATATAGATAAGTCAATTTCTGTACAAACCTGGCTGGTTTGGGACACCTGGTGGACGTACAGTACCGCTAACGGGTGGGACTGGGGGTCGAAACATATTTTTTTGATCCGCCATGTTGAACAATAATGTCAAATTGTCACTTCATGCCACGCCCTTCGATATGAGAACTTCTAGATTCAGTTACAATGAGTTCTTGGTTCTACAGTGGATATACCAGATAATCATACACTTGAATATCAGAAGAATGAAAGGAGAATGAACTTTTCTTT
This sequence comes from Pinctada fucata, assembly GCA_028142955.1. Lineage (NCBI taxonomy): Eukaryota > Metazoa > Mollusca > Bivalvia > Pterioida > Pteriidae > Pinctada > Pinctada fucata. The sequence continues at coordinate 2,225,233 of AP027103.1, forward strand.
TTGACTCCGATACCTGCGTTTCGCCATACCGGAAATTCATTCGACCAGTGCATGCGCAAAAGGCATCCTCCGCGTGGCACTCATCATTGGGAAAGGGGAAAGGGGGGGGGGGGCTGGACGACGCGCCCAACGTGAATCGCGATATATTGCGATATTTTATTAGCTGTATTGCGATATATTGCGATTTATTGTTTCTTTTTTATGTAAAACACAAAAATTACTCGGGTCCTCTTTGTGTTTTGTCCATACTCAATAATACTTCTAGGTATCTGGATGATATTCTAACCATTGACAATCCTGCTTTTGAATTATATAAGAATGAAATTTATCCACAAGAATTAGCCCTTAACAAGGCAAACCTTTCAAATACAGAAACACCCTTTTTGGACCTAAATATCAAAATTGTAAACGGAAAGATTCATACAAGTGTATATGACAAAAGGGATGATTTTGGATTCAACATAGTAAATTTCCCTTGGCTTGACGGTGATGTTCCAAGATTACCGTCATATGGCATTTACATCACAGCACATCCGGTACGCTAGAGCATGTACTGATATTTTGGATTTTCACAGTAGAAATTTACAAATTACCAAAAAACTTTTAGGTCAAGGTTTCCGCTTTCATAAACTAGTTAAGACTTTCTGGAAATTTTACAAGAATTACAGTCAACTTCTTTTAAAATTCGGATCTATACATGCAACGGAGTACATTACAGCAATACTATGGGTATTACACAACCTGTCTTTTATGGTGATATGATAAACAAAATAAAAAGGATCAAAGGTAGGCAGCATAACCATCGAAAATGTGTCAGAATCATCAAACGCCTTTTATATCGTGGATATGATCCTAATGTCGCCAGACGGACACTAGGCTTGGTACTTGACCAATCTACAGTCTTGTACAAGCGCATCCTTGAGACTTGCACTCTGACTGACTGTGACGACGGGACTCCATGACGGGCCCTGTCCAAACCTCTTTAGAGAAGACAGGGCCCTGACCACCTGTCCTCTCTGAATGTCAGTCGGACTCCTCGGGTGATTACATACATGAGCTCGCTACAGCCGGCAGAGCACGGACTGTATTACGCATGCCCTCTTTTTATATCCATTTACATATTCATCTGTGTCTCTGGGGCCTCTGTGTTTCGCGGTCTTGTTTGTGTGATGTCATCTTACAGTGAGGAGGTTGTTTTACACCTCAATTGTACGTTCTTCGAGACCTCTGGGTAATTGGAGAAGTGAGAGGGTTGTGCGCACGTAATCCAGGATAACCACACCATTTGCTACTTGCGTGACAGATGGCCGTCCAAAGTCGGCACCGGTTACCCATTGGTCTCGTCGGTTTATGTGTGGTCTTTTGTGTTTGATGTTTACATGTCGTATGTCTCTTTTCCGTCTCGTGCTGTACTCGTCTTTTGTGTTTTTGCATCGGGTGTTTTGGTGTTTTACTGTTGATGCTGCAAAGGGGTCTTGTTGGAGATCTCCTCCCTTCTTTTCAGATACTGTTCATACTGTTAGTATTTTCTCATTGAACTTCACATTGTCAATTGCCATTTGCTTGAAAGAAACATACAACATTCATTGCTTTCGTCATAATTCATTTCAATTGTGAGCAAAGTGGACTAAGTGATTCAATAATTTGATTGCGATATATTGCGATACGCATTTCGTATCGCGATACGAACGAATTTATTAAATATCGCAATAATATACAGATGTATATCGATATATTGTTACACCCCTACTAGATTGAGGTTGATTTATTTTCGGTAAAAATAGTTTAAACTTTTATTTATTTATTTGCAATATCCTCAGAATCAACTTCAAGTCTAGATGATATTTAAAATTCGAAATTTTCTGCTCAATTTAGGGGCGAAATTCGGCTGTCAAATCATGTATCTTAGAAGAATTTTATGAGTAGAAATTGCTCCAAAAAGCTAAACATGTAGTAAGATAACAATGTAGAATGTTCTCAGTGCATACAAGGATCACTTTGTAATAGGTCATTGTTACAAATTCCGATCTCCCCCTTTGATACAGTTTTTCAATTTTTAGCAAAATGCCCGAAATTTCCAATTATGTTTCCAAAAGGGAGAAAAAATAAGCCCTGCAATAAAATCAAAGTTAAAATTAAAATTTACCCCTGACTGTTATTGTCCTGATGCAGAACATAAATGTTATAGTCGTAAAGATGGATCAGCGCTGAGCATAAACTGAAGATCTCGAGGACAGGTGTATGGAACGCCAAATTAACAGAAACTCAAATAATTAGAGAGCTCTTCAATTAATTAAAGAGCTCTTTAAAAGCATTAGAGAGCTCTATAATTCAATTAAAGAGCTCTTTAATTTTATTATTGTGCTCTTTAATTCATTTATTGCGCTCATAAATACAATTAGAGAGCTCTCTAATTCTTTTAAAGAGCTCTTAATTTCGCATCATTTATTGAGCGCAATAAATGAATTAAAGAGCTCTCTAATTTTATTATTGAGCGCAATAAATGAATTAAAGAGGGCAATAATTGTTTTATTGCGCTCAATAATACAATTAGAGAGCTCTTTAATTCTTTTAATGAGCGCAATAAATATGAGAATTAAAGAGCTCTTTAAAAGAATTAAAGAGCTCGTTAAAAGAATTAAAGAGCTCGTTAAAAGAATTAAAGAGCTCTTCAATTAATTACAGAGCTCTATATAAGAATTGAAGAACTCTCTTATACAATTATAGAGCTCTTTAATTCATACAAAACCGATTTTTGTAATTAGAGAGCTCTTTAATTTAATTAGAGAGCTCTTCAATTGTTTTACAGAGCTCATTAATTCAATTAAAGAGCTCTATAATTCTTTTAGAGAGCTCTTTAATCATAATATGGATATGTCCCTTTTAAAGAGCTCTCTTATACAAATAAAGAGCTCTCTAATACAATTGAAGAGCTCTCTAAACGAATTAGAGAGCTCTTTAATTGAATTAAAGAGCTCTGTAAAAGAATTGAAGAGCTCTCTAATTATAATAATCGGTAATATATGAATTAAAGAGCTCAACAATTGAATTAAAGAGCTCTATAATTGAATTAGAGAGCTCTTCAATTCTTTTATAGAGCTCCATAGATAATTGAAGAGCTCTTTAATTATTTCAAAGAGCTCTTTAATTCATTGAAGAGCTCTCTAATTATTGAGTTTCTGTTAATTTGGCTTTCCATACAGGTGAAACCAGTGACGTATATAAACCTATATAACAAATTTTATATACGTCCCTGGTGAAACCGATGATTTTCAAGTCCGATATATCCTTTGTTACCATCTCATTACAGATGAAAATGTTGCCGTCTCTAAAGACGCTCCAGAAGTCACCCAGAAGGAGGAGACGGAAATTCATCAAGATCGTTTCGAGAGAGTTCGATTGTCCTACGCCGGCCATCGTTTACAGTATTTGAATTACTTGAAGGTATCATCTTTTCGAAGGTTAATTTTTTTCTTTCAGACCAATATCTAATATTCGAAAGAAGGGACGTCCCTGCTTCAAGTAATTCAAATACTGTAGACGATGGCCGGCGTAGGACAATCGAACACTCTCGATTCAGTCTCGAAACGATCTTCATGAATTTCCGTCTCCTCCTTCTGGGTAGGTGACTTCTGGAGCGTCTTTGGAGACGGCAAAATTTGCATCTAGCATCTGTAACGAGATGAAAACAAGTTTTAGTCTCGTTTTTTTTAAATAATAAGTTCTGAAAAAAAGAAATATTGGGATCGGGGCACAATTTTTTTGCCTCCAGAAAAAAAACTGCAGATTTATTTTCCTTAATTCTTAAGTTTACACAATTTAATAATGGAACTGCAGGATGAATTTTATAATAATGCGGAATATATTGAAACCGTAAGTATGAGTTACTTATGTAGCATGGCTCTCATTTGGAAATTTAGTCAGAGGAAATTCGAATTTAAGGAAAAATCTTGACATTGCCTTTCCGCACGCACACGTATTGTTTCTTTGGTCTGTGTAAATCTCTATTGGTGGGCTTCAGTTTTACTTTCCCGAAGTTCGGTTCATGTGTACAATCCTACGGTGTACCTGCAGTTCTCGCAGCTTGATTACTTCGGAAATCACAGGTGTCTGAGCTGTGTAGCAGTACTGGTCGGGAAGTAGTTATCGCCAAGCAGTAATTATCCCCGTTTGCTCATTATCTTCAGTGGCGGATCCAGCACCCCCTTTGCCGGGGGGTCAAGGGGCGAATTTTGCCGATTTTGACTGAAAATGGGCAAAAATATACCTGTTTTTGGAAAATTTTGGGTCATTGCCGGGGGGGCGGGCACCCCCTTCGCACCCCCCTGAATCCGCCACTGATCTTCATTTATAATAATGACAGAGACTTGAATCTTTCAGCACTGATAGTTCTTATATTTATCGAACTGTATATGAAATTTCAAACAAATCCATGCAATGAAAGCTAAGATTTTAGCAGCTAAATTTCGTGAAAATGCGTTGTCTTACCCCGATCTCCTCGGGGGCAATGGCGGTGCACCTTGCTGTCTTCTCTCTCAATCATTGAAGAAACTTCAAACTATTTTCAATTATTTTTATCACAACTGATAAGAAAAAGAATAGAGGAATCCGATGGTATAATTTTAGTTGGAATATTGAGGATATTAGACGAGAATGATCCCATGTGGCGATAATTGCTTCTCCAACCTCTCTAAAGAGTGCTTAAAAGTAGCGCACTTTAATTGTCATCAGAATTTATTGAAAATTTATGGAAGTATAGGTAAAGAGTTCTAGTTGCATTGTGCTGTCTAAATTTCATGCGCAAGACTTGAATAATAAAGGAAATAGAACAAAAAATGCTTTAAAAATCGGCGATAATTACTTCTCCACCAGTAAGCGTTACAGTAGCTAGGCTTCTGATGTGTCATGCATATTTTAAAATGTGTATTAGAGGAATTGTGCATGTACATGATGCATCATAGCTAGTGTTTACCGCTACGCAGTCACCTATGTCTGAAATCAGAAAATTGAAGTTTTGTCGCATTCATTGGGATGTTTTTCGGATTGAATTCACGAATTGGCAATGTCGCACTAAAGAACCCTCGCTGCTTTGGGTGCGTCCATTACACAGGTCTAAATTCCAAGTGATGCTTACGTCTTCAGACAAAACACCTTCAGGCAGTACTTCTTATTCAAAGGAGGAAATTCCAAAGATACAATACAAATGGGGATGGATCTTGAACTAACAGTGCAAGTTATATGTCTGTACAACAATACTACGCTCACAATGAAAGAAAATTAATAGTATTTGATGGGGGCTCTATCATCTATGTTAATTTTACATGTAGTGTAATTAAGTTCCATGAAATAATATTGGACATAATTTGGGAATTACTATCAGATTCGGACCAAACCATAGTTATAGTGTGAACTTTTATCTGACCAAACAAATTTTTATTGGCAAACCCGATAAAACCAACGCTTTTTGGGAACTCTGCATTCTCCATAGACTTGATGTTAATTAGAGCTGGGTCGGTTCAGGAATTTCTCGGTTCGGTTTCGATTATACCCTCGATTATATTAATTTCAATTTGGTTCACACAGGTTGATAAAAGACATAATATAACTTGAAAAGACAAAGATTTTACCCTTCATTAAGGGTAAATAACAATGAACAAGAATAAAAAAAAACTCAAGCTGTATATAGGATGTGAAAAAAAGACTAGAGTTTACTACATATGACTTAGCTGACCGCCCATTGGTGCCCCGCCCCCTCCCCCCTCTCTGAGACACTGTAATAGGCCTCTAGAGCTTGTATATTAGAGTTTACACATATGTATCTTGTGAATAGGTGTGTGCATTACGTTTGTTTAGCAGTGCAATATCAGCTGTCTGTGGTCGCAGACATAGTTGTTTTGAAAGCTCGATGTAAAGTATGAACCAACTTGGATTTTGGAATTCTGGAACTGAAATCGAATAGAGCATTCCTGAACCGCGGTGCACCAAATTTTTTTTATGCACCGTGCAGCCCTAATGTTAAATATCGGTGGCGACATGCTAAGATTAACATAGAAAACTCCCCATCTTAATCTTTTTACTGTCACTGTGAGCGTAGTATTTTTCTAAAAACTTTACCTTGAGCTGTATCACGGCTTGGATATTTCACATGCAGATATCTTGTGACAAGAACTTTCATAAAGTTGACTTGTTTTAATGATTTTTAGCTCACCTGAGCAAAGCTCAAGTGAGCTATTGTTATAGCGTGGCGTCCGTCGTCCGTCGTAAACTTTTCACATTTTCAACTTCTTCTTCAGAACGGCTGAAGGGATTTTGATGAAACTTGGTAGGTATGAAGTACTAATGGTCCCCTACAAGTGTTGTTGTTTTTCGTCCAGATCCCTCAACAGGTGGCGCCACCAGAGGCAAAAGTAGGTCCCAGAGGGTACCCTCCTTTGACAAACTTCTTCTTCAGAACCGAAGCATGTATGGACAAACCGAAAGCATCTGGATGATCTAGAGAGATGTCTTAAGAAGTGTTGTTATTTTTGGTTCCACTCCGAAGTCAAATTTTTGACGCGTTTTTGACGTCTTTTTGGACTTTGTCAGAAATGCACATTTTTGCACTATTTCTTTCAATAACTCAATAAATGTATGATTTAATGCAATCATTTTCTGTATATTTATCATTTTTAAGTTACTTAATGCTTTGATATGTATTTTATGCTAAAATTTTATTTTTTTGATTTTTTATGAATTTTTTTCCTTATGTAAAAAAGGAAGGGGGGGGGGGTGATTTAAATACATTTTCAGCTTCTTTTCCAGAACCACTTGGCAGATTTTAATGAAACTTGGTAGGTATGAAGTACTAATGGTCCCCTTTAAGTGTTGTTGTTTTTCGTCCGGATACCTCAATAGGTGGCGCCACCAGAGGCAAAAGTAGGTCCCAGAGGGTACCCTCCTTTGACAAACTTCTTCTTCAGAACTGAAGCATTTATCGACAAACCGAAAGCATCTGGATGATCTAGAGAGATGTCTTAAGAAGTGTTGTTATTTTTGGTTCCACTCCGAAATCAAATTTTTGACGCGTTTTTGACGTCTTTTTGGACATTGTCAGAAATGCACATTTTTGCACTATTTCTTTCAATAACTCAATATATGTATGATTTAATGCAATCATTTTCTGTATATTTATCATTTTTATGTTACTTAAAGATTTGATATGTATTTTATGCTAAAATTTTATTTTTTTGATTTTTTATGAATTTTTTCCTTATGTAAAAAAGGAAGGGGGGGGGGGTGATTTTAATACATTTTCAGCTTCTTTTCCAGAACCACTTGGCAGATTTTAATGAAACTTGGTAGGTACGAAGTACTATTGGTCCCCTACAAGTGTTGTTGTTTTTCGTCCGGATCCCTCAATAGGTGGCGCCACCAGATGGAAAATTAGGTCCCAGAGGGTACCCTCTTTTGACAAACTTCTTCTTCAGAACCGAATTATTTATCGACAAACCGAAAGCATCTTGATGATCTAGAGAGATGTTTTAAGAAGTGTTGTTATTTTTGGATCCACTCTGAAGTCAAATTTTTGACGTGTTTTTGACGTCTTTTTGGACTTGGTCAGAAATGCACATTTTTGCACTTTTTAATTCAATTACTCAATAAATGTATTATTTTATGCAATCATTTTCTGTATTTTTATTATTTTTATATTACTGAATGCTTTGATATGTATTTTATGCTAAAATTTTATTTTTTTGATTTTTTATGAATTTTTTCCTTATGTAAAAAAGGAATGGGGGGGGGGTGATTTTAAAACATTTTCAGCTTCTCTTCAAGAACCACTTAGCAGATTTTAATGAAACTTGGTAGGTATGAAGTACTAATGGTTTTCTACAAGTGTTTTTGTTTTTTGTTCGGATTCGTCAATAGGTGGCGCCACCACAGGCAAAATTAGGTCACGGGGGTACCCTCCTTTGACAACTTCTTCTTCAGAATCGAAGCATGTATTGACAAACCGAAAACATCTGAATGATCTATTGAGATGTATTAAGAAGTGTTGTTATGTTTGGTTTGACTCCAAAGTCAAATTTTTGACACATTTTTGATGTCTTTTCGGACATTGTCAGAAATGCACATTTTTGCACTATTTCTTTCAATAACTCAATAAATGTATGATTTTATGCAATCATTTACTGTATATTTATCATTGTTATGTTACTAAATGCTTTGAAATATATTTTATGCTATATTTTTATTTTTTTCAATTTTTATGAATTTTTTTTCTTATGTGAAAAAGGAGTGGGGGGGGGGGGGTTCAACATCTTTTCGGACTTAGTCAGTACTGCAAAATTTTGCACTATTTCTTTTGAATATCTCAATGATTTTTTTATGCAATCATTTACTGAATATTTATCTTTTTAAGTAACTCAATGGTTTGATATAACTTTAATTCTCAAATTTAATTTTTTTCAATTTTTGATTGTAGTTTTGATGATTGTTCAAATTAATCAGAGTTGTCTTTCTTTGTAATTTTTATTCACTGTCCTGAATATCTTTCTTTGTTATTTTTATTCACTATACTGAATGTAAAGGCATGATAGATAATTTCAAGATTAGAAAATAATTTTTAAAATATGCATGTATAATGAAAAGAAATAGAAAGAACATTAGAAGTTTTTTTGTTCATTTCTCATCCAACTTTCCTTGGTACAAAGGAAAGGAGGAGAGGTTTTTTGTGTCGCATGCAAAGCATAGCGGCACATAGTGATCACTTTGTCCGGTGTCTGTCTGTCTGTCCGTCTGTCTGTCACACTTTTATATAAAAGTGATCCTTAAATGCTGCTATCTTTCGCAGGTGACACATGCATTACTCAAGTCAAGTGGGGTACCCTCCTTTGACAATTTCTTTTTACAGAACTTAAGCATGTGTCCACATCATAATCTAAGATTGTTATACTATCATAATCAAAGATTGGACATGGTTCTCAGGTTAGCGATGTGGCCCCCTCGGGCCTCTTGTTTACCTAGTGACCTTGACATTGTAGTTGGACCTATATTTTGAAAACTTTAACCTACGTCAATCATTTAGAACTTTAAGAGATAGAGCTTAGATATTTCACAAGTGGATACTTTATGACCAGACATTTTATTTGAAGCCTTGATTCTTGATGTAGTGACATTGAAGTTTGACCTTTTCAAAGTAAAATGCTTTAATCTTGACCATATCTTTTTACCCATGAGGGATAGAGCTGAGTTATTTCACATTTGGATACCTCATGACCAGACCATTCACTTCTGACCTCAACTTTGGGCCTAATTACCTTGACCTTGGAGTTTAAACTTCTTTTCAAAAACTTGGGATAGCCACATCACAGTGTGACAATGCCTACATACATGAAGGCCCTGCACTTCACTCCGGGGAAGAAGATCTTACCATTATATAAAATTGCACTTTTACTGTCAAAAATCTGCACAAAGAGTGATATCATCTTTTGATCAGTCTTACTGTATAACTATGAGAATTTTTTGAGAGATACATGTACTAATTTTTCGCTTTACATTCGCAAGTTTGAAATTGCAAACAAAAAAAAATTGTGTTTGATATTAAGGTATATCATAAATTGGCAAATCAGTTGTCTTTTGAATTTATTGTATATCCCAATAAACATGTTAAAACATTAAGAGTTGTAAATTAAGTGTATTCTTGAAATAGAAAAAAGTAAAATACATTTATTATAGGTACAAAACAATTACATTTTATGCACATATTTGTTTGTGATTTTGGAATCACAAAAAATTATACTCAAGAGTCGAAAAAATAAAGACACTCTACTTTACCATAAAATCATAAATTTGATACTAGAGAAAAATGATTATTAACATGATTAATGCAATAATTTCACTTTTCACATTCTACCTGAGAATATTCACAAATTTTTCGTTTCTTTGCAGGCGTCTGGTAACAAAGTCAGCCGGCAGTCCGTGTTATGTGGCAGTCAAAATATCATCATCAATGGAAAGGTAATAGTCTTAAACGTTCATTATGGAGTACATTGATTTATGCATGGGCAGGGGAGGCATGATGATCATTTCTATATTATATACATGTATTATGAATTGATTTCTCTGTCTAAAAATTAAATTTTTTCAGTTTTTCAACACTTTAAGTCATTAGAGAGAATGATTAACAAAATATGCAACTGTTCATAATAACTTCTAAAATACAAATATAAATACATCACATGTATAATGTATGTTACATAACTAGAAAACAAAAATTTTGAATTTTTGAGATTTGAAAATCAGATTGAAGAACAATTTTAGATATTCTGTTTCTTTTTTGCTTTATAAATGATGAGCATAAAACTTTTCATTGTTTCTTTTCAGACAATAATAATGACGGATTGTGTGATAAGAGGAGACTTGGCCAATGTCCGGATTGGTAGATTCTGTGTAGTTAGTAAAAAAGCTGTCATTAGACCACCTTTTAAAAAATTTAGCAAAGGGTATGTACAATGTATAGATTATCAGATGGTTTCTCCTAATCTTGCATTACAGGGCATAGAAGTTTTCTTGATCATCTTAGTGCATGCAGATCCATACAAATTGTAGATTATGAGAGTTTTGATAAAAAATTCCAAACATTCTACCCTGTATGTTTCATAATCTGTCTAAAAAATACATGTACATTTTCTGCAGAGTTGCATTTTTCCCTCTTCACATCGGAGACCATGTGTTTATTGGCGAGGATTCCATCATCAATGCCGCACAAGTTGGCTGCTATGTTCATATAGGGAAGAATTGTGTTATAGTAAGTTCTTATCCATTCTTTCAACATCACCAAATATAGAGTTGTAATTCTCATTGTCAGAATGATATAAGGCTGTGTTTAAGGAAAATTTGCTTGAAACTGTTTATAGCAATATATGAAATATAGAAATTAATCCAAAGAGTTGAAGATTCTTTACAATAATAAATACTGTTAACATGGAAGTTTTTCGCGAATCGAGGAAATTCCTGAAAATTTCCCCACACGAAAATAACCCTGTTGCATTCTTCATGTTCTTACAAAGGCAGAGACATTTATCTTATATGGTGAATCTTTCCTCAAGCGTAACGTTTTGATCTTAAAATTGCTAAATTGTTGGAAAAATAAGTTGAGATGAGGTACAGAAACCCAAAAGGTCAAGGTCAAATCTAAGGTCAAGGCAATGGTTCCATGTAATCTGCAGCTGACTTACACCTTTAACACTGTCCATTTTTTAGCTCACCTGAGCGAAGCTCAAGTGAGCTATTGTCATAGCGCACCGTCCGGCGTCCGTCCGGCGTCCGGCGTCGTCCGTCGTAAACTTTTCACATTTTCGACTTCTTCTCCAGAACGGCTGAAGGGATTTTGATGAAACTTGGTAGGTATGAAGTACTCATGGTCCCCTACAAGTGTTGTTGTTTTTCGTCCGGATCTGTCAACAGGTGGCGCCACCACAGCCAAAAGTAGGTCACGGGGGGTACCCTCCTTTGACAAACTTCTTCTTCAGAACCGAAGCATGTATTGACAAACCGAAAGCATCAGGATGATCTAGAGAGATGTCTTAAGAAGTGTTGTTATTTTTGGTTCCACTTCGAAGTCAAATTTTTGACGCGTTTTTGACGTCTTTTCGGACTTAGTCAGAAATGCACATTTTTGCACTATTTCTTTAAATAACTCAATAAGTGTATGATTTTACACACTCATTTACTACATATTTATCATATTTAACTTACTTAATGCTTTGATATGTATTTTATGCTTAAATTTTATTTTTTTGATTTTTTATGAATTTTTTTCTTCTGTAAAAAGGAAGGGGGGGGGGGGGTGATTTTCATACATTTTCTGCTTCTTTTCTATAACCACTCTTCAGATTGTCATGACAATTTGTAGGTATGAGGTACTCATGCATGGTACCCTACAAGTGAAAGAATTTTGTCAAGATATCCACTTTTGGATTTTTAAGGAATATTTTTTAAGATTGTACATAGGTATAATGTATGTTTTCCATTTTTAGATCGACCTTTCATCCATAGTTACAGCTGATAATTCAACAAGTGACACATGCTCCAATGTCTTATTGATTGACCTTTTATGTGATATGATTCAATTACTTAAATTCTTTATACTTGTTTAGAATTTTATTTTTAAAGTCGGGAACATAAGCCATTTTTTGCCGTGTAGGATCCAGATCCCAGTTATTTTTCAAGTACTTTCTTACCAAAAATAGGAGAAAAATTCTCAATTCGCACCGGCTTAAACACATTGACACTACTTTTGAATGTTTAGAAATTTTATTTGAATTACATAGAAAAAAATGCCATAAAGATTAAAAGTACACAACTTTTTTAATATTTTTTTCAAAGCCATGCACCTGGTTCCGGACCGGAATTATTCGAATTTTATGATCTGGATCTGAGAACCCATTTTCACACGTATTCTTCCACACATGTAGATGTCTCACACACTTTAAACTATATTCAAAATTTTATTTCATCTATCTAGTAAACAATCACGGGAAGACAATTCAAGATAAACATTGTGTGTACTTTCCACCAATTGTTGAAAATAATAAGAAAATAATCGAAACTATTTGACAGGACAATGACCTAGATAATGACCTGGACAATGATCTAGATAATGACCTAGATATGCATATCTGTATCCTGTACCCAAGGGGATTCCCCATGTAGTAATGTGATACCTTTAGTACTGCGATACATTTCAGGAGATACAGTGCAAACGGAATAGATTTTTAGCTCACCTGAGCAAAGCTCAAGTGAGCTATTGTCATAGCGCACCGTCCGGCGTCCGTCGTTCGTCGTCTGTCGTCCGTCCGTCGTCCGTCGTAAACTTTTCAACATTTTCGACTTCTTCTCCAGAACCACTGAAAAGATTTTCATGAAACTTGGTAGGAATGAAGTACTCATGGTCCCCTACAAGTGTTGTTGTTTTTCGTCCGGATCCATCAACAGGTGGCGCCACCACAGGCAAAAGTAGGTCACAGGGGGTACCCTCCTTTGACAAACTTCTTCTTCAGAACAGAAGCATGTATCGACAAACCGAAAGCATCAGGATGATCTAGAGAGATGTCTTAAGAAGTGTTGTTATTTTTGGTTCCACTCGGAAGTCAAATTTTTGACGCGTTTTTAACGTCTTTTCGGACTTTGTCAGAAATGCACATTTTTGCACTATTTCTTTAAATAACTCAATAAGTGTATGATTTTACACATTCATTTAGTTCATATTAATCATATTTAAGTTACTAAATGCTTTGATAAGTAATTTATTCTAAAATATAATTTTTTTGATTTTTTATTAATTTTTTTCTTATGTGAATAGGAAGGGGGGGGGGTGATTTTCATACATATTCAACTTCTTCTCCAAAACCACTGAACAGATTTTCATGAAACTTGGTAGGAATGAAGTACTCATGGTCCCCTACAAGTGTTGTTGTTTTTCGTCCGGATCCATCAATAGGTGGCGCCACCACAGGCAAAAGTAGGTCACAGGGGGTACCCTCCTTTGACAAACTTCTTCTTCAGAACAGAAGCACGTATAGACAAACCGAAAGAATCAGGATGATCTAGAGAGATGTCTCAAGAAGTGTTGTTATTTTTGGTTCCACTCGGAAGTCAAATTTTTGACGCATTTTTGACGTCGTTTCGGACTTTGTCAGAAATGCACATTTTTGCACTATTTCTTTAAATAACTCAATATGTGTATGATTTTACACATTCATTAACTGCACATTTATCACATTTAAGTTATTAAATGCTTTGATATTTATTTTATACTGAAATTTTAATTTTTTGATTTTTTATGAGTTATTTTCTTATGTGAAAAGGAAAGGGGGGGGGGTGATTTTCATACATATTCAACTTTTTCTCCAGAACTGCTGAACAGATTTTAATGAGTATTTTTTCAATCATGAATACATGTAGATATGTTTACTGTGAACATGGACCCAAGTCTTGTGGGTTCAAGTTCTGGTACCCTGGTAACTTTAGTTTCGTATAAGTTGGTACATGTTCATGTATGCAAGAGTTGTTTTTCTTTAATATTGATATATGTTTTTGAGGTTTAAATTTTTGGATTATCTATTCATTTGAATGTTATATATTTTGAAGTATTAAATAAATATGGAAAAGTAAACTAAATGATTTTAAAAAGATGAATAAGTATTTTCAAATTTATCTTGTGAAGACTTAGATATACAACTTTGAAATTACAATATTGAGAGCAGCTCAAAATATTAATGTAAGAATAGATCAAAGTTATCAATAACACAGTGGAAGGAGGGGGAGGGGGACTGTTATTTTGCTTTAGCTTCTGTATAACTATCTCTCTCGGGTTACTTAGATTACTCAAGAAGAAGGAGGGGGGGATATGATTTTCATTCATATTCAACTTCTTCTCCAGAGCCGCTGAACAGATTTTTGTTAAACTTGGTAGGAATGAAGTAATCATGGTCCCCTACAAGTATTGTTGTTTTTAGCTCACCTGAGCGAAGCTCAAGTGAGCTATTGTCATAGCGCGTCGTCCGTCCATCGTCCGTCCGTCCGACGTAAACTTTTAACATTTTCGATATCTTTTCTGCAACCGCAGCACAGAATTTCATGAAACTTCACAGGAAGCAAGTACTCAATGCCCTCTATCATGTTTGTGTTTTTCAAGCCGATCGAACATCCAAGATGGCCGCCACAGGCTCTGATTGGCTGACACATTTTCGACTTCTCTTCTGAAACTGCATCACAGAATTTCATGAAACTTTACAGGAAGCAAGTACTCAATGCCCTCTACCAAGTTTGTGTTTTTCGAGCCGATCGGAAATCCAAGATGGCCGCCACAGGCTCTGATTGGCTGACACATTTTTTACTTCTCCTCCGAAATTGCTGCACAGAATTTCATGAAACTTCACAGGAAGCAAGTAATCAATGCCCTCTACCAAGTTTGTGTTTTTGGAACCGATTGGAAATCCAAGATGGCCGCCACAGGCTCTAATTGGCTGACACATTCTCAATTTCTCCTCTGAAACCACTGCACAGAATTTCATGAAACTTCTCAGGAAGCAAGTACTCAATGCCCTCTACCAAGTTTGTGTTTTTCGAGCTGATCGGAAATCCAAGACGGCCGCCACAGGCTCTGATTGGCTGACACATTTTTGACTTCTCCTCTGAAACCGCTGCACAGAATTTCATGAAACTTCACAGGAAGCAAGTACTCAATGCCCTTTACCAAGTTTGTGTTTTTGGAGCCGATTGGAAATCCAAGATGGCCGCCACAGGCTCTAATTGGCTGACACATTTTCGACTTCTCCTCTGAAACCGCTGCACAGAATTTCATGAAACTTCACGGGAAGCAAGTACTCAATGCCCTCTACCAAACTCGTGTTTTTCGAGCCAATCGGAAATCCAAGGTGGCTGCCACAGGCTCTGATTGGCTGACACATTTTTGACTTCTCCTCTATAACCACTGTACAGAATTTCATGAAACTTCACAGGAAGCAAGTACTCAATGCCCTCTACCAAGTTTGTGTTTTTCGAGCCAATCGGAAATCCAAGATGGCCGCCACAGGCTCTGATTGGCGGACACATTTTCGACTTCTCCTCTTAAACGACTGCATAGAATTTCACAAACCTTCACAGGAAGCAAGTACTGATTGCTCTCTACCAAATTTGTGTTTTTGAGCTGATCAGAAATCCAAGATAGCCGCCACAGGCTCTGATTGGCTGACAAATTTTCGACTTCTCCTCTGAAACCGCTGCACAGAATTTCATGAAACTTCACAGGAAGCAAGTACTCATACCCTCTATCAAGTTTGCGTTTTTCGAGCCTATACGAAATCCAAGATGGCCGCCACAGGCTCTGATTGGCTGACACATTTTCAACTTCTCCTCTGAAACCGCTTCACAGAATTTCTTGAAACTTCACAGGACGCAAGTACTCATTGCCCTCTACTAAGTTTGTGTTTTTTGAGGCAATTTGAAATCCAAGATGTCCTCTATAGGCTCTATTTGAATGACACATTTTTGACTTATCCTCTTAAACTACTGCACAGAGTGTCACCAAACTTTACAGGAAGTAATTTAACTTGTACACCTTGTCATTCTCAAAGTTTCATTAAAAGCAATTTCCTTCAGGTCTTGACTTTGATTGAAAACATACATACAGTCTCCTCAGGTGAGCGATGTGGCCCCCTTGGGCCTCTTGTTTTATCTGGAAAACTCCTCAGCAATGTTTGTTAAGATATGCTTGCGATTAAACTGTTGTCATATTTGAAATACACAGAAACCTTTCATTGATTGCTGTAACCTTGTTTGAACTGCTGAATTTTGTAGGGTCGGCGATGTATATTAAAAGATTGCTGTGCTATAGCAGACAATACAGTGTTACCCCCAGAGACCATTGTTCCTCCTTTCACAGTGTTCTCCGGTTCACCAGGTATGAAGATTACTTTGAACAAATTGTCATAATCACTTATGCTATATATTTATGGAGCTGATTTTGAAGCAAAATTGTTAAATGTGTATATGAATCACTGATGTTCCTTTATCATCTTATAATCTGAGTTGGTCTCTGATGATGCTTTCCTCTATAAATGTACTAGTATCTTTTTCATTATCAAAGGGTCTATACATGTGAAGATATAAAGCTGAAATTATCCAGATTTGCGAATTTATTTACTACAAATGTAGTAGCTTAAGACATGTCAACTTTAATTCATTGTACATACAAGTATACAAAAATGGATGAATCGTTGATATAATGTGTACATGTAAGTTAACATCAAGGGCAGGTGTCGCTAGCTAAACAGGGGATGCTTACTCCTCCCACGCACTTGGTCCCAGCTTGCTCAATTTGGTGCTCGATTGAGAGTGCTGTTGAGATTGTCATCAGGATCTTCTTTAACTCATTAACACTTGACCTTGATATTTTAGGGAAGTACACAGATGAGTTACCAGAGTGTACACAGGATATGATGGTAGACGTAACAATGAGCTATTATGATCATTTCAAGCCTACAGGAGTTGCCAAAACTAAAGATAAACACAAATAGGTACGTGTGTATCCAAGCACCAGACAGGATGTATAGATTAATATAGTATTAACAATACATATATGACTGGACAAGCTCATCATTGAAGAAATACAAGTCATCCTTCTCGTTTCTGAGTTTACTACTCCATCATAAATTTCCCATAAATGGAATCAGAAATTTCTGCAAAAGGCATAGAAAGATACTGACTGAACTGACCCTTCTTAATTGGTACCTATTTACGTAAAATGTATCTTTTACTATTTTATTCTGTAACCTATAAACTGATAATTACTTATTTGCAATAGACAAATTCATTAAAATAATTTGTTAAGTATTCAAATAATGATATGTAAGAAGACAAGTTAATTAAGAGCAATTCTTTTCCAATAAATATGAATAAGTTCATATTTAGTATAAAATTCTCGCAGTGTGTGTTCGATTTAACTCCTGATGAAAGTTACCTGGTAACCGATGAAATTCATGCTTTAAAAATAAATATCAAATACCTGTTTCCCAAACTTGAAGTTCTAGATAAACGTGTTTAAATGTATTTAAAGAGAGGTTTAAGGATGTGATTTTTTTAAATGATGATTACAATGATAAATAGATTGAGAAGAATTTAGTAAATCCAAAGATAGAATAGTGTTAGACATATCAATAAAGGGAAAATATTAATAAAGGTAATAAAATGTTGAACTCTCACATATATCTGATCTGTATTCAGGCAAAAATAGCAGATTTGACATATTTTTTTACAGCATGACAATACTTTATATGGTATCATCAAGTTTCAGACACAGTGATTTCAATAAGAGATGGCACCTGGCAAAATATCACCGCCTTAGATATTAAATTCCCCCTAACCCTCTATTTTCTCATGTAAAGTGCTCTAAAGATCTGCCCACCACCTCAAATATATCTTATTGAAAACCTTGAGACATCCTCATTCAACAGCTAGACTTAAAGTTTGGCTTCTGCCTATATTTCATTCAACTTTATCTTTTTAACTTGAATACACAGCACATTGTGCCTCACATGAGTTTCAGTTTATATATTTTTCATGTAGTAAAGTAAAAATACTCTACTGGTACAAATGTAGTAAAAGTAAAACTTGAGTGTGAAGGACATTTTTTATGAGGTTCCTGTTGGATCATCGTCAGAACCCACGGTCGGTCACGCTAGGTGAGTTTAGCGTGACTGACTGTGGGTTCCGACGATGCTATTGGATATTTCATTTATGAATGACACATTATATGTATGAAAAAAATCCATGTAAATCTTTTCCTTGATTTTTTTTACATTTCAGTGCAAACCAGAGGTTGTAGATTGGGAACAAATCAAGTGCAATATTTCTATAGCTCCATGTGACAGTCATGTGAATGAATGGATTTTTATAATTTATTCAGTTATTGCTTATATAAATGCTTGAATGTGCTAGGGAATTTGAAGTACTAGTATAACAATGATACATGTATTTGTTATTTTGATTAACTCTTAATAGTGAGTAAAAATATTGTAGCTTAATGAATCTCATGTATTTTATTCAAGGGCTTTTAAAATCTCTCTTTGTTGGTAACACTTGATTAGCAAGATTATTATTCATTTATCAATAAGTCCAATTCAAAAATTTCTTTGTCAATCATCTACAGAGTAAAGCAATAAGTATCACTAGAGTCTGCCCGTCACACAGTGACCATTAGTTTAATACTTGATTGTACATCACACATGTATCAACCATGCATTGAAATTCATAAAGAGAAAATTGTGACAAGAAAGGTTCAGAGTCATGATAAATGTCAAACATTCTTTAGGTTGACTCATGGCTTTGTGTAGGTTGACTCATGGCTTGGTGTAGGTTGACTCATGGCTTTGTTTGTGTAGGTTGACTCATGGCTTTGTTTGTGTAGGTTGACTCATGGCTTTGTTTGTGTAGGTTGACTCATGGCTTTGTTTGTGTAGGTTGACTCATGGCTTTGTTTATAAGCTTTTTGATTTATGAGCATATAATGCACTGCTGATAATTATTGCGTACTTTTGTACAGTCAGTGTAATAAAGAGGTACAAGGTTTCCATAAATTATTATGTTTCTAAATTATTGATGAGTTATTTTGTTTACCACGATATCTCTTTTCAAATTAAATAATCATCAAATTGTATTTGTTTATGTTTCCTCCTTTGCATAAAAAAGGATGTTTGATGAGTTTGGAACATTTATGTAGATAATTTGAGGGATTCACAATGACATGATTTTCCTCTGTAAAGTGGAATAATTATTCTGCTCAATGGATTGCCACAAATCTTTGACATTCCTAATAATACCCAAATTTTTGACATTGTGACTTTGACCTTGAGGTTTGAAAGGAGCTGTTAAGACAGGGAGGTATATATATACGTCCCTGGTTAAGATAAGGCGATAAATCTGCCCTGAAAAGTCGAAATTTCAAACTGCAAAATTTGAGAATTTTTTTCGATAGAAGTTTCAAGTAACTTGGTCCACATATGAATCTGTTGTCAGATGGGATAATTTATCCAAAATAAGACCGATATTTGGGTCAAAATAAGGGATTTTTACACAGAAATCAATGGAAAATGGAATATTTTATACAACATTGCCCCCCCCTCCCCTTGCTTTACAATGCCACTTTCACCAAAGGTGTATATCAATAAAACACATTTTTGGCTAAGAGGAGTTCTGAAGCGAGGAGGAAACAATGTCCCACCGGCGAAAAAAGGGGGGATGGATGAATATTTTTAAATTTTCCTCTAGAGCGATATAGTAAGTTATATTGCGATCTTTTTCATTTTATATCACGGAACAATCTATTCAGAGTCTGTTCCGATCAAATATTTAACCGTTTGGAAGGAGATAAACGAGAAAGTTGTCTATTTCTACACCGTTTGTATTTCGGACCAGAAAGCTACATAAGTGGCTGAGAAGTCCGAAATAAAACCGTTTTTCAGTGTCCAGATTGAAGAGTTTGCCGATTATATTGATATAATAACCTCAAAGTTAATTTTGCTTATCCAATTTTGAAATGAAAAGGTAACAGACGCATAATAAACGTAAAATAAAGCCTGTGTTTGTGAAACACGAATGCCCCCGGTGGCATCTTTGTTAGTATGAACACTATTTTCTGTTAAGTACATGTATGTGAGGTCACTGGGTTAAAAGGTCAAGGTCATGAGGTCAAAAATTTTGGTATCAATGGAGAGGTCTTGTCACAAGGAATACATATGTGAAATATGAAAGCCCTATCACTTACCATTCAAAAGTTATGCCCAATGTTAAAGTTTTTGAAAAGTAGGTCAAAGGTCAAGGTCACGAAGTCAAAAATGTTGGTATCAATGGAAAGGTCTTGTCACAAGGAATACACATGTGAAATATGAAAGCCCTACCACTTACCATTCAAAAGTTATGCCGAATGTTAAAGTTTTTGAAAAGTAGGTCAAAGGTCAAGGTCACGAGGTCAAAAATTTTGGTATCAATGGAAAGGTCTTGTCACAAGGAATACGCATGTGAAATATGAAAGCCCTAACACTTACCATTCAAAAGTTATGCCGAATGTTAAAGTTTTTGAAAAGTAGGTCAAAGGTCAAGGTCACGAGGTCAAAAATTTTGGTATCAATGGAAAGGTCTTGTCACAAGGAATACACGTGAAATATGAAAGCCCGTTCACTTACCATTCAAAAGTTATGCCCAATGTTAAAGTTTTTCGGACAAACAGACAGACAAACAGACGGACAGGCCAAAAACTATATGCCCCCGAATCTTTGATTCCGGGGGCATAAAAATGTGTAAAATAATGCATTTTTTGGTGCATTTTCGTTCGATATTCGACATTTTTCGTCATCTGTACCCCTTCCTGTTCAACCCGTAATCATAACATCTTTCATCAAATTTTTTTAAAAATGAAATACCTACTATGAATCTTATAATACTTTATATTTTTATCCTGACCAACTTTTATCTAAATTGTAGGAAAGCGCACGAGAAATAATCAAGTGATTTCAGGGCTAAATCCGGCCCTTATCTTAACAGCTCCTTCTCACACCTGTGCTGTCCAAGGGCATCAGAATTATATTAAAAGTGACTGTGACAGTTCTTTAGAAACACATGAAATATGTCCATTTCACTTACATTTTACCTCTCAATCGACCATTTGATATTTAGGATAGTAAGTAACACAAAACGAATTCGTAATAAAAATTTCGAGCTCAAAGAACATGAAGAAATCTAATCAAAGATCCTGATGAATTTGCAGGTCGATTACAATTATATCTTCTTCATATGGTGCTATCCATTTTGGCAGGTATGACAAAATCCCATTGAAATGTGTAAGGGATGTGTGTGGAATAACAGGTTTTTATACATTTCATAAAAATCCTACAGAATTTGCATATTGCAGTTACTACTACGATTCTCTTGTACATCAGATTTGATGAAACTCCATAGATCAGTGTAGGAGTGGCTGAAGAGACATGTATTATGTATACAAATTTCAAAGAAACACAATCTGTACAAGCTTTCAGCACAAAAGTTTCTCCTATGCACAAACTTTGTGAAATTCACATTGATGACTAGATTTTTTAAGAGCGCCATCCATCTCTCCGGCAAAAAAAGAAAGGATCATTCTATTTTAGTTTTGTTGACGCTACAAGAAAACAGAGGAATAAACATACTCGATTACAAAAAATAATGATCTGTATATTGTCAGACCTTCAAGTTATGGTATAGGACACTGTGCTGAGAGTTAATACAGCCGTGGTCAGCATCGTATTACTTACAATGTTCTCTCCTATTTATTTTGGCCACGGAAATACAAACAAGCTGATTGGTCAATGAAAACATATTCATTAGCTACGAGGAGTTTACTGCTTCAAAACGAACAAAACAAATCTGGGAGTAAAGAAACGTTACGTCGTACAATGACGGTCTACAACCACGTGGACCAAAACGACACGTCAATGATCTATCACCAACCACAGCCTGTCTACTTGATTATTGGGACCACTTTGGCTTCTGTCGGAATAATAGGAAATATTGTCACTGTTTTACTCGTTTGGTGCAGAAAACATCTAAGATCGCCAACCTTTGTAACTTTTGCCTGTTTGGCTTTCGTGGATTTAATCGCAATTGCTGTTAGGTTTTCCATTTTGTGGTTTTATAGAATAACCACGAAAATGGTTGATCCGAAGTTATTTCTATCTATATACTTCACCATTGGATTTATAACTCTACATTGTTCGTGTGGTCACATCGTATTGGTCGCCAGCGTTCGTTACGTCATACTGTCGCGTCCTCTTCTAGGATTTGTGCTCAGACACAGAGATATTTTTAGATACTCTGCCTTGATATGGATTTTGAGCTGTATTTTGGGAGCGGGTTATGGTGTGATGTTATTGTTCTTTCCGAATGATTCCAGCTTCCATCTCGTAGAGTTTTCAATAGGAACTTACCTACTTTTGGGGACTATATTGCCTTTAATCATTTTGCATCGGAAGAAAGTATACAGACTAAAAAGAACATTATCGAACACTCGTTCGAGTTCGAAACGAATGTCCGGTATACTGCTTGTGATAACTTTTGTGCAGGTCTTGTCACTTGCACCTTTAACTATTGAAAATTTGATATTATTAACCAACAAAAGCATCGACAGAGACTCTATAGCAGTCCTAAGAGATCTGGAATACTTTTACCAGGTTTGTCTTTTATTAGTAAGCCATGGAGTAAATCCAATCATTTTCTTCGCTATGTCTAGATCGGGGAGAGAATACGCAAAGAAAACGATGAAATATTTACTCTGTAAAAACCCAACGAGAGAAAAACCTCGATCCAGGAATCACACGGAAGTTTCGGAAAATATTACTTCATTTGACAAACTTTGAACTACTAAGTGCTACTTCACCATCGCTTAAAGGTGGTTGGTTTCAGCTTCCAAGGAGATCATCCAGAGTGCATCGGGGATTAGGGAATCGATGAAGGATAGTTGTCGATAATACAAGATAAGCATGTCATTACAATTGTTGGTACAGCAATCCTGTATGTCAACAACACTGATGAATGATACATATTTTGGTTCCCCACGGACAGTCAGTGCATCGTGGCTATTTAACCTGTAGATAAGACGGTGTGAAATACATTTACAGTATATCATGAAAACATCTTAGTAAGATATGAGATATATCAGACTGAAACGTTCAGAAAATTGGTTGAATTTCACTTCTACTGTGCGTATATCGTATATATCACATCGCTAATATACGGTATGATCTGGAATTCGAAATATTACTGGACAGGTTTTACAGAAAGCAAAATTATTATCCATTCATGATTTCTAAACAGAATATATATGTCTTCATGCAAACTGTTTAAATGAGCTTTTATCTTAAGAATAATACATGTTCGTATACTTTTCGTACTCAATTATTGTGAATATAGTTGCTGTAAATGAGTGTTTCTCTTCTGAGCAAGACTAAAATCTTGACATGTGGCATAGATCAGCTTATTGATTAAAAGACAACTTCTACTTGTTGTGTAAAAGTACTATACATTTAGTTTTCCCCAAGATCTTTGATTCCAAAAGTTCAAAGATCGGGACACACTGTTTTTGTCATGTTTGTCCAAAACTTTAACTTTGGTCATAACATTTGAACCATATCCAATACAGCTTAGACATTCACAAGGGCATTGCTTATGACAAGATCTTTCATTTGATACCTTGAGCTTTTAACCTTAACCTAGAGATTCGACCTACTATAAGGAGAATACACTTTTGTCAATATCTTGGCAATTGAGCTCATGATCTTGACCTTCTCATCGGAAAAAAACAATTTCTGCAATCTATAAAATAGGATATTCATATTTAACAAGTGTCGTCCTTATGCCTGGACAATTGGCACCTTGATCTTTCATCCTGTGACCTTCATGGCTGACCTCATCTAAAAACCAGAAGTCTCTGATGAGACTGAAACTCTCCTGGTTGATTGCTTAAATTAATCAAAGTGCCACACTCATTTTCCAAGACCCTGAGATCAGGGGCTCAAACAAAATGCAAGACCAGAGAATGATTAATATAATGAAAAAAGAATTAACTCTCTATCAATGATACTTTCAGAGAATTGGTATTCACAGAGAATTTGTGTGTTCACAAGATTACATTATCATGATGATAGAGTTATACCTGCATAGAAGAAAATTACCACACCCATTTTCCATGAACCTGGGGTCAGGGCTTCAAACAATAAAAGGTGCACATCAAAGACTGAGAATAATGGAAGAACAATTATCTTTCTATCAATTATACTTTCTGAGAATTGGTGCTCACAAGATTACATAGAGTTATATAGGAGAAAATGATCACACCCATTTTCCAAGATCCTAGGGGTCAGGGGCTCAAACAAAATATTGCATGCACATCTAGACCACAGACTGAGAATAAAGCAAAAATAATTATCTTTCTATCAATTATACCTTCTGAGAATTGATGCTCACAAGATTACATAGAGCTACATAGGAGAAAATGACCACACCCATTTTCCAAGACCCTGGGGGTCAGGGGCTTAAACAAAATATCAGGTGCACAACTAAACCACAGGCCCATTATAATGCAAAAAGAATTTATTTTGTACTATTCACAGATTCAGAGGATTGAGCTCACAAGAAAAGTTCAACGGACAGACAGACAGACAGACGAATGCTGGACACAGGGCGATCGCATAAGCTCGACTGGTCTTTGACCAGTAGAGCTAAAAACAAATCCTCAGATGTATCACCCAAACAAGTTTCGTTGATGAAGGAAGCTTGAAGTGGAGGTGTCCCAATTTCCATAATAACCATAGTGTGAATACCAATGACAGGCCAATAGCACAGGCCCCCTCTTCTTTGTTGAGCTGTAAAAAGGAATTTCTTTCAAATTACAGGAAGTCCTGTTCACCTGTCATGTGCATGCTTATTGGCATTCTCAAAAATGACCAGAGCTTGTAAGAACATCAGTAAGCTGCCTCCAAATATAAGATCTACTGTGTTCTGTCCCTTGTTCTAGTATGTGAATACATCTAACAACTCCCAACAACAAATTGTTCTTTTTTTCATGTATATATTTAGAAAAGTAAAGACAACTGCATATACAAAGTATATAT
Organism: Pinctada fucata; assembly: GCA_028142955.1. Taxonomy (NCBI): domain Eukaryota; kingdom Metazoa; phylum Mollusca; class Bivalvia; order Pterioida; family Pteriidae; genus Pinctada; species Pinctada fucata. Next base: position 2,250,417 of record AP027103.1, read on the forward strand.
ATATATAAAGTATTCTAGTAAAGCAAATGTAAAGGATTATAAAAGTTTGCATTTGATTCCTGATGAAATATAAAGGAACTCTCTCTTTTGATTTACAAGATTCACAACTTATATTTACACCCTATAACTCTATGTGGTGGACAATGATGTTTACACAATACTACAAACTATGTAAAGAATCCAAACACAAACAAAAAGGTGACAACATTTGTTCATAGCAGTATGTTTGTAAGTTACCCTGAGTTGACAATCAGTTCAAAACTTATTGAAATGTGAAATGCCAGACAATTGGGGATTTTTATCAGTCAAAATAATTAACCGTATATGAAATATTGTTTCAATGGACCGAACAGTTCTTTTTTCATAAATCCAATGTTACCAATGATTTTAAGAACTCTGATAATCACAATCAAGTCCTTACTATTAAAGTACACCTTTGGTTAGACCACACAATATTCAGAAGGATTTGTTCATAAACTACATATATTTGTTCACAAACTACATATATTTGTTCACAAACTACATGTATTTGTTCACAAACTACATATATTTGTTCACAAACTACATGTATTTGTTCACAAACTACATGTATTTGTTCACAAACTACATATATTTGTTCACAAACTACATGTATTTGTTCACAAACTACATGTATTTGTTAACAAACTACATATATTTGTTCTCAAACTACATGTATTTGTTCACAATCTACATATATTTGTTCACAAACTACATGTATTTGTTCTCAAACTTCATGTATTTGTTCTCAAACTACATGTATTTGCCTTTTAAATTTTATGGTATAACAAGGCACTTGCTGATATTACATGTACGATTCACTCTGAGCAAATATTACAACATTAGGCAACAAATACAGGTTATTGTACAGATATAATACATAAAACAAGATAATATTGGAGTATCCATATCAGTTCAATATAAGTTCATAATGCCTTTTAATGTAACAATTGTTAGAAATATCAGTTTTTAAAATTTGAGAAATATAATACAGTAAACTTTACCTATAACGAACAGGTTTATAGCGAAATTCTGCTTGTAACGAAGTAAAAAGAAAAGTCCCTGCAGAAGTCCCATTACCCTCTATTGATTTTGTAAGCCTGTAACGAATTTGTATATAACAAATTATCGGCTTTTACGAAGCCATCTTGTGGTCCCTTGGTCATAGTTTCTTCACTATTTTCACCTGATGTAACAAAATGCCCTCCAGGTATTCCCAATTAACACACCTGGCGGACAGATAATTACTAATTATCAAATAATTGCTCTCCCCGCCTGTTGTCCCGTGCTAATTACCTGTTGGGAGATGTGTTGTATACACATGAGGAATGATTGCCAATCATTTAATACTCTGTCGCTATGTCCATTGTAAAGAATGCTTACATAATAAACCACAATATAGCTATTGAATATTGGTCTTAACTTTTCTTTCATTCAGAACGGCCACACCAAAGAAACATATTTAGCATCAAAATGCATGTAACGAAATAAGGCTATAACAAATTTGGACCAATGGTCCCCTGGGCTTCGTTATATACGAAGTTTACTGTATCTCTATCACAAATCAATTTTCAAATATACAGTGTATTAAAAAAAAACAAAAAAAAAAAAACAACGTACAACTGGCAAAGCATCAACTTTAAAGTACAATTGTAAAACTTTCCTTGAAAAAAAAAAAGAACTGTACATGTACTTATGATATAAAAGTTTGAATTCTTTTTTTAACAAATAAAACATACAGGCAGATAAAAAACTACACTCAAAAATATTCTAATTCCAAGGACATAAAAACAAGTCTGAAAGCTTGCCCTTCTCTGATGTGTAATTCTACTGTAACATTATTCTTCAACTGAAATTACATTTACATGCTGTATATTTATAATATTTCTATGGCAAAATAAATTAAATTCAAATTACAATACTGACCTCGATTGAAAAAGAAGACAATTGCCGACATTATGCAGTATTCAATCGTAACGATTGCACTTCTTTAATATTATGCTGACGAAGGACATATAAGTAGAAGAGATTAAAGATCTCCTATACAATATCATGTATGTGTATCACACAACCTAACAAAAGCCAAAATTCTCCAATACAAACCAACAATAATACAAAGCATTTCCAAATAGATCACACAGGTTAACATACATGTACATGTATATCAAAAGTCTTATTTATTCATTGAGTATCATGAAAACACAAAGCAGATATAAAGGTGTCTAAATCAAGGATTTCATTGCTTATATCCACAACCAATTGAGAACGTCTTTGTAGACAAAGTACCAAAGTAATAATGCTGAAGTAAGAAGTACAGCTAGATTGTCGTAATATCTACTACAACTTTGATGAATATGTAGATGACCTGTCTATGTTGACCTCCATGTTCTTACAGAAGTCCTCCGTGAACGGGACGCAATTAAAATACTGACATCCCGGACAATTATACAATGGTAAAACATAGAAAAGTACGATCAATATAATAAAGAGACCGATTGCCCCGCTCAGTGATAGTATAATGCCAATCAGCTTTCGTCGTCTGTCGAACTTTCCGAAGGATACATACGGCAGTATGGCGAACGCCAGGAGCAGACCAAATAGGAATCCACAGACATGGGCCCAGTTGTCTATCCAGGGGAGGAGACCCAGGACAAACAGGAATGAGATGAATCCTCCGATCTTAAGGATGGAAATACACGGCTGTTTGAGCATCTGTATACTCTGTAGAACCTCTACGAGGAGACAGGCTAAAATACCGAACTGACAACCGGCTGGTCCAACCTACGTAAAAGGAAAATGTTCGTGTTAGATATTTACCTTAAACTGACAACCAGATGGTCCAACCTACATGTAAGTACATGAAATATATGATTATATCAATGTGCATGTATAATTTTACCTGATTTGACTCTATGTACATAAGTTGCTTGCTTTGGATAGGCTAGAAAACTGAATTTTGAACAATGAATTTAAATACATCTTTAGTATAGATACACAAAGAAAATTAATTGAACCAGAAATGCCCTAAAGTGACAAATACTATAATAAGGTCAGAGTTCAAGGTCAAAGTACATGTAACTATGTAAAAAAAATTCCATATCAAAATGTAGAACTTGTTAAGATGAATGTATCTATGAAATAACAAAGTCCCATCACTTCTCAACCAAATAATTTTTTTTAGGTCTAAGGTCAAGGTCACTAGGTTAAATTTCTTGGTATCAAATGTAGTTACAGTGAATTTGTGTATGAAATATGAAAACCATATCACTTCTACTTGAGGAGATATCTGATTTAAGAACTTCTTAACAAAATACATGTAACTGTTTTTAAAGTAAGAATTCAAGGTCAAGGTCACTAGGTCAAAATTCTTGGTATAAAAATAAAGCACTTGCTTTGGTAAAAGTGTGTGCGAAATATGAAAGTCCTATCACTTACACTTGAAGAGATATTTTCTATAAGAACTTCTTAACTGGAAAGACAGACAGGATGTTTCCTTTATACCCCTCGAACTTCGTTTGCAAGGGGTATAATAACATATTGAGGAGCCTTACCTCTACATGATATGGTAGGAAAATAGAGCTAGCCAAGTTACCAGCTTCACCACTTCCCAGGTATATGATAGCGATACGTATACATCCAGCTAACTTCTCCATGTCCCTCATTACACACATAAACTTACCTCTACATGATACGGTAGGAAAATAGAGCTAGCCATGTTACCAGCTACACCACTTCCCAGGTATATGATAGCGATACGTATACATCCAGCTAACTTCTCTATGTCCCTCATTACACACATAAACTTACCTCTACATGATATGGTAGGAAAATAGAGCTAGCCAAGTTAACAGTTACACCACTTCCCAGGTATATGATAGCGATACGTATACATCCAGCTAACTTCTGTATGTCCCTCATTGCACACATAAACTTACCTCTACATGATATGGTAGGAAAATAGAGCTAGCCAAGTTACCAGCTACACCACTACCCAGGTATATGATAGCGATACATATACACCTAGCTATCTTCTCTATGTCCCTCATAACACACATAAACTTACCTCTACATGATATGGTAGGAAAATAGAGCTAGCCAAGTTACCAGCTACACCACTTCCCAGGTATATGATAGCGACGCGTATACACCCAGCTAACTTCTCTATGTCCCTCATTACAAGAAACTGGAAACCAATGGTGATCACCAAGTGGAACAAGCTGTAAAATATACACAAGACTGATAAGTTGATTACTAATTTTTCATTTCTTAGAATGGTCTCCCCTTGCCAAAACGCGGAAACAATTTTTCCTTTCTCCTTTTTTTCTACCAATTATTCAGAGAAAATTTGTCCGAATCAGTCATTCTGAAAACAGATGTACTTGTTTCTGCTTCTCACAAAAAAAACCTTTTTTCGTGTAAATTGTAATGTACAAGTAATTGTATACCTTTAGCAAAGTTAACAGATTTTCATGTCAAGTGATATTGTACATACCCTCCATGTAAGAATAACGATGTCCAGAGCCTGTAGAACTGGTCAGGGGAGGAAGGATCTGCGAACGGAATCATTCCGCATACGTCACCTAGACACTCAACCTGTCACAGGTAAAAAATACAAGTGTTTATAAGGTGGCACTTAATCTTATATCAAAGTACTTAAAATTTATTATGTAGTGAAAGGTTGTGAATGTTTATGACGAATATTTTGTACATCAGATGTAACAGAGTGGCCACCAACAATAGTTATATAAAGTGTATGTATGAATTCTTAAATTGCTTTCACTTGTTTTTTTTTACTCATCCATAATCCTTAAGGAATTTGTCACGGTCTGACTCAGAATTTTTATCAAAACAAGAACAATGTAAAATAATAGTTACTTGAATTCAAAATATTCTCAAGCTAATACTCTTGTATTAATGAGAGCAGAGATAGTTATCTTCCTGGTAATATTCTTGTATTAATGTGTACTATATACCTGAGAGCAGAGATAGTTATCTTCCTGGTAATATTCTTGTATTAATGTGTACTATATACATGTATAGTTATCTTCATGGTAATATTCTTGTATTAATGTGTACTATATATAGTTATCTTCCTGGTAATATTCTTGTATTAATGTGTACTATATATAGTTATCTTCATGGTAATATTCTTGTATTAATGTGTACTGTATACCTGTGAGCAGAGATAGTTATCTTCTTGGTAATATTCTTGCATTAATGTGTACTATATACCTGAGAGCAGAGATAGTTATCTTCGTGGTAATATTCTTGTATTAATGTGTACTATATATAGCTATCTTCATGGTAATATTCTTGTATTAATGTGTACTATATATAGTTATCTTCATGGTAATATTCTTGTATTAATGTGTACTATATACCTGTGAGCAGAGATAGTTATCTTCCTGGTAATATTCTTGTATTAATGTGTACTGTATACCCGAGAGCAGAGATAGTTATCTTCGTGGTAATATTCTTGTATTAATGTCTACTATATACCTGAGAGCAGAGATAGTTATCTTCGTGGTAATATTCTTGTATTAATGTCTACTATATACCTGAGAGCAGAGATAGTTATCTTCGTGGTAATATTCTTGTATTAATGTCTACTATATACCTGTGAGCAGAGATAGTTATCTTCCTGGTAATATTCTTGTATTAATGTGTACTATATACCTGAGAGCAGAGATAGTTATCTTCCTGGTACTGTATACCTGTGAGCAGAGATAGTTATCTTCGTGGTAATATTCTTGTATTAATGTGTACTATATATAGTTATCTTCATGGTAATATTCTTGTATTAATGTGTACTATATACCTGAGAGCAGAGATAGTTATCTTCGTGGTAATATTCTTGTATAAATGTGTACTATATATAGTTATCTTCATGGTAATATTCTTGTATTAATGTGTACTATATACCTGTGAGCAGAGATAGTTATCTTCCTGGTAATATTCTTGTATTAATGTGTACTATATATAGTTATCTTCCTGGTAATATTCTTGTATTAATGTGTACTATATACCTGAGAGCAGAGATAGTTATCTTCCTGGTAATATTCTTGTATTAATGTGTACTATATACCTGTGAGCAGAGATAGTTATCTTCCTGGTAATATTCTTGTATTAATGTGTACTATATATAGTTATCTTCATGGTAATATTCTTGTATTAATGTGTACTATATACCTGTGAGCAGAGATAGTTATCTTCATGGTAATATTCTTGTATTAATGTTTACTATATACCTGTGAGCAGAGATAGTTATCTTCATGGTAATATTCTTGTATTAATGTGTACTATATACCTGTGAGCAGAGATAGTTATCTTCCTGGTAATATTCTTGTATTAATGTGTACTATATACCTGTGAGCAGAGATAGTTATCTTCATGGTAATATTCTTGTATTAATGTTTACTATATACCTGTGAGCAGAGATAGTTATCTTCATGGTAATATTCTTGTATTAATGTGTACTATATACCTGAGAGCAGAGATAGTTATCTTCCTGGTAATATTCTTGTATTAATGTGTACTATATACCTGTGAGCAGAGATAGTTATCTTCCTGGTAATATTCTTGTATTAATGTGTACTATATACCTGTGAGCAGAGATAGTTATCTTCCTGGTAATATTCTTGTATTAATGTGTACTATATACCTGTGAGCAGAGATAGTTATCTTCATGGTAATATTCTTGTATTAATGTTTACTATATACCTGTGAGCAGAGATAGTTATCTTCATGGTAATATTCTTGTATTAATGTGTACTATATACCTGTGAGCAGAGATAGTTATCTTCCTGGTAATATTCTTGTATTAATGTGTACTATATACCTGTGAGCAGAGATAGTTATCTTCATGGTAATATTCTTGTATTAATGTGTACTATATACCTGAGAGCAGAGATAGTTATCTTCCTGGTAATATTCTTGTATTAATGTGTACTATATACCTGTGAGCAGAGATAGTTATCTTCCTGGTAATATTCTTGTATTAATGTGTACTATATATAGTTATCTTCATGGTAATATTCTTGTATTAATGTGTACTATATACCTGTGAGCAGAGATAGTTATCTTCATGGTAATATTCTTGTATTAATTAGTACTATATACCTGTGAGCAGAGATAGTTATCTTCCTGGTAATATTCTTGTATTAATGTGTACTATATACCTGTGAGCAGAGATAGTTATCTTCATGGTAATATTCTTGTATTAATGTTTACTATATACCTGTGAGCAGAGATAGTTATCTTCCTGGTACTATTCTTGTATTAATGTGTACTATATACCTGTGAGCAGAGATAGTTATCTTCATGGTAATATTCTTGTATTAATGTTTACTATATACCTGTGAGCAGAGATAGTTATCTTCCTGGTAATATTCTTGTATTAATGTGTACTATATACCTGTGAGCAGAGATAGTTATCTTCCTGGTAATATTCTTGTATTAATGTGTACTATATACCTGTGAGCAGAGATAGTTATCTTCATGGTAATATTCTTGTATTAATGTGTACTATATACCTGTGAGCAGAGATAGTTATCTTCCTGGTAATATTCTTGTATTAATGTGTACTATATACCTGTGAGCAGAGATAGTTATCTTCGTGGTAATATTCTTGTATTAATGTGTGCTATATACCTGTGAGCAGAGATAGTTATCTTCGTGGTAATATCCCTTAAGGAAGTCACAGTGTTCTCTGGTCGTTATCATACACTCTCCCTGTATCCCATGACAACAGGGACGACCTGTGATGTCACAAGTCATGTGACGATCTGTCTTTGATGCGACACTCCCTGATGGTTTTGAAGTATCGGTACAGTACTGAAATAGATAACAAACATGTATATCTATTAAGGTGGCTCGCGGCGTTTCCAAAGTAGCGTGTTTACCTATCCTCAAAATTTCACCATTTATAGAGGAATGTTTTGAGTTTCTCATGTGATGGTTTGATTGAAATCGACCGCAATTTATAGACGGTGTGATGTTTTAAAGTTACCATGGTGACGTCTTTTATCGAATTCTGTAAACCGAGTGTTTTATACCTTATTTATGAAAAACTAATGACGCTGATATCGTGTGGAGTTCATATTCTTGAACATTTAATACATTACTTATTTCTATATGAATTTTGTTGAATTTCAAGGACAAGAAAGAATTTTATAGCTGTTTTTACACACTTTTTTGTATGAAAATGTCATTTCGGGAATGCACTAAACTAAGTACAATTGCCAATAGATTTCATATCTTATGGTCGAAAGTAATAAAATTTCACCTCAATGAAGTTCAAGATAAGACAAATCGATTGATGTATAAATATATAGATGTTAACAGTATCAATATTTTTTAAAATAACATTCTTTTGCTCCGAACGTCACTGAAAACGATGAAAAGTAGCACTTGACGTCACTTCATTACGTCGAACGATTTGAAACACGCCTTCGCTGTTATTGGAAAAATATAACATTCTGCGTCATTGCATTTTACTGTTTTAATTTCCTTTATGTGATTAGAAATTAAAAACTTCGTGTTAAAGGTAAAATTGACAAGAATACTTGTCATACACATATATATATAATCGTTATAACGAGAGTTTCGTAGTTTTCTTGAACCAAATTTTGAGTCACATTGAAATCAATTTTTGCCTACATTACCCTAAATACATGTAATATATGTAGATCGAAACAGACAAAACTTAAGTCATAAAATGAACAAAGGCGTGTAGCCACTTGTTCAGTTTTTGTTACTTTGCCCTTAAAAACAGCTATCAAGCCTTCCCGTCCCCCTCTACGGTACGTAAATTAATGCGTATATGTTCAGAGTTTAGACCACTAGATGTCAAGGTCATGTCACGGACATGTGCTTTGGAAAGAACCTTTTTCTCTACAAGTTCAACAAAGCTTTTGATATGCTTGGAATTTCTTCTAGTAAATGATGCAAAATATTTTAAAACATCACTGTTAGCAGAATTATCGTCAAAAGAAAATGTAGGTGCCAGCTCGCTTGCAAGATTTCCAAGCTTATACGGTAGTTTCCCAGGATAAGCCTCTTTAAATGTTTTAATGGAGACAAAGGGGGGGGCGCTAAGAGCCAAGGTGGGGGTTAGGAGCGGGGATATTCCCTCCCGCATTGGGATGTTGTCAGGAGGGCCTCCCCCGGAAAAAATTGCGAAAAATAGATGGAAATGGAGCAATTTGAGACCACTTTTGAAACAGTTTGGTCAATCTTTCTCAACTTATCTTTTTTTTTTGCCAGCAATCAAAGTTTCTTGTGAAAGTTTAGGCCACATTAGACAGTGTATACGTAACTTTCAATCCGTGAATTCTACTCGCACACACGATTTTCCAGTTTTATTGTGTGAAAGTCATAGCTTTTATTATGTCATTGGTGTTCGTCCAAAACACATAACAACTATTATGTGATAACAGGGCACTCGATCGTCCTAAAATGAGGCCGAAATTTGGCCCCGTCCCCCCACTGAATAGTATGTTTTTCCCTAAAAAATTCCCCATTATACCAAGCTACTTTGCTACAAAACATCCCCCAAGTATTTGGCATATACGCTTAAATCATATGATTTATCAAGCTCTGAAGAGTTAAAAGAAATACTTCAATGACATAGCTATCGAATCAATAGGTTCCAGTTAAAAATTCAGTGTAAAAATTTGGTTTTGATCATTTCACAGTAGTAAATAATTTCCCTTTCGTTAGTAAATGTCTTAAATCCCCCCCCCTCCAGAGTACGGGTACCACTCCCTCAAAACAGAGAAAATAGCAGGCGAATTCATTCACGACATTTGTGGTTTACGCACAAAAGGGTGATAGAGGGTGTTGGGTTGGTTGAGTGCTGATTGTTTGATCTCGTTAAGTTAGATTAAAAGAAAACGTGCCCGTGTTTTGCTATACTTTCTCTCGATACCCATTCACTGTGGAAGAAAAATTCTTCATAAATCCTTCATAATAGAATAATGAGAATGCCTTTTTTTCGCTTTCCCTTTCTCTGACTGAATTTATTTTCCATTTGCAAAGTTAATACAATTTTATATGTCAGACGGACGCATCTAGCTTAATGATACTTAGGTATAATAGACACGAGTCTGACACAATTTTTTTGCGACAATTAATGTTTTGTATGATTATTCTTTATTTATTTAAAAAAAAAATTACATGCTATTTATTTTTTTGCGTGGCAGATTGGGACTTGTGTTTTTCCTATCTCAGTCGTCGTGATTTCCCCTAATTCGTGGCTCATTCGTGACGCAATCGTGTCACATTCGAGTCTCATTCCTCACTTGAGATGAATACATACGAATGCAAGAAGAACGCGCCACGAATGAAGAAGAATGCACCACGAAGTAAGCCGAATGATAAATCAGACACGGAAATTTTAAATAGTTTAAAATATTCGTGTCGATCTAATGCCGACAAATACGGCACGCACATGACAAGAATGCCCACAAATGCGAGAGAAATGCGCCACGAATCTCCAACAACACTCGAAAACTTTTCTTTAATTAAATTTGTAGCTCATTCTCCTCTTCATTCGCGACAGTGGTTCCAAGTTGGACTTCATTCGTTCTTGTGTATCATATCAAACTATTTACATATCAATCTATAATAAATTTGTTTCCTTTTTTATTTACTTATTACATTATCTTACATGTACGAGAAGGTGGAAAGAGACCCGAATTTTATATGCTAGCTTGTAAAGTACTGATTTTCTCTCTTTAGTTTATCTCTTATTAATATTAATTTTCCAGTCTGAATGAAATATGACAAACATAAACGTAAATAATAAGTTCCTTTTTCATGTTTATCTTCACAGAAAAGCATTCAGATTTGATTGAACTGAAATTTTGCAACCACAACTTTCCCCGTCAAAGCAAATGCAGTAACGTCGCTCCTTTTTTACTATGACGCAACTGACGGAAAGTACACAAAACTTACGCTAAAATGCTAAATTTACGTACGAATGAACAGATGACGACAGCAAAGCCGCGAGCCATGTTAAATTTCAAAACATTGAGCTGCATATTACCAAATTATAACGTTGTATTCTTTTCATTTATCTGAATGATACATATTCATATTTGACTATACTGTAACAGTGTTGAAAACTAAACTGAACAAGAATGAAACTAATTAAGTTAAGAAGTCCATATATAACGTACAAAAACATCAAAGACAGTGATAAGACTTACTGGCCACTTGGTGATGTCAGCTTTGTCCCATTCAAACGGAGCAGCAGATGCTGGGTTTTTACAGTATCTGTTACATGGAAAAGACAACAAGTGTGAACTACATGTATAGGAGTTTATTAACATACTTCAATGTTCTATGGAAAGTTAAATAAAGTGACTATATGATAAGGAGAGTTAGATTTCTTACACTGGATCTTGTCCACAGACACTCCCTCCTGTAAATCCATCAACTCGGTATGTAGAGTTAAACTTGTAAAACGTAGACGATATGTTCTGCAAGAAGAAAAGTATCAATATTGAAAATAAAACATTTTCAGGAATTTTTGTTTTAGTAATTTAAGAAACCCTGTTACATGGGGATAAGAAAACATACAGTTTCACCTGCTTTTCACTTCTTGAATCTTCCATTTGACTTTAATATATTCTTTAATGAGTAGGGTACAAAAGCATATGAAAAATACACAAGTATACAACAGAAATCCTTTTCTCAAAAGCTTGCCTTTCCAAAATATCTATTACATCAAGGTGGTAAAAAATCAAAATCAAACCAATTAAACATAACTCACACTACATTTACTGCTGACTGTCTGGAAACATCCCGATCCGTCGTCACGGATACAACAAGCCGAGCCTTTCTCTTCCTCACGATCTTTGTAAATACCAGACCATATATTGTCGTCCTTCCTCATACACGGGGAGTACTTTGCACCGAGATGGATCAGGTCAGCCTATAACGATAATATTATAAAGACGGCATTAGACATATGATGTGATTGTAAATACTATACCATATATTGTCGTCCTTCTTCATACACGGGGAGTACTTTGCACCGAGATGGATCAGGTCATCCTATATAAAGTAGTTAAAAAGGAGCAGTTAGATATATATAAAGTCAAATTTTCCAAGTTTTAAGTCAGTATATGTCCCAGTCAAAAACCAACTTCTACAGTTCTCCTCATCTGAATGTCAATTTGTTTGAAAAATATCTCAGATTAAGTGAAATCCTCTGTTTATGATTTACATATAACATTATAATATTCTTTATAGATTTACCTGTGTGGGTCCAATCCATAGATTGTCTGCCTCCACGTAAGGAACAGATTCAAATGCTAAGTTTGGTTTCTGTACCTATAAATAGAAGATACTATGTGAATAGATTGTGATCATGTGCAGTCAGACAATCAGGTGCTAAGTAATGATGATACACAACCAAAAAAAATTATATTAAACCTTGATATGAATAAAACCTTAAAATACTACCATTGATAAACAGACAGATTAACATCATCAATACATGTATATACACCAGCATAACTTTTCAACATTGATTTTTTTAAGTGCTACAATAATGTCAGGAAAATGAATAAATTTATGGGACAAGTTTTTGTTTACATTTTCTTAATTCCTTTAAGATAAGAAATACATGTAGATAATACCATTTGGAGAAATAGATAAGTGGGACATCAAAGATAAGGCAGGAAATGGGGCATGCTGTTCCAAATATCTCTTGATATTTTGATTATTTTTATCAGGGAATTAATATTCTACCTCAGGGAATATAAATTATGGAATTTTTACATTTCACAGTTTTTCTCTTTTTAATTCATATCTTTGGATACAATGTGAAATCTGAGCAGGGCACTGTGCTGTCCGAGCAGGAGTCTGATGTACAGACTGTTCTACTGAAGATGAGAGAGCAAGGAGCTTTAATTGATACTCTTTTTGAAACCATGAAGAAACAAAACGTGGAAATTCAAGCACTGATAGAGAAAGATAAAGTGAACTCTGCAGAAATTGAGCAACTGAAGAAAATTAACTCTGACATGGAGAAAAATTCAAAAGACTGTAGAAATATATGCAGAGATTTTGAATCAATGATGAACGGCACTGGTTCACAAAAGGACATTGATATTCCTTCAATGCCAGGTATTGTATACATGTTTATTTCATCACATACTTGAACTTTTGCGTTCAAGAACCAATTAATGTACTGATATTTGAAATTTGGCAAAGTACAATCTTTTAAAATTTAAACTTCAAGGTTCAAATTAAATTTTGGATGAACCAAAGTGCTGTCAGACAAACAGATTGACGAAAAATAACATCTGCCTTATCATACAGGGCCCTAATGAGATAAAACTTCAAATATTTGAAATTCAGAATAAATTCAATAAATCAAAACCATTTCATTGTAGTAAGAAGACAGTCAGGGAGTAACCACATTGCGTTTTATGCCCATCTCAGTAGCACCCATGCTAATCCAGCCATCCATCAGAACATCATCTTTAACAGAGTACAACTAAACATCGGTAACGCGTATGATGGTAACAGTGGGATATTCACGGTACCGATATCAGGTCTATACGTGTTTACCTGGACCGTGATATCCAGTGGGCATGGTCACATCTTCACAGACCTTGTGGTGAATGGTAAAGTGTACGGAGGAATCATTGGGGACTCTGATGATACTCTGGCCCTAAGTGTAGGGGCCACAACTCTAGTCCTGGACGCTAAGGCTGGGGACCGGGTGTTAGTATGGACCACAGACCACCAAAAACCGACGGCTAATCTCATTAGTACAGAGGGAGCAAGAAGCAGCTTTGCTGGATGGTTGATTGCTTAGACTGAACTCATCATATTATGTTGTAGATGTAAAATATGTTGAATATGATGAGCAACTTACAATAAATGTCCCCACCTGTACATGATATTACAAACAAAATACTGATAGGGGCTTTGATAAATTCAAATAAATGATTAACCCTTTCTTTTTCTCTCTCATTAATTTTAAAAGAAGTTTAATTATATCAAGACAAAAAGGAAAGAAGCTGTGATATAGAAGGATCGAAAGCACTAGCCAAGGTACTTCAAACTTACAATATCAGTAGTGGTGGTCTCGTCCACACCTATAGGTGCTATACCGTATACAGCTACAGTCACTATAAATATCAACGTCTGTACAAATGTCACCCAGTACGTGAAATAAGGCCTGAAAATACAAAGTGTATAACATAGAGTGATAATGATACAGAACTATTGGTATGATAAATAAAAGTAATAATAATATATCAACTATTTACTCTCCATCATGAAAGAAACTTAAGCTCATCTTCAGGGTTTATAATTGAAAGATAATACTAACACTTCCAAAATACAGGTACATGTATAATCTAAAAGTGCATACATAATTAATGTATCCTATACTATGATTATATGTCAACTTACCTGTGATTGTCAATGTTGTCTATCTGAGTCTTGTTAACTAACCTGTGATTGTCAATGTTGTCTATCTGAGTCTTGCTAACTAACCTGTGATTGTCAATGTTGTCTATCTGAATCTTGCTAACTAACCTGTGATTGTCAATGTCGTCTATCTGAGTCTTGCTAACTAACCTGTGATTGTCAATGTTGTCTATCTGAGTCTTGTTAACTAACTTGTGATTGTCAATGCTGTCTATCTGAGTTTTATTAACTAACTTGTGATTGTCAATGCTGTCTAAGTCTTGTTAACTAATCTGTGATTGTCAATGCTGTCTATCTAAGTCTTGTTAACTAACCTGTGATTGTCAATGCTGTCTATCTGAGTCTTGCTAACTAACCTGTGATTGTCAATGCTGTCTATCTGAGTCTTGTTAACTAACCTGTGATTGTCAATGTTGTCTATCTAAGTCTTGTTAACTAACCTGTGATTGTCAATGCTGTCTATCTGAGTCTTGTCAACTAACCTGTGATTGTCAATGCTGTCTATCTGAGTCTTGTCAACTAACCTGTGATTGTCGATGTTGTCTATCTAAGTCTTGTTAACTAACCTGTGATTGTCAATGCTGTCTATCTGAGTCTTGTTAACTAACCTGTGATTGTCAATGTTGTCTATCTGAGTCTTGTTAACTAACCTGTGATTGTCAATGCTGTCTATCTGAGTCTTGTTAACTAACCTGTGATTGTCAATGCTGTCTATCTGAGTCTTGTTAACTAACCTGTGATTGTCAATGCTGTCTATCTGAGTCTTGTTAACTAACCTGTGATTGTCAATGTTGTCTATCTAAGTCTTGTTAACTAACCTGTGATTGTCAATGTTGTCTATCTAAGTCTTGTTAACTAACCTGTGATTGTCAATGCTGTCTATCTGAGTCTTGTTAACTAACCTGTGATTGTCAATGCTGTCTATCTGAGTCTTGTTAACTAACCTGTGATTGTCAATGCTGTCTATCTGAGTCTTGTTAACTAACCTGTGATTGTCAATGTTGTCTATCTGAGTCTTGCTAACTAACCTGTGATTGTCAATGTTGTCTATCTGAGTCTTGTTAACTAACCTGTGATTGTCAATGCTGTCTATCTGAGTCTTGTTAACTAACTTGTGATTGTCAATGCTGTCTATCTGAGTCTTGTTAACTAACCTGTGATTGTCAATGTTGTCTATCTAAGTCTTGTTAACTAACCTGTGATTGTCAATGCTGTCTATCTGAGTCTTGTTAACTAACCTGTGATTGTCAATGCTGTCTATCTGAGTCTTGTTAACTAACCTGTGATTGTCAATGTTGTCTATCTAAGTCTTGTTAACTAACCTGTGATTGTCAATGCTGTCTATCTGAGTCTTGTCAACTAACCTGTGATTGTCAATGCTGTCTATCTGAGTCTTGTTAACTAACCTGTGATTGTCAATGCTGTCTATCTGAGTCTTGCTAATTAACCTGTGATTGTCAATGTTGTCTATCTGAGTCTTGTTAACTAACCTGTGATTGTCAATGTTGTCTATCTGAGTCTTGTTAACTAACCTGTGATTGTCAATGCTGTCTATCTGAGTCTTGTTAACTAACCTGTGATTGTCAATGCTGTCTATCTGAGTCTTGTCAACTAACCTGTGATTGTCAAAGCTGTCTATCTGAGTCTTGCTAACTAACCTGTGATTGTCAATGCTGTCTATCTGAGTCTTGTTAACTAACCTGTGATTGTCAATGCTGTCTATCTGAGTCTTGTTAACTAACCTGTGATTGTCAATGTTGTCTATCTGAGTCTTGCTAACTAACCTGTGATTGTCAATGCTGTCTATCTGAGTCTTCACATACTATGATAATATGTCAACTAACCTGTGATTGTCAATGCTGTCTATCTGAGTCTTCACATACTATGATAATATGTCAACTAACCTGTGATTGTCAATGCTGTCTATCTGAGTCTTCACATACTATGATAATATGTCAACTAACCTGTGATTGTCAATGCTGTCTATCTGAGTCTTCACATAGGAATTCATCCTGTCACTTCTAAAGCTCCTGTTAAACAGCCGTCCCACAAACCCCATACCGTACGTACGTCTGTCTGCCTCCAGAATGGAATTCATCACAGGATCCGCAATTCTTCTCATAGCAAAGTCTGGTGTATCAGGAATAGAGGGTTTGGCCTCGGGAGGGGCACGCCTCCAACCTTTCTTGGGGCTAAGTTTAGAGTAAAATCAGATCACATAACAATATTTGTATTACATGAAATACAGTTTTCATTTATTAAAATAAAAACAGAATTCTACATAATCTTGAAAGACAATTAACTTAAAAAGATATCTAACTTCAAAATTATTTGAGAATTCCATAAACATGCAGCATATAACTAATCCAAATCGCATTTTGACATTCTTGTCAGGATACTAGCTGAAAAGTAGGAAAGGTAAAGGTCATGTGATTACAGCTGTTGTAATCGAAAGAAAGGTCTTGCTACAATCAATACATGTGAAATATGAAAGCACTACTATTTAAAATGTACCATTGAAATGTTGCAAAGTTTAACAAAGACAGAGAGACCAAAATCCATATGCCTTCACATCTCAAGAGAATCACATTGTACCTATGATGCGACATGCTTGTATTTGACACAATACATCTCTTGGATGGAAGAAATCCTATACTGAACTTTTTACAGCATTATTGATGTCAGAGTAACATGTACTTACAGCTCCATGTATTCTGCCTCCTCTCTGATTCTCTCCATTCTGTCAGGTCTGTCTGGTGGTGAGATAGGTTCATCATAGAAAACATCATCAACCAAGCTAAATGCATCCTCAGGTACCTATATATACATACAGAAAACATCATCAACCAAGCTAAACGCATCCTCAGCTACCTTCATATACATACAGAAAACATCATCAACCAAGCTAAACGCATCCTAGGGTACCTAAATTTATTAAGAGAAAACATCATCAACCAAGCTAAACGCATCCTCTGGTACCTATATATACATAAAGAAAACATCATCAACCAAACTAAATGCATCTTCATGTACCTATATATACATATAGAAAACATCATCAACCAAGCTAAACGCATCCTCTGGTACCCTTATATTCATATAGAAAACATCATCAACCAAGCTAAACGCCTCCTCTGGTAACTTATATTCATATAGAAAACATCATCAACCAATCTAAACGCATCCTCAGGTACCTATATATACATACAGAAAACATCATCAACCAAGCTAAACGCATCCTCGGGTACCTATTTATACATAGAGAAAACATCATCAACCAAGCTAAATGCATCCTCAGGTACCTATATATACATAAAGAAAACATCATCAACTAAGCTAAAGGCATCTTTATGTACCTATATATTCATATAGAAAACATCATCAACCAAGCTAAACGCCTCCTCTGGTACCTTATATTCATATAGGAAACATCATCAACCAAGTTAGACGCATCCTCTGGTTCCTATATATTCATATAGAAAAGATCATCAACCAAGCTAAACGCATCCTCTGGTACCTTATATTCATATAGGAAACATCATCAACCAAGTTAAACGCATCCTCTTTTTCCTATATATTCATATAGAAAACATCATCAAACAAGCTAAATGCATCCTCAGGTACCTATATATACATAAAGAAAACATCATCAACTAAGCTAAAGGCATCTTTATGTACCTATATATTCATATAGAAAACATCATCAACCAAGCTAAACGCATCCTCTGGTACCTATATATTCATATAGAAAACATCATCAACCAAGCTAAACGTCTCCTCTGGTACCTTATATTCATATAGGAAACATCATCAACCAAATTAAATGCATCCTCTGGTTCCTATATATTCATTTAGAAAACATCATCAAACAAGCTAAAGGCATCCTCTGGTACCTATATATTCATATAGAAAACATCATCAAACAAGCTAAAGGCATCCTCTGGTACCTATATATTCATATAGAAAACATCATCAACCAAGCTAAACGCATCCTCTGGTACCTATATATTCATATAGAAAACATCATCAACCAAGCTAAACGCATCCTCTGGTACCTATATATTCATATAGAAAACATCATCAACCAAGCTAAACGCATCCTCTGGTACCTATATATTCATATAGAAAACATCATCAACCAAGCTAAACACATCCTCTGGTACCTTATATACATACAGAAAACATCATCAACCAAGCTAAACGCATCCTCTGGTACCTTATATACATATAGAAAACATCATGTACCTATATATAAATAAAGAAAACATCACCAACCAAGGTAAATGCATTTTCATGTACCTATATATACATGTATGTAGATTAAACCATAAATGACATTCAGTACACTCTAATGATATTTTGTTTCAACCATCAATTTTTAACAAAATTAAAACACCTAAGGCCATGTATTGTGGCACTACATAATATCAATCATATGAGTTGCAAATTCATAAAAGCCTACACTGTGTCCACAAATTATTTAATTCTTTTTTTTGGGGGGGGGGTTAACATTTCCATCTAATATCATTAGTGATCATAGTGCAATAGCTGATTTTCCAATAGATTCATAAGGCGGACAGACACTAGACATCACAAAATTTGGCGATATTTTCATTGTGACGTCACAATAGAAAGCATGACAACGGATCAAGGTGCTTCAAGACAGTGTGATCAGATGTGACGTCACAATTGAAAATTTTGCCAAATGATGTGATGTCTGGTGTCTGTACATATAAAATCAAGGTTTAAAACGGTCATAGATATTTTCTGGAAAATGGACTATTCTTTTATGTATTATTAAGTTCTACAAATTTCTTAATATGTAATATAATGATACCATCAAATATAACAATTTTTCACAGCGCTCCTGATGTGCTAAAAGACTATCAATGTGTGTAGAAAAATAATGGTACTAATAGATACCAAAAATATTGATTTCACCACAACGGTGTAGTGTCAACAATATACTGATTGAATCAAATTATTTTTTTTCTAATCTCAAAACTGAGTAACTTTTTTTAACTACGGTATCTTTTACAATGTTTACAGTAGGTTTTTCTAAAAACTTATTAGGCCTAATACATTTACATGAAACACTATTATTCTGAAAAAGAACATATTTTCAACTCAAAATCACTACAGTAAATATTTAAAAGTACATACACTTAATTTCTCTCTCACAAAAATGCACCAACTATATAATGAAGTTATACAGTATGATGAAGCAGAAATGGAATAAATACAAACAAACTCAAACCAAGCCTGTCTCACTCATTTATTATGTTGATTCAGAAATAGAAATGGAAGAAATGCTAACAAACTTAATCACACCTAGACTTCCTCAAATCCCTCTTTTACTGCTTTTTACCTATTCTTTTAAATGTCCAGCAGAAAATGTATCAGAAGGAAGCAAGAGGATTATTACCAGTACAATTTAAGGAATTTCTATTACCAGTACAATTTAAGGAATTTCTATTACCAGTACAATTTAAGGAATTTCTATTACCAGTACAATTTAAGCAATTTCTATTACCAGTACAATTTAAGGAATTTCTATTACCAGTACAATTTAAGCAATTTCTATTACCAGTACAATTTAAGCAATTTCTATTACCAGTAGAATTTAAGCAATTTCTATTACCAGTACAATTTAAGCATTTTCTATTACCAGTACAATTTAAGGAATTTCTATTACCAGTACAATTTAAGCAATTTCTATTACCAGTGCAATTTAAGCAATTTCTATTACCAGTACAATTTAAGGAATTTTTGTCCTACTGTATAAATTATTTTTTAGAAATGTCAGAAAAGAAATATATAGTTTACATTATATACATATCAAACAGAAGAAGGACTTGAGCCAGTTTAACTCCCACCTTGTTATGTATAATGTCAAAATGTCCACATCATATAGTACAATAATACGTGAATGAATGTTATTTCAATGTCTAAATTTTCTTACGTGTTTTTCTGCCTACATATATGTAACAAAGGCAATGTTAATTTAAACTCAAACTCTGAATCACTCCATAGGTGGACGTATAATCAACTTTATCATTAACCCTCATGTATCAACTCATTATCACAAACTCAACCAGTAAATTTCATACATGAATTTAGGATACCTATAATTTTTTTCCGTTGTCAAGGTTTTTGTTTTTGTTTATCGTTCTTTCTGTACAGTCAAAATTACAACTAGATCAACACATTCAGAGACCTTTCAACCTGACAATGAGATATCCTTTGATGCAATCTGTGCAAAATGTCATTTTTACCATCATCGTGCTAGTCTATGGTTTATATTATGGTCATACTTTGAAAAAGTTGAATAATTCATAAGACAAGACTAAGCCTGTATGATACGTACATGATAGTTGATGCTAGCAGAGAGGTCATCATCGGCACCAAAACTTCCAGGGCCGTAACTCTTCTTATGTTCACTTTGCTTCTTACGTATCCTAGATCTGGCACCCTGAAATTCACAAAATTATCATATTACCATGGTTACCAGTGTTATTTTTGTTTAAAGACTATACTGCTTGATAAAGATAGAATTACATACTCACAAATGATCCAATCTCATTAAAATCTGTCCCTCTCCTTTTTTCTCTAATTGTCATAAGCTTCTTAAAATCATGTCTGTTACGAAATGAATACTTACTTTACTCATTGTAAATTCAAGATTTAATCTTAGCTGATAATAGATCCTCAGACACAATTAATTATGCATCAGAGACGAGGGAGTGTGGCTTTACCAGACATGACCGAAAATTTCTATGCACAAAAACTTAAGCATACCATAACATGAATAAAGACATACCATAATCGACATGCAAAGGAGTAAAGACATACCATAACAGACATGCATATGAGTAAAGACATACCATAACAGACATACATATGAGTAAAGACATACCGTTATAGACATGCATATGAGTAAAGACATACAATTATAGACATGCATATGAGTAAAGACATACAATTATAAACATGCATATGAGTAAAGACATACCACAACAAACATGCATAAGAGTAAAGACATACCATAAAAGACATGCATATGAGTAAAGACATACCGTAATAGACATGCATATGAGTAGAGACATACCGTTATAGACATGCATATGAGTAAAGACATACCATTACAGACATGCATATGAGTAAAGACATACCATTATAGACATGCATATGAGTAAAGACATACCACAACAGACATACATATGAGTAAAGACATACCGCTTTAGCCATGCATATGAGTACAGACATATTGCAACAGACATGCATATGAGTAAAGACATACCATAACAGTAATGCATATGAGTAAAGACATACCGCAATAGACATGTATATGAGTAAAGACATACCGTAATAGACATCATTCCTCTCATGGTCATCTTGGCCACAGATTCTTTTCTTAGCTTCTTTGGAGGTCCACGTCCCCTTGCGTATGTACTCGTGCTTGACAGGGGAGTGGTCCGGCGAGATGAGATCTGATTTTTCCCAGGAAGTCGATAAGGATCGTGGATGTACTTGATGTCTGATTCCAAGTCATCCTTGAGCTTGATATCCGACGTCCCCTTCTGAAGAACATCGTCTTTGAGGTTTTTCTTGTAGTAGTGCATACGTCTGTTCTGCCATCTCTGTGTATGCGCTCCATCCTCGTCATCTTCTAATCCAAAGAAGCTGGCAATGCTTCTTTTAATTTTTCTGAAAATGAGACAAGTGCGTTATAAATCTGGTTAAAATAAAGGTTTCATGACGGTAACCTGCATCTAACCACCCATAGAAGTACATGTCCAGATTAAAATTTTCTCAACGAAAACAGTGTAAAAAGCAAATGTTTATTATGTAACAATACCTCCTGAATGATTCTGAATTTGACCTCAGACATGACCTCCTATGGATGAATGTCAGATCTCAATGCAGGTAACAAAAATGAGAGCAGCTGAATTTTGATCATATTGGTATTTACTGCCCAGCTCTTACTCAATGCTACTAAGCATGCAGTACTTACTGGCCAGCTCCAAATGAGCAATACTTACTGCCCAGCTCTTACTAAGCAGTATTTACCAACCAGCTCTAAATGAACAGTACTTACTGACCAACTCCACATGAGCAGTGCTTACCAACCAGCTCCAAATGAGCAATACTTGCTGACCATTTCCAAATGAGCAGTACTTACAAATCAGCTCTCACTAAGCAGTACTTACTGACCAGCTCCAAATGAGCAGTACTTACCGACCAGCTCTTGCCAATGTTGTATCCTCCTCCTCATCCTGAGCATGGCTGACCTTGGAGACCTGTCTGTCAAACTTTCTATGACTCATTCTTATTCAAATGCTGCACTGGTTGGTGACGTTAAATAACTGAAAATACAGTCCGTGGATACAAATAAATATATTTTTACAGTTCTATGATAAATGTAAATAATGGTCTGCAAGAGGCCAAAATTGCCTATAAGGCTGTATCATATTGCTTTTAAAATACAGTAATTTACATGTAACAAGTGTGCTTTTGAAAAATCAAAACTAATATTCAAAGGTTACTAAAGTTTAGACTGAATTCAGACCACAGGAGTTCTTTTTTTTTTTTTTACCTTTTTTACTTTGATTCCTATCACATGAAGAACATACAAAGAAAAAGTACCAGGAAGTAGAATTTACATTTTAATCCCTCATGCTGTCTTATTGTATAGCCTACACGTACATGTTTATGTGTAATCCTTCTGTGTCACGTAACAATTAGAGAACTTCAATTTGCTTTAAGTCAATAAAATTACGCATTACAACCCCTTACAAACATTAGGAATATAAACAAGTTAAAAGTCATGTTTGTAAAACATTAATGCCCCCCTACCCCTTCAGTGATTAAAGTCTGTCACAACTTTATACTTGCATTGATACAACCTATGGGGGTATAAAGTAACAGTTTCATTTCAATATGTAACTCCACTCAAGAGATATTGAACAGAAACCCTGAAGTTTTGGTATTTTTCAAAGTGCAAGGGGCATAACTCTGTCCAAATTTTTTTGATCGGACCTAAATATGAACTTGACCTAGATTTTCATTTGATGTGTCTGTATCCAAAATTCATTTTTATATGTAACTCCACTCAAGAGATATTGAACGGAAACCCTGAAATTTTGGGTTTTTTCGAAGTGTAAGGGGCATAACTCTGTCAAAATTTTTTCGATCGGACCTTAATACGAACTTGACCTGGATTTTCATTTGATGTGTCTGTATACAAAATTTCATTTCAATATGTAACTCCATTCAAGAGATATTGAACGGAAACCCTGAAATTTTGGTATTTTTCGAAATGCAAGGGGCATTACTCTGTCAAAATTTTGTTGATTGGACCCAAATAAAACCTTGACCTAGATTGTCATTTGATGTATCCATATACAAAATTTCATTTCAATATGTAACTCCATTCAAGAGATATTGAACGGAAACCCTGAAATTTTGGTATTTTTCGAAGTGCAAGGGGCATAACTCTGTCAAAATTTTGTTGATTGGACCCAAATAAGAACTTGACCTAGATTGTCATTTAATGTATCCGTATACAAAATTTCATTTCAATTTGTAACTCCACTCAAGAGATATTAAAC
This sequence comes from Pinctada fucata, assembly GCA_028142955.1. Taxonomy (NCBI): domain Eukaryota; kingdom Metazoa; phylum Mollusca; class Bivalvia; order Pterioida; family Pteriidae; genus Pinctada; species Pinctada fucata. The sequence goes on from AP027103.1 coordinate 2,274,500, forward strand.
GGAAACCCTGAAATTTTGGTTTTTTTCGAAGTGTAAGGGGCATAACTCTGTCAAAATTTTTTCGATCGGACCTTAATATGAACTTGACCTAGATTGTCATTTGATGTATCCGTATACAAAATTTCATTTCAATTTGTAACTCCATTCAAGAGATATTGAACGGAAACCCTGAAATTTTGGTATTTTTCGAAATGCAAGGGGCATAACTCTGTCAAAATTTTTTTGATCGGACCCAAATATGAACTTGGCCTAGATTTTTGTTTGATGTGTCTGTATACAAAAGGGGTAGGGCCACGAAGCCTGATATTGGCCCTAATTTTGATAGATATTGAACATTGTACTTCATAGAATTTTTAACTGTTATTTGACATTTTGAAACGTTCTCTACTGAATCACAAATCTACTTTTTGTAAACACTGCTTTTATCAACACCTATTAGCCCTTTGAAAACACCAAAATAGGTCATATTCGGCGAAATTGATTCAAAAACTCAATATTTCTATTAATTTAGCAATGGCCGCATGCATTAACTATGATGGAAAATTTATATGTGAAAGATTATCATTATATCCTTTTGTCATAAACGTTTTATCTCAGTTAACGAATGCGGCCACATTGAATTCTACGACAAAAGACAAAATTCCCAGCAATTTTCGCCATATTTTGTCAATAACGACAAAATGACGTCACTTCATGACGTCATTACAATGAAATGGCACGTTGTTTGGTGATATTATTCTTTTCATGAAAAGCAGTAAACATTCATGTATTTTAATGAGAGATATCAAGTATTCCTCATGAAATCTATTTTAAGAGAAAAATCAAAGGCCAATTTAGGGGTCTCGTGGCCCTACCCCTTTCATTTCAATATGTGAATCCACTCAAGAGAAATTGAACGGAAACCCTGAAATTTTGGGTTTTTTCGAAGTGCAAGGGGCATAACTCTGTCAAAATTTTTTCGATCGGACCTTAATACGAACTTGACCTGGATTTTTGTTTGATGTGTCTGTATACAAAATTTCATTTCAATATGTAACTCCATTCAAGAGATATTGAACGGAAACCCTGAAATTTTGGTATTTTTTGAAATGCAAGGGGCATAACTCTGTCAAAATTTTTTTGATCGGACCCAAATATGAACTTGATCTAGATTTTCATTTGATGTGTCTGTATACAAAATTTCATTTCAATATGTAACTCCATTCAAGAGATATTGAACGGAAACCCTGAAATTTTGGTATTTTTCGAAGTGCAAGGGGCATAACTCTGTCAAAATGTTTTTGATCAGACCCAAATATGAACTTGACCTAGATTTTCATTTGATGTGTCTGTATCCAAAATTTCATTTCAATATGTGAATCCACTCAAGAGATATTGAACGGAAACCCTGAAATTTTGGTATTTTTCGAAGTGTAAGGGGCATAACTCTGTCAAAATTTTTTCGATCGGACCTTAATACGAACTTGACCTGGATTTTCATTTGATGTGTCTGTATACAAAATTTCATTTCAATATGTAACTCCATTCAAGAGATATTGAACGGAAACCCTGAAATTTTGGTATTTTTCGAAATGCAAGGGGCATAACTCTGTCAAAATTTTGTTGATCGGACCCAAATATGAACTTGACCTAGATTTTCATTTGATGTGTCTGTATACAAAATTTCATTTCAATATGTAACTCCATTCAAGAGATATTGAACGGAAACCCTGAAATTTGGTATTTTTCGAAATGCAAGGGGCATAACTCTGTCAAAATTTTTTTGATCGGACCCAAATATGAACTTGACCTAGATTTTTGTTTGATGTGTCTGTATACAAAATTTCATTTCAATATGTGAATCCATTCCAGAGATATTGAACGGAAACTGATGTCGCGGACCGACCGACAGACCGACCGACAGACCGACCGACAGCGGCAAACCTATATGTCCCCTCTTCTTCGAAGGGGGGCATAATAAGTAAGGGAAATTACATGCACAGTCATTCACACCTCATGATTTTCTTTGTCAGTTTGATCAAAGTTTGAATTGGAACATCGAGCATGAGCTCTCTCAAGCCGGCACAACATGGACTGTCTTGTTTATGAGGTCATCTTACAGTGAGAAGGTTATTATACACAACAATTGTTCATTCTTCAAGACCTCTGGGTAACCAGAAATTTTGGAGGGTTGTGGGCCCGTAATCTGGATAATCACAACTTTTGCAACTAACGCAGCAGATAACTGTTGGCACTGATTGCCCATTGGTCTCTTTAGTTTATGAGCAGTCTTTTGTGTTTGGTGTTTTGATCATAGTTGTCATCTGACCCGATTTCGGCAGGTCGGTCCCGCTTTTTTACCCTTTGACCGGAATTTTTTTTTATCATCCGCGCGGTCATGCCTTTCACCCGATTTTTCGTTGCTGACCCAGGAAACACCCAATTCCGATTTGGCTCTGTCTATTACTTGCAGTGATTTTTTTCAGTAATTTGGGAATGGGGTCGGGGCCCTTGCAATTGGGAAAATTAACGACATTTGGGAATATTTGGGAAGTACTAAATATCAAAGTAAAAGTAAAATGACAGTTTATACAATCAAAAGTTAAGAATTGAATGTTTAATCATATAATTTTCTTTAAATATGATTTAATTTCTTATGCTTACAACAATATGGCAAATAATTAGTAAATTTGCTACTTTTGAACCAGTTATTTTCACTATTTTCGCTGATAATTCTATCTGAATGAAATTGGGAAATTTTAGAGTCACAATTGGGAAAAAAAGATACTATTTTTCATTGGGAATGGGGCCGAATAACGGCCCCAAAAAGGGGCAAAAAAAATCCCTGACTTGGGACTTTAAATTTCCAGCTGTGACTTTTCCAATTAAAACACCTGCAGTTACAGGTAAATTGGGTTGTTTGTTTAGTGATATGGGAAGTAATTAGCCAATTTCATGTTGTTTTAACGACCTGGGCTTGGATTATTATGGGAATGTCTATGGGAAGACGATGGTACATTTTGTACCGTAATTGGCGTAAACATGGAGATTTATGCAGACAAAAAGGGACAAATATTTTTATAGTGTTTAAAACAATTGAAGCAGTGAAATGTAGAGTTCATTTCACACAAAATCTTCATCATGGTATAGCAATAATTAACAAAATAAAAATATATCTAACCTAGCAACTATGAACCTTCAGGCCTTGATGAATAAGTCCTAAAATTTTACTCATGTGCTACATTATCATGATTATGCAGTATTAAAATTTACAGAAATGCTTTACATATCTTACAATGAAATGAACTTGATTGACCTGTATTTTTTTTGGGGGGGGGGGGGGAGTAAATTTTATTCATTATGACACAAGCAAAAGGTTGTGATTTTGTTTGTTTTTCATTGCCCAGAGAGAGAGGGTCATTGGCCCTCTTTTGTTTGAAAAAAAAGTTGACAGGTGTTGTTTTGATGTCATATTTGGTGTACCTTGTCCCTTTTGTGTCTCTTGCTGCGTCTTCTCTGTGTTTTCACTTGACTTGTGTTTTCGAGTGTTGCTGTGGGTTCTGCAACCAGGTCTTTCTTGTAACCATGTAAAGTAGGGGGATTCAGCTTTTGTCTGATAATGTCTTGTACTCAACTTTGAGCCAAATTATGCAGGTGCCTGTCGTACTAAGACTCGAATAATGCAGGTGCCCCGGACTCGTCGAGGAAATTCGAGATATTTTTCGCTAAGATTGCCTTCATTTTATACAGTGTTGAGTCACCTTTTAGACATAAACTCTGCATCATAAATCTATTTTACTTACCTGTATAACCTAAGAATTCATTCATAAGTTAAAATGTTTGTTTTGTTTTCCTCTTCGTTGGATACTCAACAGGAAGTCCGACAGAGTTATCTCTCTTTGTAAATTCCGACCCACTTTTTCTTCTTTTTTATTTCGGAAGACGCGGAGCTAAGGGGGGGGGGGGTGGTTAAGGGGATGCCAGGAAGAATCAACCGTTCCTTTCGCGAAGGTCATTTTACATGTAAGCAAGATTGACTTCATGAAGACTAGCAGATTGTCAAACATATTGACTCAGTGGCGGATCCACCCGGCCGCGAGGGGGGGGGGGGGGTGCCGATTTTTACCTTTACATTATCTTAGGTACATGAGAAGATTGTTGGGGGGATGGGACATTGCCGGATGGCCGCCTTATCCAATCCCTAGATCCGCATCTGTTACTCCCTAGGCTTTTAATTTACAGTTACTATAACTGATACAACGTTCATGATTTTATTATTAGACCTTTTCAAGTAATGGCAGGTGAAGAAAATTTCAATTTTTAATAAAATTTAATAAAAAAAAACAGGGAAGCTAGTAAAGGGATTTCACTCGGAATAAAAAGTTATTCAAATGTATTTATTTTGAAAAAAATTATTTGATATAAGAACTTGAGTAAATCTATAAGTATTTTATAATGTATGGACCATATTACTAACATAAAGTGTACAACAATTAAAATTTATTCTTATTGATACAAATTTTGCCCCATCCCTTTGTGGGATGAATGAGTTTCGTCTATTTTGCTCTCCCCCATGCAGTGTCCCATATTTTAAGGTTTCGTGCAGACTGCACCATACTGCATGGTACTCCCAAAGATCGAGATACTTTTTGTTGTAGCGGCGACACCTGCACGCTACAACGTTTCATTTATATCTATATATTACTAAAGCTAATTTTCCATGCGCAATAGCCACTGTCCCATGGGTTTTAAAAATGTTTCAAAAGTCTTTGATATGAGGGATTCTCCTCCTACTCTTACCAGGGCTCTATCCTTGGCAGGGGACTTTGGCACCCCTCCCCCAGGGCCCAGACCACTCGCACAGCCTCTCTAACTAAAAATTCTCTATCCGTTGGTGCACCAGATAGCTTCGTTCAGGTTAAAAACCTAATCAAACAACAAATGAAAAATAAACGAACAAACGACAACAACCCACAAATGTAGAACATTAACGAATTTCGACGACTTTTCATTTGCTTTATAATAATCCGATTAATCAAATGGAAAAATACCGAAGATCGAAGAATGTCTTCATCACAGTTTCGTTTTTGATCGACCATGTCATCAGTAGCCATTGCGCTCACAATTGAAGCAGTCAGTACTATGATCCCCCAATTTCCTCGAAAAGGGTGAGATCGAATTGATCTAACCGCTGACTCGAACAGTACCCGACTATGGGGAGAGCACCGCATACCTTCGTCGGAGCACTGCACTGTAGAATGAGTTGTACTACAGTATGTCAATGCCATGGTTAATGTGGAGGATATGAATGATGAAGTCGGAATCAATAACACCTTTAATATTTGATATACGGCCAAGTTTCTTTTCCTTTTTCTTTTCATGTACAGATAGAAAAAAGGAGGGGGGGGGGGGGGGGGGAGGAGGTTTAACGAACAACAAAATTATCGAATATACGTCTCTTTATTTTCATTATTTTAAGATTTCACTTTCACGCATAATTACTTCAAAATTATAGACCGTAATAAAGTTTACCCCCTCCCCACCCACCTTTAATCTTTACGAAAAAACTGGGTGCGCGCACTTTTCCCCCTTTTTTTCTAAAAAGATACTGATAATAAATATATGCAAATTACTCCTTTTCTTTTCGAGAGTGCAAGACTGAATTTACCTGGCGGGCATTGTAATGCGCGACGCCCGACAGTTGTGATATAAATACATATATTATATACTGCTACACTGACAGGATATAGCCCCTACAAATTGTAGCACGGCAAACATCGTATCGACTCCGGAGAGAGCATACAGACACTCTTACATGTGCACAGGGAAATAACATCTCATATTGATCATGGATCTTAGTAAATGTTTATCATCCGGCATTTTGTTGATCTTGTCCCTGTTGATGTTATGTGTAGAGGAAGGTATGTCAAATACTTAATCAAACAGTTTTACCGGTAAATTTCACACACAGTTGCAATGACTTTAGTAGAGGTCACCTGCTCCTGTCTGTGTTTGTAGCGAGCTTGCTCTTGTTTCTTAGAATATATTGACTATATTTGGACATCAAATTGCAGCTAAATATATTGTGAATATATATATAATTCATTTACACGACGCTACCTATCCAATATATTTAAATCTTAATGTCAAATCGGTAGCATGCCACTGAAATTTAATATGCCTTATATGGGTCCAGTCTGACCTTGCCTTATCAATACAGATTTCCCAATCAGTGTGGACCCTATTCAGAGGGCCCGTTTCCGTCAACTAACTTGTGAATTAATGGTGACTTGTATAACGTCATACTTCACCCGGATACTCAATGTATATCTTATTGAAAACTTTAAAAAAAATTCCAATGTACTATTTGAAATTTTCGGTACATGTAATGCACATATGAAATGCATATTATAGACAATTCAAGGGTCTTATCTGGACCTATTATTGTAATATATGACTTTACATTGCACAATATATAACATTGTCTAGAATGGACCATGAGGCATCAAGGAGTTTTGACAGTTGTAACGCTGATAGCTCGCGGCTATACTTGTACATTTACGTTTGAATTCTCCTTGAAATGACACTTTATCGTAAGACACAGGTAAATTGACCTTCAATATTTGTAACATTGTCTCTTTATGAGATAACAGTAAACACAGAAAAAAAGAATGTTTTTCAAAAGAAAATAGAAAGTCTGAATATGTGATCGAAAAGGACTCCATTGTCAAGTACTTTTCGTCTGTGATACAAGGAATGTTCGTAATTATAAATTAAGGGTTTGGCACTTTTTTTTAATGAATTTTTCGAAAAGTATATAAAGCTATAGGCCGGGCATAATAGAAAACATTCAGCTCAAATATTTACACCGATGCCTTGCTATTCATTATATTATAGACTTTGTGAGATGGTCGGACTGGCACCATCTTCCATTTTTGACGAAATGTAGATACCCATATATCCTCTCATAGATCCAAGATACCCAATTAATGACAGCAAAATAAATGTATACCACTTGTTCTTCAATTCAATGTCCACTCCACATGACCTTGTCTTGTTCTTCAGTGATTTTGCTAACCGGCTTAAAATTGGAATGATCAAAATCACTTGCCTTTGTTTCCTGTTATACAGTATTACATCATCGACGTGTTTACTTAAGGTATTTTCACGGTTTTGTTTGGTCAAAGGACAAAAACGTCCTACTTACAAGTATGAAGAATGACCAGCAATCCCCACTACCCGAAAAGGAAATCAATAAAAACTCGGTCAGTCTGATGAATTATACATAAAATTTGGGTAAGGAAGCTCACAAAATGGGATGTGCTTCTTGTAAATCCATGGTGGTAAACAATGTGGCAATGACACGAATTAAAAGCAAAAACTAGAGTCCCCTTCGGCGTTGCCGGTAGGGGACTAAAAAGAGGAATGGTTCTTCATTAAATGCTATAACTTGTACTATTATATTTTGCATATTTCCAGAAAATTTTAAAACGTTGTGTTTAACATATCTTCTCTCTTGCAGGACTATCTGTGAAATGTATAATATGCAACTCTCACCAAAACAAAGCATGTATGGACAACCCTGACTCACTGAAGGGTTCAAATGATACCTACACGGAGTGCCCAGCTGATCATAAACGATGCAGGAAAATCACACAAGAAGGTAACAAGATATGTACTTCTGTTTGAGGGGGGGGAGAGGTTAAGAATGAAACATCTGACCTTCTCATATTTCTTATGTATATGAAATGACAGAGGCATGCCTTTATGGGCCAGGAAAGGCGGAGGGGTACGGCAATTCGGAGATAAACTGTCAAGCATCGAAAAGGTTTTCTTGCGCATCTCGATGAAAATGACCAAGATTGTACAAGATTTTTTTTTATTTTCATCTTGAAGAAATGTCCTCGTCTCGGTCTAGAATTGACATGAGGGGTGTTAGTACACATTTTTCAGTAATACTTTCAATGTAAATTAAATTTTCTAAAACTTTGTTTTTGACTTTAAAAACACTAAAAAGACAGTCATCTTTTTTCTAAACATTACTTGAGTTACCTTAAAGATAAAGGAAAACACGTATCCAAGCAACACATCTAGAAGTGACAAACGACTTTAGGTCAAGGTCAGGCAACTGAACAATTCTATCAAAGATTCAGTAAAGCAGATATGGTGGCCATATGATGTACACCTTTATATTTATGCTTAATAAAGTTTTTCGATTTTTTTTTCAGTTGAGGACGACTACAGGGTTATCAGACAGTGTGCTCTGAACGGAGAAGTGGGTTGTCTACAAAGAACCGGAACAAGAAAAATCAAATTGGAGTATTGCGAGTGCGTTGGAGACGGATGTAACTCGGCCATTGGATTATCAGCGCCATCTATATTGCTGTCAGTCATAGCTTTCTTTGCCATCCTTAGAAGCTCCGTTCTCTAGCGCTGCCAAACTTATTCTTCCAGTTATGTTTTATATCACCTGACATAAGAATAATGATGACACAATTTGCATTTATCATTTGTTGAGCATCAGTATTAACATTCTTTTTCACAATGAATGTCGTTACAAAATGCGTTTTTACGAGATGTGAATCTGAGCATAAGTGATTTTCAAGTTTAAAAATTGCCATGTAGTGAATTTTTTTTATTGAAACGTTTCAAGATGTATTTTACGTTTTATTTCATATTTGTGTTCTGAGATATGTTCTTGGATATTTACAATTTTGTAGTCTGTTGTAATTTTTATAATCATTTTAACAACACGGTAAAGAATTATGTTTTCTTCATCATAAAGTTTGTAGAACAGTTCTCAACATCGAAGAATTTTAAGTTAATGCTCATATAAATGCAATATTTTGTTGTAAATTCTTTGCAATGCAATATATTGTTTATAAGTTGAAAATGTGGAAATGTGAAAGAATAAAAATTTCGTACAATACTGAATGTCTTTTCTTACAAGATTGCTGCTTTTGCACGATTGCAAATGAAATCAATTTTCAGAGTGAAAATGTTCATAGGAAATACCTGTCCATGTAACGGTTGTAACCAGTTCCTTTCAAGAAGCTAACCAGTTTAAATGATTTTTGGTTCTTGTCGGAATGTCTTGGTTATTACTAGTGACTTGGGAGACAGTATCAAATATCCGGATGTTGCTTTCAACATTTCAACATTTTATCCAATGAAAAATAATTTTTAAACTAATCTTCTTCAAACTAATATTGATCGAAATCTAAAACGACATTCGATCACTAATGCGTCGCTTTCAGTGAATTACCCAAAGACTGGAATGCTTTACATCTCAAATATTACAGACTCGTAGGTTAACAAAGATACAGAAAAGTGTTATTCGATCTAAAAGAAAATAAAAGTGTAATTCAATCTAAAAGAGCAGAAAAGTGTTATTCGATCTAAAAGAGCAGAAAAGTGTTATTCGATCTAAAAGAGCAGAATTGTGTTATTCGATCTAAAAGAGCAGAAAAGTGTTATTCGATCTAAAAGAGCAGAAAAGTGTTATTCGATCTTAAAGAACAGAAAAGTGTTATTTGATCCAAAAGAACAGAAAAGTGTTATTCGATCTAAAAGAACATAAAAGTGTAATTCAATCTAAAAGAGCAGAAAAGTGTTATTCGATCTAAAAGAGCAGAAATGTGTTATTCGATCTAAAAGAGCAGAAAAGTGTTTTCGATCTAAAAGAGCAGAAAAGTGTTTTCGATCTAAAAGAGCAGAAAAGTGTTATTCGATCTTAAAGAACAGAAAAGTGTTATTCGATCCAAAAGAACAGAAAAATGTTATTCGATCTAAAAGAGCAGAAAGGTGTTATTCGATCCAAAAGAACAGAAAAATGTTATTCGATCTAAAAGAGCAGAAAGGTGTTATTCGATCTAAAAGAACAGAAAAGTGTTATTCGATCTAAAAGAACAGAAAAGTGTTATTCGATCTAAAAGAATAGAAAAGTGTTATTCGACCTAAAAGAACAGAAAAGTGTTATTCGATCTAAAAGAATAGAAAAATGTTATTCGACCTAAAAGAACAGAAAAGTGTTATTCGATCTAAAAGAATAGAAAAGTGTTATTCGACCTAAAAGAACAGAAAAGTGTTTTTCGATCTAAAAGAATAGAAAAGTGTTATTCGATCTAAAAGAATAGAAAAGTGTTATTCGACCTAAAAGAACAGAAAAGTGTTATTCGATCTAAAAGAATAGAAAAGTGTTATTCGACCTAAAAGAACAGAAAAGTGTTATTCGATCTAAAAGAATAGAAAAATGTTATTCGACCTAAAAGAACAGAAAAGTGTTATTCGATCTAAAAGAATAGAAAAGTGTTATTCGATCTAAAAGAATAGAAAAGTGTTATTCGACCTAAAAGAACAGAAAAGTGTTTTTCGATCTAAAAGAATAGAAAAGTGTTATTCGATCTAAAAGAATAGAAAAGTGTTATTCGACCTAAAAGAACAGAAAAGTGTTATTCGATCTAAAAGAATAGAAAAGTGTTATTCGACCTAAAAGAACAGAAAAGTGTTATTCGATCTAAAAGAATAGAAAAATGTTATTCGACCTAAAAGAACAGAAAAGTGTTATTCGATCTAAAAGAATAGAAAAGTGTTATTCGACCTAAAAGAACAGAAAAGTGTTTTTCGATCTAAAAGAATAGAAAAGTGTTATTCGATCTAAAAGAATAGAAAAGTGTTATTCGACCTAAAAGAACAGAAAAGTGTTATTCGATCTAAAAGAATAGAAAAGTGTTATTCGACCTAAAAGAACAGAAAAGTGTTATTCGATCTAAAAGAATAGAAAAGTGTTATTCGACCTAAAAGAACAGAAAAGTGTTATTCGATCTAAAAGAACAGAAAAGTGTTATTCGATCTAAAAGAATAGAAAAGTGTTATTCGACCTAAAAGAACAGAAAAGTGTTATTCGATCTAAAAGAATAGAAAAATGTTATTCGACCTAAAAGAACAGAAAAGTGTTATTCGATCTAAAAGAATAGAAAAGTGTTATTCGACCTAAAAGAACAGAAAAGTGTTTTTCGATCTAAAAGAATAGAAAAGTGTTATTCGATCTAAAAGAATAGAAAAGTGTTATTCGACCTAAAAGAACAGAAAAGTGTTATTCGATCTAAAAGAATAGAAAAGTGTTATTCGACCTAAAAGAACAGAAAAGTGTTATTCGATCTAAAAGAATAGAAAAATGTTATTCGACCTAAAAGAACAGAAAAGTGTTATTCGATCTAAAAGAATAGAAAAGTGTTATTCGACCTAAAAGAACAGAAAAGTGTTTTTCGATCTAAAAGAATAGAAAAGTGTTATTCGACCTAAAAGAATAGAAAAGTGTTATTCGACCTAAAAGAACAGAAAAGTGTTATTCAATCTAAAAGAACAGAAAAGTGTTATTCGATCTAAAAGAACAGAATCTCCATCGATATCACGGAGCAAAACCAGCAACAGTTCCACACCAAACAACAATACATCACTCCAATACAATATAGAGAGGCAAAAATCTTTAACAAAACCAAAAAAATATATTGATAAAATGAAGACATACGTACTAAACAATAAACGTCCAAACATGATAACAAATTGATTGCTGTTACCGACTGGATATGACTGGTGTATTTATCAGGGATACCTGCTCAGAACATCTCTTCTTGACAGGAAACATGATGTTTATAAATACAAGAGGTTGGAAATGTTTAGTAAGTTTATGCTATAAACAAGATACTTTGGAAACACTAACTGAAAAATAAGGAGGATAAATCAGCAAATACCAACTGAAACCCGGATCCGATGTAGGAGTGATATTTTGGATGTTACATGAAGAACTTCCTACTGCTGCCAACATCGGATTATCGAAATACTTCCTGTAGGATTATTACTTCCACTTCACAACATAAGTAAAAACAAGAGAACAACAAGGTCCGAGTCCACATGGGACGACAACATTAGTGTTGTCTATAGATAATAGCCTAAAGTCGGCTCGGGTGCATAATGGTCTGCTGTGTTTTGACCGCTGTGTCTCGTTGAGTGAGAATGCTGTGTTTTGTCCGCTGTGTCTCGTTGAATGAGAATGCTGTGTTTTGTCCGCTGTGTCTCGTTGAATGAGAATGCTGTGTTTTGTCCGCTCTGTCTCGTTGAGTGAGAATTCTGTGTTTTTCCGCTCTGTCTCGTTCCGTGAGAATGTATTCCGCTGTTTTCACGATTGGGGATCTCATCCCTTTTCTTTGTTCTGTTTCTTTGTGTGCCTATTGATTGTAATTTTTGGATTCTGATTATATAGGGTTTGACTTTCGTTTACGTGTTGGTATTCGCGTTTCACGTTGTCTTTGCTCAGTTTGCTGCATTCCTTCGCTGGTTGAACCTTTTGGGGCGTTCTATTTTCGCTTGTTGTCCTTGATGTCTATCCGTGTGGTTGTTTTATGTGGTGTTTGTAATTTGTGTGTTTCGCCGCTTACATGGCAACGTTGTCTTGTCGGTAACCTTCTCCTAAAATTCCAAAGAAGACGTCAAGAAAACAGTACTTTTGCACACAGGAGCTCGATGCCAACGATCCACAAGAATATCCGCCCCTACTTTACCTTGACTATAGAGAGATGGGAAGGGGCGGGTGTCATTTAGGGTTGTTGGCGTCGAGCTCCTGTGATTTTGTAGTAGACGCAAATTCGTCTCTGTAAATTACTTATCCTAATATAAGTTCACTGTGATCTCGGCTGTAATATGTGGGTAGATTTTCATTATTTATGTACAATGCCATCACGTAATCATTTTATAAACTATACATGTTTATTTAGTAGTCATGTTACAATTTATTCGTGAATGTAGAAAAATAACAAAACATACAGAAACTGTTTAAGTCTTTTCGTGGGGTAAAAATTTCTCTTTTGAAACACCATGTACTATTCCATATGGTCTGAGATGATAAAGTAAATAGTCCATAAGATATATGTCCGAGGGACTCATATAATGGAATGATACACTGTAATCACTACAACACCCCACACCCTGAAAGATTAAAAGAAAATGTTATTATCCAAATTATGACTGAAAACATAACATTTCCTGACATTGAAATAACCAAATTTGAAGGTTACAAAGACTGCAAGGTATCAAATAGCAAAATGAAAACAAACAGACACATACCTTTCTAGGTGCATGTGCACTATACTTGAAGAACCAATCTGGATGATGACCTTCTAAATGAGCTATTGGCACAAACGGATGAAATGTTTCTCTGTTGTATATGTCTAAAGATTCACCGGCTTTAACGTTCAGTTTTGACATACATCTGCCGATTTCAGCGTCCTCTGCACCACCATCTTGGCGACACAGTAGCGGATTGCGTAGTCCTCTCGTAACAAAAATATCCAAGGCTTTTCTACTGAGCACATAACCGGCACCTCCGCTAAAATAACCCTCTTTTACAATAGTTTTAAACTTGAAGCCAAAATAAACAGCGCTTTGGGGATTGTGGTGGGACAAAAAGAAACGCAGATTCTCGACGATGACGTAAGTATCATCGTCTGCTTTCAAGAACCAATCAAATTGATTCCCGTAATGTTTGTGACAGTGGCGGAATGCATTGACCGTTTTGCCCGTTAAATGTTCCCTGCCCTCCGACACATCCAAACCTATGGTTGGAAACGAAGTGTTTGTAACACTACTGAAGAAAATGAACTTGTTGCACCGCTTTGCCCACGTGTTTTTAACTGCTGTAGCTTTTTTGGCAAGATTGCTTGGCGATGTCATGATCCAGCAAAGAACCTTAACTCTCTTCATTAAGTCCATCGCGATGCTTTCGTCAGCATCTGACAAGAAAACATAAATATAATCTTCAAGTACGAAATTTTAAATATTCGTAGTTTATTCTAATAATCCTCGTAAAATATGAATGCTTAATGTATATCACAAATATATCACAAATTATATCACAAATGTTTTGCATATGAATATAATCATGTTCTTCCTAGTCCGACTTGTAGACCTACGACGGTGATATCTGAAGACGAAAAAACAGATGTCTGCAAGTCGGACTAGTTCTTCCTTGCTGCGACCTTCTGTTACTTGGGATAGGCATGCATACGTAACCCGGATAGTCACAGCCATTTGCCTTGTAATGCATGACGAAAGTCAGCCCAGACGTATTTTCGCCCATTGAAGTATACAACCCAGTTCTGGTTCTAGTATTCTAGTTTGGGGACATTTTAGTCATCATTTCCCCGTTTTGTTTTTTTTTAAACAGAAATTGACATATTTTACCAATGTATTAACAAGTGGCGTCTTACCGTCGTGTTTATGATGATGCTCCATGAAGATTGGATCACCAACTCCTCTGAAACTCTCATAATCAGCATCTTCGTATTCCTTCATCACTACAGTCCCTGTAGGACCCAAAAATGTACGCCAAGTTACTCCCGATTTCAACAATCTCATTAAAAATCTATCTTTCACACTGATGTACCTCCTCTAAGGACGACAGTTGAATTTATAAGTAAAGATCAAATATTTATGAGATTGTCATTTCATATGTGTAATATATGATCGAAGATGATTAAAGTTGTATAAGTAAGAAATCCTACCTTGTTGGTTATAGCTGTCCAAAGCCATAAAAATGGTCGTAAATGCAAAAGTGAAACAGACAACACCAAACAAGAGTTGAACTCTGGTCCTCCTTGACCATTCAAACTTCATGATGACATGTTCATCGTCTTTGTTTATGTTCTAAAGCTTCTCCGGCAGCACCATGGCGGGGTTGTTCATGTAGTTAAGTTCATTTAGAACAAGCTCCCCGAGTCAGACAGTAAACATGTTCGGCTGTTTGATGCCATCATGGTACGTGTGTGTGATCCATTTACGACGGAGAGCTAAAGGTAAATCGAATTATGTCAGTAGTGCTATTTGTTTAGGCAGTGAAAACTTGCCGTACTATATCATACATATGGACAGGTTATATACAAGTTAAAGGCCCCTAGGATTTAAATCATACATTCATATTGTGTCCCGCCTTTGATCGAGACTTGATGACTATTGTCAAATCAATTTCATTCAAAATGTGACAATAGTCAAATTGTGGGATCAAGATTTACCTTGATGTTTCACTTTCATTGAACTTTGGGTGAAATATATATATTTATACATTATAATGAAATAAATTTGTAATGTAAGATAAATTGTTAATAATTAATTCAGAAGAGTATTTTATTGTCAACAATTGTTTTTTGTTAATCATATTTGCCAGTAAATGAAAAAAATAACTCACCCGAATTTCCGATATGTCAATCAGACATTAAGATCGCGTCCATTCAAATAAATTCTACTTTCGGATGGATGGAGAAGATGAAATGTGTTGTGAAATGTATATATGAAAAACAATTTATTGAAATATCAAAGATGTAAAATATATCAAAAAATGTTAATATGATATTTATATTAAGAGTATTATTTCAGATTTCATTTCATTCTTTAGCCAAGAAATGTACAAAACAATGAATTAAATATATAGAAGAAACGCGTTTTTTTTAATTTAAAAAGAATAACTAAAACCTCTGTCAGAAACAATGATAGTGACGTTGGCTGTTATTGTACGATTACTGGTGACTTCCACAGCCTGAAACAATCAGAATCATACGTCAAGTTTTACATGTAACTACCTGGGAAACCGGACGGTAAAATATGGACACAAATGCATGTACAGGATAAATCCAAAACAAATTTTGCATATTTTGTTTCTACCACAGGGATTTATCACACTAATACCGGTTGCTGTATTTACTATATATATGTGTTAAAGGGATCTAACTCGGCGTTTAACGAAAAATCGACAAGTCATCTTTAAGTCTTCAGAAATAGGCTAATCAATGTCAACACCTATTTTCTGTGGTATATTTCGATAGATTAATTCATACTGAATCTTCGCACGAAATTTGAAATCAGTACCTCCCTTACGAGCCGAGATATGCCCAATACCGCTCTCTTATGAGCGCCGCATTTCTAGGTCGGACAAAAAGGTGTCCGGTGATAGTCGGACCCCCCCCCCCCCCCCCCCCCCCCCTTGAGATTTTCGGAGATGGGGTCCAGCTTTGGCCCATTTCTAATTGAAATGCATAAAAAGGCTTTGAAACCTAAAATTCTTCATAAAAATAAACGTGAAAGGAAACCTTACAATACCCCCCCCCCCTCAAAAAATCAATCCTTAGTGCACGCGTTGCCCCCTCCCCATGATGTGCACCGAAATATACATACATGATAGGTAGACTTCCTACAATTTGGGACCCCCTCTGACCAAATATGCTGGATCCGCGCATGTACCCATTATCAAACCTATGAATGTTTTGGACGGTTCTGTTGACTTACCTCTAGTGTCAGCTGAAAGACGGAGGAGTTGGTGCCAAATAGTGGGATGGTCTGGTAGATACTACCATTGGATGGGTCCACTTCAAAGTAACTATCGTTTTCGTTCAATATCAACTCTAAGGTGAAATAAACGAATAGATAAATAAAACAATGAAAATACTTCACAGTCTATATTATCATTTAAATGATGTTCGCTCTCAAAAACATTTTTTTAATTAAGGAGTTTCCCCGAGTTCATTAGGAATGTATTTTCATAACTTTACAAAATCTTGATAAAACGCTCATTTTCCAAATGAAAAATTAAAGAATTCGATTATACTTTTTGTTTCAAATCTTTTTTGTTCATAAGCAAACTATTATGACATACCTTCATCTAAGACCAGACGGAACATGACGGGTGAATTCAGTGTATCCTGGTCCCTCGTCACTATGGGCGGTATAGATAGAACTCCCTGTAAAATGGTTTATGATAAGACCTTTCAAACTTTTTTCAAACGTAGGAATTAAAACAAGTTCTAGCAAATTTTTATGTCAAAGGATGTTTGGGAATGTTTTAATAAATTGTGCGTTTTCCCATGGGTACCAACTTTGCCCAATATCTTTCTGGCCAACTGCTTTTCTCGCCAGCATTTAAGCCATTTCACTGACCAGAATGTTTGATGATGCTAGTATTGTCGAGTTTTTAATATTTTGGTTTTGTTTGTCGATTTTACAGGTTTAGCATAATTTTCACCTACCAGTTTGTCATTATAGCTAAAAGTAGATCACTCAGAAAACAAGCTGGACACTTGAACTGAAATACATGTATTAAAGAGAAGCTTTTGTCCTGAGCACACTCCTGAATCGGCACCTTGACAATCGTGCACCAATCTCAAGTAGGGTACGTCCTGAATTCATGAAAGTAGTGAGCAATTCACACCAATATGCCTATATTTACCGTGTAGTTAACAGTTGTGTAGGTAAGCAGGGAAATGTGTTCACAGGGTTGTTCACAGCCGTAGTATTCGAACACTGGACCCAAGTCATCAGCATCTGTAACTATCAGTTTGACTGTAGTGTAAGTTGTATGTCCTCCCCCATCCTTAAATAAAGAACAATGTATATTCACGTGTTCAATTCAAACTAAATAGAACCCGATCATAGCTTTGTAAAACGGGTGAAAATGAAGCATGTTTTCTTGGCATAGATCTGATTCATTTAAATGCTTCTTTGAGAAATACACCAAGTTTGAACGTCAAATCGTCATTCTCACCTGAACAGAGACGTTGAGCATATAGAACTGCTGTCCGTATTCCTGCATCCATTCATAGTCTACTTCAGAGAGAAGAACGATATCACCAACGTCAGACTCTGGTATCTTAAACTTCTGACGACCATCGAACTGTGTGAAAACAATGGAACAAGAAGTAAGCAGGAAGAGATCACTGAAAGAACATTAGGGTCAATATCCATGAAGCTCGAAACGGTCTTTATGCTTCGTTTAATATACAAAATGTATATACCAAGAAAGAGAAACCACCAGCTTTAATGATTGTTCTAATATTCATATTCTTCTCCAGATAGTAGAACGATATCATCAACATCAGATTCTGGTATCGTAAACTTCTGACGACCATCGAACTACATGAAAAAATGGAGCATAAACGGAAATACTTCTATCTATCTATCTATCTATCTATCTCTATCTCTCAGTACTATGCATCCTCATTACTGAGTACTCTGCATAGGTGCGCACGCTATTAAAAGGTAAAAGCAAAGATAAATGATAATTTGCAAAAGAAAGATGCAGGAAATGTTACTTGTTAAGGGATAAAAGGAAGAAAGTAAGGAATGTACAATTAAAAGATAAAAACAAACTTGGAGCATTATGGCTTAAGGTGTATGACTTTGCTCACTACCCCTTTGAAGGGTTCAAGAGGAAGTGAGACCATGTTGTGTGGGAGACGGTTCCACTGTACAATAGCTAGTGGAAAAAAGGAGTATTTATATACATTTTTAGTGGTAGCAATTTGTCGGAAGGAAAGATTGTGAGTATAACGAGTGGGACGAGCTGGGGGGATAAGTTGAGAGTTGGGGATTGCTACTGCGGCATTAACAATTTTGTGAAAAAGGATGAGCCGAGCATCACTCCTTCTTTGCTCTAAGGTTCTCCAGCCCAGGTGATCTAGCATGGAGGTGACTGATGATGTGGGTGAGTAATCACGAGTGACCCACCGAGCAGCTCGCCTCTGGACCATCTCAATCTGGTGAATTTGATTTTTGTGATGAGGGTCCCAGACGCACGAGGCATACTCTAATTGAGGTCTGACCAAGGCCTTATAGGCGGTAGATTTGAGCTGCTGGTGGTTCACCCGGATATTTCTTTTCAGAAAGCCCAAGGTCTTATTAGCTGATGCCGAAATCCTGTCAATATGAGTTTTCCAGGTCAGGTCATTTGATATGTCCACTCCAAGGTACCTGGCTGAAGACGTTGTCTCCAGTACCTGACCATGTAATGTGTACACTGACTTAATAGGATACCTTGAGGTGGACACATGAATGACCTGACATTTACTAGGGTTGAAATTCATGTCCCATAACGCCTCCCAGGCCTCAAGCTTGCGAAGATCGTGCTGCAAAACTTGGGCATCATAATCGGACTGGATGGTGAGATATACAACAGTATCATCGGCGAAAAGACGAACTTGAGATGTAACATTTTCTGGGAGGTCGTTAATATAGGCCAGAAACAGAATCGGACCGAGTACTGATCCTTGAGGGACTCCGGAGGTTACCGGTATTGAATCCGATTTTATCCCGTCAACAACTACTTGTTGTGACCTGTTGCTCAGAAATGCTCGAATCCAACCTAGAATCTGGCCCCTTACTCCATATTGGTGAAGCTTGAGGATGAGCTTTTCATGGAAGACCTTGTCAAATGCCTTGCTAAAGTCCAAAAGGACAAGGTCTGTTTGTCTATTTTGCTGGATGTTTTTAGCAAGCTCATCCACAAGCATCACCAATTGGGTTTCACAACTTCTTTTTTCACAACTACTTGTAAATGTATATAGAGGATCTCAAATGATTTTCTATTTCATATGGTATTTATGAAACAAGTCGTGTGATTTTCTATCCCAGAGCTTTAGAGGGTAACAAAAACAAAAAAAAATCGGTTTGTTCTACCTAAAACAATCACTCGAGGTCTAAGTTCTACCAACTTTCAGATAGAATAAGGGATATGCGCCAAGGCTTCTCTTGTGAGACATTGACATCGCTTATCCGGAAGTCCCGTCGTCGTTGTTGGTCAGAGTACAACAGTACAATATGAATGGAAAAGTCGTTTCTTACAATTTTAAACACGAAGGAAAGAATCTATAAATTTTGAAGAAGTTTACCTCAGAAATGGTTGTATAAGGACGTAGACTGAATACTTTGTTGGAATCTGACATCA
Organism: Pinctada fucata; assembly: GCA_028142955.1. Lineage (NCBI taxonomy): Eukaryota > Metazoa > Mollusca > Bivalvia > Pterioida > Pteriidae > Pinctada > Pinctada fucata. Next base: position 2,294,241 of record AP027103.1, read on the forward strand.
CGTCAATGTCGCCCACGTTTTTACTTAGGCTGAAGACAACAGATCCAACCTTAAGATCCTACAATCAAGAATAGAGATGGTTAAAAGACATTCTCAACATGCAAAAAAAAATACATTTTAAAGCATCAGTAGTGTATTTTGCTGTTCATTTTTCAGTAATAAAGTTTCGAAAACAAAAGTCTAATTGAGATTATGTATTTTAACGGCACAGATAAAAGTCATTATCCAAGTGCTTCAATAAAGATTACAGTACCTCACGAACAGTAAGAGTATACGGTGCTCCATTGAAAAACGGAAAGAATTCGTCTACAACACTGATGATCAATTCTGTCTCGTACACCTATATCAATTATAATATTTTTTTTTATTATATATATATTTTTTTAACTTTAAATACTCTATAAATACGATATATATGAACTCGGAGAGTCGGGAGCATATAGTTTTTGGCGTGTCCGTCTGTCTGTCTGTCTGTATGTCCGCAAAACTTTATCCTTGGTCATAACTTTTGAACAGCAAGTGATAGGGCTTTCATATTCCTTGTGACAAGACCTTTCCATGGATACTAAAATTTTTGACCTTGTGACCTTGACTTTGGAGATTGATCTACTTTTGAAAATTTGTAACCTTGACCATAACCTTTGAATGGTAAGTGATAGGGCTTTCATATTTCACATGATTATTACTTATGACAAGACCTTTCTATGGATACCAAACATTTTTTACCTTTGACCTTGACGATTGACCTACTTTCGAAAAACATTAATCTTGAATGGTAGGTGATACTGCTTTCATATTTAATATGTGTATTCCTTGTGACAATACCTTTTCATGGATACCAAAATCTTTTTACCTGTGGCCTTTGACCTCGGAGTATGAAATGCCCTTTTCATCACAGTTGTTTTACTATCAAAGATGCAACCGAGCATTCGTGTTTCACAAACACGTTTTTTATTTCCCTTATAAATACCACTCACATAGATATTGCGAAACTTGGAACAAGGGAGGAAAGACAGTATGAGAGGAGAATTACCGGTACATTATCAAAATGAAAACTTATAAATAAGAAGATGAAAAAAGTATCTATGCATACCTGGCTCTCACAATGAAAACGTAGGGTGAATCTGTCAATATTTTCCTGGAAATATGAAATGATTTTTACATCTGGATCATTTCCTCCTAATAATAAGGCAAATAATCAACAATTTATATTTAGTCCAGCTTGAACTTTGTTCTGAAATAAGTGAACGAAGAAAACAATGACATCATGAAACTTAAATGGTCTTAAACAAAAATTGGGTTTTATCTTCAAAACTTTTCACATTTATTTGAATGTCTTCCATCAGCATAATGAGACATAGCTTTAATACTTCGCCCTCCCCACACGTTATTTTCTTTGGTTATTTTTGTGTGAGAAAAAAAAAACCAACAAAAATAACCAAATAGGAATAACGTGCGAGAAGGGCGAAATATTGAAGCTAATTGAGACTTACAATAGTGACAGTGAGTGCCTCCAGATCCTTGGCCTTGGTCAGTATCAGAGTGGACGTAGTGTTGACCGTACGGTGAGTGCCTCCATATCCAAGGCCTTGGTCAGTATCAGAGTGGACGTAGTGTTGACCGTATAATAATGTTACTTACAATAATGACGGTGAGTGCCTCCAGATCCAAGGCTTTTGTCAGTATCAGAGTGGACGTAGTGTTGACCGTATAATAATGTTACTTACAATAATGACGGTGAGTGCCTCCAGATCCAAGGTCTTGATCAGTATCAGAGTGGACGTAATATTGACCGTATAATAATGTAACTTACAATGATGACGGTGAGTGCCTCCATATCCAAGGCCTTTGTCAGTATCAGAGTGGACGTAGTGTTGACCGTATAATAATGTAACTTACAATGATGACGGTGAGTGCTTCCAGATCCAAGGCCTTGGTCAGTATCAGAGTGGTCGTAGTGTTGATCGTATAATATGTCACTTACAATGATGACGGTAAGTGCCTCCAGATCCAAGGCCTTGGTCAGTATTAGAGTGGACGTAGTATTGCCAATTTATCTGTTCTTAAATGATGCTATTCAATTTGAAGACGTTTACATTGACCGTATAACAATGTTACTTACAATAATGACGGTGAGTGCCTTGGTCAGTATCAGAGTGGACGTAGTGTTGATCGTATAATAATGTAACTTACAATGATGACGGTGATTGCTTCCAGGTCTTAGGCCTTGGTCAGTATCAGAGTGGACGGAGTGTTGACAGTATAATAATGTAACTTACAATGATGACGGTGAGTGCCTCTAGATCCAAGGCATTGGTCAGTATCAGAGTGGACGTAGTGTTAACCGTATAACAATGAAACTTACGATGATGACGGTGAGTGCCTCCATATCCAAGGCTTTAGTCAGTTTCAGTGTGGACGCAGTGTTGACCGTATAATAATGTAACTTACAATAATTACGGTGAGTGTCTCCAGGTCTTAGGCCTTGGTCAGTATCAGAGTGGACGTAGTATTGACCATATAACAATGTTACTTACAATAATGACGGTGAGTGCCTCAAGGTCTTAGGCCTTGGTCAGTATCAGAGTGGACGTAGTGTTGATCGTATAATAATGTAACTTACAATGATGACGGTGATTGCCTCCAGGTCTTAGGCCTTGGTCAGTATCAGAGTGGACGGAGTGTTGACAGTATAATAATGTAACTTACAATGATGACGGTGAGTGCCTCTAGATCCAAGGCATTGGTCAGTATCAGAGTGGACGTAGTGTTAACCGTATAACAATGAAACTTACAATGATGACGGTGAGTGCCTCCATATCCAAGGCTTTAGTCAGTTTCAGTGTGGACGCAGTGTTGACCGTATAATAATGTAACTTACAATAATTACGGTGAGTGTCTCCAGGTGTTAGGCCTTGGTCAGTATCAGAGTGGTCGTAGTGTTGACCGTATAATAATGTAACTTACGATGATGACGGTGAGTGCTTCCAGGTCTTAGGCCTTGGTCAGTATCAGAGTAGACGTAGTGTTGAACGTATAATAATGTAACTTACAATAATTACGGTGAGTGTCTCCAGATCCAGGGCCTTGGTCAGTATCAGAGTTGACGTAGTGTTGACCGTATAATAATGTAACTTACAATGATGACGATGAGTGCCTCCAGATCAAAGGCCTTTGTCAGTATCAGAGTGGACGTATCGTTGACCGTATAATAATGTAACTTACAATAATTACGGTGAGTGTCTCTAGATCCAAGGCCTTGGTCAGTATCAGAGTGGAATACTTACAATAATTACGGTGAGTGCCTCCAGATCCAAGGACCTGGTCAGTATCAGAGTGGACGTAGTGTTGACTGTTTAATAATATAACTTACAATGATGACGGTGAGTGTCTCCAGGTCTTAGGCCTTGGTCAGTATCAGAGTGGTCGTAGTGCTGACCGTATAATAATGTAACTTACAATGGTGACGGTGAGTGTCTCTAAATCAAAGGCTTTGGTCAGTATCAGAGTGGACGAGGTGTTGACCGTATACAATGTAACTTACAATGATGACGGCGAGTGTCTCCAGATCCAAGGCCTTGGTCAGTATCAGAGTGGACGTAGTGTTGACCGTATAACAATTTTACTTACAATGATGACGGCGAGTGTCTCCAGATCTAAGGCCTTGGTCAGAGTCAGAGTGGACGTAGAGTTGACAGTATAATAATGTAACTTACAATGATGACGGTGATTGTCTCTAGATCAAAGGCCTTGGTCAGTATCAGAGTGGACGTAGTGTTGACCGTATAATAATGTAACTTACAATGATGACGGTGAGTGTCTCTAGATCAAAGGCCTTGGTCAGTATCAAAGTGGACGTGGAGTTGACTGTATAATAATGTAACTTACAATGATGACGGTGATTGTCTCTAGATCAAAGGCCTTGGTCAGTATCAGAGTGGACGTAGTGTTGACCGTATAATAATGTAACTTACAATAATTACGGTGAGTGTCTCCAGATCCAAGGCCTTGGTCAGTATCAGAGTGGACGTAGTGTTGACCGTATAACAATGTAACTTAGAATGATGACGGCGAGTGCCTCCAGATCCAAGGCTTTTGTCAGTATCAGAGTGGACGTAGTGTTGACCGTATAATAATGTAACTTACAATGATGACGGTGAGTGTCTCTAGATCAAAGGCCTTGGTCAGTATCAAAGTGGATGTGGTGTTGATCGTATAATAATGTAACTTACAATGATAACAGTTGGTGCCCTTGGTCAGTATCAGAGTGGACGTAGTATGGACCGTATAACAATGTTAGTTACAATAATGACGGTGAGTGCCTCAAGATCCTTGGCCTTGGTCGGTATCAGAGTGGACGTAGTATTGACCGTACGGTGAGTGCCTCCATATCAAAGGCCTTGGTCAGTATCAAGATGGACGTGGTATTGATCGTATAATAATGTAACTTACAATGATAACAGTGGGTGCCCTTGGTCAGTATCAGAGTGGACGTAGTATTGACCGTATAACAATGTTACTTACAATGATGACGGTGAGTGTCTCCATGTCTTAGGCCTTGGTCAGTTTCAGAGTGGACGTATCGTTGACCGTATTATAATGTACATTACAATAATTACGGTGAGTGTCTCTAGATCCAAGGCCTTGGTCAGTATCAGAATGGAATACTTACAATGATGACGGTGAGTGCCACCAGATCCAAGGCCTTGGTCATTATCAGAGTGGAATACTTACAATAATGACGGTGAGTGCCTCAAGATCCTTGACCTTGGTCAGTATCAGAGTGGACGTAGTGTTGACCGTACGGTGAGTGCCTCCATATCCAAGGCCTTGGTCAGTATCAAAGTGGACGTGGTGTTGATCGTATAATAATGTAACTTACAATGATAACAGTGGGTGCCCTTGGTCAGTATCAGAGTGGACGTAGTATTGACCGTATAACAATGTTACTTACAATGATGACGGTGAGTGACTCCAGGTCTGAGGCCTTGGTCGGTATCAGTGTGGTCGGAGTGTTGAACGTATAATAATGTTACTTACAAGTATGACGGTGAGTGTCCCTAGATCCAAGGCCTTGGTCAGTATCAGAGTAGACGTAGTGTTGATCGTATAATAATGTAACTTACAATGATGCCAGTGGTTGACCTTGGTTAGTATTAGAGTGGACGTAGTATTGACCGTATAATAATGTTACTTACAATGATTACGGTGAATGTCCCTAGATCCAAGGCCTTGGTCAGTATCAGAGTGGACGTAGTGTTGATCGTATAATAATGTAACTTATAATGATAACAGTGGGTGCCCTTGGTCAGTATCAGAGTTGATGTAGAATTGACCGTATAATAATGTAACTTACAATGATAACAGTGGGTGCCCTTGGTCAGTATTAAAGTTGATGTAGTATTGACCGTATAACAATGTTACTTACAATTATGACGGTGAGTGCCTCCAGGTCTTAGGCCTTGGTCAGTATCAGAGTGGACGTAGATCTGACCGTATAATAATGTAACTTACAATGATGACGGTGAGTGCCTCCAGATCCAAGGCCTTGGTCAGTATCAGAGTGGACGTAGTGTTGACCGTATAACAATGTTGACCGTATAACAATGTAACTTACAATAATGACGGTGAGTGCCTCCTGGTCTTAGGCCTTGGTCAGTAACAGCGTGGACGTAGTGTTGACCGTATAATAATGTTACTTACAATGATGACGATGAGTGTCCCTAGATCCAAGGCCTTGGTCAGTATCAGAGTAGACGTAGTGTTGATCGTATAATAATGTAACTAACAATGACACCAGTGGGTGCCCTTGGTCAGTATTAGAGTGGACGTAGTATTGACCGTATAATAATGTTACTTACAATGATGACGGTGAGTGTCCCTAGATCCAAGGCCTTGGTCAGTATCAGAGTGGACGTAGTGTTGATCGTATAATAATGTAACTTACAATGATAACAGTGGATGCCCTTGGTCAGTATTAGAGTGGACGTAGTATTGACCGTATAACAATGTAACTTACAATGATGACGGTGAGTGCCTCCAGGTCTTAGGCCTTGGTCAGTATCAGAGTGGACGTAGATCTGACCGTATAATAATGTAACTTACAATGATGACGGTGAGTGCCTCCAGATCCAAGGCCTTGGTCAGTATCAGAGTGGACGTAGTATTGACCGTTACTATGTTGAAGAACTCCCTTAATCTTCGTGCTGGAATGACGGCACCGACCCCCATGGTCATCGTCACGTCAAACGTCACTGGACTCGCCTCATCGCCAACGTCAAAACTTAGAATATCCGTACCTAAAAAACGCACACACAATAAAACACAAAAAGGAAAAAGAAATAGGAGGAACGTTTTTGATTTCAAATGTCTGAATATAACAATGACACATAGAATCCTATTGTCTCAAGGTCATTGTAACAGAATGGAAAGGAAGGGTTAAATATTGTAACATAATGGAAAAAGGAAAAAAACGAAGGGAGATTTAAATATGGAGACTTATAAAAAAATGAATATGACCTTGTTTGCAACATTCAATTCTGTTCACAGCAAAACTGGGACTGTCCAGAGAAACTACTCTGTTATTGAGAGCTAAATGATACAAACTCACCAGCGCCATCTGTTTCCAGAACTGTAACATTCTGTGGTAGGTCATCCAAGAATGGGCATTGTCCGTGCACTGAAATATTCGTATCAATTCTTTTAAAGTTGTATTTATTGATTACGAATATCAATAGGTTACATGTTACGTCAGATCTATAGAGATTGGCCATGGGCTCCCCCTCTTGTCTGTTGAGGTTTGATGAAAGGAATTACCCTTTTTACGGGAAACAGTCCCCGCCTCGGGCTTGGTTGCTCCCTACCCTCAGAAAATTGTTTAGTTCCGCGCGTGCAATGCTTTACGAAATATTCGATTATGGATAAAATATACTTACCTTTTACGAGAAATACTAAAAATATGATGTATTTCATGATGATTTGGGCCGTTTTTTAATCTTTTCCATAAAAACGTATGTTGTATGGAAAAGATGTATCAATATAGTAACGGGTAGAGATTGCATTTGTTAATCTTTAAATATAAATATAGGACGGAAAGTTGTGTTTAATTCTATTCAGAAAATTATCAAATGCAAATACAGATCGACAAGAAAAATAAAATCCAGTGCGCATGCTCCGGATTTTAAAGGTGTTATTTATGTCGATCATCAGCCCTGTATCACGAAACCTCCGTGTATATATTTCGTTTTTTTTTTAATTTGATAGTACATAAAACATGTCTCAATATAGCTGATAGACATAACGATCAGTTAAAACTATTATAAAATTGTAAGAAAACTTAGATCTATATCCTATGTGTGTTGATAGAGTAATGATTTATTATGTTCGCTCAAAATAAGTCTTAAAAATATTGTAAAGGTCACTGTGTCAGAGTAATATAATAGTTTATAGACAGGGAACGTTTCAAGAAGATGTGGAGTTGATTTTGCTTTGCAGCGCGGGGTTATAATACTATAGTTTAACTTTAACTCACCATTAAGTCTATCAGTTCTATTTGTACAAATATCTGCATAAAGAATGCAACTTAGATGCAAAATTTTGATGATATATGTACAAAAAGATTAAGGGAGACACGTTTCAAAAATTTGCCTTTTTTCATTATATATACCGAATATGACAAGTCACAGTCAAAATCAAGTGTTCGGATGTGCGTAAGCTCATGATCATGCAATATTCACTCTGAACTAGAAACCATATTTCTCGACGAAATTGTCTTTTGAACTTGTGTGTTTATTGCAAAGGAACATTGTTGTTTAAAAGAGAAATTTTGTGGGTTTTTTTTTTTCCTAGTGCTCAGTGCAATTTTCCGGAAGGATATAGATCGTTGTTGGCTTTAACGTTAATAAACCTCGTTACACAAATCGTGTCCGGAGTTGACGGGTTTCAAGATGTCAAACTTGGCCAAAGTTCCATTATTTACAGGCCTTAGGAGACTTTTTTATGCAGTGTCAGTCAATGAAACGGCATTCAAAGATGTAGAAGAAGTACCTAAGTATATAGATGAGGTAAATAAATTGTTAAATTCGTTTCGAAATATATAAAACCTTTGGTTATGAAAGTCAAGTTGTTGTTGAACTTTGAACCAGATCCAATCTGCTGGACAGTCATGTAACAGCTATCATTCAAAATCAGTTAAGTTGCGCCAATACGCAAAAACTGTGTCACAAGACATTTTTGAAAGAAACATTGAACCATGGAAAGATTTTTTTGCTTTTACTTTTTACTTGCAGTAGTTGCTATTCCTCCATATGCCTTAATATTGGTTACCTTTGAACTCGATTTATGTGGATTTTTCTATCATATAAGGGTAGTGTTTGTCAAAAAATGCATGTCACAAACTGAGGCGTATGATAAAATGGGCTGTCAGTCACGCGAAAATGTATTTAATTCAAAATATTTAGCACATATTTTAATAAAAGTAATATCAGTATTGTAAAAAATCGAGTTCAGTTCATACGCTTTATAGTATTTTACTCCTAATTATACTAAACTCTATTGTCACAAGATTTACGGTGAATTACGTTACCATCTTTGGAGATCTAGGATGAGCTAAAATTAGAACTATATGATATCATAACAATACTTTTCTAACTTGTAATAGATCAAACTTTAATAGTTTTTCATTGAATGTTTTACATTCGTAACATTTTAGGAAAAAAATCCTTTCATATATTATTTTCTGAAAAATTCACTTATTTTGTGAATTGAACTTGCAATTGGCGCAACTTAACTGATTTTGAATGTATCTACATGTATACATATTTTCAAATGCTAGGAAGTTCTGCAATGCTAATTTTCTTTTCACATTTATTTTGAATGAATCAATGACACCTATCTGTCCATATATATGTCATTGATGACAAGGGAAATAGATATATATAAATGCTTCAAAATCTAAATCTCATTTTGAATCAGACAATTCTTTTCTGTATTTTCTTATTTCCATTTGGGATATTATCTAATGTAAACTTACTTCACCTGATAAGAGTATCCCCTGCCTAAAGAAACTGCATTCAAATTAATTGATGATTCCTTATAACATTATCAAAGTCATCATCATCATCAAAGTGTTAAAAGCACATACTCGCTTTTAACTCACAGTGAGAGAAATTGCCACAGTAGCGGCCCTTCACTTTTTTGGAAGTCATCATCATCATCATCATCATCATCATCATCATCATCATCATCTTAGTCATTATCTAAGCCATAATAAATCATCTGAATCACCTTCATCTAAATCTTAATCATCTAAATCTAAGGCATCATCACCATCATCTAAATCATCATCACCAGCATCATCTAAATTATCATCATCTAAATTATTATAATCTTAATCATCATAACCATCTAAATTATCATCATTATAGGCCTTTCATTTTCTCCATTATTTTGTAATGCACTTTATTGTTATATAGTAATGTATCATGATAGTACACTACTACAGTCACTCTACTTTTATTTGGAGATTGATGTCTCTCTCATAGCGGGTATCAGGCCTTTATGGGTACTCATATAGAGAACCACCCTATATGTCAGACTTGGGTTGCCATATATTTAGTTTATTTTATAATGAGTAACATGAGACATAAGGTCAAATTCATTTCTTACCAATTCTGACTGCCAGGCTATTTAAGGCATACTTATGTGTTTAATGAATACATGTAGTTTACAAATATCCTGAAGTGTGATTAACACAAAGTCTTTTCTCTTTTTGTTTGCAGTCTTCCCCATTCTTCTTTGTATGCATCTTCCTGGAGATTTTTGTATCTCTAATAAAGCAGGATAAGAAGCTACGACTTGCCGATGGAGCTACCTCAATCAGTGCAGGAATGTACTCAAGGATTCCCATGTAAGATTTTTGATGAACATACAGAGTAGATATGTTAGATATTAAATTCTTAGTTCTAATTTTTTTTTAAATACAAAGTTATTTATCATCCCCTTTCAACAAAAATATTAGCTTAAGGGGATATGTTTTTCTTGTATTGAACATTTGATAGAAGTTATTTTAAAAATTTAGATTTTTCAGAAGATAAATGTACACATTAATTCTTGGTAACATCATAATATTCATCAAATTCATTTCAGAATTCATGGTTTCATGGCTTTGTTTTTCTTCACCCTAATTTCAAAGAATCAAATCTTCTCTTTGTCAATACATGCTGAGGAAAACTCTATGACATCTGAACTCCTATTTTTAGGGTAGTATTGAGATCCGTTCACCTGGTATCCTACATGTGGGTATATGATAACTACAGACTGACGGAGCTTCCCTGGGACTCGGCATGGACTTGGTGGCTGTGTTTCCTCGGTGTGGACCTGGGATATTATTGGTTCCACAGACTGGCTCATGGTAACCATGGCACTCAGTAGAATCAGTACATGTATCAGAAATTTACGTAAAGTGACAGAACAATCATTTCTATTTTTCTGCTTTTAAAAGAGTTTAGTGTACATGTATAGCTTTCAGTTTTCAGGGATTGCTTAAAAATTTATTATGTTGATATCTTACAGCAATAACTTGAAAAATTAATTTTACAGAGGTGAATTTTATGTGGGCAGCCCATCAGGTACACCACAGCTCTGAGGATTACAACCTGAGTACAGCTCTACGTCAGTCAGTGTTACAAACGTACACATCCTGGGTAAGACAGACTTTGTTTATAACCGTAGTACAGCTCTACGTCAGTCAGTGTTACAGACCTACACATCCTGGGTAAGACAGACTTTGTTTATAACCTGAGTACAGCTCTACATCAGTTAGTGTTACAAACGTACACATCCTGGGTAAGACAGACTTTGTTTATAACCGTAGTACAGCTCTACGTCAGTCAGTGTTACAAACGTACATATCCTGGGTAAGACAGACTTTGTTTATAACCTGAGTACAGCTCTACGTCAGTCAGTGTTACAGACCTACTTGTCCTGGGTAAGACAGACTTTGTTTATAACCTGAGTACAGCCCTATGTCAGTCAGTGATACAATCATACACATCCTGGGTAAGACAAATTTTGTCCAAGTGTTTGGTAGAATTGGTCTCTACAAAATGACATTTGACTTTTCCCAGCTGTTTTGTGTATTTGAAAACAGCTGGTTCTGCAAAAAAAAAAAATTATATGTTCCTCCAGGAGGATGGATTTAGCTTAAAAGGATTCATCTTGAATATTTTGTCTTGGTAGCTGTTCATTTAGTTACAAGGAACTTATACTGATTGTTTATTTGTTTAAGGTTGATGTATGCTTTTTAAATCTTGAAAATGGCAGAGTTCTTGATATACCAAATCAAAAGCACTTCATGAGATGATAAGCATTTTTATCTCCTCACAAAATAGTTGCAGGGGGATATAGTAACACAGTCGGGAGGGTGTGTGGGGATGTTAGTGTGTCACTCATTTGTATACAGCCTAGAAGGGCACAGTTTTGATTTGATCTTAGTCAAACTTAATACACTTATTGTTTATGTCAAGAGGAAGAACCCTATCAATTTTCAAGGTCATAGGTCAAAGGTCAAGGTCACAGATTGTAAATGGTCAAGATCCTTGTATACAGCCTAGATGGCACAATTTTGATTGAAGCTTGACCAAACTTCATACACTTATTGCTTATGACAAGAGAAAGAACCCTATTGATTTTCAAGATCAAAGGTCAGGGTTACAGATGGAAATGGTCAAATTCTTGTATACAGCCTAGAAGGGCACAGTTTTGATTGCAGTTTGACCAAACTTCATACACTTATTGTTTATGTCAAGAGAAAGAACAATGTTGATTGTCAAGGTCATGGGTCAAAGGTCAAGGTCCTAGACTGGAAATGGTCTAAATCATTGTATACAGCCTGGAAGGGCACAGTTCATCATAGCTTGACCAAACTTCATTTACTTATTGCTTAATGTGACAAGAGGAAGAACCCTTTTGATTTTCAAGATCAAAGGTCAAGGTCACAGATGAGCAATGGTGAAAATCCTGTTATACACACTAGAGGGTACATTAATTCTCATGCTGTGCGAGGGGATGCTACACTTTGCGCTGCCTAGGTTTTATTCTCTTTACAATCTTTCTTTCAGATATTTTACCTACCTTTGGCCTTGTTCATCCCTCCCTCTGTCTTTATGGTGCACAATGAACTCAACATACTTTACCAGTTCTGGATTCATACTCAGGTAGTGATTTTATCCTAGTAGCATGACTATTTCTTCATAAGTAATAAAAAAAGAAAATGGATTTTTGGATTTGCATTGCCCTCAGTTTTTTCTGCTGTTAAATGAAATTGAAATGATTTAAGTAACTTCATTTCATTGTTTAGAGTTAAATAATAAATTGTTATTTTATTTTTTCAGTACATTAAGTCCCTTGGACCCCTGGAGTACATATTAAACACCCCTAGCCACCACAGAGTTCATCATGGACGTAATCCTTACTGTATCGACAAAAACTATGCCGGAACACTCATTATATGGGATAGGATTTTCGGTAGGAATGATTATGTTATAAATGAATGTTTGGAACACTAAAATCAAATACTATACCATGTATATACTCTAAATGGAATTAAACAGCTAGGCTTAATATATAAAGTTTATTCTACTCATTATCTTGGTATTGATACATGTATAGAGTTTTGGAAAAGATATTCATATAAATCTTTGATCAACAGGGACGTTCCAAGCAGAGGATGAGGAAGTAGTGTACGGACTGACACATCCTATAGCTACGTACGGACCAAACACTATACAGGTTATGTATCAATAGATCTGTCTACTTAAGTTTGGCTGTGGTTGACATATTTTTGAAGGAGGTATGCCTTTTTAGAACTTGCTATATTAAGTTTTCTTGCCTTTTTCCACATGTACATTTATAGAGATAATGAGATTAAATTTGATACATAAGTAATTGGTCTTAGATAGTTACAGAGCAGGTTGGAGTCTGGTTGTGGTTGACCTAATTATGAGGAGTAATGTCCCTTTATGACCCTCAAATTTTACTTGAAATACATGCACTGTAGTAACTGATGAAATTTTTGTTAAATCTACTTGAGTTTTGTTTTTGGTTAAAGATATTTAGTTTATATCAATATTCCTTCAAATTGGACTTTGATTACACATATTAACTCTATTTCCATGTTCTTTGATAAAAATGTCCTTTCTAAGGTACATGAACTGAATTTGTATTTTCATTTTTTACAGTTTGGGTACTCACAATACATGCTGGATAGATTTTGGAATATTGGAGGATTAAAGAACAAGCTGTGTGTAATATTTTGTGGACCAGGCTGGTCACCAGGGAAACCAAGGACAGGGGACATAGAGGACATCCCTAAGGTAAACAGAAAGATTTGGTAGAAGTCACCTGTGGGTGAATGATACAATTTATTCATTTATTTTTGTCTTTTATGGTGGTATTTAAGAAATGAATCTCATATTTTTTCTGTTGATGCAGGTATCACCCGAAAAAATTGGACAGAAAACTGCATCAATGCGCATAGCACGTTGATGCAAAAGTTTTCTGTTCAATATTTCGGGTGATACCTGCATCAACAGAAAAAATATAAAATTCATTTCTTATCATTTAATTGTGGAAAACAGACTGTTTTCTTGGATCTAAAAACAATCAATCACCGCACTATATTTCTCAAGTCGGAAGTTTCGCAGTGATACGTCTGCCAAAACAAGTTATGGCAGCTGCCATGATTCAAACAGCGAATGATCGTCCCTCTATATCTTTGGAATAAGGACCAGTTTGAGCAAATTCTACATGCACTGTTAACTTTTTAGTAAGTAGAAAAGAAATGGTACCCTTGAAATGATAAGCAAACATCAACAAATTGTATTTTCAGCAACAAGTTCATTCGTGTTTGAGGGAACCCCCAGTTCTAAAAATAGTGCTATAAATAGACTTCCGTGAAAAATCGTGTTGATCGATGTATCAACAAAATTTCTCAGCCAATCAGAATCTTGGTTTCTTGAAAATGACAGTGGAAATTAAATGATAAAAAACTCTGTAAGTTCAGAGGTCAAGGTTAGACTTGACAAGAACAGTTTAACCTGAAGCAGGAAAATTTTCTCCTTTCCCTGCATTCTTTACTTGTATCATGTACAACCATGTGAAGTGAAAATGTGTACATTGGCTTTTATCTGTATTTCTACAGTAGAGTTCATTTGATCATCTTGTAGGTGAAAGCACCATGGCCAAAGTATGAGGTGAAGTTACCTAGCTGGGTCAATATATACGCTGCAATTCATTTCACCATCACATTGGTCATGTTCCAGGAACTAGGGGCCAGAAAAAGTGTAAGATATTAATTATCTTCATTGCATTAACTTTTAGTATTGTTGAGTTGTTTGATTACCTTGACCTTAACTCTGTAGGTCAGAAACTTTTTGTCCAATGAACTTGACCATTTAAGAATAAGGTCCATTCAGTTTGTAATCATTTTGCCATCAACCTCCTCTTCACAAATTTTCAAATAAGTCAAGAAAATGTAAGTAGAATGCTATTTGTAATGCTCCAGTTTCTGGTACAGTACCTGTTCATATCAACATAAGAGAATCAGGATTGGGATCATTTAGAAATAATAACATTTTGATAATATTGCAAAATTTCTTTTAATAATTTGGTCAAGAATAGATGGTAAGATACCTTTGAAGAAATTTTGCATGATGAAGAAGTATGCTATAATATTTTGTTTCAGGGATTATCACAGACAATGGTTTTATCATGCCTTCTTTATATTGGATTTTCTCTGACCTGTTTTGGGAAAATATTTGATAACAAGTAAGTGTCCTTTTGTTGAGATTTTTATTTACATGTATGTAAGATGTAAACAATTCATTTACATTTTATGAAAAATTAGTATTCATTTAAATTATCAGTCTCAAAATAATAAAAAAATTAGCATCTCTTTTTAAAAACATTTTGAACAGTACATTTCATCATAAATTAGAATCCAATAGAGTTCCTTCCTATTTTATGGGCAAGTAAATCAGTGAGTTTACTTTTATAATTTTGTTTTCTTTCAGATCTAGTGCAGCCTATTATGAGGTGATTCGGTGCTTTTTGACATTACTGGGAGATGTCGTGTTGTGTAGTCTTGGTTACTATGGTAACCCAGGATACAGACCAAAGTTTATCTACTTCTTTCAAGGATTTTTTGCTTTTTCGTTTGCTCTTTGGGCTCTTATCTGTTTCAAGATGCATGATTCTAAGGTTAAGAAAAGTCAGTAGTTTATTGTTCTTTAAGTATGTAAAATTGATATATATCCATCCTTTTGTAATATTTGTAATGTGGTGTAGAAACTGAATACTCAATGTAGCTATTAGAAGAATGAACAATCATGAACATCATGTGGTTTATGTTTCATTTATGATAGTTCAAGAATTTCCCTCTTTCATATAAAGAATTAGATTTATGTTCAAATCCTTGAATTTGATTGGTTAGTAAGCTGCATGACATTTTTTAGACAAATTGTATCAACTGGTTTTGATATTGAAAGAGAAAATGGAGATTACATAAAAAAAAGTTTGCACGCTGAAATCTAGGCAAACGTCCTTACAACTTTTTGAAATGATTATATAATTATTCCCAGAGAAAGTTGCTTTGCCTTTGTTTTCAATATTTCCTCAGGTTGACAATCTGACAATGGATTATGCTATCCATACAAAGAATGTGATATTTATGTTATATTAATTATGTGATCTTTATTGATGTCTGTGTGTGTATGTGTCAGTTATTGAATTATATAAAGCCTGTGCCAAATATAAACAAGTAGTATTAGGTTATAAAACATCACCAATATTTTTATATTCTTAATGATTCATATAGTATTTACATGTATCACAAATTGATAATTATTAATTGTTTGTTGATTTTTGTAAATTTGTTATAATATTTCTTATTATTAATCTTGTTGTTCTTAAATCAATTTCTCTGATAGTTTGAAAGAAAGAATACATATACATGTTAGTTTATGCCTCATTCACAAGGAGAATTCATGGTATGATTAACTTGCTTTGTATTTATGACCTATGTATGATAGATACTTGACTCAATATTGACAATTAAATATGAAGTCACTCAAGTGGTAAAAGTGGGTCAAGGTCAAGTCATGAAAGTTTGACTTAGATGAACCAATGTGCAAATTTGGATATGAGACTGTAGCATCTGGATGAACTATTTATGAAAGTTTGATAACTTCTTGAACCATAGCTTGACATTATTATGAAGTCAGAGTTCAATGTCAAGATTTCTAGGTCATTCACTGTCATGTGTCTGGTAACCAAATGTAGTACTTGCTTTGGTACATGATTATGTGTATGAGATATGAAAATAATCAAATTTTGTGTTGCAGTCCAAGTAGTGTGGATGGCCAATGATTAGGGGATATATAAATAATACAAAAATCATTGAAGAAAATGTTTATCGAACTATCAAATAAAAAATAAAGCCTGTGTTTGTGAAACACGAATGCCCCTGGTGGCATCTTTGATAGTATAAACACCATTTTCTGTTGAGAATGTGAAAGGTCTAGGTCAGGGTCACAAGGTTAAGATTTTTGGTATCAATGGTAAAAATCTTGAGACAAGGAATGCACATGTGAAATATGAAAGCCCTATCACTTTCTATTCAAAAGTTATGCCCAATGTTAAAGTTTTCGAAAAGAAGGTCAAGGTCAAGAGGTACAAAATTTTGGTATCAATGGAAAGGTCTTGTCACAAATAATACACATGTGAAATATCAAAGCCCTATCACTTACCATTCAAAAGTTATGTCCAATGTTAAAGTTTTTGAAAAGTAGGTCAAACGTCAAGGTCACGATGTCAGAAATTTTGGTATCGATGGAAAGTTCTTGTCACAAAGAATACACATGTGAAATATAAAAGCTTTATCACCTTCCATTCAAAAGTTATGCCCAATATTAAAGTTTTTCGGACAAACAGACGGACAGGTAAAAAAACTATGCCCCCGATTCTTTGATTCCGGAGGCATAAAAAAATGAGGAAGAAGAGAGAGGAGGGATGCATCTCCTACTTAGTGTAAATGCCCATGTGTCGATCGGCCTCTTGACCTGGTACATTAATGTCCACGGTGTAATGTACAAAAATTGTGACAAACGCAAAAATACGGATCACCAAAGAGATCGAGCGTTCACATCTAGAGGACCACAGGAGTTTGTCACACTGTTCATTATAAATCCCTCTGGGTCAAATACTCCCTCTACAAGTGTTTTGACTCTCGAATGGGGTATTTGAAATACGGGGAATTAATGAACAGTGTGTCAAAGTCCTGTGTAGAGGACCTACACATAAAATTAAGTCATCGTAGTACACGAATGTTTGAACATAGACCATGCTGTAGATTTATACATATAAAACAAAGGAGGGGATCTCCAACAACACCAGGTTGCAGCACGCACAGCAAAACACCCTTGCACAAAAATTTCCAAGTGCTTCATTCCTCGTACGGATCGAGTCCCCTCCCTATGTAATATCGGCAAGCGAAGCGAGCACTAGTCAGTGGCGGATTTAGAGGGGGGGGGGGCCGCCCCCCCCCCTTTTTCACCCAAAGTTATTGATTCAGAGTATTCTTTTTATGCTTATTCTCTTTACTTTTAGGGAAATTTTCGGCTCGCTTCGCTCGCCGCACTAAATTTGTCATTACATGTAGTTGTCTAATTTTTCGTCTTCACTTTGTCTTCAACTTTCTTTGTCATCGTGTTTGAACGGATTCATGTCATAAACATATACAAAATTCAAAATCAAATTAACACTTGAATAATTACCAAATGCTTCATTTTCATGGGCCGATCTAACCAGGTTAGACGGGTGGATAGTGGGGTTGTAATGTCCTAATCTTCCAAACCTTCCCCAATGTGTCAAACAAAAATGGAAAATGAGAGAGAGATTGTATTCTTATAACAAAAAGTAACCATCTATTCCAAAAATTTTACGGCTCGCTCCGCTCGCCAATATAGAATAAAGTTGTAGTTGTATATACATGTATGGATGACTAAGTTTGAAATCAAATGAAAACTGCATATCTAAAAAAAAAAAAAGTCCTGCTCGCTACGCTCGCCAGTCTACCTATAAACTAAAGTAAATGAATCAACTTCCCTCCCCCTCCCCACTTCTTAATTAGATCATCAGTCTTGAGGTTCACGCTCTTCGACTCGACCTTTTTTTTTTTTTTTTTTTTTTTTGGCTTGTCAGTTTTTACGTGATCAATTTTCCTTGGGGCCCCCCCTTTTCTGAAATCCTAGATCCGCCACTGCTAGTAGAAAAAAAATGCTCATAAAATGGCTCATTTGCAGAAATAAAAGAATCACGAAAGTGTACGAGACTGCTCTTTAAATTTAATGCCTACAAAGTTCTTCATATATATATCGGATCCAGCGCCCCCTTTGCCGGGGGTCAAGGGGCGAATTTTTGCCGATTTTTTTAAATAAGGCATGGGCGGATCCAGGATTTTTTTTCAGGGGGAGGGGGTCCTAAAGTCCGAATTTTTTGAAGAGCCAAAAAAAAAAAAAATAAATAAAATAAATAAAAAAAAAAAAAGAAAAAGAAGAAAACAAGAAAATTTAAACCAAACGCAAGAAAATAAAGTTTAATAAACTTTATATATGTCAGTTCTGTTCCTAATTATTAATAAAACAGGTAACTGGAGAGTAATGTCGAGCTAAATGCTTAAAATCTAGAATTTTCACATCATAGTACTTGATATTATTGATTGCCAGAACTTCCTGATATGTAAATACAACAAATGGCGAGCGATAGCGAGCCAGCGAAATTTTTTTTCCGAGAATTGGAATAAAATCCACTATTCGTATCATTTTAAGTTTCTTTTCGTTTTCTTAGTGCCCTTGTTTATTGACCTAGGTGTAATGTATATGTGTTGAATATAGGAAAGCGCAGCATCATTTGAAAATAATGTACATGTATGTAATAAATTCTGGCGAGCGGAAGCGAGCCAGAGAACATTTTTGAAATGCTGACTTCAAAATATTATCAAAATGAAAGATTTCTTATACAAATTCAAGATATATTTTTCAAATATTATGACAAGAAAAGGGGAATTGGGACTTAATCTTATGAAATATGTATGATAATAAAAAAATGTTAGCTATGCTTCGAAAATTCCAGGGGGGGGGGGTTCCGGACCCCCCCCCCCCCCTCTGGATCCGCGCTTGTAAGGGTAAAAATATAGTTTTTCTACGAAAATTTTGGCTCCGCACCCCCTAAATCCGCCACTGCTTTAAAGGAATCGGAGAGCTCTTTAATTCTGTTATTGCACTCTTTAATTCATTTATTACGCTCATAATTACAATTAGAGAGCTCTCTATAGTTCTTTTATAGAGCTTTTTAATTCACACCATTTATTGAGCGCAATAAATTTATTAAAGAGCTCTCTAATTGTATTTAATTATGCGCAATAAATGAACTAAAGGGTGCATTAATTGTTTAATACAATTCTAGAGCACAATAAATGTGTGAATGAAATAGCTCTTTAAAAGAATTAAAGAGCTCTTCAATTAACCGATTTTTGTAATTAGAGAGCTCTTTAGTTGAATTGAAGAGCTCTTCAATTGTTTTACAGAGCTCTCCCTATATATATGATTCTTTTAGAGACCTATTTAATCATAATATGGATATGTCCCTGTTAAAGAGCTTTCTAATAGAATTAAAGAGCTCTCTAATACAATTGAAGAGCTCTCTAAAGAATTAGAGAGCTCTTTTTAAATTGAATCAAGGAGCTCTTTGATTAAATTAAAGAGCTCTGTAAAAGCTCTGTACAAGAATTGAAGAGCTCTCTAATTATAATAATCGGCTAAGTAAGAATGTAATTAAAGAGCTCTATAATTGATTGAAGAGCTCTTTAACTACTTTAAAGAGCTCTTTAATTTATTGATTGAGGAACTCTTCAAATACTTCAGTTTCTGTTAATTTGGCTTTCCATATACTATTATAACTGTTCATTCATAGAAGTACGTACGTACTACGATATCATGGATACTGCAAGTTATAGCCATTGAAACTGACCACTCAACCACACGAGCTGCTCAGCATGATGCCTGAGGCTTTTCAATTTCTTTGTTTCATAGGGGGTTATTATTATGTTTCTGCATAAATTCGACAAAAACAGTTATCTTTTGTGAAAGGGGGGGGGGGGGGTTGCGCCCTCCTATATAGGAGGGCGCAACCCCCCTTCACACTCTTATATATAAGAGTGTGAAGTATACTGAAAAGATTTTTTGTTTTGTCTGGGTTTTTTTTTTTCGATAAATTTGTAATTTCAAAACTTTATTTCTAACAATAACATGCACACACACACACCCTCACACACAAAACCCCGTTTAATACTGTAAAAATATTCTGGAATTCTTAGTTGTTTGTTTCACGGTTTTTTTATGTTTATATATGATTGTTTGTGTTGTTGTGTGTTTCAAAATGTTTTTTTTTTTTTGGTTTTGTTTTGTTAAACAGGTTTTTTTTTTTGCTTTATTTCGTAGTTTTGTACAGTATCTTGTTTTTTATCTTTTTTTTTTTTTTATTGTATAGTTGGGTTTTTTTGTCTTTAGATTGCCCGTTTTACAAGCTATATTTAATCATCATTCGTATAACCTCTAACTCTTTGCACAATTTAGGTGGAACAATCAAGATGCGCATGAAAATATTTTAGGGAAATCCAGAAAAATTCCATGTCTTCAATTGAACTACACGTGTCTGCGTTGATAGAATGAGCAATGATTGATATATTTGGTATTTATAAGAAGTTATTGTACGATTTTTGTTGTGCCACTTCACGTTATGGGGAGTTTGAGGTGTAAAAATAAATTATCAGAGGAAATCTTGGAGCAAAATGTTTGATAAGTTGATTTTGATGTACTTTGCTAAATGATTCACACAATAAGGTAGGGTAGACATTTAAACTGAACCTATGGGTCTTGAAATCATGTAAAACTTGTGCCTTTTTCTGATTAAGCTTGGTCCTTCAAAAAAGGGGGGGGGGGGGCTGCAGCTAAACTACATCACCCAAAGAATATTGCACATATATCTTATGGTTGTCGTGTTACATATTGTGTTGGTGTACTTAAGAAATGAATCGTATATTTATTCTCTTGTTGCAGGTGTCACCTGATAAATTGGACAGAAAACTGCATCAATCAATTAGAAAAAAATCAATGCTAAAGTTTTCTGTCCAATTTTTCGGGTAATAGAGGACATAGTCCTCATCAAGGTAATTATACACCTGTATATATATAGGAAAAATCGTGTTTATCAATTGAAATCTATGTTATACCTATAGGTTCCAAAACCGTGGTCAATGACGTCATCCTCCCCATTGCTACTTTGATTGACGTTAAGCGCAAGCTTAATATTTTTTTGACATTTTGATACTTGAGGACAGAATGAAACCCATCAATGACCATGATTTATCAATCTCCTTTGAATATTCTCCATTTGGCTTACTTCTCCAGTGTCCCAATGTATGTTTTGTACTTTACTTCACTTAATATTGACATTGCACTATCATTTTCCACATATATCATGTTTAGTTCGAATATCCTCTTTGAAAATTACAACGTGACGTCAGCATACAACTTTGTTTCGCGCACTTTTCATCGACAGCTCCCCTAGACAACGCCTAGAAATCCATGGATAAACTCATAATGCTAAAATGAAAATACAAACAAAAAATAAAATATCAGCGTGATAAGCGACTAACCGAACTTCATTCTGTTTCCGAGGATGATTTGCAGCTGATATTTTGATACATGTAGATCTAATAATGTGGTTTCTCTCCATGTATAAGATCTACATGTACAGGAAATCTATGCAGTATAAATCCCAACACATTGAACACAAGCTTCTAAATGTCTGCTGCCTTCGATACTGTACACAACGCGTCATAACTTAAGTCATCATTTACAGTATTTAGTTCAAATAGGTAAACACAAGCTGGGACTCTGTTCAAAGCATGAAGTATATTTTTTCCTGTCAGAAATAAGGCTGGGTATTTTTCCCTTGGGGGTAAATCATAGGCGGATCCAGGGTTATTCAAAAAAGGGAGAGGGGGAAGGCTTCATATTTTTTAAGAAGGGGGGGGTTATTGTATCTATGGGGAAGGGGGCAGACAGGGGATAGATTTCTACTAACTTCTCTCCACTGTCCCGCCCCTTCCTCCCCTCTCCACATCCTTACCTCCCCTCCCTTCCTCCTTCCTCCCCCCTCCCCCTCCCTTTCATCATTGCCTTTTATGGGGGTGGGAAGCAGATGGGGGTACCTCTCTCCACCCCCTCATCTCCCCCTCCCTTCTTCCCCTCCCTCCCCTCTCTCCTTTCTCCCGCCCCCTTCCTCCCCTCCCTTTCACTCTCTTTTATACTAAAGAGTTTTGTTTGCAGATATTACATTTGGAAATCATTTACATTATTTAGAAGGGAAAATCCTGTAAATTAATGTTACAAAATGCCAAGCAGACATTCAACCTTGATTCAATGTTGAAATTTGGTTGATCTAGGTCTACGACGTGGAACAAACAAATTTCAACGTCGAGGAAATGACGTGATTTCAACGTTGAAGATTTCTACGTCGAGGAAATGACATGATTTCAACATTGAAACTTCATTGTTGAAAATTTCAACGTTGACTCAACTTTCATTTTCAACCAAAATTCAATGTTGTTTCAATGTTGAAGATCGACGTTGAATCAACGATGAATCAACGTTGATTCAACGTTGAAATGCCTGCTGGGTGTACATGTATACTGGACTTGTTTGTAAGTTTTAACCCCCTTTCTCCGGGCCATCTCATAAAACAATATATTTGTGATAACACTACATGCATAGACGGCAGGCTTTCTCTTGATCTCTTCTACATTTTGAATGTAAATTTTTCCGGTGAAAGTAAAAGGGGAAGGGGGGGGGGGGTTTACACATATTCCTGATATGACAACTGACATTTCACCACCCAATGAAATTTAAAAAATAGACATTTAAAAGTTAGATTGAATGGAATAATCAGGAGACATGTAAATCTTACAATTTATAAATACTTCAGGAAACAATGAAAATTTTTTTTTTTCCTTTTAAGTTTTCTTGCTGGTCGAGTTCTCTTTTCCTTGGTGTTCGTCAAGGTCCAAGCAGTGGCGGATCCAGTTCAGTCCCCCCTTTGCCAGGGGTCAAGGGGTGAATTTTGCTGATTTTGACTGAAAATGGGCCTAAATATACCTATTTTTGGAAAATTTTGGGTCAGTGCCGGAGGGGGGGGGGGATGCCCCCTCCGCACCCATCTGAAACCGCCACTGCCAAGAACTTACAATGTAAAGATAAAGATTACGTCACTTGATCTTTTCTATTCTGTCATTTAAGCATTGCGATTTCATGTTTACTGATTGTTCTGTGACATCAATTTAATGTTTCCCCGCATATACGAGTTAAGACTGATAAAGTAAAAAAGATGCCAGAAAAGAATTATAAGAGCACATATTGTATGACATAATTTATTTATTATTAGTAAAAAAAAATAATTCAGTAATGCATAGTGAAAATTCATTGAAATTATAATTCATCTGCGTCCTCACAATGGCTTTGCCATAATTCATATTACCTGCATCAACAGAAAAAATATAAGATTAATTTCTAATCATTTTATATCATCTGGACTGTAGGGGACAACAATAGATATATGTCCACTGGTTTAGCAGTTAATTATGTCAAAAATTCTAAGCTGTCTTTGCAGTACATTATAAACTTATAAATAATAGATGTGAAGATTTTCATGTTGATTTTGCCATTCTGAAAAGTGGCATAGTAGAAAAATTAACAATGAAAATATTTGAAATCTATTAAAAAAATTCTGGTTAGCATTTGATACTTGTGATTCAAAGAAGGTGTTAAAAAATATATGCTTACTTGTCAAGAAGTTATGTCAATATGAAAAATCTATGTATTTTACTTTATTAATTTCGATTTTTTTTTCAGATCAAAACTTTGCATGAGGGATAGGAGGTGTCAGTTTTCTGAGTAGATGGCAGTCAATAGTAAAGGAGGATGGATCCAGGATAGGATCTTGGGATCAGGAGGGTTTGGACAGGTTGTTCTTTGGAAACATGAGGTAAGCACCAGCCTACAATGACAG
This sequence comes from Pinctada fucata, assembly GCA_028142955.1. Taxonomy (NCBI): domain Eukaryota; kingdom Metazoa; phylum Mollusca; class Bivalvia; order Pterioida; family Pteriidae; genus Pinctada; species Pinctada fucata. The sequence goes on from AP027103.1 coordinate 2,318,424, forward strand.
AGTATGACAAATACAATGATTGCTAACACATGTACATGTAAAGGGGGAGGGAGTGGATCCAGGTTCAGATATTGGGATCAGGAGGGTTTGGACAGGTTGTTCTTCGGAAACATGAGGTAAGCACCAGCCTACAATGACAGAGTATGACAAATATAATGATTGCTAATACATGTACATGTAAAGGGGGAGGGGGTGGATCCAGGATCAGATCTTGGGATCAGGAGGGTTTGGAGAGATTGTTCTATGGAAACATGAGGTAAGACACCAGGCAATATGTACAATGACAGAGTATGACAAATACAATGATTGCTAATACATGAGTATGTAAAGGGGTAGGGGTTGGATCAAGGATCGGATCTTGGGATCAGGAGGGTTTGGACAGATGGTTCTACATGTAGGAAACATGAGGTAAGCACCAGCCTACAGTGACAGAGTATGACAAATACAATGATTGCTAATACATGTACATGTAAAGGGGGAGGGGGTGGATCCAGGATCAGATATTGGGATCAGGAGGGTTTGGACAGGTTGTTCTATGGAAACATGAGGTAAGACACCAGGCTATTTGTACAATGACAGAGTATGACTTTGACATCTTTCCTCGTGTTCACTATCATACAATTTGAATAAGATTGGAATATAGAAAATTAAATCATAATATTAAAAAGTAAAAAATGTCTGCCAAGTAGTGGATGCAGTAGCAATGTTATAATATAAAGTTTGTCTTTTTAATAAAAGGCAAATGAACCAAAAATATTGTGCTTTATTACAGGACAATGATCAGTACATTGCCATCAAAACTTGTCGAGTTCAGAATGAGATGACGGAGAAACATAAACAGCGATGGAAGCTGGAAGTGGACATCATGAAAAGATTAGACCACACCAATGTTATAGCTGCTAGGGACGTGCCCCCGCCCCTGGAGGTCACAGAGAATGAACTCCCCCTACTGGCCATGGAGTACTGCTCAGGGGGAGACCTAAGGAAAGTCAGTGAAAATTTATTCTCATCCATGTATCAGTGAAATATTGTCACCTACAATTATCATTTCAGGAGCCTATATCAATTTTATTGAAGAGTAAGCTAAAAAATAAACTTGAGTCATTTAAAATGAATTATTGCTACATGTATTCATGGGCTATATACATGTATCAGTCTTTAAAGAGTCAATTCAACATTGAAACTTCTTTATCTTTGAAGGTCACTTCCTGAATCATGCTGAAATAATCCATTCCACCGTCACTGTTTGTTCATTGAAGTACTATTTTTTGTATGAATTATATTTTTAAGGTGTTAAATCTGCCAGAAAGTGCATGTGGACTTAAGGAGTATGAGATACGTAACTTGGTTAAGGACATCTCATCTGCTATAGAGTATCTACATGGAAAAAGGATCATTCACAGAGATCTGAAACCTGAGAATGTTGTACTAACACAGTCAGAGGATAATAAAGTAAGTCCTTGTCAATATCTCAACAGGAAGGGCCAATCCTTTTGGTACATTCTCTGAAACATAAGGGAACACTAAATGTTACATTTTCACATCTCTATCCTATTAACAAATTTCAGAAATAAGTATCAACAAACATAATTTCCACAAAAAAAAACCCACCTGAAAGTAAAAGAGAATAGATGATTTATTGTAGTAATTTGCATGTTCATTTAGACAAAGGGTGCAAATGGTCAAAAATTCGATTTGATACACAATAAACAAATTATGATAATTGAAAAATAGAAAAATGAAAAAAAACCCACTACCATTTCTTCTGTAGACTGTGTATAAACTGATAGACTTAGGATATGCCAAGGAGTTAGATCAGTCCAGTGTCTGTACATCCTTTGTGGGAACACTGCAGTATCTGGTTTGTATTACTATAGTTTTTGAATATTTATCTGTTCGCAATATCTGGTGATTCAATAAACTTCTTTTGTGCTTCTAATGACTAAGTGAAATAAAAGAACTTAATGGGTTAGAAAAAGAAAAAAAGCAAATAGTATGAACAACTTTGAGAATGTTTGAAAAATCTCTCAGTTGTTGGCCAGATTGCAAAGCAATTCCGGTCTATAGATTGACCATGTCCGTCTGTCCGTCCTTCTGTCTGTCTGTCTGTCCATCTGTCGTCAACATTTTGGTTAAAGTTTCTGGTTGAAGCAAAGTCTAAAGAACTGTATGCAGTAGAAACTTTATATTATACATGTAGGTTGGCTATGACAAGACCGTTCAATTTGTGCTGTAACATTTGACCTAGTGACCTTGGACTTTGACCTAGTTAAAGATTTTGGTTAAAGTTTCTGGTTGAAGCAAAATCTAAGGAACTGTATGCAGTAGAAACTTTATATCATACATGTAGGTTGCCTACAACAAGACCTTTCAATTTGTGCTGTAACATTTGACCTAGTTAGGGCCCCGCCACTAGGCGGGTGCCCTATAGTAATCACTCTGTCCGTCTGTCTGTCTGTCCCTCTGTCCCTCAGCAAAAACTTTAACATTGGCCATAACTTCTGCACTGTAGAGCTTTTTTATTTTACATGAGTGTGCCTTGTGACAAGACCTTTCCGTTGGTACCAACATTTTTCATCATGTGACCTTGACCGTGACCTTTGACCTACATTTGAAAAACTTTAACATTGGCCATAACTATTGTACCGTAAGAGATGGGGCTTTGATATTTGACATATCACTCTGTCCGTCTGTCCGTCCATCTGTCTGTCCGTCTGTCCGTCAGCAAAAACTTTAACATTGGCCATAACTTTGTAAAAAATCGATGACATTGGAATACTGCATTGTATGTTTGCCTCTTTTCCTCTGGCAGCAATTCTTTTGTTGCCAACCATATTGACCTTGTTGCCTTCACATTCAACTTCTTAAAGAAGTGGCCGGCGGGGCCCTTTCTGACTTTGTCAGTGCTCTAGTGACCTTGACCTTGGACTTTGACCTAGTTAAATATTTTGGTTAAGTTCCTGGTTGAAGCAAAATATTATACATGAAGGTTGCCCAGGACAAGACCTTTCAATTTATCCCATAACATTTCACCTAGTGACCTTAACCTTGGACTTTGACCTAGTTAAAGATTTTGCTTAAGTTTCTGGTTGAAGCAAAATCTCAGGAACTATATACACAGTGAAAGCATTATATTATACTTGTAGGTTGCCTCTGGCAAGACCTTTCAATTTATTCCGTAATATTTGACCTAGTGACCTTGACCCAGTTAGTGACAAAAACTTACTTTGCAATCCGGCCATACCGTCTTTAGCGGTGTTTTATTTTAATCATGTTGTGGGATATTTGATTTCACTTATACATGTATGTGTGTTATATTTTCTTTTCTAATAAAGGCACCTGAGTTGTTTGCCAGTCAGAAATACACTTGTACTGTTGATTATTGGTCGTTTGGCACGGTGGTTTTTGAATGCATCACAGGATACCGTCCTTTTCTACCCCAAGTACCTCCTGTCACATGGTAATCGTAAATCTATACTGTGTCTTTTTAATCTGTTATTACACGCTTATTTTGCTCATTCTATTTGCATGGCATTTTTAAAATTTGGAAAATTAAAATTTTGTCTGTGATTTATGGTTTTGATAGGTGTATCTTAGCTTTTCATCCTGGAAACATTAGATTTATACACTTGTTAAAGTTAATGATTTAATCTATATATCTATGTATGAAATAGTATCAATCTTACTTGTAATTTTTAAATGTCACGTAGAAACAATAACAAATTTCCAAAATCTGGAGTGAGCTATGCTAATAGCTGAATTTTTACATGTATGTCACCTGCAATGCAAGAACAACATAGAGGGATCACTCTGCCCGTCTGTCTGGTAGTCACACATTCACATAACAATTTATATGTATTATACATGTACTACCATTATACTGAAATGGTCAAGTATGAGGAGACTGGGTCAAGGACACCTGCAAAGTCAAAATCATGTATCAAGGGTCAAACATGTGACAGGCAATAAACATGTACATGTACCTGTTCTAGAACAGTTTCGTTTTGTTGTCAACAAGTTTACAATGTACATCAACTTTCATAGCAAATTTTGTGAATCTTAAGTAGTTATTTTGAAATATGAATGTAATATCCTGTTCTTTGTCTTTAGGCACAGGGAGGTGTGTCAGAAATCTCCAGAGGACATCTGTGCTTACTATGATTCAGACGGCGTTGTCAAGTTTTCAAAGAAAATCACATCACCTACGCACCTTTGTCGGTAAGATTTCTTTCTCTCATTGAAACGATGCGTATTGTAACAGATGTTAAAAAATTTGTTATAGATGACAACATTCTTGTTATTTGGTATTTATGATAACCAGGGTTACTTCCTGTTTGGGATGGTTTCTGACATTGACATCATTGAGAACAATCCTTGATATTTGGGAAATGACGATGGGAAATTGACGTTACCATACCAATTTCATCATGTTATAATGATTTTACATCAGATGCCACCTCAAACAGGGATAATTCTATATTCCTAATAAACTCAATAGTAAGGAAAAAAAAAACACCCAAGAGCCCCAAAACGCTTGTGAAGTTAAGTGACAGGGGATTTTATTAATCTCATTTGTATTATTTTCAGGTCTATGCAAGCATACTTTGAGCAGTGGTTGAGGATCATGTTACGATGGGATCCTCGACAGAGAGGGGGAGGTCTGGGGGAAGACAGGAAACCTCAGTGCTTCAAGTTCCTAGATACAATGTTAGATATGAAGGTAAAGAGAGATGTGACTTAAGATACATGTAACATGAGTGGATCCAGCAAGGGGGGGGGGGGGGGGAAGGGGTCTGAGATTTTCAGAGATGGGGTCCAGCTTTGGCCCATTTCTAAGTGAAAGGGGTCTAAAATGCATAAAAAAGGTTTAAAACCTCAAATTTCGGCTCGCTTCGCTCACTTATCTCCTTAATAATTTTCATTTTTTTTACACTAAATAATTTAATAATTGTCTTGGGTCTCAGGATCTCATATTTTCAACAGTCCCTTACTTCATAGGATGTCACCTCCCTCGTCTTTTTCAAGGTTTTGTCATCTCTTATGTTTTCATTCTCATGAAATATAGACAAAAAATAATGTAAATTAATCAAAATTTTCACAATTTTCGTGACTCGCTTTGCTTGCCGATATAAGGAGTAAAATATTCAATGTAATTAAGAAATGAATCTTATATTTTTTCTGTTGATGCAGGTGTCACCTGAAAAATTGGACAGAAAACTGCATCAATGCGCGTAGCGCGTTGATGCAAAATTTTTCTGTCCAATTTTTCAGGTGACACCTGCATCAACAGAAAAAATATAAGATTCATTTCTTATCATTCAATCATCATCTATCTATGGAAAACAGACTGTTTTCTTGGATCTAAAAACAATCAATCACCGCACTATATTTCGTAAGTCGGAGGGTTTCGCAGTGATACGTCTGCCAAAACAAGTTATGGCAGCCGCCATGATTCAAACAGCGAACGATAGTCTCTCAATATCTTTGGAATAAGGACCAGTTTGAGCAAATTCTACATGCACTGTTAATTTTTGAGTAAGTAGAAAAGAAATGGTACCCTTGAAATGATAAGCAAACATCAACAAATTGTATTTTCAGCAACAAGTTCATTCGTATTTGAGGGAACCCTCCATTCTTAAAATAGTGCTATAAATAGACTTCCGTGAAAAATTGAGTTGATCGAAGTATCAACAAAATTTCTCAGCCAATCAGAATCTTCTTTTCTTGAAAATGACAATGGAAATTAAATGATTAAGTAATCATCTCAATAGAATTAAGACAAATTAATGTTTCATGTCTAAAAATTTTCCGGTTGCTACTCTCGCTGATTCTTCATAAAATATTCAACCCCCCTCCAAAATCAATCCTTAGTGCACACGTTGTCCCCCCCCCCTCTTCCCCGTGATGTGCACCAAAATATACCTACATGATTGGCTGACTTCCTAAAATTTTGGACCCCCTCTGACCAAAAATGCTGGATCTGTGCATGGATAATGACATAAACTGTACATTGTACACATTATTTTGAACAAAGTGGGAATATCACTTCCTTCTATGTTCATTTCATGTATTACAATGTATGTTTACATACATGAATGCATGTAGCGGTTTGCATTTATATTTATATATGATATGAACTTGTATAGGTCTTGAGTTAAATATACATACATGTAGATTCAAAAATAATAAAGCATTCCGATCTTTTGCGGAAAAAGTTAAACAACAACAGGTACATCAGTACTTGTTGTAATAAAAAAAATGTGAATTCCTTTTACTTACAGATCGTCAATATTCTGAATGTTTCGACCAATCAGCTTCTATCTTATCCTCTGATGGAGCAGCTGTCAATGCAGGACCTTCAGAGAACCATCGAACAGGAGACCAAGATTAAAGTAGCGGACCAAGATATTTTGTTTGCTAGTGGGGCCCCTCCTGAACCAAATCAAGGGGCCAGTCAATGTTGGAACGTACCTGTAAGTTTGTGTTCAGGTACTTCTTGCATGCTGAAACTAGGGCTGAGTATTGCGGTTCAAATACTTTTAATACTTATTGGGTTTTTTTCTGGATTACTTTTCTGAGTTATTAAGACAAAGTGCATGGACAACTACATAATAAACTTTACTTATATGATAGTTATTACATGGTCGATTTTTGGTTCTTCAAAGTGTTATATTTTCATTTAGGAATATAAGTTAAGAAATCCCACTGTGTCTAGTAGTTGTAAGGAAAACTATTTATGGTAGATAAGTTAATGTTCCAACTTGAAAGAAACTTTTTAGGGATGTAATGTTGAAGTGAAAATGATAATGAGAGTGAGGTGTCCCATTCATCACATCCATATTTCATAGAAAGTAGTAAAAATGATTTTATTGACAGGGAGAAGAAGATTGGGTGGTATTTTTGTTCAAAAAAGGCGACCAAAATGATCCAAAGATAAAGTTTAAGTCCATACCACCACGGGTACAACAGATTGTAAAGGAACCCAGTACACTCCTACCCTACCCTGTGAGTAAATTATCTATCATATACATGTACATCAATAATAAAAATAAAAGAGATCATTAGTTTTAAATGTTTCTAATGATGAGAAAAATAACCATGTTATGCTATGCCACAAAAAATAACGCAAGATATAGCAAATTGGATAGGAAAAGCTGAATATGTTTGGAATTGATCATTGATCAGTATAAATAAATCTGAATCTACGAAAATATATGAATTATTTAGATGTTCCTGTTTTCCTACATACTGTTACTTGTCAATCTTACATCTTTTTGACTTCTTTTAAGTAATAAGCATCCTTCCATACATGTATTGTAGGAACAGAAGAAGGCCTGGGCAGAAGCTGTATGGTTCTGTAATGAACAAGTCATAGACTTTAAAAGGCTCATTCTCAGTCAAAGGGCAGCAATGTATGTAATCATTAGAAGATTTTTCTTTTGTCTTCTTAGAATATTTCCAGGGGACATCATTTGTTCCCACGAGTCAGCTCTCTCAGTAGGGCTTAATTGATGGAAAAAGTTAACATTAAGAAACAAAGAACAAAACTGCTTTATGTTGCAGTTGTTTATATACCATCGTGATAAAGTCCCATTATAATAATGTCGAAGGGTTCCAACTCTATACCTTCTTGAAGAAAATTCCAAACAATTTCCATTAGAGCTGCAACAATTCACCGCGGTGCACCGAGAATGGCGATTCTTAGTTTTGACTCGAATCGCGAGTCGTAGTGGTCAGAAACGATTCGAGTCGAATAGTCTAAATAATGCAGAAAAACGTTTAAATTTCAACTTTAAAGTATTCACTAATCATAGGATTCCCAATAAGAATGATTTTAGGTGGTGATTTAGAATAAAAGGTGAACCTTTCAAGTGCATTTTACCTAGCAATTCGTAAGAAAATACAGGGTCAGAGGAAATTCGAACCGGCGACTTTTAATGCATTTCAACGAGTGATACCCCAAATTGAAAATTGCCTCTTTTAAAGTATTTTACCTATGCACTTCTTTGTGCAAGCTGGTTAATTATCATGTTTCTTTTGTACACAGTATCGAATTTATATCTCTAGAAGTCTGTTCTGTGGAGAGGGGGGGGGGGGGGTGTCTTTGAATAATATTTCCACATGATACATAAACATATATATCATGCAGTGCTTTCACATGAACTGTTTTTTTTTATGCTTTTTTTAGATTGAGATGAGATTTTCAATCAAATTTTCAAATAAAAGGAAAAAAAAAATATCCATGGAAAATTATATTGTAAATAACTCGAACCGAAAAAAAAAACGAATCGAGACATGAAAATCGAAATCGAACCAAATCAAGAAGTTCACGACTCGTTGCAGCTCTAATTTCCATGCACCAGACACGTGTTGCGAATATTAAATTCTCATCAGTGATGCTTCTTGCGGAGCCACCAAAAATCATTTCAGTAGCGCCCTCTTTAAGTTTTTGAATTTAGATTTGTATTTACGTTACAGAGAGTGCTGTAGCAACGAACGGAGTGGCTCGGCATGTTTACGTTCATTTTCGTCTATAAAAGAAAGAGCGTGGAAAATTAGGTAGAATTTATAACGTCATCAATGACGTGACGTCACAAACAATGTGACGTTTATCGGTCAATATATTTTGAACTATTGCCCTAGGGCCAATATTGAAGTACATGTAACTATTGACTGCTTGGTCAAATATTCGAATTCATAGGCATTTTTCCTATGGGAATTTTATATAGAAATACTGATACGGGTATAACAATACAATTTATATGTTATAGGTTGAGTCTCCTGAGAACAAATTCTAGCTTCCTAAAATTGAAGGCTAAAATGGTGAATGAATGTGATCAGCTTTTGGCAAAACTACAGTACTTCAAAGAAAGGTACGTAAACATGGCAAAACTACAGTACTTCAATGAAAAGTAAGTAAACATGGCAAAACTACAATACTTCAAAGAAAGGTACGTATACAGATCTCATTAATGTCTGTTGGATTAAGCTTTTCTTTGATGATGCCATCTCACTTTGAATCGGTCAGATACAGAATAAGGTGTTGCCGTTACACATATTTTTTGGGTAGATTTCAGGAGGTGCCAAGATGCAAAATCTAACCTTTATTGATTTTGAAATTCATATTTGTTTTTCTAACATGCTTTGTTTGTTTTTGTTTTTCTTCTCGTTTCTTAAAATTCTTGCATTAAAGAACCCACAAATAAGTCAAAAGTTGTGAAAACCACAAAAAATGGAGCCCATGAATATACATGTATAGTCATTCAAAGTATGTCATATGTTACTAACCAAAAATATGTATATGTTAACTATTCAATAAAGCATGTACAAAATTCCTTTACATTTCTAAAGCAGTATATAATTTAAATTCAGTTTGCAGTTTGACCTTAACACATATGCTGATCAAAGAGCAACTGGCGGCATTGGTAAGTTTTCTATAGTATCTGAAAGGAGAAGGTTCGGTTAACTGGAAAATTGGCCCTATTTTTCAAGTTATTCAGATTTTGATTATATTCAAGATCAAAGAAGTCAAATGTATGGTTGCTTTGAAATATTAAAATAAACTAAACATTGCACTGAAATATACGGCTACAAATATACCCAAAATCTGTTGAAGGATGAAAAATGTCAAGAAATAAGCCAAATGTCAGTAAAAATCATTGAAAACAAGTAGGGCGCGTAACCTTATCCAAAATAATTTCAATACTAAAAGATAGCTATGCAATTTATCTTTCTATCTACATAAAATTTATTTTGATTGAGGTTGCGCGCCCATGTTATTTTAAAAGATTTCTGCCTAACGTACGGTGGTTTTCCTTCATTTTCCATTATCCACAGCAAATCTTACGCATGTGACTTTACAAATAGTTGAAATATTAACCTAATACATGTACATATTCGCACATATTCTAATGAAATATTAGAAATAGAAAATCATAATTTTAATAAAATTATTTTAGACGAAAAATACAGGGCCAATTTTAGGGACAAGTGGACCTTCTTCTTTCCAGGATAGCAGTTTTTGAACTTGTTTGATAAAGAAAAATTTTGGCATTTGAAATTCTAGGTTGTAAGCTTTTGGACACCATTGAAGTCCCATATTTCTTTGGATGTTTACTGATACTTGCAGTTAAGTCACTTATGAGAGGAAGAAACCTGTTGATTTAAGGTCATAGTTCAAGGTCACAGCAAGCAATATTGTAGAATCTCTAGAAATCACAGATTACTTTTTATGGTAATCAAACGATGCATTAATGATACTGTATAACCAGAATTTTTTGTGAGATACTTATTTTTGCTATATTTGCAAGTGATTTGGAATCGCGAAAAATTATTCTCGCAAAAATTTGTGTGATAAGGTATAACATAAATTGGTATATCAGTGACATTTTGTTTTTATTGTACATGTGTCATTCTTCACGTATCACGAATAAACATTAAGCGAAGTAAATCGAGTGTATTCTTACAATAGAAATAACTGAAACTTCAATAATGGAAGTGAAGCCATATGTACATATTTGTTTATAATTTAGGAATTGCAAAAAATTGTACTTGTGAAAATACAGACACCCTATTTTGCCATGAAATCGTGAAATTTGATACTCGCGAAAATTTCTGGTTATACGGTACATATGATGGTTTTCAAGGTCAAGGTCATAACAAGATGTGATAGAAAAATATGATAGTATAATAAAGTACATGTAGGACAAACAATTGATTTATTAAGTTATTTATTGTTCTGTAATGAGTTTTTTTTTAGAAATTTGATTATTTATCTAACAGAAAATGTCTAGAACCTAGGGACAACTTTAATAACAATACATATATTTGTGATCATCTTCAGTTTCAGATGATCTCTTTAAAAAGTGGAAGAAAGTTGGTGAAGAAATGGAAATGATAAAAACACAAGTAAGATTTACTTTGATTTACATGGTGACTTTAAGACTATTCATTGGCTCTTTCAGTTTATCTGAATCCCTATCATATTCTATTTTCCCAAATTTTGGACCTATTTGACGCATGCCACATGAGAAGTCACATTTTAAATTCAAGAATGCCGATTTACTCAATCTTTAAAATTAATCAACTGTCCTAGTTTTGCTCCTTGCCTAACTTGCAAAATGCAAATAGCTTTCATTTCAGATTAAAGGTCCATCATCAAATAATTTAAATTCCATTACCATGATGCAGAAAGTTTTATGTTAGATTTTCATGATGAAGCACCTGTAGCCGATGCATTGGAAAATTAATTTAGACGCAAAAGACAATTTCATGTACATTTTCAGAGGGAGCAGGTCAACAGAGTAGACCAGTTGGCCACAGCATTAACCACAAAGATAGTGGAACTACAAAGAAGTCCTTTTGCTCGGGCTAAGCAGAATGAAACTTTAGAAGAAATGTATGTAGCTTGTAGATTTTTAATGTTATGCTGCCATTCAATGACAACCACTTTGATAATAATCCTTTCCTTTTCATTTTGTTACATGTATTTCCAAATGAGATTAGTATTGTTTAAAGTTGTCTGTTAATCATTGAATACTATGTACTTTGTCACTTTAAAATACATGTATGCAGGATATGAAGCCACTGTAGAATGAACACTGTTTATCAACAATTTTTCAAGAAATGAAAAGCTTGGTACTGTTACAAGTAAAGGATTATGAAATTAATCCTTCTCTCTGATCAATAATGACTTGTATGTTAAAAAAATTAAATTATGGTCAAATGAACACAAAGAGAAGACATTATTTAGCCAAAATAAATATGCTCCGTATGTAATGTATTCTAAGGGAGAAGAAATCCAGAGAACTGTATCAAGATCTACGACAAGCAGGAAGAGGTGAGAATTTAACCTGTTTTAACTTCAATGTCATATCATGTTAAACAGTTGGTCTTTTAATACAGGTTCATTTGCATAAAAAGGAGCTGATAAGATAAGGGCCGTTTTTAGCCCTAAATCTCGTGCCGTATTTCTTCCACATGACGGTACATATGCAGACAAAATATAATCATTATTGAAATAAAATGTATTTGAAGACTTTTTGTATGTTTTACTTTTCGATGAAATACTCATAAGATTCTAAAATAATGGTCCAAAGAGGTAGGGGGTACTCGAGTAAAAAAACTGACAATATCGACCAAAAACGTAGAATATTTTGCCTGAAATGGATAAATATTAACTAAAAGATATCAAATACATCTACATTGTATATCAGAAATACATTTCGAAAGTTTTATTTCCTCTAATCAGTAAATAATGAAATCCGGAACTCAAAATACGGTCTTATTTTGTATGTAATGGCTATAATAGAAGCTTTTTAACGCGAAATACACATTAGCGGAGAAATCCACATTGCTCCTGCTTATTTCGTTCCTAATTGTTGTACATTTCATTCGATCGTATTTAGAACACATTTTTTGATGGATTAAGGAGAAAAAATAGACATTTTTTCCGTACTCAATGATCTTAAAGATCGATTCTTTAACAAATGCACCCCCCTTCCTTTTTTGGTTTTTCGTCTCTGGGGTACTGTTCCCCCGGAGATACAGAACCCCACTTTTCCAGAAAATATGTATCATGGATATACATGTAAACCTCCAGTAAAAGTGGCGTTCTGTATCCCCGGGGGGAACAATGTTAAAAAAAACTTTTCCGTTTTCTTTTGATTTCTATGGGAAAAAGACAAGTTTTGACCAAAAAATTAGCAATATTATGCATAATAGATCTAAAATAATTTCAGAGTTTGATGGGATACTGTATTTGTATTAAATTAACGAACGATTTTTCTTAAAATTTCCATTTTCATAATTCGACTTTTTAGGGCAGATTTTAGGTCTTATCTTATCAGCTCCTTTGTGAGTTACATGTATCTCATTCATGTAAGACGAGGTATCTTAATACAGTGGGTTGCTAAAGCTGCAGTAAGGCAGGTTTCACTGAATTTACCAGTACTATTATTGAAGTTAATAAAACTTCTAGGCACAATTTCTTGAATATAATATTGATACTGTCTAATAGATCCTTGATTTCTCGTTATTCATTATATATAGTCAATAGATCAATACATGCAGTGCTATTATTATATACATGTACTTACCAGAGCCAGAAATTATTTTTGAAAGGATGTTTTCGATGTTAATTTTTCTATTGATTGGGCAATGTTATCTGTAGACTGAGAGGTAAATGTCATGAACATCATGCAAAATCACATATAGAACATTCTATCTTAAAAGGAATTCTGGCTAGTGAGGATAAAACGATGGCATATAAGAGCTTTAAATGTACATCAAAAGTTTCAAGAATACAATACACATCAAAAGTACATGTAGTTAATCTTTCTGAAGAATGTTCTAGATGGTTGATAAAAAATAATATTCTGATTTCTGAAGTGAGCTTTGTGGACAGTACCTTGCCAAAAAAAAGGTGTCCAAAATTATTTTGATGTCGCCTGCAATGCAAGAGTGACATATAGGGATCACTTTGTCGGCGTATGTCTGTCAATCTGTCTGTCTGGTAGTCACACTTTCACATATTTGTCTATAACTTACTTGATATACAACAGACATCTTTCATACTTGCAGGGATTGTAAAGCATGATGAAACTCAGCAGTCAATATAGGTCAAGTTCACTTTCAAGGTCAAGGTCATGTACTTAAGGTCAAACATGCAACAGGCGACATTGCTTTTTTTGAATGGTGCTATTTTTATCAAATGTATTTTATTTCTTTGGGTAAATGTATTCAAAATGTGTTTTCCAGGTAATAGAGAACAGTATAAAGACCACAAACCGATGGTCCAAGTTGTTGTCAAATGTGTTATGTCGCGGGACAAAAGTTTGTCGGATCTCTACACACACCTTAAGTAAGTAGCCTTACCAGAGAGTGTTGTACTGTTTAACTACTGTGTAACAGCTATGTACGTAAAATCTAAAAGCATCAGCAAGTACTGCAGAAGTTCCTCAGAGGAAGCTAAATTACGCTACAATTAAAGAATCTGCTCTTTTTCTAAATTTGCTAATTACAGATAAAAACTTGTAAAATCTATTAACAATATCTTACAATATTCTATTGCATGTATTGTTGCATATTAAGAATAAAACTTTTAAAAATGATTTTTTCTACTAAAATGTAAGTAGACTTGAATGACACATGTACATGTAAGTGCACATGTTTGTATTTTTGTGATTTCAGTAAGATTTGTGGATGTAAACACGAGTTATTTAAGATCTTACCAGACATACAGAAATGCTGTAAGGACATTAGTGAAGCGAGTGATAAACTTCTCAAAGAACAACGGTCACGGCAAGAGGATATCTGGAATCTAGTCAGGAGAGCTGTATGTTATATATATATATAATTCTACCATACTTATTAATGATATAAAAATACTGCACAGAAGCTGAAAAAGTACTAAAAATTCAAACAATTGTATTAGCGAGCCATGACAAATGTCTGGGAAGCTTATGTATATTCAAGCTAATGTCATAGCTGTTGCATCAGTGCTGTCGGTTGCATTGACAAAACTTTAACCTGGGCTATATCTCAAGAACTATAAGTTGTAGGGCTTTGATATTTCTATGTAGATTCCTCTTAACCAGACCTTTCATTTGAGACCTCGACTTTTGTACTAACGACCTTGACCATGGAGTTTGACCTACTTTTAAAAAACTTAAACCTGGGCTTTATCTCATGAACCATAAGTTGTAGGGCTTTGATATTTCACATGTAGATTCTTCTTGACCAAACTTTTAATTTTGGATCTTGACTTTTGACCTAGTGACCTTGACCTTTGTGTTGACCTAATTTTGAAAAAAAACTCTAACCTGGGCTATATATCACGAACTATCAAGGATAAGGTCTTGATCTTTAACATGTAGATTCCTGATTATCAGACCTTTCCTTTAAGACATCAGTTTTGACTTTGTGACCGTGACCTCTGAGTTTTACCTTCGTTTAAAAAAAACTTTAACTTTGGCTATATCTTGTTAAGTATATGGGGTAGACCTTTGATAAATCACATCTAGATTCCTGATGACCAGACCTTTTATTTGAGTCATTGACTTTTGACCTTGACCTTGGAACTTGATCTACTTTTAAAAACTTTAATCTGGCTACATCTCACTATTTTATGAAATTGCAAAAAACGAAATTTTACTTTCAAAAACCTCCACGGCTAGGAATGTTTTCTTCTGACAAGTCTTGTAAATTTATCCTGATTGTTTGTTTTTAAATGATTTTTGAATTGTTGAAAATGATGTTTAGCTGATACTGAATTTAAGAAAATATTTGTCTCTATTCGCATATATTTTGTATATACTTATTGAATATATTTTATGGTTTTAGCAAATTCAGGCGTCAGGAGATGTAGCCCGTCAAGATTCAAGAAGCAGTAGTAATCCTGGTAGTGACCATGCTAGTATGTTACTGTCTATATGTGGAGAGAGTACCGCACCAGAGTCTATCAGAGTGTGTGAGGACAATAAAGAGCAAGTCAGAAGGTAATTATTTAGAGTATGGAAGAATGCAAAATTACAGGAATTAGAGCACTGAGGTTTGGTTAACATAAATTGTTATTCAGAAAATGCTTTCCAGCTCATCTGAGTGAAGCTGAAGTGAGCTATTTCCATGGCGCCCTGTCCAGTGTCTGTCAACAAATATGGCCGCCAAGGGCTCTGATTGACTGACATGTTTTCTACATCTCTGCAATTGCTGCACAGAATTTCATGAAAACTTATAGGAAGGAAGTACTCAAGGATCTATACCAAACTGGCCATTCTTTGCCCTTTATCCGCAACTCAGGAGAGCCATGTGACCCCTTGGGTCTCTTGTTGCCATTAATTGTATGTTTTTATGCCCCCACCATGTAATGGCATTGAGAGTTTGCTTTGTCTGTCCTTCCGTCACACTGTCAGTTTACATATGATACATGTAACTAAAGAAACCTTTCACCTATACTGTGGGCTATACATGTACAAACTAAGTTTTCATGTATGCTTACTTACTATAAGGGGAAGAAACATTTTGATTTTGGGATCAATAAGTCAAAGTTCAAGGTCACTGTTAAGAAAAAATACATTTGAAATACATGTAATTGTTTTCAGATGATAACTCAAGAACACTTTCAAAGCTGGATGTATGCAATTTGGGGCCAAGGGTCAAGGTCCAACAACTCTATCACTTACTCAAACCAAATTATGATAGATGAATGCATAACAAAAGGTGAAGACCCTTATTGATTTTAGGATAAATATGTCAAGGACAAGGTCACTATTTCTTTTACTGATGGTGAAAAACTGATTCTTGTCAAAAAGTCAAGCTGTTACAGCGGGGGCATATGATTTACATTTTGTTTAGTTAGTATCCTGTCTTACACAACCAATTCACTGAACACATTGCTACATTTATACTAATATCCTCACTGTGTATGACAGTGTCTGTTATTATTGTGTCTTTTGATATCCTCATCTATTTCTTCTTCCTAGACAGAGAATATATATAGCCATATAGTGGGACTTGTTTTTGACAGTCTGATTAAAACCAGCTTCCTTCGTCGTCAGGGTCTGGAGTACACCCTTTAAGGGTCATGTTCTGTTCACTTTTCACTTAGCCTATCAAAATGCAACTTACAGTATGCAATACCCGGTATCTAATTACGATCTCTTTTATAAATGGGATCGGGACAAATCGAATAATGGCAGCACCCATGACCACAGATTGTACGCCAACAAGTTTGTATTTTACAGACAATGATTGTGTTTTATGTGGTTTTTCTTACATGTATATACAAAATGACACTTCCAATGATGGTCAGGTTATATCCCAAAATTTGAAGTTGAAATTGACATTGGAACATGTATACAACATCAATGAAACAGACGTTCTGATTGGTTAATGAAATCTCATGAATATTCTGGTCAAAAGTTAATTGAACACGACCCTTAGCAGGTGTACTCCAGACCCTGACAACCAAGGAGAAGGGATGCTGGTTTTAATCAGACTGTGTTTTTGATAGACTAAATGCAATAGACCTTCTTCATATTACTGCTAGACTTGTATTTTAGACACGCCAAGATCCGACATCACTACTTTTGAAGTTAAAAGTTACGTCAAGTCTTGTGATGTTGAGTCTTGGGATGTGTATAATGCAAGTCAGCTGCGGTGATGTGAAATCGTCTATTTGATTTTGTCAAGGATTTGAATAGATGCAGTTAAAAGTTTTTCAATTTGTGCATTTCAGAATGGGTACAATGTTGGATGATGTTTTAAGGGAACAAGACGAATACACATCTATGATGGACTGGAGCTTCCTCCCACCGTTAGACAATACCTGACCCTGAATGTTGTCATAAACCTACTACATTCCTCCCTATCTAACACAGCTCGAGATTGAAAGATCTTGTTAAATGTACGCTCATTGTGATATCTGTTAAAAGTATTGACTTTAGTATCTAGTCTAGAGAGAGTGATAGAGAGAGAGAGAGACAAAGCAAGAAAGAAAGAGAAAGTAAGAGAAAGCATAACTTGTGTGAATGAAATCATAAGGTAAAGAGTGATTGTTTTTATGCAACTGATAAAGTATAAAAATGTTAAAATATTTGTAGAAGTTATGAAGAAATAATAAGGATGCTTATTGAACAATGATGTACATTAAAACAAACCTTTTTTTAGTGGCCTGTTTTGAAAATGTTGTTGAAATTTAAAGTTTTTGCTATTTATATTTTAAGAATGAAACATGTTTTATTTAAGAAATGACCATTTTACCTTTGGTGTTCATGGCTGTATAATTCTCGTTGGTTACGTGCAAATTCAGTGAATCGCGAAGCGATTCTCAGAAAATTTGCACGTGGTCTACCAGAATTATACAGCCATGAGATGTAAATATTGTAATATATCATGAATTATTGTTCTGTAAATACAATTGCAATTTGAAGTTAAGTTACATGAAATGAGATAAATCTTAATCACTGTTTTGAATGCAGATGAAGATATAGAACCTTTCATCTGTAAGTTCAACGTGTACTAAACTTACCCATCAAAGCAACTAGTGGCTTATTTGCAGATAATGACCTTGACCTACCTTTTCTGCCTAAATAATTTATCCTTTGAAAGCTACATATTAGACTTAGACTTTAAGCTTAAAAATGATTATCTCAGGGTACCTTGCTCAAATGAATTAATTTTGGGTATGTCTTTGAAGTCAGAGATGGCTTAAGGTTGTAAACCCATAACTACCTACTTCTGCTCAAAATTATGCTTTTTGCCGATGACTAATAATATGCTAATGGTATACTGATATTCTGCAACAATCGGTAAACCTTTGACGTACCGACAAACTCAGCTGTAAAATACAAGTTGTTTATTTCAACATTTTTTTTTGCATTTTCTGTACATTTTCATCTGCAGGACGTCATTCTAATTCATTTGATATCAAACATGACTACAATACTCCAATTAAATGCTTAGAATTAAATTCATATAATTATGATTTTTTTTTTTTGTTCATCAAAGTTCTTTTTTGCTAATAACTTTTTTGTTTCAAGTCCGATTTTGTTGAAATAAATTTCAAAATGACTGTCTGGGAAAGACCTTTTCAAAAAAAAATATACATTACTGAGGTTTTCTTGAAAAATTAAATTCATAAAATTTTGATGCCAATATTTTTGGGAATCCCCTAATCTCATTGTTGTCAACTTTTGTTACATTGATATCAACTTTTGCTGCATCAGTGTAAC
The DNA here is from genome assembly GCA_028142955.1 of Pinctada fucata. Classification (NCBI taxonomy): domain Eukaryota; kingdom Metazoa; phylum Mollusca; class Bivalvia; order Pterioida; family Pteriidae; genus Pinctada; species Pinctada fucata. The sequence goes on from AP027103.1 coordinate 2,337,155, forward strand.
GAATTGTAATGTGATGGAAAAGGTACTTGCTTTCTATTCATTCTTTAGTTATGGATCAATTACCTTAAAGCTGTAGGAATTTACAACTTTTCAATAAAGTGTTAAGATTTTTTAAAGCAGATACAACATTGTCTATTAAGCCTACACCACTCAGATGAGTTAAAGCTTCGCATATTTTTTTTTTTTATTATTATTTTGTATACTTAAACTAGCTTAGTACATGTATTTATTTCATTGTTAATTACATGTATTAAAAATGATATTAAGAAAGAAATGTATGAAACTGCTGCAGACAGTATATCTTTATTGCAAAGCTTCAACTCCTCATTGCTATTCATAAAGATTTGAGACTTTTTGTGCACATGAAATTGAAGTGTTCAGTTTTGCAAGGTCAGTAATTCATACTTAAATCAGATCAAGAAAGTCTCTGCTCCAAATCGGAGCTGTGTTGTAGAATAATTGGTTTGTATCTATGTCTTTTATAAAACATGTATGTATATTATCAGATACATTATATTTTCAGTATAATAAGGAAAATAAAGATTGAAATATTTTACATACATCTTTGCATCACATTTTCATGACATGTTAAGTGATTATATCAATTTTCTCTCAGGTTTTCTCTTTTTCTTGGTCAATCTTGAAACTGTAGGACAGTTTTGTGTGAATTAAAAAAATGTTTTGTGAGAGAACACAATCAAATTTTAAATAGATGATATGTCATGTATTCTTATTTATTCATTTATACTGTCAAAATATACATGTACTAAGTATTGCATTAAAAAGGTGCTTTTATTTAAATATAGCATTTTAATTTCATCTTGAATATATTTTAAAGTGCCTGCCTTGCTCCTCTTGTATGACTGTTAGGTTGATATTTTGTGTTGATTTTCCCAGTATGTTGTTAAGGGAAAATTTGTCTTGTTGACTGACTGTATTCATTGTATGAGTACTTAAATTGTAACGTTATGTAATATTTTGACCTTGTAAGTCCCAGTACTTTGTAATTTTAGCTCAAAACTTTTCTATTGTACAAATACACTTTACGTACACAAAATGCATTTTAATATTGGTACGCATACTTTAAAAAACATTCTATATTTCATTCTATATTTAATGTTGCATAAAACACTTGTTTGTGCCATAAAATGTTCTGCAAATATTTGTGTGAGAAAGTTACAATAAAGGTGTATCCTTGGAATTATTTTCAAGCCATTGAAATCATAATGAAATGTTCAAGAACATTTTAAATCATCTGTTATAACAGATGTTTTACTTGCAAGCAATATTGTGATATATATCTATGAAAATATGAAGTAAAATATGAGAATTTCTATCCTTGTATTTTTTTATTTTCTAGTAAAAGAACATACATGTATATTGACATTTTCAGATGCTGTCTGTACTGTATTTTAAATTCTAACAGAAACTATTTTTCATTATGCCTGCAAAGTAAAGCGTCATGTATAGATTTGTCTGTCTGTCATAGATCAGTCAAGCTGTATCTTTGTTATAACCTACTTTATGTAGTAGTTTAACCCAAAGGGCTGAGAAATACAATGAAAGCCAACTTACTATGAAAATATTGACTGAGGCGAAGCCGAGGTCAGTATTTTCATAGTAAGTCAATATCATGCCTGAGTTAAAAGTATAATAGATATTATACAGAAGATTATGAACTTGCAGTGTATTCCATATACATGTATATGCTCAACCAATGTACTTCCCTGAGATGCAACTATTAAAAGGAATGTGGTGCATTTTGTGTATTAACACTCATAACGTCACAATGCATAAGATTTAAAGAAACATGCCGCGACGGCTTTTCTAACCTGCCAACTGAACCAGAAGTAATCTAAATTTTAACGTCACCCTTTTACCCAGAAAATGCGATTTCAGAAAACAAGAATGAAATGGACAACTATGGTGCATATATATAGAATAAATGTCATGATTTGTGTTTTGTCTCGGGTATACAACACACAGCAAGTGCATTTATTGCATGAAATGTGCTAACCACGTTACATGTACGATAAATGCACTTGCTGTCACAGTGTGTGTTGCAAAACACAAATTAAGACACTTATTCTCTATGTACATCTCAATACTGGTTGGTCTAAGTTCCAGCTTTGAACAATAGATGTAGGTGAATATTAGTGCAGCATTCTACAATGGTCAGACACCTAACTTGTTGTATTGTGAAGTGTACGCCATGTATTGTCCTTGTAAGTCAATCTTATTGAAATCAAGGTATGGATACCAATCTGCAGAGATGGTTGTCAGACCTTTATATCAAAACACCAGGTCCACGTTAGATGGTGAAAAAACTTAAAAGTATTAGTGTTGGTTGAGCAATAGTGCAGTCACCAAACAGAGATTACTTTTATAAGGAGCCCTACCAAATGTCAAGAACAGAATTTTGCTTGTTTGAAGTGATTTCCTATTGATTGTTACAATTATGCCCTACCAATGACCTTAGTATATTGAAAAAAAGTGTTAAGGTACAGGACAGGGCCTTTTCTGACTTCTTCAATTCAAGTTCTACAAACTTTCATATTTTATGGTCATTACTCACATTTTGCATTTGAATGGTTTGCTTTTGGTTTCAATCAAACAACATCCAAATGTTACGCAATTCAGATGAAATGAGTATTTAGGAAAAAAAAAATCTAAAATTCTGTAAGATTTGAAAAAAAAAACTGAAGAAAAGCTATTTGGAATATGTTTTCATCCTGACAGAACCTTCAACAGATACTGGATGTTCCTTGTCCTTTGACCTAACCTAAATACACAGGAACTGACCTACACAAAAAGGAAGTCTTCCTGTGAGGTAAACATAGTATAGAACATTAAAAATATATTTTGATTTATCTCATCCTATGAACACTGCTTTTCTAGAAATTGCATGTACATGTATATCATAATACAAAAAGCTGATTGCTGGAGTGAGGGTATAGTATTTCACAAAACACATCTTGGGCTATAAATGTACTCTCCGTTTAAAACATGTATATCCATCTGGTCAACTTCTTTATTACCAGAAAATATATACTAAATTAGTTTTAAACCCAGTCAAATGCGAAGAAAGAGATTTTAGCAGAATTTAGAACATGAAAACCTTGCTGATTAGAAATATTCAAATATAAAGAGCCAAGTTTTACACTTAATGGTAGTTATACAATGTAATAATTTACAAATCATTCAGTTGGGACTGAATTCAAGGTAAAGATCTAGACAAACAATTGTACTAAGAATTATCAGCTTATTCTTTGAAGCAAAATACAATGAGAAAAACAAACACTCCAATTAAAATAATTTATTTCATAATGTAGATTTAATGGGGTTTGGACATTACTTATGACAGTTCTAATGCTGATTTTTTAAATGAAACATTTAAAAATCATAAAATTTAAATTTGCATAGAAAATGAGTGTCATTAAAAAATCATGAATTATTCTAGAAAATATTGTACCATTTTGTAAACAAAGAATAAAAAAGGTTACAAGGTCGAGTAAAAATTAGAATTATACATAAGTTTGTGATGGCAGATGCAAGTACTTATATATCATCATCATGTACTACACTGAGTACTACACATATGTACAGGTATATGAATATATGAAAAAGTTACTGCTAAATAAATACATCTTCGTGAATACTATTGGGTGTGATTGTGTTAAAAATTTACATTCTTTAGCAAATGAATATTGTTATCTACATTTACATGTATATACACATACTAATGAGTAAAATCATTCCAAGGAATGCATGTGTCACCTGCGAAACATAGCGACACCCAGGAATCACTTTTATAGGGTGTGTAAAATCCAAGTGTGACAGACAGACGGACAATGGACAAAGTGATCCCTAAGTGTCGCTATGCTTTGCAGGCGACACAAAAGCTGGCTTTAAACATATCAAATTCACAGCTCAAAGATTTTGCTATGTGATACTATCTGTTATGTATGTTTCTTTTAATCATTTTATAATGTTTGAGTATATCCAAGAGTTATTTGGAGTTTCAAAAATCTTTAAATACAATATACCAAACCACCTCTTTCTCAATTTTCTTTGATAATGAATTTCAAACTACAGTTTTTCTGAAATAAACTTAATATATTTCAATTTTTACCAAAATTCCTTTTTCTCTATTATTCATAAGACACTTTTTCACTATGATATTTTTTTTCATTGAGGAAGAGACAGGTCATCATGGCTTTTATAGATAAAAACAATTTTGTTTATACAAACAAATCATTAATGAACATGAACACATACATGTATTAATATTCAGATCCTATCATAACTCATCATGCTTGTTCTCATCTACCCTACATAATCCATGGAAGTCACAATGGTCGGCATAATGTTTGTAGAAGTCCTTGAATTGTTCGTATCTACAGAGAGTATCGTTACAGGCTGGAATCTCGATTGAAACCTCATTAACTAAAACCTTCACATAATACGAGAACGGATCGTCACTTCCACCCCCTTCCCCGTTATCTCCAGAGTCACACTCATACAACACTAATGCTATATTGGCTGAAAACGGGAGAATTTGACTTGACTGGAACTGTCTATTCTTATGATCTTTATAATTGTTTGCTTTCAGCTGAGGCTCGTCCAGGAATAACTTCAAAGCGGCATACAGCGGGGCTAGTGTCTCTGCATGTCCAAATTGTAAAGTTGCTACGTTGTGGCTGCAAAATATGAAAAATACAAGGTCAGTAGGTATTAAAATATATAAAGAAATAATTGTCTAATTTTGGGTTTTCCTGAATAAATGGTTCTTATTGGTTCTGTGCAAATTTGTTGTTCATGCTTGTGCACTTCTTCAATTTTCTTCTTACAGCCTTCATAAATACTACCCAAGCTATTAATCTCAGCTGTCGTTACTCAAGATTGTAACATTTTGAATAAAAATGAACATCAGAACTCAGGAGAAGACTTATCTTAATCATTAATGAATTTTCATTCTAATCTTTTTATTAAAGTACTCAATGTCATAACTTACTCTTTTCCAGCCTCGTTTTTCCGTATGACATCCTCAAATCTCTGGAACATGCCACTCACCAGGGGGCAGGACATGGAAGCTGTTATATTGTAACCATATGCTTTCTTCCAGTATTGCTGTAAAATTGAAAAAAAAACTTGTCAAAAGGATTTACATGTATTAGTGTCTGATCTAGTGGTAAAAACCTTCTATATCTGTATCATGTGTATCAGTACATGAGCATTAAATGCTGGCTACATGTGCACTCCACATTTCTTTCTAGATTTTTTTTTATTTAATGTACATTTGTGCATATTTTTTTAACTTAAAAAAACAACACTCACAATAATTCAGTACTAGTTAATCAATTAAAATGATATAAGTTAAAGAATTATAAGGTCTTTGAAAATGAGCTTCAATGTACTTCTTTATCAGTGTCTGTGATAAAAACTTTAATATAAGGAAATAAGAACAGAACAGTTATCCCTAGATATCCAGATGACATGTATATATCATACGTAGTAAATCTAAACCTTAAGATCATTCATGTACTGGATAATCTGTAGATTTTCTTCATTTAAGAATTGGCACCAATCAGAATCTCTGTCTGTTACAGCCTCCTCCAAGGCACATAACTGGAAAATAGTATTGACATCATCTGAAAGAACAGAACAAGTTATACTAAAATTAAAACATGGTAGTTAAACAAAAATTAGTGCATGTGAGAGGATATTCATTTATATGCATCATGATATTTAAAAGTATCCGGCCATATCAATTGGTACATTTCAAAGCAATTTATCTAATGGTATAGTTTTGTTCTATATTAACATCATGAACATGCAAGATTATATGGAACAAAGAAAATTAATTAAGACTTGTTAGAAGACAACATCGCTCCTGGTGCAGGTTTTTGGATAGTAAAATGGCAATTTCATAAAAAATAAAGGTCAAGGTCACTAAGTCAAAAGTCATGATATCAAGTGAAAACTATGATCATGAGGATTCTTTATTTTGAAATATCAAAGTCCTACCCCTTATAGTTCTAAAGAAGGTCAGAGTCACTTAGTCAAAAGTCATGATATCAAATGAAAGCTCAGGTTAAGAGAATTTACATGTAAATATCAAAACCCAGGTTAAAGTGTTATAAAAGTAGGTCAAAGTCATGGTATCCAAAGAAAGCTCTGGTCATGAGGAATCTACATCTGAAAAATCAAAGCTCTATCCCTAAAAACTTAAAAGTAAGTCAAAAATCAAGGTCAAGGTCACTAGGTCAAAGGTCATGGTATCAAATGAAAGCTATGGTCATGAGGAATCTTTCTGTGAAATATCAAAACCCTATCCCTCACAGTTCAAAAGTAGGTCAAAGGTCAACATGGTTAAAGTCAAGGTCACTAGGTCAAAAAGCATGATATCAATGAAAGCTCTGGTCATGAGGAATCTATATGTGAAATATAGAATCCCTACCTCTTACAGTTTAAAAGTAGGTCAAAGGTCAGGTCAAGATCATTAGGTCAAAAGTCATGGAATCAAATGAAAGTTCTGTTCATGAGGAATCTAAATGTCAAATAGAAAAGCCCTACTCCTTATTGTACATGAAATAAAGCCCAGGTTAAAGTTTTTTAAAAGTAGGTCAAACTCAAAGATCTAGGTCACAAGGTCAAAAGTCAAGGTTTCAAATTAAAGGTCTGGTCATGAGGATATTGCTTGTGAAACATCAAAGCCATACCCTTTATACTACATGAGATATAGCCCAGGTTAATTTGTTTTAAAGTAGGTCAAACTTTAAGGTCAAGGTCAAAAGTCAAGACCTCAAATGAAAGGTATGGTCATGAGAAATGCATATGTGAAATACCAAAGCCCTACCCCTTATTGCACAGGCGATATATAGCCCAGGTTGAAGTTTTTTTAAAAGTAGGTCAAACTTCAAGGTCAAGGTCAATAGGTTCAAAGTCAAGATCCTAAATGAAAGGTCTGGTGATGAGGTATCCACATGTGAAATATCAAAACCCTATCCCTTATAGTATATGAGATATAGCCCAGGTTAAAGTTTTTTAAAAGTAGGTCAAACTTCAAGGTCAAGGTCACTAGGTAAGAACTTAGAAGTCAAGGTCCCAAATGAAAGGTTTGGTGATGAGGTATCCACATGTGAAATATAAAAGCCCTTCCCCTTATACTTCATGAGAAATAGCCCAGGTTAAAGTTTTTTAAAAGTAGGTCAAACTTCAAGGTCAAGGTCACTAGGTAAGAAGTCAAGGTCCCAAATGAAAGGTCTGGTGATGAGGTATCCACATGTAAAATATCAAATATACTTCATGAGATATAGCCCAGGTTAAAGTTTTGTCCACGCAGCTGCCACTGACACTCCCAGGACATTCATCACGGCTCGTTCAAAAGTAAGAGGAGAGGAACACATCCAAGTTGGATAATTTGTTTCCAATCCCTTTGATGTTATTATCAATAAAATATGTTTAATTAAATAAAAAGTTTGTTTTTGGTTTTTTTTAAACACCACAGACATGTAAACAATACATGAACAATTACATTTTTAGTATATCACATAGAACATAGATGTGTATGTATCGGTTTCATCAAAAAAAAAAAAAAAAAAAAAAAGAAAGAAGCTATAATGCCTTCATTCTTTAAACGAACAATTTTGAAATAAAGACCAAATGATAGAACATCATTATCATAGTAATAGTAATTTTCGGTGATTACCAGGATCTATTGGAATTCCTAGTTTCTCTGTCATCTCTGAACACAAACTAGAAACTTCTGGTCCCTTTTTAAATTTATGATATTCTGCCATGGCACTGTCATTTTTGTCAACTGACACCTTGTATTTATCACAGTTGTCATGGAAACGTAATGCTATATCATCTATAACAGGTTCTACATTATCATTTTCAGTTACAGGTACACTGGTAGCCAAGCCTTCAACAAATGAACTTGCACTTGCTTGTGTCCTCTGTTTACTGGAAACAACAATTTTTAAATTGTCCATTTCATCTTCAAGTAAAAGGCTAAATCTCTTCCCAAATCGACTTCCAAGTTCATAATGTTCCTCCTCTCCCAACTCAGTGAGCAATTTTTCTTTTTCTTCTGGGAACGGATTTGTCCATGATTTTAGAAAATTATATTTTTCTATATCCCCATCCTTCATTAATCTTTCATGTAATTTGCTCATTCTTTTTATCCATTTAAGACCAGGATACCGAGCACCGTGTCTAAACACTGCATCTAGATGGATAGCCTGGCAAGAACTCTGTCCAAAATCTAACCACATTTCACTATCTTCTTGAATTTCTTCGTTTTCATCTTGAAGCCAAAAATACGGAGTCTTTGTGGAAAACCATGGTTCCTTATATGAATCTAATTTAGCCAAAACTAAGGTAACTGTGAACAAACAAAGAAAAATTCTGACGATTTTCTTACAGGAGGTAGCCATTTTCGAAAGTGAAAGTGAAAGTAAAACGAAATATACAGAAGTTGTAACCTATTAGGTACTATTGTACTGTAATGGATATGGAATCAGAAAATAAAATTTCTCTGTCTTGAAATGTTACAAGTTAATTTTTCATTCAATAGAAAGCGATTACTTTAAATGCAACTGTTCAACACATAAAAAACCCTATTACGGAATTTTTATTCACGACTTGGTTCCAAGTTTTATAATTTATGTTTACGTGTGTTACAGACTGACAGAAACTGAGAAGAGAAGAGGAGTTTATTTTCAGTCATGAGTGGCGATAAACAAGAGATTTTATACAGTAAACATGTAAGTTTTAATATTAAGTTTAATTATTTTCCTTTAGAGTTACTCAGACGCGATGAAAATACGCCTTATTTTCATTACAGTATACTATTCAATCGTGCATGAAGTAGATATAGGAAATTATCAGATTATTAGTAGGCTAAGTGGTTACACCCTTTTAGTGAATTTAGATAAGACAGAAGTTTGTTCCTTGTAAGATAGAAAGTGTTTTACGTTTTCAGAATATAAGATTGTTTCAATTGTCATGTTTCCCTGTATCATCAATATTTATGATAATCCTGAGGCTGATAATGAGATGGTCGACATGAGATCATGTTTTAACTCCAAGATGGAGTGGCTGAAAATGTGTCAAAACTAAATCTTCCTGAAATTGGCAAAGAATGTAGCAAACATTACTTGGTTCCAAATATACAATGATAAATAAGATTTGATTCCATTAATGCTACTGATCATGTCATGACTTGTAATTACATGTATTATGAATCAAGGTTATTTAGATATGTGTGTACGTACTGTAGTGGACATGTGGTGGTGTGTGTAAATCGAACAGAACAAAATGAAGTTCTTAGCTTTATTCACAAGTATATTCTTTATTCAAAAAAACCAAAAAACAGAAACAAAAGTCGTCTTGAATGTCAAACGTCTAATCAATTTAATACATGTAAAATGTCAAACCAAATACCATCTAACTTTTAAAATTCCTATTGAACACAATCTGATTACTTGTATTACAATACATGACAATTATCTGAAAAATATTACATTTGTATCAGGACTATAAAAGTCAATCCAGGAGATGGATAAGTTATGACATAGTATACATGGTATAGGTCAAATTACATTATACCAAATCCTTGACCTTTACAATTCTACCATACTGAATGGTCATGGCTAATGCTGTATATTGATATTGGAATATTGAAGAGTATCGATACTTTGAGATTTTCAATAAGTATTGTTATGGGTCAGAATACCCCAAAACGCCAGCAAAAATCAGACAAAGACAGAATAAAAATTTACAAGTTTAATTATGTACAAAATATATATATTTCAAATGATTACAACTTACAATACAATGTCCGGATCAAAGTGTCCGTTACGGTCCACAAAGTCTATCGAATGACTGGTTTCCGGTAATCACAAACGTTCTCGAAAGATCGGTGTCCAAACGTTGTTAAATGGATTAAAGTCTCAACAAATAAAGTGTCCCAGTATATCAGAATAGATGAATGAATCGTGTCTACGAATGTGTACGAATGTCCCCCTTAACACAGTTCCTCAGAGGTATTTATACTTAATAACAATGAATTAACCAGAAGCTTCTGGAACAATGACTCATTACACATGATTAACAATAGAGTAAATTCTAGAAATCACAGTCATGTGATGATAATGATGTAACAAAGAATATACTGGAATATTCTCTAATGAAATAAACATGACATAGTAAAATCTAGAAAGAATTATTATGAAATCATAATATAATATGACTAAGTACATGTGTACCTACACATAAAGTAAAACTAAAATAACACATGACCCACAACAGTATCAATAATCAAATTCTGAGTATCGATACTTTCAATACATTGGATAAGAGGATAAAATCCTAAACTTTTAATTATACCCCTCACAAATGAAGTTTGGGAGGTATATAGGAAACACCCTGTCCATCTGTCAGTCCATCCGGTTAAGAAGTTCTTGAAGCAGATAACTAAGGCTTTCATATTTCGTACATACATTCACCCTAGTAAGTACTACATTTTGATACCTAGACATTTGACCTAGTGATCTTGACCTTGAACTTTGACCATATAGTTATATTTTGGTTAAGAAGTTCTTATAGCATATATTTTTTGACATATAAGTGATGGGGCTTTGATATTTCATACATACATTCACCATAACAAGTACTACATTTTGATACCAAGACATTTGACCTAGCGACCTTGACTTTGAACTTTGATTTTATTGTAATATTTTGGTTAAGATGTTAATAAAGTCAGTATCTCTTCAAGTATAAGTGATAAGGCTTTAATATTTCATACACACAGTCATCATAGTAAGTACTACTCCATGATATTTGCACTTGTGACCTTGACCTTGATCTTTGACCTATCTTTAAACTATATTGATATTTCACATGTAGCTTCCTCACGATGAGAGCTTTCATTTGATATCATGACTAAATATAAAAGTGTATGAAATTAGAAGTTATCAGGGTTTTATATTCTTTGGCCATCAGCTAATGTAACAAACATCTGCAATGACAGAGTATCACGTCACTGTCTAGTGGACAGAATGCCTGGCAGTTTCAATGGGATATCCCTATTATGAGCTATAGTTGACTTACATGTAGCACATTGGCTATTTTTCATTTTCAGATCAATAATGTTTTAATGATACATTTATTTTAAAGAGACTGTACATTGTACATCTTTTATCCTTTTATACTTCTGGTTGCAACATGTAATGAGAAAAATACACATGTCTCAATTGATTTTAAGTGTCACAGTAAGTGTTCTTAAGGAGATAAGAAACACATTATATGCTTATCTAATTTTTTTTCTCATTGGCAGGGTCGTTCCAGTCCATTATTTTTTATGATCATTTTATTTGAAATAATTCCAAGTGGATTCTGAACCCTTCTTAAGCCCTCTTTTGTCTTCTGCTTTCTTTGATGTTGGTTTACAGAGGCTACAAGAATGATTATTTTTTACCTGATTTCATGTACCATATGCACTTTGACCTTGAGATTTGACCTTGACCTTAAGAGTTTGAATTAGACTAATGTCACTAAATGCACCAATACCAAACAAGACATCACATTAAAAATTGCATGGAAGAAGAGCTTAATGAGTATACCTGATTGATTTCAGGTGTTGATCTTGACCTTGAGGTTTGACCTTGATCTTAAAAAGACAATTTTGATGAAGACTAAACTAAGTAATTCTATAAGAAGTATTGTATTGAAACTTGGCATGGAGATAGAATTATATTTCATCAAAGTTAATACATGGCTTTAGTATGTGAATCCCTCCTCTCATGATGAAGTTTCAATGACCTTCAGAAATTTAGATTACTAGGTCAAAGTTAACGATCAAGGTCATATGATTAATAGTGTTGGTTATGGTATCAACATGTCAAGAAGAAGTCTTTTACATCAGCAAACAATGAAAGCTATGAGAGTTCTACTTTTGGCAGTAAAGTGTTTGTGACGGTGACTATGACCTATGATAATTTTTTTCCAAATGTAGGTCAAACGTTAATGTCATCTGCATCTCATACATCGTTAAAGCAGGACTTTTTTAATCATTAAACTGACTTTCCTTTTGCGAACCCTTCCACAACCCAACCGCATCTACACAAGCTAAGGATCCAGGTGGTTTTAATCTGTCGCTTCCTTGGCGTATCCAGGACACTTCTATTGTCGAAATATCTACTGAAGGTCAATGCACCTTTGTTCTGTGAAATCGACCAAAGTTTAATTCTTACCTGATTAGCGAAGTGACGTTGGTCTTATTTTGCATTATAGTACTATAACAGATAAAATTGATTCAATTAATTTCGATCGAAATAAATCGGAATTCTAGTGTTGTGCTGATTTGTGATTATCGCGGTGTTATTGTAACGTAATGAAGTAACTCATTATAATCGATAATCAATTGAAAGGCTTATCCGATAAATCGAGTTTGATTTTCCACTCGATTCCCAACACTACCATTAAAGTGGCGGATTTAGGGAGGGGGAGGCCAGTACCCGGGGCCCGGGCCCCGCTTTTTCATCAAAGTCATTGATTCAGATATACTCTTTTTATGCTTAATCTCTTTACTTTTAGAAATTTTTTCTTTAAATATGCCTATTATCCATCCTCACTTAGCCTTCACCTTTCTATGCCATTGTGCTTTTATAATGGATCCATATACATAAACATATACAAATTCTTAGTAAATCTTGAATATTTACATATAAATGTTTCATAGGCCGATCTATAGCCATGTCAGACAGGTAAATTGCGAAGTTGCAATGCCCTTAACTTCCCTATTCTTTTCCTTTTTGGTACAACAAAAATAGAGCATGTAAATCCATACAGAGAGAAAGAGAAATCGTATTCTTTAGAAGCAATGTGATGATCTATCGCCCAAATTTTCCGGCTTGCTCCGCTCGCCAATATATAAAGTTAAATCTGATTTTGATGACTGAATTTAAACAGAATGAATACTTCATATCTTAAAATTACCGGCTCGCTACGCTCGCCTGTTTTCATATGAGCTAAAGTAACACTCATCCCCACCCAACCCCCTTCCCGCTATTACGTCTCCGTTTTTTTTTTTTTTTTTTTTTTTTTTGCTTGCATTTCTGTGAACAATTTTCTTTGGAGCTGGACTTCGAACCCCCCCCCCCCCCCCGTCTCAAATCTTAGATCCGCCACTGCATTATCCCTTTTTAGCTCACCAGCTTATGCTATCACCCTGTCGTCGGCGTCAACGTCCGCATCGGCGCCAACGCCCGCGTCTGCGTCCACACTAGTATGTTTTAAAAGAAGTTTTATGGTTTTATTTCTCTATTATAAGTGCTAGGAAGTTTAACTTGCACAGATGTTGCGTCTTTAAGAGTAGATCACAAATCTGCGTTCAGATATAGGTCATGACTATTATTTGTATTTGTTCTCTCTGTTTATATTATATATGTATCTCATTATACCTTTGAACAACTGAGGTGCTTAGATTGATAAAGAATTTGACAATTTGACCTATATTTTTCGCTTGAGTGCACATGTTAGGAAGATTCGGGTATCAATGTTAAGAAGTTTTATTTCTCTATTATAAGTGCTAGGAAGGCCAAACTTGCACAGATGATGCGTCTTTAAGAGTAGATCTCAAATCTATATTCAGATGTAGGTCATGACTTATATTTTTCGCTTGAGTGCACATTTTAGGAAGATTTGGGTATCAATGTTCAGAAGTTTTATTTCTCTATTATAAGTACTAGGAAGGCCAAACTTGCACGGATGATGCGTCTTTATGAGTAATTCACAAATCTACGTTCAAATATAGATCATGACCTAGTTTTAGCTCACCTCATGAAGTGAGAGGGAGCTATGCTATCACCCTGTCGTCGGCGTTGGTGTCCGCACTAGTATGTAAGAAGTTTTATTTCTCCATTATAAGTGCTAGGAAGTTCAAACTTGCACAGATGATGCGTCTTTAGTAGATCACAAATCTACATTGAAATGTAGGCCATGACCTACATTTTCCGCTTTAGTGCACATGTTAAGATGATTTGGATATCAATGTTAAGAAGTTTTGTTTCTTTATTGTAAGTGCCAGGAAGGTCAAACTTGCACAGTTGATGCATCTTTATTAGCAGATCACAAATCTACATTCAAATTTAGGTCATGATATATATTTTCCGCTTGAGTGCATATGTTAGGGAGATTTTTGTGTGGTATCATTTTTGCTGGTGGTTTTCAATTTTAAAACTGTGTAATCTAACTAATCTCTGACTACTTTCTGTTTACTGCTATGACAGAATGCTGCTATGAGGTGAGCTTTGTAATCTTTGATTACTCTATGTTTTTATCCCCATCAGATATGAAAAGTGGGATAAAGGGTCAGTGAACTCGGGTCACATTGAAATTAGGCGTGACATATGACTTATCAAGTTTACAAGTTTTTTTTTTTTCATTCACTGTTATTTATCTAAAAACATTGAAATAGACTAGCTACAGATGAGGGCATAAAGTTTAAAAGCAAAATTATTCATGGAAACTTTCATTTCTCTTTAAATATGGATCCGCGCCTGTGTTTATCATTGATGTTTACCTAGATGAGGTGACCAAGGAGGACAAATTAATTCAGAACAAATTTTGTCCTATTTTTTCCCCACATCAAGACAGGTTGTGTATTTTTCCGTATTGACGTCATGTTATATTTTAGAGCGTCGTATTATGATAGATTGATCAATGACTCAGGAAAGCAAACAGCAGAAACTTCTTAATGCATTTGAAATATAACTGGAGTGGTACTAATGTACGACCTGCTGCAGTTTGATCATTTTGTGCAAAGGTATCATAAAAAATTCGGTGAAAATAGTCATGTATGCAGGTTCTTTTGATAGGTTTTCAATTTACAAAAGTGATCTAATGTAACATATTTCGACTACGTATCCGAAGGGGAAGATACTACGTGTACGTGTATTTGATTTTAGGATCGAAAGGTCAAAGATCAAGGTCACTCAGGAAATAATTACTTTTGAAAGAAGAGTAGACTATTCCATAGAATAATTTTTAAAATGTCATTCAAATAAATCATATAAATTTAGAAAAAAAACAAAGTTGGTTTTTTTTTTTTTTTTTTTTTTGCACACCTAACAACTCTTGGGAGAAATATTGAGGTTGTAGAAGAAAAAGAAATACTAGTAATCGAGACAACGGTGATGTTATTCCATGTATTACGATATGAAATTTCATAAACCACAAAATATTGTGACAAAACCTGTAGTAAAAAGATATAGTATAGAAAGTGAAGCATGAAAATATATGGTCGAAAACAGTGTCAAGGTCACTATGAAACTAACTGAAAGCCTTCATATACATCGTGCTTCCCAGAGAGAGAGAGGGAGAGAGGGAGAGAGAGAGGGGGAGAGAGAGAGAGAGAGAGAGGGAGAGAGAGAGAGAGAGATGCCAGCGATGAAGACAAACGAGGTACAAGAAACCCCTGAGGCCATCAATGATCTGTAATGTGTGTAGCGGTGCTCATAATGTTTAACTGACATTCTATGCATGTAAGGGATGTTTCCATATTAAAAATGCTTCATCACGTGTGGATTGGAAATTTAACATTCAAAAGGGAACTGAAAGGAAACAATTTACAAATTGAATATATCAGTGTTTGTCAAATAGAATAATTGGTTTATAATGATAAGAACATTGAAGTAATTGATAAAACCATATTGAATTTAATTTTATAATGACATTTAAATTTTTACTTTTTACAAAAAAAAAAAATGAATGGAGAAAGTTAATCGTTTTATGAATACCAAATGTCGCCCCATTGTGATTGTGTTACCTACCGTTCTCTATTATTTTTCTGTTCATGCATCTACATCCGTAAGTGAACAGCTTGAAAATAAATATAAATGAAATAAATCGTGGAACGGATTATACACGTCATTTATTATACTGTTTACGTGTAATTGTATTAATTTTTGTGTGAACGCACGGGAAAAATGAGTGCTATTAACTACATGTACGCAATGAATCAAGTAAGTGGGACAAAATAGGGCGATGGTGGCCATTTTTGTTTCAATTTCTGCTATTAATGCTGCTTAGATTTCGTTAAATTTTTGTTCCGTGTTAAAATTTAGATGGCCCTAATGCTAGGAAAAAGAACATGTTAAATATTACATAGTGTAAGACAGGTAAATTCCCTTGACCCTCGATTTTTTAAAACGGAAAATGATGATTTCCAAAGTGTGTATATCTATCAGTTTTTATTTGATTTCCTAGTAAAACGTAAGCATATGGCAAAGAAATGAATGAAGTTGCATGAATTTTGTCCATTATGTATCCCGAAATGGAGGCTTGATTTTGCCCGGTCTTACCCTCACATTACTCTAAATTATGATTCATATCTGTCTTTTTCTTTTCTGTTGACATCAACCGTGACCAAAATAAAAAAAGAAATTGTTCATGACCTCGGTCTAACAGCATCACTGGCTTCACTGCATGTAGCATTTTGGTCGTACATGCATGTTTGTCCGACCTTGAGGCTTATAATCTTGACCGTAGAGTTTGACCTACTTTCAAGAAAGTTTACTTTTGATCAGAAAGTAATAGAGCTATTACATTTCATATGTGTATTACTCGTTGAAAAAAAAAATGTTCTACTGGTACTAATGTCTTTGACCTTGAAATCTGACCTTCATTTAGCTATCAATTAATTTCGAAATACTAGTAATAATCCTTCACACTTCGAGCTTCCATTAAATCGATTTGATCTTATTCTCTCCGGACAAAATTTAGATGAATTTATATAAATGGATACTTAATATAAGGATTCAGTTTGGGTCAAAAGGTCAAGGTTATTGTAAGGAAAGTACAATATAGATATTGGTTTTCGGATATGTTATGATCTAAAACCATAGGACACACAATGAGATTTATGCAGAGAGGGGATAGAGATTTTTGAGTCAATGAGTCAAAGGTCAAGGTCACTTTTCATTGATTGTTGTTGCAATAGTCAAACTGCGTCAACAGTGGCATATTTTTCAAGTTCCCATTTGTAATTTGACTTTTGATTTATTGCCTAAAATGAAGATGTTGTAGTCGAGGGGCATAAACGATTCACTTATTTTAGTTTAGTTTAGCCTAAATACTTAATATAATTGCTTCTACTTTTCTTGATCTATATCACAGTATTAAGCAACTGTACCTGTATCCATCGTTTGATTTACAAATGTGATGAAGAAATATTGATCACGAAGAGTAATCATTCTCAAAGTAATTTGCCAATTCAACGAACTTCATATCGACTTGACCATATAAGTCCCAAATATCGATAAAGCTTTTGGGTTTTGACGTATTCGTACAAGAGTTAGCTCTCAGACATTTTCTGTTTTAATGGAATTTTACCGGTTGTTGAATTATGCATTTAATGAAAAAAGAGTCAGATTGAATTACCTCTTAGTTTATCCATTGCTTTAATCAGTTCAAGGTCACTTTGGATACTAGTATTTCGAAAATTCATATTTCGTCAGGTAGACATACGTTTTACGTAACCTTACGGGGGATTTAGATAGGTGAAGAAACAGAACAATCTAATCTTCAAGTCGTAAATGAGAACGAAAATGCTGAAAATATTTAGATATAAAAGCAATACATACACCTATATCGTCAGTGCCACATCAGCAAACTTACAACATAAATAAAGGTGGTAACACGTTGTGTTATATAGAGAGATAAACTTCTATCTAGTCCCCGCAACATCTTGAAGGATGTCTAAACAGGAGTCGGTAAGTGAAAAATAGGGATTTTTAAAACTAATTTTTTTTCAATTATATTTGAGCTTTAACGACGTGACTGAAATTATATATACATGTATATATTTTTTAACTTTTATGTTTTTCTAACATTTCAAGGATTCTAGTTATTTTTGGATGAAATAATTTGCCTTTATTTTACTTAGTGAACTTTGAAAATGTTTTCTTTGAAGTTTGTATGTAAAGTGGAGTAATTCAAGAATGGATAAATACATTATAATGATTTTTAAAATCATATTTGAGATCAAAAGACGCGACCAAGTATATCAAGTTTTCGAACAAAAATTCTTCAAATATTTCAAGGATTCTAATTAAGTTTTATTTCACGTACTCGACACACTCTGTATTATATAACAAGAACGATCCTGCACCAAGTGTATATTTGGTAAACTTGAGATTTTACGCGAGAGGAGACACATTTCAAGCATATAGATTTTGGCGATGTATGTAAAGTGAATTACGATTAAGTTGGTGACTGTACCAAGTGTTACTCCCAATTATTTCCCTATTTTCATTTGCTACAGTTGTGTTACTGATCTAAATATGCCAGTTACAAACATTTACAAAGTAATAGACATGAGGAAACAGTAGATCTGTCAGCTTTATGACCTGTCACGGACCAGATAGTGGTATATATGTACATGTTACCATTGAACGTCAACCCCCCCCCCCCCATTATTTTAATGAGTTCTTTTCAAAGTTAATATTTATGTTACCATAGAGTAGATATGCACTGAGCAATGAGTCATATCCTATGAGAAATGGTTAACGCTGATTTTCATTCCTTTTATTTTTAGGCGGTACATCGTGCCACTAATGTTGTTTTCCAACAACACCATGTCACCAGAGACAAGCGAGGGAAAGTCCTCGGTGCCAAAGGCGGGTTCCGAGGCTGTACCATCTGGTTAACCGGATTGTCGGGCGCCGGAAAGACCACCATTTCCTTCGCTCTTGAGGAGTACTTAGTCAGTCAGGGTATACCTGCCTACAGTTTGGATGGTGATAACGTGAGGACCGGTCTGAACAAGAACCTAGGATTTAGCCCTGAAGACCGAGAGGAGAACATCAGGCGAATATCCGAGGTCTCCAAACTGTTTGCCGACGGTGGTATCGTCTGTATCACAGCCTTTATCAGCCCCTTTGCAAAGGTAGGTCACGATAAACATCTTTAAAAATATACTACTTTATAGGTACTAGAACTTTTGTACATGTATAGATAAAATTTATGTGTAGTCAAATACAAAACTATGCACGTTGAAATCAGAAAATGGAGGCAAATATTCTTTTCTATAATAAGTCATTTACATACAGAGTGTGGTTTTATCCCTCGGGCTCTAGTTGATGAAGAAAGACCACGAGGGAAAGTCCACTGAGCGGGAAAATAAATGTCATCATTCCGCGCGATCGCTGTTTTGATGGAATGAACGTATTGTTATGGAAGACTCGATTTTTTCATTGACAAGTGTAGAAATGCTCATTTATTATTCATCAAGTACGTACTAGACTAAACTTTGCATCTTTAACAAGATTGTGCGCAAGAAAATTTCATCAAAGAATTGTACTGAGAATGCTAAGGAAAATGAAGTACTATAAAATATTTATGAATTCACCCACACTGTCCCCTTATCCATGGATTTTCAGATGGCGATGTAGTATTATACAGTTAAAGTATACCATTGAGGGAGTTAGCACGATTCTGGTTCCCCGAGACCAGACCTATTTCCCGAGGCGAAGCCGAGGGAAATAGGACTGGTCGAGGGGAACCAGAATCGTGCTAACTCCCTCAATGGTATACTTTAACTGTTTTATTATACCGAAACAAACATTATACTGAAACAAACATATCTCTTAGGTATACCGAAACAAACATTATACTGAAACGAACATATCTCTTAGGTTCACAGGGTTCACATGAAAATTCTAATGATTTTGCCTTGCCTTCTCGACTGAATGACTGAGTAAAGGAAAATATCAATTTTTGATGATAAGATAAACAGAAACATCATTTATCATACTCATATACATGTTTAATTTTTGATTGTTATATTTTATTGCGGATTAATTTATGTGCTAAGCGGATAGGAGGCGGATTACTCTGCTCGCGTATCAATAGTGTCATCCGATCATCCGATCAACCTTCAACGGCGCTGATTGGCTGATACTGACACACCCCCAAAGAAGCTCCGCCCCATTTTGAGACTAACTCCCTAGGGAAATAGTCTTCTCAACTAACGCACCCCTTTGCAGGGAAATAGTATTATCAGGCGATTTTCAGGGATATAGTTAAATTTAATGAGTCTCTTTTTATATAGTAAAAATACAGTAGAGGTATAATAATAAACAATAAAGTTTGCTTCGTGCATTATTCCATCGTTTTCAGTTACATGTACCTGATGATCAGTCAATGATCTTTCAATATTCGTAATAAGGATAAGAAGGTGCCTATTTATTTTGAAGTAAAAAATCAAGGTCACTGTATGTAAAAATGGACTGTAAAAATTGGTTCCCAAATAAATCAAGATCCTTGACATATATCCAACACAAACATACACCCCTGTTTATGGCTGTTGTAAAGGGGAGAGGATGCTGCAGCAAGTCATATGTTTCACAAGCATTTTTGTCCGGATTGCGAAGCAAAATCCGATCTATGAAATGGCGAAGTCCGTCTGTCGGTCAGTCCGTCTGTCAGAGCGTCAAAATTTTTGTTACAGTGTTGCGTTTAAGTCTTTGTTTTAGAAACCCGTATCAACTTGAAACTTGGTGATAGACCATGATGAGACGAATCAAACACAACATTAAAATTAACTTGACCTTGACCTTAGATACAAAAATCAGAATTTGTATACATGTATTAGCAAATAGGAAGAAAATTATGTGGAGAATGGACAATAAATTTATTTGATTGTTGACAATGTTGAAACCTTTCATTTGGGAAGTTGAATTTTGACCTAGTGACTTTGACCTTGCAGTTTGACCTTCTTGAAAAATTACCTGGACTATATCTCTTTGAACTAACGGGGTAGGGCTTTGATATTTCACATGTAGATTCCTTATGACCATACCTTTCATTTGGGACTTTGACCTAGTGACCTTGACATTTGACCTACTTTTTAAGAACTATCTCTTGAACTGTAAGGGGTAGGGTTGTGCTATTAAATAGTATTAATGACCTTTTACCTTTCTGTCTGCACAAAAAATATACGTCATCTAATACAAACGCTTCGCAATCCAGCCTCACCACCTTTAGCGGTAATGGTTTATTATGTTATAATAGAGTTGTTACTGACATTGTGTTTTACCCCTATAATTACAGGACAGAGAGAGGGCCCGGGAACTCCACGAGAAAGCTGGTCTCAAGTTTGTAGAGTGCTATGTAGATACGCCCATTGAGGTGTGTGAACAGAGAGATGTCAAGGGGCTGTATAAGAAGGCTAGAGCCGGGCAAATTAAGGGTAAATAAAGGCAGTCTATTGTGTTTTTTTTTCATCGTCTATCTGTCTGTCCGTATGTCAAAGCGATTATTTCCAAGTTCCAACACCTTTCATCAAAATTTGATCATACTTTACTCCATTAAAATGTCATGTAAGGTAAGGGTTTTTGTACAAAGGTCTTCCAAGAACATTTCTAAATGGTCAAGGTCACTTATTGATTATGATTAAAATCATTTAAAACTTAGTCTCCTACCAATATCTTCTATCCCAATAGCTGATTTTCCAGTAGATTCATTTGGCAGACAGACACCAGACATAATAAAATTTGGTGTTATTTTCATTGTGACGTCATAATAAAGTCAGTGCGATCAAATATGATGTCACAATTAGAAATGTTGCCAATTGATGTGATGTCTGGTGTCTGTGCATATAAAATCAAGGTTTAAAACGGTCATAAACATTTTCTGGCAAATTGACTATCGGATCCTATTTGACCAAAATTTTTTAATTGATGTGGGTTTTTGGGCTAAGGTCACTCCAGGTAATTTCTGAAAGGTCAATGTAACTTTTTGATAAGAATTTGAAACACCATGAGGTTATTCAAGGTCACTTTTGAAAGGTCAAGGTCTTTTATCAACTAGAACTTACAATAGCATGAGGTACTCAAACTTCACAAATTATTATGCAGGATGTGTGCACAGAGGAAGATATTAAATGTATTTTTAGGGTTAAAGGTAATTCATGTAAAAAATAGACGTTAGGACATGGCCATTTATGATCTTTTTTGAAAGTTCAAGGCCCGTTAGAAAACAGAATTTCTGATATCAAAAAAATTTTTTAGAAAAAAAGTAGTAATGAAAAGTACATTTAAAAGAAGATCAGAATTTATGATACTAAATGCACCCCAAACAGATCATTGTATGTTAATTTGGATCATTTTAACACATCTTCTATAAAGTTCTGATGTTTTTTAAGGTTTTACTGGAGTAGATCAGGCGTACGAAGCTCCTAAGAATCCTGAGGTTGTCCTTAAAGCCGGTGAGGAATCAGTGGACGAGTGTGTGGAAAACATCGTCAAATGTCTCGTAGATGTAGTAAGTATTTGTCGCTGTCTACAGTAATAAACAAATATGGATACCCTGTATGTAAAGCAAATTCCATAAATCCAACGGCTTTCCCTTTGACTTACTGTGAGCAATAATGTTTAAATGACTCATTTTCTTGTAAATAAGTGAACTATTCCGTAGACTTTTAATGTTTCATCATGTACTTTTATATTTTAATCATGATCAAAATTGTCCTCTGTATAATAGGAAGTTGTGCCATCCAGTGCAGTAAGGACGGTGAAGGAACTTTTTGTGCCAGAAAATAGAGTAGAAGCCGAAAAAGCCACGGCTGCAGAGTTACCTGCCCTTGATATTAACAAGGTGAGTTGGCAGCTTCGTTAATTATTATTGCCTTGCCAGCGAAGCAAAATCCTCTATCGTTGTTAATCATTTACTTTCCTAACTTACTCCTGACGTGTACGGACAATTAATCCCTTAGATCTATAAATAAATCAATAAAACCTATGGGAAAGTCCAAGTAACAGATGTTTTTATCAGATTATGTGATAATTTATAGTTAACTATTCATGGAAAAGTTATCAATAACGTAAGCATGTTAGGCTGCAGATGATATTGATCTATTGATATTACTTTATTGAGCTTTTTCCCCGTTTGCTTGAGAAGTTGACAAAGAAAATTTTTGTTTTGTTGCATACTAATACCATTATTTAAAAGTCATAAGCCATGTCATATGTCATATGTCATATGTCTCACAGAAAGTCAAGGTTTCGTTATCAATATTAATTACAGATGCATCAATGGAAGATGATTCTTACAAAAAGTTTATACTAGTCATTTGAAATCACACTAAACAATAAAGGTCAAAAACATAAAACTTATGGTCATGGTGCCTGAAACTCTGGCTTTAAGGTCTCTCATTTTCATCTATGAATCTATTATCAGTTGTAAGAGATAAAGAATATAGCGTAGTCTTTTTAAATTTAGCATTGTTTTGACATTGCTAACTCTGCTAGAATAGGAACCTTGCTAAAATAAGTACACATACAGTAAGGCTTGCTTATTTCATTTGTTCTCTTCATAACGATGTATTTGTTTTCTAATGTCAAAAGAAAAGTCTGTTTGAAATACAGACTACCATTATGAGACACTGGCTGTACAACCATATAAAACACACAATGGCATAAATTACACATCTATCATCTTTATAATGTAGTTGGACATGCAGTGGACCCAGGTGTTAGCCGAGGGTTGGGCCACGCCCCTCAGTGGCTTTATGAGGGAACGGGAGTATCTGCAATGTCAACATTTTGGTTGTCTATTAGATGGTAAGTATTAGTTATCTCCCTTACTGCATGCAATTACTGCATTCTGGGAGATGTTCAGATCTTTAAGATTGTATATAAATACTGTAGAATTAGATTCACTAATTTAACACAATTTTGTTTCAACCAGAACTGTATTCATCTTTCTGAAATTTGTTTTATTCAGAACTTTTGTAATTTTCTGAAATCTGAGATTTTCTCCAATTGCTTTTCAGCAAGAAATACAAATGAAGGTGAAATCTTTGAGTATAGAGTTTTAGATTTCGTCATTATTTTATCAGTGTGACACGAACACATGTAAACATAATCATTCCACTGAGTTTGATTAATGTCATTTCTTTTTACATTTACTAACACCAAGACTGTTTGGAAAAATTGACATCATCATGTTTAGTAGCATCAAACAGTTCTCTCCTCGTGGATATGCAAACTTTATTTCAAAACCTTTGAATGAAAAGAATATCACTGGCCTTTTTGAAATTTTCTCCTCTCAGTTCTTTCCTTTTTCAATTCCCACACATAATTTAACAATATTACATTTTGTTACTTTTTGCTCCAATATTTTCTATACTACTGATTTCAATTTTGCTCCAACTTTCTCATATGTTTACAACTTTTGCATAGTTCCATTTGAAGTATTTGTTTAAGATCACTTCAGATTACTAAATTGAGGGCAAGAAATTTGACTTCATTTTATCATTATCAAGTTTGAGCTAATGAAGAAATGAAATGCTCTGAAGTGGTGTGATATATACATTTACATAAAGTTCAGCAGTTTTACTAGATTGCTAGATTCATGAATATTAAGTTTTTTTTAATGTGTGCATATAATATACATGTATTCTCACTTAATAAATGTGCTATTCCTAATGCAGTTTGATAAGGATTTTATGAATAGTTATGAAGTTTGAATTGGCTATACAAGAAAAGGCAAAAAGAAATATTTAAATAAATAGAATAAAAAGAAGGAACAGGTAGAAGATAATGATTTTGAAGATCAATTGGAACCTTAGAAAAAGTCATATCATGATAAATTATCCTGCTAGATAAGCTTAGAGATGATTAGACATTTTGCAAAAATATCATTTATTTATATGAAAAGTGCCATGTAATACATTACTTAAAAACTTTATATATTCTCTTTACATTACACATTTCTTTTGTTTAATTTTTCTTACTATTTGTCACTTTAAAAAAAATAGATCATAGTTTTATTGTCTGGACAGATTCTTCCACTAGCTTGATAGCATGGACTTCGAGGTTTTTTCTTCTTTTTTTTTTGTAACTTTGTATAGAGTGTTTGAACCTGCTTCAAATTGTATAAGATCTGGTAACAGTTATTTCGATAAAGTTTATATGAATTAGAAGTTTGATATAAAAATACATGTGTGTTCATCTAATTGGTGTCGGAAAAGTCTAGTAGGTGTTTTAATTATTTGAGGTTTGTACTTATTGTGGTCTTTGTGATAAACATAGTGTTTCAATGTACATGTACAGGGCTTTTTTGTTAGATAGACTTTTTTGTTAGATAGACTTGACTTCCCAGAGTAAGGTGTATGAGATTAGTTAAGTGGCAGCTTATAGATTCAACAAGTCTAAATCGGACAAAGAAATATAGCTGTGAATAAATGTTGTCATCAATAGCAATGCCAACAAAAAAAAGAAAATCTGTATTGAAATTATGATATTTCAAATTTTCATGTTTGATTTCAGGGGGTGTTACCAACCAATCAATCCCTATAGTTCTACCATGCTCTACGGAGGATAAAGAGAGACTTAATGGATGCTCAGCTTTTGCTTTACAATATGAAGGAAAGCGGATAGCGATTCTACGTAATCCAGAGTTCTATCCCCATAATAAGGAGGAGAGATGCTGTCGACAATTTGGTACAAGTCATAACGGACATCCCTATGTCAAGGTAATGGCTTGTCTCTGTGTTCTCTTATAAATATTATACATGAAAGTTAAAAACAAAATAGATGTTTTAATTCGATTTTTTGCTTTAAAAACAAAATAGGTGTTTTAATGGGATTTTTCGCTTTTTTCCTTTATCAGGGCTTAAAAGTTGTTGCCTTTACAAATTTTAAGACTTTTCATGAAGCTATTAATTCAATTACTTTGAGGGACAAAGATTTTGTTAAAGTAGAAATTGCAACAAAACTTTCCAAATTTCTCAGGGGAGGAACCAGATCTTCAATCTTTAAGGTTAATGGAAAATGAGCTGAAGTCATAAAAAAGTCATTGATTTTGATGGCTGAATTTTTGTATGATATCTGACTACTCACATGATTAATTTGACCTTTTTACATTCGTAGATGATATTTGAGAGTGGTGATTGGCTTGTTGGAGGAGACCTAGCGGTACTAGAGAGGATAAAATGGAACGATGGTCTGGACGAGTACAGACTTACTCCAATGGAACTGAGGACAAAGTTTAGACAGATGGGGGTATGTTGTCTACCTTATCACAACAAATATTGAAATGGAAATATTTTTGAAGTCTCTATTAATCAGTATGGATTAATTATATTGTTTAAAAAGGAAGGGAATTGAAACTGACTTAAAACAGAAAAATAAAATCTATAAGTTAAAACTTTCCCTTTAGTAAATTATTTATAAAGGTGACAATTACATGTCTGTAGATTCAAAGTATAAATGCAATATTCTGGAGAGTATAAAAATCCTGTAAAAATATGTGATTTTATTTCATGTGTTTTGAACAGGCAGATGCAGTGTTTGCGTTTCAATTACGAAATCCTATACACAATGGTCATGCACTTCTGATGACAGACACAAAACGACGGCTGATGGAGAAAGGATACAATAAACCAGTGTTACTGCTACATCCATTAGGTACTATATAATCCATTAGGTACTATATAATCCATTAGGTATTATATAATCCATTAGGTACTATATACAGTACAAATCATTACACGTGTCTCACTTTTTTACACATAGGATTTACACTTGACCTTTAGCTAATATTACATGTAAACATGTCATAAATGTCCTATGCACATGTTGACAGGCAAATTGATCTTTGACCTTGCTGTGGTTGATTTTACATGTAAATTTTGAAAAATGAAGTACATCAAACAGAAGGTGATGAAATGAACATTTGACCTTTGACACCAGTGTCTTACCTTAATTACATGTAAAAGAGATGAATTATTACATGTAATTCTTTAAGGAAAGATAAAGTTTAATTAATTTTTTTGGTAACCTTTCACCTTAGGCTTAATTAGATTACATGTAAAAATACATTTACATGGAAAATTACCAATTAATTAAGAATAGATAAATGATTGGTTTAATCATTTGACCTCATTGACATTTGTCAGTTTATTTTACATGTAATTTTTATGTGTAAAAAAGAGAAGAATTGTTACATGTAATTCTCTAAGGTAAGATTTTACATGTAAGTAAAATTAAATGTTTGTTAATCTTTCATCTGAGGCTTTATTGAGCCAACATACATGTATTAAAATACATTTACATCAAAAAATGCCAATTATACCATAGATAAATGATGAGTCTAATGATTTGACCTCATTTACATTTTTCAATGAATTTGAAATGTAAATATTATCCTGGCCTGAATCGGGACACAAGGCTAGCCAGTACTGCAGGCAGTGAAGGCATGTCAATTGCATCTAGAGAACTAGGGGCAAATCCTCTGTACATTGATGTACAAACTGCGGAGAGTCCTCTCACCTACTACAGGCAAGCAGGAGTGTAAAAAGAGATGAATTGTTACATGCAATTCTCTAAGGATGAAAAATAAAAAATATATAAAAATACCAATTAATAATAAAATTATGGATGAATGATGGGTATTAATATAATATTTGACCTCATTGATATTTGTAAATTTTATTTTACATGTGATTATCACACATTTAAAGAGTTGAATTCATATCTTTCTATAATTTAATTCTATTCTGTAAAGATATAAGAAATTGATTAAATCACACCAAAGGAAGCAGGAATCAATCTGGACAGTGCCATCAATGTTTCCCCCATTATTTTTACATTTGTCAATTTTACATGTCATTTGTAAAAAGAGATGAATTGTTACATGTAATTTTCTTAGTTGAGGTAAGTTATAATTAAATTTTTTCTAGAACTTTGACGACTATTTCCTTTTGTTAAAAGTGGAGAAAATTCTTTTTAGCTCACCGCGACGAAGTAGAGAGGGGCTTATGCTATCGCCCCGTTGTCGGTGTCAGCGTCCGCACTATGGGTTAAGCAAAATGGGACAGGTCTATACCTGCGAAACTATAAGTCCTATATCAACCAAACTTACATAGATTATGCATCTGAGGATGCTTTCAACAATGCATGGTACAGAGGCTGCATCTGACCTACATTTCATGCTTGAGTGAGCAGGTTAGGTAAAATGGGATTCATTCCTATGAGGAGCCGTTTTACTATTTATTCCCTATTTTTTTATATCACAAATTTATTTTTTGATATCACAAATTTATTTTTTGATGTATCACTGAAATATTTACATGTAAATTAAGGCATGTCAGAGCAATTTTACAGTTACATGTAAAATCATTCGATTTATGATATCGCATCCTTAGCATAGTCACATACGCATGTACATCTACAGAGGATAGATTGCGTGTTAGTTTGTCTCTTTGTCTGTTATTCTGCAGACGCTTTTGCATTCACAATTTCAAATACAGAGGATACATTGCGTGTTAGTTTGTCTCTTATTCTGCAGACGCTTTTGCATTCACAATTTCAAATACAGGTAAATAACTACATCTTGATTGATTTGCAATGTACATTTTTACTTCCATGAAACGTTAATGGATGGTCAAGCAAAATAAGACTGAGCATCCAATGAGGAAAAAGGTCATTGTGAAAGTCAAGCTCGCACATTAGAGTCAAAGATGTGACAGGCAATATACCTGTCCTTGAATCATGTAGTTCAAACGAAGCAGGAACCTATCTGGACAGTGCCATCAGTGTTTCTCCCATTTTTTACATTTGTCAGTTTTACATGTCATTACTATGTGTAAAAAGGGATGAATTGTTACATGTAATTCTCTTAGGTGATGTAAATTATTATTTAATGTTTTCATGAACTTTCATCTGATGCTTAATTAGACTGCATGTACAAATCATATTTTCACATATGGAAAAAAACCCCATAAATAACAAAATTATATAGATGAAAGATGGGTATGGGTATTCATGTTAAAATTTTATTTTACATGTGACAATCACATGTGTAAAGAGTTCATATCTTTAATTTAATTATATTCGGTGAAGATAAAAGATGCAATTGATTGAATACCACCCTTAGCAAGAGCCTCATACAGTTATAGAGGACACATTGTCTGATAGTCTGCCTGTCTGTCTGTTAGTCTGCAGACACTTTTATGCATTCACACTCTCAAATAAAGAAAATGGCTACAACTTGAATGATATGCAATGTACATTTTTACTTCCATTAAATGCTAATGGATGGTCAAGCATAATAAGACTGAACACCCAATGAGGGACAAGGTCATTGTAAAAGTCAATCTCACACATTAGGGTCAAATATGCGACAGGCTATATACCTGTCCTTACATCGTGTAGTTCAAACGACGCAGGAATTAATCTGGACCACGCCATTGGTGTTTTCCCCCATTGTTTTTACATTTGTCAATTTTACATGTCATTACTATGTGTAATAAGAGATGAATTGTTACATGTAATTCTCTTAGGTGATGATGTTTTCGAGAAATAAGATGACTATTTCTTTTTGTTAAAAGTGGATAACATTCATTTATATATGATGTATCAAGTATTCCTCTTCAAATCAACTGAAAGGAAAACTGAACGGCTATTCAGCATTGCCTTTTTTGTTTACGATGTATTGAGCTTATATCCCAAAAAAGGAACAGGTGTAGTTGTTTCATGAATTATAAACAATGATACGAACAACTGTCCTTTTTAAGGTATAAACTCAATCCATCGAAAAAAAAGATGTACCACTAAAATATTTACATGTAAATTGAGGCATGTCAGAGCAATTTTACAGCTCCATGTAAAATCATTCGATTTTTGATATTGCATCCTTAGCATAGTCACATACATGTACAGAGGATACATTGTCTGTTAGTTTGTTTCTTTGTCTTTAATTCTGCAGACACTTTTGCATTCACACTTTTATATGTCATTACTATGTGTAAAAAGAGATGTACAGTAAGTCTGCAGTCACTTTTATGCTTACAGACTCTCAAATAAAGAAAATGGCTACAACTTGATTGATATGCAAGGTACATTTTTACTTCCATTAAACGTTAATGGATAGTTAAGTGTAATAAGACTGAATACCCAATGAGGGACAACGTCATTGTAAAAGTCAATCTCACACATTAGGGTCAAATATGCGACAGGCTATATACTTGTCCTTGAATCATGTAGTTCAAACGAAGCAGGAACCAATCTGGACAGTGTCATCAGTGTTTTCCCCCGTTGTTTTTACATTTGTCAATTTTACATTATATTACTATGTGTAATAAGAGATAAATTGATTCCCTAGGTGAGGTTGTTTTCGAGAACTTTGATGACTATTTCCTTTCCTTAAAAGTGAACATTCATTTTTATATGATATATCAAATATTCTTCATTCAAATGATGGAAAGGAAAACTGAACGGCTCTTCAGCATTGCCTTTTTTTATTTACGATGGATTGATTTTATATCCGAAAAAAGGAACAGGTGTAGTTGTTTCATGAATTATATTCAATGATACAAACTCCTGTCTTTTTTAAGGAATTAACTAAATCCATCGGAAAAAAAATTGATGTATTACTGAAATATTTACACGTAAATAAAGGCATATCAGAGCAATTTTACAGTTACATGAAAACTAATTTTATTTGTGATATCGCATACTAGCATTGTCATATACATGTGCAGATGATACATTGTCTGTTAGTTTGTCTGTTTGTCTGTTATTCTGCAGACACTTTTGCAAGCTCGCACAATAGAGTCAAAATGTGACAGGCAATATACCTGTCCTTGAATCATGTAGCAGGAACCAATCTGGACAGTGCCATCAGTGTTTCTCCCGTTGTTTTTACATTTGTCAATTTTACATGTCTTTACTATGTGTAAAAAGAGATGAATTGTTACATGTAATTCTCTTAGGTGATGTAAATTATTATTGAATGTTTTCATGAACTTTCATCTGATGCTTAATTAGACTGCATGTACAAATCATATTTTCACATATGGAAAAAACCCCATTAATAACTAAATTATAGATGAAAGATGAGTATGGGTATTCATGTTTAAAGTTTATTTTACATGTGACAATCACATGTGTAAAGAGTTCATATCTTTAATTTAATTCTATTCGGTGAAGATAAAAGATGCAATTGATTAAATCACACCCTTAGCAAGAGCCTCATACAGTTATAGAGGACACATTGTCTGATAGTCTGTCTGTCTGTCTGTTAGTCTGCAGACACTTTTATGCATTCACACTCTCAAATAAAGGTAAACAACCTGATTGATATGCAATGTACATTTTTACTTCCATCAAAGGTACGTGGATGGTCAAGCATAATAAGACTAACACCCTTAGCTTCAGAATATGCCACAGGCAATAAACCTGTCCTTAAACATTGTAATTAAAATGAAGCAGGAATCAGTCTTGACTGCCCAATGGGTATTTTCCTGCATTGTCTTTTCATCTGTGAATTTTACATGTAATTATTTTGTGTGAAAAAAAGAGCTGAATTGGCTCTGATTGACTGAGGCATTTCAACTTCTCACGCAAATACTCAAGGTCCTCTACCAAGTTTGTGTTTTTCGGGTCAAATATGGCCGATGAGGGCGCTGATTGGCTGAGGCAATCAACATCTCCGAAACTGATTCACAGAATTTCTCAAAATATTACAGGAACAAGTACTCATGGGCCTTAACCAAATTGTACGCTATCATTCTTTTGAGTGTAACTCGGATGAGCGATGTGGCTCCTTTGTACCTCATGTTTTGTTCTGTTGTATTTTCTATATGATATCTTTGCTATAACGCTGATAATTGACACTCACCATATGTTGCTTATGACATTGGCATGAAGATTACCCCTTTAAATCAAAGGTTGAAATGGTATATTTTGTCATCCCTGTACATTTATGTTATCTCTATCACCTTTGACTTATGATTATATTTTACAAACAAGTTATGTATGTCAGGAAGATGAACTCTTCATTTGAGGTCAAATGTCAAGGACAAATATGAAATAACATATTTTTGTCATTTCCAGAGATTTACTTCATCTTCGTTTTCAAAAAGCTGATGCTACTTTACATACAAGTTCCTGGTTAAGGTTAAATTCACATGATTAGGTCATTTCTGCTTCTTATTTGTCTGGGTTATTTTTGTGGGTGTTTCTGGTCCTGATAGGAATATTCTACTACACCGACTTTTGTAGAAGCGTGTGTGTGTATTTCTGATCATTCCCCTGTAAAGGCTTTGAAAGGAACAAAAAATATGAATAACTATGTGTATCTTTATGAATTTTAATGAAATGGTCAAAATAATTTCAAGAAATATGAATTATTGTGCAATGTCATGTAATTCAACATTGAGACATATGACTCAGTCAAATAACTTTTCAATTTTGTTAATCAAAAGGACATTTATTCAAGATATAATTCGTATATCGAGCAGAAGGTTCTTAACAGCAATTCTCTGTAAGAACCAAAGAATTTCAAAGCATTTTGGCACGGCATGTCATGGATTTTTGAGATTTTTGGTATGGAAGTTCAATATGAAGTACTAGTATGTAAATCAACCCCAGTTTTTTCAAAAAGGTTGTCGTTGCCATGGTAACCGTGTCTGAAGTTTCAAAAATCGGGAAAATCTATAGGACAAGGCATATCTGTAGGCTTCGTTACCATGGAAACAGGTAAATCTTAAATCTTAAATTGCTTTGATTATTTTCTTTGAATCCTTATTATTACGCATATTTGTAAAGTTTTTTACATTCATCTCGGACGCCTTATGTATACAAGATGAAAAATTGGGCAGAAACAGGGTATCAAAAGGCTTTGTTTTGGGCACTCAAAGACCCTTTTTTGCATGTTTTTACTGTTTTACAAGGTTGAAAATTTCATAAAAGCACCAATTTTTGAAGTCCAAATTGAAGTTATCCAATTAGTATCATCTTTGAACTCTACATGAATATAAAAAATTAATTGGGCTAATTTGTCCTTTTATATGCAAAGCAGCATCAAATTTAGTTGCTATGGCAACAATTGGCTGAAAGGTTTCAATACGATGAATTTAAACACAACCTCTATCAAACTATCTACGTATGATATTGGAACAGAAGTTCATGTATACATCTATCAAAGGCGTTTTGATATAAAAATGACCTTGAAAATATTTCAAGGTCACCCACTGAATTTTCAAGGTCATTAAACTTTAAGTGACCAGATTTGACGAAAAATCCTGATTTTTCATAAAATGAAGGTGTCAATATTTTAGAAACCCTGAAATATTGAACTTAACAGTTATTTGCCATAAAATGATAAATGTATCACTTATTTCTTAGAACTATTGATTACGTTTCTTCACATCTTCGAATATCTAAAATCTTGGTGAGTATGTTGATAAAAAAGGGACGAAATCTGTATTTTTCTTGTTTTTTGACGGAAAAATATTTTCCTATTGAATAGCTACAATTCAATAAATTCTAAGATTTGTCTTTCTTATATTCATGTGCTTTCATAATATATATGACCTATGAAAATATTTAAATAAAAAAAATCACAAAAATCGGTAACAAAAAAATTAAAAAATCAATATTTTATGCAAAATTTGAGTCTCAAAGTATAAATGACCTTGAACATCAAGCCAATGACCTTGAACATTTTAATTGTTCTTATGTAAAAGATACAAGTCATATCTATACATGCATACATTATGACAATCTTGTGTAACTCTAAAGAGGAATAAAATCAATTTCAAAGATAATATGAAACAAGCAAAAAGGTCTAATGTTGCCATGACAACGGTCTTTGACGACAGAATTTAGGTAAAACTCTTAAATACCCACTCCAATTTTTCGTTCATTTTATTTGTCAATAAACATACATTTCCATTGATGAAAATCACTAGTCTCCTATTGGTGCCTTTTGTGATATTTAAGATTGAAAATGGTCAAAAACACACTAAATTGGCCCTTATTTTCACCTTTATTTTTCGCTTCATTTTGACTTAGTTTGGCTTAATACAATAAGCTTCCTGTAATACATATCACATAACTAAGTGTACTAAGTAAGAATGGAAGTAAGGAAGAATAGATT
Organism: Pinctada fucata; assembly: GCA_028142955.1. NCBI lineage: Eukaryota > Metazoa > Mollusca > Bivalvia > Pterioida > Pteriidae > Pinctada > Pinctada fucata. Next base: position 2,371,115 of record AP027103.1, read on the forward strand.
TAATAAAGATGAACAAGCTGTTACAGTGGTATCCATGGCAACGAAGTCTCCGGAGCTGGCTTATTTCAAGGTCCCAAAAGTGCTATAAATAGAATGACCTCGTTACCATGGCAACCAGAGGTCACATTGGATGAAAAGTGTTATTTTCATGGTCAGTACTCTATATATACCCATTATACCGAAAATCATCAAAATCCATGACATGCCGTGCCGAACTATTTTGGTCCTTACAGAGAATGGCTATTAAACTAATGTGATGCATTGGATGAAAAACGTTTAACATGTACAAAGTTCAAATGCAGAAAGTACAGACTCATGATAAACAAGACATGTGTGTTAAACACTATGCTCCCATTGACAGTTTTCTTTTTAGTGTGTAGGCCAAATAAAACTCCCAGCATTCAAGGGAACACCTACTGTCTGGGTCATCATTTCAATTTTAGATAATAATGAGGGGTTTGTGCGATGTACATAGTGTTATGATTAATTGACTAAGTCTCGTAGCTATTCAAGCGTTCTTTTATCATTTTATTGAATAAGAATGGAACTTGGCTGAAATGTAAATCAAAATCGATATATCTCTTAACTTGACGCGTATCTAAAAAAATATATAAACTTATTTTCACTAACTTGATTGAATAAATGAAAATCAAACATCGCTTGCATGGTAGTCATAAAACTAAAAACTTGTAATTCACGATCTGTTTTCAACATCATGAAAGTTCATGCCAAATTGATTTAATGTTTTTATAACTTGTGTCCAAATCCTTTTCAATAGTGTAATTTTTAAAATAAAATGTGTTTAAATTAGTTTAAACATATTTTATTTCAATAGATGAAATGGGATTGGGCACAAGTTACAGAAACATTATGAAAGCCCTTTCCCTAATTTTTGTTTTAAATTTTTTTTTAGTTTAAACATATTTTATGTGTTTAAATTAATTGCGCTTTTATGTATAGACCATCACAAGGCAGATTTAACAAAAACTCTTTATCTCAGTTTAAAGCAAGAGGGGCTGTTTTCATCATGTCTAAATATGATGAGGAAAGGGGGGATATGCATAGAGGAAGGGTGATACTTTATATTTCTTAACACTTGCGCATTTTCTTTTTCAAAAATTGTGTAAACAGCATGGGATGATTGATTTTTATTTTAATACACAAATACTGTTATACTGAAAATGGTGCAAAAATTATGTTTATGCAAAACTTGGATCCCTCCTTTCATCAGTGGATTTAGGTCACCTCTGCCTCATTTTTTTTATCTGTAGTAACGTTAATTCTGCCTCATTTTTGATCTGGAAAAATTATGCTTTCACAAAACCTAGATCCCTCTTTTAGGTCAATTCTTTCTTCTTTATTTGGGCTCTTCGGGTTTTTTGTTTCCCTGAAAGAGAAAATAGAAAAAAATGTCTGCAGTTCTACAATACAGATAAGTAATATGACATAATTGATGCCTCTAGCTTATTTCTGATAAAAATTTAGCTCCCCATGACCTGATGTTTAGAAGTGTATTCATTACTTCTTTCCAGCTCTCTTGCCTGAAAGAAGCTCTGTTTTGGCCCTTTTATCGATTTGACATCATATATATTATTTCTCTATTTCGAAAACTTGACATTCCATTCAAAACTATCACCGAAATTAAAGAAGGTTAACATCTTGGCACCATCCCTCCAATGCTATTTTGAACATATATCTAATTTGGATATGCTACTGAATCAACCCCACAGGAAATTTGGAGTTGCGCACTCTCTGTGAAGTAAATGTACAAATCTAAATTAAAACCAGAAGTCTCTGATGAGACTGAAGCTCTCCTGGTTGATTTGCACATATACACTCAAGAGAATGAATGCTCAGCTTCACCTTGCCTAATACCACTTTTTTCATCGACCCAATATATTTCTGTATCCCCCCTGTAAAACACTAACGAATTTATCCCGCTGAATCGCTTTTGGTTTGTGTATGTTACGTCAACATATTCTAACGCATTTTGGTGACGTCAAGAACATAAAGCGTCTTAGTAGAAGCAGGATATCAAAATAATATCCTGTTAGTAAAATAATACAACATAATATTTGGTTCTTCTCGACCAATCAGATTGCAAGAAATTTGCCAGAGGCGGGATAAATGTATATCAAGTTTTTTTTATGAGAACCAACAACCACATGCCAATGCATATCCATCAATTTCTAATTGATTTTTTTCATCAAAATTCAGAGCAAAATTTTTTTTTTTTTCGAAAAAAAAACGGAGTCCCCCCCCCCCCCCCCCCAAGAATATCAAATGGACCGTGCCTTAGATTTTAGATTTCTCTAGAATGTGAGAGAATTACTAAAAACGTGTATATATAACATACCATATGTATCAAAACTAAAGTAACAGATGATTTTATTTTTCAAAAAATGTGGGCCAAAGGTCAGTGATGGGGTAAAAGGTTAAAATTTGGCTCCAAAAGATGAGCCTTCTCAAGGTACATAGACATGCAATATATGACAGCTCTATTATCTTATACCCTTTCATCAGAATTTAGTTGAATGGAATGATATACTGACAGTCGGATGGATAGACAAACAGATGAACAGACAGACCTATCACTATATGCCCTTTAATTGATAAAATTAAGACTAAAGGCATAAATAACCTCTCATTTGAGCTGAAATAGTATTGCATAGGATACTCTATAGAGATATTTCCTTCTTTCTTATACTGACCAGTGAAAATACTTAGATCAAGTAATCAGACAGTTTCAGATTGAAATTAAATATAATAGGACATGTGGCCTACCGAGTGAAAAAAGTATTAATCGGCCATTTTGTTCTAAAACCTAAAAAGGTTTTAGGCTATTTTTTTTAGTAAATGTAAAACAATGTAAATAGAATATTGAACAAAGAACATGAACTTTTAGGGTGAATGTGGTATTAATGTAGACAGAAGCTAATTATTAAAATATAATACAAAATATTTTCACATACCGGTATGAAATATTTGATCCTCTATAGAAAACATTTTTACCATATATCCCAGTTCAGAATAAGGGTGTCCCATAAATTTTTTTAAATCTGCATGCGGTTGAAATGATGTTTTTGATTGGTCAAATTTTAAAAGGACAAAATGACTCGATGTCCAATTGACAAAAAGGCCTGAAACATAAGTTTATTACCAGTAATTTATGGCAGGAACAGGTATCGTACCCAGATAGCTCAATTGGTAAGAGCGTCTGCCCAGATAGCAGAAGGTCTCGGGTTCGATTCACGGTCTGGTCACATCTTTTCCTCTCCTGTTACAGAATTGGCGCCAAACTAAATGACTCAAGGTGAAGTGGAGTTTTGTGTGAGGTTTCCAGTGCATGGAAACCTAAAAAATTGGTGGAGAGGAGTGTGGCAGGAACGGGCATCGTGCCCAGATAGCTCAGTTTGTAAGAGCGTCTGCCCTGATAGCAGAAGATCTCGGGTTCGATTCCCGGTCCAGTCACATCTCTCCCTCTCCTGTTACAAATTTAACTTCTATAATTAATACTAAATTTGGAATTTTGCAAAATAAAACTTACACAAGCACCTTTCATTTGGCAATGTGAAGGATGCATTATTGCTATTTTCTTTGATAAAATGATCAATCTTTGTGATTCTGGTGTTTCCATGTATCAGAAAGCACAGCTCAAGTCCGTGATCACTTAGGACATTCTACTCTTGCAACAAAAAGTCTCACTTACTCTCTCCAAAAATCTTACACCTTAAACAATTAAAAAATAAGTAAGAAATACATGCATTTTGATTGTTTGTTATCTTTCTTGCACTGTATAAACATAATAGAAAAGATTTTCAAGTTGATTGATTGATCAGAGGAAATTCCGAAACTATCCCCTAGTGTTTCTATAGAATTGAAGATAAAATCCTGGGTCAGGTCCCAAATAAAATATGAGAAAAACTAAATTTCAGACTCATCTATGATAATATTGTAAAATGGCAATAAAGGAAGATTTTGGTAGAAGTTTTCCTGGGTTGAAATATTTTTGTATGAGTTGGCTTTTACAAATGATTTTTTTTAGTATTTTTTTTTTTTTAATTTGATTAACACATAGTAGATATGCCTATAAGGCATCTCTTGTTATATTATCTTCTATTAAAACATGTGTCACTTGCTTTAATGTAAACATTATGAAAATTTTATCAAACCACGCAGTTTTACATCCCATTGGGGGTGGTAGGTCCGTGTACTAAACCACAATTCAATTTTCCATTTTTGAAATGTTAATGAAAAATGGAAAATTGAATCAATTTTTCATTTTTTATTTACAATTTAGTGAATGAAAAATGGAAAATTGAACCAATTTTCCATTTTTCATTTTAAAATTTCAAATTGAAAAACGAAAATGGAAAATGGACTCAAATACGCTGTATTAAACCACAATTCAATTTTCCATTGCAAAAGTAAAAAACGAAAATGGAAAATTGAACCCATTTTCAATTTTCATTTTGAAAATGAAAAATGAAAAATTGATTCAATTTTTCATTTTTCATTTTAAAAATGAAAATTGAAAATGGGTTCAATTTTCAATTTTCCTTTTTAAAATTTTATTTTCTTAATGAAAAATAGAAAATGGACTGTAATAGGCTCTGCTAAACCACAATTCAATTTTCCTTTTCAAAATCCGTAATGGAAAATGAAAAATTGAGTCAATTTTCCATTTTTTCACTCCGCGCGCTAATACAAAAATGAAAAATGAAAAATTGAATCCATTTTCAATTTTTCATTTTTCATTTTCGTTTTAACGACACGCGACCTGCACACCCCTATTTCTATAATCCAGAGGTCCAACGATTAGCCAATCAGAGCGCTCGTTTCAAACGTAAACAAAAGTCTCTATCGGCAGCTTGCCCTTTCTCTCGCTCCGCAAATAAACAGTTGTAGTTGTGGAAATAACATTTTATATGTTTTTAAAATAAATATTATGAAATATGGTAGTGTGTTTTAATTACCTCCAACCTCCCCTTATAGCCATCCAACTCCACCATACAATTTATTTACAAACATATTGTAAAGTATTGTGCTGAGACTCTACGAAACCATTTTAAAACTTAAATCTCAAAATCAGCGGAGCGACCCGTAATCACGTCTACTCCATAGTACTGTAGAACAAAATATATCTTCTTTATAAAATATGTTAGTGAAGACACCGTGAAAGTAACATAAAACTAGCCCATATTTCAAACTTTCTGTTGATTTTATTGTGAAGTCCAACGGGTCTGCAACGTGAACACGCTTTAGATAATGGCGTTTTAAAAGACATTGAATATGAATACTTGTTTCCGTCTGACAGTCAAAAGTTAAATTCAATAGAGAGGTTGAGATTTCCTACGTGTAACTTGTACGGGTACGTCTAGTGTAGAAATTGAATTACACGTAACTGTTGTTGAGATTTCTTTTCAAAGACCACTACGCGTACTTGTAAAATCTAAGTGAACTTGAGTTGACTTTTGGACAGTATAAATTCAAGAGGAACATTATGTTCGGTGGAATCTATATTGAAATAGAAACTTGAAATCATTATGAATTGAATACCAGGCTTTTTATACTATTTGATACAATAAAGGGAATATAATACCTTGAAGTAAAGACCTACGTGTATCTCGCACTTTACACGTTCACTTGCGACGTGTAACTTGTAAAGCAAAGGACATCAAACGCAATAAATGATGACGTCACAATGGCCGACCAGAAAACACGTACATGTACAAGTTACTCGTAGGAAATCTCAACCTCTCTAATAATACACAGTCACTGCTAATTAGATAATTGGATTAACGCAGGGGTAGACGTTATTTGCACGCGCAGCATTACTGACATCAAGCCGACTTAGCGAGCATGATCGAGTATAATTATGCAACCCCCCCCCCCCATTTGAGGATTTAGGCCCGCCGGCCCCTGCTAACCGTCCACATCGAAGCTACGCCCCGGCACTGATCAATCAATATAATAGACGGTAAACTAATATTTTAGTGAAAATCCGGCAAAGTGCTCACCCCCCCCCCCTTTTTTTTACCATATATTTTGATATGCAACATGTGCAAGAATATTTGATTATTACTGATTTAAATACAGGTATATATGTATAGAATAAATTTATATAAGAAACAAAATACTATAATATAGTTCCAGGCACGTATATCATGGTATATAATATACGTCCCTGATAGTACTTGCTAAGAAACTAAATATTCAAGAAATATACAATTTCACCACTACAGTAAATCTATCGTGTGGATACCATATAGAGGTGATAATTACATTATTGTACTATGAAAACAATATTAATGTTTGAAATACATGTGTCATATGGGACATGCGCTGTTCAGCGGGCGTAAGAAGATGGAGAACTTTATCATTTATTTTCCCATGAAGTGATCAAAATATCGGAATGAAAATTAGATATCTACTATCTATAGATGCTAGAAATCAACATCTATCCAACCAGTTAAGCCTCAACAGTAAAAGGACGGATTTAGGGGGTGGGTGGTGGTGGTGGTGGGGGGGGGGGGGGGCAAATCCCTATAGGAAACCCCCCATAGGCACCATCCCCCTAGGTTTTCTTTTTATTTCGGTAACATCAGCAATCGAAAAAAAAACTGCAAACGAATCAGTAGAAATTGCTAAATGTTCAGCAGAATTCACCAATTAGAAAAAAAAATTATATGTATTCAATCATATATCGATACCTTATTTGAGAATTTATTGAGGTTGTAAATCCAATTTTTTCAGGTTTTAAATTTGTTCGTACAAACAATTTTTATTGCAAAGTTTTGTAATGTACATCGCGCAGGAGGTTTTCTGTTCATTTTATTCCAACTAGTTATCATATCTTTCAATTCAATTTCTACATTTTATCGGAAAATCAAATGATTTACAAAACATATAAATGGTATGGGGATAGGAACCTTCACGCTTTTATGCTTATAGAAGGATTTTGAAATGTACATTTATTAAACATTGGACTTGGAAATTATGTAAAAACAAACAAACAAAAATGAAGGAAACAAATTTTACTCCATATCATACTAATATTCTAATTTTATGTCCATGTAGCACTGTAACTGCGGGGACAAATAAACAATAAGTATTTAAAAAGTACAAATAATCTGGAAAAAAGGATCGAGATAAACCCAGGCTCTCCCTACTAATTGGAACTGGTATTCCTAAAATGGGCCTGATGTTCGAGATAATAAGGAGAAAATATGCTTCAGATTGCACAATTTTATTCTATTTTTTTTAATTCCCGGGGAGCTTCCCCCCCCCCCCGGACTTCTACCTCCCGTACCCTCCTACATTGGGTATTTCGTGCCTCGGATGGGCCGATGCAACACCCCACTCTCTCGCTTTCCACTCTAGATCCACCTCTGATAGTGTATAACATCCAAAGTACATGTATGACCGGATATATACAGCGATGGCAGTAGAATAACCTCTCGACAACACAGACGTCAACCGGGTTATGGATGGATAAAAAGGGATTTCTGTATAATTCAAAATAGTTAATGTCCATAGTTTTTTTTTTATGCAAAAAAGCACAATTCTGTTAGATTCACTCGAAATAAGGCGATAACACAAGGCAACTTTAAAGTCCATGCTTATCGCATTGCCTTGTCATATAGCTTTGTTATAAAAATACGAGAGAGATGCATAAATTTATGTGTCTAAGATAACATATTTCATAAAATTATTTTAAAAACATATAAAATGTTATTTCCACAACTACAACTGTTTATTTGCGAAGCGAGAGAAAGGGCAAGCTGCCGATAGAGACTTTTGTTTACGTTTGAAACGAGCGCTCTGATTGGCTAATCGCTGGACCTCTGGATTATAGTGATAGGGGTGTGCAGGTCGTGTGTCGTTAAATCGAAAATGAAAAATGAAAAATTGAAAATGGATTCAATTCTTCATTTTTCATTTTTGCATTAGTGCGCGGAGTGTAAAAATGGAAAATTGACTCAATTTTTCATTTCCCATTACGGATTTTGATAAGGAAAATTGAATTGTGGTTTAGTACAGCCTATTGCAGTCCATTTTCTATTTTCATGAGGAAAATTTTTTTTTAGAAAGGAAAAAACAAAAATGGAAAATTGAATCCATTTTCAATTTTCAATTTTCATTTTTAAAATGAAAAATGAAAAATGGAATCAATTTCTCATTTTTCATTTTCAAAATGAAAATTGAAAATTGAAAATGGGTTCAATTTTCCATTTTTGTTTTTTACTTTTGCAATGGAAAATTGAATTGTGGTTTAATGCATCGTATTTGAGTCCATTTTCCATTTTCGTTTTTCAATTTGAAATTCTAAAATGAAAAATTGAAAATAGGTTCAATTTTCCATTTTTCATTTATTAAATGGAAAATGAAAATGAAAAATTTATTCAATATTCAATTTTTCATTAATGTTTCCGAAATGGAAAATTGAATTGTGGTTTAGTACACGGACCGTGGTACTCCAAGCAGTGGAGGAATTTATAAGAAGAAAGAAAGATGTAAGAGTTACCTCCCCCCTCTCCTCCCCCCCCCCTCCCAAAAAAAAAAAAAACTTACACAAGCACAATATTCCTTTCATTTGACAATGTGAAGGATGCATTATTGTTATTTTATTTGATAAAATGATCAATCTTTGTGATTCTGGTGTTCCCATTTAACAGTCTGTGATCACTTAGGACATTCTAGTTACCTCCCCCCTCTCCCCCCCTCAAAAAAAACTTACACAAGCACAATATTCCTTTCATTTGGCAATGTGAAGGATGCATTATTGCTATTTTATTTGACAAAATGACCAATCTTTGTGATTCTGGTGTTCCCATTTAACAGAAAGCACAGCTCAAGTCTGTGATCACTTAGGACATTCTACTCTTGCAACAAGAATTCTCACTACTCTCCCCAAAAATCTTACACCTTAAACATGTTAAACAAATAAAAAATAAGTGAGAAATACATGCATTTTGACTATTTGATATCTTTCTTGCACTGTATAAACACTATAGAAAAGATTTTCATGATGATTGATTGATCAGAGGAAATTCCGAAACTATCCCCTAGCGTTTCTATAGAATTGAAGATAAAATCCTGGGTCAGGTCCCAAATAAAATATGAGAAAAACTAAATTACAGACTCATCTATGATAATATTGTAAAATGGCAATATCTTTGTTTATTTATAGTTTCTGTCACTTATATACTCTAAATGCATGTAGATAGGGTAAGAGAAAATAGCCATATACCCATTTTCCAGAATCCTAGGGAACAGGGACTAAAGTAAAATACTGTAATGACATCTAAACTGCAAACCGATAATATTTTGGAATAAATCAATTAATTATTATCCATAAATTCTGGGAAATTAGCTATCATGAGATCACATGTAGTTTAATAGAGAGAAAACAACCACACCCATTTTCTAAGACCCTTGGGGTCAGAGACTCAAACAAAATATCAGGTGAACAACAAGATTACAGACCCATCATATTGCATAAAGAATTTAGTCTCCAATATTTATAGTGTCAGCGCTGTAAGCATAAGATTATATGGAAATGGCCACACCCTTTTCTAAGACCCTGGGGGTCATTGGCTCAAACAAAATATCAGGTGCACAACTAGACTACAGACCCATCATATTGCAAAAAGAATTATGTCTCTATCATTTATAGTGATAGAAGAGCTGTCCGGACAAAATTACATAGAATTTAATGACCACGCCCATTTTCTAAGACCCTAGGAGTCAGGGACTGAAACTAAATGTCAGGTGCACAACTAGACCATGGACCAAGTAAAATACAAAAAGAATGAAGTTTCTATCCCTGACAGTTTCAGAAGACTTGTCCGGACAAGAATTGTTTACGGACAGACGGACAGACAGACAGACGGACAGACGGACGGACGCCGGACGAAGGGTGATCGCATAAGCTCGACTGGTCTGAGACCAGTTGAGCTAAAAATAAAAGAGGGCACTACTCAAATGAATTTTAGTGGCTCCGCTGGAAGCATCACTGATGAGAATTTAATATTCGAAACACGTGTCTGGTGCGGAAAAATGGGTTTTTATGTTTTCTTCATGAAGGTATAGAGTTGGTACACTCTCTATTATTACTATAACTTAAGAGTCTAGCGGTTCCAAAAAAGAAAATGTGAGGTACACAGAAACATTGGTAGTATAAATGGAAGTTTTACTTTATCAGATGTAAGAGAATTAAAGATAAAATATTCAGCAAAAAAAAAAAAAAAACGTGTTTGTGAAACACAAATGCCTCCGCCGGCATGTTTGTCAGTAAAAAATGTAAAATAGTCAAAACCCAAGGTCGAGGTCACAAGGTCATAAATTTTGGTATCCATTGAAAGATCTTGTCACAAGGAATACACATGTGAAATATCAAAGCCCTATCACTTAACATTTAGAAGTTATGGCCAAGGTTAAAGTTTTTCAAAAGAAGGTCAAACTCCAAGGTCAAGCTTAAACGGTAAAAAAATTTGGTATCCATGGAAAGATCTTGTCACAAGGAATACACATGTGGAATATCAAAGCCCTATCCCTTACTATTCAAAAGAAATGGTCAAGTTTAAAGTTTTTGCCAACAAACAGAAATGGACGGGACAAAGCCTATATGTGTTTGTGAAACACGAATGCCTCCGTCGGCATGTTTGTCAATAAAAAATGTAAAATAGTCAAAACCCAAGGTCGAGGTCACAAGGTCATAAATTTTGGTATCCATGGAAAGGTCTTGTCACAAGGAATACACATGTGAAATATCAAAGTCCTATCACTTAACATTTAGAAGTTATGGCCAAGGTTAAAGTTTTTCAAAAGAAGGTCAAACTCCAAGGTCAAGCTTAAAAGGTAAAAAATTTTGGTATCCATGGAAAGATCTTGTCACAAGGAATACACATGTGGAATATCAAAACCCTATCCCTTACTATTCAAAAGAAATGGTCAAGGTTAAAGTTTTTGCCTACAAACAGAAACAGACGGGACAAAGCCTATATATCCCCGAATCATCGATTACGGGGGCATAAAATCAAATTCAAGGAATTGTGGTCCCCCGCTTTTGAGTATTTGTCTTTAAAGAAATTCATACAGATCCTCCCCTCTTAACTTTTCATAATATAAATATATTTTATGTATTATCGTCAGAATCTTCTTCAATAAACATCAAAGAAGTACCTAACAGTTATTCAGTCTCAAAGTCGAGATGGCAAGGCCAAATCGGAACGGTTGCGAACCCCGGATTGAACAACATTCCGAAGTGAGACCAGGTGCCCGAGGAGAGTCAGCATCTCCTGATTGAATGCACCACACGTCGCAACAGCTCCATGGAAACCTGTCTAATTCGGTTATTGTCTCGATGTACATTTTCATGTACAGATCAGGTAAGTATGTCTTGTTTGGTGATGATGACAGCCATTCAATCACAATGTAGAATGTCACTGATCATTCTGGAAAGGGGGATCTGATATGCTTTATAATATCCCCGTAGCGACCGAAGAACTTCCGCAATGATGATTTCAGCAATTGTGTGATATGACCCTGCACAAGTTGTTCATTTGAAGAAGTAAATCATTTGTATAGGAGGACCATGCCCATTTTTAAGACCCTGGGGTCAGAGGCTGAAACAATAGATCAGGTTCACAACAAGACCAGCGACTGATTATATTGCAAAGAGAATTAATTCTCTGTCAACTACTTTTTAGCTCGCTGGGACTAAAGTCTTGGCTTAGTTGAGCTAAAAAGTGTCTGTTAAAATTACTTTGTTGAAGCCAGGTGATATGGACCCTCATTGGCCTCTTCTTCTATCGAAGCTTAATTTTCTAAGCAAAATCCTTCAAGTATTTTCAAAATAAACAATTACTATACATTTCAATTTCATGGATGATGAGATAAATGGGTCATGACACGTATATTTATTTTCACATCTCCATAGTTTAAACATAAGACTGAGGGCGCAATAAAACATATCTCTAAGCACATGTATATTTGCTTTAAAAAGAAAAATCACTCAAGTGGAAAAAAGTAGGTCATGGTAATTTTATGAAAATTTGATCAAAGATACATCCAATATGCAAGTTTGGTACATGTGACACATATTCCTTGCTCAATATTGGTGCCTTTAAAGGCAAAACCACTCAAGCGGAAAAAGTAGGTTAAGGTCATTTTATGAAAATTTGATCAAAGATACATCCAAAATGCAAGTTTTGTACATGTAGCACTTATACTTTGCTCAATAATGGCCTTTAAAGGCAAAATCGCTGAAGCGGAAAAAGTAGGTCAAGGTCATTTTATGAAAGTTTGATCAAAGATAATCCAATATGCAAGTTTGGTACATGTAGCACCTATACTTTGCTCAATATTGGCTTTTAAAGGCAAAATCACCCAAGCAAAAAAAGTAGGTCAGATGCAGCATCCAATGTATGGGTTCACCTCAGCATCCCAAGATGAATCACTTGTGCAAGTTTGGTTATTGTAGCATCAGTACTTTGTCAGATACTGAGTTACCCAAAAACTTGAACCAGACGCGGACACCGGGGTTATAGCATAAGCTCATTATAACTTCGTCGAGGTGAGCTAAAAATGTATGTAGTTTCAATTTCAAAATGGCAAAGAAATTGTAAGATAAGGAAGTCTATATTAGACAGAAAGTATACATTAACTGGATGGCTTACCTTCTTTGATTTATACTTTAACATTTGTGTCAATGATAACTTGACATCTCGCCAAGTGGCTTCTTGGAATATTCCAGGTACTGAGAATTGTTTGAAAACTGTCTCTGAAAAAGAATGATTCAAAGGATTAAGAAGGAGCAAGACTCTAGCTGTGCATTTATGTAGAACAAGAATTATGCATATTGAATAGGACGATGCATCTTGGTTTATCGATGCTTTCCATTGATTTTGGGTATTGGTTTTTGGCAATTATAACCCAGCTCAGTTGATAGATATAGAATGGTTTGGCTTAGAGACTATAGTATATCCCGTGTGTGTGTGTGTGTGTGTGTGTGTAGGTGACTAAAATGAAGAGACCATGATGAACAACCACATACCACAACAAAGAACAGCCTCGTATCTGTACTTCATTTTTTATTTTGCTGAAATAAATATTTGAATGAGGAGGCTAACCCTCTACATTTTTAAATAGGTTATTTACCTTTAATCAGTTCAAGTTTCGATTCCTGTACTTTTCTCTTTTTTCCGCGTGGATCCCTTTTTCCAGTAAGTGATGCTGATTGCAATTCTTCAGTTGTCAAAATAACATTGGCTAAAGCCCTCGCCAAGGCTGCTGGGCCTTTTGTTCCCATAAGTTTCCACTTTGCTTTTGACGTAACAACTTGTATAACTGAACTGTAATCTGAAAAGGAATAATCAAGTGTTATAAGAGAAAAACATGGCTCATTTGAACAGATGTTTACAAATTATACAATTTCAATGAACAAGAACAGGTATGTCTAAATGCGTGACCTTGAAAGTGAATATGACCCTCAATGGATGCATTATGCTTGGTCATTTCTGTAAAGTTAATGGAAGTATAATTCATACCAGGCAATGTATAGCCATATATTTGAAATTATGACTACATCCGAAGAAAGTGACTTCAGTTAAAACATACAGAAATACGGACAGACGGTAACAGACGGCGTAAAATTAAGTTATCCCTATATGCTGCTTAATGGATTGCAAGCAACATAAAAATCAGTTATGTAAGCTATCATGTATGCTTGTATGCTTTCTGCCCCCGTTCAAATGACCGAGGAGGCATGTAGCCATTGGTTCGTCCGTCTGTCTGTATGTCATTCCGTCCCGCTTTAAATAAAGGGTATAAAGTTTTAAGTATATATTATAGTGCTTTCAAATTTTGTACTTGCATGTATCTTGAAAACAGGCATCTTATGGTACCAAATTTTCTGACCTTTTGACCTTGTCAAATGATAATTTTTTTCCTTAATCTTTAAGGAAAATGCATTAACAGTTACAGAATTGTGGTTTCTACAAATTTTCTTGGACTCTAGGAGTCAGATGCTCAAACAAAATATCATGTTCAGATTTAAAACAAAGGCGAAACATATTATACAAAAACAATTCACTTTCTAACATTTATACTTAAAGAGTTACCTTGGATAATGTCATTATCTGAGGAATGTGAAGCACTCTGTCTTTCTCTGGAATCATCCTCCTCAAATTCATTTTCAGAAAGATTGACATAATTATCATCCTCTTCAAATTCGTTTTCATCGCTATTGACATAATCTTCATCATCATCAAATTCATTCTCAGCGCTACAGACATAATCATCATCCTCCTTAAGTTCATTTGAAGCGCTACAGACACAACCCACAGTAGATTCTTCTTTCTCCTCAGAAACATTTTCAGTGTTATATGTGTTTAAATTAGATTCGAATGCATTTTCTGTTGGATAAGCATCCACATCTGATTCTTCATCATCCTCATCAAATACGTCATCATTGCTACTTTCTCCACTATCTTCTGGCAGATGGAACAATCTTCTTGGGCTGCTCCTATTCCGAAAGGACTGTATCACAGATCTTGGACTCTGTTGCTCCTTCTCTGTTACAATGAAGTCTGTCCTAGGGCTCACAGTTGCAGCAGCTACTAGTTTTCCCTGCAATGAACATAATTAAATACTGCATTGAACATGATAAAACACAAGAGGCCCAAGAAGGCCTAAGTGGCTTACTGTTACCATGTCAATACCGTGTGGAATGGAAAAAAAGAATTAAAATTATTAAATAGCCCAAATATATCAAAATGTAGACAATGGAATGAGTCCTAACTTGTTTTGTTTTGGTTTGTTTTTACTTTTTTTTTTTTTTTTTTTTGGTAAAGCACATAAAAGCCATGCCCATTTTCCCTATTTTCGAAGACCCCAATGGTCAGGAACACAAACAAACGCATTCGAAAATTTCTGTTATCAATTTTTTTTTTGAAATTTCTAAAACAAACAGAATTTCTAATATTCATTCAAGTTGTCACCTAATGCTCGACTGCATAGCATAATGTCTTTAATGACAGCCAATATCTGAAGCTCACCTTTTTCTCCAATTTATATAATCATACACAAATGTATTCTCATGTAGCACTTATATTTTGCTCAATATTGGCTTCTAAAGGCAAAGTCACTAAAGCGAAAAATGTAGGTCAATGATATTTTGTGAAAGTTTGATCAAATATACATGAACCATATAAATTTGGAACATGTAGTGATTATATTTTGCCCAATATTGGCTTCTAAAGCATAAATTACTCAAGCAGAAAAAGTAGGTCAAGGTCATTTATGAAAGTTTGATCAAAGATACAACAACAATGTAATTTTGGAACATGTAGCACTTATACTTTGCTCAATATTGGCTTCTTAAACCAAAATCACTCAAGCAGAAAAAGAAGAACAATGTTATTTCATGAAAGTTCGAGCAAAGATACATCCACCATGCATGTTTGGAACATAAAACACTTATACTTTGCTCAGTATTGGTTTTTAAAGGCAAAATCACTCAAGCAGAAAAAGTAGGTCAAGGTCATTTTATGAAAGTTTGATCAAAGAAACATCCACCTTGTAAGTTTGGAACATCTAGCACCTATACTTTGTTCAATATTGACTTTTAAAGGCAAAATCACTCAAGCAGAAAAAGTAGGTACAAAAATAGTCATTTTATGAAAGTTCGATCAAAGATACATGTACCATATAAGTGTGGAACATGTAGCACTTATACTTTGCTCAATATTGGCTTCTTAAGCATAAATCACTCAAGCAGAAAAAGTAGGTCAAGGTCATTTCATGAAAGTTCAAGCAAAGATACATCCACCATGTAAGTTTGGAACATGAAGCACTTATACTTTGCTCAATATTGGCTTTAAAGGCAAAATCACTCAAGCGGAAAAAGTAGGTCATGGTCATTTTATGAAAGTTTGATCAAAGATACATAAACCATATTAGTTTTGAACATGTAGCAATTATACTTTGCTCAATATTGGCTTCTAAAGCATAAATTACTCAAGCAGAAAAAGTAGGTCAAGGTCATTTATGAAAGTTTGATCAAAGATACAACAACCATGTAACTATGGAACATGTAGCACTTACACTTTCTCAATAATGGCTTCTTAAACCAAAATCACTCAAGCAGAAAAAGTAGGACAAGGTCATTTCATGAAAGTTCGAGCATAGATACATCCACCATGTAAGTTTGGAACATAAAGCACTTATACTTTGCTCAATATTGGTTTTTAAAGGCAAAATCACTCAAGCAGAAAAAGTAAGTCAAGGTCATTTCATGAAAGTTCGAGCAAAGATACATCCACCATGCAAGTTTGGAACATCTAGCACCTATACTTTGCTCAATATTGACTTTTAAAGGCAAAATCACTCAAGCAGAAAAAGTAGGTACAGTAACGGTCATTTTATGAAAGTTTGATCAAAAACGCATCCACCATGTAAGTTTGGAACATAAAGCACCTATACTTTGCTCAATATTGACTTTTAAAGGCAAAATCACTCAAGCAGAAAAAGTTAGTACAGTAACAGTCATTTTATGAAAGTTTGATCAAAAATGCATCAACCATTTAAGTTTGGAACATGTAGCACTTATACTTTACTCAATATTGGCTTCTTAAGCAAAATCACTCAAGCAGAAAAAGTAGGTCAAGGTCATTTCATGAAAGTTCGAGCAAAGATACATCCACCATGTAAGTTTGGAACATGAAGCACTTATACTTTGCTCAATATTGGCTTTAAAGGCAAAATCACTCAAGCGGAAAAAGTAGGTCATGGTCATTTTATGAAAGTTTGATCAAAGATACATGAACCATATTAGTTTGGAACATGTAGCATTTATACTTTGCTCAATATTGGCTTCTAAAGCATAAATTACTCGAGCAGAAAAAGTAGGTCAAGGTCATTTATGAAAGTTTGATCAAAGATACAACAACCATGTAACTATGGAACATGTAGCACTTACACTTTCTCAATAATGGCTTCTTAAACCAAAATCACTCAAGCAGAAAAAGTAGGACAAGGTCATTTCATGAAAGTTCGAGCATAGATACATCCACCATGTAAGTTTGGAACATAAAGCACTTATACTTTGCTCAATATTGGTTTTTAAAGGCAAAATCACTCAAGCAGAAAAAGTAGGTCAAGTTCATTTCATGAAAGTTCGAGCAAAGATACATCCACCATGCAAGTTTGGAACATCTAGCACCTATACTTTGCTCAATATTGACTTTTAAAGGCAAAATCACTCAAGCAGAAAAAGTAGGTACAGTAACGGTCATTTTATGAAAGTTTGATCAAAAACGCATCCACCATGTAAGTTTGGAACATTTAGCACCAATACTTTGCTCAATATTGACTTTTAAAGGCAAAATCAATCAAGCAGAAAAAGTTAGTACAGTAACGGTCATTTTATGAAAGTTTGATCAAAAATGCATCCACCATGTAAGTTTGGAACATGTAGCACTTATACTTTGATCAATATTGGCTTTTAAGGGCAAAATCACTCATCCAGAAAAAGTAGGTCAAGGTTATTTTATGAAAGTTTGATGAAAGATATATCCACCATGTAAGTTTAGAACATGTAGCACTTATACTTTGCTCAATATTGGCTTTTAAAGGCAAAATCACTCAAGTCGAAAAAGTAGGTTAAGGTCATTTTATGAAAGTGTGATGAAAAATACATCCACCATGTAAGTTTAGAACATGTAGCACTTATACTTTGCTTAATATTTGCCATTAAAGGCAATATTGCTATCTTAACATTTACCTTATCCTCTTAACATTTGTCTCATCATTTGAAATGATTTTAAAAATCCTCACCCGAGGGGTTACATCCCATCTGGTTATATTAAACAAAGTATAATTAAATATTCAAAACAACAAAAAGAACCAACAGAATATGAATATAGGAGAGGAAATTGTATGATCCTAACATTACCTTATCATCTAGTTCGGCCGACGCCAACGCCGGGGATATTGCAATTATAGCTCTTTTGCACTATAGTGCAGTCAAGCTAAAATCAATTTATAAGTTTCATAAATGCAGAGATTAATCTACAATTTGATCTTAATGGGTCCTCTGGACGCAATGAAACTTGGCCAATGGGTCCCCAGCCAAAACAATGGGTCCCAGCAGAAATTAATGCGTCCCAATTTCTACAAACCTCCTTTTTTTCAAGGCGTTTTACGTTCGCGAATACATGTGAGCTGACCTGCTCGCGGCATTTTATGTTCTTGAGATCGTTATAGTATGTTCCACAAAAAACGTCTAACTCTTAAAATTGATTATTTGTTAGCGATACTTCGTACAAACGTTATCCAAACAAACCAATTCTATACGGTTTGCAAAGATGGTACAATGATGGTGTGAATTAAACGATTCATAATGTCATGTAAAGTTTACAGTGGAGGAATTTTTCATAAATAGATATATCTGTATCCGAATGATATGAATTATAAGTTACCGGTAGACTCGCGTCGGACTGCATATACCTTCTAATTAAAAAAAATGATGCTCCGCAATGATTTCTCATACGATACTACAGATCAGCAGTCAAAATATAAACGACAGACATTTACACATTATACAGCTAAATGAATACTGTTAATAAACTTTCTCGACTTTGAATGTTTTTAAAATACATGTAAACATGAACTAAAATGGACGCATTATACGACAGTGAACAATGCGCACTGTGGGACGCAGCGAGCTGAAATCAATGGGTCCTGGGTGATTTTTATGCGTCAGAGACGCAGGACGCGGAGGTAGATTAATCCCTGTAAATGTATCAAAACATATGTCATTACCTTTGTACGTTTCGGACTGTCCATGACACGGGACCCAATACATATAATCTGCAAAATAAAAACAAAGCTTAATCAAGTGGTTCTCGGTACTGGGTGCGAGTATCACGTAGTACTCTATGTATGCAAGGTTTTTGAAGAAATCAAATTCTAATCCGGTTTTAATCCTATTTATCTGTACAAAGTAATGGGACCTTTTTTAATTTGGGAATTTTTATATAGTAGCAGATAAAGTTCATCCCATGAAGGGAGAAGGAGCTTATGCTATCACCGTGTCATCGGCGTCTGCATCCGCACGAGTATGTTCTTTATTTTAAGTGCTTGGATGATGTATCTTAATGAATAGATCAAAAATCTACTTCAAAATGTAGGTCAGGACGTATATTTTCCGCTTGAGTGCACATGTTAGGAAGATTTGGGTATCAATTCTTATTTCCTTCTGTAAGTGCTAGGAAGACAAAATTTGCACGGATGATGCGTCTTTTTGAGTAGATCACTGATCTACGTTCAAATATAGACCATGACCTATATTTTTGCTTGAGTGCATATATTAGGAAAATTTGAGAGTTTTATATCTTTATTCTAAATGTTAGGAGGGCGAAACTTGCACAGACGAGGCATCTTTACGAGTACAATAAGGAAGATTTGGGTATCAATTTTTAAAAGTTTAAGTGCGAGGAAGGCCATATCTGGCATACTTCCACAGATGATGCGTCTTTATCAGTAGATCACAAATCTACATTCAAATGTAGGTCATGACCTACTGAAAAACTGAAAAACGTTTCATTTCGTTCTTCTCAGCCACTAATGTAGCTTTCTGGCGCGAAATACACACGATGTAGAAATAGACAACTTTCTCGTTTATATCCTTCAAAACGGTTAAATATTTGATCTGAACACACTCTGAATAGATTGCTCCATTTATATATAAAATGAAAAAGATGGCAATATAACCTTTTTTATCGCTCTAAAGGCAAATTATAAAAAAATATTCATGCATCCCCCTTTTTTCGTTTTTCGCCTGTGGGACATTGTTTCACCCCCCCCCCCTCGCTTCAGAACCCCACTTGGCCAGAAAATGTGTTTTATTGATATACACTTTTGGTGAAAGTGGCATTGTAAAGCGAGGGGGTAACGATGTTGTATAAAACTTTTCCGTTTTCCATTGATTTCTGTGTTAAAAACGCTTATTTTGACCCGAATATCGGAATTATTTTGCATATATTTTCCCATCTGACAGCAGATTCATATGTGAAATAAGTTACTTGAAATTTCTACCGAAAAAGATTCTCAAATTTTGCATTTTGAAATTTCGACTTTTCAGGGCAGATTTTACGCCTTATCTTAACAGCTCCTTCATAGTTTGAGGTGGTGAAAATTACTTTATGATTCGAAAAAATCCCTCATGTGTTTATTTCACTAATCGGGGGACCTTAATTTTTTAATGGACAATTAGGATATGAGATTTCTAAAATGTTGGACAACCAGGATTGAATCGGTCGGGGGATTAGATACGATACTTATTAACAGCAATTCTCTGTAAGAACCAAAGAATTTCAAAACATGTTGGCACGGCATGTCATGGATTTTTCAGATTTTTGGTATGGAAGTTCAATATGAAGTACTAGTATGTAAATCAACCCCAGTTTTTTCAAAAAGGTTGTCGTTGCCATGGTAACCGTGTCTGAAGTTTCAAAAATCGGGAAAATCTATAGGACAAGGCATATTTGTACGCTTCGTTACCATGGAAACAGGTACATTTTAAATCTTAAATTGTTTTGATTATTTTCTTTTAATCCTTATTATTATGCATATTTGTAAAGTTTTTTACATTCATCTCGGATGCCTTATGTATACAAGATGAAAAATTGGGCCAAACAGGGTATCAAATGGCTTTGTTTTGGGCACTCAAAGACCCTTTTTTGCATGTTTTTACTGTTTTACAAGGTTGAAAATTTCATAAAGGCACCAATTTTTGAAGTCCAAATTCTAGTTATCCAATCAGTATTATCTTTGAACTCTACATGAATATAAAAAATTAATTGGGCTAATTTGTCCTTTTATATGCAAAGCAGTATCAAATTTAGTTGCTATGGCAACAATCGGCTGAAAGGTTTCAATACGATGAATTTAAACACAACCTCTATCAAACTATCTACGCATGATATTGGAACAGAAGTTCATGTATACATCCATCAGAGGCGTTTTGATATAAAAATGACCTTGAAAATATTTCAAGGTCACCCACTGAATTTTCAAGGTCATTAAACTTTAAGTGACCAGATTTGACGAAAAATCTTGATTTTTCATAAAATGAAGGTGTCAATATTTTAGAAACCTTGAAATATTGAACTCAACAGTTATTTGCCATAAAATGATAAATGCATCACTTATTTCTTAGAACTATTGATTACGTTTCTTCACATCTTCGAATATCTAAATACTTGGTGAGTATTTTGATATAAAAGGGACGAAATCTGTATTTTTCTTGTTTTTTAACGGAAAATATTTTCCTATTGAATTGCGACAATTCAATAAATTCTACGATTTGTCTATCTTATATTCATGTGCTTTCATAATATATATGCCCTATGAAAATATTTAAATAAAAAAAATCACTAAAATCGGAAACAAAATATTAAAAAATCAATATTTTATGCAAAATTTGAGTCTCAAAGTATAAATGACCTTGAACATCAAGCCAATGACCTGGAACATTTTAATTGTTCTTATGTAAAAGATATAAGTCATATCTATACATGCATACATTTTGACAATCTTATGTGGCTCTAAAGAGGAATAAAATCAATTTCAAAGATAATATGAAACAAGCAAAAAGGTCTAATGTTGCCATGGCAACGGTCTTTGACGACAGAATTTAGGTAAAACTCTTAAATACCCACTCCAATTTTTCGTTCATTTTATTTGTCAATAAACATACATTTCCATTGATGAAAATCACTAGTCTCCTATTGGTGCCTTTTGTGATATTTAAGATTGAAAATGGTCCAAAACACACTAAATTGGCCCTTATTTTCACCTCTATTTTTCGCTTCATTTTGACTTATTTTGGCTTAATACAATAAGGTTCCTGTAATAAATATCACATATCTAAGTGTACTAAGTAAGAATGGAAGTAAGGAAGAATAGATTATATAAAGATGAACAAGCTGTTACAGTGGTATCCATGGCAACGAAGTCTCCGGAGCTGGCTTATTTCATGGTCCCAAAAGTGCTACAAATAGAATGACCTCGTTACCATGGCAACCAGAGGTCACATTGGCTGAAAAGTGTTATTTTCATGGTCAGTACTTAATATATACCCATTATACCGAAAATCATCAAAATCTATGACATGCCGTGCCGAACGATTTTGGTCCTTACAGAGAATGGCTATTAATAATAGACGAATTACCCTATAAGTGGCGGTCAGGTCGACTATTCATCGGCCATAAAAGGGTCCGAAGCATTTCAGTGAGATTTCCTTTCTCTATGAAATGTTCGTTATGTGATTTAGAGTGTTAGACATATTCAATGTTGTGATGAGAAATAATTGAGACGTCTTTATGGAATTTTGGAATCTAAAATCTTTGCATATACATGTACTTAAGATGTTGAAATTGAAAATAATTTCTTTTGACCAATTAGTTAAAAAAAAGGTCCCTTCAAAAGTTATGGGTCCTTATAATTAACATTGAACTCTATGGAAAAATTTTGTTAAGCAAATTTTTCAACAGAGGGATAGAGCATCAAGCATTGATTGGTCAAAAATTTATAAAAATATATTACATCAAATTTTACCGAAAAATCCTAACTTTTCTTGCTATTTTTTTCAAATCAAAATCGAACTCGAGACCTTCTGACATCATGTTATCCGACATGCTATCCGGGGGCGCTACCCACAACGCCACCGGGGTAGTTTCCATCTAAGTTGGTCAGGTTATTTGAAGTTTCTACGTGAATAAAAGGTTGCTTCGCTGACGCCCCCCTTTCTTATCATGTACAAATTTCAAATAGATTATCTTCTAACCTAGACTCAGATGATTAACATCTAATTTGTTTCAAATCCATAATATTAAAAGAAATTAATAATAAAAACCTTGAGTTCAGTCATTCTTACAGTTTGAAACGTACTTTGTGTCTGTATTTACCTGTAAACCGACATCGTTTTATCTACCTGAGTGTACCACGTGACTGTCATTGATTTACAGAAGAGTTCGATAGAAAAGTGAATTTTCAATTTAGTCAATTTGAAATGCAATAATGTTGCTAAATTCGAAATATGTAGATCTATTTATATACCATTTTTAATAAAGAAATACGTAAGTGTAATTTTGTGGAATGAATTGTAAAATGATACATTTTATTTGAAAACCAATGTATTTCCAATGGTTTTTCCAAAATTGAACATGCCGCCGTGATACATATTATCTTTATACTAGAAATTCTACTTTACATGCAAACGGAAATGATGTATCATCGGGTTGGTCAATGTATAGTTCTATCTAATTTTACGATACAATATGAAGAAATCCAGGACCTTTAGACCTCCTTTTACTTTTATTTTGGTCAGAACAAAGAAAATCCTTAAAAGACCGAATTCCTCCAAGATTTTGAAAGAAGAATTCATACAAATTAAACAAATCCTTTGGTGAATTTTTTTTCAGATTTTAGATGGGTATATTTATTTATGAAATCAGACAAGTTCCTTGACAAACATGGTGCTCTGAGTTAAAGGCACTCCTAGAAAGTAGTCCTAACTAATCGTGGTTTATTTTTCTTGTTTTCTGATTAACTTAATAGATCCAAATGTGCGTTGCTGGGATTTTAGAGCAGACAAATGTACATGTATTATCCCTTCTACTCGATTAAAGAACAACAAAGATTCTTACCTTGCCACTGTTCTTTTCATTCGATTTTTTTTCTTTCTCAATAGCTTTTCCTGTTTTCGCATTTCCTTTCTTCGCTTTTCCTGTTTTCACATTTCCTGTCTTCGTTTTTATTGTTTTCACATTTCCTATCTTCGCTTTTCCTGTTTTCACATTTCCTTTCTTCACTTTTACTGCCTTTTCTGTCTTCACATTTCCTGTTTTCGCTTTCTCTGCAGTTCCTTTCTTCAATGGGGTCGATGTTCTGGGTTGTAAAACTTTATTTGGATTTTTGTCTTTCATCAAAATCCCTTTCCATAAAGGCCTATACAATTTTATCGTTATTAAGTCTCCAATTTTAGCATTTTGTTCTATCATTTTTTTCCTATCCACATAATGTACCTTCCCGTCATAATCATTGGAGTCGTTTCCCTCCCACCGAATAAGTACCAAATTGCCTTTTTTCGGCATGTTTCACAAACAAAATTTAACAACTAACTGTAGTATGCCTTTATAGGTGAGTAAAATTTATGCAAATTCCTGATCCAATCAGCGTCCGGATTACATGTAAATAGCACAAACGTAATGTTATTTCAATAACCCGTCGCATTTCCATTAACCTTTATAACCTCTGGAATAACTCTTTGTAAATGGTTGATGTATGACCTACACTTTTTAACTGTAACTGTTCTCCAGAATTTTAATATACCATGGATAAGTTCTTCTTCATTTTTCGGTTTCACTTTCCTTCTGATGAAATCTTTCATCTCGTGCCAGAGATTTTCAATCGGATTTAGATCCGGGGACTCTGCGAACAGAATTGTTTCAGTTTTAAAAATTAAAAGAAAAATGAAAAAAGAAAAATCAATAAAAGATATCAAGTATTTTCTAAAATTATGTATCCATACATAAAACGTAAAGAACTAACAAAGTTGTATTATTAGCCTTTCAACCGATTTTACACGACTGATTTTTATGCTAGTAGCTCTATAACTAAAATAATCTTTTTAATAAATAAGTTTTTAGCTCTACTGGTCAAAGACGAGTCAAGCTTACAATGTATGTATTGTCTGGTGTCCGTGCCTGTTTGTCTATCTGTTAACAATTTTATGCGAACTCCTATGAAACCATAAATGATATAAACCTAATTATAACCCCCCCCCCCCCCGCAAACGAAGTTTGGGGGTATATAGGAAACATTACGTCCGTCTGTCTGTCTGTCCGTATGTCCGGTTAAGAAGTTCTTAAAACTGATAACTCTACAAGTATAAGTGATAGGGCTTTCATATTACATACATACATTCACCATAATAAGTCCAAGATATATGACCTAGTGACCTTGACTTTGAACTTTGACCTTGTAGTAGTATTTTGGTTAAGAAGTTATTAGAGCGAATATCTCTTCAGGCATACGGGATAAGGCTTTCATATTTTATACAGTCATTCACCATAATAAGTACTACATTTTGATACCAAGACATTTGGCCTAGTGACCTTGACTTTGAACTTTGACCTTATTGTAATATTTTGGTTAAGATTTTCTTAAAGTGAATATCTCTTCAAGTATTAGCGATAAGGCTTTAATATTTCATACAGACATTCATCATAACAAGTTTCACTCCAAGACATTTGACCTTGTGGTGTTGACCTTGACCTTTGACCTACTTTTAAACTATCAGAGATAGGGCTTTGATATTTCACATATATGTTCCTCACGATGAGAGGTTCCCGGCTACTTTTCAAGACATTTGATACCTCTGTTTACCAACCTTGTACATACATACAAATATGAATTTTGAATGTGTATTCAAAAGAAAGAAAAGAAAATCCGGGTTATTTCTCCTTACGAATTTTTGGGGAGTATATAGCTGCTGTTGTATCCGTCAGTCTAGTTGTCAGTCCATCCGTCCGAGTCCTTATAATATTTGACAATACATTAGAATTTGATCATATACATGTTCATTAGCATACGTCCTTACGAACAAAGTTAACTTGAGATCAAGGTGATTTAGGATTAAAATAGGGGGGGGGGGGTTCGTAAAAAGATTTTTTTAAATAGTTAAGAACCTTTTTAATGTCTTAATGTTTTGAAATTTGTTAATATGCTAGATTCATAGATTAATTCACAGGGATAAGGTATCATCGCTTGGTCACAAACCCTTTCCTCAATATAAATCCTTTCTTCTACATCGATGATACCTCTCCCATGTGGATTAATTCATGTTCTCTAATTGTGTGTGTAGGTTTTATTTTCAGATTTATTCCTTAAGGTATCCGTTTTACAATAGAGTCATTTTACGTAGCGTTTTAATCATCTCCATTGTAAACTATGGTAAATTTTATGCCTGGTAAGGTACTATAAACTATATATTTTCTGAAAGGTTATGATGCCCTGAGTACAGATATAAGACCCCCTGGTCTTAAAAATCAAAAGGGAAAAACTCTTGTACAACTTTGTAATTTTGCATATGTTATATAGAGAAAAGATACAATTTAAATGCTTCATCAGTTATTCCGCTTTGTTTTTCTGGCCCCAAACTTATTATTTCTGAGCAGTGGGAATTATAACCTTTCAGAAAATATATAGTTTATAGTACCTTACCAGGCATCGAAAAATACCCAATTGTACATCGGATACCTTAAAAGTTGAAGTTTAAACTTCAATATGTAATGAAGATTCTAGAATTCAGTTTATTTACTCACCAGCTGGGGTTTTCCACCAATTTATGTTGTTTTCCTCGAAAAATCGTCTTGCTAATAATGATTTATGCTTAGGGTCATTGTCCTGCATAAAACGATGTCTTCTCGGGTATTTATTTCGAATGAACGGGAGGAGAGTTTCCTCTATAATTTTCACATACAACTTTGCATCCATTATGCCTTTGAAGATACATACTTCCGTTTTTCCCTTTTTGCTTATACCAGCCCATACGTGAACTTTAAGGGGATACTTTGGCTTTGGTTTACGCTTTGGAAGTACCCCTCTTCGTCTATAACACCGAGTGGCATGCTGTTCTAGCCACACTGAAGTTTCGTCCGACCATATCACGTCTTCAAAAGTGTCACTAATGTGATCATTTGCCCACTGAACCCGTTTTGGTTTATTCGCTTCTCGAATCAGTTGACAGTATCGGGTTCCACGTAAAGTCCAACCTAAGCTCTGTTTTATGCGATTAATGGTTGAAATGCTCAATTGAAAGTTCCTGTGCTGGA
Source organism: Pinctada fucata (assembly GCA_028142955.1). Classification (NCBI taxonomy): domain Eukaryota; kingdom Metazoa; phylum Mollusca; class Bivalvia; order Pterioida; family Pteriidae; genus Pinctada; species Pinctada fucata. The sequence continues at coordinate 2,398,021 of AP027103.1, forward strand.
GATACACCTGCAATGATTTTGCCGTTTATTCATCATTCTTCTTCAAGCGGTCGTCTATGATTGATCGAATTGTACAATTTTTAAACAGTTTGCTTGTCCTTCCATTTTTATTATCACGATAAAGTTTTCCACAAGAATTAAATGTATTTATTGTTCTTCTCACAAATCCTCGATGTGTATATAGTTTTTCATCCTCCAATAGTTTTACAATTTTTCCGAAGATACCGTAATTTTTAACTTTCCCAGATAGATTCTTATAATGTTTTAATATACGTTGTTTTAAATATTCATTTTTTCTATGCTGAGGACCGGACATCGTTCCTTCCAAAACTTTTTTAAACACATAATTCAAACTATAATCTCGTATATGCAGTATATGCTATGCCGTGTAGGTATCAGGCGCTGATCAAGCAATAACTTATTATGCCATACATTATATTAATATCGAAGTTCTGTCAGCTGTCTAAGCTTTTGGTAAATTAATTGCCATGTTTTTCAGCAAGTACGAACCCCATGGCTTTATTGAGAAATTAATGTGAAAATGATATGAATCATGGAAATTGGCGGATCTAGAGCTCGTACTGGTCTAACCCCCTCCTCTTTGTCCATTTTGGATGTCAGTTAGAAAGAGAGAAACAGAGACAGCGAAAGAGACGGCCTTTATATATAAACGTTCTTGTTATTTTAACGTTATTCAATAAAAACTGTGACCATGTATTGCAGCCGGGCTACAGTATACAAAGAGTACAGAATAAATCCCCCCCCACTTTTAAAAGGGGGGGGGATTCTTAACTCTTTGTGTATTGTAGCCCCTGAGATATATTGAGAAAAGTATAATCGTTTTACGTCTATTACATGTATTCCTCATAAACCATGTATTCAAACCTAATCTGACCTTTTTATCTATCCCCGATCTCATATAATGTAAACTATATTCTTTACACGAATACAGATGGATATTAAAATGAATATCGATAAAAAAAAAATTAATGCAGTTTTTTTTTATATCTACGTTTCTAAAGCAAGTAATTGTTTTCAACAATAACCCACCCCAATCTACACAGGAACAAATATTTTTTATCTGTTGTGTTATCTGTACAACATATACAAGATACATGTAATACCTTTCATTAATGAATATCTATATTCAATTGAATAGGCATGTTTTACACCGGCCGAGCCCAATTCTTGAATGGCTATAAGAGCCAGCGACTCATGCTGCACGCTTTTCAAGTACCAACCTCCTTTCTTCTTCAATAAAGACCAAACTCTCCGCTCTAGCTACCTTCTGCGATATGAAAAAAAAAAATCATATCAATTTATGCGTAAAAATAGCGAACTCATAAATATCTTGATCTGGGGATCCGTAATGCGTCATATTGGGAGTGTTTCCTTTCAGAAATATACCCGGGACAAGCGAATATTTTGTATGTTTCTCTACCTAATAAGGTTAAAATAATGAAATTAAATGATTTACTAGGATATTGGGTATACAACTTTAAGACTCGATATGATCACGCGAAATTATCAAAAGACGTGAAAGTTCACGTACGTCAAACCCTTTCTTATATGTATTAACATATTCATTATGTCTCCCCCCAACGGGGAGGATACATATTGGTTTTGCCTTCGTCGTCCGTCTGTCACACATCGTGTCCGGGCTATATCTCCCGAACCGACTTAGTGCATTTTAATGAAATTATTGATAAATTCCTGTCCAGGCTATATCTCTTGAACCGTTTGCCAGATAACTTTCATATTTTAGTATGTTGTTGCTTATGACCCGATGGTTCTACATCACCCTCTGCTACTAACGTGGCTGATGGCCGTCCTTAGTCGGCGCTGATTGCCCATGGGTCTCGTTGGTTTATGTGTGGTCTTTTGTGTTCTATATTTGATGTCTCGTTTGCTGTTCCTTGTCTCTTGCTGTGTGTGTCTTCTCTGTGTTTTCACTTGGGGTGTTTTAGTGTGTTGCTTGTTGGAGATCTCATCTTTATGTATCTGGACAGATGCGAATCAAAATTCAATTCCTCTATAATTAAGATTGTTAACAACACTACTTTCGTCCTTCATCTCCGTCACATTTACTTGAATTGCTCATTTATGGCACCAAGATTTCTTTGAAAACTTAAAAATGAAGTAGGTACGTATGCAGTAAAATCTGAAAACTGTGTGTGAGGGTGTGTGTGGGGGGGGGGGGGGGGTAGGGAGGGTGTGTGTGTGTGTGTTTTTTTTTTTTTAAGTGAAAATTTTCGGAAAAATAGTATCTCATGTGTGCTAATAGTAGTGCTGTATATTGAAATAAATATTTCAATGCAATACGATACCATTCATTTTGCTTCAATACTCAAAATTTTCAATACAATACGCATTTTTCTTCATTTTGCTCAAGTTTATCATTATAATGAATCAATAAATGGAGTTTTTATGTTTTAATGAATGGCAAAGTTATAAAACAGAACTAAAATAAACAACAAATGTATGTTTTCCATTCAAAAATAAAAAAGGAATGAAAGGATAACAATGTCAGCTATGGAACGTGTTTCAATGTCTACCAAAGACTTATTTTGAAATATTTTTTTTACATAATTACATGTGGCTTCTTCGACATCAATTTTGTGAAAATGATGCCAAAAAGCTAACCTCATCATTTCGTTTTTCAACTCTTTACAAGATAGAATGACAAATATGGATAATGATCATATCCCAATACACAAAACAAAATCGATAATTCAGAAAATTATAAACCGAAGACATACAAAATAAGGATAAAACATGAACCAAAGAAAACAAAAATCTCCACCATAGACACTTATTCTTACTGATGACCATATACCTAAATATCATTTAGCTCATCGGGGTTAGTATGTCAAAGTATCTATTGTAGTGAAACATCTTCATTTCGTTAGGAATCCACATGTGAAATGACATCGTTGTATGACCACTGATGGGTTAGAGGTTTGGAGGCCAAAGCGTGACCACCACCCCAACTCCCTCCTTCCTTTCAAACATCTTTCTTTACAAAGTGTCTGCGTTTTAAAACATTTTCTGGAAAAAGAGTAGGAAATACACTTTGAATTATTTTGAGCTCGCCGGGCGATATTTTGGGTAATTTTACTTTTTTTCTTTTAAAATATCCGCGTATGTATCCAATGTCTTGCAAAGATGACATCGGACAAAATTATGCTTCGCTGCGACACAGAATTACCGTGAACAAAATACGGTCATACCGTGTATGTCATCAACAATAATTAGTAGTAATAAAACCCTGACAGCTGATTTCCGCTGTGAATCAAGTAGATTTGCAAAATTGGCACATTATTTAGCGCATCGTGGCGATGGTATTCCATACAATAAATCTGCAAAAACACGGAGAATTTTTCAAGTATGACTGTTGGGCTCGGCCGGAGAGGGGAGGGGGGGTCGGTCGGTCTCCAACACCATTTTTTGTGGATTTTGTGGAAGGGACGGGGGCTTCGCGTTTTTAAGATACAAAAAATAAGGTCCTTTTCACACATTTTGACGGAGGGAGGTTATAAAACTTTCCTGTCTGATTTCGTAATACTGTCAAAAAAATTTAAGGGAGGTATTTACTTTCATTGTTCAGATATTATATGTTATTTACAAAAAGTATTTATTTATATTCAGTTTAAACTGTATTTATTTGTAGATAACATAATGCATATGACAAAACATAAACATATAAAAATTGGAGGTCTTTTCATCATGTTCATATTAAGCGGTTCAGTTTCATATGACATGAACAAAAAGTGATATTGTGATTATATATTGTCTTATAACATAGAAATAATGACAACGAAGAAAACAAAAGAAGTGTCGATGAAAGAATAGAAGATCGTATGTGCTGTGCACCAGCTTATGAAAATAAAAATATTCGTGCATACTTGTAGTAAAGAGTAAATATGAAACATGTATCAGCAGAAATATTAATTATTTTTAACGATGACAGGATTATTTTATACACAAATATAGAAAGGATAGCATCAGTGAGAGAAAAAATACCATCAACAGACATATTAAGAGGGCATTTCTTACTTAGCTATGCCCGTGTCGTAACGCATAGATAGCCTTGTTGATTCCAAAGAATGTTTCGAACTTTGTATCGTTAGATTGTTCCTTTAATTTCGTTCATGATAAATGATCTGGTTTTCTGTCATAAAGGTTGAATTCAGGTGGTTCGATTGAAACTTACAAAGTTAGGAAGGACCTCGCGGAGTGCAATTTTGTACATGAACGTAAATTCCAAAGGTTTCCTTCTATACTATAGTTCGTGCTAATGTCTTATGTTTTTTTGCTGACAGACAAACAAAGTGACTGTAGGGTCTCAAACCTGGTGCAGAAGCATTGGCGGATCTAGCGAGATGGATAGGGGGGTTGCAATCCCCCTTTGGTCGGACAAAAAAAACCAAGAGAGAGAGAGAGAGAGAAGAGACCCCCCCCCCCCCCCCATTTTTCAATCACAAAATTTTATGATGTATTTACATTGTTAAAGATAGCAACATTCTGTACCATAAATCTACAATTTTTTGTCAATTTTCAAAATTTTTCTTTGGCTCGCTACCGCTCGCCAGTTCTTTATAGACTTACTGAATAATCCATCCTCAACGTACATGAAGACATTTAACTCAAACTATATGTACTTGTTAATGATAGAGGGTATAGAAAGTATTTTCTGATAAGTCAATATTTTGCTAAAAAATTCATTTATTCATGTACTTAAAGTTTAGAATTGCACCAAAAATGTTAAAATTTGTACATGAAACCCCATATTTTTAAAAAAAATCTCGTCCTCCTTCCCCACCTGTTTTTGTTTTGCTTGTTAGAAATTTTGGGATGTTGTACTCCTCCATTTTTCAGGCAGAGCTACGCCGTTGCTTAAAGAGAATAAAAGAGATATAGATTATCAATGTGTAGTCAACAATGCACCCTTTAAGGTATTATTGCGAAACAGAAGCTTTTGATAGTATGCATTCAACATCCCCCCTTTCAGAATCTTCACCCCCCCCCCCCCCCTTTGAAAAATTCCTAGATCCGCCTATGAGAAGTGTACGTTAAAAAACAAAAACGCAGTCAAAGTTAGGTCAAAAGTCACTTTCATGATCACATCATCGAAATGTCTGATGCGTTTGACAAAGGTCTTATAAAAAGGGATTAATCAACAAAAATATTAAAGCCATACCTCTAAAGTTATAAAAGGGTCACCAATCAAATTCACACTTCTTCATGCTCCGTCTGAAAGGTCATGTCACAACAAACAAACGTACCAAATATTTAAATCATAGCTCTTGCAGTTAAGGCAATATTAACATTTTTCAAATGTAGGTCAAAGGTCATATGACCAAAATGTTTTGTGTCATCTGGAAAAGCTTGACAGAAAGAAGACACAAACAAATAATTAAAGTGCTACTTATGGTTCAGTTGTAAAAGCCAATTTAATTCTTTTTTCAACTGGCAAAAGTCATATTTTTACTATATTTTCAGGATCAAAGCGATTCCTTGCAAACGTTGAAGCTACAGTCAATAAACCTTTGAACTACTTCGTCTTCAAATTCTTGAATGCTAATTTCATCTCTCATGGATAGATTGAAAAATAAAAGGGATGAATAGTTCGTAGCTAGTATACGCTGGCAATCATCTATCGAAAGTTTGATGCCCACTGTGTGTAGCATTAGTAATTTCCATTTCTCAGAAAGTTTGACAAGAGTTCTTGGCGACACATTAGTGTATGAGAGGTATAGATGGTCCAGTTTACTGCAATTCGAAAGCACTATAAAGTCGCCGTCTACCAATAATGTGCAGTTTGATAGGTTAAGAAGCTCAATGTTGGGAAGATATTTCAAGAAACACAATGTCGATATGTCACAATTTGAAATGTCAAGCCACAATAAGTTGAAGGCAAGTGACAACCTTGTAACAAATAGATAATCCAAGGTAGCGGTGTCACATTTCAGTTGTTTTCCCAGAAAAAAAGTCCTAAAACATGTTGAATGTTTCAGGATCCTGCATATTTCTTGCTCATCTAGTGAGGGGGGATACGAAAAGTCAAAGTTTCTCCATAGGTAGGAATGACTTTCTATGAACTCCCTTAGAAACTTACAGGTTCTACTGACACTTTGCAGCAGTTCACGCAATTTGAGGTAAGATAATATCTTCAACAGTGCCGGAAACGGAAGACAGATGAGGTTACTGGAATAGAGATACCAATTAAATTTCAACTTTGAACTGCACAAATATTGCATATTTTGAAATTATTTTATGAATATTGAATTTAAACACAAAATCTAATCATCTCGAGGATGGAACTTTACATTAAAATGCACAGCTTTAAAAAAAAAAGAAGACAATAAAATGAGCTGTAAGTAGGCTTAAAGAATTTTTGATAAATATTAAAAAAAAAAAGAGGGGGGGGGGGGGGGGGGGGGGGTAATACGGAAGTGTTCTAGTGTTCCGAATCACTAACTTTGGTTATCAAAAAAAGGTGGGACTGTCCCCTCCCCTCTTAATTCGCCACTGCTTTTTATGCATTTTTCAATATTGAAATGAATTGAAACAGGGTATAATGAGGGATTGTATGCATAAATATTCTACATGACCTACAGTTTTGGATCAATTTAAACGTATACGTTAAGCAAAACGGGTGAAACAATCACGTTTACTATTTAGTCGCGTAAATGTGAATACATATTTGAGAAAAGAAGTTGCCTGTGGTAATACAAATCAACATAAAAATTAACAAGTTAACTGTTTCCAATGATGTTCTTATTATATTTGTCAAATAATATTAAATGAGGTCCGCCCCTTCCCCCCCCCCCCCCCCCGCTAGCAATTGGAAAAAATGCCAGTTGTTATTTTCCCGAAAGTCATGGGTTGGAACCCACCCCCCACCCCCTGGTCGGGACTGGGCCCCTTGCTTTTTTATGGATCAAAAATAAAATGTACCTTACTTACATTCCATAGGTAGGGTGTTGGTCCATCATTGAACATAAATGAAATAAATAAAACCGCATGGTGAAAATAAATCAAACGGTCGTGAAAATAATACTCTGTCGTAGTTTGGTGAATGATTAAAGGTCAAAGGTATTGATACCAGCCCCGAATCATTCTGTATAAAGATCGATGATGACAGGTGTAAATTTACGAAAGCTGGTGAGGTTCAGGGGGGGGGGGGGTGAAAGCCCCCCTCCCCCGGAAAGTCGCTTTAAACAAAACTTTCAAAATCGCGACGAGAGTGACCGTAGACGGCACGGAAATGTATTTTAGCGAATATTAACATTTTAGAAGAAAAAGAATAGAATCATAATGTGATCTAGACATCAATCAGAGCAAGTATTGGCATTGCATAATTTCATAAGTCATTTGAACGACTTTTTATTTCGTTAAAACGAGTTTTGGTGTCGCCTGCGAAACATAGCGCTGCGACACGGTTCAATCCTGATTGTCCAACATTAAATCACTAATTACGCAATCAATGTAATTAGTACTACCACAAATCCTGATTGTCTAACAAAAATTTTACCACATTTTTACCTTTTTATATAAATGTTGGACAATCAGGGTGACACCTGCGACACTTATGGATCACTTTTTTTTACGACTTTTTAAGTTGTTTGAACGACTTTTTATCTCATTTAAACGATTTTTATCTCGATGAACTACTTATAAACTCGTTTGAACAACCTTCTTTTCTTTTCTTACAATGGCATAAATAAGCTTTCATAGCAAATAGAAGGAAATCGGATATATATATTTTTTTACTTTATATGACTTATATGGGAGTGTGGCTTATTCAAAAGAACCGGAGAGGCATTTTTCTCTCAAAACCATTATACGAAAAGTACGAAAAGCGCACACTAAACCAGCTTTCTATATATAAGTAACAAATTAAACTCATAAATCGCGGTTTCGAAACGTCCCAACCGTCCTACTCTTAATCCAAACCGTCCTACTCTTCTATGACAGGAGTAGGACGGTTAGGACGTATCAGAACCGCGATTTATAAAGGTGTAACAAATGGTACCGATTTATTTATGCATCATATGCTGTATTTATTGGTCACAATTTACCGGATAGCGCGAAACGACGTCTAACGGATGAAAAAAAACTGACAAATTATTTGTCCGTTGGTCGTCCGTTTGTAAAAAAAAAAAAAAAAACCCTAAGGCTCTCGCGACTAGTTTGGACCGGATACGTACCGTACGAGTACCGGGGATCCATCTGGAAAGTAACGGACGTGGAATGGATTTCACCGTACGAGTAACGGGAAGGCAACGGATAAAATGGAAATGCAACTTATTAGAGCCTAACAAAACAGACAATGAACGTACATCAGTTGACCTCCGGTAGCTGTCCGTTACATCTCCGTTTTATACGTTTCACGTCCGGTAGATATCCGTTCGTGACACGAGTCTACCGGACATCAATGGAAACCTAACGGATATCATCGGGCATCTTATGGACATCAACCGGAGATGTAACGTACAAAACGGATACCAACGGACACGTACCCGTATAAGTAATGGACGCCTTAGTGTGTTCTGTCCGATGAGAAGTTTTTAGCTCAAAACATGCCAACGAACATCGCCGTACGAGTAACGTAGATGTAACGGACGACTAACGGATGAATAACGGACGCGAACGGAGACCAACAGATTGAAAATTTTGATATCCGTTACTCGTCCGTTCGCTTTATTTGGCTAGGTTGTTTGTACCAATAGATATCACAATTATGGTTTCAAATCGCTACAAGTATAAAAATAAACTAAAAAGTCATCATACATATTAAATAGAAAGCATCATTTAAGACAGAAATTACCGGTAAGAGATGTTAATAAGACAAAAGAATTCAATAATAAACTTCATGAATTCTTCATATACCTTTTGGTGTAAAAAGGGGGATACAAACTGTTTACAGATGAACAAAGAAGGAGATTTTTGCAGCCTTTGGTGCTACTGAATTGAAACTTGTCTTCAAAATAAGAAATAACAAATCCAATTCAAGTCTCGGAACAGTGGCCCTCGGATCAGCGTTATGGTCCTTGAACATAGAACATTTCGACAATTTACAGTTTTCTGGACTTTTTATCGTAGCCTTCGCAGCAGTTGAATATCTTCATAATAATGAATCACTTTCTAGTTTTATTTTGGGATCAACGGCTTTTTGTTTGCATTATGAACTATGAATTTTGAATAGCTCTCAGCCCTAGGACCTTCAAGTTTACCATAGAGTCCTATGACCTTGACCTTTGACTTTTTGACCTCAAAATCAATAGCGGTCATCCTTGATTCCTGGGAAACATTAATTTTTCCGGCAAGTTTCATGATCATAGCTGCAATACAGGCTCTAATATTGTCCGGAAACCATTTCCAATAATCAGTCCTGTGACCTTGACCTTTGACCTTTTGACCCCAAAATCAATAGTTATCATCTTTGACTCATGGCGAGTAAGTGTTTGAAGTTTCATTGCAGTCCGGAAACCAATTGTTGACGCCCGTCCGCCTAACATCAAATTAAGAGCCGAGTTTTGCAACTCGGCTGATAAAAGTTTTAAATTTTCTAAAAACAAAATCTGATTTATTGTACAAGAAACCTTCATCAGAGATATCTCCTTTAACGCGTCAAAAATTAAAACTTCGTCATATAAAAGGCATTTGATATTTATGGCACATAGCCAATATTACATCCATTTATCAACTAGCAGACGATGTATATTTAGTAAATGAATTTTGGAAGTTCAACATACTTCTATAATGTAAAAGGGTGCTGGATTAATGATTTATGAATGTCAAATTCGGCTGAATTTTGACTCATGTATTTGAGTGTTTGAACGGCTATGTTGTGCAGAAGAAGTGACATGATCATCAAGAAACAGATGTGTCGGAACGGCACAAATGCCCCAGTCCTGCAGCAAAGTAAGAAAAAAAATTTGAGAATTCGTCAAAAAAGCAGCAAAGAATAAATAGTGTATCGAGAATCCATAGAAAGCTTTAAGTCAAGGGGGGCTAAATTTCTGTAATACGTTTGGACAGCATTCCCCTTCCCTCGCGTGCATTTTTCAGTTTCCCAAGGAGAAGTTACAAAGACAATCAAAATGATACTACCTTACTTAGAAACAAATCTACTTTGTTTGTTTAAGCCCCTGTCACACCTTCACGTTCTGGCATGGCGTTCGCACTACGACCGCCAGAATTGTACGAAACGTGGCGTGAACGTAGTAAGGACGCGGGGAACGTAGTAAGAACTCGCTGATACGTATTGAGGTCGTAGTAAGGACGCCGACGAACGTGCCCGTACGCCGAGCCACCACGACCGTTTTGAACTGTTCAAAACAGTCGTAGTGAGGACGCGGTGATGACAGAACGTGTTAAGGTCTACTTCCGAACGTATTGAGAACTTCATGGACGTATTAGAAACGTGTCACTAACGTAGTAGGGTCGTAGTACGGACGGCTAAAACTTTTACATATAACCATATGGAGATCGTCACGTCTCTGCCGTCCTTACCACGTTCTTGGTTTTAGAGGTCGAAAAAATCAAAATAGACCTCGTACAAACAATTTATCCTTTGAACGTATTATGATCGTAGCATGAACGCAGTAAGGACTTAGAGAACGTAGTAAGCACGCCGTACTATCGTAACACAGACGCCTTCGTAGTGAGAACTTGACTAAACGTATTAAAGACGGGAAGGACGTGCTACTAACGTGTTACGGACGCTAAAGGTCGTGTTGCGCACGTATTGGAGTCGTCAATTATTGTTTCGGAGAGCCCTTCTGGGTGAAAAATGCCACGTTCTCACTACGTTCATGAAAAATTTCAAGGACTTCAAGAACGTAGTAAGGGAGCAACCATTTGATTTTTATGGGGGGGGGGGGGGCAGGAAGACTTTGCAAAAAAAAAAATTTCCGGATCGAAATTTTAGGTTAAAAAAATTTTCCGGCCCGAAGGGCCGGCGAAAATTTTTTTCCGGATCATGAAATTGCCCCTCCCCCCTCTCTTCCAACCTTTCCACTGCCAAATAAACACTTTTTTGAGTATCATAAAAATAATGGAACAAACTTTACGCAATTTTGGAGTGAATAAATAAAATTCGAAAGTCATTAGCACCATATAGCCTGTCTCCGTTGAGTATCATTTTAGTAAACAGATTATAGGCACCATATGCCATTCAAGAAATTAAAATGAAGTGATCTGCTGGCAAGAGATGAACTCATTGTGTGTTTGATGTTTAATATGGCTGAAAAATCACGCTGAATTATTTAAACTTTAGAGTAATTTTCAACATTGGAAAATTATGAAAAAAAATAATCCGGCCCGAAGGGCCGGCGAAAAAATTTTTCCGGCTCTTAAAATGGCCGAAAAAAATTTTCCGGCCGGCAAAAGTCTTCCTGCCCCCCCCCTAAAAATAAAATGGTTGCTCCCTAAGAACGTCTCGAGAGAACGTGTAGGTGTGACAGGGGCTTTACTTATGTAATAAATCTTTGACAGTATTTCTCGTCCTTCATGCACATCCATCATCCAAGTTTCATTGAAATCTACCTAAGGGGTAAAAATAACTCAAAATTCTTTTACAGACGGAAGGATAGATAACGGCCAGGTGCAATACTTTATATCTCCCTGGCCACTTATCGCAGGACATGAGAACATTAACAAAATTGGTGAATGTGAGGACTCTGCGATAGTTTGCTTTTAGGTTTAGTTTTTTTTTTTCGTGTTTATATCGGTAAGGAAATACTACACATAATCATGAAAATCGTTTTAAGTTAATTTTAATGTTTTCAGATATTCAAATGTGATGTATATGGCTCTCTAGTATGCTATCGACAACATGTCTCCTTTAAACAAAGTGACGGACGGACAGACGATGATGGAAACGATATGAGGCTTTGGTCCATATGAATTGAGAAGAAGTCATATTTCCAATGCAACGTTGATGTAACGTCCATTTTCATTGTTTGTTTGCTCCTACGTTACGGCTGTAAATCAAGAACATACTAGGCTTTGACGTTGCTATAACGATAGATTTCGCCTTATATTTACAAAAATATAGATTGCATTAGGATGGGAATAACTAGATACTGACGTTATGTTTGCGGACGGAAAATGCTGATTTTACGGAGCATTTACAGTCCGCAAACATAACGTCAGAAACTAGTTATTCCCTTATCTACAAGAGCAGATACAGAGAAAATTAAAAAAAAAAAAAAAAAAGAGTTGAGTCTTACAAGATTCAAGGATTTTCAGCGCAATAAATTTACATTGCAAGTTCATTTCCCATGTTGAACGCCTTAAGCCGGGCTTCCACTGTCGCGAATGCAGAGGCGATAGAGCTACGATTAGGTGATTTTGTTAAATCGTAGCGCATTCTCCTCTCAATCGCGGGCATTCTCGTCTCATCGTGTCACTATCGTGTCATGTTCTCCTGCATTCTCCTCTGATCGCGGCACCGACGCGAATGCTTTAAAATGTTTAAAACATTCGCGTCTGAATTCTTATTCGCCTCACACTCGCGGCACATGCGCAGCGCATTCGCCTTGCATTCTCCTCCATTCGCAGCGCGTTCACCTCACATTCGCGTACATTCTTGTTCCCAAGGTGGAGGAGAATGAGCCCCGATAGAGCCCCGACAAGAAAGAATCTGACACGAATGTGATGCGAATGCGCCGAGAATGTGACGCGAATGAAAAAATCAACGCGAATCAGCCACGATCTTGACACGATATTGCCACAATAGTAACTACATGCACACACGACAGTGACAATAATAATTATCTCAGAGTTGATGTAAAAGTGTGCGGATCAATATTTTGAAACTTTGACAATGCCTTTCAAGAGAAAACAACCTATCGAGTTAAAGTCGTGTCTCAATCTCCTGCATTCGCCTCTCATTCGCCTCAGTGTCTTTTCATCGTGGCGCCTTCGTGTCGCATTCTTCTCTTTTCTTATCACAATCGCCTCACTATCGTAGCGGACGCGCAGCATATTCTTGTTGCATTCGCGGCGCTATCGTGTGCCTATGAGAACAGACAAGAATGTGACACGATTGTTCATTCGCCTCTGATCGTAGCTCATTCTCCTCTACATTCGCAACAGTGGAAGCCCGGCTTTAAACGCAGCCTGCCTCTGACAAATCGAAACGAAACGAAACGAAACAGATCGAAACGAAACGAAACAGATCGAAACGAAACGAAACAAAACAAAACGAAACGAAACAGATCGAAACGAAACGAAACAAAACATAAAACTTTTTTTTTTTTTTTTTTTTTTTTATTACAAATATATAAGTCACAAGTCATCATTTCATGCAAAATGAATATCATTCATGCGTCTCATCGATTATATTTTGATTGATTTTAAAGAAGAATCATATTTCAGAACAAAAGATGATAACCTGTGAAAAAAATATAGAAAGTGACATTAGAACTGACTCATTGAAAGTATGAAGAAAAAAAATTATAATAGAGAAGGTGATCCAATGGATCCATTGGATCACAAAACATAAAACTTAAAGAATATGAGAAAAGAAGGAAAACTGCCGAGAACGAATATTGCCTTAATCCAAGAGTTCTACATTTGTAACTAGTACCGAGAGGGTTTCCTGAGAGAGTCAAAGTTGACAATTAAAAAAGTAAATGTCAAATGCCATTCATGTATCTAAGAGGAATAAAGGGGAGGGGATAGAAAACCACGCCATGACACCGTAATGAGATCATGAAACTGAGGGAGGGGGGGGGGGGCACAATTACGCAAAAAGAAATCTTATCCTTTTACAAAGGAAATGTACCCCCAGTAATTGTTCTCATTTTTCTGGTAAAGTTTTCAAATACACAAAAAGGAACGGTTCCGTTTCCTCTGTACTAGACTCCTGCCTGCTAAATAATATTTTTTTTCCGCCTAGGAGGTTATTCATCCCGTTCACTCTCCTTTAATCCTTTAAAATGCAATTGTGCTATAAACCGTATATATGATGTTTTAATCGTCAACTTTGACCCTTTGAAAAACCCTCCAGCCACAAGAACTAATGATTGAAGGTAATAATATATGAAGATATTGACATCCGTGCTAGTTCTCTACACTTAAATCATTTTTTTCTCAAGTTCTTTAAGGTTTATGTTTTGTTTCGTTTCGTTTCGATCTGTTTCGTTTCGTTTTGTTTCGTTTCGTTTCGATTTGTTTCGTTTCGTTTCGATCTGTTTCGTTTCGTTTCGTTTCGTTTCGATTTGTTTCGTTTCGTTTCGATTTGTTTTGTTTCGTTTTTGTTTCGTTTCGCACTTTACAGGGACCCATATTTTACCACCATAAAGAAACTTAGACAATGATGCATGAAACATTAGCGATATTTGTCCTTATTTAACGAAACCTTACAGGAAGCAAGTACTCAAGGTCCTCTACCGAATTGTCTGCTATCATTCTTTTGTTTGCAACTCAGGTGAGCGATGTGACCCCCTTGTTATATTGGATATGATGATATCTGTCTGCCCCTTGGACCTCCTCACGCCAACATCTGAGCCAACGTGAGACATTTATTAAACGTTGTAAAATAAATAATGTTTAAATTTTTATATTGAATATGAGCTTGGATGGAGAGACAGTCGGACACGACATCGACTATATATTATTGTGCAAACGATCAGATTCACTGATATTATACAAAATGACGTACATCATCCGCACAATTAATCAATGTTGACAGGAGTCTATTACTAAATACCACGGGAAATAATAATTCACGGTAACCTTTTATTGTAGATTTTCATAAGGCACATTTCAAAATATTAAATGAACATTTAGGCATGGGAGGGAGGGGTAGAGTAAGGGTTCTATCGACTCAATTAAGCTATATAGTCAAAGCGCACCGTCCATTTTCGTCTGGTCATCAGTCCGGTGTCCATCCATGACTGGGGGACATTTAGGATGCTATCATTTGATTTATAGGGGGGGGGGGGGGGGGGCAGGAACACTTTGCAAAAAAAAAAAAATAGATAAAATCCAGATCGAGATTTTAGGGGAGGGGGGTAAATCCGGCCCGAAGTGCCGGCAATTTATTTTTTTCAGAGCATGAAATTACCCCCACCCCTCCTTCTTTCGACTTTTACACATGCCCGGTTAACCTTTTTTGTGTTATTAACTAAGTATAAATGAAAATGAAACAAAATATATTCAAAGGAACGAAATCAAACTCAGAAGTCATTGGCACCATATTGCCTGTCTGCGTTGAATATCATTTAAATGAAAAGGTTATCGCTTTCCAGAAATTAAAATGATTAAGTTTAAAATACTCTTCCTTCGCACCTAATCTCACTGTGCTCGATATTTGATATGGCAGAAAAATCACGCTGAATGATTTTTAAAAACGCTGAATGATTTAAACTTGAAGAGTAATTTTCAAAATGGGAAAATTTGCAACCAAAAAAAAAAAAAAAAAAAAAAAATCCGGCTGGCAACCCCCCCCCTTAAAAATCAAAGAGTGCCTTCTTAGTTACATGTATGTCCTCCGTAGAAATTCAGTCCTTCCGTCAAATCGTCATTTCGACTTTGGTTTTCCGACAGAACGGACATCACCTTATAAGTAACGGATGAAACGGAGATGTAACGGAGGACTAACGGATAGGTAAAGGATGCGAACGGAGACAAACGGATTGAAAATTTTGTTATCCGTTACTCGTCCATTCGCCTTATTCGGCTAGGTGTGACTGAGGTATTAAAGAGATTATAGTGAACCAGAAGAAGGGGGATGGGGTTTAAGTGTATAGGGGTTTGACTCCAGAAAAAATGTAACAAAGTTACCAAATCATAATTCAGCCTTTGAGAATATCTTTTATCTAGCTACCATTCCTAAATGTAGAATGGGTGGCCAATTTTTCCTTGACCTGTATATTGGGAGACCTTAAGTAGGGAGAAAAGTAACATAAAATGTACACTTTAATGAGGCGAGCGATAAAGCCAGAATATTTTTAGAAATATTAAGTATGAAATGGCGATCGAAGCAAGTCAAAATTTTTTTGAAAATAGTGTAACTTTTACCTCAACTTTGACATACATTTCTTACAATGCAGAGGGCAGATTATTTATTCTCAGGTTGTCTGGATATTTATTCAAAATTGTCAATGATGTTCCAGACGGAACAAATAATTTAATACTGTTAAAAAGAGCTCTTTTTCACCGACGATTCGGCCTTAAAGGCCTTTAAGGCCGAAACGTCGATAAAAAAGAGTTCTTTTATTTATTTCCAAAAAGTGCCAGCCCGGCCCCTTATCGGAAAGATGCACCTTATATTTATCCCAAACGTAAAGAAATTCCATAAGTCCCCTGGACATAACGAAATTGCAGGAATCAGTCATCCACAATAATAATTTGATACGGAATATATGGCCTTGTTGAATCTGTACGACAGAGTTCCTCTCGGCAGGTTGTTACGAGACTGCAGGTTAACAAAGAATGGCTCAGCATTTGACTTCATCTGAAGTTATGCTTCAAGGATTAATGACAGAAGACGAAGAATATTTAAAGGGTCATTTCTACATTGAACATGTTCGAAATCGTGGAAGATCTGTATTCGCTATTTAAAACAACATTTCGAAAAGGGGAATATGTTATGGAATATAAGGGAGTGTGCAAAAAGTACGATGAAGGCGAATACATTTCATCTCATAGACTATATGAAAGTAATGAGGAATCGTCTTATTGTTTAGAATTTATGTTTAAGAGAGAAAATTATTTTATCGACGCTACGAGAGAATACCAATTTGGATATGCACGCTTAATCAATCATGCTCTCAATCCAAATTTGAAGCTATTTAAACCGTTGTGCGTTCATAGTGGGGAAATGCCCCGCATTGCAATGTTTGCAGCCTCAAACATAACAATAGGCGATGAGCTTTTTTGGGATTACTTCTCCTCAAACAACCCAGTAAAGTGTTTACTTGACAAAACTGAAATTGTAACATATGATATGCGGTGGATGTTCTCAAGAAGAACAAAGTCAGGAGATTTGACCTACAGCTTAAAGAAATCTTCGTCCTCCAATAGAGGTGGAATGTGCTGTTTATGTCATAAATATAGAAAAAAAGTTGTCGAATCATTTAATTCAGAAGCACCATATAGCCTCAAAGGAAAAAAGAATTAATCTCTTGACCGAAGGAAGAAAATCCACACACTATTAGTATGAACTTTACAATCAAAGCAACGGAGCCAGCCAGCGAAATATAATACAGTCATGTAAATACGGACTAAACTACGAATATGTGAAATGCTTACTTAGCAAAGTAAAGAATTGTGTTTCCGTCTAAATTTTTTAAATGCCAAAATATGTGTTGGCCACAAACATAATTTATTTATTATAGTAGGCCTTATTTCAGAATGGGTCCGACGGGTTGGCACTAAAAAAGAAACAGAAGCAAATTAAAATGAAAACAGTATGGACTTTGAATTCATAATGTTGCCTTAGTTATTAAATAATCTGGTAAAGGTCAAATTTCAGATTAAGGTGTTCAAAATTATACTCCTATAATCTATACAAACGAATGGGCATTTGTAAATATTTGTTTTATGCTAGCCAAATAATGTATTTACATGCAACTATAATGTGATATAAAATCTGGACATGAAAATCATTAAATTCATATTTGCAAGAAAACTTTAGAATAATTGAATTACAAGTTTAACGATTTGTACATTGAAGGATTGACGAATGCACTTTTGATTTACATGAAATTGATGATTAAAGATCAATTTAGATAAAATTTACTGTAGCTTGACTTTATTGTCATCCATGAAGCAGAGCAGAATATATAGGAAAGAAAGGGATCTCCAACAACACTCCGTAGCAGCGTCCACATCCTAATGCAAAAATGCAGAGTAGACACACAAAGAAAAAGACGCGAAAGAGGCAAGAAAAACAAATTACACTACAAATACATCAAACACAAAGGACTACACATAAACCAACGAGACCAATGGGCAACCGGTGCCGAATAAGGACGTCTATGATCTGCCAGTAGTAGACGGTGTTGTTATCCGTATTACGTGCACAATACCCTCCCTTCCCAGGGCATAAAGAATGCACAACAGCACAAAATAACGTTCTCATTGTTAGATGAACACACACACACACAGCATGACGCAGGGACCCCAGAAACAGATAAATTTGCAGCATTGATCAGACATGCACGTTTCGGGTATTTAATCTTCGTCAGTTATCCTCAATCCAAACATTGAAATCTAGCCAAACATGTAATGTTGATTAGCGAGTCAATGGTCGTTTACCGAAAAATAGTTGCCAGAGTCATCTAATGCTCGACTGCATAGCATAATGTCTTTAATGACAGCCAATTTCTGAATCTCCTTTTTTCTCCAATTTATATAATTATACACAATTGTATACTCAAGTAGCACATATACTTTGCTCAATATTGGCTTCTAAAGGCAAAATCACTGAAGCGGAAAAAGTAGGTCAAGGTCATATCATAAAAGTTTGATCAAAGATACATCCACCATGTACGTTTGGAACATGTAGCACTTATACTTTGCTCAATATTGGCTTTGAAAGGCAAAATCACTCAAGCGGAAAAAGTAGGTTAAGGTCATTTTATAAAAGTTTGATCAGAGATATATCCACCATGTAAGTTTGAAACATGTAGCACTTAGACTTTGCTCAATATTGACTTTTAAAGGCAACATTTTTCAAGCGGAAAAAGTAGGTTACGGTCATTTTATGAAAGATTGATCAGAGATATATCCACCATGTAAGTTTGAAACATGTAGAACTTATACTTTGCTCAATATTGGCTTTTAAAGGCAACATTTTTCAAGCGGAAAAAGTAGGTTACGGTCATTTTATGAAAGTTTGATCAAAGATACATCCACCATGTAAGTTTGGAACATGTAGCACTTATATTTTGCTTTATATTGGCCATTAAAGGCAATATTGCTATCTTTACATTTACCTTATCATCTTAACACTTGCCTTATCATTTGTAATAATTAAAAAAATCCCCATCCCAGGGGCTACATGCCCATCTGGTAATATTAAACAAAGTATTAACAACAAAAAGAACCAACAAAATATGAATTTAGGAGAGGAAATTAGCAATATTGCTATCTTATTATTTGCCTTATCATCGTAACATTTGCCTCATCATTTGAAATGATTTTAAAAATCCCCACCCCAGGGGCTACATCCCCATCTGGTAATATTAAATAAAGTATAATTAAATATTAACAACAAAAAGAACCAACAAAATATGAATATAGGAGAGGAAATGTTGTGATCTTAACATTTACCTTATCATCTAGTTCGGACGACGTCGACGCTGACGCCGACGCCGGGGGTATTGCAATAGCTCTTTTGCACTAAAGTGCAGTCGAGCTAATAAAACTCACCAGAAGATAACTATAATATTTATTTACAACAAATGAGCAAATCATAGAAATTTTCAATAAACGGTCGATCCTTGTATATAAAACTTCATGAGTTGCGTAAGAATGTTCCTTGCACAGATGGATTTTTAGCTATCCTGTTTGTTATCTATTATAATATTAAATGGTCCAATATTTATATTAATAACAATATACAAGATCAGCAGAGGAAAGGACTGAAATTTTACAATGATTTGTAATAACTTCGCCAGCCTCAGAGTTTCGAAAATAGTGAATACACCAATTTACATGTAACGATGGGCCCTATTTTTAAGATGGGCCCTACAATTTTTTAACAATCAAAGAAGCAAATGTACATTGAAATAGAAAAAAAAATAGTAGAATTTATATTCATCATCGTATACAAAATCTTGCAAAGATAAAAAAAAAATGCAAATGTACGTTTGTTCTCACTGATTCGTATATGCCAGTCTTCGTCATTTACATGTAATTATAATGGGATATGAAAAATGTCAAATCTGAGCATCATTTAATTTCATCATCAATATTTTCAAAATCAATCAATAATCATGTCATGGGAAGATGCACAATCTAATAAACTGGATGAATCATGACGAATGCACATCAAACCTTTTATCAACATGTTATCTAAAGACGATTTTATACATTAATAGATCATTTAAGAAACAGTTTGAACGAGCTTGGTTTCAACAGTGGTTTGTCTTTCTGCGCATTCCCAGTTTTACTAGTAATATTATACTGATTACCCTAACATATCAAAATATCATCATTAAGCTTCAAAAATATGGTTTTAAATAAAAGTACCATTTCACATCTGAATAATTGCAAGGATGATCACACTGCAACGCAATTGTTCTTTTAGGCTCATTGTAAATTGGTAATATTAGATTTGAATTTCAACATCTATACTAATTCATTAACAAGTACCTCATGTTACATTTACTGTTTAATGTCATTCTCGTGCTATGGGCAGTACTGGTACTTGAGGGATACTGAACTAGCTTGTCGTTTTTTTTATTTTACACGTCTTCAAATTTAAAGCGTCATTTAAGAACAGATAAATTTGCAACATGGACCAGGCATGCACGTTTCGGGCACATATATTCTCAACCCAAACATTAAAATATAGCCAAACATGTTATGTTGATTAGCCAGTAAATGGATGTTTACCGAACAAAACTCACCAGAAGGCAACTATTATTTTTGTTTACACCAAATGAGCAAACCATAGAAATTGCATTTAAACGTCGAACATGGTATATTACAAATCGAAGTTGCGTAAGAATGTTCCTTGCACAAATGGATTTCTATCTTTCAAGTTTGTTATCTATCATAATATTAAATGGTCCAATATTTATATTAGATCAGCAGAGGTAAGGACTGAAATTTTACAATGATTTGTAATAACTTCGCCAGCCTCAGAGTTTCGAAAAAAATGAATACACCAATTTACATGTAACGATGGGCCCTTTTTGAGATGGGCCCTACGAATTTGATACAATCAAAGAAACAAATGTACATTGAAGTAGAAAATAAAACAATAGAGTTTAAATTTCAATCTTAACGAAGATAGAAAAAATCGCATAAATTACATTTGTTTTCACTTATTCGTTTATGCTAGTCTTTGTGTATTTACATGTAATTATACATGTAATGGATAACGAAAAATGTCAAATCTGAGCATCATTCAATTCCGTTGTTAATGTCATAAATATAGAAAAAAGTTGTCGAATCATTTAATTCAGAAGCACCATATAGCCTCAAAGGAAAAATAGAATTAATCTCTAGACCGAAGGAAGAAAATCCACACACTATTAGTATGAACTTTACAATCAAAGCAACGGAGCCAGCCAGCGAAATATAATACAGTCATGTAAATACGGACTAAACTACGAATATGTGAAATGCTTACTTAGCAAAGTAAAGAATTGTGTTTCCGTCTAAATTTTTTAAATGCCAAAATATGTGTTGGCCACAAACATAATTTATTTATTATAGTAGGCCTTATTTCAGAATGGGTCCGACGGGTTGGCACTAAAAAAGAAACAGAAGCAAATTAAAATGAAAACAGTATGGACTTTGAATTCATAATGTTGCCTTAGTTATTAAATAATCTGGTAAAGGTCAAATTTCAGATTAAGGTGTTCAAAAATTATACTCCTATAATCTATACAAACGAATGGGCATTTGTAAATATTTGTTTTATGCTAGCCAAATAATGTATTTACATGCAACTATAATGTGATATAAAATCTGGACCTGAAAATCATTAAATTCATATTTGCAAGAAAACTTTAGAATAATTGAATTACAAGTTTAACGATTTGTACATTGAAGGATTGACGAATGCACTTTTGATTTACATGAAATTGATGATTAAAGATCATTTTAGATAAAATTTACTGTAGCTTGACTTTATTGTCATCCATGAAGCAGAGCAGAATATATAGGAAAGAAAGGGATCTCCAACAACACTCCGTAGCAGCGTCCACATCCTAATGCAAAAATGCAGAGTAGACACACAAAGAAAAAGACGCGAAAGAGGCAAGAAAAACAAATTACACTACAAATACATCAAACACAAAGGACTACACATAAACCAACGAGACCAATGGGCAACCGGTGCCGAATAAGGACGTCTATGATCTGCCAGTAGTAGACGGTGTTGTTATCCGTATTACGTGCACAATACCCTCCCTTCCCAGGGCATAAAGAATGCACAACAGCACAAAATAACGTTCTCATTGTTAGATGAACACACACACAGACAGCATGACGCAGGGACCCCAGAAACAGATAAATTTGCAGCATTGATCAGACATGCACGTTTCGGGTATTTAATCTTCGTCAGTTATCCTCAATCAAAACATTGAAATCTAGCCAAACATGTAATGTTGATTAGCGAGTCAATGGTCGTTTACCGAAAAATAGTTGCCAGAGTCATCTAATGCTCGACTGCATAGCATAATGTCTTTAATGACAGCCAATTTCTGAATCTCCTTTTTTCTCCAATTTATATAATTATACACAATTGTATACTCAAGTAGCACATATACTTTGCTCAATATTGGCTTCTAAAGGCAAAATCACTGAAGCGGAAAAAGTAGGTCAAGGTCATATCATAAAAGTTTGATCAAAGATACATCCACCATGTACGTTTGGAACATGTAGCACTTATACTTTGCTCAATATTGGCTTTAAAAGGCAAAATCACTCAAGCGAAAAAAAGTAGGTTAAGGTCATTTTATTAAAGTTTGATCAGAGATATATCCACCATGTAAGTTTGAAACATGTAGCCCTTAGACTTTGCTCAATATTGGCTTTTAAAGGCAACATTTTCAAGCGGAAAAAGTAGGTTACGGTCATTGTATGAAAGATTGATCAGAGATATATCCACCATGTAAGTTTGAAACATGTAGAACTTATACTTTGCTCAATATTGGCTTTTAAAGGCAACATTTTTCAAGCGGAAAAAGTAGGTTACGGTCATTTTATGAAAGTTTGATCAAAGATACATCCACCATGTAAGTTTGGAACATGTAGCACTTATATTTTGCTTTATATTGGCCATTAAAGGCAATAATGCTATCTTTACATTTACCTTATCATCTTAACACTTGCCTTATCATTTGTAATAATTAAAAAAATCCCCACCCCAGGGGCTACATGCCCATCTGGTAATATTAAACAAAGTATTAACAACAAAAAGAACCAACAAAATATGAATATAGGAGAGGAAATTAGCAATATTGCTATCTTATTATTTGCCTTATCATCGTAACATTTGCCTCATCATTTGAAATAATTTTAAAAATCCCCACCCCAGGGGCTACATCCCCATCTGGTAATATTAAATAAAGTATAATTAAATATTAACAACAAAAAGAACCAACAAAATATGAATATAGGAGAGGAAATTTTGTGATCTTAACATTTACCTTATCATCTAGTTCGGACGACGTCGACCCTGACGCCGACGCCGGGGGTATTGCAATAGCTCTTTTGCACTAAAGTGCAGTCGAGCTAATAAAACTCACCAGAATTTAACTATTATATTTATTTACAACAAATGAGCAAATCATAGAAATTTTCAATAAACGGTCGATCCTTGTATATAAAACTTCATGAGTTGCGTAAGAATGTTCCTTGCACAGATGGATTTTTAGCTATCCTGTTTGTTATCTATTATAATATTAAATGGTCCAATATTTATATTAATAACAATATACAAGATCAGCAGAGGAAAGGACTGAAATTTTACAATGATTTGTAATAACTTCGCCAGCCTCAGAGTTTCGAAAATAGTGAATACACCAATTTACATGTAACGATGGGCCCTATTTTTAAGATGGGCCCTACAATTTTTTAACAATCAAAGAAGCAAATGTACATTGAAATAGAAAAAAATAGTAGAATTTATATTCATCATCGTATACAAAATCTTGCAAAGATAAAAAAAAAGCAAATATACGTTTGTTCTCACTGATTCGTATATGCCAGTCTTCGTCATTTACATGTAATTATAATGGGATATGAAAAATGTCAAATCTGAGCATCATTTAATTTCATCATCAATATTTTCAAAATCAATCAATAATCATGTCATGGGAAGATGCACAATCTAATAAACTGGATGAATCATGACGAATGCACATCAAACCTTTTATCAACATGTTATCTAAAGACGATTTTATACATTAATAGATCATTTAAGAAACAGTTTGAACAAGCTTGGTTTCAACAGTGGTTTGTCTTTCTGCGCATTCCCAGTTTTACTAGTAATATTATACTGATTACCCTAACATATCAAAATATCATCATTAAGCTTCAAAAATATGGTTTTAAATAAAAATACCATTTCACATCTGAATAATTGCAAGGATGATCACACTGCAACGCAATTGTTCTTTTAGGCTCAATGTAAATTGGTAATAAGATTTGATTTTCGACATCTATACTAATTCATTAACAAGTACCTCATGTTACATTTACTGTTTAATGTCATTCTCGTGCTATGGGCAGTACTGGTACTTGAGGGATACAGAACTAGCTTGTCGTTTTTTTAATTTTACACGTCTTCAAATTTAAAGCGTCATTTAAGAACAGATAAATTTGCAACATGGACCAGGCATGCATGTTTCGGGCACATATATTCTCAATCCAAACATTAAAATATAGCCAAACATGTTATGTTGATTAGCCAGTAAATGGATGTTTACCGAACAAAACTCACCAGAAGGTAACTATTATTTTTGTTAACACCAAATGAGCAAACCATAGAAATTGCATTTAAACGTCGAACATGGTATATGAAACTTCATGAGTACAAATCGAAGTTGCGTAAGAATGTTCCTTGCACAAATGGATTTCTATCTTTCAAGTTTGTTATCTATTATAATATTAAATGGTCCAATATTTATATTAATAACAATATACAAGATCAGCAGAGCTAAGGACTGAAATTTTACAATGATTTGTAATAACTTAGCCAGCCTCAGAGTTTCGAAAAAAAAATGAATACACCAATTTATATGTAACGATGGGCCCTTTTTAAGATGGGCCCTACGAATTTGATACAATCAAAGAAACAAATGTACATTGAAGTAGAAAATAAAACAATAGAGTTTAAATTTTAACCTTAACGAAGATAAAAAAAAAATCGCATAAATTGCATTTGTTTTCACTTATTCGTTTATGCTAGTCTTTGTGTATTTACATGTAATTATACATGTAATGGATAACGAAAAATGTCAAATCTGAGCATCATTCAATTCCGTTATCACTATCTTCAAAATCAATAAATGATCATGTTATGGGAAGATGAACGATCTAATAAATTGGACGATTCATGACGAATGCGCATCAACCCTTAATTTACATGTAATTTAAGTCGATTTTATAAGATAATAGATCATTTAAGGTACAGTTTGAGCTAGCTTGATTTCAAAATAGGTTTCTCTTTTGCGCTTTCTAGTTGTGTATAGTAATCTTACTACGATTAACCTACCATATAACGTCTCATCATTAAGCATAGAAATGAGTTGACTTGACAATGTCAAAAATTTTGGGATCCATGGAAAGGTCTTATCTCAAGGAATGTACATGTGAAATATGAAATCCCAATCACTTACCATTCAAAAGTTATGCCCAAGGTTAAAGTTTTTCAAAAGTAGGTCAAACTCCAAGGTTAAGGTCACAAGGTCAAAAAATTTGGTATCCATGGAAAGGTCATGTCACAAGAAATTCACATGTGAAATATGAAAGCCCTATCATTTACCATTCAAAAGTTATGGCCAAGATTAAAGTTTTTGCGGACAAACAGACGGACAGACTGAAAACTATATGCCCCCAAATCTTCGATTACGGGGGCATAATAAGATTGGCTATATCTTTTGATTGGTAAGTGATAGGGCTTTGATATTTTATATTTAAGTTCCTTATACAATTGTTATCATATTTTAGGGTCATCGTTATTTATCATCTCTATATCCTCTGTATTTGTCTTAATGGATCACGATGCCTTATTTCAATAAATACGATGAATGGAACCCAAGCCGCAGTTTCTTTTGTACTACACACAGAGAAAACTGTTACACATGTACAATATTCATATGACTTACAACAGTGATTTTTGGTGACTATTTCCTTTAGTTATGAGCAGAGAACATTCATTTAATTTTATATGATGTATTAAGAATTCATCATTCAAATAATTGAAGGGCCATTCTTTGAACAGTGCCCTTTTGTTTTCGATGGAGTGAGTTTATATCCGAAAAAAAAAGAACAGGTGTAGTTGTTTCATGAATTATATTGAAGGATACAAACTCCTTTCTTTTTAAATGAATGAACTAAATCCATCGAAAAAAATAAATTGAAGCATCACTGAAGTATTTACATGTAAATTAAGGAATATCAGAGCAATGTGACAGTTACATGTAAAATCACGTGTAATACGAACACACTGGCCTTTTTACAACACATGCAAACAAGTACAACCCTTTTAGCTCACCTCGACGAAGTTGAGATGAGCTTATGCTATAAGCCCGGTGTCCGCGTCCGCGTCCCTGTCCCATTAAAGTTTTTGGGTAACTCGGTATCTGACAAAGTACTGATGCTACAGTAACCAAACTTGCACAAGTGATTCATCTTTGGATGCTGAGGTGAACCCATGCATCGGATGCTGCATCTGACCTACATTTTCCCGGTTGAATGACTTGTGTCAATGTCTGGTTAAAGTTTTCGGAGTAACTCAGTACTAGTATCTGACAAAGTACTGATGCTACAGTAACCAAACTTGCACCAGTGATTCATCTTGGGATGCTGAGGTGAACCCATGCATCGGATGCAGCATCTGACCTACTTTTTTGGCTTGAGTGATTTTACCTTTAAAGGCCAATATTGAGCAAAGTATAAGTGCTACATAAACCAAACTTGCATATTGGATGTATCTTTGATCAAACTTTCATAAAATGACCTTGACCTTCTTTTTACACATTAGTGATTTTGCCTTTAAAGGCCAATATTGAGCAAAGTATAAGTGCTACATATACCAAACTTTCATATTAGATGTGTCTTTGATCGAATTTCATAAAATGACCTTGACCTACTTTTTCCACTTTAATGATTTTGCCTTTAAAGGCCAATATTGAGCAATGTATAAGTGCTACATACACCAAACTTTCATATTGGATGTATCTTTGATCAAATTTTCATAAAATGACCTTAACCTAATTTTTCCACTTTAATGATTTTTTTTAAAGCCAATATAAATGTACTTAGAGATATGTTTAAATTGAACTATGCTGCCGTGAGGTGAGCCTCGTAATCTTTGATTACATCATGTTTTACTTTACAGTCCCTTTCTTACTGGGATTTCGTAAAGTATCTTCATAACCAGAAGTCTCTGATGAGACTGAAGCTCTCCTGATTGTTTGCTTAAATTAATCTAAGTGACACCCTTGGGATCAGGGGCTAAAACAAAATACAAGACCAGAGAATGATTGATGTAATGGAAAAAATTCTCTCTATCAATTATACTTTCTGAGAATTCAGGTGCTCACAATATTACAGAGAGTCATATACATGTAGGAGAAAATAACCACACCCTGGAGGTCAGAGGTTCAAACAAAATACAAGGTGCAAATCTATACCACTGACTGAGAATAATACTGAAAGAATTATCTTTCTATCAATAATACTTTCTAAGAATTGGTGCTCACAATATAACATAGGGTTATATAGGAGAAAATGACCACACCCAAGACCCTGGGGTCAGGGGCTCAAACAAAACACCAGGTGCACAACTAGACCACAGAGTCCCATACTTGCCATTTTCCCGGCATTTTCGACCAAAAATTCTGTCCCGGCCGGGACACGGAAAATCCCGATTTTTGGACGTACCTTTAAAAAAATCGACGTAATAATGATTCCTCTGTGTTGATTTCAGTTGTTCCGTCTTTTCTTAAACTTTCATTGTTTATTTAAACTTTACCAATAATCTACGCTTTATTTACCCATGGATAATCGATCTATGTTTTTATAGTAATTGGTGATCCCCTTCATAACAATTCAGCATATATTTTATTGGTAAAAACTTTCCAATACACAAACTGAACATTCCGCTCAGTTACACTTAGCAGTGATGCCTAAGGATTTTTTTCATTTTTCAGAAGGGAGGAGATCTCTCTCTCTCTCTCTTTTAAGATACGAAAAGTTGTTTTTTTTTCACAAAAAAAGGAGAAACAAGAATGCTTTGAAAATAAGTCCATTTTACATATAAGTTTTCAATCATTAATTCTATAGAGGCTTTGGTACACCAGTTGTTTCGTTCTTTCTTTTCATGAAAATGCTATTATGAATCTCATTTGAGAAAGGGACTGCAAAGTAAAAAAGGGCTGTATTTGTTTCTTGTACATGTTGTATAAAGGCCATTATATTCGTATTACACGTGATTTTCATGTAACTGTCAAATTGCTTTGACATGCCTTAATTTACATGTAAATATTTCAGTGATGCATCAAATTTTTTTTTCGATGGATTGAGTTTATTCCTTTAAAAGGACAGGAGTTTGTATCATTGATTCAGAATATAATTCATGAAACAACTACACCTGTTCCTTTTTTCGGATATAAACTCAATCCATCGAATCAAAAGGGCATTGTTGAACTAATGACCCTTCAATTTTTTTTTAATTGATTTGAATGAGGAATACTTGATACATCATATTAAAATAGATGAATGTTCTCCGCTTTTAACTAATGGAAATAGTCACCAAAAATCACTGTAGTAAGTCATATGAATATTGTTCATGTAACAAATATCATTGTTCAATTTTATACGGTATAAATTTAATCCATTGAAAAATAATTTTGATAATGTATCTATTCAAACAGGTATGTTACAAAGAACTTCTAGAAACAAGTCCTAAGCATAAATTGGCCAAAATACTGTTTTGATCAGAGTATACATTTGACGATTATAACTGGAAAGGAGATGCAGTATTTACATGTTATCTTCATTATACATGTTATATGGTTTAACTTAAATTTACACTCCTTTCTTTTACATCGATTTAATGTATCCATTGTACAAATGTTGATCTCTCGGACGTCTCGTTCCTTTAAACAGTGTTAAAATTATCTCGGTCATCTTCGGCAGTGTCTTGATAGTTTCTGTGGATTGAGCGAAGGTGATCATGTCGACCTTTGATGATAGACACCATTTTTTTATGTTGTATAAGGTATATTTTGGTAAAAATATTCAATAATTCAAACTATATAATACACTTGAAATTTATTTGAACAACAGATACCTTAAACAACGAAAGTTTCATGGACAAAACAGGAGAAGCAAGATTTCGAACCCATTTCTCATTGAATGCATTTAATGCATTTCAAATGGTTTCTTTTCAAATGCATGATGATAATCCTCCTTTGAAATACATGTATGGATATCCCTTGAATTAAGATTTTATTTGTCAAAACTTTCCAATACACAAACTGAACATTCCGCTCAGTTCGACTTAGAAGTGATACCTAAGGCTCTCTTTTTTCATTTTTAATACACGACATGTGGTTATTTCACAATAAAAATGAGAAAGAAGAATGCTTTGAAAATATGTCCATTTTACATATAAGTTTTCAATCATTAATTCTATAGAGGCTTTGGTACACCAGTTGTTTCGTTCTTTCTTTTCATGAAAATGCTATTATGAATCTCATTTGAGAAAGGGACTGCAAAGTAAAAAAGGGCTGTATTTGTTTCTTGTACATGTTGTATAAAGGCCATTATATTCGTATTACACGTGATTTACATGTAACTGTCAAATTGCTCTGACATGCCTCAATTTACATGTAAATATTTCAGTGATGCATCAAATTTTTTTTTCCGATGGATTAAGTTTATTCCTTTAAAAGGACAGGAGTTTGTATCATTGATTCAGAATTCATGAAACAACTACACCTGTTCCTTTTTTTCGGATATAAACTCAATCCATCGAAAACAAAAGGGCACTGTTGAACGAATGGCCCTTCAATTTTCTCTCAAATTAATTTGAATGAGGGGTACTTGATACTTCATTTAAAAATAAATGAATGTTCTCCGCTTTTAACTAATGGAAATAGTCACCAAAAATCACTGTAGTAAGTCATATGAATATTGTTCATGTAACAAATATCATTGTTCAATTTTATACGGTATAAATTTAATCCATGGAAAAATAATTTTGATAATGTATCTATTCAAACAGGTATGTTG
The DNA here is from genome assembly GCA_028142955.1 of Pinctada fucata. Lineage (NCBI taxonomy): Eukaryota > Metazoa > Mollusca > Bivalvia > Pterioida > Pteriidae > Pinctada > Pinctada fucata. Next base: position 2,428,192 of record AP027103.1, read on the forward strand.
CAAAGAACTTCTAGACACAAGTCCTAAGCATAAATTGGCCAAAATACTGTTTTGATCAGAGTATACATTTGACGATTATAACTGGAAAGGAGATGCAGTATTTACACGTTATCTTCATTATACATGTTATATGGTTTAACTTAAATTTACACTCCTTTCTTTTACACCGATTTAAACAACGAACGTTTCATGGACAACATAAGAGAAGCAAGATTTCGAACCCATTTCTCATTTAATGTCTAATGCATTTCAAATGGTTTCTTTTCAAATTCATGGTGATAATCCTCCTTTTAAATATCCTTGTCCCCTTCATAACGATTGAGAATACATTTTAATGGTAAAAACTTTTCAATACACAAACTGAACATTCCGCTCAGTTCGACTTAGAAGTGATGCCTATGGCTCTCTTTTTTTCATTTTTAAGATATGACACGTGGTTTTTTTCACAATATCAAAAAAACAAGACTGCTTTGAAAATAAGTCCATTTTACATATAAGTTTTCAATCATTAATTCTATAGAGGCTTTGGTACACCAGTTGTTTCGTTCTTTCTTTTCATGAAAATGCTATTATGAATTTCATTTGAGAAAGGGACTGCAAAGTAAAAAAGGGCTGTATTTGTTTCTTGTACATGTTGTATAAAGGCCATTATATTCGTATTACACGTGATTTACATATAACTGTCAAATTGCTCTGACATGCCTCAATTTACATGTAAATATTTCAGTGATGCATCAAATTTTTTTTTCCGATGGATTGAGTTTATTCCTTTAAAAGGACAGGAGTTTGTATCATTGATTCAGAATTCATGAAACAACTACACCTGTTCCTTTTTTTCGGATATAAACTCAATCCATCGAAAACAAAAGGGCACTGTTGAACGAATGGCCCTTCAATTTTCTCTCAAATTAATTTGAATGAGGGGTACTTGATACTTCATTTAAAAATAAATGAATGTTCTCCGCTTTTAACTAATGGAAATAGTCACCAAAAATCACTGTAGTAAGTCATATGAATATTGTTCATGTAACAAATATCATTGTTCAATTTTATACGGTATAAATTTAATCCATGGAAAAATAATTTTGATAATGTATCTATTCAAACAGGTATGTTACAAAGAACTTCTAGACACAAGTCCTAAGCATAAATTGGCCAAAATACTGTTTTGATCAGAGTATACATTTGACGATTATAACTGGAAAGGAGATGCAGTATTTACACGTTATCTTCATTATACATGTTATATGGTTTAACTTAAATTTACACTCCTTTCTTTTACACCGATTTAAACAACGAACGTTTCATGGACAACATAAGAGAAGCAAGATTTCGAACCCATTTCTCATTTAATGTCTAATGCATTTCAAATGGTTTCTTTTCAAATTCATGGTGATAATCCTTCTTTTAAATATCCATGTCCCCTTCATAACGATTGAGAATATATTTTAATGGTAAAAACTTTTCAATACACAAACTGAACATTCCGCTCAGTTCGACTTAGAAGTGATGCCTATGGCTCTCTTTTTTTCATTTTTAAGATATGACACGTGGTTTTTTTCACAATAACAAAAAAACAAGAATGCTTTGAAAATAAGTCCATTTTACATATAAGTTTTCAATCATTAATTCTATAGAGGCTTTGGTACACCAGTTGTTTCGTTCTTTCTTTTCATGAAAATGCTATTATGAATCTCATTTGAGAAAGGGACTGCAAAGTAAAAAAGGGCTGTATTTGTTTCTTGTACATGTTATATAAAGGCCATTATATTCGTATTACACGTGATTTACATGTAACTGTCAAATTGCTCTGACATGCCTCAATTTACATGTAAATATTTCAGTGATGCATCAAATTTTTTTTTCGATGGATTGAGTTTATTCCTTTAAAAGGACAGGAGTTTGTATCATTGATTCAGAATTCATGAAACAACTACACCTGTTCCTTTTTTTCGGATATAAACTCAATCCATCGAAAACAAAAGGGCACTGTTGAACGAATGGCCCTTCAATTTTCTCTCAAATTAATTTGAATGAGGGGTACTTGATACTTCATTTAAAAATAAATGAATGTTCTCCGCTTTTAACTAATGGAAATAGTCACCAAAAATCACTGTAGTAAGTCATATGAATATTGTTCATGTAACAAATATCATTGTTCAATTTTATACGGTATAAATTTAATCCATGGAAAAATAATTTTGATAATGTATCTATTCAAACAGGTATGTTACAAAGAACTTCTAGACACAAGTCCTAAGCATAAATTGGCCAAAATACTGTTTTGATCAGAGTATACATTTGACGATTATAACTGGAAAGGAGATGCAGTATTTACACGTTATCTTCATTATACATGTTATATGGTTTAACTTAAATTTACACTCCTTTCTTTTACACCGATTTAAACAACGAACGTTTCATGGACAACATAAGAGAAGCAAGATTTCGAACCCATTTCTCATTTAATGTCTAATGCATTTCAAATGGTTTCTTTTCAAATTCATGGTGATAATCCTTCTTTTAAATATCCATGTCCCCTTCATAACGATTGAGAATATATTTTAATGGTAAAAACTTTTCAATACACAAACTGAACATTCCGCTCAGTTCGACTTAGAAGTGATGCCTATGGCTCTCTTTTTTTCATTTTTAAGATATGACACGTGGTTTTTTTCACAATAACAAAAAAACAAGAATGCTTTGAAAATAAGTCCATTTTACATATAAGTTTTCAATCATTAATTCTATAGAGGCTTTGGTACACCAGTTGTTTCGTTCTTTCTTTTCATGAAAATGCTATTATGAATCTCATTTGAGAAAGGGACTGCAAAGTAAAAAAGGGCTGTATTTGTTTCTTGTACATGTTATATAAAGGCCATTATATTCGTATTACACGTGATTTACATGTAACTGTCAAATTGCTCTGACATGCCTCAATTTACATGTAAATATTTCAGTGATGCATCAAATTTTTTTTTCGATGGATTGAGTTTATTCCTTTAAAAGGACAGGAGTTTGTATCATTGATTCAGAATTCATGAAACAACTACACCTGTTCCTTTTTTTCGGATATAAACTCAATCCATCGAAAACAAAAGGGCACTGTTGAACGAATGGCCCTTCAATTTTCTCTCAAATTAATTTGAATGAGGGGTACTTGATACTTCATTTAAAAATAAATGAATGTTCTCCGCTTTTAACTAATGGAAATAGTCACCAAAAATCACTGTAGTAAGTCATATGAATATTGTTCATGTAACAAATATCATTGTTCAATTTTATACGGTATAAATTTAATCCATGGAAAAATAATTTTGATAATGTATCTATTCAAACAGGTATGTTACAAAGAACTTCTAGACACAAGTCCTAAGCATAAATTGGCCAAAATACTGTTTTGATCAGAGTATACATTTGACGATTATAACTGGAAAGGAGATGCAGTATTTACATGTTATCTTCATTATACATGTTATATGGTTTAACTTAAATTTACACTCCTTTCTTTTACACCGATTTAAACGACGAAAGTTTCATGGACAACATAAGAGAAGCAAGATTTCGAACCCATTTCTCATTTAATGTCTAATGCATTTCAAATGGTTTCTTTTCAAATTCATGGTGATAATCCTCCTTTTAAATATCCATGTCCCCTTCATAACGATTGAGAATACATTTTATTGGTAAAAACTTTTCAATACACAAACTGAACATTCCGCTCAGTTCGACTTAGAAGTGATGCCTAAGGCTCTCTTTTTTCATTTTTAAGATATGTCACGTGGTTTTTTTCACAATAACAAAAAAACAAGAATGCTTTGAAAATAAGTCCATTTTACATATAAGTTTTCAATCATTAATTCTATAGAGGCTTTGGTACACCAGTTGTTTCGTTCTTTCTTTTCATGAAAATGCTATTATGAATCTCATTTGAGAAAGGGACTGCAAAGTAAAAAAGGGCTGTATTTGTTTCTTGTACATGTTGTATAAAGGCCATTATATTCGTATTACACGTGATTTACATATAACTGTCAAATTGCTCTGACATGCCTCAATTTACATGTAAATATTTCAGTGATGCATCAAATTTTTTTTTCGATGGATTGAGTTTATTCCTTTAAAAGGACAGGAGTTTGTATCATTGATTCAGAATTCATGAAACAACTACACCTGTTCCTTTTTTTCGGATATAAACTCAATCCATCGAAAACAAAAGGGCACTGTTGAACGAATGGCCCTTCAATTTTCTCTCAAATTAATTTGAATGAGGGGTACTTGATACTTCATTTAAAAATAAATGAATGTTCTCCGCTTTTAACTAATGGAAATAGTCACCAAAAATCACTGTAGTAAGTCATATGAATATTGTTCATGTAACAAATATCATTGTTCAATTTTATACGGTATAAATTTAATCCATGGAAAAATAATTTTGATAATGTATCTATTCAAACAGGTATGTTACAAAGAACTTCTAGACACAAGTCCTAAGCATAAATTGGCCAAAATACTGTTTTGATCAGAGTATACATTTGACGATTATAACTGGAAAGGAGATGCAGTATTTACACGTTATCTTCATTATACATGTTATATGGTTTAACTTAAATTTACACTCCTTTCTTTTACACCGATTTAAACGACGAAAGTTTCATGGACAACATAAGAGAAGCAAGATTTCGAACCCATTTCTCATTTAATGTCTAATGCATTTCAAATGGTTTCTTTTCAAATTCATGGTGATAATCCTTCTTTTAAATATCCATGTCCCCTTCATAACGATTGAGAATACATTTTATTGGTAAAAACTTTTCAATACACAAACTGAACATTCCGCTCAGTTCGACTTAGAAGTGATGCCTAAGGCTCTCTTTTTTCATTTTTAAGATATGTCACGTGGTTTTTTTCACAATAACAAAAAAACAAGAATGCTTTGAAAATAAGTCCATTTTACATATAAGTTTTCAATCATTAATTCTATAGAGGCTTTGGTACACCAGTTGTTTCGTTCTTTCTTTTCATGAAAATGCTATTATGAATCTCATTTGAGAAAGGGACTGCAAAGTAAAAAAGGGCTGTATTTGTTTCTTGTACATGTTGTATAAAGGCCATTATATTCGTATTACACGTGATTTACATGTAACTGTCAAATTGCTCTGACATGCCTCAATTTACATGTAAATATTTCAGTGATGCATCAAATTTTTTTTTCGATGGATTGAGTTTATTCCTTTAAAAGGACAGCAGTTTGTATCATTGATTCAGAATTCATGAAAAAACTAAACCTGTTCCTTTTTCGGATATAAACTCAATCCATCAAAAACAAAAGGGCACTAACAATTAATGAATGGCCCTTCAATTTTCCCTTCAATTAATTGAATGAGGAAAACTTGATACATCATATTAAAATAGATGAATGTTCTCCGCTTTTAACTAATGGAAATAGTCACCAAAAATCACTGTAATAAGTCATATCAATATAGTTCATGTAACATATATCATTGTTCAATTTTATACGGTCTAAATTTAAGAATGGAAAAAACATTTTGATAATGTATCTATTCCAACAGGTATGTAACAAAGAACTTCTACACATAAGTCCTAAGCATACATTGGCCAAAATACTGTTTTGAGTATACATTTTGTTCAGAGTATACATTTGACGATTATAACTGGAAAGGAGATGCAGTATTTACACGTTACCTTCATTATACATGTTATATGGTTTAACAGGTGGTCGGGGCCCTGTCTTCTCTAAAGAGGTTTGGACAGGGCCCGTCATGGAGTCCCGTCGTCACAGTCAGTCAGAGTGCAAGTCTCAAGGATGCGCTTGTACAAGACTGTAGATTGGTCAAGTACCAAGCCTAGTGTCCGTCTGAGATTGATTGAGAATACATTTTAATGGTAAAAACTTTTCAATACACAAACTGAACATTCCGCTCAGTTCGACTTAGAAGTGATGCCTATGGCTCTCTTTTTTTCATTTTTAAGATATGACACGTGGTTTTCTTCACAATAACAAAAAAACAAGAATGCTTTGAAAATAAGTCCATTTTACATATAAGTTTTCAATCATTAATTCTATAGAGGCTTTGGTACACCAGTTGTTTTGTTCTTTCTTTTCATGAAAATGTTATTATGAATCTCATTTGAGAAAGGGACTGCAAAGTAAAAAAGGGCTGTATTTGTTTCTTGTACATGTTGTATAAAGGCCATTATATTCGTATTACACGTGATTTACATGTAACTGTCAAATTGCTCTGACATGCCTCAATTTACATGTAAATATTTCAGTGATGCATCAAATTTTTTTTTCGATGGATTGAGTTTATTCCTTTAAAAGGACAGGAGTTTGTATCATTGATTCAGAATTCATGAAACAACTACACCTGTTCCTTTTTTTCGGATATAAACTCAATCCATCGAAAACAAAAGGGCACTGTTGAACGAATGGCCCTTCAATTTTCTCTCAAATTAATTTGAATGAGGGGTACTTGATACTTCATTTAATTTAAAAAATAAATGAATGTTCTCCGCTTTTAACTAATGGAAATAGTCACCAAAAATCACTGTAGTAAGTCATATGAATATTGTTCATGTAACAAATATCATTGTTCAATTTTATACGGTATAAATTTAATCCATGGAAAAATAATTTTGATAATGTATCTATTCAAACAGGTATGTTACAAAGAACTTCTAGACATGTCCTAAGCATACATTGGCCAAAATACTGTTTTGATCAGAGTATACATTTGACGATTATAACTGGAAAGGAGATGCAGTATTTACACGTTATCTTCATTATACATGTTATATGGTTTAACTTAAATTTACACTCCTTTCTTTTACACCGATTTAAACGACGAAAGTTTCATGGACAACATAAGAGAAGCAAGATTTCGAACCCATTTCTAATTTAATGTCTAATGCATTTCAAATGGTTTCTTTTCAAATTCATGGTGATAATCCTCCTTTTAAATATCCATGTCCCCTTCATAACGATTGAGAATACATTTTATTGGTAAAAACTTTTCAATACACAAACTGAACATTCCGCTCAGTTCGACTTAGAAGTGATGCCTAAGGCTCTCTTTTTTTCATTTTTAAGATATGTCACGTGGTTTTTTTTCACAATAACAAAAAAACATAGGTAATCACAGATTACAAAGCTCACCTCGTGACAGCAAAATTCAATTCAAACATATTTCTTAGTACATGTATATTGGCTTTTAAAGGCAAAACCACTCAAGCAGAAAAAGTAGGTCAAGGTCATTTTATGAAAGTTTGATCAAAGATACATCCAATATGCAAGTTTGGTACATGAAGCAGTTATACTTTGCTCAATATTGGCTTTATAGAGCAAAATCACTCAAGCGGAAAAAGTAGGTCAAGGTCATTTTATGAAAGATTGATCAAAGATACATCCAATATGCAAGTTTGGTACATGTATCACTTATACTTTGCTCAATATTGGCTTTTAAAGGCAAAATCACTCAAGCGGAAAAAGTAGGTCGAGGCCATTTCATGAAAGTTTGATCAAAGATACATCTAATATGCAAGTTTGGAACATCTAGCACTTATACTTTGCTCAATATTGGCTTTATAGAGCAAAATCACTCAAGCGGAAAAAGTAGGTCAAGGTCATTTTATGAAAGATTGATCAAAGATACATCCAATATGCAAGTTTGGTACAAGTATCACTTATACTTTGCTCAATATTGGCTTTTAAAGGCAAAATCACTCAAGCGGAAAAAGTAGGTCAAGGTCATTTTATGAAAGTTTGATCAAAGATACATCCAATATGCAAGTTTGGTACATGTAGCACTTATACTTTGCTCAATATTGGCTTTTAAAAGCGAAATCACTCAAGTGGAAAAAGTAGGTCAGATTCTGCATCCGATGCATGGGTCCATCTTGGCATCCAAAGATGAATCACTTGTGCAAGTTTGGTTACTGTAGCATTAGTACTTTGTTAGATACTGAGCTACCCCAAACTTCTTATCCAAATCACTCAAGCGGAAAATGTAGGTCAGATGCTGCATCTGATGCATGGGTTCACCTCAGCATCCAAAGATGAATCACTTGTGCAAGTTTGGTTACTGTAGCATCAGTACTTTGTCAGATACTGAGCTACCCCAAACTTCTTAACCAAGTCACTCAAGCGGAAAATGTAGGTCAGATGCTGCATCCGATGCATGGGTTCACCTCAGCATCCAAAGATGAATCACTTGTGCAAGTTTGGTTACTGTAGCATCAGTACTTTGTCAGATACTGAGCTACCCCAAACTTCTTAACCGGACGCGGACGCGGACGCGTGGGGTTATAGCATAAGCTCACTCAACTTCGTCGAGGTGAGCTAAAAACAAGAGATACATTTTATTGGTAAAAACTTTTCAATACACAAACTGAACATTCCGCTCAGTTCGACTTAGAAGTGATGCCTAAGGCTCTCTTTTTTTCATTTTTAAGATATGTCACGTGGTTTTTTTTCACAATAACAAAAAAACATAGGTAATCACAGATTACAAAGCTCACCTCGTGACAGCAAAATTCAATTCAAACATATTTCTTAGTACATGTATATTGGCTTTTAAAGGCAAAACCACTCAAGCAGAAAAAGTAGGTCAAGGTCATTTTATGAAAGTTTGATCAAAGATACATCCAATATGCAAGTTTGGTACATGAAGCAGTTATACTTTGCTCAATATTGGCTTTATAGAGCAAAATCACTCAAGCGGAAAAAGTAGGTCAAGGTCATTTTATGAAAGATTGATCAAAGATACATCCAATATGCAAGTTTGGTACATGTATCACTTATACTTTGCTCAATATTGGCTTTTAAAGGCAAAATCACTCAAGCGGAAAAAGTAGGTCGAGGCCATTTCATGAAAGTTTGATCAAAGATACATCTAATATGCAAGTTTGGAACATCTAGCACTTATACTTTGCTCAATATTGGCTTTATAGAGCAAAATCACTCAAGCGGAAAAAGTAGGTCAAGGTCATTTTATGAAAGATTGATCAAAGATACATCCAATATGCAAGTTTGGTACAAGTATCACTTATACTTTGCTCAATATTGGCTTTTAAAGGCAAAATCACTCAAGCGGAAAAAGTAGGTCAAGGTCATTTTATGAAAGTTTGATCAAAGATACATCCAATATGCAAGTTTGGTACATGTAGCACTTATACTTTGCTCAATATTGGCTTTTAAAAGCGAAATCACTCAAGTGGAAAAAGTAGGTCAGATTCTGCATCCGATGCATGGGTCCATCTTGGCATCCAAAGATGAATCACTTGTGCAAGTTTGGTTACTGTAGCATTAGTACTTTGTTAGATACTGAGCTACCCCAAACTTCTTATCCAAATCACTCAAGCGGAAAATGTAGGTCAGATGCTGCATCTGATGCATGGGTTCACCTCAGCATCCAAAGATGAATCACTTGTGCAAGTTTGGTTACTGTAGCATCAGTACTTTGTCAGATACTGAGCTACCCCAAACTTCTTAACCAAGTCACTCAAGCGGAAAATGTAGGTCAGATGCTGCATCCGATGCATGGGTTCACCTCAGCATCCAAAGATGAATCACTTGTGCAAGTTTGGTTACTGTAGCATCAGTACTTTGTCAGATACTGAGCTACCCCAAACTTCTTAACCGGACGCGGACGCGCGGGGTTATAGCATAAGCTCACTCAACTTCGTCGAGGTGAGCTAAAAACAAGAATGCTTTGAAAATAAGTCCATTTTACATATAAGTTTTCAATCATTAATTCTATAGAGGCTTTGGTACACCAGTTGTTTCGTTCTTTCTTTTCATGAAAATGCTATTATGAATCTCATTTGAGAAAGGGACTGCAAAGTAAAAAAGGGCTGTATTTGTTTCTTGTACATGTTGTATAAAGGCCATTATATTCGTATTACACATGATTTACATGTAACTGTCAAATTGCTCTGACATGCCTCAATTTACATGTAAATATTTCAGTGATGCATCAATTTTTTTTTCGATGGATTGAGTTTATTCCTTTAAAAGGACAGGAGTTTGTATCATTGATTCAGAATTCATGAAACAACTACACCTGTTCCTTTTTCGGATATAAACTCAATCCATCAAAAACAAAAGGGCACTAACAATTAATGAATGGCCCTTCAATTTTCCCTTCAATTAATTGAATGAGGAAAACTTGATACATCATATTAAAATAGATGAATGTTCTCCGCTTTTAACTAATGGAAATAGTCACCAAAAATCACTGTAATAAGTCATATCAATATAGTTCATGTAACATATATCATTGTTCAATCTTATACGGTCTAAATTTAAGAATGGAAAAAACATTTTGATAATGTATCTATTCCAACAGGTATGTAACAAAGAACTTCTACACATAAGTCCTAAGCATACATTGGCCAAAATACTGTTTTGAGTATACATTTTGTTCAGAGTATACATTTGACGATTATAACTGGAAAGGAGATGCAGTATTTACACGTTACCTTCATTATACATGTTATATGGTTTAACAGGTGGTCGGGGCCCTGTCTTCTCTAAAGAGGTTTGGACAGGGCCCGTCATGGAGTCCCGTCGTCACAGTCAGTCAGAGTGCAAGTCTCAAGGATGTGCTTGTACAAGACTGTAGATTGGTCAAGTACCAAGCCTAGTGTCCGTCTGGTGACATTAGGATCATATCCACGGTATAAAAGGCGTTTGATGATTCTGAAGCATTTTCGATGGTTATGCTGCCTACTTTTGATCCTTTTTATTTTGTTTATCATATCACCATAAAAGACAGGTTGTGTTATACCCATAGTAATGTACTCTGTTGCATATATAGATCCGAATTTTAAAAGAAGTTGACTGTAATTTTTGTAAAATTTCCAGAAAGTCTTAACTAGTTTATGAAAGCAGAAACCTTGACCTAAAAGTTTTTTGGTAATTTGTAAATTTCTACTGTGAAAATCCAAAATATCAGTACATGCTCTAGCGTACCGGATGAGCTGTGATATGTAAATGCCGTATGACGGTAATCTTGGAACATCACCGTCAAGCCAGGGGAAATTTACTATGTTGAATCCAAAATCATCCCTTTTGTCATATAAACTTGTATGAATCTTTCCGTTTACAATTTTGATATTTAGGTCCAAAAACGGTGTTTCTGTATTTGAAAGGTTTGCCTTGTTAAGTGTTAATTCTTGTGGATAAATTTCATTCTTATATAATTCAAAAGCAGGATTGTCAATGGTTAGAATATCATCCAGATACCTAGAAGTATTATTGAAACATTTCAGATCATCAAATTTTTCTTTGCTTTTGAAGACTTTGGATAAATTCTTTTTCATAAGTGTATAAAAATAAATCTGCAACAAGAGGCGCACAGTTAGTACCCATAGGAATTCCTACAACCTGCTTGTATAGATCCTCACCAAATCTCACATAAATATTGTCCAAGAGGAAGGACAAGGCATTACACAGGTCACTACATGTCCATGATTTGTATGATTTGTAGTCTGTCGAGGAAAAGAAACCCTTCGATTCAGATGTACAAATGTAAGTTTTTCGCTTTCGATCAAAACACCATTTAATGAGATTAGATAATGGATCCTTAATTTTGTCATGAGGAAGTGTGGTGTACATATTAGAGAGTGTCGTATGAAGAAATCTTATTGGTTTGGTAATTTCCAGATTTCATTTTGTCAATCACATCCCCTGAATTCTTAATAGACCAAAATAAATTTACATCTTTCCTGTTTAGAACCGTTTCAAAATATCTAGTTATGTGTTCTTTAATAGCAGTAAGTGCTGACGTCAGATTTCTAGACAAAATGGTAGTCGAGCAGTTACTAGAATTAGCAATAAATCGAAATTTGTAAGGAGACTTGTGCAGTTTCGGTATGCAATATGGTGTTGGGAGATCCAATTTAGAAATAGAGATATTGAATGAAGACAGTTCACTGTTATGCTTGCTTAAAATGTTAGATGCACTTTCATTGCTTTTATATATGTATTAGTAGACGAAAGTTCCGAAACCAAAGTTGATATATAGTAACGTTTTCAAATGATAATGGTGTTGTTGGCTGCTTTATCAGCTGGTGCAAAGACATATTTTTCATGTAATTACTTACTTTGGATTTGAAATATCTTTCTGATTTGGAACGTGGATTTTGAAAAAGATGAGGGTTTTTATAGAAGTTATCTTAATTCGAATATCCGTTATATCTAAAATGAGGTTTTTCCAGTCATTCAGAGCATGCGGTTTGACTCCTTCTGATTTACACCATCTTTTCGTATAATTATCTAAGGCTTCCGTAAGCACCTCACGGCATTTGACAAAATCTATCTTGGATGGGATTCTATACTTAGGTCCTTTATTAAGAAGACCACGGAGCTGTCTGTCTTGGATAATTGAAAAGTCACCTGTAACAACATGGCCAGCTGGTTTGTAGAGATATATAGAAGTTGCACATTCTCAAGAAGCAGGACACGATTCGAGTATGTCAGGATCCGATGTAACTTTATTATAGTTAAAAACAAAGTTTCGAATAGGTTTCTTGTACTTATAACAAATAAGAGGTGGCTCTAAATTTACAAAATATTGAGGAATGGTACTTTGTACGCGATGATCCCGAAAAATATTAGAGATGTTTAGAAGATCAAAACCTTTGTATAAACGGGATTTTTATGAATCGTCTTTTAGGTGAGTTGTTTTTCACAATAGGGTTAACTTTATACTGTGCGAATGAGACAATGATATTAAGTATGATCAGTCAGTGTTTCTTAAGAATGCAACCTCTGCTTCATCCAAGATAGATTTCAAGTGCATAACTGGTATTGACGACAGAGCATGTAACAGCTCATGTCTGCCCCCATTGCGTGCTTTAGTAAGTAAATCGTTGAGAGAGCGGTAGATTCTGGATCGTTTTCTTTTTTGTCTGTTCCGTCTTTTCCCATGCGACCTGTATTTCCTTTTAGTGTTTGGGCGAATTGAAAAGATGTTGATATTGGTAGAGGCTGAGGAAATGTTTCCTTGTCCATAGATTTGATCGTTTAAACCAAGAGGGTACGCAGTCTGCAGTTTGGTGATCCAGGCAAGTTCTGCTTGTAGTCGGCATTTTTTAATTTCGGTCTTACTTTCGTTTTTACGTTTTGGAAAGTCTGAACTGGGGTAATGGTGATATCCGAAATAGAATGATTGTATTTAACAAAGTGATTATAAAGACAGTTTCTGAGTTTTTGTTGACGTGAGGTTCTGATCTTATAAGTTCAATCCATTATTCATCATGTGTTTCGAATGTCCAATCAGTCAAACCACCAAGAATGACTTCAGAGTCATTTTGCTCAAAATTCAACAGGTAACACATTCACAATTCTCTCAATAGTAATTTCTTTGTTCAATAAACATTTGACATGAAATAATGTCCTCACATACTTAAGATTGGACATGTAGCTATTCTTAAAAGATGAAGAATATTAATGTCATTTGATATTTCAGGGAAATAAAACTTGAAAGTAATCATCTATTTGGTTTCATATCTTTCTGAATAACAATAAAATGTGATAATTTATGTCTAGAATTTGTGTTCGATAATCATTGGTCACTCTCTCGACGTTGGCAGTGATGCCTTAGACTTTTTTTTTTCGTTTTGATTTTTCAAAAGGAATAAGGAACAAAAATGCCCAGCTAAGGAGGTCAGTCTTATTATGCTTGACCATCCATGTACCTTTGATGGAAATACAAATGTACATTACATATCAATCAAGTTGTTGCAATTGATGTGTATGTGAAGCTTGACTGCAGACGAACAGACAGACAGACAGACAGACAGACAGACAGATACAAGACATGTATGTGACTTGCTAAGAATGCGATATGATCAATCCCATATTTAACCTTCACTTTATAGAATGAAATAGATGACACATACAATTTCAGCTCTTTACACATGTTATAATCACATGTAAAATAGCCTTGTGTCCGAACTCAGGCCAGGATAATATTTACATTTCAAATCAATGGACAAATGTCAATGAGGTCAAATCATTAGACTCATCATTTAACTATTGTATAATTAATTGGCATTTTTCGATGTAAATGTATTTTGATACATGTATGTTAGCAAATAAAAGCCTCAGATGAAAGATTACCAAACATTTCATTTTACTTACATGTAAATCTCATCTTAGAGAATTACATGTAACAATTCTCATTTTTTACACATAAAAATTTACATGTAAAATAAACTGACAAATGTCAATGAGGTCAATTAATTAGACAAATCATTTATCTATTCTTAATCAATTGGTAATTTTCCATGTAAATGTATATTTACATGTAATCTAATTAAGCTTAAGGTGAAAGGTTACCAAAAAAATTAATTATACTTTATCTTTCCTTAAAGAATTACATGTAAGTATTCATCTCTTTTACATGTAATTAAGGTAAGACACTGGTGTCAAAGGTCAAATATTCATTTCATCACATTCTGTTTGATGTACTTCATTTTTCAAAATTTACATGTAAAATCAACCACAGCAAGGTCAAAGATCAATTTGCCTGTCAACATGTGCATAGGACATTTATGACATGTTTACATGTAATATTAGCTAAAGGTCAAGTGTAAATCCTATGTGTAAAAAAGTGAGACACGTGTAATGATTTGTACTGTAATCCATTAGGTACAATATAATCCATTAGGTATTATATATTCCAATAGGTATTATATAATCCATTAGGTACTATATAATCCATTAGGTACTATATAATCCATTAGGTACAATATAATCCATTAGGTATTATATAATCCATTAGGTACAATGTACTATATAATCCATTAGGTACTTTACAATCCATTAGGTACTATATAATCCATTAGGTACTATATTGTTATAAAATTACTTAACTTTCACTGTCCTTTGTGATTTTGTATAAAAAAACTTATTTAGATTTTATGATGATATTTTCTAGCATAGGTTCAAAATAGCCAGAATTCTGATTTAAATTGGATGTTTTCAGTGTTCATAGTTATAAACAAAAAGTCTACATAATCTATGGGTAGCATAGGAGTTATCTGTCATGAAGAAAAATATCAATGAAAATGTCCCAACTACATGGAACTCTAAATTTTGTGAGTGTACTCTAAAAGCTCATCTTTTATGATAAATTCTTCTTACACATATTCTTTTGTCTACTTATTGATGAACTTATTATAATTGGCACATACAGGTGGATGGACAAAAGACGATGATGTGCCATTACCTACCAGAATGGAACAACATAAAGCCATATTAGAAGAGAAAGTATTAGATCCAGATTCTACCGTTATAGCCATCTTCCCATCACCCATGATGTATGCTGGACCAACAGAGGTAAGCACTTTGTTTGTAATTTAACAATTATCAGGCCAATCTTTGTGTACAAACAAAATATGATCAACTTAAACGTTTATGTATGTACATTTTTGTCTCTACATCTAGAGCATTTAATGGTTAAGACAAAAGTATTTTTGATGTACGGAATATTTGTATACTTTAGTTTTAATGAAAGAAAAACATTTGAAATCACAATCATTTGTTTTTGTTTGATTAGGTACAATGGCATGCTAAAGCCAGAATGTCTACTGGGGCCAACTTTTACATCGTGGGGAGAGATCCTGCCGGGATGCCTCACCCTGATGGAACCAGAGATCTGTTTGACCACACACACGGAGCTAAGGTTAGTATTATATCTATCATAATATCTACAAGCCATTTTGTTGTCTATTCATTTATCAACAAACAATATTCTACTGAATTGAGTAAAAAATAAAGGAAAAAAAATATTCTATGAAATCATGGATACTTTCTGCTTGCAAAAATTGACTTTTTTGATTTTCAAACTTGTTTTACAGTTTATATTTTGATTGTAAAAAATTACTCTATTATTGAATGTAGATTTTGAAAAGAGGATGAAAACAATATAGAAATAGAAAATGTCTATGCTTCGATAAGCTTCATGTTCCTTTTCGTAGTTTATGTGTTTAAAAAAAATATTTTTATCAGGTATTGACAATGGCCCCAGGACTTACACAGCTAGAGATAGTCCCCTTCAGAGTAGCAGCTTATAACACCAAACTCAAAAAGATGGATTTCTACACACCTGAACAGAAAGACGACTTTGATTTTATATCGGGGACACGTATGAGGAAGCTAGCTAGGGAGGGTCAGACGCCTCCAGACGGGTTTATGGCACCTAAAGCCTGGCAGATCCTCTCTAACTACTACCAATCACTGAACAAAAGTTAAGGACAGTTGGCCGTAGGAATCTACATTATACGTCCTCCTGTAAAATGATTGTTATAGGGATCGGTAGACAACAACATCCGAGTGCAATAAAATTCTCAAACCAACATTCATCAGGAAATTTTAATCTACCTTTGACTGTTTATGTATTTTTTAAATGACATTTTACACTTTACATGGTAATACTACTTACGTGATGAATTTTGTTTTATACCAAGAAATTTTTAGATATCTGGAAAAAAAAGTTTTGAATCAATTTATCAAGAATGAGTCAAGTTTGATTATTTATTTGATTGTTGATTTATTCTTCTCGTGAAACAATTTTATAGATGAGTATACATGTGTTTATACAATACTGCTTTTGTCTGTTGGTACATGTACATTAATTTTATTTGTTATTTAGTCATCATGTCAAGAAAATATTTTCTAACAAACTTGAAAAATGAAAGAAATTGCAAAATTTTGCGAAACCAATATAGACATTCAAATCACTCAGAGTTAGTTTATATACTAAATTGATCAAGATCATTATACAAAATGTATTCAAATACCATTTCTCTTTGGGATACTTTTATAACATTCTATAAAAATTCTATTTTTTCACCTCAAGATAAATAGTACAGAAGTTTGGATTATCTTCATAAAAAAGAAAAGTGAAAATATTGAAAAAGTAGGCAAAGTAGTCTAGTACAATACAATTATCATTCAAAGAAAAATAAACACAAACTAAATCAATTAATAGATATGAAAAAACCACCTTTTCAATAGTTTATAAACCATCACAATCTTCAGTACGTTGATTTTTGGTACAGACTAGCGTTTACTTTACAATCAATATAACTGAAAGCATACTACAAATAAACTGCTTGTGCCATTTAATGAAATCTGTGATTGCCATATTATCATACTACATGTTACTTTCTCGACCCCATTTAACAATGATTTTACAGGAGTAACAAGCGGGGGACCTAACATTGTTTGCTATTGATTTTGTTTTTGTATAACCAGTGTTGGAGAACTTTTTATGTTACAGGCATTTTCTAGAAATTGTGATATATAGATTTATATTTTTAACAAATATATTTGTTTAACATTTAATTTGAATTAAGATGGGACATACAAATATTGCAGGACACTACCAACTTGATCAGGACCAATCATATTGAACCAAATTTTTTCAATAGTTTCCATAAATAGGAACAACTCACTTGAATCATAGCGGGGAAATTTCATCAGTCTTTATACTGATGCAGATTTTGTACAATCGTCCTATGTGTATTCAGTTTTGAATACACAGTATTTATATCTCCCATTTTACATTTGATCAAATTTACTAAGTATGGGTAAATAGTATGAAAATAAACTCATTTTGGGATGAAAGTGTTAATTGATATGTTATGATGATAATCAGAATTATCATTCACATGCGAAGTAAGGGATCTTTTCAAAGTCTCCCACGCGTGTGAATCATCATCATAAATTAAGCAGATTGCCTATGTCCTTCACAAGGATCTCTCATTTCTACTTGGTCAGTTTTCACACGGGCACCAAAGAAGGGCATCTTATCTGCATAGAATTCAGCCTTGAAACTCAGCTTTTTGAAATGAACACTTACATGTACATGTATTTGACTTTGCAGTCACTAAATGTGTGACATTACACGAGCATTATGAGGTCACTTGTCTGACACACTTTTGATTTATGGATGTGTTTTAAACAGATTTTTGCATTCTGTCAGAGCATCCTCAGAATTTGTAGCAAAGCGGATACTATAGGTGAAGAAGCATTATTTTATCTTTCTACGTGTTGGATAAAATATGAAGTCCCCAACTGACAGTCAAAGTACAATGTATTTATGATGTATAAAGGACCTTTGACCCAGATGAGACCCTCTTTATTATTCCCTCGCAACATAGTTGCAGAAAGATGTAGCAACGCCGTCATTCGTCTGTGCATGTGTACATCACACTTTTGTATACAGCCTAGAGGACACAGTTTTGATCTGATCTTCACCAAACTTCATACACTTACTCATTTTTTGTTGTTGAAATTATATATATCTGAATTTAAAACAAAGTATCTCACAGGTCCAGGCATCCCTGCGAGTTGAATACTTATTCCTTGTTGCAAGAGGCAGAACCCTATTGATTTTCAAGGTCAAGGTGACAGATTGGAAATGTTTGAAATCCTTGTATACAGCCTAGAGGGCACAGTTGTAATCAGATTTTGACCAAACTTCAGACACTTGTTCCTCATGGCAAGAGGAAGAACCATACCTATTTTCAAGATCAAAGGTCAAGGTCGTTACAAATGGCTAAATTGCTAAAATCCTTGTATACAGCCTAAAGGGCACAGTTTTGATTTGATCTTGACTAAATTTCTGAATCAGCTTCTTATTTCTTATGGCAAGAGGAAGAACCTTCTTTATTTTCAAGGTCATAGGTCAAAGGTTAAGGTCACAGAATGAGATTGAAAATGGTTGAAATCCTTGTATACAGCCTAGAGGGCACATTTTTTATTTGATCTTGGCCAAACTTCAGACACTTATTTCTTATGGCAAGAGGAAGAACCTTATTTATTTTCAAGGTCAAGGTGACTGGTCATAGATCGAAAACAGTTAAAATCCTTGTGTACAGCGAGTACATTGATTTACATGCCGTGCGAGGGGATGCTATGCTAAGAGAACTGTCACAGGCAAATCATTTTCGGTTTCTAGTCAAATTCTGTAGTATATAGCTCTTCGAAGATGAGACAAGATGGTCGCCAAGGAATCCGATTTGAGGAAACATTTTGAAGGTATATGTACTCTGCAACGTCTTTTAAAAACAATGGGACTAATGCACTGAATGTGCCTGACCGTCAAAGAAGCAAAACATGACATGTTCTGACAACCAAACTTTTTGAATGTGTTTTTAACTTTTCCCGTCAACAGCTGGGATTTGCCTCAATGTACACCACACGTTTAAAACCAAAGGATTTTAGCTGCTGCATTGTTAGGGTTTCAGTTTAGCTATGTAGGCCCGCCGGCTCTTGATCTTAAAAACAATCTGCTACACGAGTGATTTGTACATTTCGATAGTAATTATTCCTGTGGTCCATGGGTATGACTTTCTTTGTCAAGTCGGTTCCATCTTTCTCAGCCCCTCCCTCTCCGCCAACATTTCTTTTTTTTTTTTTTTTTTGTTCGATGTGACTAATCTTGGTGCACTACATGCTTTGCCATTATATAATTGCTGAAAACGTGATTGTATTCTCCTAGCCTTTCCTTTTCTAGTTCTCATTGTACAACACGTGATGTTTCTCAGCTGCCAAATGTCACGAGCTGCAGAAAATGTCATAAGATAATGAGAGTTTTGAAGGGATAACGTCTTTTTCGCAGGTTTGGTATTATTATCAAATGCATAAGAGAGATACAAAATTAGAAATCGGAAATGCTTTGTCAATTCTTATGTCCACTGAATGACGTAATTATCCGATATAAATATAATACTCCAAAGATAATATAGCATTGTGATATACGGATCAATTGTGACCGGTTAAGATGGACTTTGTTTTGTGGAGGATGTTTTGAGGTCAATTCCATGCAGTAGCAAAACGTAAAGAACGCAAACCCACCTTAAGAAAAAAAAAAAGCAAAACACACAAAAAAACAAAAACAAAAACAAAACAAAAAACAAAAAAAAAAAAAACAAAGACACCAAAAATAACAAATTAAAATGTTATCAATAGAACCAAGATCAGCAAATTGAAAAACTAAATGAATTTAGACAACATCATACAGTTTTCTACGCATTTCCCCGGATTTTTTATTTTATCGACCTTACACCCCCAGAGTTATGCCGCATTTGTCGGCTTTGAGAAACAGCTACATTTGGTATTGATGGAAGGGTCTGGCGATAAGAAAACACTATAACTAACAACTCCAGCCTTTTATATTATTATACCCAAAATTACTTTGTAATTTCACATGCAAATACAGGTTCAAAGAGTCACAAGTAATATAAAGCGGAATATCGAAGCCCTGTAAGTTTACAATCACTTTATATGACAGGCCAGGTTAAAGTCCATGGTCACCTCGTCAACATTTTGGTGTTTGGAGAAAGGCCCTTTTCACAAAGAATGCAATGCACGTGTCAAGTATGGAGACACCAGGGTTTTTTTTTCAAAGTTTGTCGGAGCAGACCAAAAATTTAGCACCGACTTTCGATTCAGAACTGTTGCCTTAGAACGAAAGAAAGTAAGAAAGAAAGAAAGAACAAACGAAAAAACTCGATAATGTAAAGAATGCTCTGACATCCTGAAAATTAGATAACTGTTTTACTGTTATCTTAGAATAACTGAGTCATGCAGTAAAAAGACAGAAAAAAAAAATAAAAATATATATCCCGGAAATTTTTGTTCGAGAACTTTAGAATTGCCGAACAGTAAAACAGCTTTATACTTAGCGCCAAGAAGAAAAAAAAATGTTGATTAGCTATGTTGACACGAAGTTCATCGAAAGTTCACAAATCAACTTCTCATTTATCTAACGAAATGAGGTTAACCGTACTTTTATTTCTTGAAGTTGATAAAAACCACTATGACACCCTGACACCTTTCTCCTGATTTCTCCAAATCTCCTAAATCTGACGAACATTTGTAAAAACTCGTGTGACGTCATGTTAAGTATCGGCCAAAAAACAGTAAAAGCCGATGGAGCAGACAGCAATTTCATTAGAATTCAGCTCTCTTTATATAGTGATCAGCATAGAATTAGGGTTGAATTTTACTTCATTAACCAGAACTAAAATATGCCATATGACATACGGACAACCCGGACGTGTTTGTATGACGTCATTGAAAGCATCATCCAAGAACCCGATAAGACTGAAGAACATGCAGGGATGCTGGTATGACGACAGACGGACAACCTTGAATACCAAAGAGACATTGTGGGGACGTTACGAGAGGTTTCCGCACGGTGTAAATCATGATAATGAATGTTTTGGACGCCGGACAGTATCACAATAATAGAAAGCTTGATCCCCTCCAATCAGACAGGAGCTAATTGATTTACTGGAGACTAGCACACCGACACGTCATTGTAACGTACATCTGAACCAGTCTGATTGTGTCTGGTCGAAATGTCTAAGCCAAAATACTACAGTTCACAAATTGACATAATGCATTATAGATACGTTTACTCATTAATTTCTAGATATTGGTCTCAAAACTAATAAGTGAGGCATCAGGGAAATAACTCTCAACAATTTAAAAAAAAAAAAAAAGAAAAAAAAAAGAAAAAAAAAAAAAAGAAAAACCAACAAGAACTTAAAACTTGGTCACCGACCTTTAAACAGAGGAGAAATAATATACGAAACATGAATTGTTAAACTTAAAAATGTTTTCAAGATTTTGTGACGGCTGACATTCTTGACCAACAAACAGCATGAGACAGCGGAACACACAGCCGATACAAATAAAGTAGATGCACTGGAACGTGAATGACAGCTCAGTAATAGAGGGAGAGTAATAAACACCGGTGTCGACTTCGGACAGGCATCCGCTAAATCAAGGACAAAGGGTGTGATTATCCCGATTACGATATGTAAATAAACGCGAAACAGGGCCGCGTAAAAAATAAAATTATTTCGAGGGAACGAATTTCGTTCCCACGAAATAATATTTCGAGGGAACGAAATATTATTTCGTGGGAACGAAATATCATTTCGAGGGAACGAAATGATATTTCGAGGGAACGAAATATTATTTCATGGGAACGAAAATTAATATTATTTCGTTGCGCATGTGCAGACTTCTGTATATATGTGCCATACATGTATTTGAAACTTTTCAATTACAATTATAGACTATGTTTATATATAATAATAAAAGATCCAAGTCAACGCCCAAAATTAAGGTCACTACTGGTAGATCAGAATTTATGGTTCAAAAATGTAGTATTCGTTCCCACGAAATATTATTTCGTTCCCTCGAAATATTATTTCGTTCCCACAAAATAAATTTTATTTTTCACACGGCCCTTTACGGCCACCGTAGCTTACGTAAATCAGAATGTGTTGAACTGAGTAGCTGACGTTAGCTGAACTGAGAAGCATGACTAACAGCTTTCATATACTATAGTATATGGTGCCAGGGCCCAGTTTCCTCAGCCCAGAACACAGTGCCCGTCATGGAGTCCTGTTGTCACAGTTGGTTAGTGTGCTATGCTTCAAAGATGCTAGTATAAAACTGTAGGTGGATCTAGTACCATCGACCCCACTCCAAATAACAAGGTCGTAGTCCTATATTATAGGACCATGGACAACGGAAAACATTGAAAACATCGATACAGATTGGACCAACAGACAAACAAAGTAGGTACAGTGAAACATGATTGAAAACACAATAATAGAGGGGGAGCAATACACATCCAGTGTCGACTTTGGACAGGCATCCGCTAAATCCAGAGCATTTTGGTGTAGTTATCCGGATTATATTTTGTGAAAGGACATCGAAAGCATTTTGCATACATTAATCGCTAAGTGTTTTACTGGCTGCTGTGAGCTCATCTGAGAAGTCCGACTAGTATCTCTTTTAAATATGACAAGTCACCAGGGCCCAGTTTTCTCAGAAGAGAGCACAGCGCCCGTCATAGGGTCCTGTTTTCACAATTGTCCAGTGTATAATGTTTCAAAGATGCTGGTGGATCCAGTACAATGTATTTTATATATAAATATCTTTCGACAACTTCAGGATCACATTTTCGGTAAAGAAGGTGGATCTCCTTTACAGTTTTGATTAAAGGCATTAAAGGAGATTTAATTTTACAAATTCGACAACATTATGGTCTCTACTGCATATTTTCAAATAAAACTTTTTATGGCTCCTTTTTATCCTAAATCTAGACCCTTCGGAATAAATTTTACGTTTTCAATAAAATTTATTTTAAGGGACACTGTACCTTTAATAAAGGCAAAGAAATTCTAAATGATATAATACTCTGGAGCAGGAATTAATAAAAAAAAAAAGGCAATATAATTCTGAACGTTTCCAGAGAAAGTCAAAACATAACGAATCGGCATATGAATCCAGGAAAATGCCCCTCCCTCCAAAAGAAATTGTTCAAAGAAGCATCACGTATACTTGTAACACTCGAAAAGCCTGCAATAAAGGAATCTATGGTGTTATTTGATATATTTCAAAATTGAAGACAAAGATTTTTTTTTTTACAAGTTTGTAACGGTGAAATCCTTTACAAAAAGTTTTTTTTCATTAGAAATTTGTTAGATTCTTATTATGAAATTCCTTATATAATATATTATTGTGTTCACTTGGAACCATGAAAACAAGCTCTCGCGTAAAATGTAAATACCGTAGTCCTGATGTCATTATGGGAACAAATTGTTTTGTCATAAATCATTTGTATTTCTCTGTTTACTTTTTAAAATAGGGTAAAGGGAGACAAAAATCGTCTGCAGTTGTCACTTTTTAGGTCCACAAATCGCTTTCAGCAGTTCCCGAGTGTAACTGGACTGTAATCTACCGCATGCATCCGGGCGTTTGGAACAGTCCCGTAGAGATTTACCAGAACCATTACTCATGTAGGAATTTACAGGAAAATGCCATTCGTTTTCAATACGTAGTCTCTGTGTTTTCTCATTAATCCGTGCGATTGATTAGATAATGTTTCTAACTGGTCATAGGCCATCAATGGCAACCATGAATTAACTCATCTGGAAAACAGAAAGACACGTTTACGCAAATTCTACAGTCACCTACGTAAGTCTTTCAAACTTATCACCACTTAATTGAACGTTCGATTTATAGACCTATTTCCCCTTCAGACGAAAACAGTTTTTACATTGATATTGTTACACAATTTTCAGTTTGTTTTTAGTATAAGTCCATTACACCTCGGTCATGGGAAGGTGACTACGTACAGGCATTGGGCGGAAACTACTAATGTTTATTTTGTTTTATACCTCCAGTATATCTCATAAAAAAGACAATACGGGTATGCAACAATAGAACCAGAAAGATAACTGTGTCAAATACACGCTTAATTGCTTTTTTTTTTGCTTTCTGCACAATGCAACAAGAAGGTTATAATTCAAATGCAAAAATATTTCGTTCCAGACTTAACAGAGATGTTTCGCCGATTTTTTTTTTCTTTAGATGCATCCATCGACAAAATGTATAATTGGCTATAAATATATTTCAATGAAATATTATGTATGAGTTTATGGGTCAAATCCTTATTTCTGAACAAGAAATCTTTATGTCAATGAAAGGATTTTAGGGAGATAGAGAGAGTGTGTGTGAGAAAGAGATAACAGATAATAATGGATACCTCTTTTTCAGTAATGTTTTCAATTTGTGTTCCAGTCTTTTTTACTCATACAAGCACTAGCAATCTTCTTCTTCTTTTAGCATCTAAAGTTTCTCCTTGATGGTGTTCTAACATCAGAAAGAAGACGTTATTGTCTTTGATGTGAGGGAACATCAGAAAGAAGACGTTATTGTCTGTACTGTGAGGGAACATCAGAAAAAAAAGACGTTATTGTCTGTACTGTGAGGGAACATAAGAAATAAGACGTTATAGTCTGTACTGTGAGGAGACGTTACTGTCTGTACTGTGAGAGAACATCAGAAAGATGGCGTTATTGTCTGTACTGTGAGGGATCATAAGAAATAAGACGTTATTGTCTGCACTGTGAGGGAACATAAGAAAAAAGGACATTATTGTTTTTATTGTGAGGGAACATCAGAAAGAATACGTTATTGTCTGTACTGTGAGGGAACATCAGAAAGATGGCGTTATTGTCTGTACGGTGAGGGAACATAAGAAAGATGGCATTATTGTTTGTACTGTGAGGGAACATCAGAAAGAAGACGTTATTTTCTGTAGTGTGAGGGAACATAAGAAAGATGGTGTTATTGTCTGTATTGTGGGGAGACGTCATTGTCTTTGATGTGATGGAACATCAGAAAGAAGACGTTATTGTTTGTACTGTGAGGGAACATCAGAAAGAAGGCGTTATTGTCTGTACTTTGAGGGAACATAAGAAAGAAGACGTTATTATCTGTACTGTGAGTGAAGATCAGAAAGAAGACGTTATTGTCTGTACTGTGGGGGTATATCAGAAAGAAGACGTTATTGTCTGTACTGTGAGGGAACATCAGAAAGACGACGTTATTGTCTGTACTGTGAGGGAACATAAGAAAGATGACGTGATTGTCTTTACTGTGAGGAGACGTTATTGTCTGTACTGTGAGGGAACATCAGAAAGAAGACGTTATTGTCTGTACTTTGAAGGAACATAAGAAAGAATACGTTATTATCTGTACTGTGAGTGAAGATCAGAAAGAAGACATTATTGTCTGTACTATGAGGGAACATCAGAAAGAAGACGTTATTGTCTGTACTGTGAGGGAACATAAGAAAGAAGACGTTATTGTCTGTACTGTGAGGGAACATAAGAAAGATGACGTTATTGTCTGTACTGTGAGGGAACATAAGAAAGAAGACGTTATTATCTGTACTGTGAGTGAAGATCAGAAAGAAGACGTTATTGTCTGTACTGTGAGGGAACATCAGAAAGAAGACGTTATTGTCTGTACTGTGAGGGAACATCAGAAAGAAGACGGACCTTATTGTCTGTACTGTGAGGGAACATCAGAAAGAAGACGTTATTGTCTGTACTGTGAGGGAAGATCAGAATGATGGCGTTATTGTCTGTACTATGAGGAGACGTTATTGTCTGTACTGTGAGGAGACGTTATTGTCTGTACTGTGAAGGAACATCAGAAGGAAGACGTTATTGTCTGTACTGTGAGGGAAACAAAAACGTCGTTTTAAAACTCCTTTTCTACATTCCAATTCTTATTAAACCGATTAAGGCTAAGGACTACAGTTTATTCTTATAGAATAAACCATTTTTGAGGGCGCTGAAAACAAATATTCCTTTATTTTTCGAATTCGATAAAGTTGACGTGTACCTCGCGTGACTTTTGACGTCGGCCGTATAGGCCGTATCCATATTGTGACGTCGTTATTATCCAATATTTACATTGCAGGTTGATTTCCTATGTTAAATGCCTATTCAATTTTGACGTTCATTTCACGATGAACACAGGTTGGCCCCAATCACATAACGTGCGCGCAAGAAGTTCAAACAGTGGGCGGGGCTTACTGATGCTGAATTTGCGATCAGGAGGAGATTCCTAACATGTGTACGGGGAATGAGACTATATAAAAGAGGAGAAACAGACGGGGACAACGAAAAAAAAAAAAAATGATTGAAACCATTGAAATATGTGTAACATCTCTATGTACGCGTATATGTACAGTTTCCACAAAGTTCATGTGTACTTCAATGTAGATGGCGCTACCGAAATGAATTTATGTAGCGCTGATGCTGAATTTGCGATCAGGAGGAGATTCCTAACATGTGTACGGGAAATGAGACGATATAAAAAAGAAGAAACAGACGGGGACAACCAAAAAAATCCTTGAAACCATTGAAATATGTGTAACAACTCTATGTACGCGTATATGTACAGTTTCCACAAAGTTCATTTGTACTTCAATGTAGATGGCGCTACCGAAATGAATTTATGCAGCGCCGACTTCTCTAATATTATAAATAAGGCTTTTTTCTCTTTAAATTGTTTATAAAAAGCTAAAATTCATCATGAAAACGTTTTAGCAGATATTTACAACATTGTGAAAGCGTTGTAACAGTCAATTTTTAAACGTGAACTTCCACAGAGTTCATGTGTACCTGAATGTAGATGGCGCTACTGAATTGAATTTATGCAGCACTGACTTTTCTAATTATAAATAAGGCCGTATTCTCTTCAAATTGTTTACAAAAAATTAAGACTCATCGTGAAAACAATTTAAAAATAAAAATTATTCGGTCATTTTAATATCAAACCGTATATTTTGGTTCTTTGCAATGGAATATTTCTTGCCCTTCCTGGTAGGGAGAATTGACACACGTGAAACGTTTAGATCTTAATTTTCACTTAATTTGTATCAACTTTGGAGGATGTTTTTCAAAGATATTTTACATCTGAATGTTTCTGAATGTAAATATAAGGAATGAGTATCTTACTTTTTGCGTTCATGGCTTTTACACTCTGGTTCGACAGGCGCAAATCTTTCGAGAACCGCTTCGCGGTTCACGAGATTTGCGCCTGTCGAACCAGAGTGTAAAAGCCATGAACGCAAAAAATAAGACACTCATTCCTTAATTGTGACGGCATGACTTTTGCACCTAAAGCGGCTACCTCTCAACAAAAACGTCGTTTTAAAACTCCTTTTCTACATTCCAATTCTTATTAAACCGATTAAGGCTAAGGACTACAGTTTATTCTTATAGAATAAACCATTTTTGAGGCCGCTGAAAACAAATATTCCTTTATTTTTCGAATTCGATAAAGTTGACGATTTCATGATTTCATGGAATTTCAAGAAAGGCCTCCAGAAATGGGAGAAAAACGATCACTCATATCTTTGTCATGTGGGATGAGAAAAGCCCACCCTCGGGGTCTGGTTTCTGGTCAGGGAACGAGGCAAGCCTCGTTCCCTGACCAGAAACCAGACCCTTCGGGTGAGCTTTTCTCATCCCACATGACAGCATATGGTTGATCGTTATAGTCTGTACTGTGAGGAGACGTTACTGTCTGTACTGTGAGGGAACATCAGAAAAAAGACGTTATTGTCTGTACTGTGAGGGAACATCAGAAAGAAGACGTTATTGTCTGTACTGTGAGGAGACGTTACTGTCTGTACTGTGAGGAGACGTTACTGTCTGTATTGTGAGGGAACATCAGAAAAAAGACGTTATTGTCTGTACTGTGAGAGAACATCAGAAAGAAGACGTTATTGTCTGTAGTGTGAGGGAACATCAGAAAGAAGACGTTATTGTCTGTAGTGTGAGGGAACATAAGAAAGAAGACGATATTGTCTGTACTGTGAGGGAACATAAGAAAGAAGACGTTATTATCTGTACTGTGAGGGAACATCAGAAAAAAGACGTTACTGTCTGTACTGTGAGGGAACATCAGAAAGAAGACGTTACTGTCTGTACTGTGAGGGAACATCAGAAAGAAGACGTTATTGTCTGTAGTGTGAGGGAACATAAGAAAGAAGACGATATTGTCTGTACTGTGAGGGAACATCAGAAAGAAGACGATATTGTCTGTAGTGTGAGGGAACATAAGAAAGAAGACGATATTGTCTGTACTGTGAGGAGACGTTATTTTCTGTACTGTGAGGGAACATCAGAAAGAAGACGTTAATGTTTGTACTGCGAGGGAACATAAGAAAGAAGACGTTATTGTCTGTACTGTGAGGGAACATCAGAAAAAAGACGTTATTGTCTGTACTGTGAGGGAACATCAGAAAGAAGACGTTATTGTCTGTAGTGTGAGGGAACATAAGAAAGAAGACGATATTGTCTGTACTGTGAGGAGACGTTATTTTCTGTACTGTGAGGGAACATCAGAAAGAAGACGTTAATGTTTGTACTGCGAGGGAACATAAGAAAGAAGACGTTATTGTCTGTACTGTGAGGGAACATAATAAAGAAGACGTTATTGTCTGTACTGTGAGGGAACATTAAAAAGATGGCGTTATTATCTGTGAGGAGATGTTATTGTCTGTACTGTGGGGAGACGTTATTGTCTTTACTATGAGGGAACATCAGAAAGAAGACATTATTGTCTTTACTGTTAGGAGACGTTACTGTCTGTACTGTGAGGGAACATAACTTTTTCGTCCTAAGAAAAGATGTTAATTAAGGTTTACAAAGAATCAAATTTGCCTAGCAAATACGTAGTATAATTGTCTGCGTGGCCTCAATAAAAATACCACTGCCTGGTGCACTAAAGTTTGGTGTTGTATTGACTCTCCTTCTGGCTTTCTGGACTTCTCGTCTCTTAGGGACAATTTTCAGAAAGTTCAATACACAAAATCAACGGAGAGCCATTTTGAAAATGCCATAGACTTTTGCATTGTTGTTTTTTGGGTAAAACCATCATTTACACCGTAGGGCCAAATACCGGATTAACCATCTCTAGTTCATATAATTCAAGGTCAGAAAAATTTCGAAACTAAGCAGAACTAAATTTGTTACTCATTTTGACAATTTCGTTACACAGTAAAATTCCCCTTTCGTGAAAGCAATACATACACGGTTTAACCGACTGAAAAATCCAATGAGACAGAGAACTATTTTCAAAATCATACATTTTAGGCAATATCATTCAAATTCAAATATAGATTCAAAAAGTTATAGCCAGGGGAATAGTTAAATTTTCTTCTCTCTGTGACATTGGCATTGCAGATTTTACCATCTCTTCCCTCTGTGAGATTGACATTGCAGATTTTACCATTTCTCCTCTCTGTGACCTTGACATTGCAGATTTTACCATTTCTTTACTCTGTGACCTTGACATTGCAGATTTTACCATTTCTTCTCTCTGTGACATGGACAGCAGATTTTACCATCTCCTCTCACTGTGACATTGACATATGAGATTTTATCATTTCTTCTCTCTGTGACCTTGACATTGCAGATTTTACAATTTCTTCTCTCTGTGACATTGACAGCAGATTTTACCATCTCCTTTCACTGTGACATTGACATAGCAGATTTTATCATTTCTTCTCTCTGTGACATTGACATTGCAGATTTTACCATTTCTTCTCTCTGTGACATTGACAGCAGATTTTACCATCTCCTTTTACTGTGACATTGACATTGCAGATTTTACCATTTCATCTCTCTGTGACTTTGACATAGAAGATTTTAACAATTCTACTCACTGTGACATTGACATTGCAGATTTTACCATTTCTTCTCTCTGTGACATTGACAGCAGATTTTACCATCTCCTTTCACTGTGACATTGACATATCAGATTTTACCATTTCATCTCTCTGTGACTTTGACATAGAAAATTTTAACAATTCTACTCACTGTGACCTTGACATTGCAGATTTTAACATTTCTTCTCTCTGTGACATTGATATAGCAGATTGTAACATTTCTTCTCACTGTGACATTGACATATCAGATTTTACCATTTCTTCTCTCTGTGACCTTGACATTGCAGATTTTACCATTTCTTCTCTCTATGACATTGACATTGCAGATTTTATAATTTCTTCTCTCTGTGACATTGACATTGCAGATTTTACCATACCCTCTCTTTGTGACATTGACATAGCAGATTTTACTATTTCTTCTCTCTGTGACATTGACATAGCAGATTTTACCATTTCTTCACTCTGTGACATTGACATCGCATATTTTACCATTTCTTCTCTCTGTGACATTGCCAAAGCAGGTTTTACCATTTCTTCTCTCTGTGACATTGGCATAGCAGATTTTACCATTTCTTCTCTCTGTGACCTTGACATTACAGATTTTACAATTTCTTCTAACTGTGACATTGACATTGCAGATTTTACCATTTCTTCTCTCTGTGACATTGACATAGCAGATTTTACCATTTCATCTCTCTGTGACTTTGACATAGAAGATTTTAACAATTCTTCTCACTGTGACCTTGACATTGCAGATTTTAACATTTCCTCTATTTGTAACATTGACATTACAGATTTTACCCCATTTCTTCTCACTGTGACCATGACATTAACGATTTTGTTATCTCTTCTCACTGTGACCTTGACATTGCAAATATGACATTAGTTCAGATGGATTCATATACTAGTATATCAAACTGTGTTACAGTGGGTAAAAAAATAAAAAGATATGTCTTTAGTCTGGTTCTCGATACCTTACCTCAATAGACCTCTATATTCAAAGAGCTCTCTGATGTCTTTTTATAGATTTTAGTGGGGCAGCGAAGCGATTTTTCTACCTTTTTTAATGTAAGATGTAGATTGCAGCAAAGAGACTCAGATTTATGAACTTTTGACACTCCTGTTACTGTTTAAATCAACTCTAATGGAAATATTACTTTTCTATTACACATCAAGTTAAGTTTAATGCCTTTGATGTAGCTAAAATGTCATATTAGTCATTTCATTTTTTTAAAAAAGATAAGTGTCGCCACCCCCTCAGATCCCTGCATATTTAATTTTTGTTATTTTTGAAATTTTCTATCACTCTCTTTCGTAGTCAACAATCTTAGTAACAGCAAGATTAAGTTGTTTGCATATGAAATAGTCTGTTCCTTTTGTCCTTTTTTTTATATTTTATTTTTAGTCAGTTTCTTCTATATGACAATATGATTTTGAATTTAAATACATATTACATAGTTCCTTTTGTCCTTTGTATAAGGGGTGCCCATTTGATTCTGAGGAGCGGATGGCGCTGGCATTTATTCTGACCCCCCAAAATGTTGAAAATAATCTGACCCTTGGTAGCAGAAAATATATATTCTAGCCTATATTTCCACCAACATTAAGTAAACAGCACCTAAATTCAAATAAACTGAAATAAACACATATCATCTAGCATGGAGAAAAGGGAATTGAGTTTTCGGTTTGTTACGTACGGAAGCTTCTTAAGGCTACTATTTTTCCATTGAAAAATCATTTATTTATTTTGAAAATTCAACTTACTATCTTTAAATTTTTAACTTACTACCTTGAATTTTCAACTTATTTTCTTGAATTTCAACTTACTTTCTTCAATTTTCACAATACTTTTCTTGAATGTTCACTTACCATCTTTGAATTTTCAACTTATTATCTTTAATTTTTAACTTGCTATCTTGAATTTTCAAAGATAGTAAGTTTAATTTTCAAGATAGTGAGTTGAAAATTCATGATAAAAAAATAATAAAAAAAACCCCAGTTGCCTTCATTGGCTTCCGTAGTTCTAACCTAAATCACATACTTAAAATGCATATTGCAGGCTGTACATAGCATGCTTTAGAAAGTCCAATTTCAAAATTTTTTTTAGTTCTTTTTGGTTTACAAGTTCGTTTTATGTTATAATCCCGAGTTTTCATTGTGGATTATCTAGAACGCTATGACATTTTGAGTCTAATTGACACCACTAAAACAAACATAACGATTACAATCAAGAGGGTCAAAACAACAACATAGCGAGGTGAGTAGTTGTCACGTTTGTCACCGTAATATTCCAGCCGATTTGACAAGCACTGACCGGTAAGTACACCATTATTTTCTTTGATATGAGTAGGGAATTTTAATTCTGTATATTTGATTTTTCGTCAACTTTCTTAAAAAATACTCGTATAAAAGAAACAAGTGGCGGATCCAGAATAACTGTCAAATTGTACCGGATTGCGATACGATACTTAATATTCATAATTACCAAGAAAGCATTTGGAATTGGGTATTTCTTTTGTTATTAAATCATATATTATTTTACAGAATACTAGTATATAGTTTTGAAGGAATGTATTCGTTCATTAAATCCGGTATCTCACAATAATGGACCTTATGAATAAAGGGTGGGGGTGGTTACAAGGATAGTTTTCTAGTCCATCTTGAGAGGGATGCTAAAATTTGAACACTGCTACACTTTTATTTAATTAAAGACTGCATGTAAAAGACATAAGATATGATAGTCTCTGTTTTTCAATAAATTACAAAGGATGGGGGAGGGAAGCAAGGCTAACGGGGGCGCTTACAAGTTGCTTTCATTACTCTACTGAACTTCATACACTGATGGTCAATCGTACAAGGATGGACGCGTTTGAATTTTGGATATTAGGTCAAAAGATCAAATGTCAATGTCACAGACTAACAAAATATAGAAAAATAATTTTCCTGCTTCTTTTCCTTCTTTCTTTTGCAAGTTTAATAACCATCAACTTTTACACACCGAAAATCCATGGACCGAGATCGAATGACCACTTGATGTAATTGATCAATAAATTTGTCAAAGGTCAAGGTTAAGGTCATATTAAAAGTAGCCTGTAGGTATTTTGCGTTTGGAATATATATCTCTTTTAACACAAAATTGACGTCATATCGGAATCGGTAGCAAAACCGATCTGACCGAATTATTACATGGAAATGAAAATATACATATATAGGTGAATCAAAAATGAAATCATGTTACATATAAGAAAGTCAGGCTAGCTAGATATATTGTATATACATGATTGTGTCAGTGATTTCATTGCAAATCGTTTTATTTTATTGCTTAGTTTCTTTTTAATTACTTAGTATTACTTAGTTTATTTTCTCCCTCACTTTGTTCTTCCATAAGATACATATAAGAAATATGTGGAATTCCTGCTCGCTAGATTGTATAGTGAGCGCATATATTCTGCATATCCTCAATATGTTACATCATATATCATGTATAAGTTTTTCATAGAAATCAATATTTTGATATCGAGCACTCTCAAAACATTACCCATATAGTTATAACAATTCACAGTTGACATAAAGAAGGAGTTTATAGAACAAACCGAAGATCGGGACGCTACGTTCATGTTTCGGATATTTATAGCCCCCCCCCCCCCCCCCGCAAACGAAGTTAATGGGGGGGGGGGGGTTATATAGGAATCACCCTGTCTGTCTGTCTGTCTGTCTGTCCGTCCGGTTAGGATGTTTTGACAGCAGATTAATTTTCTTTTATACTATTAAGGGTAGGCCTTTTATATTTCATACACATGTTCACCATAAAGAGCACTACATTTTAGTACCCTGTGACCTTGACCATCACCCTGTACAACATTTGATGTTAAGATGTTTTGAAAGCAGATTTCTTTTAAACTATAAATGGTAGGCCTTTCATATTTCATACACACATTCACCACAAAGAGTACTACAGTTTGGTATCATGACTTTTGACCCCTTGACCTTGACTTTTGGCATATGTTGAAATTAGGACATGTTCAGAAATTTCGAAAGCAGATTTCTTTCATACTATAAATGGTAGGTCTTTAATATTTCATACAAACATTCACCACAAAGAGTACTACAATTTGGTATCACGAGTTTTGACCTTGTGACCTTGGATTTATGTTGCAGTTTATTATAAGAGGATTTGAAAGCAGATTTGTTGCATACTATAAATGGTAGGCTTTTCACGTTGCATCAAAAATGGTCTCATTTATAAAAAAAGTCCCGCGGGGGGGGGGGGGGTATAATTCGTCCACTTTAGGGCAGTTCTAGTTTAAAATGTAACCAGTGGCGACATCTACATTATTGTTCAAATTACAGAACATCGTACGAGGAATTTATTTTGTTTTTGTATTGTTTTTTTGTTTGTTTTTTTTTCCTTTTTTGTTTGTTTTGTAACTTTTGTTTTATTTTTTGTGTTTTGGTTGACGTTTTGGACAAACATAAAGAGTGAAATGACACGAAGTCCATGGAATTTAAAACAACATGTAAATTAACCCCCCAGATGCCTTAAAGAACGCTGTCATGATGTGACAACTGCTTGCATGTTAATATAAACCAGAAATGGCGCATAGCATGACATCATTGGATCCATCTAGCTGTCCTTGTACAGTGCATCAGGAAACCATTGTTCAGTAAGTGACAATCTGGAACTAAAGGAATGACAAATAAAAAGAAATAAAATAAACAAAAAGACATTTATATGAAAAAAGAGACTCCAGATCGAATAGTAGCTGAGACAATGACGTGTTGGAGAACATATGCATGTGTCCCCTGATGTTAATTTGAGCCTATAGAATTTACCTTAAAACATCGATTTCCCGGCTAGAATTCCTACGCGATTGCATTTTCAGTCTCTCCAGTACCTGTCTATGACATCAGATATTTGCTAGGATCCATTGTATGATGGTCTGGTATGGTAGTGCGACATACTCAGAACCTGGGAACTGTTAGCAATAGCTTAAATAGCATATTTTCTGTGGGAATCATTGTCATAATAGTTGAATTAGTAATGTAACCACAACAATAAAGTATAGATATTGATTGAAAATGAGTCGCCCAGCGCCATTGGACTTGAGTATACCATTATACCGCCAGGTGCTGGGTTTTTTCTAACGTTAGCAATCATTGTTGGATCAGTGATAATATTCGGAGTCGCAGCCTCTGTTAGAGTTGCAGTGAAAAGATAAACGCAGTGATTTTACAAGAATGGTTAGGAAATAAAGAAGATAGAACCATCTAAGCTCGATATGATTCGGGATTGGACGCTTTGCTTATCATGGGATGATCTTCACGTGCGAAGAATTTCATTGAAGAAATTCAAGACTGCATCATATTCATCCGCGGCGCGTGCCGACCGCGCATATTGTTTACATAATATAAGAAGGTGTTAACCAAGCTAACGGAAAATGTAGATATCTATAGATTTATATACAAAACGGATATTATATAGAATTAGTATTTTGAAATGGAATTGTCATCTTTTACGCAGTGAATTTTAATTTTTCATTCTACCAAGTAGAGATATACGTACCTAGAAATTTATTGATTGAATGTATGTGCGTGTGTGTGATTTTTTTTATAAAAATATAAAAATAAGAATTACGAATCGAAGTAAAAACTTATGTTACAGTTGGTGAACATGTATGGAGTGATAAGGAACAATAATGGCTGAGGAAGTGAACATAAAGGATGAGGCGGGAACGTCAGAAAATAGGAAATCTCAAGAAAATTTGGATAATAGTGGAGAAAATGAAGAGAAGAAAAGTGAAGAGGAGGAAGAAGGAGGGAGAGAAGGAGGGGAGGAGGGTGGTGGAGGGAGAGAAGGAGGGGAGGAGGGTGGTGGAGGGACAACTTCAGATTCTGACGATGAAGATGAGGACCTATTGTTCCCGGGATTCGTGGCGACATCATTACGGGTTTTAACACAGGAAAACAAATTCCGATTTGCTTGTCTCAAAACCATCACGTGGCCATATCCTTTTTTTCAAAATCATTGAAAAAAAATATCGCAAAAAAAGCGATTAATATAATAATCCTTTATTTCAGGCAACGGAATCGGTAAGTACAATATTTATCTTGATTACATGGATGTTATAATTGCTACGAAATTTACATGTACAATTTTCAGCCAATAGGAAGATATCAGGAGTTTGAAAATTCAAAAAGAATTCGATTAAAAACTAGCCCCCCCCCCATGCCCCGAAAGAATAAATGTAATAATCATTACAGCGAAAATAAATAAAACAAAATATTCCTTCTAACAAATAATGAAGGGAAATATGACAAGGTGGTTTTGGGATTCGAAAATTGAGTTTTGAAGTAATAATGCATTGAATAAAAAGTTCTCCATGTTCCCAACCGGGTTAGCGAGAAACATAAATTTGTGAAATTTCTTCTTTTTTTTTTTTTTAATTGAGAAATCCTGGAATCTCTAATATTGATATCAAATTCGCTTGTATGAATCGGAAAATTAAAAAAGAAAATCATTATAATAGCGCAATATTGCAATATTCATAATATTACATTATCGATTTTTCAATATTTTCCACGGGACAAGCTTTTTCCACGGAATAAATTATCGAACGTTTATATTTCCTTCAGTGAAAACCTCGTTATTTTTCTTATGTAAGAAATTCCGTATTATTACGATATGAAAGTTAAAAAGAATTTGTTACCTTGACGATATTTCAATGGAATTTTACATTTGCATCATAATTATCATTATAAACATTTTATCATACCATCTCTCTTATCCATCATCAATCGCGAAAGTGGCTTTATTAGATTGCTTTTGTTTTGTTTCATGTTTGAAAATGTTTTTCTGAAAAAAATTGGAATCAAAAATCCAATTAGATTTCCTGGAGTTAAACCATTAACAATACTTATTTTACATGCACTTAAGCTCTACAACCCGCAAATGTTCGCAAATTTCAAGAGCTTATCGAAGAACTGGAAATATTTGTGCACCTTTCATCTCGTCTTAAAATCTATTTTTGTACAGAAAAGAAAGATAAAAGACGAAGATGAAGCCAAAGTAGATCATAACTGAGATCTTCAGCTAACATCACTTGAGGTTGAGATATGGTATCAATGCATACAGATTCCAAATATTACATGTTTGAATTTTGTGCAGTGGCGAAACCGAGAGAAGTGGTTATAAACATGATAATATAACAAGGGATGTTAAAGATTTTTTTTCCTAGACTCAAAACAAATCCCTCGACCCACACCCAACTTCTTTTCGAACACCCCCTGACCTGCTCATGCCATTTGCGTGATAAAGTAAAATTTGGATGAGCTTTCTAGATAAGGTTGTGTATGCCATTGCTTTCTTATCGTACGATCTTGATCAGCTCGAATTGCGCAACGATGTAAGAATACTGCTTACCAAATCATCGGACGCCATGTATCAACGTCAGGTCACTTGTTACACGCAAAACACGCATTGATAACAGCACACCTTCCGTAATTTCAATTACGCATGCACTTGTACCATGGAATTCTCCTCACTTGAGCACCTGATACCCCTTACCCTAATCAGAGAAACATTTATGGATCACTGCTGAAAATTAACGTTCAAACATTTCAATTCTTAGATCACAGTTGTGCTCCGGTTTAGAGTGTAGTGGGAGGAATCCACAAGTATTGAAGGGATTGTAGAATCACCACCAATGCATTAGCTTTGTCTGCGGGGCTTGGAAAGGATATAGAGCTGATGTAACGTTATCAATCGTAGTTGACGCGCTTGCACATATTGTTATTTTAGGTGTTTTTCGTTTTCAATAGCAAACATGTTTACCATTTCAACAATGTTGTCATCTAAGACTCATATTACTAGTAGGCTACCTGTCGAGTTCCTTCCTAAATTGGTTTTTGGTAACCGATCGCTTGTAGAAGTTTGGGCTTAACGTAATGCGTAAAATAACTAAAAGAAGTATTCTATGGTGCGTTTTCTAACTTCCTGGAAATATTGAACTAAACTTAATGACACTTAAAACAACACAATTTATACCATGTAGGTGGTGGATGATTTGTAGAATTGGCGTCAACGTGACATCTATGCGGCATGTTTTACATAGTGTTGACAGGTCCTCAGGCCATCAATTTAACGTCTTCAGTTTCAAATATCAAGAGAGATACGAGACTCCGACAAAATTGTTGAAAAAAAACCCCGAAACAAACCAAAAAATGTGAAACCCAACATCAAATGGGGAGTAAAAATGGCACCAAAAGTTATTAAGAATCCATATAAATAATGAACATGAGCAGTAAACCATTAAAGATTCCTTTGAATTTAGAGAGGAAAGGGGGCGGTGAGTTTTGTTCCTCAAATTATTCTGCATTTGTTAATTTTTCAAACGCCTCATTGGAAGCACTCATTACGCTGTCCTGTATGATGAGCACATCACAGAGATGGAAAATAATTACCTTACTTAAAAAAAGTATAATTTTATCAAATAATTTGTTGTGAATGTTTGGGCGTAGAGATTGCATTCCAAGGATATATTGTCCTTCATGGAAATGTATATCAGTCAGATCTGGCCCGATTGGGATGTAGGATGGGTAATGCAAGAGAAATCACTGTCTATCGCTAAACTATGCTTGTCACTCGCACAACTCCGCGATGGTGGAAACAATTTCACGAAGGATAGTTACATAATATGGGGAAAATGTATCCCTTCTAGGCCAGATGCTTCTGCCAGCTGTCTGAATGTGAGCGGGAGAGGAGAGTGTTCGGTTGGTACGTCAAAACCATACTGCGAAAAGGGTGCTAAATTCTCGACAAACCAAGATTGAAAGTCATGTTTTTGGGGAGTTGATAGTAATGGTGATTAAGCTTTTGGTTTTGGTAGCTGTCAGTTGATAATATGGTGTTGACCTTGTAATTTAGAGAGTGTTCGTTTTGCATTCATCATTCACTTGGTAAAGTGAGGAATGGTTTTGCATACTTCTGGAATGACATGAGATTCGTATCATCTTGTATCAAACATTAGTGTTATGTCCGAGAGATAGTATCTGGGAGGGAGGTTTAATGACTCCCTTCCAATTTCTTAGCTCTTCTTCGCGATGCTTTCATTGGCTAGGTCCTTCAGATTCCCATTAAATAATTACTTTGCCATGTGCCAGTAGATAAATAAAAGGCAGGTGGAAATGCAATGTCTCACTGAGGGGATATAACAAATCGATACCCAAGTCTCATTAAGTTAGATATGACTTCCAGCATCAAAATGCGACGTATATAAAGGAGAGTTCTGATGTATGGCTTATCAGGAACAATATGTCGCCTAAATGTAAAAAAGGGAGTGTTCGATTTTCTTGTCCCTTATTAAAGATTGAACAAAATCTAAGATGCTGAGAAAAAAAAAAGAAGTATTGAATAAACGAAAAACCTTCAACATTTGGGTGTCGACTGATTTAATAAGTTTGTTCTTTTAAAAAGAAAAATAAAAGACATGAGGATAACAAAATATTGTCACATTACGATTCAAAGTATTACATATCTAGATAGGCAAAACATCATCACCATTGATATATCTCTCATCAAAACCGTAAATACGTAATTTTTTCTTTGAATTGTAATTTAAACGAATCGCACATAGAGCTATGTATATACCTGTCTTAAACTTGCAACAAAGACGAATCTGTAAGTCAAGCTTTCAATTCATGACCTTGACCCAAATTTCCACTTGAAGGATTTTTGTTCCGAAACAATAAGTGTTCTTGCGACAAAATCCAAAATCTTCCCGTCATGCTCTATTGCCTTCCTTGTATAACTGGTGTTGGGATGACTATCGGACTTTCAGTGTTCCTACTATCCTATGCAATTCAATCTGTATTTTATGATTTCTCAAGATAATTAGAGACGGGTTAATGACATGGTTACTATATGCGGGTAGCATGGAGGTTTGTATCAATAATTCACCATCACAGAATAAGTAGGTGATGATATAATACAATCATTGACTGGACGACATAGAAAAGTCGTCGTTTTACACAACTTATAAAATATGCATTGCCTACTATGGTGTTTACTCGAGTGCATGCTAAGCCTTGGCCGGATATTGCTGCTTTCTCTGTATAGATGATTGCAAAACACGTGAGAGTTGTGTAACGTCTATATTTGGTGCAGTTTGGAATCTGTTGAGTAGATGAGCGAAGTAAAAGTAAATAGGTACAGCATCTTATGTAAATAGTATTGCGCCATCTGTGTTGTAAACGGAGAACAATCTGGGTGAACAAAGGTGCTGCCTTGTCCAAATTCAAATGCTTTATTCCGATCATATTAGTTGTTATTTATTAGATTTATCTTTTAATTTTTTGTCAAATAGTCTACAATGGATTCATCCTGTAGTCTACAGTGGATTCATCCTGTAGTCTACAGTGGATTCATCCTGTAGTCTACAATGGATTCATCCTGTAGTCTACAGTTGATTCATCCTGTAGTCTACAATGGATTCATCCTATAGTCTACAGTGGATTCATCCTGTAATCAACAGTGGATTCATCCTGTAGTCTACAATGGATTCATCCTGTAGTCTACAGTGGATTCATCCTGTAGTCTACAGTGGATTCATCCTGTAGTGATTATGTCCAAAAGTAAGTTTTGCATTGTCTTTCTCTTTAATCTCGTTGTGGACAATATATTTGTATGGACTTACGGACTTTTGATAAGAAGAGAAGACGTACGTACAGACATACCTTTTGACTGATTATGTTATTATTTACAGTCCGATATACAAGACCTTGTGTCATAAACATGAATATCCGGGTAATCTTTGTTGATCCACAATGCTTTATAGACTTCCTGAGAGCTTATATAAATAAGAAGCTCTCAAGGATACGGCTTACGGGGTAAGTCTATTAGTACTCCGTCACATGTACCGGCTCTAAAGACCGTAAACCACCTAGTGTCCCCGCCAATGTCCTAATTGCAAGAACTCTAATGAAAAAGTTGCAAGAAATTAGAACGAATTATCAGATATATAAATCGTGTTTTATAGATTTACAAAGTATATATATATATATATATTCTTTGAAAAAAAAATTTTCTTATGGATATCTGTCGATATTTCAATATCAGATTCAAAAAGACGAACAATTTTAGAGACATCAACCGGGTAATGAATTCTCGGGTGGGGAAAGCCCTGGATCTAGGATGTTAAGGGGGTCATCTGGCATTGGTTAGTATATTTTAACCATTTTCATATCTTTATTTACCTTACAAACATCCCAGAATATAGATTGACGAATTAGGAAGTTCTATTGTAATCGACATAGATTTATTTATTTGTATATGATTTCTATATGACCCCATTTCTTAGAAAGTACTCCAGAATCGGCCTATTATAACTCTTGTATAATTGATTTGTTAAATGCTCTTGTATAATTGATATTAATGGTGTCCATATTTGTCAAACATTACGTAAATTCTATCTTATACTTCTGATTCTGCCGAAGTGTTGGCGGGAATCAATGATGAAAAATACCAGAGGGTCAATTTCTGTCTAATATCTCATTTGACACTCCAGATCATTAGTATTGGCTCCAATAAACATCTCTGAGATTGTATATTTTGGGGAGAGCTCGGACAAGAAGATGAAGTGATAAGAAAACAAGTACAATGAGAGGATTAGTTGGCGATAGAAGCTGTAAAGAATCTCTGTTGGCAGAGAATTGTGTAATATCATCATCAGGAAATTTGTTGACAGTAAAACTGATGAAAGATCTCAGTTTGCTGTAGTATTATGCAATAAAGAATGGCGAAATGCACAAAGCGGAAAACGGATTATCTATAGATAATTTTCAAAATTGTAGTTTATTGAATATTACCAAGTAATAAATAACAACAGTTTATGGCATCATATAATGCCAAGAGGCAACATCTGTAAAATACCAAGTGGCGACATCTTTATCACTTGGAAACGAAAGATATAAACAGCACAAAAAGGTACAAGCGACTATGACACTAAGACTTGTTTAAACCAGCGGAAGGGACAGTGCAAATAAGCAAGTGGAGACATCTATATACAAATACCAAGTGTCGACATCTATATACAATTAATAAGTGGCGACATCAATATACAAATACAACTTAAAAAGTAGCGAAATCTATATACAAAGAACAAGTGGCGACATCTCTATACAAATAACAAGTGGCGACATCTATATGCAAATACAAGTTAAAAGTGGCGACATCTCTATACAAATACCAAGTGGCGACATCTATATACAAATAACAAGTGGTGACATCGATATACAAGTACTAGCAACAAGTGGTGACATCTTTATACTTCCAGTACCGGTATTATACCCATATGAATTTATCGCGCTCCCCGGTTGCTTGATGTACTATTGGTTAGTAGTATTACCCTTTGAAAAAACAAAGTTAGCGATTCCAAAATTATTTGAAAGCTCACTATATCTGCTAACATTTTGACAAAGACTGAAGGCAGTGATAAGAGACTGACTATCAGACACACTCATAAATAAAATAACGATATGATAAACACTATCACACCCTTCCTCTATCTGATTTTTTCGAGTTCTCATTAATTCTATTTCGACAGAGATGAATGCGTTTTCTTGTACCATGGAAGTCTGTATGATGCCAACTCATTATACCAACATTTTGTAATAAAATGCCATTAGTTTATCATTAATAATCCAGATTTTCTGTCACAAGGCTTAGTATTGATCCGTAATCAATAAAAGGAAATTAGATTGGCCGTACGTTGGCACATTCTGAAATGCAGGTTCTTGTTTCCAATCAGCCAAATACTACATATGAACTCCGGTCAGTCCTAATTACCTCGGTCAGTCTGCATCAAATTGGCAAACTCCCTCCACAAACGTACAATACATGTACAATTCTGTATACTTTTCAGAGATTAGAAATAGGTGTTGATAAATACATTTCAAGAAAATCCTCGAAAAACTCGTAAGACCATCGAGCCTTGTGGTAGCTTATTTACCTCCTATCCTTTCTAATA
Source organism: Pinctada fucata (assembly GCA_028142955.1). Classification (NCBI taxonomy): domain Eukaryota; kingdom Metazoa; phylum Mollusca; class Bivalvia; order Pterioida; family Pteriidae; genus Pinctada; species Pinctada fucata. The sequence goes on from AP027103.1 coordinate 2,471,315, forward strand.
AATAAGCGTGCTCTATTTGAAATATGATAAATGGATCCATTTACTATATGTAATTGACATCGTTTCAAAGGAAATTTTATCAGGCACAAAACCAGCAGTTTTGGATCATGTGACTCGTATCCCACGGGAGACAAAATTTGATAATAGGATCTTGTCCAAACATTTGTTGAAAAAAGAAAAAAAAGTTGTATTTTAGGTCAATCAAAATGCAGATTGGTTTGATCCCCGATCCCTCTCTTTGTATCCGCTCCTGTGTATAAGCTATCTTATATTGTATTTGTCCTGAAATCACCTTATTCAAATCCCACGTCTTCCTATAGCCCCGGACTAATTACGTTATTAGCGTTCTCTAAAGTACTTTAATCTATTACGGATCATTCGATATGATTGATCTTAATTTTGACATCAAAGTTAAAAAATGTGATTATTCATATGAAGGAATAAAAAAGGAAGCTTGTCATGACTTGCTGAAATTTATTTGTTTTTTTGAGACGTGCTTACTATATTATCCTTTACATCGAGCCTGGATGTGTGTCAGAGAATATTAGCTTACATAAGATTAATATTCAATCCTGTCACAACCCGTGACATTCTGGGGGTAAAACTAGGTCTTTTTGAAAACACATACGCAAAAGTAATTGCCTTTTGTCATTTGAAGTTTATGCATGCGTCATAGTATGCCGTTATGATGACGTTATGCTGATCTGTTCCAACTCGGTCTCACTTTTACTGTTTATAAATTCGGTCCGTCATTCCGATGTTTTCATGGACTGATCCTTGTTACTATTCCGTTTAAAAATTATTTCTGTAGAATTTCGTGTCTACTTCGGCCTGAAATCTATTGAATCTGACATTATTCAATATCATTGGACAAAACTCGTTTAGTGATCAACAGCCATTAAGACGGTGGTCAATCTTCTAACACGATTCATCAAAGTGTGATCGTACTTCACACCATTCTTATTCGAGGTGGGAGTTTCTGGACAAAGGTCGCTCAAGTTCAATTTCTGAAACGTCAATGTAAAACTCTTAAAAAATAAGTAGGGCATATTTTGTACTTTGATGATTTTCAGAGAAAGCGCACTGAAGCTCGCTCGAAATTAAAAGTTTAAAAATTCAAGAATTTAGAAATCGAAAAAGAAATAAAGCATGTTTGCTATGATTCGATTGTACGCAAAAAAAAAGAAAAAAAAAAAAAAAGCGATATTTCAGACTTGACTTCTCTCGAAAAGATGTCGATTCCGTTAGTTTTACCTTTTTGACATTCTTGTTTCCTTGTGCAAATAATTCTCTGCAAATAAGTACAATATTTTCAAGTAGGTCTGCTTTAATTTCTCAAGGCCAGAAGCACGACCACCATCCGGATGTTGTCGACGGTATAAAGGAACACTTGAATTTTCATTGACAGCATTGATACGATAATTGAGCTCTATTGGTTGTAGAATCCGGTAAAGAAAGCTCTTGAGTTTGATTTCTACGATTTCAATAAAATGTTTCTCTCATTGCACGACGAGAAAATTCTGATTTCTATACAAATTGCATTGCTCGGGTTAACCAGACAATAGCACACGGCGTTGCAGTATTTTTTATTGGCATCATGTAACCGTGAGGTATCAAGGACACAACGATAGGTTTTGTGACATTGTCGTCATCCCTCTTACATCAAATCGAGAAAACTGGAAAAAAGAGTGCATGATATAGTGTGATGATAATGGTTTCAGTCCAGGTACCCGCTGTACAATAGGGTGTTTTCCATGACTGGTAAAGTACTCTCTGATTTCTGATGGGTAAATTTGAAGAAAAAAAACAACCAAAAAACAAAACATGAGCCACTCAGTAAAAAGATGGATTTGAAGAAAAAAATAAGGTCAGTGTAATACGATGTAATTTGCTGGGTTCTGTAAGGTAACCTTACCCCCGTACTAACCATTGTTTTCTAGTCATTCTCTAAGGTAACCTTACCCCCGTACTAACCATTGTTTCTAGTCATCTATTGTTCTGGCAAGATCCATCCTTCCCTAGCCCTGGTCCTGTGGTGTCAGTAATTGGCATTTTGTTCTGTGTACAATACACACGAGACTCCTCTGTTGTAAAGACATTGTTTGACGGTAGGGGGTGATCATATAGACCAAGCTGGTTGTAGTTTCAGCTTAAGATATATACCAATGATCCACAATTCGATTCCATCTTTATTGCCATCAGAACAGTTGGAATAGATTGACTACAAACAAAATGAACAATAATAAGTACATGAATACCACAGAAAATCACATTTCACACAACAAATTCACAGAATACAATATTCGAGAAAATAACATGGTACGACAGAGTTTCCATACTCCGAAAGTTAGCAAAATTTACCCGAAACTGTTTTCAAACAAATTCAGAGTCAGTCACTTAAAATATCGATTAGTAATTATTCAAACAATGTAATGTAAGATCTGTACCTTGATTATATGCATGGTATATTCATTATTTACGAAAAATCTAACTACAGTACGACTTTCTTGTTCGTTTTTGCCTGGGCGGAATGTGCACAGCAGTTCTATAATAGCGAAACGAAAACGGTAAACAAAATTCCGGATTCGGTCCATTACACTCCGGCCCTCTAAATGTGTTCTTACCTAGAACATATTTACTACTTCGAAAAATGGACTTGTACATGAAAAACACTGTTCATAAGAATGATAAGATACAATAGAAACTTCAGAACATAATAAACTGAGCATATACTCTGAACATTCAGACTTAATTAATTTCTGATTCTAACACAAGGCACAGCTTTGTAATAGGCCGTGTAAGCACAGATGAACCGGTTTTCACTTTTACGACGCGCACAACATCATCTTTCTTGTTTAGAATTTCGATAATTCTGCCGAGATTCCATGAATTTCTTGGACCATTGTCGACGATTAGCACGATGTCACCTACTTTCGGATTATCCTTAGGCTGAAGCCACTTTTGCCGAGTTTGTAGGAGTGGCATATACTCTTTGATCCATCGCGTCCAAAAGATATTTGCAAGGTACTGAATTTGACGCCATCGTCGACGAACATAGTTGTCTGTCTTAACAAAGACTCCTGGCGGGAAATGCTCTCCAGGCCGCAAGAGCAACAGATGATTCGGAGTAAGAGCGCGCATGTCATTCGGGTCATCTGTGACGCTGGTCAATGGTCGCCCATTCAATATAGCCTCTACCTCGCAGAATAATGTAATGAGGCCTTCGTCATCGAGACGATTTGTCTGTTCGTGTAACACGGAGTAGAGCACCTTTCTTACAGAACGGATAAGCCTCTCCCACACTCCTCCGAAGTGGGATGCTGCAGGTGGGTTGAATGCCCATTCTATTCCAAGTTGACGCATATGTCCTTGAATATGATCGGTGTTCCATTCCTGAATTGATTCCCTCATCTCTCTCTCTGCTCCAATGAGATTCGTACCGTTATCAGATCTCATGAATTTTGGCTTTCCTCTCCTCGCAATAAATCTGCGAATTGCATCAATACAAGAATCGGTGTCAAGAGAAAATGCGACCTCCAGATGAAGTGCACGCGAGTTGAGACATGTGAAAATGACACCGTAGCGTTTCACAGAGCTTCGTCCCCTTTTTAACTCGAACGGTCCAAAGTAGTCCATGCCAACTCTTGTAAAAGGTGGTTCGTCCGGTTCCAGTCTCTCGGAAGGTAAGTTGGCCATCTTTTGAGTCATTCGAGGAGACTGGTATCTCTTGCATATTGTGCACTTAGATATAATAGATTTCAGATACGAGTTTGCACCGACAATCCAGAATCTTTCACGGAGAATGCTCAAAGTGGCATTCTTTCCCATATGTCCAGATGATTTGTGTGCGTCTTCGACTAGCAACCTCGCAACTTTCGACTCCTTCGGAATGATAATAGGGTGTTTGGCATCAAATGAGATCTCGCTATTAGAAAGACGTCCACCCACTCTCAGTATTCCGTCATGAATGAACGGATCAAGCTTGCACAGTGGAGATGATTTCTTCACTCCCTTAGTGTTAATATCCTCCAGTTCCTTTGGAAAGTGTAGCCTTTGCACAAACATAACCAGAGATCTCTCTGCTCTCTCTAGAATATTCGGGGTGAGACACATATTTGTAGACACATTCTTGGATCTCTCTTTCCTATTTTCCTCCCCTTTGCTAGTCCGACTTTTCAGATTGTCCTTTGCTTTCAGAAACCATCCAACTGATGCTTTCAATCTTTTCCAGTCAGAATGATATTCTATGAGTCTTTCCAAGCCCTTAGGAGATGATAAAGTAAGAGTCATACTCATAGCTAAGTTGGATTTAACCTCCTTGTCATCTTCGAGATTTAAGTTCCCGAGGTCAACTGGTTGTATCCATGTGGATTCCGGTTTCCATAGAAATTCTGGACCATCTAGCCACGGAGTATAGTCAAGAAATTTGCTGACTGTAGGTATCCCTCTAGAGGCACAATCTGCTGGGTTGTCTTCTGATCGAACGTAGTGCCACTGATTGACTGTTGTAGCGTCATGAATCACAACAAGACGATTTGCGACGAATGTTTTAAAGCGAGTCTTTGTATTCGCTATATACCGAAGTACAGACATGCTGTCCGTCCAAAAGTGAATCGCATCTATACTGTACTCTAACTGATCAGCTATCACTTTACTTAATTTTACTGCCATTGTACAAGCTGTCAGTTCTAGCCTCGGAATTGTGACTGCCTTCAATGGGGTGACTCTTGCTTTTCCCAATACAAATGAACAATGTATTCTGCTATTATCATCAGTTAAACGCATGTATATGACAACACCCATTCCGACTTCACTCGCATCAGCGAATACATGTAATTGGCATGACACTATGCGGTCCATGTCTCCCGGTTTATAACATCTTGGTATCTTCACGCTCTCCAACTCTTTAGCTTGTGAGAACCAAGCTGTCCAAACTTTCTCCAGTTTTCCCGTAATTTTATCATCCCATTTGATTCCACTTTTGCAAAGCTGCTGCAATAAGATCTTAGCTGTCATTACAAATGGTGATACAATTCCTAACGGATCATAAATTGAACTGACGGTCGAGAGAATTCCCCTCCTAGTCACCGGTTGCTGCTTCAAACTGATCTTGAATCCTATCACATCCTCATCTACGAACCAATATACACCAAGCGCTCTCTCAGTAAGCGTTCCGCCGTTGAGATTCCATTGCTTCACATCCCCTGCTCTTTCTGCTTCTGGTATCGAATTCAAAACCTCCTTGCTGTTACTGACAAATTTCTCGAGATGAAATCCTCCCTTCTTACATAACATAGACAAGTCCTCAATGATAGATTCTGCTTTATGTTCACTGTTCACCGAAAGCAAGCAATCATCGACGTACATATTTCTAGCCACAGCGTTTGTGACTTCTTGAGAGAATAGGTCCTTGTGATCTTTGACGGTTTGCTGAAGGGCAAAGTTGCAGCAACTAGGAGATGACGTTGCCCCAAATAAGTGAACTTTCATCCTGCAATGCTCGGGTTCTTTGTCTAAGTTACCATCTCTCCACCAAAGAAATCTTAAGCAGTCTCTGTCACTTTCCGGCACTTCCACCTGATGGAACATTGCTTCGATATCTCCTTGTATAGCGATGCTCTCTTGCCTAAATCTCAGTAACACACCTAAAAGGCTGTTCGTCAGATCCGGTCCTTGTAAGAGCTGACTGTTTAAGGAAATTCCTTCATACGTTGCCGAACAGTCGAACACAACTCTTATCTTGTCTGGCTTTTTCACCGGATAAACGCCATGATGAGGCAGATACCACACTCTCCCATCATTTCTATCAATATGATCCTTCGGAATAATTTCAGCATATCCCTTGTCAAAGAGCTTGTTCATGAAGTTAACATAGTCTGTCTTAAATCGTTCGCTCTTCTGGAACTTTCTTTTCAGACTTCCAAGTCTTTGAACTCCTTGCTGAACGTTATTAGGTAGCCTCACAGATGGATCTCGGAAAGGTAGTTTGATCGAATAATGTCCGTTATCTTGATGACAAATAGATTCCTCAACTTGTTTAAGAAACATGTTGTCCTCTACGGAATTTTGCCTAACGTCATCACTTGCCTTCTCAGGAAATTCAAGATTGATAGAATCCTTTACCAATTGTTCCAATCTCATGTCCATTTCGATATGATTCTCAACAGCTGCCCTGTTGACAGTGTAACTTTGCATGTCTTCCCTTGAGCTCCTCAGGACATTCCATATTATCCATCCTAAACGTGTTCTAGTCGCATGTGGTGACCCACTAGGGCCCGTAATAACTTCCTGCGGTGCGTAAGCATCAGGCACATTACTTCCTAGCAACAGTCCTACTTCGACATCAATATCTGGAATATCTATGTGTGACAAATGAGGCCAATCATGTATTTCTCCTCTCGTAGGTATGTGGCCTTTATCGACTGGCATCCTATCCTTTGTGTAAACTTGAGGAAGGTCAACAAGTTCATTCATATCCAAGTCAGTTACCTGGAGACCTTTCAATATATGTGACGATAGTTTGTAATCTTCACCCATAGTGCTAAGGGTAATGTCTCGTTTCTTGCCACTAGCACCTAGTTGACGCATTAAGCTGTCTGTACAAAATGATACGCTACTGCCTGAATCGAAGAACGCATAAGTCGCAACACTATGGTTTCTGTCTTTCAACTTTACTCGAACAGGTATAATAGCCATAGCACATGTAGTTTCACCGGCCCTCATATCCGTTGTCGCAGTGACATCCGGATTGTGAGATAAGGAGGCATCTGATTTCGTGTCAGTCGGGTGTGAATCCCCTGTTTCGGCACTTGCTGTCACAGGAACTCTGGTAGGATCATGTAATGCAGTCGGATGACGGCGTCCACATATCGAACACTTATGTCGTCCACGGCACTTCTTAGTAAGATGACCTTTCTTCAGACATCCATAGCACAATCCTTTATTGCGCAGAAAATTATAACGATCCTGTAAGCTGATTCTCAGAAATCCTTTGCAGTCACTGATAAAGTGTCCACTACCATCGCAATATACGCACTTCTGTTCTACGGTTTCCTGCTTTGCGCTCTCAGAGCCTTCATTTGCAATATTTACTGGCGCAGTTATCTTCCCAGCTTGACCTCTCTTCTCTATGTTGCGATTTGTGCTACTTGTTACAGACGCGCTTCCATAGGTTGGATCATTTGATTTCTTTGCTTCTGTTTTTGCGAAAGTAACAAAGTCACTGAAATGAACTCGCTTTTTCGCTTCTTTAGTTTTGAGAACAACATTTCTCCACCTATCGTGCATGTAAATGGGCAGTTTCTGCATAAGTCTCTTTATATTATCAGGATAGTCAAGGACAGAATTGCTTCCCATACTTTCTGCTGCATTAAGACACTCCACAAGAAATAAGGCGAATTCGTCTAAACTTTTAGCATCTTTGACAGCAGGCCAGTCCAAAGCCTTCTTAATAAAAGCTGTCGCGATAACTTCGTTGTCACCGTATCTCTCCTCTAATTGTTTCATAGCAGCCTTATAAGCACGATCTCCTGATAAGTGACTAAAACCAGCCACACATCTATTAGCTTCTCCATACGTTAACTGCTCCAAGTAGTTCATGCGCTCGTCATCATCATGAGTGTTCAAAACAACCTTTGCATGAAATTGACGCAAGAAACGACGAAATTCCAGCGGGTTTCCTCCGAATTTCTTTATTTCAGGAATGGGCCGTCGTAAGTATTGAACAACAGATTGAATTGCCGCAGATTCAGTGTCTTTTGGCACAGTATCACTCCTCTTGACTTGTGATTCGGTTTTCTCATTAGGCACTTCAGGTTTCTGAATATGCGAGTCAGTTTTCTCGACTTTCACGGTAAAATCACGCTTCTGCCTCAAATCCGGCACAAAGGATTTAGCATGAGGATTAAGCCCTAATTCTTCTATTGTTGATAATGATGCGACTTCCGTGAAAAGAGTGGTTCTCGGTGTCGGCATAGGAATATGCTCTTTCGGATTCTCTTCGTCTGATTCAGAAAAGTCATTCTCGTAACGCTCAAATTGTTGAAGTACCTTTGATTTCGCACTAGATACTGCAATATTAGTGTCGAGTTCTAGCTCTTCTTCTTGAAAACGTAATTGGAGCTTCGCAATTTCTATGTCTCTTTTCCTGTCTAACGCTATTTTACGAGCTTCTAATTCAGCTTTAGTCTGTTCCTCCTTGAGAAGTTTTGACGAGATATCACCGACTGTGGAAAGACGAGATTTAGTCCTTTGACTTCCACGATTTGACTTTTTGGTACCACGTTCAGTAGGTTCAGGTTTCACTTGTTGAAACGAAAAATAGTTCTCAACCTCTTTCTTGAAATTTGTGAGGAAAATGTCATAATCACTGTGCTCGCTTTCTAAAGCTTCCTTCTCACTTTCATTTACATTTGCTAAAAGTTCATCATATAAAGCGAGAAAGTGTTCGTAATCTGTCAGCCAACCTGCATATCGTTTGCGTATCTTCTCTAATGTTTCATTTTCTGCCATCATTTTACGAATGTGCATAGCAGTCTGTTTTAACGCACTTACGATGCCTGAATATCTGTCCGATTTGTACGACATTCCTTTCTCACTCAGTTTCCTGCCCCTTTCTTCTTTATCTGGCTTAGATGACATATCTGCTTTCATGGATCCAGACAATCAAGTCAATAATGTAGTTTCAGCTTAAGATATATACCAATGATCCACAATTCGATTCCATCTTTATTGCCATCAGAACAGTTGGAATAGATTGACTACAAACAAAATGAACAATAATAAGTACATGAATACCACAGAAAATCACATTTCACACAACAAATTCACAGAATACAATATTCGAGAAAATAACATGGTACGACAGAGTTTCCATACTCCGAAAGTTAGCAAAATTTACCCGAAACTGTTTTCAAACAAATTCAGAGTCAGTCACTTAAAATATCGATTAGTAATTATTCAAACAATGTAATGTAAGATCTGTACCTTGATTATATGCATGGTATATTCATTATTTACGAAAAATCTAACTACAGTACGACTTTCTTGTTCGTTTTTGCCTGGGCGGAATGTGCACAGCAGTTCTATAATAGCGAAACGAAAACGGTAAACAAAATTCCGGATTCGGTCCATTACACTGGTTACACCGTAATCCTCACAGAACGTGTATACATAGTATGGGAGTCATAGAGGAATGTAGCCAGTCAGTCGGCTCGGTCCAACCAAAGTTATGTATCATTTTTCCGAAGGTATGCTTGAGGTAAACCATCGTATCATCGATAGATATATACAAATGTAACATCTAGTAGAGGCTCAAGCAGTGTCTGAATGTCTGAATGAGTATCCCCCCCCAACAATTGGTGCATAGGGACATGTTTGTCCGGCTTTCGTTCGTCTTTTAGTCATGTGTCCAGGATTCTAGAGATAAAGGTCAATCTAAGTGAGGTCTTGCATGTACAGAAGGTCAAGGTCATGTCTTAGCTAATAATTTGTGTCAAGCATACCATAGGCCATATTTGTTCCTAGAACATTCTGTTTTAAATGTTGAATTGGCTTTTCTTTTGAGTTTTATGTCTTTCTGAAACGCAAAAATATTAAATCATATAATGCCTGCATTGACGATAGTATTGTGTGATCTTTGCTTTCATATCAAGTTGATTTAATTTCTTCATGTCTCTTAGCTTTATATTTGAAATGCAATTCTTGGATGGAAAAAAAAAATGTAATTTGTTTTATCAAATAGGAATGGATTCCATTCAGACAATAGATCGTTAATGTACCGAAGCACGCGGTAACTTAAAAAGAAGTCATGGCCTAATTTTACAGATTTTTTTGTAAGTTCTGTTCGCAAACGTTTGACCTAGAATTTTTTCTTGAATATCAAACTCACAAAATCTACCTCGATCAGCTTCACGAGGAATCGAAACTGTCTAGACACATTCATCATTAATGGCCTTAAAGATTCATTCACAAATTTTGATAAGGCCCTTTGCTTTGTCTCATCTATTTCTGTCTGAGTATAGTGGCAATTCATCCAAGCAGAAATGCTTGGTCTCTATCATTTTGGACTGCATCATCAGAACGTTTGATAATTCCAATCGCCACCGGGGTCTGCATTACTCAATCGATTTTAGTACTGCAGTAAAGGGACGATTACCAATTATTGTCAATTGGGATTCGAATAACATTTTTGTTCTTTGACGGGAAATAAAACACAACACTTGAGAAACAGTCGACATCGGGAGTGTCAAACTTATTTGCAAAGATGTTCTCAATGTTGGAGAGAGGGAACCAATTAATCTTCGTTTTATTCATCTTTATCGCTTCCCAGAATGCATCATTCAAATCTTTTCTTTTATATTTCATTCGGATCAAGTTTGCGTCATTCTGCGCATACAATGAGGTTCATTGCAGAAAGGGAACAACTTGATCGGTTGATCCGACATGGAAATTGAATTTGGTGCATCTAATAAACCACGGCAAAGTTTCTTTGACATTTCCTTATAGAAATCACCCAACCAAAAGATGGAAGGTCTGCAAATGCGCAACAGGTTGTCAATGTTCCTTTGATTGGTATCAAAGAACGTCATTCACCGACCATTTGGTTGCCGTAAACTCGGGGGTCTGCAGACCTCGGTCCAGAAAGACATTCTTTCTACATATACATGATTCATCAAGTTGTTATGATAGCGGACTCGGGAGAAGGTCATCAAGATCTAGAAAGATTTGATCTCGTTTCTACCATGACATAATGTATCCATTACCCAATGATGATCAATTTGTCCAACTAGGTTTTTTATCGTGTTGGTAGAATTTGCTTTTCTAACAGTTACCAATGGAAAAGATTACCGATTGAAATCAATATCTTGCACTTGCGGGGAGAAAAATGCTCGTGAATAATACATGATGTCAAAAATTAACATTGTGATTTTTATACTAGTGATAACCCACATAGCAAAATCAAACAATATTTGCTTAGAGATCTAAAATTATTGTCTCCTTTGAGAATGGGTATAATTTAGCTAGCATTAAAAAGGGGGTACATGAAGATCACGACAAGTGCACACGTCCTGATTTTTATGTAGAAATGTATCGATTATCGAGAAACACTCCTCATCTTTAGAATCTAGCTTTCTTGATTTTAATCTGGAATGCCCCTCCCTAGAGAAGTCATTACTTAGAATGTTTGGATCATTCTGAATTCTAATCAGTTTAAAGTTTGCAAGCAGAGCTAAGACTTTAATGCTGTTGATGTTTGCTACCAAAACAAATGTATTTATACATATTCCACCAATCTGTCTTGTAATTTCGAAGTTTACGATTTCTTTCGGAGAAAATTCTAAGAAAGTACATATATATATATATATATATATATATATATATATATATATATATATATATATATATATACTGTTGAACAAGGTATCCAGTAGAGTAGAGACGACATTAATTTCCACAAGTCATATAAAACCTCAGACAGCTACAAATATTATAATTGAAAATGTCTAGTATTATTGTTTGATAAAGATTATTAATTGAAAATGAATGATATTGGCAACATATGTGTACGGTTAAGTGCGCACGTTATTTATTTGATCGGTATAACTTACTGGTTGATATTATAAACACAATATAAGACATTTTATTTTGGCCATTGAACAGACATGGAATTGAAGAAAATTTTATTCTAACTGGAAATATATATCGCAAATGGTACATTGAAATAGATACTGCCGAAAAGCAGCTCCCTAAAACCGTATGTCTAATGGAAACGTACAAAACTTTAGAAAGTCTAATTTCATGATTCTGAAGTGATTTTCGGCGATTGTTGAAAGAAGTCTCTGCTATATGCTTTATGAAGGAATACAAGATTTTGTAGAACAGTAAATCTCAGAAAATGATCCTCATAGAGAGAACACTAGAGACATACATGAAAAGTAAATGTTTCTCCTTGAAACACTTCCGAGTATTTGCTGTGGAATCTGACCAAGTATCTGACCTGTGGCGCCATCTGTATCTCTTTATTGTTGTTTTTTATTCTTTCTCATCTGAGATATCCTTAAGGTAGGTCTACCTTTCCAGAATGGTATTGTAGTTAGCGGTATGGGAACAATTAACCAGATGTAGAAATAGATCAAACTCCAGGCTGGGGGTAGTACATGACCAGGCGAAATTATCAATTGTCTGTGATTTACTGAAACCAAATGCCAAAGTATATCAAAGTTTGACAAGTTGCGGTGATAGATTGTAGAGATTAGAGAAACATTCCTTACATTTATACATGTAATAAAGTCTTAAATATGTGCTCCTCACTCCCGGATTGATAAGGAGGAGTCTGTTGTGTTGTTATTATTCCGCTCCTGTGTAATCTGTGGCTACCGTTGACACAGTCGTCTTCTGATCCATGAATTTGTTTGTTGTTCTTGGTTGTTGTTGTTATTGTCTAGATGGATCGACGAAAGACGTGCCTTAATTTCTATGAAAACTAATCATACGGAATAATCTAGTCATCAGATGATGGTGCCTATAGTATCTTACTAAACGATAAAGCCAGCCTGATGCCATGCATTGCAAAAATATTTTCCTGTCTGCGTGCTCTCTTGTAGTTAGATTGGTGAAATCGTAGAGAAGGCTAAAAATTGATGCTAGTGGTACTTGTTCCCTAATGACATAGAACAGATAGAGGTGTCGACTACGGAAATTATGAGGCAAATTTTGTATGAAACACAAAAGTACATCAACACTTTGTGATCTGAAAGAAAAAAGAGATAAATCGTTATTTTCCGTGAATCTCGCGGCTTTGATTTTTATTTACTTTTGATTTAACCACATCCTGCACATGAAAGGTTTTTCCATCTTTTGATATATTTTAACATTTCTAAATTTTCAGGGAATTTATTTGAACTTTCTAAATGAAAAATAAAATTCCTCAGAGATGAAGATCTTTAGTGTTCAGTGAAGCGTGTCCGTTATGTTGCCTCGTAACCAGACCAGAAAAATGCTTTCTGTTAGTGTTTTGATCATTAAATGTGAGTTTTATAGAATTGGCCTTCATAATCTGGTCACATTAAAGGGGCGTAATCATCGTATAAAGGGATTCATACGCCTTCAATGAGGAACGTGTTATTATGACAGCGATATGAAGTCTTTGAGCAACACATGGCTTTCTTTGAAGCCTGTTTAAAAAAGCTGGATCAGATAATTATACAAAACTCTAGATCGTTAAAATCATCGAGTTATCGAGTTCAAATTAAGATAAGATATATGGAGGGAGTTTGGAATATCCAAGCAATGAGCACTCAAAACATATAGCAGTTGTAGTATGGAACATTCTTGTAAAAGGAACTGCTGTGCATTCTAGGAATGTGGATGATAAATTATATTGGTAATTGCTTGTGTTTCTTCCATTTCATGGTCTGATAGTTTAAAACTTACAGAATGTTTTTGCGGTGCCTGTAGAAGTTTGTTACGATAAGACAAGATAGGGACATTTGGTTTTGTAACATTGCTCATTCAAAACAGGATCTGAAGATGGCCGTGTTTCGAGGACAACTTGTTCTCAAATGCTCAGTATGATAAGAAGCGACTCATGAGCGGATCCAGAAATTTTTTAGAATTGGAGAGTTTTTGACTAGGAAGAGAGGTTGCGCTAAAATGACATTCTAAGGCAAAAATATCGGACGACAAAAAAGGAATTAAATAGAAGAGGGAGGTCTTGGTGTCTGAACCCTTCTTCTTAATCCACAAAATGCGAGTTTATATTCTACTTCATCAAATATCGTTCAGTCTCCATGATCTTAATAATGTAAAACATTAACAGACGAAGACTCTTGTGTATCCATGTCTAAGACCATTTCTCACTTTGTATTTACCATGTAATGTACTCTTCAAGCCTGAACATTTCCACCCTCCTTAGTCAAATCTGCAAGTTTGAGACTATCTGGAAAATCGGATAACACAATAAGTGCATTCTCACAAATTTTATCACCTTGCCAGAAAATTGGAGAACTGGTTTAAATTAAAGAAGAACATTATATATATATTGACAGGAATGGCAAGCCTGATGTTCGCCTGAAGTTTTTTGCGCGATCCGATGGCACGCTAGATTGCGGAAGATGTTAGCTAAGATTACGTGTTATTTTAGGAAGAGTTAACAAATTTTTACGGATATGAGATCTTCTTCACGCCGGGGAACATGCTGTAAATAATAAATGTGATATGTAAATGAGTTAAACATGGCAGAAACCTAGTTTGAAGTCAAGTAGGATAACTTGTAAATCTAACACCCTACTCATATCTATACTACATTCATTGTGAAATAAATAATAAAATATATAAAAAACGCCCAATGGATAATTATGTCGTTGTAAATGTCAGTATAAGGCTTTGATATTAGTACTATAACTTTATATGTAAAATAACACCATTCCCTATTTCGTTTATAGAAACTATAGAAGCGCAAGGGTGAATGGATATAAGATTGACTTTTGAATGAACTTTGAATATAGAAATAAAGTGTATAGGATGCCATATTGATGTCATAAACATAGATCGATCAATACCTGCTCACACAAATACAAAATGACAATGATATTTTTTAATCTAGAAATACGAGACTGATATTAAAGTCTAAATGGACAATCTGTACATTTAGAATTAAATAAAGGCTATTCCAGATTCCCAAATTCTTGATATGAAACAATCTTAGTATCTCTGTAATTTAGAATAAGTAAACTTGTACATACAAATCAATCAAAAACATAGAAACTTCAGAAAGACAAGGCAAAAGAATCACTGCACGTTGTTTACTGCTTCCCCGTGTCCGCATTCTTCTCTTCACATGTGTTCTGAGAATTAAAAAAAATAATGCGCTCCGAAATCTGCTACTTACTTTGAGAAAAAAAAGAAGTTATTCGATTAAATGATAGGCAAGTAAACCGAAAAAAGTGAGTGAACACTTTAAACAGACGTAGCAACAAATGCACATAAAAGTCAATTGATGTACGCCAAAATTATAACGATTTGATAGCTACATGTACATAATAAGAGCGAACATGCGAGCATTTCTAGTTCAAAATTTAATGAAAATAAAAAAAATATTAAAGATAATAAAAAAGAAAACAAAGTTTTATTGGAAATCATCTCCGGAAGGACCCATTGACGGTAGCCACAGCGACCTCCGACTAATCAAAAGAGGACATCGAGGCCAAATGAAAAAGAGATCTCCAACCAGACCCTGTTGCAGCACCAACAGCAAAAGTAGACTTTGTCTGTTCTCGGTTTATCATAGCACAGAACTTGCCGACAAGTTGAAAACGTGCTTTCACAAGTGATGTATTTCCGGGATTTTCAGGCTATTGGCATTTAATTTTTTTCCTCATATTTCAATATTTGCTTGGATAAAAGCCAATTAATTATATTGTAAGAAAGACGGATAATTATTATTAAGTCGATATATTTGTTATTCAAGTATTTGTCGGCAGCAGAGCAACTTTGCCTTCAAGTCTTTCATTAATTTTGTGTTTTTCACTAATTTTCTACTGTTGTTACCTTCATGCGCCTTGAGACACATTATGAACACGGTCCAGAGAGAAACAAGCATTGATTTCATTTACCGACAGACCTCGCCAAATGAACGTGATTTCGGAGACAATGACTACATAAGCCAATTAAGTCAACAAGCAAGCTAGAGAAAAAAACACCGGTCTCTATGGTATATGTCAAGTGTTATCTTCCAAGATATCTTGCGAAAAATTTAACTAATGGGCATTGCACCCGTGTGACACGACCGAGAATAAAATGTCTGAAATCAGAAGAAAACAAAAAATATAAGAAGAACACCAGTATTTTATTTCCTTTTGCTGAACGCCATCTAAGGAAAAAATCTTGGAAACAAATGCATTTTACGCAATTCTTTGATTTGGTTCAAATCCCAAGTGTTACAATTTGGATGATGCTGGTCGCTTCAGGGAAGACTTCTTGCGTAGAAAGAAACCCCAAATCACATTAGGATTAATTATTCAGATAAATCTAGCGATGGTTTCACAAGCAAATACAGATATCAGAATCTACCAAATATAGAAACATAAGAAGAATCAACGTGCTATTTTGGATAACGGCTTAAGTTATTTCTTGTTTCTCTGTCCCTCTTATGCAGTTGTCCTATTATGTCCATCAGACAGATTCTCCGTCGACTTGAGACTAAATTCAGACTGCCTTCTCTCATCCATTTTCATTGATGGCATTTTGTAATGCACTTGGAGTAGAATTACTGATTACGGCGGGTTAAAGCGGAATTGCCATTGTTTCTAACGAGTTATGGACGCGCAATCGTGACTGTTATTGCCATCAATATTGCCGATGACATCATTTCCTTTCCCGCGTGTTTATCACATGGGATCGATGGCTCATTGCGAAGTACCATAGGCGGACACCGTATCTGAAGTAGCCGTCTCCTCGTTGAGATAGTTTGAGCGTCTCTTACGTTAGACAGGTATTGATTTTTACAGCATGTATGCTGAAGATAAAACCTTGAATATCATTAAAATTTAATGAAAGAAATCAAAGTAATGGATTACTGATGATCTGTACACGTGACAGGAGTGTGTCGTGCATTGTTTTGCGTTTGGTGTTAATAATGCTAATTTATTTAGAATTTGAAGAGGTCGTGCATAACCTTTAACGGTGAAAGTGACGTTGAGCATGCAACATTGTAAATATTTCATTATAAGAATTAAAGTTTCTGTCTTCTGTGCTTACAAATGGAAACCCTGGTCCGTGTATGGCTTTTGGACTGCTCACAATAGATTCGAGCAACATAGTGTCTGCCTTTCTGTGTAGACGGATTGTCGGGATAAGGTTGTTGATATTACTCTCTGGTCCCCTGGCCGCAGTGGAACGGGAAAATGGGCAGAAATCGCATTCACAATAATTACATTTCCTGTAAAGAACGTATTGTAGCTTTATTGATGCTTAATTACATCAGCTAATCTGGCTCTTTGTTTCACTGCCACGGTTAGTCGTCTATATTAAATCAAAGCAGGATTCGAGGTTCTTGTGGAAGTATCCAAGACACCTTATTCTATTATACCTGCCTAATGCCCATATAAGACCGATTTATTACATTATGGCTGCCATGTCGGCTGGAAGACTTTGTACAGTAAAAACTTGGACAATTGGACAGGTCTACAATTCACCAAATCCTAGAACAAATGGTAGGAGAGAGAATAAACAAAAAATACACAGACAAAAGGTTCTTGTAAGTCTACAAGTGTATTGTTTACAAAAGGTTTCTGTAAGTCTACAAGTGTATTGTTTACAAAAGGTTTCTGTAAGTCTACAAGTGTATTGTTTACAAAAGGTTCCTGTAAGTCTACAAGTGTATTGTTTACAAAAGGTCCCTGTAAGTCTACAAGTGTATTGTTTACAAAAGGTTCCTGTAAGTCTACAAGTGTATTGTTTACAAAAGGTTCCTGTAAGTCTACAAGTGTATTGTTTACAAAAGGTTTCTGTAAGTCTACAAGTGTATTGTTTACAAAAGGTTTCTGTAAGTCTACAAGTGTATTGTTTACAAAAGGTTTATGTAAGTCTACAAGTGTATTGTTTACAAAAGGTCCCTGTAAGTCTACAAGTGTATTGTTTACAAAAGGTTCCTGTAAGTCTACAAGTGTATTGTTTACAAAAGGTTCCTGTAAGTCTACAAGTGTATTGTTTACAAAAGGTTTCTGTAAGTCTACAAGTGTATTGTTTACAAAAGGTTTCTGTAAGTCTACAAGTGTATTGTTTACAAAAGGTTTCTGTAAGTCTACAAGTGTATTGTTTACAAAAGGTTCCTGTAAGTCTACGAGTGTATTGTTTACAAAAGGTTTCTGTAAGTCTACAAGTGTATTGTTTACAAAAGGTTCCTGTAAGTCTACAAGTGTATTGTTTACAAAAGGTTTCTGTAAGTCTACATGTGTATTGTTTACAAAAGGTTCCTGTAAGTCTACAAGTGTATTGTTTACAAAAGGTTTCTGTAAGTCTACAAGTGTATTGTTTACAAAAGGTTTATGTAAGTCAACATGTGTATTGTTTACAAAAGGTTCCTGTAAGTCTACAAGTGTATTGTTTACAAAAGGTTCCTGTAAGTCTACAAGTGTATTGTTTACAAAAGGTTCCTGTAAGTCTACAAGTGTATTGTTTACAAAAGGTCCCTGTAAGTCTACAAGTGTATTGTTTACAAAAGGTCCCTGTAAGTCTACAAGTGTATTGTTTACAAAAGGTCCCTGTAGGTCTACAAGTGTATTGTTTAGAAAAGGTTTCTGTAAGTCTACAAGTGTATTGTTTACAAAAGGTTTATGTAAGTCAACATGTGTATTGTTTACAAAAGGTCCCTGTAAGTCTACAAGTGTATTGTTTACAAAAGGTCCCTGTAAGTCTACAAGTGTATTGTTTACAAAAGGTTCCTGTAAGTCTACAAGTGTATTGTTTACAAAAGGTCCCTGTAAGTCTACAAGTGTATTGTTTACAAAAGGTCCCTGTAAGTCTACAAGTGTATTGTTTACAAAAGGTCCCTGTAAGTCTACAAGTGTATTGTTTACAAAAGGTTCCTGTAAGTCTACAAGTGTATTGTTTACAAAAGGTCCCTGTAAGTCTACAAGTGTATTGTTTACAAAAGGTCCCTGTAAGTCTACAAGTGTATTGTTTACAGCTAGTACGCAGGAGATACTTACTCCTTTTGGTTTTGTTTGGTTTGGTTTTGTTTCTGATTGTGGTTTTGTATCTATAAATTTGATACTTTGAAAAGACTTTTGCCTATGTCGCATTATATTGGTATGAGAGTTATTTCATGATATATTATTTGGGTTCTTTAAGTACTGATTTCTGGTACATTGGCTGTCCACCAAGGTAAATTGACCGGCCTGAGGCTATCAGCTGGATCTTATTGCTGACCATATTAGTCCTCTCATCATCCTATCCCTTCAGGTCTCTTTCCGAGTTTACAATGTCCATTCTGTTGTCTGGGAACATATATATTATTATCGACCATTAGCCTCCTCCGAGGGCAGTGGGAAGCAATAATAATCCCTACAGCCTGTAAATTATATCATTGTGATGTTTGTTTTATGCTTACAAAATAGGAGACTACGTACATAAGTATTCACAGATAAAAACAATATTGAAAATCACTAAGTGCCTGTTGGCTTAACGATTTGCCCTGCTATTGTTTCTTGTTGACGGCCTTGGCAAAAGTTTTTATGGAGTTCAGATATGTAAATGATAGCTTATCATAGTTTGTTATACGATATTTAACATCATTAATGTTCTTTGCTTTTCCAATTTTAAGACCGGGTTGAAAGTAGTGTCCCTTCATAAAGGTCATTCGGTGTATTTTAGTTTAAGTATCAAACCAGAACCCTAACAGTAAGTCCCACTTGCACAACCAATTGAGCGCCTCATATGACATTCATGTGAAACGAGCACGAACATGAAATTTACGTGATTTTTTTTTACATAAAATTCATGTAAATTTTCTGACATGAATTTTATTTCAAGTCAATTTCGCATGAGGGTCACAAAGGAAAAATTTATGTGAAATTCAATCGAAATATTTTTCACGTTAATTTTATGCAAAATTTATATGAATTTCACAAGATATTGAATTTGAAGACGTTTAACATTTGAACTACTTGGTGAGTGTCACTGCTGGTGGACCAAGAGTCCCCGAGGGTACATGTAGCCAAGTTCGATCAACTTCGGTTGATCGTCTGTCTATTCAACGCATTTGAAATTTTCTGTTCCAAATTTTTTGAAATTTCTAAAACGTTGGTCCTGTAGCATCATATCCCACCCATTCTGCTACGTCTTTTGGTACATTTTTTGGACAAAATAATTTTCATACTTTTTGGCCATATTACATTGTTTAGACTTAGGATCACTGACGAGGGTTTAGTACCCGAAACGTGCATGTCTGGTTCATGCTGTAAATTTATCAGGTCTTAAATGATGCTATTGATTTGAAAACGTTTAACATCTTTTATGTGAAATTTACATGAATTTCACAAGAACTTTCATATGAAATTTATGTAAGGCAAAATTGGCTGTTTACTCGACTTTTGGCATGTAAGGAAAACATTTTTTTTTTAAATAAAGAACATTTCCATGTATTCCGGGGAGAGATTCGTAACTTTATCATCTTAAAAGTATTGAAAGATATTGAAGCATTATTGAAATATTTATATTATTAAATACGTATTCTCTTATACAAATAAATACTTCAAATGATAACCATATGATTTCACATTGATTTTTTGAAATTTTTCGCAAAAAGATATTGTTTTTTATACTCAAATTAATTGGGTTCAAATCATTGCAAAAATTGTCTTTGGTGCGTTTCCTCCTTAACGTGATTCCGAGGTACACTACTGTTTAAACACAAATCGCGGTTTTTTTTTCAATTTGTATGGACAAAGATAAGGGGCGATTTGAGAGATTTTGAATCTTTCAATTTTCAAAGCTATTGTGGTCCTTTAATCATGATTAATATTTTGTTTCGTAAAGCCAAAATATTAATCATGATACTTTTATTAAATATTTCAATTTTCAAAGTCATGCATAAAATCTCCAATTTTCTGATTTAATATTTCGCTACCAACATAGCCAAGTCACAGATAGTGTACAATATCATAAATACTACTTTATTGGCTAAGAAGGATTTAAGTCGATCAAAGCTGGAGAGCCTCTATACAATTATTTTTGTTCAAGGCACATATAATGAAGAACCCGAGACAATATTGTTCAATATAATTCTTCTCGAATGGCTCCCAACAGGGAAATTTACCGGTGAGGTGGCGCTGTAGCCGATCATGCGAGCAGAGTGGATGAGATGAGGTTCTATATTACCACGATATTGTAGATTTCTACCTTGGGAACACCGCGTGAAATCTTGTTGGCGCGTCTGGTGCGCATGTCTTTGGCTTTTGCAAAGATGTCAGAGGCTTATTGCAATCATTTTGATGATTTTTAATCAAAACTTTCCAAGTTTGAAGCAATCTCGTTAAGAATGATTCACGATTTGATTCATTCTTGCAAGGTTCGCACAAAAATGAATAATTTTGACAGCACCAAAATATCGTTATGGCACAATCGATCTTCTTTAACACCGTGGTATTGATAGCTTTATTCGTAAAGATTCACGGGGTTGTTGACAGGTTTACGGCTCCGTTTTTAGTCAACTATAACCCCCATGCCTTGTTTTTCATTGTCAGCTAAATCAAAGATTATGAAACTTTTTTATGTCAGCAAGGTGAAAACCCTGTTGGCTCAGTGCACTGCAGAGGTCCCGTTGCCATGGAAATATCAGAATCTTATGACAGGCACTGTGAGCAGTTTTTCCATAGAAGACTGATTTTAATTTAGATTATATGTGATTAGTTAGGTAATCACGCTACAGACGCTCTGTTTTCTGGGATGTGATATCGACTTTATCATTATTTTGGATCGAGATTGTTCCTCGTTAAGGTGAAGGTCACATATGCATGCACTAAAAACTTGACGAGGCGGAGCTTCCTTAAAGCTACAGTAACTCATAGGTTACTGCAATTTTTATCGTTGCATAAGGGAGCAACTTTTTATATTTAGTTGGCAAGGAAGGGTTTGAAACAAATCAACTCGCAAAATAGAAAATAACAAATTTCCCGTAAAGTCATGGATCTGATGCATTTCTCTTTTGTTGTACTAAGTGCATTAATGTCAAACTATCATGACATAATTTCCCAGCATCCAAACTTTATGAAGGCCCTAGATTTATTATCATTGGTGCATATTTTGTTCATTTGTTACCTCTTTTTTTGCAAACGAAGTATATGTTTTGTTAATCACCATGCATATGAAGTACTTGGGTGTCATCTAGGAAGAAATTACTTCTTCATATTTCATAATTGAATATGTTCATAGCTCATTGCCATCGTGCATCGTCGCAGATTTATTATAAATATTGGTTGTTTTGCCGTATATAATACAAATAATAAACGTTGATGTGACGTCATGCATTGTTTCCAGGGTCTATCCAATACGTATTTCTGGAGAGAAAAATTTGCTTTAGACGTCATTCCAGAATTTTTACAGTTGCTTTCATGTACTTGCATATATTTCAATTCACATTCAGTTTTCAACTCGTTTAAAATAATACCATGAAAGTCATTTGCTAGAAAGATTTTACAATAGATATAGTAAAAGTGCCCGCAAGGAGGGATATTTCGATCTCGTTGAAAACTAGGTTTGGCAAGCCTGTGATTTTGCTGTCGAACTCGCATTTTTTACTGCCAAGTTTACAATGTATTGAACAGCAACTAACGGTAGAAAGACGTCAAGAAATGGCGGTTACATAAGGTGGCGTCAGCTGTGGCCCCACTCTACATCTATGTCACGGGAAAGGGGAAATCTATTATGCACAACGTAACAAATGTTATAGTAAAGACCCAGGCAAATAGTTCTCAACCAAAAAATAAAAACCTAAGTTTCTCCATCCACAACTGCATGAGCGGAATCATTGGCTAAACCATGCATCACAAGTCGATCTTTATGTCACATTACTCTTCTCTATGTGCACACACAGAAGAAAAGAGTAACATCTTTAAATTTAGATTAGCGAAACAGATTTGAAATCAATTTAAGACAAGGCGAAGAAAAATGTTATGCATTTTTGATCATTCTTTGGGGGAGAGTGTCGTTGTGATTGTATATCCCTAGTAGAATAGACAGTTTTGACTGTAACATACAAACTAATTACATGAAACCAACTTTAGCTGGCATTCTTGATCTATGGCCAGAGATCGTGCTTTATGAATGAAGGATTAGGAGACTTAGAACGGTACCAGAATTCCTGCTTTTAGAATTGCGATTTACAAGACATGTCGTCTGACATCTCTCTCGCTCCAAGTGTATGTAAAAATTACAGGGAACAACTACAAGCACGCAGAACGAATGTCGCAGAGACGAATCGCCGTCATTTATCTAATACCTACTTACATAGCTACGTCATGTATGGCCTCCCTAATGTGACAGAAATGAATGAATTTGTTTCTACAGAGTGCTTGCAGGCAATTATTTAGAGACACTAATGAGCTTATGGTTTTGATGAAATAAAAAATCTTATGATGGCATCTTAAATTTTGGTAAATTGCTGTACGGTGCCTGAAGTATTTGATCGAGCATGCTTTCGTGTGTAAGAAATCCCTATATTAGAAACCGAGACGTAGAGCAATGTAATGGCTTGCAATGGGATCACGAAGAACAACACTTTGTTCACAATTTCTTACGTGTGCTTCCCAATGGATGCATGCAGCATTTCCAAAATATGCTTCTTTACAAAATTCCATCTTCAATTTCAATATATTTGGCTAGGTTGCGAATCAATAACGGTTTGTAGACTAACATTCTCCATTTGTTTGTCTGTCTAACCTTCTGTATCTGTCTGGCTAAGGCAAATTTCAGCAAATATCAGAGGCAGAAACATGAATCTTTACTATATGTAGGTTGCCATTAACAATTAAGGACCTTTTATTTAAAAGAAATTGGCTTGATGTCCTTGTCCTTGGATATAACTGAACAATTTTTCTAAAAAAAAAAGAAAATTTGGATGACATATTTTCAAAGAAATATGAATTTTTATACATTTATTTCATATTTAAATTCTCTGTGACCAGAGCTTTCATATTTGATACGATACTTCTTGACCCATGGAATTGGATGTACAGTTTTATTAAAAAGACTTAGCTGTCTTTAGCTATTATTTCATGAAATTTCTTAATGCATTTTTTCTATAATTTATCTCAAAATGCTGAAAAACTCTGTCAGGTGTACGAATTATGGTTATTTGAAGCTAAAATAAAATGTTGATAAAAAGAGAAGGGAAAACAACGATGCAGATTACAACAGATGCTAAATTGTATAGAATAGCTCTCGTCGGATTAAAATCAACTCTAGAATGTAATAGAATAAAAACATGTATAGCATCTCAATTAGCTTTGATACCGACTGACAATGACAAGATTACATCCCATCAGTTTGTAACAAATTCGCCTGCAACATATTTCAATCCGGATCGTTTCGCTTTAATTTTTGTGTATAATGACAATCGCCTACGCTGTTAGCAACTGATTTGGCAGACGACCGTCGAAATGTCTAATTTTGAAGAAAAAAAAAGATAGAAGATAAACTAGCAGAGAAATTTATTTTGAATGTAGTGGTTGCGGCTTTGAAAGAATTGTTCTTCACAGAGAGCGAATAACAAGTGGGAATAGAAGAAATCATACTTCTAAAATCAAGCATCACAGACACAAAAAGTCATGGGAAGTAATAAGGTTGCAACGAAGTTGGGAGGGGTCGGGAACCAACTGCTTCAAGTCCATTCGTCCTTAAAGTATACAAGCATACGTGGATGATAAGAGGGGAACGTGTCGATGATAATGAGAAGACATTTGTCGTCAAGAGCATCTGCATTTCAAAAAGAAAACATTGATAACAATTACATCCCCAATAAAAGAAAACAAAAACCTAAAACAAACAGACATACAAAACAACAACATTAACCCCCCCCACCACCACCACCACCAAACAACGATTAAAAGCCATGTAAAACAACAAAAATATTCTTAATAAATCCCTATATGGCTAAAAAATATCAAGTTATAGATTACAAACTTGAAACTCTCGATCTTGTAAAAAAGGATTTGATAAATTGTTACATAATCTACCTTTTTTGTTGTAATTATTTCTAGTGGTATATATTCCTTAATGACCCTCGCATCTCTGGTTGCCATGGTAATGGTACTATTAAACAAGTGATGCATTGTTTGGACAGGACTTTTTTAATCATTAGCGTGTAATCTTACGATGCTTAGCAAATTATCGCTGGTTTGAATCGTGAATCAATAACATCCATGAATGTTTAAACGCTTCCTATATTGATATGGTGAAAGATGACAATGGCTTGTGTTTGCTCCTCTGTACAAACAATATTCGCTTCGCTTCATATGTATATGAACTTTGCTTTCTATCATTAATATCGTTTTTCATGATTGTCTTTGTTCTATGGTTTCTTGACATTTGGACTACCAATAGAAAGGCTTTGGCAACATGGTCAAAACTCAAGGATACATATCAGTTGGTCTTAAAGTCACAACATCATATATATAGTATCGCACGTATATATCTTAACTTATTTGGTTTGTTGGTGGGGGGGGGGGGGGGGGGTAATGACGCATATTAAAAAAAATCATATGTGAATAGTAGAGCTACAGTGATTGTAGATGAGCGATATGGTTTACATGAACCTTGTGTTACTGGCATAGTTACCTTTGCCATTATGTTGTAGTACATGAGTGCACTTGTAAATCTGATGTGACGTTAGGTCCTACAATGCTCTGAATGCATGCTCCGGCAAGGTCACATGACAAAGGTGCACGTTCACTGTCTTCTGGGAGCCATCTGCGCGTGGCAGACGGATGCCAAGAAACGCGCACCTGTGTTGTGATACGGAAGGGTGCAAAATCATGTTTATTACTCCGCGAAATGAGCAATTCAGCACTAATAATGCATCGTAATATGTAACACATGTACATGAGGGGTGAGAAAATACCTTCATTTGATAAAAATAATACATTTTCCTCAATCTGTCTTCGATTTTGTGCACAAATATCGCGAGATCTGTCAAAATTTTCCAGAATATGATTATGATTTTTTGAGGAACCTCTACATGATTTGCCAATGATATTTTTTCTTCATATACCAAATGTCTTTTGACGTGATAGAATCTTTATTGCGCTCTCTCATACATATTGGTCTGGGTGATACAGCATCTGAGAGAGAAATACGTTGTATCACTTGCCTTGTAGAAAATATCCAGTTGTCTTGGGGAGAATTATGAATAATATTTGGATAAATGAATTCCCAATGAAAGTGGAGGTAATTGTTTTATCATAGCTGAGGGAGAGCGCAGGAACACTTTATAGGACGCGAGTCCCCCGCCAAAGAATAATCACCGCCGTCAGTCTAAATCACACACCAATATCAAAGGGACATAACCTGATTATAGCCAATATAACAAATGATTTTTTGTACCCAGTCATATAGACTACATTGCAGTACATTGGCCACGGGAGAAGTTTTTCGTTAAACTGGTAATTATATGGCATTAGGAGGTCCTGGAGGCTTAGACCCAATCCTGTCAGCTACCTTAAAGGCCTGTACGTATTATATGTCGGTCTGATTTCATTCCACGACAAAATACAGAAGATAAGGAGTTTTTGTCTAATGTTTCCAGACTGGGTACTTTTGGGAGTTCTTGTCTAATGTTTCCAGACTAGGTACTTTTGGGAGACTAAATGTGATTTATTGATCTGATAATAGTTGTTAAGGCCATTTCTTGTTTTTATTCTGTTTTGCGTCCTTTTGAAATTGAAAAGCCTACCAGCCAGCCAGGGAGAAAAACAAACTAACATATAAAACAAAGTTGCAATTTCATAATGTGTGAAGTACTATAAGTACCGTATGAAATTTGACAGATACTTGTTTCATTTGAATATTAATAGATTTTAGACAACAAAAGAATGAATGTCTTGAATCATTGAAGTATTTTTACATTTTTACATGTCATATAAAGAATTAAACAATTTCTCTATAATTTTTGTACAAAGTACATTAGATTTGCAAAAATTTTATCAATTTAATTTTGTTTTGTTTTATGACTATGGACTCAAAACCTACCAGCACGATGACGCAAAACAGAAAATAACAAAGAAATGGCCTAAGTACACAAAACTACTTGGTATGACTATGATAAAACAAAGAATTGCTGAAAATCCGAAATTGGGTTTTGCAAAGGATTCGGAAACGTGACATTCTTGAACCAATTTCACGAAAGCAAAAAAAAAAAAAAAAAAAAATTCTCGTTTTCCAAACATGACTGGATACCCAGATCGCCGCAGTCTCTTATAACCTTCAATTTGTTAAAAAGTTTGAAAAAGATATAGGCTTAGACTGTTGACTTTTCAAGTAACATAACCTCTATTCTGAGGTTCCTGATCCTCAATGTTCTTTGAACTTCCAGGCTCCTTTTCTTTTGCACCAGATCAACACTAGCGACTGGCGTACTATAAGATTCCTTACACAGTGCTTGCCTCATGATACTATAGGTTTGTGTATCATTACAACACAGTTTATTACGACAGCTATGATGTGAAGTCAATTTTCAGCATTACAACGTAAACTGTTAATAGACCTACTGCAGATTTTTTGGCAACAACGTTTACCTTCCTCTAGAACCATCTCTTGAACTATTCTGAAGGTTTTGTAGAGAACGGTATTCTTCCCATTCTCTTTGCTTCAGATTCTTTTGAAATAGCATGTTGATTGTTTCCCTTGTACTTTAATATACAAAAAGAGCTAAAAAGTATAATTTGTGATATCACACAAATAATTTTGTGTTATCAAAGGCATTTAAAAAGTCTATTGTAGGGCGTCGAATATCATTATTTTGTATTTACATAGCGACGTAAAAATATGAAAGCTATGAAAAATAATTTTTAACGGTAAAAAAATGGAAGCTTTCGCCGCAATTTGAGAAGAATTCAATGTAAACTGAACATGTTTAATTTTTTTTATTTAAAATGCTTTATTTTCGAAAATGTCAGTAAGCAGGGAACCGACAGTGCACATTGTTGCAATGAACCGTTGAATGGAATATTGATATATAGATATAAATATAAAAATGTACTTGCTTCATACCTTAAAGCAAAGATAAGGTTTCTCGCATTTTTTTATGCTCAATAGTTTTATTGTCCTTGTGGTCGTGGAAAGTGTCAAATCCCCATCACACTGCAGGTGATGACGTATGTGATAACAGAGCTAGACTTTTACCATGGATACAAGACAGTCGCCTAAGCTTTTTATCTAATCAATGAGATAATATCACAATGGTAATATTATAATAATTATCTGTATGATTGTTGTCCTCTGTATGTAGCTAATTAGCCAGAGCTATATTCTTAATACTCGGTTTATTATCACATAATTATGTGATTATTTGCAATTACTCCCTACTTTTTTTGTAAATATATGCCCCTCCCCCCTCCTCTCCCCCTTTACCTGGAGTTTTTGGGCATGATTTGGGTTTTGATTATATATGTTGATTATAATCTGATGCCTCTATTTCTTGGCTAGCATTTTGAAAAGAAATATTTAACGATAAGAGTGATGATAGGAATTTGTTGTTTCCAGCCAAACTTCCTCACATTAGTGACAAATTGACGTTTAACATTTTATTTTGATCCTAACCAGTTGCGAAGACTTTTTCTGCAAATCCGCTAAAGAAATCTGTACAGCGTATACTTTCTGCAGATGGTGCCTTATTGCAGGAATGTGAACAATCGACTCCCAAATATTACAAATACTTACTAGACAACTCGAGTTGTAGAAGGTTCACGAGAATGCAATTCCTTGTAACAATGGTCCTGTGACTCTTCTCACCAGTGCAATCTGTAAACACCAAAACGAAACAAATCAAAGAGAGCAAAGGAAAACAAATAGAGCACTAACATGCATTTGAAGCCATGGATTTGCATATCGATGTCTCTGTAAATCGCAAAAAGGAAAGGACAAAAAAAAAAAAAAAAACAAAAAACAAAAATATATATTTATATAAATCGCCAGCTATAATTTTCGCTCATTTTGCAATCAGAGAGAATTATCTTGCGAAATAACAAGGGGATTTTTTTATTTAGTGGAGATGGGCTCGGTGATATTCAAGCTGTACACATATGTAGTTTTTCTGTTGTGTGTTTCTTCATTTGTTTGGATAGATTTTGTAACCAAAGCTTTTGGCTTTGTTGGTAGAATCGGAAGGGAATTAAGGACTGTAGTTTCGATTCACAAAATTACACTAGCTAATGCCGTTTTTTTTTATTTTGCAAGAAAAAAATCCTGAACAGATATATGATCGATCTTATCCAATTTCCACATTTCATAAAAAAACAAACCTGACTCAGTTCTTACTTTTTACAAAACAACTCCGTAAAAGATTAAAGTACTTTACAAAGAGTTTTTGTTCTAATAACACCTACTTGAAAGTCACGATACTTTGTGAAAATAAGAAACCAAAACGATAAATGAATTTCCGTACAATATTGTGGTACAGACATTCAATCTTAATATGACACTTTTTAGATGGAAGTTCTCCACATATACATTAATTTCTAGAATAGTATAGTTGAAATGATAAAAACAAATAAATCGAGATCTAACGCCCCCCTTTCCCCCCAAAATCCAGAAAACCTCCTGATTTGAATCTATCAAAGGCAGTGTCCTATGACATATTAAAATTAAAATTTTAAACATGCATTAAAGTCGTCATTAATGCATGTTTAAAATTTTAATTTTAATATGTCATAGGACAGCAGGCACGTTCTTTGCAAGACCTTCTTACAGCCTCGCTTCTGCAAGTAGATTGCGTCTCTCGTGATTCGAAGAACATTATACTTGTTCATTGTCTGTCATATTCATAAAATGATTTTTGTTCATGCTTTAATAAAACTCTTGTTAGAGAACTAATGAGAGGGCCTAAATCCAAGTATTACACTGATTTTGTTCAGTCATTTATGTTTGTATTATATATTCTATTGCACATGTAACATCATCAAACTTTTATACAATAGATAACAAATAATAGCATATATTGAAACATATTTATTATCTTCTTGATTGATTGATATATTAAATGAAAATACACAAATATTTATGCAACGATTTTCCTTAACTCTTAATCACATGGTTTGAGAGAATCAGCATGGCGGTGATATTGTTGAACTGTGTGACGTTAGGGATGTATCAGCCATGTAATGACCAGAGATGTACCACCACACGATGTCAGGTCCTGGAAAACTTTGACCACTTTATCTTCGCTTTCTTCGCCATTGAAATGATCATCAAGATCGTGGCAATGGGGCTGTACGGCAAATATACATATCTAGACGATTCCTGGAACAGACTTGACTGCTTTATAGTCCTGGCAGGGTAAGTTAACACAGCAATGTTTGGATACATAATATGTACTATATACACTGTAGATGATGCTTAAGCATACCATGTATATACATGTGCGTGTTCGTTCTGCACGATTCAATTAGAACTGCACCTGTATTTCCAATGCAATCAGTCTATATGGAATTTTACGAATGAATTGAGTGTTAAAGAAGGTAAATCCCGTTTGTTCTGTTGCGGTTAGATTTCATATATATATGTCTATGTTATTTGGATATAACGCACAATTACTCGTGTAGCATATGTCAAGTCTCTGTTAGATTGAGTGTTCGATTGTCACGTGGTACTTTTTTTATATATTAGATAATAACATTCATTTTGAGATAATACGAGATACGAGATACATTAGGATTCCCTGAAAATGTCACACGAATATTGTTGGATGAAATATCTAGAGATTTCCATACGATCAAAATGTCCTTCTTAATTCTTCGAGCTACCCCCCCCCCCCCCCCCCCTTTATCACTTGATTACAATATTGAACATTACGTATATGTTTTATATAGTAATAATGTAAGAGCACCATATGGGGATTTCAAGAAATAATGTCTCATCAGTGATGTCCAAGTGAATATATATGAAGAGCTATTTAAAAATCCCAACATGACCAAAGTTGATTCCACCACAATTTCACTTCAATGTACATTTATCAAAAAGCCATATTACATGTAGTATCCCCCAATGGTAAGTTATAATTGTCCAATCACTGCTCATGGTCCAAAGTTCTTGATATTGTTCTTTTCTGTGACAGTTGTTCCTTTATATGACAACTGTTCCTTTCCTTGACAATGGCGAAAAAATGAGGGGTAATCTGCAAATGTATTTGATAGATTCTTCCAATGACATGTAAAAGCTTGTCATAATGGTTGATAGGACTGGAGTCAACTAAGGGTCAAGATGTTATTATATAGGGGTATGGAATAAAGCGACTCTCATCGTTCCTTTATTACTGTCCAGGGGAGATTAATATTGCCGAGCTGTAAATGTATTGCTAATGATGTGTGCCATATATTGTATTTGTTTTCATCACGGAAACTGGGCATATGTTTCATATGAGGGGTGAATTGGTTTGTCTTTATTACGCCGGAGACTGCTGAACAATTTTTCTTTGAAGTTATTATGCAAGAAAGTTGTGTATCTCATCCAATAATGAAATAATGTTTGTGAAAATATTTTTAAGCTGCTTTAGACTTATCGAAAGATTTCAACTTTCAAAGCTCCGGTTTATCATCGCCTCTAACTGGATTTTGCGTTTGTTTCCAGCAAAAGTATATTACTTGGCAAGAACGTGAAATTGATGATGAATAATAATTAAGGAGTCGATTATTGTATAATTTTGCTAAAAAGCTGACGACATCATTGTTCTGTAAAGTAATCTTATGCTTAGAATATGCGGAAGTGTTCAAGTTTATATCGATATTTCACCATATCATTATATCACAATGCCTCCCTTTAGAAACAGTGGATGAATTTTCGCAGTTTCCTGAAAAGAAATTGTCTTGGTTTCCCTGTGGACCGCTTTGTTAGTGACCTTCGTATTATTTTCCGATAAAAGCTTGTGATTTGTACCCATAAGTGGCTGTGAATATAATGCCTGAACCTCGCCTGGACCTCGGCAGACAATGTGAATTGATTTCTAGCACTCTGCTTCACTGTCAGTCACTCGTCTTTAAAGACTGTCAAGAATGTTATTCAAGACCAGTTAAGTGACAAAGTCGACAGATTCCTGTTGTTTTATTAGCTAATATCCCCGGAGCACAACATTTTTTCTGTCGTTCTTTGTAACAAGAAAAAAAAAAAAAAAAAAAAAAAAAACAGAGAAAATGAAAGGGAGGGGAAGATCGACATTTTAAGATTAAAATCACTGTAGCTGACATCATATTCATGGGCAGACACAATGCATTTTCAATGTATTTTTTATGAAATAAACTTCTTTTGCTTTATAGAACATATTTACCCGCAAGTTACTTTGATACATCTTCAGCAAAATACAGGTCTTTGAAACAAAATATGGCTTAGATCCTTCGCCTCATTATATGTTTTTCCATATTGTATTGCCATGGTGATTTTTCAATATTCTTATGTCATTCAATAGCATACAAGAGTGTGTGGATTTCAAACAGAGTAACGTTTGTACAAAAAACCGGAAGTAACATGTATAGTGAGATAGAATTATTCACGAAAACGTTTCATTATACACGTACGTAACCGGCTGTTTCCCAACATTCCGATGAAGGAAGCGTTTGTTCAAAACGTGTTGTTGTCTTCGCTAGGCTTTTAGCTTCAAGTACGTCTAACCGTTTTTCTATGTCAACCCTCCAATTATACCGATGCCATAAAATTTCAGACTGAGGCTGTCTTGATGGGGGACACTTTGTAAATTGCTTCTTGTTTTCTGTTGGGCAGAAATGTCCCTCATTTAGCAGGGCATTTGTATTATTATTCTTTGAGGTCGGAAGCATTAATTGAGACCAGAACGCTGCGCAGTTTAATGCCATTTGATTGCCGCGACTCTCCCACACGCTATTATACCGTATAATACATGAAATATCTAGACTTCCTACGCTAAGCTATCATGGCATATGTACGACGTATGACACATACATATTATGTCTTTGTATTTTGATATTGTACGGCCAATAGGGACTGTACAGTAAAACCTAGTTAAAACGAATGTTAATATGTTATAGGAAACATGATTTTAAAAGTTTTGAGACAGGTTACAGGTGCCATAAGTCTATATTTCATAGAAACTGTTGTTGCATTCATGCAGGTCCTCTTCCTCAAAATAATACAGAACAGGAAAAAGATATCATGTAGGTAATGGTTATAATATTGTAAGTAAAAAAAAAAGAAAAAAAAAAGAAGAAGTCGCACAAGAAAATGAAATTATACATTAAAAAATTGTCTTTATTGTATGATAGGTGGGCATACTGTTTTTGTCCGGACTGCTTTCTTATACTGTTTGTCTGTTTTCTTGTCCAAACTTTCAGCCTTGCGCATAACTTTCAACAGGTGAGTGATTTGTTTAAGCGACCTCTTTACCTTGTTGGAAGTTTGCAAAAAAAAAAAAAAAAAAAAAAAGAAACCAAAAAGAGAGAGAGAGAGAGAGAATAGGTGCTGATGGGGTCAATGATTTGTCATGCACAAACATATAAACGTATCTTGTTTCCAAAATACATCTTTCAGAAAGTAGGTCAAGAGGGTCAAAATAGTAAAGACAACTTGATGCATAATTGAAGTATAGTGGGCGCCTATGAATAATTTTTATGAAATAAACCAATGGCCCTAATCTGGTAATCCCTCCCAATAGAAATAAAAAGTGCAGAAAGTCTACATATCTTACAAATACACGTAACCAGGTCTGTGAAGTGGCTTCTGTGCTGCCCTTTCTATGATAACCTAATTGGCTGGTTTTGATAACATGGAACTGTTTTTGGGTCTTTGTTTTCCGTTGGGGATTCAAAATCAAACATGTCCGTTATATAACTTTAGACGAGGGATTACAACAAGATCTTTCCATGTCAAATCTTGTCATTGTATCGTTACACAATGAATTTTTGATTGTCTGACTTTAAACAGTTGTCTGCCAATAGAATTTTACATTTTATACACTAAACTCTGCTGGGAACAATACCAAAGACGAGGAAATTACAAAAAGTACCCAATACCTTCCCCCGAATAGATATAGTAGTTTGAATTCTGCTTTCGTTAAAGCAACATGACGTGAAAACATTGTGTGCCATTGCCTCCTTTGTCTGTCTGTCTGTCTGTCTGTCTGTCTGTATTTTGTTTCTCTTATATCCGTTCGTAATAGCCCTGCTAATGACCGTATAACTGAGAGACAAGACTTTCACATTTCGAACTTGTTTTCCTTTTGAAAAGCCTCTTTCTGATACCAAAGTTTTGAAAACTTTTCGACCTTGACACAGCTCTTTCTTTGAAAATTACAATCTGACCAAAACTTCAAATTTTGAGTGATAAGGCTTCAATACTTTATATGTACATGTATTTGTGTGTTTTTAAAAGCCAAGCCTATTTCTTTTTCTAAATAAGGGACTATCATTTTCAATGTGTATTTATTTTGACAAAAATTGAAAATTGAAAACATATATAAGAGGATGAGGACAACTTTTTGATTGCAGTTTCACTGTTTAGCTCTCCATGTGAACGGTTCAATACCCATGTGTACTAGTGCTGTATATTGATATTGAAATATTGAAGAGTATCGATATTTTGAGATTTTCAATACGTATAGATACATAAATGCTGAGTATCGATACTTTCAATACATTTGATAACGAAATAAAATCCTTAACTTTTAATTCGTTTTTGGTACTTATTTTTATATTTCCTCTGAATCTTTTCTATTCACTTGAATGTTTAGCCATATGAGTTCAAATAAAGCTTTTATCTTAATCCAAATCCAATAAATCGGGTTGCCATTGTGACGTTACGTCCAAATTGGGAGAATTTACAAATACTAGAATACTTTTGTTGTTGTAATTCGTTGTGTTTGCAATGTTTGTGCAAAAATAGGGTGTCTGAATTATCGATTTTGTGCTTTATACAGGGATATGGTCATCATCCATAATTGTCATTCAGCAAAATGTAAATATAAGAAATGCCTTTCTTAGTTTCGTTGTTCAAGGGTGTATATTCGCGATTCAGAGAACTTGCACATGAACAAACAGAATTCTTTGGTAGACAAAGAAACACTTTCCATTACTGCAATTGTTACCTTTTTATTCTGTTTTCTGTTTTTGAAATGATGGAGAACATCCATTTGTTGTTTATTTTTGTTATGTTTTATGAAGTTAAAAGAAAAACTCCACTTATTGATTCATTATTATGATTCATTTGAGAAAAATGAAAATATGCGTATTGTATCGAAAATATTGAGTATTGAAGCAAAATGTATTGTATTGTATTGTATTGAAAAAAATTATTTCAAAATACAGCACTAATGTGTACCTCTTGTTTATTATAATGACGTATACAAGTAATACCCGAGGTCAGTCTTCGCTCCCAGAACAAACATCAGTATCAAGATGTCCGTGTTTTCATTGGTTATTTAGACATAATAGAAAGCATATTCTAATTCTGTTCTTGTCTGACGTATGTACTGTAATCAAGGTACTCGAACATGACCTTACAGCTATCATATACAATGTTTAAGAAGCAATAACGATATATCTATATGAAATTAAAGAAAGTATTTTAGTTTCATTTGGTCTTTATATAAAATGAATGTGTTTAAACTTTGAAGTTTGAGATGCAATGAAGTGTTTTTAGAGAAAATATGACCTGAACTTATGCGTTATCGATTGTTGTACAATAATAGAAACACGAAGGCCCAAATTCCTATTTCAAAATCACTCAAGTGAGAGACATCAGTTTGAAATTTTGACTAAAATGCTGTTGATTTTATGCTGTGTTAATACATGTATGATCTTGTGCTGCACCAGACAAACATGTTAGAGATGTTCCAAACTTTACCGTCAAATAACAACAAGTGTAAACTGTGTATATACATTTCACAATATTGTGTGAATTTCTTTTGTCGTGAACCCATTCAATCTTTTCCATCATTTCCTTCTGACAAAAAGCTTGTGTTTTTCATATCTTTTTTTTTTCATTTTAATGTATTTTTGACTTTATCTGGCTTTAAATCAAATTATGAAGCCGCACTTTCTTGACAAAATGGCTGCGTGAAATTTAATGTGTGACACCACAACATTATTTTGGTTTCTCTGAATGACTTTACCTTTAGGTAAACCACTGACGAGGATTCATTATCCGAAACATGTATGTCTGGTGAACAGGATTTGGAGGTTTATGTCATGAAGGCTGATCTCTGGTTGCGGAGTTTGGATATTTCGTTTTCTTTCTCGTGAAAGTGATGTATAGGCCAAATCGGGTCTTTTATCGCTCAAACTCAAGCTCTGAGTATACATAATATTTAATTGTTGCCAGAAGAATCAGTAGTATAAAAATGCCCATGTTTTCACAGGTTATTCAGGTAAAAAAGTATATCATCTACATCAAAGTCTATTTCTGTATAACGAACGTATTGGTAAACTGGTATTGACGTAGGTAATACATAAAAACTCCTATATATATACGGAGGAGAAAGCTTTTATCTTTATATGATTGCTCTATATACGTACTTGTCATCCTGCAAACGTCTCTTAAGACTAAAATAATCCTTTCAGTGTGAACACATATATAGCTATG
Organism: Pinctada fucata; assembly: GCA_028142955.1. Classification (NCBI taxonomy): domain Eukaryota; kingdom Metazoa; phylum Mollusca; class Bivalvia; order Pterioida; family Pteriidae; genus Pinctada; species Pinctada fucata. The sequence continues at coordinate 2,507,627 of AP027103.1, forward strand.
AACACCATGTTTAAGGGTCATAATCTTTATTTCTGACTCGAGGTCAATAATTCAAATGAATCCAAATGTTTATATACATCTACTATAATATGTTTCAAAGATACCCTTTCTTCCGATTCGACGGCTTTTTATAACTTTACCACATCGACAATGTTTTCAATAGCATCATTTAAAAAAAGATAAATTAACAGCATGGACCAGACATGCACGTTTCGGGTACTTAACCCTCGTCAGTGATCCTCAGTCTTACAGTGTAATATGACCGAAGAGTGTGAAAGTTATTATGTCCAAAAATGTATCGAAAGACGTAGCAGGATGAGTGTGATATAATGCTACAAGACCCACGTTTTGGAAATTTCAAGAATTTTTGATAACAGAAACTTTCGAATACGCTGAAGAGACGATTAACCGAAGTTGATCGAACATCCGATTTCATAATTTTTTTCTCGACATTTCTTTTGATATGCTGATATGCACGTTTGGAGAGAAATGGTTACATAAACATATTTGGAAGGAAGGAGTTTATTGTTTCGGGTCAATATGTCAAAGGTTAAGGTCTATTTCTTGTATTTTTCGTATCGCTTCTATATATGTATGAAGATTTAAAAGTAACACCATACTTTGATCTTCCTGATGATAAAAATCCTTTAACCTAATCTAAGGCTACTTTTCAAGAGGAAATGTTCAAATTGAGTTTTTGTCAATTGGTCAAGATCGTTAGTGTGAAAATATATTTAAACATTGGTTTCCAGAGCAAAACTGAAGATTTGAATTTCATTGACATCTGGTTTTTGTGTCAATGACGGTCAAAGATTGTGTAAAATTTCTGTTTTGTGGTGCGGTAATCTATTTCATCTTATGAAAAATTATTCCAAACAGCCGAGGAGAATGTGCGATTTTTTTTTCAATTCTATTTTCGGTATTATTTGCTTCTAGTGATTGGCTTTATAAAAGAAATAATTGTGTCCTGAGAAATCCGATGGGAAGCAATTGGTCAGAGAAAACTCTGGCGGTCATCGCCTCCTTATTTGTGTTAGATATCAGATGATATATCACTGATTGATAAGTTAGAACCGTCTGGTACGTGATACAAAAAATATTAGTTTTTCCTTGGCTTTTCTTTTAATTTTTTCCTTCATTATGTTAGGATTTGATTGATGATATATGTAGGTTGTGAACACAGTACAGGACACTGACCGATTAACCACATATTGCTATATAATAAGTGAAAAAGGAGGAAATTTTATTCCCACTCAAATAAATCCGTATATTTTTTCTTCAAGACGTGTTTAAAAGAGAAACATTGTCTCACAGCTTTTGGCCATATTTCATTCTTTAGATTGAGGATCACTGACGAGGGTTAAGGAACCGAAACGTGCATGTCTGTTCCATGCTGTAAATTTATCTGCTATAAAATGATGCTAATGAATTTGAAGACGTTAAACATTTCTACATAAAATTCCAATATCTATGACGTGGGAATTCAGAATATTTTCGGGTGGGCGAGCTGATGAGCAAGTCTTTGATTAAAGGCAAAAACCGGGAAGTATTTTATAATATACGTAACTTATATGGAATAAAAAGGAAACATTTCATTCTCAATACCTTCGTTTTATAAGTCTTCATGAATGCATATTTTGTTCGTGTTATACACCAGCAATTTTCATATATTTCTCTGAGGTAATCTTAAAAATTCCCTGAAACTTCATTTATTTGTTAGACATTGTCATATATAATTTATACAATTAAATTAATCATTAAAAGTGTTAAAAATGATTATACTATAGCATTGTCAGACTGATTTTGGAAACTGATATCCGATAGGTTACTTACGGAGAAACTACTCAGCAAAGGGTGTATCTGTGGACGACTGATTTTTGTGTCGCCTGCGAAACATAGCGACACTTCATGATCATTTTGTCTGTTGTCCGTCTGTCTGTCTGTCACACTTGGATGTAACACCCTATGAAAGTGATTCCTGAGTGTCGCTATGTTTCCCAGGCGACACGTGCATTCCTTGGAATGATTTTATTACTACAAAACTTCTTTGTGTGAAACAACACTATTAATAATATTATCTGATTGTCCACAATGGTGAAAGTAACAATTTCTAGCACCCAGTTTGACATATATTGACTTTTTCGTCATAATTTAAGTAACGGACGTTGCCAGTAAGCAGGAGATACTTATGTACTCTTTCCGGACACACGATTTCTCCCTTGTATAGTATTTTAGTTGTTTTGTTTGATATTATTCAAGGTTCTGTACGTAGGTTTATTGATTGTGACTTTTGGATTCTGACGTATGATTTTGTGCTTGTCTCTTTCAGAGATTTTAGTCGTCGTTTTGAAAAGTTATTCACTTTGCAGTTGTATAGAAACCTAACGATACTGAATATGACGTTAGCTATCCCAGTATTTTGGTTTTGACTTCACAATAGCACAGCTGGTCGTTTCATCAGGGTCCTTGTTATTACGTAACATTTTCAAGTAATTTCTTCTCTACCTTTCATCATGATGGCTAAAATCACGTTCCTCCTGCACGCTCGATGATTCTGAAAACAAAAACCCTTGTTCAATACTCCTGGACAGAAAACAATGATCCCTTTGGGAGAACATTGATATAAACACCTCATACTAACATCTGTGTTACCATTAACAAAACGATGTAATTATCAACCTTCTCATCAATAATCTTAATACGCAATAAAATGTGACCTTGGCATCAGACAACATCTATATTAGTTTATTGAAGTTAGTGTATTGAAATTGGTTTATTGATATTCTTGCACTGAAATAAGTATATTGGTATTTTGAAATTGTGTGTATTGAAGTAAGTGTATTGATATTTGTGTATTGAAATTATTATATTGCAAAGGTTGGTCACATCGAGTGTTATCATATTTTTTTTGCAAACGCTGATAAAACATCTCTGGGACTTGAGAACTATAACAGATATTGATTGGTGAAGTGAGATTGTCGTGGAGTCTTCGTACCAATACATTAGCGTACAAAATCAATTAATATCATTTCCAACGCGAGTTTGCTATTTGTGATTAGCACGAGAGAATAAGTATTGGTACAATAAGCTAAATTATGCGATCAAACGTCAAAAGCTTAATCTGTGATGCGTTAAGACATTGAACAGGGTGATGTGTTGTAATTCCAAATAAAACCTACATAAACGTATCCTTTGAGATGATTTATGATCATTCTACTTAATAATAATGATGATAAATAAGCTCTAACAGTAGCTATAATTTGACGTATAATAGATAATAGATATGATTTTTAATTGCTTATCAAGAATTGAGAAGCTGAAGTGTAAATCAGTGTTTTTGTTTACTGACGTCATTCATTAACGCGTTTTACAGAATTCTCAGACGGTACGTCATAAACATTCTTACATCTACCTTGATATATTATAATTCAAAATACGATGTTCGCTGGAAATATAGGGCAAGGTTGAATTCATAAGCTATTAAAACGATTGACAGTAACCAAAAATGGAAAAAATAATGAAAAAAGTGATCTCTGTGTGAATGTGAACGGATGTGATCTCCAACAATTTCTCTTTGCGACGACAACAGGAAAATACTGAGCACTAAAACAGGAAGGTACAGAACACTATCATAACGACAACAGGAAAATACTAAGCACTAAAACAGGAAGGTACCGAACACTATCACAACGACAACAGTAAGATACTAAGCACTTGAACAGGAAGGTACCGAACACTATTATAACGACAACAGTAAGATACTAAGCACTAAAACAGGAATATACCGAACACTATCATAACGACAACAGGAAGGCAATAGATACCAAGCAACAACAACAACAGGAGGAAATTAAACATTGAAACAAAAACATCAAGAACAACAGGATGATACTGAACAACAAAAGAAAGCTTGGCATTGAAAGACGAAGACAACAAGACACTGAACATCAAAACAACATCAACAGGAAGAAACCGAGCACGCATGACACTAACAGCAAGACACTGAATACAAAAAAAAAAACCCCCGATAACAGCAAACCGCAAGTATCCAAAACAACAATACGAAGGCATTGAACACCAAATCAATGGCTAGAACAAGAAGGCACTGAACACAAAAATAACGACAATAACTAGACACTGAACACTAAAAAGACAACAACAGCAGGAGAGTGAACACCCAAACAAGTATAACAGCAGGAGAGTGAACACCCAAACAAGTATAACGGCAGGAGAGTGAACACCCAAACAAGTATAACAGCAGGGGAGTGAACACCCAAACAAAAACAATACGAGGACACTGAACACCCAAACAATTACATCATTTAGCACAACAGCAACAACAACTACTTGAAAACTAAACAAAAAATTACCGACAATATCAAAGACATCCAACACAAACATATGACAGCAGAATGACACTTAACACTGAAAACAATGAAATTAGGAGGATCATGATCCACACAGCAATAGCAACAGTAAAACACTGACATTAAAAGACAACAAGGAGACACTGAGTACAAAAACAACGGCAACAGCAAGCCACTTAACACCAGGGCAATAAAAACACCAAGACACTATAAATACAACAACAGCAACAACAACAACAACAAAAACAACAGGAGGAAAACGCCAACTAAACGATATACTAGATATTTCTCCACAAGAACTAAATACTTATGGAAAAAGATTTGTATCAGATACACAGTTGACATACGCTTACATGTAATTGTTCATGCTGCTACAGACATTCAGACAAACAGCTGGACATGATGTACCTTGTACTCTAAGACTATAGATAACAATGTCTGGACGGGATTCCTTCATAAAGTCCCATTTACTCGATAAGTCGGATTTTAGACTTTACATGCTATAAACCTAGTACCAAACAAAATGTACTTTTGAAGACTTTTGGATCATGTCCTTCAGAAATAAGGCGATTGATGGTTAGTGTACATTTACTGATTTAACTCTTTCAGAGAATTTTGTGTATCAAATTAAGGTAGAGAGAAGGCTGCAGCAGGTATTGAACTGAATTTCTTTAGTGGTTGTCATATCTTAACAAGTTTATGACATTTCCCTATATCACCTTGACCATGGAGTTTGACAAATACCAAAAGGCATTCTATGAATTTGCTTGTTTTTAGGTAATATCGCATATATTTAATCGAAACTAAAGTATTGGAAGTGTTCTTTGATTGATAATCTAACGATTTATAATGTAATGTACTTCATGGTTTCTACATCACATCTATACATGGCAAACGAACATGATGTTGCAATTGTGTTTCCCAAGCGTGTACACCGTTTACAGTCGATGCCTGTATGGTTAGGTATAATTGAACAACGGCAAAGGACGATCGATTAAGATTTCATAAATGAGGTTCACTTTTCGCTGCAGTAATGTATATCCCAACATTTATGGTGACATCTGCTGCACATTGTGCAGGCTTTGGACCGGGGCTGGCTCTCTCCTTTACCTTGCTACATGTACTTCCTTCTATTGATTATCCGCGTGACATTTTGCCCATTTGTCTGGTCTCCTCTCTATATGAGACAGGAGATTTACTACGACGTATAATATTTGTCATACTGAGGAAATTCACTGTTTGTCTGCTTAATTTATATGAATGGGACAGGAAAGTTGTTTGTCATTATCGTCATTACAATCTTGATGTATTTATCTGTTTTCTAGTCTGTCCATCGTCCGTCTGTAATAAATGCGTACTTACAGATTTCAACATTTTTAAAAAGAATTTAAGTTTCTTTCACGAACCATTAATAAACCTTCACATTTTATGATACATGAATAATAGCTTTCAGTTACTGAATGGTAGTAAAGGAACCTTTATAGTTTTGATATTTTGATAGGGACAGTTTTGGTGTCAATAGACCAAAAGTCGAGGTCATGGATACTGAAATATTTCTTTTCATATTTATGTAAACAATGAAGAACATATCAAAGGAACTTTGGAAATTTTATTTATTCTTGCACGAAGGATTTGTATTTATTAATCCAAGAATCAAGAGGTCACACATATTTTTGTACCATCGTTGCATGACAAATCAAGCTAAGAATAATTGTCTTTTACGTACACATTTGAACCTATCGAAGTAGTATGAATATGGAAAAATAAAAATAGATTTGACACAAATCCATTTTAAACTCGCACACCTGTAAGGTCCCTCATTAAGGAGTAATGTATAAACCAATCATCTCGTATCCGCCTCCTCATATGGACAACTCGAGTTAATGAACTAAAGTGATTTACACGCAAACTATAGATCACTAATGATCAATTTTAGATATTTGCTGATTAAAAAACTTCTAACGTCATTGATTCACCTTCAATGTTTTAGAGTCCAGTAAGTAATCGTGACATTCAGCACCAGGGAAAGTAAAGTGAAAGATGAGAAATATTTGCTAAAATCAACGTCCTTAACATCTCATTATTTTTCTATCACTTTTTCATTATACCCCCCACAAACGAAGTTTAGAGGAGTTTATAGGAATCACCCTGTCCATCTGTCTGTCTGTCTGTCTGTCTGTCTGTCCGGTTAACGAGGTTTGAAAGAAAATTTCTTCTATACTATTAATGATAGGCCTTTCATATTTAATACACACATTCACCACAAAGAGTGCTACATTCTGGTACCATGACTTTTGACCGTGTTGCCTTTACCTTTCCTTTCCCCTTTTCAGCATTTTAGGTTAAGAAGTTTTGAAAGCAGAGTTCTTTCCTTTCATACTATCAATTGAAGGCCTTCCAAATTTCTTACACACATTCACCACAAAGAGCACTACATTTGGTACCATGACTTTTGACCTTGTTCCCTTGACCTTGATATTCACCCAATGCAACATTTTAGGTTAAGAAGTTTTGAAAGCAGATTTCTTTCATACTGTCATTATTGTATTCCTTTCATATTTCATACACAGATTCACCATAAGGAGTACTACATTTTGTTACCATGACTTTTGACTTTGTCACCTTGACTTTGGGCCTACATTGCATTATCGGTTAAGAAGATTTGAAAGCAGATTTCTTTAATACTAAAAATGGTAGGCCTTTCACATTTCATGGACATATTTACCACAAATAGTACTAAATTTTATTAAAAAACGTCCAGGGGGTGTAATTCGTCCACTTTAAGGCAGAATAAGTTCTTGTTACATTGAAAAAAAAAATAACAGCAATGAAAATAACACGAGAACATCCCCATCCAACCATATTTACTTCCACGAACCAACAACACTGAACATTTCACAATGTATTGGCAACACCATCGTCGGAGACTCGGTACCACTTTTCTCCGCTGTGCAGTAGACAACGGGTTTCCGATGATTTGGCAACACCAGCCCCTTCACAAACACAAAACCCAACTTGAAAACGCCGTATCCACGATGCACTAACATAGACTAGGTTCTAACGGCACGATGTCCTTACAATGCCCTTTCGGTGTCCGTTTTTGTTACATCGTCGGAAACCCACGCAGTGCAATAGACCGTTGGTTTCCGACAATGCTTTTGTAGTTGTCAGAAGCCACTAACATGTTCGTCAACGAGTATGACTTGCTTGTTGTCCGATGTCCGCTGTCAGGAATCACACACATATGACTTTAGCTCGTTTGTATATCCTCTGCAATCGTCACTATAGCTACCATGCTTTATCCTTGTGGTGTTTTTGAGAGCCTTGTATTAAGAAACTGTTTTGTGAGTTTGTATTAGAACATCCTGATAATTATTATAGCTAAGCCTATGATTTTGAACCCTTTTGTTCCTTTGTCTTATTTTCAAAAACCCTCTTTCTTTGTGTAATATATGTCCGTTGGTCATTCGTTCTAAGCCTAAAAAGGTTTCATCCAGAGTTTAGCATAGAATGCTCATCTGAAAATAAGATACGTAGCTTTCATTATCATATCGAAGCTTTCAAAAAGTACGACCCCAAGATTTTTTTTGATCTGGTCGTAAGAATGTGTTTCCAATTGTACGTAGAGTATATTCATTCATGCCCGCGTGTGGGACATTTGTAAGTTTCAAATATCATGATGATTAATAGAGAAACAAATTGTGATATTTTGATAGAATAGAAAATGTTAGTCACAGTTTAGTAGTTGTCGTGATCACACAATCACACACTGTAGAATGAAAACACGCACTTTCTCTGACGGGATGATGACTTTAATAGGGTCCCGGAGTACAAATTCACTTCACATCTTTCTGCATGAAGAGCATGGGCTTATGGCAAGCTAAAGCAACTTCAACCTGTTTCTTTCCAGAGGATTTTTGCTCCTGCAGAAAACAAGAAGTTCAGAAGAGCTCTTGAACCAAAAAAAAAAAAAAAAAGATCCTTCTGAAATTTGCGCTAGCGGTTCTGAAAAACAAAACCCCAAAACATTGTAATGGTTAGTTCATCCATATAAGTTAATATAGACCATACCTTGTTCCTGGTAAGCTTTCTCAGTTTCTGATATATACTATTTTTCTTATTAAAACCCAATTTCAAAGGGGCATCGCAATGTACAGTAAGATAACATTTAGATTCGTCATACTAACTTGAAAAAAAGGTGAAATTTTGTTGCATTTTGACAAGAAAAGAAATATTTAAAGGAAAAAAAACTTTCGGAAAAACTAGATTCGGATTTATTTAAAATTTTACCATAGGGTTTAAAAATATGCTATATCCTACTCCCCCTTAGAAGAAAATGTGTTGGCATATTATAAGATCGGTGTCTTTGTCTAGATACGTATCTAAGTATTGTGAGTTCGAACAGAACTTTGTCATTGATTGATTTGTCATTGAAGTTTCCCTGATTCCTGACCAGTAGGTTCAGAAGGACTACCATTTTGCCGACACGATTTTGGTCGTGTAAATAAAGACACGAGATACTAGTACAACTTTCACTTTGAACTTCATGATTGATTCTTAAGATAGAAAATTGTTATATGTTTGATTCCTCTTTATGAATATGTATCAAATCCCAGAAATTATACCTAGTTTACAAATGGCAGATAAACGCTGAACTTGAACATTCATTCCTTAATTTTGTTCCAAAAATTAAGAAAAAATAAATGAAAAAAAAAGAATATATTTTGTGGAAATTACAAAAGAATGTTAATGCTTTTCGTTTTGGAAAACTTTGGTGATAGCAAATACATTGGAATCAATAAAGTTTAAAGCGTTTGTCGGCTGTGTATTCCTCCAGACTAGTCCCTGAAAATGTTTGTGTTGACCAGAGAAGATTAGTAGTGTAGGGGGCCCCGATGTCTTGGTCATCACACTATATTTATAGTAACTCACATGAATCTAGCATAAAGATATCTGGTCATAACAAGCATCTACCCTTGACAGCCTTGAGTGAGGAGTAGAATTGAATGGTGTGGTATAATATTCACTTGTATGAAGCTAGAGGCTAGTCTGCACTTACTCTGACCTTGTATACTAAGTACCTAGATGAAAATACTCATTATCCATGCATCAAAGTTAATAGTTTGTTTATTTCAAAATTTATGAAATATTAATTTCAATAGTCAAAAAATAGAGTACATTTAATTAGATCTTTAAAGAATATCTTGAATAGATGCAATTTGATTTTCGTAAAAATTTCCCGATTTTGTTCATTCATGTTCTAACTCTACCAATTTGGTATTTTCTATTTTCATGCTTTTTATAGAGTTGCAGATTACATAGTAAACAAGTAAGGATATTTTTTGCGGTAACCTTGTCTTTGATACCTGTGTTGGTTTCTCTATCACGTCACATTTGACTCTATTCCTTCACGTGGTTGTCTTTTCACATGTTTGTCGACTGCATGATGTGCATAAATAGATTTTCACTAACGCATGCGCATGGATGGTACTTTTATTTTGCTAGATGCTATGTTTTACTGTGATGTGATGGTGATTGTGACAGATATTACATGTAAATGAATCGAGATCCTCACATATAAGGAAAACACACTACATTGGTGTAATTCTGACGTTTAAGAAAGATGACAAACTCGAGTATACCGACTTTCGACATGACTTTCGGTATGTTTTATCGAAACCTATGTCTGCAGCTTTCAGATTTAAACATTATATTCCATTGTTCAGTTTTGATGTTTTTGGTCTTCTTTATAAGTGGAAAATTTTGATTTTTGATCAAATAATTCATGTATTTTATTTTCTTTACGTATCGTTTTTCAGAGATTTAAAAAATTGTTCTGATGACTTTTTCTAAAATTCATTGCAATATGATCGATTTTTGTCTTCAAACGAAGCTTGGAACCTTCTTTCTTTAAATGGAAATTACCTTTTTTATGAAAAGAAAAAAAAAATGATCGTAGACATAAAATATCTGTAAACAATAGATTTTTCTGTAAGTTTTGCTTATGGTAGGTTTTCGTGGAAGCAGATAGATCCAAGCTGTGATAGCAAAAGTACAGCAATAAAACAGCAGTAATGGAACACCATTGTAATGCATTGATGAAAGAGATTAAGTGCTCATTAATCAATTTATGTTCAGTAAATGGGACCATGTAATGACCTGATCTACATTTTACTGATTGGATTTCCACAAGAAGTTTGATCATACAGTTTGATCAATGCGAAAAGTAGAATTTACACAGAAACTATGAACCGTCAACAGTTCATCATATTTCCCACGTAGAACCCTTTTTCTAGACAAATTTTTACCAAAGAACAAAATGCTATCTGACTTGATGAACGATTGAAAGTTCTTCTAAATATGAAATAAGGTACAACAAGCAATTAGAAGGGAACAGCAAACGTTGGTACATACTCCATATTAAAAAAGGCACATAGAATGTTATGGTGAAATCCTTCAATATGAAAATAATTATGCAATTAGTAATTGAATGCGTCAAATAAAAAGAATTCGATAGAATGAATCTTCCTTGTGAATATTAATTGCGTTCGTCATGTACCCTTAGCATCTAAGTGTAATTAGTACTTGTGGGAAATGTTTTCATGACGAAACGACTGTTGTTGCAGGACATGTTCGTTACTGTACTTTTCGCAAAATGGTTTTTCCATCTGTTGTGGTCTACCGGTACTTAAGGTATAGAGACGGTAAGGATGTTAGTTGTTGATGTGTTAGAAAGTGTGATCAGCTTCATGTGGTCGACTTTGTCTGCTGCACTTCCTCCTTAAAGTTGGTGCGGTTGTTTTAAACAAATAAGGAGGCATGCTTATTCAGTACTGTAACGGACTCTTCACTACGTGTTCAGCATAAAGTATATATTCATGAAGCGTCGAAATGTTAATAACGTGAATCGAAAAATTGACACATAAAGTACGATTAAAAGAAATAGTTCCTTCGATTGCTCAATATATTTTGAAATTTTGTACTTTGCATTTCCATAAAAGTCCCAAAACTTTTCCAGATGATAATCTTTTATTCTTTTTAACACTTTGCATGTAGCACTTCTTGCTTATCAAATCTCAGGGTATAGGAGCAGACAATCAGAAGTTGTCTATGAGGTCGGTAGTACTTAGCATTCCCTTCTTTATTTTACAGTGCAATAGAGTATGGGATAGACAGCGAGAACCTCAGTCTTTCAGCAATACGTACTATACGAGTCCTACGTCCCCTCAGGGCTATCAACAGAATTCCAAGTAAGTTGCGAAAAGGCATAAATATAATAAGTTCTGTTCTTAATAATAAGTTTACATGGACCTTTAAAATATGTATCTGTGATGACGGAAAATATGTTCAAATATATTTTACGCCGATTACATGATGAAAATGTTGAATATTTCAGGCAACGCATAAATCGTTGAGTCCAATGAGCAATGGGCCGAATAAGTATGGTCTAATCGCCAAATGGCACGTGATGTGGTAATCAGGATTATTTTGTCAGAATCCTCCGATTTAGCCGTAAATACGGAGTCTTCAAAATATCCTCATTGCTAGTGTGATCTCATATTTTGAGTTAGACTAGGCACATATGTATGAGATACAAACAGATAAAACTTAGATAACATGCAGAGATAGGTGTCTCCTTAGACATCTGCTAAACTAAGATAAAATGCAGAGGTAGGTGTCTCCTTACACGTCCGCTTTATATGTTGACGAACTAAAAGAGTTGAAGGAATGTACAACAAACGTCTTCCATGAAGGAAGTACATTAAGATTCAAATCTTTTAATATTATTAAAAAGCAGAGTTGGTTAAAGCGTTAATTTATTCAAGAATTTACAGAATTTTCCTTCCTGTGATTGTGGTTATTCCTTGAATTCACTGCCCATGTAATACTACTTGGCAATTTATTTTCCTGTACATTATGATGGTTATTGCACATAAACCATTGTTTAATTCTGCATATTCGAGTCAATTTATGCATGCAGCATATCTGGAAAAGAAGAACCGCAAAGACAAAAAAAAAAAAAAAAAAAAAAAAAAAAAAACTCGTTTCGTTACAAAAATTGTAAAGAGATGTAAAAATGTGTGTGGCATCCATTAATCCGTTAAAAAGATAGCAGGCACAATTTGAAATGCTATATATCTTTACATTACGTAATGTTGAATGGATACTTTTGATCTTTTGTTATACCTATGATAGAGAAATGGAAATAGATGCTGTGTGCACATTGCTTTGAAATAATGTCAATAATGATCTTCTTGGTGATCCAATGTAACTTCACGGTGGCCAGGAATCCGAACGCAAAAGTACAGAATACAACTGTTTGACCTTTGAAAATTAATCACTTAGAATTTACTAAATCAGCAATTCAATCCTAGATTTGACTGGCTAAACCTTTAATGAAATCAAATGAGTATTAAAGTAATAAGATTAAGGGAAAGTAATAGATAAAACGGAGAAATGATTCGCAGTAAGTCTTACTTGAATACAACTTAATACACTCAATACGGCGAAGAAATATATGCTCTAAAAGGAATAGATAATCTCATCAAGACTATAATCTTTCCATGCTATAAGAATCTCGCATGATGAGAAGTAAAGCAACAGAAATTCAAAAAGAAAATACATGTTATGATAATAAAATAAAAGCAAACAAAGGACAAATGATCTAAAAGACAGAAAAGACATTTGCGAATTTCATTGACATTCCTTTTCGTGAGCTCTATTTGAAAACCACGCACTGAAGCTTAAGTCAGAGCTGAAAGTTCTTATATTACGGTCTAATATCGCCAATATCTATGCTACTTTCCACGTCAATAATCTCAGCCGAGATTGTTTTAAAAACAAAATCTTGTAAGAATCGATTTTTATTAATAATACAACCATTATCCATTAGGGATTTGAGAGTAGTAGTACAATGCTTACCGTGGGTGGAACACAGGGACAGGAGGGTATTACTAAGAGGAAAAACCATACATTGTCATTAATTGTCAAAGATGATCCTCGTAAGGTTTCATTACCATCTTTATTAACAAAATGATGGAGAAAGGGGGAGAATGTAATGAAGTCGGGCGACATTATTCCATCATCAATGTTACATATGATGGTCATTGTGTCATGATTGACCATTTTTTTGTCATACGTTTACTTATTTTGCCAGTGTTGTTTCATTATTGACCATTCTTTGTCATACGATTACTTATATTGCCAGTGAAAACTCCTTACTGAAACATTATCTTATCAGTATAATTAAGTACTAGTACTTAACTGTCTTTAGAAATCTTCCTATGCGACATCTGATTCTTCTATTTCGTTTAAACTTGTACATTTGGTCAATTTTTCCATGTTTACAGGTTTGACTATTGAACATTTAGTTCGTCTGCACCCTTTCCCTTCATTTCTATATTAATGCTCATTACTGAAGACGTTGCACATATATATCTCTGTATATTGTGTTTGTCATTTGCTATTTCTCTGTCATTCTTCCGTTTTCCTGTCAAATTCTTTCAGAAAACAGCGCACTGAATAGTGATTTATGCAGGTAGAGTTGACAATAAGCGTCAACGGAGACCTTTAATCCGTTTCCCCTGACAGTTTTTACGTGTGACAATGCTCAAAACTGACGTAGTTGGTTTGGAGTCTTGTCTGAAAACATGTCGACAGAATTTTATAGGTTAAGATGTGAAAGATCGTGAATGCAATCCCAATCCACGTGGTGCTTTCCGTAGAAAAGATCTCTAACGAATCCCAAAGTGACCACTGCGAAACACGACCATCTAGTCATAGGAAAAAGTTTATTTACCAAAAATTCTCTCAAGTAATTCAAAACACTTTCTCGCAGAACATAACATCTCATCGTCCATAATGGTGGATGACTTGAACCTTTAGCGACTATTGAAATAACCAAATCGAACACTTTATTTGTAATTAGCTGACTTTACTCTTTGGTAGCCTGCATGATATGCTTCTTCTTTCCCGTGCATCTATCTCATTCCTATCGTTTTGCTCACTATTTCCATATATATATATGGCAATATGATCACACATTTTTTTCCTCCTATATCTCAAATTCGATACCAAAAGTTGTTTTCCGAAAAACGACTTTTGAACGAGCGCTCATTAAAACACGAAAATTGAATACACCTGGTAACCGATATCTAACCTGTGATTTTTTGTTCACTTACAGGTATGAGAATCTTGGTGATGCTCCTGCTGGATACGTTACCTATGTTAGGGAACGTCTTACTCCTCTGTTTCTTTGTATTCTTTATATTTGGTATTATTGGTGTTCAACTGTGGGCGGGTATCCTCCGTAATAGATGCTTTCTCAATATCAGCGAAAATGTCTCTTATCAATAGTAAGCATATATTTTTTGTATGTGTTTATGACAAAAATTAATTTCTTGACATGAGAATTAAAATTAGTTTTGTATGAATTACTTTTAAAAACTTCACAAATTAACACTGAACACAAATTAAGGCTTAATCACCATTGCTTAAAAAATCGTAGAGTTACAATATGCATTTCCGATCTCAGAGCAAGACCTTAATTTCGATTTAAGGAAACATATCTGTTTTATTTCAGTGCAAACCTAAGTCCCTATTACATCCCCAAACGAATTCCAAATATTCCCCCTGTAGATTACATATGTTCCCCACCCCAGGAGTCGGGAATGAGGCATTGTGCAAATCTTCCCCGGTACGTCTATGAAGGTATTAGGTGTAACGGGTCGGCCAAGCCGTACAGCAATAATACCCCCGCCAACGACTCCTGTGTCAACTGGAATCAGTACTATACACACTGTACAGCGGGTGATAAGAATCCATTCCAGGGAGCAGTCTCATTTGACAATATTGGTCTGGCCTGGGTCGCAATTTTCCAGGTAATATTTGCTTTGAACCATATTTAGGGTAAGGAATGCGACTCTTGATTTGAACTTGTTTTGTTTTATGTCACTGAAGTATATAAAGAACTCAACGACGAAAATGATTAGGAAAAGATCTCCAACAAAACAACGTTTTAGCTGACCACAGAAGGACACACGACAACACGGCTGTACAAATACAGAACACGGAAAACAAGAAACTCTTACCAAGAGAAACAGCAACATAAAAACCAAACAAAGACACCATGGAAAGATGGAGACGATACATAAAAAAGAGGCGAACCAATGTGCACCCAGTGTCGGCTTTGGACATCCGTCCTCTATAGCCAGTATCGCGCCGAATGTCGTCTTGTCAACGATTTTTGAAAACATTACCACTAATGAACTGAGTCATAGGGTGATGGAAAGACAACGTGTATTTTGAATAGTGCACATTCATGATACAACAATAATGTTATTATAAAAGGCACCCATGGAAAGGCAGCCAGTGTTGTTTGAGATAAAAGATGTGTAAAAGATTTACGTCAAGAGCACCAAGTAACACATTGAATGATGGTAGAATAGCATGTAAAGCGAAAGAATGGTGACATAATATCCCTCCTTTTAGATTCCTGTTGCTCCAAGTAAAGTAACATGCAGTCACGTGGGGTTTTTCTTGACACGGTCGACTTCACACCTTGTGAGTGTTTGATACATCTCGCGGAAATAAACGACAATAAATAATTCATCATGGATCTCTAAAATCTACAGGACGAAGAATCTATAACGAAACCAAATATTGAAAATTACTTGCACGTCTTCCTGATTTAGGGGCTGGAGATTCTTTTATAGTAACAATTAGTAATTAAGCTTAGCAATGCACTGTAGCTGATTGGTGATCAGGTCTCACTAGATTTAATGTGACTTTCCTGCGTCAGAGCTGGCCTGGGAAGATAAATTTGCTTTCAGTAATTGTAAAAATCTATATTTTGAGACATCTTAGCGACATGTATGATAGGTTTAACATGCCCAAATAGGAAACATAAAACAAGACAATGTCCTTTGTACTAAATACAATCTCAGGCATGGTCAAGATAATGTCGGTCATAATAAGTGAACTTACAAGATTTTTGGATAAGTAAGATAACAGAATTTCATTATTAATTTTTTTACTTCGAAATAAATACCTACATGTACTACTAAAAGCAATTTGCTTAATTATGAAAGTAAAGAACGAACGAAGACAATACTCGTTAAGTTTGTTGTTCAAATATTGAAGATATATTTAATAACTTTAACGTCCAACCAGATATCCTGAAGACGTGGTCGAGTGAATGAAACAAAATTTGAGAACATCTGAAAATGTCAGAAAATAATAAGTTATTTAAATGAAGACATCCCTGACATTTGACATTATTTATGTAATCCTATCATAAATTGTCTTCATTAGCATGTCTAGCGGAAATGATAAGAAAAGATTATGACTGCAAAAGAGATGACTAAATATTTTTAATTGAGTTCACCGAAACTTTAACGTCTGGCTGTCGTACAAATAATGTAATCTATAAATCAGATTATGCAGCATTTATCTATCACCGTAGTGACCTCGGTTGAAAAATTTTGAAATTTAATTAATTTTATAGATGCACTGGCGGATGAACTTTTCTTTTCAATTTTTCAGAGATACAAGTACATGTATGAACTAACTACCTTTGTTCGTAATTTTCATAAATAATATAAAATCATTATCGGAAGTATGTGCTAAATTATTTTATCGCTACGAAATTTTCGTACATTACATAAAAAAAAACAATGTATGAAATATGTACTGTAAGCATGTCAATGCCCTGAATATGCCGTTTTTGGTGCCATGACCTGGATAGTTTATTACTAAAAGTAAAACTCTGCAGTTGATGATAAAGGTGGCCTTGCAGTAATAATCTTAACTGAATAATTTGATTAGCCCAAAAACATGAATTTGATTATAAATAACCTACAAGAATAATGTCATCTTCATGTCTTAAAAATCGTAATATTTCGATTTGTACAATTTCAGGTGATCAGTTTGGAGAGTTGGGTAAACATAATGTACTATGTTCAAGATGCTCATTCTTTTTGGGATTGGACTTATTTTGTAGCTTTAATTGTGGTAAGTAAGAATCAGACTTTAACAACATTATCTTTGTTTTTATGAATATGATCTGCGGTACATGTAAACGTACTCGGTAATCTGAAAATACAAAAATATACAGATCAAAGCTAAAAGCAAAGAATGAACAAGTCAAGAAAATAATTCACTGTTTGGAAATATGGTACATGCATATGATATTGATAGTGCATAGTTATGGATCAAAACTGCAGCTAGGGAGCCATAATCACTGTAATCCAAAAATACAATAAACTTGCATGTTCCGGCTACTTTATCGGTGGATTTGAGAAATTACATCTACTACAAAGACATTCTGGCCTTGACACGCTGCAATCGTTATTGTGCAATGTGAATATAGTCAACAAAACATTGTTGCTGGCCTATACATGTAGCAGTCTTTATCACCTGTTAGGGTTGCATATTTCGGCAATTTCGTCTTTTATGTTATAAGCGAAATCTTACCATCTGTCTCTGTATATAAAGTGGTTACACAAAGAAAACGATATTAATGTTAGAGTCTATAGGGATTGCTTGTCAATCTCGTGTGAAGGTAAATTATAGAACGTGATATGAGGGCGAGGAGTTATGATGAATAGCTGAGCCGCCGTAAAGAAGCGCTTTATCACAGATAATTTGGCATTAGTTGAAATTTTGGCATGTATATTATGATCATATATCCCGAGGTCGGCCCTCTTTGATGGATATGTTCCATCCGGTAATGGCTAACATATATGATGGACCCGGGAGGACAGGTGTTAAAATTGTTATTTGGGTTAGTGAAATAGAGGAAAGAACCCTTGTAACCTCGTAAACAGGGCAAAGTGCGCTCTGAGGGCATACCGTGGATATCTGAACTATGTCGTAGTGGAATTTTGAGTGATCAAACAGTGATACCTGGATCTCTTATATGTGGATTTGTAGATCGTATCAACATTTCATAGACAGACTATGAAATTGTATACATTTCAGGACCTGGGTGGTTTATATTGCACTGAGTGAAAGCTCGCTCCTGATTTCTGTGATTGATTACTGGCTCGAACTTTTGGTCGATATGAATTGTTTGTAGATTGATAAATTGGTAATGCTTACTCGGCTCCGTGAAATAGACAACAATTAACGAGGTCTCCGACATCGAATTTCACTAGAAATTGTCTCGGAATGAAGCAGCGTCAAGGTCTTTACACAAGGCTCTGACTATAATTGAACAAACACTTAGACTTATTTTACAGTCGAACACTTGTCGTTTAATGCAAATGACTATAAGAGTGTTCGATTATTACGCGCGAAGTAATCGTTAATGCATTCTTCTAGATGCAGCAGCGGTAGCTACTGTAGTTGTCCCTATTTGATCTATTACATAGAATATCAGAGATCATGAAAACATAAAGTATATTATAATCTAATGTATAGATACACGGTAAGCGTGCTTATTTGTCAGAATGAAATTTGCTCACAGTGCAGTAAGTTTAATATGATTCGTTTCCAGTTTGTATCAAAACGTTCATGGGATTTTAGATCAATGCATAATGTAATTATTGTCTTCTTTCTCAAAGGTTTCGGAATGCACCAAAACTCCTCTGTCTGGCACTTCAGAGGAAACAGTATCAAAGAGGCCAATTTGCTTCCAAATATATGAACCAATTTACAAGTTTCTCTCTAAGACTTCAATCTCATTTCGGTGAATTGCAGAGTGCGAATCGATCTTAAAACTGGCTTCGTTTTCAGTGCATTTCTTTTCTTGCTCTTGATTAATCAACATTCTGGTGTAAAAGAATGAGAGACATTTGTTATCACTAATTACGAAAACCCATAACGGATTTCAGATTTTGATTGATTTTGTTGTCCTAGATTTCATCACCTGTTATGCTCCCAGAAAATAACAGTGTAATCTTGTACACATTTCTATTTTAGTAGAATAGGATTTGATAAATATTTGTATAAAATGTCTGGACGGTCTAGCTGTGTTTGGATATTTTGGTTTCGTGGGCTGAAAGACGACTATAACCAACAGCTCTGATATTTCCAAGGTGTATTTTGAAAATCTTAGATAACCCAAGCGGAAACGCAGATAACGCTCATTGAGTCCAAAGTCTAAACAACCCCGTCAATGAGTCCATTCTTTGCTCTTCTGAAAGTTAAATAATGATGTAGATTATATTGGTGAATGCTTCAAAAGATATTTTCCATGTTCAGTATGTATCCTACTCGAGTCCAGTGAAACTTGGTAGAATTTATAAAAGTTGACAAAATTCATCTGTAAATGTAAGAAGGTCATATTCCTTTATGATTTTGATGTTTTGGTGAATTGGTATTTCCTGAAGATCGATTTTGTTTAGCGAAACCTTGTCCTCTGTCCTTGAAACTTTAAACAATGCGAAGGAAGAGGATTTCTGTTCAAATTTAATTAAAGGGGTTATTCCTACATCAGTTTTCAAAGAGAAATGAAGATAAACTTAATTGAAACAAAATGTTAGAATCTGCTTAGCATGGAAACAATACAATGAGTGAAGAAGGCGTTAGTAACCTCTCTTCATTTTCCATTGGATAGAGCACCAAAAACCCCCTAGTATTCAAACTTAATGACCCGCTGGTCAGTCTAACAGTTTTTGTCTTAACTGCTTAGACGTGTTTAGATTTCTTGTCATTTGAGGTACATGGCCTCTCATAGAAGGCCACTACTGCCAGAGCGCCTAATGACTAACGTTCTCTGATTACAAACCCAGTGCCATCCTTCTACTGCTTTATTACAAATATAAATCTTTTCTGTTGTGGCTTTATTGTGTAGCACAGGATTACACAAATTAGGATTAAAGAGAAGAGAGGGCTTGATCTAGATACTGATTTATAGTTCTGGACTAACGTTGCGACTTGGTGTGGACAATTTTGAGCGTGACAAGATCCAACGTACCTTTCTGTCGGTGAAACATGTGATCAAGCCGTAGGGGATACGCGTGTTTCTGGAAGTTGTAGATTGACGTTAGCCACACAATAATCAAATAAATTCAAAGTTTATCGTCAGAGAATGACTATAAAATGGAATACTAAACTCTATTTAATTAGAGAACATTCAAAGAGACCAATACCCTTGTAACTGATGCAAAGAATTGTAGGATTTTAATTAAGGTAGCGGAATCGATTACACTTAGCTCGGAACTCTTTGTTAGCATCTCATTTCGTCACAAAAGGCATCAATGAGAGATGTTCATATTCAAATGACAACTTAAAAAAAATCGAAATAATAGTTTTAAAAGTGCAATGCCCCTCGCTGGATCACTGATAAGTCCAACAACGCACATGTTTGCGGAACTTTATATTATGACTTCATAATCAATGACCCGTCGTCATAATATAAAAGTCCACTGACAGGTGCGATGAGGGACATGAGTGGCTCTAACAATAACGGGAAGATAAAACATAATGATGAGTTAGAATTTATATCATAATTTCGTTTGAGAGAGAGAGAGAGAGAGATTGGTTGCAACCAGTACTATTAAGTTTTTGGTCTATAAAAACGACACGCATTGCGTGAAATTTAATATCTTTTAATCTTCTATTTCAGATTGGTTCATTTTTCATGATAAATTTGTGTCTGGTTGTGATTGCTACTCAATTCTCGGAAACGAAGAAAAGGGAAACGGAGAGAATGATGCAGGAACGAAAAAGATTTCAGTCTTCAAGTACTTTAGCCAGTAATTCCGAACCTGGTGGATGTTATTCTGAAATACTTAAATATCTTGCTCATTTGTGGCGTCGTGCAAAACGAAAAATTATCAAAGTGTACTATAATGCTAGAGGAAAGACGCATTTACATCACAAAATCAAGCCGGAGTTTTCATTGCGCAGCCGGAAGAGAAAAGGTACCCATAATTCATCCTCCTCCTTACATTATAGTTTGCGCAGTCGCACCACTTGTCCTTCTTGTCGCTTTAACTATTATTACCAGTTATTATGTACTAACGACAATTGCTCTGCTCATAATAACCATTCAACACGCAGAAATAGTAGTCCCCTTGCACCTAGAGCTAGTCCCGAGATTTCCGATTTAGAACCCGTGTCTTCACCCCGGCATCCGCATTTTTTAACAGTGCCTAGTGCTAATAGTTTGCATCCTTCCTCAGTGGATTCCATACACTCACTTGCTCTAAGCACAAATGAGGCCTTGTCACCTGCACTTATAAAGCCTTGCATATCCTCCCCTAACTATTTAGTCCCACAGCATGCCAGTATTAGTAGAGCTTCATCGCTAACCAGTGCCACTAGTCGCTCAGTCCTGCCGTCCCTCCCAGAAGCCCTCACAACTCACCAGGCTACCCAGAATCCCCAGCAAACATGTCTGAAGAATTCAACTAGTCTGATCATCAGCTCAGATTGTCATGGAAACCAAGTACGAATGGTTCGCATCGGTAGTATAGGTAAGATTTAGAGACACCTTTGGGATCCTTTCCTTTTTTCACCCTGGTTTCTTTTTTAAATAACATTTGCATGATGCATACTGTAGCAAAATTATATATCTGTATACAACTTTTAAAGCACTTTACATATTATAAGTTATCATGCAGTGTAAATGCAATATGTCGTAGAATTCTCGGGTGAAGTGTCTGTATCTCGCTTCAACCAGCAGAGCACAGACCGTCTCTGAACACCGAGTGTATTATAGAGAGTGCTTTGGTTCAGTTTATTGCGAGGGGCTGCCTTGGTTATTGCTACCTTATGACTCAAATTAATGACTGAATCTGTCGAAATGAGGTCCATACCAACCTGTATTATTTTCAATACTGAGTTGGCAAGAGCCGTACTAACATTTTCTAGTTACTGAATAAGTACTAATGATCTACAATCGTAGGTCCTTCCGATTTTCTGAAAGGAAACAAACTGAAGCTGAATTTGTCTCTTTGACCGTTCCTGAATTTACATATTATCTTTAATAATTACTTTCATTTATGAAATGGGTGTACTTAATTTATCTCTGTTGCATGCTTGCACAATATAGATTATTACAGAGCTGCTACTTCTAAAACCACGTCTGTAGAGAGCTAACATTATTTTGTATTATATTGGGAAGAAGCCACTCTGTCCATAAACCCAATTCTCAATATAATCAGGGGACTTGTCTGCTTTCTTTTCCCGAATCCTCCTCTGCAAACAGGGTTGTTCGATGAAATTGCATTTTATTTTCTATTAACTACAATTATAGAAGCTGTTGATAAGCGTTTGAAGGGGATGGGGGACTTACAGTTTATTTTTCTTTCTAACCTTAGTTCTGACTCCATTATAAGTGAGTATACATGCTATATAAAATTAAGTTTCTACAATCTGAGCAGACTGATGTTTCACTAGTAGCACCTGGTTATCTAGATGAAAGGGATTCCTTGATTAGATTTACCTGTATTTTATTAATCATTAAGATAGGAGTAAACAGTTTCCATCTACCATAGAGAGCATATACATGTAGCCACGATAAGTAATGTTTGTAAGTTCATTGCTTAGTTTTTATGAAATCAGCCTAAAAAGGGGGGGGGGGGGGGGGGCATATGTTATCGCCCCGTCGTTGGTTTCGGCGTCCGCACTATAGGTTAAAGAAACAGGACTGGTCCATTCCCCTCTACCTATAAATCCTACATCAACCAAACTTGCATGGATGATGCATCTAAAGATGCTCACTACAATGCATGGTACGGATGCTGCATCTGACCCACATTTCACGCTTTAATGAGCATGTTAGGTAAAATGGGACAGGTCCATTCCCGCCTTATTATATGTCCTACATCAACCAAACTTGCATGGATGATGCATCTAAGGATGCTCACTATAATGCATGGTACGGATGCTGCATCTGACCCACATTTCACGCTTTAATGAGCAGGTTAGGTAAAATGGGACAGGTCCATTCCCGCCTTATTATAAGTCCTACATCAACCAAACTTGCATGGATGATGCATCTAAGGATGATCACTAAAATGCATGGTACGGATGCTGCATCTGACCCACATTCACGTGTGAGTGGGCAGGTTATGTAAAATGGGACAGGTCCATTCCCGCCTTATTAAAAGTCCAACATCAACAAAACTTGCAAGGATGATGCATCTGAGGCCGCTTACTACAATGCATGGTACGGAGGTTGCACCTAAAAAATAAAAGGGGTGAGTGAGTGACCAGGCTAAGTAAGGTGGGACAGGTCCATTCCCACATTACTATAAGTCCAACACCAACCAAACTTGCATGGATGATGCATCTTAGGATGCTTACTACAATGCATGGTACGGAGGCGGTATCTGACCTAAATTTCACACTTATGTGAACAGGTTAAGTAAAATGGGACAGGTCCATTTCTGCCTTTAAGTCCTACATCAACCAAACTTGTGTCTATGATGCATCTGATTATGCTTAATGCAATGCATGATACAGGTGCTGCATCTGACCCACATTTCACGCTTGAGCAATCTGGTTAAGTAAAATGGGACAGGTCCATTTCTGGCTTATTTTAAGTCTTAGATCAATAAAAAAAAAAACTTGTGTGGGTGATGCATCTGAGGATGCTTACTGCAATGCACTGGACAGGTGCTGCATCTGACCTATATTTCACGCTTGATTGACAAGGTAAGGTAAAATTAGAATCTTCATTAATTTCTTTATCAACCAAACTTGTGTGGGTGATGCATCTGGAAATACTATGTGCAATATAGGTACAGATGCTGGTCATGTGACAATGTTGCCGTCGAGGTGAGCGCGGTCATCTCTGATGGCTCTATGTTTTCATTAAAAAGGTCCCTAGAAGATCGATTTTGTTGATGTCAAGATTGAACGAGATGCTTTTGGATGCCTTATTTTAAAACACTCATTTTTTGTATTTGTCGTGAGGTGTCGAAAATTGAATGATTAAATCTCAAAAATTGAATTTTAAACTGAATTCATTGAAAACAACATTTTTTTTTCTAAATTATTACCAATAATTCAGGTTTGAGTATAGTAAAATAAATCATTAAGCAAAAGATAAGAGAGAATTAACACTGCTAAATCTAAGGAAAACGTATCTATTTGCATTGCAAACGAAAACGCAGAATTTTAAGGACTGGAAGAATGTCAAAGTCAAAGATAGAGAGCACTTGAATTGTAAAATAACATAACACTTGGGAATTCACGGTGATATTGACAATTAACCTATAATTTAGCGGGCAAACCCGTTTTTATGCTTCGACAATGCATGCAAATTTTGTTGACATTGTATTTGAATATTTCGAAAGTCTCTTTAGAGGTAATAATGAGAGAGCTATTTCCAGAAAATTACGTTTGAGTAACGTCTATTATTATGACTGAATACCATTCCATGGAGTCCGTTTAAACAAATTCATTCGACACTCTTCCCCATACAAACCAAACGAGCTTTATTTCATTATTTAGCGAGGGTTGGAATATCAAAATTAAATCTAAGATTGCCTGGGAAGATTAATGTCGCCACTGCCACCGAAGACGTGGTAATCTATTTATTAAGGGATCACACTTCCATTGCAATCCGAAGACGTCATCATTTCAAAAAGGATATAGTGAGCGCGGAAATTGCATTCAATAAATACAGGACGCGACTTTACCTTGATCACCCATCACTAATATACCATAGTATCGCTGATTATGAACCGCTGGAAAATCGATCTTTGACTTAACTTGCATCTAAGTAATGAACTTATGATTATAAGGCACATATCAATTTCAGCTCGCTTTATCTACAAGTTTTAATGTACGACGTAAGCAAACCCTATATATTTAATTCTTTTATAAAGATGTCAATGAATTACACATTTGTAGAAACTTAAAAAATTGTTTGACGCAAGATGTGTTTTTATTTCGGGCTCAAGTC
Organism: Pinctada fucata; assembly: GCA_028142955.1. Classification (NCBI taxonomy): domain Eukaryota; kingdom Metazoa; phylum Mollusca; class Bivalvia; order Pterioida; family Pteriidae; genus Pinctada; species Pinctada fucata. Next base: position 2,532,857 of record AP027103.1, read on the forward strand.
AAAATGCTCTATTTTCATCATTTCCCGCCAATTAACGGGGAATGGTACTGTCCTATGACAAATTTGAAATATTAAAAATATTTAAATTTGCTTAATGACTACTTAATACTAAATTCAACCTGTCTGTCTGTCCGTCCGTTCGTCTGCAGACCTGGTTTTGTTACTGGTAAAACTTTATAACATGTAGAGATCCTGCCTTTAAAAGATTACCAGTCTTACGAAGTTTCATCAAAATCTGCCAAACAGTTCTGGAGAAGTCGAATGTGGAAACTTTACGTCAGACGACTACCATGACATATTTCGAATTACGGAAGTGTATAATTGAAGGACGTTATCTTGTATCCAAGACAAGGTACTGTAACAAAAATTGGGAAATGAGGTCAAATTTCAAGTTGGATGATGGTACATACAGAGAAATATCTAACAAAGATGGTGCCACTTTTCACAACAAATTGGATATAACTGATAATACATTACGTTATTTCAAGTTTGCTCAAATTTGAGTTTTAAAATATCAACGGATGACGCACATGAGACGTTTTATTTTGACACAGGCGTGTTTTCCAAATAATTCAGCATTGTCTTTGATTATGGTGCACGAATTTCTCAACTGTGCTTTATTTTCTTTTTGCCTATTTAACGATTCATTCTTCAAACACAGATCATGTCTGCCAGCAAAATCAGATTGCTTCCGTAGTGGTTTTCCCTTTATCTTGTGAAAAGTTTGCTTCCGTAGTGGTTTTTCCTTTATCTTGAGAAAAATTTTATCCTATGTTAAAGATATTCTTTTCATGTCTATTTTCTGAATGCTTGATCGACAAAAATCAAATTTTGATTGATGGTTTTGTCCTTGATACTTTATGTAGGTCGTGTCTTCAAGCAAGCATAGATAAAATTTTTGTACCACGTATCATGTAATTCTTTTGAAACAATCTCCTTGTGCCATGTTAAGTCATGTAGTAGCAGAAATCTCGACTCCATCCATGATATTAACAAAGATATTGTGTGATGAAAGGCAATATCTTTTAATAAAGTCTTCATGACTGAAATATTTCAGATTCTCATTGCATATAGGGGTATGCCCCCCCTCTTCTAGCTCAACTATACGAAAGTAGAGTGAGCTCACCCTACATCCACGCGGACCGGCATAGAAAGTTGCGGCAGCACAGTATCTGACAAAGTCTGACCCCCAATGACTTTTTTTCTGTATGAATGTTTAGGGTGGCTCTGTAATGAACAAAGTACAGTAAGCAACCTTGCACAAAGGATCATCTTGGGATACGGAGATGGTCCCATGCATCGTGTGCCGCATTTTAATTACTTTTGTCCGCTTAAGTGATTTTGCTTTTAATTGCCAAGAAGAGGTGCATGTACTTGTACTGTACCCAGAATGTTTCTTTAATTAATGCGGATACCTTTATGAACTCCGATACCTCTAATTGAAATAGGTATGATCAGGTGTGTCATTTCATTCTCTCATATAAGTAATCCCAGATGCAGAGACTATGAACTTTGAGAAATCAATAAACTGTAAGATTAATGTTACTTTATTAAATACTTTTGCACTAGTATTTGATTTCAGACCGCCTACAGACATGCATGGGAAAGTACAGTTGAACCACAACTTTGCATTTATTGCAAATTCGCATGATGGCTTATAAAGTCTTTATAAATCTCTTTAAATTGAAATAAATGAGAAACCATTAAATCGATGAAAGTTCAAGGTCGATTTGTACCATAGAAAAAAAAAAGGACAACCAACATTTACATGTAGATTTTATTTGCACTTCTAAGAAAAATTTAACATTTTTGTGTACTTCTGCTATAAAACAAATACCATTCGGGACTTGTCTAGTGTCAGTATCAGTCTCCAACGTACCACAGTATAATGGTTTGTCAATAATGCAATAACTCCGCTAGCTCAAACACTTCATTTTCTCATTTCAGAAAGTAATCTGATTCATATACTTGTTAAATGCAATTATTCAAATTTTGCAATTTGAATTTTGATGAAAAAATGGTGAAAATTTCTCTCAGTTTGTAAAATGTTGGCTTATCTCAAGTTTGATAAACTTACAACATTTAGTCACAAAAATACATGTAGTTCATAGACTTTCAACATTTTAGTCATGAAAATAGTTGAAAAAAATAGAAAAGTGTACAGAGAAAGTTTTGAGTAGTAAATAACAATTTTTGATGATAATGCATTGCGCTTATCCAGGTATCCCTGACGACTTACTGGAAGCCATTAACGACAAACAGAGAACATATCTGATGAACGATTATGACAAGCTGGGACCTCACTGTAACCACACATCACACGACCAGGTGGATATGGAGCGAGAGAAAGACGATGATTCCAAGGACTCGGAGGAACTCAAGTCAAAAACTGGTGAGTTGTAATCCTGATTACAGGCGCATCTAGCCGAACACAATTTTTCTTTGCCTTAAGAAAAAGAAAAGCTATATAAGGAAAAAAAAACGAAATGAGTATCTTTGAAGTGATAAAACGCATAAATTAATCATTCTTTATTTTAATTACATTCTCTGTTTACATGTAGTCTGAAAACAACCATAAAATTCCACATGCAAGAGAAAATGATTACGGGAATTATATTACAAGATACAAAACATGACCTTGAAACAGATATGTTAACGATACCTTGGAACACATCTTTAAAAAAATGAATAAAAAAGCCATACTACAGCTTTTGTTGTGCATGTATACCTGCAAAGAATGGTAAAACGATTTAAGAAACTCAGTCTCCTGTAATTATTCAAAGAATGTATCATATATGACTTAGCTGCTTATTGCATTCAACCGAGAAAGCAAAATAAGACGATAAAAAAAACTGAAAAAATTATATTTATATACGTGTATTGATTTATATGTCCTGATCGAAACAATTGACTGAAAATTAAACTTCTAAATTCTGATGAGTGTATACACAGTATCAAGTTTAATGTAATACACACTAGAGTTGCTATGATCCTGGTACATTATGTTTGTAGTGTGGCGTGGGGTTACCTCAAAATGAGATTATATGATAGATTGAACACCTGAAATTGTTAGAATGTTGACAATTATATCTATAAATAGAATGTGAAAGATGAAAATTGTAATATATGTAATAGAATTTAAACGGCTCCTTCTATCTGTCAACACTTTTGTCGAGGCCATGACTTGTGTATCCTTAACTTCGTTACTTTGTATAGTGAATCCTTATGTCGCTTTTTCGTGATCTGGAGTTAAGTTCATACCTTCAAGGTCAAGGTCACCGTGGACTAAGATAAAATTTTTACACCTTTTGAACAATATTAGGTTCATACTTAATAAAGTGAATGTCATGACATGATTAAAGGTCACATCTATAATGTCAAGGTTACAGCAATGGGTGCCATGACATTCAGTCAAGGTTAGTCCGCCAGGGTAATTGACATGCTGTACGTGATGAATAAAACATTATCTGCACCGCTGCCTTGCACGTTGATTTAAATAATATTTCTTGCGATGGTTGCCCAGAACCTTAGGGGTGTCATTACCAAGAATCAAGGTCATGTGTCAAGTTCAAGGTCAAAGTGCAATTGATTTGTTGAACTCTGGCCTTTCACTTTTCACTGCTTGTGCAGATTAGAATAACAATGAATAATATTTAATAGGATTACTGCCACAAACCCAAGGGTGTGTCATGACCTTGGACAATATTCAAAGGTCTAGGTCACAACACACAATCGATTGGTAAAATTCATCAATTGCATTTCTTTTCATGACTCCTTTGATTTCAGTAATATTTCACACAATTGTTGTTTTGAACCCCTGAATGTTAAATGACCTTGAACTTTTATACAACATTGAAGTTAGGTATTGTTTGAATTCATCTAACAATTTAACGCCAAGTTTATAAATGGATAGCAGTTTGTGGTGTACTTACTACAGGTTGGAAGAAGTTCCAGAAGCTGATAGAGAAGATAGTGGAGCATGAGATATTCCAGCGTGGTATCTTACTGGCCATTGTTATCAACACACTCAGTATGGGCATAGAGTACCATGAACAGGTAAAGACCTATAGTAGGTTATCATGAACAGGTAAGACCTAAAGTAGGTTATCATGAACTGGTAAGACCTATAGTAGGTTATCATGAACTGGTAAGACCTATAGTAGGTTATCATGAACAGGTAAGACCTATAGTAGGTTATCATGAACTGGTAAGACCTATAGTAGGTTATCATGAACTGGTAAGACCTATAGTAAGTTATCATGAACTGGTAAGACCTATAGTAGGTTATCATGAACTGGTAAGACCTATAGTAGGTTATCATGAACAAGTAAGACCTATAGAAGGTTATCATGAACAGGTAAGACCTATAGAAGGTTATCATGAACAGGTAAGACCTATAGAAGGTTACCATGAACAGGTAAGACCTATAGTAGGTTATCATGAACAGGTAAGACCTATAGTAGGTTATCATGAACAGGTAAGACCTATAGTAGGTTATCATGAACAGGTAAGACCTATAGTAGGTTATCATGAACAGGTAAAACCTACAGTAGGTTACCATGAACAGGTAAGACCTATAGTAGGTTATCATGAACAGGTAAGACCTATAGTAGGTTACCATGAACAGGTAAAGACCTATAGTAGGTTATCATGAACAGGTAAGACCTACAGTAGGTTACCATGAACAGGTAAGACCTATAGTAGGTTATCATGAACAGGTAAGACCTACAGTAGGTTACCATGAACAGGTAAGACCTATAGTAGGTTATCATGAACAGGTAAGACCTACAGTAGGTTACCATGAACAGGTAAGACCTATAGTAGGTTATCATGAACAGGTAAGACCTACAGTAGGTTACCATGAACAGGTAAGACCTATAGTAGGTTATCATGAACAGGTAAGACCTATAGTAGGTTATCATGAACAGGTAAGACCTATAGTAGGTTATCATTATGACAATGATAGCTGTACATGCTGTAGCTGATAGTCTGTTCAAATAAAGACAAAAATAGCTGTACAACCTGCAGGAAAAGTTCAAGGTCATGCATGAAGGATCAAGGTCACGGTGCAGGTAATAGTTTATACCACTGAGACCATAATAGCTGTACATGCTGTGGCTGATAGTCTGTACAAATAAAGACAAAAATAGCTGTACAACCTGCAGGAAAAGTTCAGTGTCATGCATTAAGGATCAAGGTCATGGTGCAGGTTATAGTCTATACCACTGAGACCATGATAGCTGTACATACTGTGGCTGATAGTCTGTACAAATAAAGATAAAAATAGCTGTACAACCTGCAGGAAAAGTTCAAGGTCATGCATTAAGGATCAAGGTCATGGTGCAGGTAATAGTCTATACCACTGAGACCATGATAGCTGTACATACTGTAGGAAAACATAAAAAAGAAATTTATTGATTTTGAAATTTAAGTGTTTATGAAATTTTATACACTCTGTATATCTGATTCGCCTTGTAAAGAAGGCTGCTCATTCAACAAAACCAGGGTGACAACCCTTCCATGGTTTTGTAGTATGAGCGACCTGCTTTTTATGTTGGGCAAAGCTGATATACTGAGTGTACAGACTTCATTTAGAAGATCTGCACCTATATGACCTTTAATACTTAACAATTTCAAAATTTAATCAAATTCAAATATTTCAAAATTATAACAATGCATATTAATATTATGTTTTTTCTCTGATCAGTTTTAGAATTTCAAATAGGTTCTTATTGAACCAAACATATAAAACCTCTGCCTGTTTTGTAGCCTGATGAGCTTACCAAGGCCTTGGAGTACAGTAACCTTGTCTTCTCTATACTGTTTGCTGTGGAGATGTTACTCAAACTTCTGGCGCATGGATTTGTGGGATACATTCAGAATGGCTTCAACGTATTTGATGGCTTCATAGTTGTACTGAGGTGAGATATATAGCAGGGCTTTACATTTTGCAATTGTTTTGAACTTTCATACAAAGGAACATGTACAATATGAGAAATGTTATTAGGCGAGTTTCGCGTAGCGATCTCGGCTATAGTGATCGCAGGATTTTGACGTCACACCACTTCCGTGACATCCCCGGGCCCCAAAATGTATAAATTGAGTGAAGATAAATATTCTCAACTCCGATCGTGTGGCCCGATGACCCTGGACCTCATTATTCACCATATTTATTTAAGACAGTGTACATTGCATTCCGCGTTTTAACAGTTGTTTCATAATGTTTAAAAAAAAGTTAGAGATTATTTTAAAAAGAGTAAACATCAACTGTCTCGTGTGCACGTGTGTTGAGATTGGGCTGTACAGCGGTACTAGGAATTACCGAAAAGACAGCATTTACCGAAACGACAGTGATATTTACCGAATAGACAGATATATTTATTTTTGGTTTTGGTGATACATTTAATTGTATAAACACATTTCCAATCATAAAATGTGTTTAGTTTTGAAATTTAAGTGTCTTTTCGGTACAATTTGGGGTCTTTTCGGTAAATACCACTGTCTTTTCGGTAAATGCTGTCTTTTCGGTAATTCCTACTACCCTGTACCACGTGACACTATGTAAATAAAATGGAAGGCGCTGATGTTCAAGTCGTAGCAGTTCGAGTGTTTAAGCGATTAACGAGGAGTTACGGTCATACATTACACTTCTAGGTATAGAAATCAATTTAGAATTCACAGACAATCAAGCGTTCATAGCGCATTGGTCTGTCGCATCTCGCAATTAGAATGCCCTGACTCACTGAACACCGAGCCAGGGCTTCGAGTAAACAAAAACTAGGTCACTGAAGAAATGGTACTTACGATATCTCTGGAAGTACGGGGAATTTTTTAATGAAATTTGGTGACATAGTAGATAAAATATATAGGTACAATCGTAGAAAGTTTGATCTTATTGGAACCTCTATAGCGAATTTTGCAATGGTTGAAGTTAGAAATTTGACTGGACTGTCTATCTGCGAGATACTAGCCTTAAACAATATATACACAGGTCGTACACATACCAGGCACTTTTACGGCCTGTGGAACAGATATGCAGATCTATACACCACAGGGGTGAGGTATCATCGCTTGGTCACAAACCCTTTCCTCAATACAAACCCTTCTGTCTATATATATAAAACTTTTTTTAATATAGACATATAGAAGAAAGGGTACGTATAGAGGAAAGGGTTTGTGACCAAGCAATAATACCTCACCCCTGTGCTATACATGAAGAAAAAATAAACGTCTGTACTATCAGTGCGGATCCACCTTATTATTTAGGGGGGGACGTAAATAATTGGCAAGGGGTCTGGGGACTTCCTAGATCCTCAGCGGGTCCAGGGCAGAGCCCTGTTAGGGGGGTTGAAGCCTCCTGGAATCTCTTGAATTTCAGCCTTTTTAGGATTTTCGTGACTGTAAATTAATTAAAGAATGGGATTTGATGCATTTAATAATTATATTTACTAAAAGGTAAGTAATATTCACTAATATTCACTCTTTCTTGATTTAAAATGATTGTTTTACCCATGATTGGAAAATTAAAGGGGGCCCTATGCCCCCCTTGAATCTGTCACTGACTAGCAGCCATGCTGACATAGGTTCACATGGACAAACCTTTACCAAAATATCCTAGGAGCCAACTGGGCCCCTAAACTCTAAAATTTAGGAGCCCAGGCTAAAATTTGGGGGCCCAGAAAAAAGAAGATAAGTTTATTTCTTCCAGGTACAGATACTCTTGTACATTGTCGAGTTCTACACATTTTAATAGCTTCTAATAGAACAATAAAAACCTCTGTTGTAGTTCTTTTGAAATCACTTTCACGATCGTTTTTTTTTTCTTTCTGCGGGTCGTGACACCCCTTCCAAACGCTTGCCTATTGTTTTTGTTTTATTGTTTTTTTTTTGGGGGGGGTCTTTTTAATCCGACAGGTTAATTTCTACTGAATAAAACGTCACTTTAGTATTGTACAGTCTCACATTTCACGCTTATTGATGTACGTTATCAACGACAAAATGAGAGAGCGAGAGAGAGAGAGAGGGGGGGGGGGGGCTAGAACAATACACGGTTCATATAGATATTTTTAAAACGTCAACATAAGAGAGAGAGATGTAAAAAGTGAGTTTCTGGTCGGCACATTCATTACATATATTCGCGCCGTTATACCGTCCCCTATGGCATGGATTGAATCAGTTGAAATGAGATTTTGGGCGTAAATTTGGCGAACGACTTTAAAAGATTTTCGATAAATGAATTAAGAAAATTAGTTTTGATTTCGGCCGTGCAAAGTACCACTCTCTTTCAATAAATCGGTAAACGTGTACACGAATGCTTTCGAAAACATGTACATTGTACATGCAGTAAGGCTGTGTCATGCGAACAACATGCGGTAATCCAAATTCCAATTATCTTAATAGCAACTTTGAACGAGGGCTTCGCACAGTGACATGTGAGAAAACGTAAATTTCGCGTACGTAAACAGGTACGTACATGTATTAATATAAGCCCCTGATTTTATAAGAGCTTCATTGACGAAGTATTGGGCCTAACATAGAAGCGAAAGAAATTCCTTTTTTTTTATAATTAGATATGGACTATGTATTTTTATTTTCATTCGCCAAATGGGCGAGTAGGACATGATGTTTTGGGGGCCCACCTAAAAATTTGGTTGCCATGGGTGACTGGGCGACCGCCAATTTCCGTCCCTGCGGTTCATAAATGTTTTATTTCCGAACATTGGAAAATGGATTTGTTCTATCTGCTAATACAATATTTAAAAATCCCATAAAATGGTTTGATATCATTCTAAAATGAATAAACGAAACTCGCCATCAGTTCCTTCAGAGCTTTGATTTTTAGAATATTAAGCCATCTGCCTTCTTGCGGTGACATGAATAATCAGAATTAAATCTATTGTAAAAGATCATATTTTAGCTCTAGCCATTGTAAATATTGATACATGCATTTGTGACATTGTCTCCTGCAATGGATATTGTAAAGTTCAAGGTCAATATCAAGATCAAAATTACACCAGATTGGTCCCTATAAAGTCTTAATAAAATATTATTATATTCACAGTATGGTAGAACTGCTACAGCAAGGGGGCGCCAGTGGTCTATCCGTGCTGAGAACATTCCGTCTTTTAAGAATTCTCAAACTTGTCCGCTTCATGCCAGCATTGAGGCGTCAGTTAGTTGTAATGTTACGCACCATGGATAACGTAGCAACATTCTTTGCCCTCCTAGTTCTTTTCATCTTTATTTTCAGGTGAGTTAATTGTGATACATTTGTAGATATATAAGGAAACAATAATGAACCTCATTATACCTGTTGAACAAAATATATAATTATATTGACACATTATATTACTTTTTAATTCATTCATTTGAATATAAATTCATGCATTATGATTTTTGATTTCTAAACAATATTTAGCTTAATTAACCATAGGATTTTAAAAATTGAAGATATGAATCAATTTTTATATGCTTTTGCAAGTGGAAAATTTAAGGTCAAAATACAGGAAGTGTGTATGATTAGTTAGTGAATTGCTTCTTGTGGTTGATGAATTTATTTAGTTAAATTCCTTCACAATGTTGGTTAATTAATAAGTTTCACACTTTGGTAAATTTGAAATTATCAGCTACCGTATAATCAGAAATGTTTGCAAGATACTAATTTTCACTATATTCATGAGTGATTTGGAATCTCGAAAATATATTCATGCGAAAAATTGTGTTTCATAAGGTATATCATAAATTTATATATCAGTTACATTTTGTTCTTATTGTACATGTGCCATTCTTCACCTTTTTTTCTGATGAAGTGAATTCAGTGTAATACTGTATTCTTATGATAGAACTAACTAAAAATTCAATAATTTAAGGTACAAAACAGTAACATCATGTGTTCATATTTTGTATGCTATTGAATTTGAAGACGTTTAACATTTGTAAGTTAGTAATGTGAAAATTGCACTCACGAAAATAAAGACAATTTTACCATAAAATTGCAAAATTTGATACTAGCAAAAATTTCTGGTTATACAGTATAGTTTATGGTAAAAGTATATCAGACTTCTCACACTTGTCAGTAATGCTTAAAATTCAAATGTAAAGGCGAGTAGAAATCAGACAAAATGCTAGTATACTCCTGGTAGTCCTTATCAAATCATCTAAACCTGCTAATTCTTCCATCAGTAGCCAGAAGGAACTGATTAAATGAAACTATCAACCACCTTAGGAAATTGCTCAACAGCAGTCATGCACACTTGGAGTATTTTGACCATAATGCCACTTGGTTATCTACTTTGCTTTTATAATTAAAAGCAAAGTGGATTACATTTTTATTTATTATTTATCACCATTTAAGGACCTTGGAAATATTTTTGATCAAGGCTCAGAAACATTAAGGAACGGAGGAAAATTTCTTAAGACTTTTTGTACAGCCCACATATTGGTCCTAAAGTCAAAAGTATTACAGCTATCTGTGATTTTTACATTTTTGTTCTAAAGATTGAAATAAGGAGGAGCATCTATGAGTATTTCTAATTTTGATATCTTATTTAGTATGATTAAGTTTTACTTTCTAGAAAAATCAGGTGTAATATTAAGAAATTTCATTCACTCTTCTCATCATATTTTGTTTGTTTATCTTCTGTTTTCTTTCCTTCACTCTCATCTTCAGTTTATCATTTCTCCTATACCTTCACATCTGTCTTCTGTTCTCAAACCAAGTCTCCATTTTTGCTCTAGCATTCTGGGAATGAACTTGTTTGGGTGTAAATTCTGTCACAAGAGGAAGGACGGTACCATGTACTGTAACCGCAAGAATTTTGATTCGTTACTTTGGGCAATTGTAACAGTATTTCAGGTATTGGTATACACTATGATAGATATAGCAGCTAACCAGTGATATCAGTGTCTTTGTAAACAAGCAGTATTGTCCCGTGGTATCGTCAGTCGTGTGCAGTATATTAGATTCCATATCTTTAATTCCTGATTAATTCAGATTACCAATTTGTAAATTTTTCAAAATTCTTTTATCGAAACATCCACTTAATTACCAATGTGGAGATATAGATATAAATATTATTAGATCTTACCTAAAAATTAGCTTTAACGTACTCGGAAAAAAAAACCGGGCTGAATAAATCAGGGTTAAATTAAGTGTAGCCAAACTAGGTGGAATAACATTGCACGCTAGGCTGAATAAAACATTGTCATGTTTGGACGTAGCGAAACTATAACCTCATTAGAGTAGTGATGTGCATAATAAAGACAAACGTAGCATAAAGGATTGAGATAGTGATGTGCAATCATCAAGTGAAAACTAAGGATAAACAACTTTACTAGCTCTTACTTTTCTTCATTTCAGTTTTAGATAACTTCTCCTAGTTTTGAGTTTAAGTTCTCATATGAGTTTTTTTTTCTTAATTCAGTTTCTTTTGATTTACTTTTTCTTGATTTTAAAAACTTTATTTTGATCCTTTTCAATTCTGTAATTGTACCCATATTTAGGTAGAATTTTTGTTTTTGGATTACAAGCTATGATGTCATTGTCAAGAGAAAGAAAATGTAAGAATTTAAGTTTTCCTTTGTCTTTTTTTTCTTTTACATTAAATTTGAATGATACCTGGCTGATATCAATATTTGCTAATATAGGATGACTTTTTTTTTATTTGATATTTTACCATTTGAAAAGTCAATGACAGAAAAAATGTAAGAAAAGTTGAGAATGACATCAGAAGCTTATGTCGATTTACATGTATATAATACACAGACAAAATTTTAAACAATATTTCAATAGAATAGGATAGAATTTAAGAACTACTATTCTTCATTGCACTTTTTCTTTAGTGAGGATGATTTATTACAATCAATTACGAGAAATTGATTAGTAAATAAGTAATTAAATCATAGAAATTCAAGTAACAAGATATTAATCCTTGCTTACCCCTCCTCCCCTTCATTAAACCATAGGTCAGTTTAATCTTCAGGACCATAAACATTACATACTTGTATAACGTTACATATCATGTGGATGTCCTTAATGTTGACTTAACAGTGCTATATATGTATTTATGTATATTGTTCTTATTTCTCATATTGAAATAAGAATAAACTTGTATATAAATGTGGATTTTCAAAGCTCAGTAAAATTAAGAGAAAGAGCGTTTTTCATTGTTTTGGATTTTTAAAAAGAGAAGACAACAGAATGAAAGAAAAGAAAAATGATTACTAATCAAACAAATATTGATTATGATGTCTGTAGCTTGAGAAAATCCACATCTAGAAAACAGATAGTACCTATAGAGAAATTGTGATGTGGCGCTACGAGTTGCTTTTTGTGTTTTGTGCATGAAACAGTGTACTGGGCATGAATCTGTTTGGTGGCAAATTTTGTTGGCGTGACGACGGGACCCCCTGCACATGCACAGACAGGTTAAACCTGCAGAATGCAACCCTCGAGGGTTGTGAATGTGATCGAGCCAATTTTAACTCCTTGTTGTGGTCGGTCATTACGGTATTCCAGGTATTTATATTTCCTTAGAAGTGTTCTCCTTTATATAAATAAATAAACGTGTTTTCTACAAATTATCCAAAAAAAAGTGACTGCTGAAATCTAATAAAAAGCCCTCAAGGATGTTTTCAAAATTTATATGCATGTAAAAGTCTTAAATTTCGCTGATAGTTTCCAAATTTTCTTAACTCTTAAAACTCCAGTCAAGAAATACTGGGAAAAGCAAAGAAAGATGTCAAGAATTACAACTTTGTATTTGTTTATGAAACAAAAAAACTTATAATACTCATTGTGGTTCTTTACACTGAATAAAGGCCAAGGGGCCGAAAATTTGTGTATTAGAATGTTTGTGTTTAATGATGAAAAATAAAAAAAATTGTCCTCATATGGTAATGCTTTTAAATCATCAACAAAAGAAAAAAGATTGAATGGACACTGAGGCTAAAGTAATCTTAAACACATAAAATATTACTATGTAATGTCTAATTCCACCTATATACATGTACGTTGTACAGATGTTTGGAAATTCTATACAAGCAACTTTATTTTCTGTATATATGTTTATGTCCAATAACAATTCTTTTTCACTTTCAGAAACATATCTAGTTGTGTTTTCATGTTATTTATAATTGTGATAATTCAAAGATTTGGGGGAATTTAGTTTTTTGGCCTGTCCGTCTGTTTGTCTATCTGTTTGTCTGAGGCAAAAACTTTAGCATTTGGCATAACTTTTAAATGGTAAATGATAGAGCTTTCATATTTCACATGTGTATTCCTTGTGACAAGACCTTTTCATTGATATCAAATTTTTTGACTTGGTGACCTTGACATTGACCTTTGACCTACACTTCTAAAACTTTAACATAGGGTATAACTTTTGAATGGTATGTAATAGGGCTTTGATTTCTCACATGTGTATTTCTTATAACAAGAACGGTAATCCATTGATACTAACAATTTTGACCTCATGACCTCGACCTTTCATCTACTTAACAGAAAATGGTGTTAATTCTGACAGATGCTGACGGGGGCATTCATGTTTCACACAGTTTCTTTTAAAAGTTGTCACCTAGCATCAATTGTCAAAAATAGTTAAAGTGAAAAATATAAAATTTATAAAGCACAAATGAAAGGACTTTATATATACATGTTAATATACATCCATATTAAAATAAGCTGAGTACAAGTATAATATATGTCATATTATCTACACAAGGTACTTACCCAGGAGGATTGGAACACGGTCCTGTATAATGGTATGGAGACCACATCAGCCTGGGCCTCGCTCTACTTTATAGCTCTCATGACCTTCGGTAATTACGTCCTATTCAACTTGCTGGTAGCTATATTGGTGGAGGGATTTTCAACAGAGGTAATAATCAGCGCAGACTCAAGTTCGTTTCAAAGTCTACAATTTTATGCAATTGTCGCTAATAATCACCATTATTGTAGTGAAAAATAATCTTCTTAGATCAATACACTGAAAGATAGGAAAGATACATAACTTTCATCTACTGATGAAATAAAAGTACAAAGATTTACTAGTGAGAGACATCGGAGTTTCACATTGCAGGTTGTGGTTTCCCTGTCCCTCTTTTCAAGTGGTGATTTCATATTTCTTTTATTCCTTGATATATAATAGTTCTACATCATAATATTATGTAAGCATCACAGAATACATGATATCATATTGTGTATAAAATTATACTGTTATCATGCTCAAGGTCTTCAGGGTCTTTATCGTCTGGGATGAGAGAATCTGGTTTCGTGATTTTACATGTACTTTATTCTGTATATCTTCTCAGGAAGAAGAAAAGAAGAAGATGAAAGAGAATAAAGAGAAGGAGTTACAGTCCCTACTGTCAGAAACCAACAATAATGAGGAGAAAAATGAAAATATAAAAATGCAAACTTTAGAACTTACTCAGATAAAGATCAACAACAAAGAAAAAGGTAAATTAAAAAAAAAATTTCACTCTTTGGTCAAATTCCAAAATTATCAAAATATTTAAATTTTCAAAAAAATTTGAAGGCATTGATTGAGTCTGTTTGAATTTCCTTTCAATTTTTGCTAATCATGGTAAAAAAATGAGTATACCTCAGGATTCAGATTTAAATCCACATAAAATAATCTTTTCATGATTTCAGAGAAAATGCTTGCCTTTTGTCCTGTTGCCATTGTAAAGGATGAAAACAGTAAAAGTAGTCCAGTAGCTCCGCCCCCTGATTTGAACCCACCAATCATAACCCACACAGCTGCCACACCCATGCCAACACCCCAGGGATCCCCAAACGATCATGGGAATAAGGAGTACAATAAGGTCACACTTTGTGTACATCCCCCCGCTGTACAGATGAGCACTCTGTCTGTTAGGTCTTCCTCAGTAAGTTCGATTTCAGAATTTTAGAATACATGTTATTCAAAGTATGCAGAATTCTTTTTTACTGGATGCTTGAAGTTTTCATTAATTCTGAACTCTTCTTTCAAGAATTAAAACTGTATATTCTATCTGCAGAATAATCATACCATGAATATAGATATAATTTCATCATAAATAATAAGTCCAAATTGATATCTATAGCTAATACTTTGTTATATTAGTAAGTCTTACAAGTTAATCTATTCCTCTATTTTACCACAGAGTAACTCTGGAGGTAACAGCTTGAGAGCTTCCCCTCGCCTCTCACCACGTCTTTCACCGCGGGTGTCGCCCCACCCCTCCCCATGTCTCTGTCGCTCCTACAGTCAGGGCAGTAGAGGCAGTAGGCGGAGTCGTCTGTCCAGGGACGGGGATAGGAGATACCTGGTACCTGATGCCAAGCTAGATAGTATGGACACAGATGATGATGATGTGTTCCAGCCAAACTGTGTTACTCCTAGGTTAGTGTTACTAAATTAAATATCATGAATAAAGCATGATCATTTCTAGTTTTAGATATTTTAAAATATCCAAGTATTAGAGAATAAGAATTTTGTGTAATACATTGCATACCAATATTAAGAAGAAGATCTCTAATAACTGTATGGACACTGAGTTATTTCCAAGCTTTGTTAACATGACAACATTCTTTCAATTTCTAGGCCAGAGTGTAATGGGCATTTACCTCTGAATAACCAACGAACCTTAAGTCCACAGAATTCCATCAAACGACCTCTTCCGTCCCCTAGGAACTCAATTAAAATTAGAAACAATTCCTGCAGTAGCACACAAAGTAATTGTAATTCCATTATCCTCAGTCGCCAAAATTCTTTCAACAGTAGACGTACTATGAACTCCCTATCTTCAATGTGTGGTGTGATGAAGGAGGATGTTAAACAGAACAATCTGACAGATATGTCACCAACAGAGGGCGCTGTAACAGAGGAGAAGGAAGAGGAGGAGGAAGAGGACCCTGATGCTATAGATGAGGCGGTAAGTTGGCTTCAATGTTCTCTTGTATACTTACTGCACGTGCTAGATAATCGTTTCACATGGATTTTTCAGAGAGAAATGTTGTCCAATTTCCATTGTTTTGTTAGAGCTTGGACAGTTCAAATCAAATTTGGCATTTTGAATTATGTAAATGTACAAAAGAGGTTAGAAAATAAAAATAATTTTAGTGATTTTGTATAGAATAAATTTGTCTTCAGTAAAGAGTTGTCTGCTCTTTCGGAATTTCAAACATTTATATTTAGAGTTATCTCTCTTTGTCTACTTATCATGATATTTTCCCACAGAATTGTCAGTATTCCTGGTGTCCAGAGCCACATGGTTGTTTTAAAACAAGAGAGGAACACTCCTTGTATATCTTCCACACTGATAACAGGTCAGAAATCACAAAACTCACAAAAATGAAATGAAAGTTGTAAATGGCTAGAAATTTGGTAAATTGAGAAAAATGTGCATCCATAATGCTTTATCCATTTCTTTATTATCAACAAATTAATAGCAATTTGCTAAGGATGCTATTTTAAAATCTATTATCTCTAATTACTATTTTACTAGAGGGAATACTTACACAAACTGCTTTATTTGTAGTTTCCGCAGGCTTTGTCATCATCTTATTGCTCAGAAATGGTTTGACAACACTGTTCTGTTCTTCATCGCCCTTAACTGTATCACTCTCGCAATGGAAAGACCTGATATACCACCTAAAAGTGTCGTAAGTCTAATACACAAACTATAGTTTGATTCTTTCTTTATTTAATGAATATCATTTTACAGTACAATTTAGCAAATGAGGATATTTTCACTTCTGTACTAGAATGTAATAAAAACTTAGTGATTTTCCGTATACTTCAAATAAGAAAAAACTTTAGCAACCTAACATTTATCAAGAAATATTTTTATTGCATAATATTTGTACATATTGAAAAAAATATTTAATTTTTATTTTAATATCCTTACATTATGTTGTTCTCTATTTTCAGGAGAGGATGTTTCTGACTTACTCTAACTACGTCTTTACCTTCATCTTTGCATTGGAAATGACAATCAAGGTACAACTATTTAATCTTCACATTTTAACAGCTGTCTATTTGGTCAGATGTCTGTAGTGAAAAATTTGCTGTAGATAATTCATTTGTAAAACTGTATAAGGATTAAGAAGAGCTTGCATGGTTTTGAAATGATAAAATCATTTTTAATGATATTTTAAAAATTCAGATGCATATTTAAACTTTATTTTTACAAGCAGCTATGATTATTATGTTATTGCTTGATTTTGTATGTCCTTCAATTTATAAGGAATTTAATAGTTCTTTCAGTTCAAAACCACACAGGCAATACATGAGCAAGCTCTAGATGCTTTATATACACCAATCAATGCAATTTTCTTTACAGGTACTAGCCAAAGGTTTGGTTATAGGTAAACATGCGTACCTTAAAAGTGGCTGGAACGTCATGGATGGTTTTCTCGTGATTATCTCCCTTGTTGACATTTTCATTTCCGTGTTGTCAAACAGCAGTCCCAGGATTTTTGGAATTCTACGTGTGTTCAGGCTCCTCAGAACTCTTAGACCACTGAGGTAAAAAAAGAATGAATTATTGAATGAATGAATGAATGAATGAAAGAAAGTCGGTGTCGGTTGAGTATATACGATTATTTAGAGCATATAAAGCCGTTAATAGGGTACTGTTATGGACTTTGTTTTAGCACAGACGGTTAACTCTACGTTCCAAGTAAACATCTTTTGTGTATGCATACATCAACATTAAATTCTACCTAATTTTAGTTTTTCCGATTATTTTCTGATAACTTGATCCTGGATGTCATCCGATGTACAAGACTGATATTGACATGATATTCTACTGAATTTTCCAGAGTGATAAGCCGTGCTCCTGGTTTGAAGCTGGTTGTACAGACGCTATTATCCTCTCTCAGACCTATAGGAAACATTGTACTCATTTGCTGCACATTCTTCATTATCTTTGGTATATTAGGAGTCCAGGTGAGTGGTTTTATATAACAGACATATAAGTAAATGAAGATTAGAGCAAGTAACCTGTATTCCTAAAGTGTATTGTCCTTTCTGAATTTCATTTAAGTAGTGCTTTCATTTATCCTGCTGCTTAAAGAGTAAAATTTATTGAGAATTGATTGTAGAGATGAAATATTTTTACATGTTCCCTATCAATAGTTCTTATCTCTTCTCAATTTATTGACAGCTTTTCAAGGGAACATTTTACCACTGTAAAGGTCCTGACATCAGAGACGTAAGGAATAGATCTATGTGTCTGACAGATAAAAGGAACACCTGGACTAATCAGAAGTATAACTTTGACAATCTAGGAATGGTACGCATTGCTAACTCAAGTACAAACATCAAAATATGCATAGATTTCCAAAACAAGAGTTTTCCTTAATAATAGGGAAAAGATTTATTTCATTAAGTTTTCATTCAATTGATATTTAAAACAAATTCTGAACTGTCATAAAATGTAAAATTATGGACATATCAAAGTACAATTAACCCTTTGGATTGTGGGAAAAAAATGTAAAATTTCGTGACATCACAATGCTTTTAACTCGGACAAACAAGCTTCAAACCTCGGTCAAACATCAAAATTGCATTGTGATGTCGTGGAATTTCTCAAAATTTTCCCGCGTTTGGAAGGGTCAATTACAGCAGAATATTTTGCATTACCTCATATAGGCAAAATCTGTAAATTAAGTTATCAATTTTGCAAGATTTTTGAAAATCTTAGATGGAATAAAGTGAAATGAGAATTTTCATTTTCTCTAGGCATTGATGGCTTTGTTTGTGTTAGCGTCCAAAGATGGCTGGGTCAGTATTATGTACACAGGACTGGACGCTGTGGGTATAGATCAACAGGTAAGATGACTGACATGAATATGCTCAAACTGTGTTATTAATATTGTATGACAAACATCACTACTGTATTTTTCAACTGATGGGTTGCCAAAATATGAATGTTTATCATAAACCCACCAATGTAAGACGTTGACCTCCTTTAATTTTAGATTAAATGACAAGTTTCCGAACTAGCCAAATAAAATGTGTGATGTCAAATTGATAAAGTGCCAAAACAAAGCTTCTTTCAGGCCACAGAGCTGAAAAGAAGTAATTAAAACACTTAAAACAAGTATGGTATTTACTCAATATCTTTGAAAGTTTTTTTGTGCATTTTCAATCATACATGCTATATTCGCTATACTCTGTATATTTACTATTTCAGCCGATAGAGAACTACAATGAATGGCGGCTCCTCTACTTTATATCTTTCCTGTTATTGGTCGGTTTCTTCGTACTTAACATGTTTGTGGGTGTGGTGGTCGAGAACTTTCACAAGTGCCGGGAAAATCAGGAAAAGGAGGAAAGGGCCAGAAGGGCCGCCAAACGCTCCCAAAAAATGGAGCAAAAACGAAAGAGTGAGGAAACTTGCGATAAAAGTCAGGAAGGTACTCTGGGTCTGGCGTCTTATTTTCATTTCACTTTACACCACCATCTTTGTTGATCAGTTCACCTACACTTATTTTACACATCCCACCTTGTCGTTACATGTACTAACATATTCTTCTATCTATGTGTTCTCTCTCTATATATTCAGAGTAGATTGCAACTATCTTCTTGTTATAGCACTACCTGTAATTTATATTTACTAATCACTCCCTAAAACCTTCGAAATCACTTCCACTTTTAACAAATTCTAAACACTCTATAATCATCTGTATACAGATACCATCCTTCAAACTCTTCAATACTTTATCCTGTCCAACCTAGATATTTTTTTACAATCTACATGAGTGATTGAAAACTTCGTTTTTCTTATGAATGTAAAACAGAGCATGGAAGGTTACCCATATTTGTTTCCTGTAGATAAATCTATCAATTCTATTTTTTGTTATCCACAATTTTTATGTACATGTATTGAGAAAAACCCTATGTACATAAAAAGAATGATTTATAGAGAATTAACGTATTAACGTTCTCCTACCATGAATGTCTTGTGATTCTTTAAGTCTGCTAGCTCTACTGTAGTTGTCCCATTTATTTCTGTTCAAACTTTGATTTCTGCCAGACTCAGTGAATGATGAAATTTGGATAAAGATTCTATAATGAATTACAGAATTGAATGCGCATCAGTGTTTAATAAATATATGTAGAATACAACTTGGACAACAGATTTGCAGTAGAACGCACATTTCATATTTAAAATTTACTTGTCATAATGTACGGAAAAAATGACACAGCATCATGTTTTTTTTTCTTGGTTGCAATTATTTGTCATACATGTATATCAAATATTATATCAATTCAAGGTAGAGAACTCAACTCACTCCAATGCTAGCTGGTTAATTGACCCTTCAGAATGCAGGAAAAATTTGAGAAATTCCATAACGTCACAATGCAATTTCGATGTTTGACCGAGGTTCGAAGCTTGTTTGTCCGAGGTTAAAGCATTGTGACGTCACAAAATTTTGCATTTTTTTCCCGCAATCAGAAGGGTTAATTGGTCTTACCTAGACTTGTGCTGAAGATTTTAACTTGATTTAGAACCATTTGATCATCACCACTTATATTGAGTTGATTCTTTTTACTCAAATATACCTACTTTGAAGTCTGTACTGAGCCAATATACACTTGTCATGATTATAAAAAAGTTAGAAACATTACCATAGAATTCACATTGTGATAAGTGTTTTTGTTTGGGATAAATATAATCTTAAAAAAAAAAAAGGTGAATTTGAAATAACTTTTTGCAATATCTTAAAGTGAATATTTGGTATTCTATCTTTTAACAGTTTTTGTATTACATTTTAGAAATTGAAATATAAACATATGACCTTGAAATGGAACTACATTATTAATTATGTTCTGTAAACAGTGGTCAATCTTGAGATACTGTAAACGTGCTTATTTTCGCTGGGGTAAAATTTCGTGATAGCAACATCAAAACGTTAAGCATGGGGGAAATATTTGCAATGAAAATGTCTTTCCCATTGTAAGAATGCAGTGGGGATATTTTTGCGTGGGAGAAATTTCCGCGAAGTCCCTTGATTTGCAAAAAAGGTGAAAATTTCCCCCATGCAAAAATTTCAACATGTACAGTACCATGATGATAAAATCTTCTGACCTTGACTTAAAGGGTTTAATTTACGTACAGTTCTTCTTACCATGATTGACTTTGACCTTTGACTTCCCTGAATTACTATGAACTTAACATTTGTTGATTTTGACCTAGAGATACTGTTAGTTAGGTCACTAGTTTTTATACCTAAGGGAAGGTATAAAATCTAGTAACCTGGTATCATCCCATACTAGGTCACTAGATGACTAGGTAACAAATTAACCCCACCGATGACCTTTTCGATAATTATTTTTGAAGAATTTGAGTCTTTGTTGTTTACCCTGCGACATCAATGCGAAAGATAACATTGTGACGTCATTGATAGCCTGGTATAAAAGTCAAGGCACATGGTAAAAGATAAACAACGTCTTCACGTGACCGTTATTAGCCAATCACTACTCAGGATTCCCCAGCTAACTTGTCAGAGGAGGGGTAAATTATGATACCTCTTGAAATTTGAACTTTTGGTCTCATCTTCACATACTGATATGATAACATCTTTTTACCTTGACCATGAAAAGTTTTTTCAGAAATTTCAGATATTATTTGTTTCGTCATTATTGACTTTGAGCTCTCTGAGATGACACTCTGTCTAATATAGATGTACACATAGGTTTGCATATTTTTTATATTTCTTTCTTGTAGAGTTGAACCGGCCTCCATACTGGGCTGACTATACTAAGGGTCGTCTACTGATACATGCTGTTGTCAATAGTAAATACTTTGACCTTGCCATTGCTGGGGTCATAGGGTTAAATGTCATTACCATGGCGATGGAATATTATATGATGCCTGAAGTAAGTGAATGTACTTTGAGAATCATGGAATATCTTTGAAAGATTTAGTTGGTTTCCTAAGAGAGCTCTGTAATCCTATTTCTTTCCCATGTCACTTCAGTATGAGCATAACGTATTTCAACCGTAATGTACTAAGCAAGAATCATTGTAAATTGTAAACTCACCATCGGGGATAATAATGAAGAGCATTTTACATCTATAAAATCTTAAAAACATGTCATGCTTTTTTTTCATTGAAATTGCATATAAATGCCGGTAAAAGGAATCTTTTATGTTTCCTAATTATTTAAAGCTTTTAGTACAATGCAATAAACATGGACGTGCATAAAACTTTTGTTTAATGATTCCAGGAACTGCAGTTTGCACTGAAGATCTTCAACTACTTCTTCACTAGTGTATTCATCATAGAAGCTACACTCAAGATAATAGCTCTAGGATTAGTCAGATACATTAGAGACAGGTAGGCATTTAGTATAGAACAGAATTTCAAACATTTTATGGTTTTCATTTCATTTCAAGTTTGCTAGTGTGTATTAACAATAAAAGCAGATGGATCATAAATCTACATCAATAAAAGTTTGTGCAGCGATAAAACAATTAATCGAAAAAAAAGTTAGGTATCCCTTTGAAGTTAATGACAAATAACATTAAAATATTTAAACAGTTATGCTTTTTCCAAACCATTTCCATTGAATCTTGTCTTGGTTGAATCAATCTAAGTTTGTCACAATCAAGGGATCCACTTTCTGTGAATGATTTATTTCAAAGTTACTTGATTTTTAAGGATCACGATGCACTATTATTCACAAACAGACATCACAAAGTGACTTTACTTGAAAATATGTGAATTTTTTTAGGCATTTGCATAACAAACAGATAATGTTAATTGCACATAAAACAATCTTCAAAAATGGTCCCTTTGAAATGTATTAACTGCATAACTGAAATTCATCAATCCATGCTAAATAACATTAGAGAATTTGATAAATTCTGTAATAATAATGTGCTTCTGATTTGCTTTTTTCACCACATACAGCAGGTAATTTGGATTTGACCTTGAACTAAAGCTTACTACCTAGTCCCATAAAATCACTTCTCATCTACTTTGCTGAGATTTTTTTTGCATGTTTTGAAACTTAGCACAAATCATAGGGAGTAATCACCACATCTGGTTTTTTTTATCACATCACTGTCTTACATATATATCATTTTCTATTGGTGATCATTTAATCATTTAATGTATATGGTACCAATTTCAGCTCATTATTGTTAGCTTTGCCATGGCAACAAGAATGACCTGAAAATTCAAATTCAGTCTAAAGAATATATAGCATCCTTAAGTAGTACTTTTAAAAGTTAGAAATTGGTACCATTTCAAATTCGTTCTTACATACTTATCATTTTTAACATTACCCTTTAATTCTTATCAGAAAAAAGAATTAATTTGTATTTTACAAGTATTTATTTAACCTGTACCTTTTCACAAAAGACAAATATGTGTATAATGGACACTTTTTACCATTTTTCTACTTGCATGTGTTTTATTTTTTCATATTTAATGTTTTTAATGAAATGTTTTTGACTTAAAATGAATCAGTTGGCAATTTATATTTTGGTTTCATTTTTTCCAAAAGATTTGAGCACATACAGTGCTAGGCATTTATTTTCATATTTAGGTATAGTCAAAATTTGTTGGTACACTTATCAGTATCACCTATGATGAGTACTTACGGTACCTACCTAGCCCAAATGAAATTTCTCTGTTATCTATAGGTCAATACACACAATAGAATGAACCTACATGTTCATCATGAATATTTCTGTCTGAAATCATACAGTGTCATATGAAATAATCATCCCTCATGACATAGTTATCATGTGATTGTTTCCATTAGCCGCGTTCTCAGTTTGCGCTCTCATGTCTGCGATGATTTAGAATTTAAAATTGAACAAGGATTGCTCTATTGAGATGAATAGGTTAATTAGTTTTCATGCACAAAGTTTATAGTGTTTAGCAATGAAGTGAAATGATATAGAGTATATTTGAGTGTGATATAGTTGAACACTTATATCTATTTATAGATTTCTCTCTATCTTTACATAATAAATTTTATTTGATTTGCTCTTACATACAATTAGAGTTTTCTCTCTTTTTCTTTGTGCACACATTCTTTCTTCCTTCTCTCTATCTCTTACATGAAAATGGAAAAATGCTTAAATCCCAAACAATAAAAAAAAAAAAAAAATCCAAAATAAATGAAGTAAAAACTATTTAAAACTGCATGTCATTTAATTCATAAGATGCATATTGAAAACTTCAAAGGAAAGTTATTAGTTCTGTCAATACTGTGTAATGAAACTCAAACATTAGATAGCATTTCATATTGATACACTGTGCAACAAAAGTCTCGAGATATAAAGTAAAGTGACATTGTTTATAATGACGTAATTTTATTTTGTTTTAGGTGGAACCAGCTTGACATATTTATAGTACAGCTATCCGTGATTGGTATAGTGTTAGAAGAGATGAAAACCAACGTCATTCCAATAAATCCGACCATCATCCGTGTTATGAGGGTACTTAGAATAGCTAGGGGTCAGTATCATTTACTAGTATTTTATTTCTTGATGATCACATTAGAATAGCCAGGGGTCAGTATCATTTACTAGTATTTTATTTCTTGATGATCACATTAGAATAGCCAGGGGTCAGTATTATTTACTAGTATTTTATTTCTTGATGATCATGTTGCATTCATAGTAAAGACATCATATAGGAATCACTTTTCGAGTGTCCATCTGTCTGTCTGTGTCAGTTAGACAGAAAATACTATAACTTAAATATGTAATAATTAAAAACTGAGGTACATTGAGGATTCAGGCATCTTAGTTCATTCCATGTAAATTTATCAACTCCTAGTTTCAAAATATTAAGTTTTTTATTGCAAGAAATATCTATCACCTGTATGATAACCTCCAAAGAAGCAATTCATGTTCTATTGTTTCTATGACAACACAAAACCCCAAACATTTCTTTGTAGATTTCTAACTTTAGATTTTTCCTTTTCAGTGCTGAAGCTATTAAAGATGGCAAAGGGCATACGAGCATTGTTAGATACTGTTATCCAAGCCCTGCCGCAGGTCGGCAATCTGGGCCTACTGTTCTTTTTGTTATTTTTTATATTTGCTGCACTGGGAGTGGAGCTTTTTGGTAGATTAGGTAAGTGTTGTATTTTATCTACCTTCGATACAGCAATTCTTGGATAGTGAAAACAGTGATTTTCAATAATTTTTTTTTCTATTGACCCATAATTTATTTTTATGTATTACAGAGATTCCAATCTTTTGGATATTATCTCCTTCTTTACCTTAACACTTTGATGAAGTCTAGAATATCATTAGGAAATTTTAGTCTTGGTTAGCTTGAATTATGTTAAAATCTAACTCACCATTCACTCTTTATATGTGAAATTCTCTCTGTAGAATGTTCTGAGCTACATCCCTGTGAGGGACTTGGAGAACATGCACATTTCCGTGACTTTGGTATGGCATTCCTTACACTGTTCAGGGTGGCGACCGGTGATAACTGGAATGGTATCATGAAGGTATACAGTTATATCCTGTGCTCATTGTCTTAGCCTAAAGTTTTGAAGAAAATACATGTAATATTGGGCAATTTTTCTTTAATTTTGACGTGTGTTGGAAAGTACATTAGCATTTTCAAATGAAAAAAATTCTTGTGTAGTCTGAAATTTTCCTTTTTTTTTCCTTTCGCGAAAAGGATGAAAAATGAAACAGGAGCAAAAAATTTTCTGTATACAGTATGCCATTGAAGTGCATCTTTTTGTCATCCCCATATCAGTTGAAGGGGACTTTCCTCAATCTGTTCATTCATCTCTTTTATAGTAGTATCTTTCGTTATATTATACCGTTATTTTACAGGACACGTTACGTTCTGACTGTGATGACTCAGACTCCTGTCTTAAGAACTGTTGTGTGAGCCATATAATAGCCCCTGTATATTTTGTGGTGTTTGTACTGATGGCCCAGTTCGTCCTTGTCAATGTGGTGGTAGCGGTACTTATGAAACACTTGGAGGTAGGTTCAAATCCAGTTACTGAGTTTTCATACATCATCATTACTGAATGCTGGATTTGGGAATTTCAAGTTTGGTAAACAGGCACATTTCACTAACATAGTCACTAAACTCACATCACTTTTTAAATACTTGAGGAATGACCATATCTACATGTATTTAAGGCAAGCCCACTACATATAAATCTATGCAATTTACAATTAAGACTTCAAAATGTTAATTCTGCCAGCCGCTACAATTTCACAGAATTTGGCAATTAATTGAATTTTTGATGAAAAATTTTCAGTTTAGTTATAGAGTATTTTTCTCTGGTACATGAATTTTTCATTAATAATTGAAATTTAATTTTTTTTACTTTATCTAAATAATAATATTGAGAAAAAGGGTCAAGGTCAAAGAAATCTTGACTTTCTTAAGTGTTGTTTCTTACAATGAGTGTAAATGGTAGTAAATGTACAATCCTAGTCTCTACTAACACGTCCTATCAGCAGTATTCACATACATACCACAGTCATATTGCATACACTACAAATATATTTCATTTACGAGTTATGCTTTTGGTAGAGCAGATCTTAATCATTTCAAAAAAAATTTTTTTTTATTATTTTTATAAAGGATTCATTCAGTTATGAAGAGCATGTGTTTTTGACCTGAATGTCCGTCTCACAACTTGAACAAAGTGAATATGAATTGACAAAAATCTTAACTTTATATTGGACATAGATGTGAATGCTTAACCAATGATCAGCCTTTCTAACAATTTCAGCCCTTGTTGGTGACATTTGAGTCAAAGCAGATTTGTAATTCATTTCAAATTTAGGAAGCAATATTCAATTAATAGTGTCATGTGACCTTCAATGTAACCTCTAGAATAGCTAACCTAAATAAGATTTTTTTGTCACTAGAGGCAAAGTGCTTCATAAACTTTTTTTTTACACATTGTCACTTTTGAATTCATATTAACACACTATTAACTTTAATTTTTACACATTAATTTTGTTTCAATTCAATATTTGATTTTGATCTACATTATTTCACATACAAGGATTTACATGTGAGTGACAATCTGTAACATGTTAATCGACAGATTCAGAGATTAGGGTTAGATGATGAAAATTAGAATTAATAATTTGTTCTCTAGATGAATAATAGTAGAAGATTTTGAAAATATTGTAAAAAAAAACAAGGTACTGAGGAAACCAAAATTAAAATGCTGTAAATGAAATGCTTCAAAGAATTCAAAATCACAATTAGTTGAGTTGAGGAAATGAATTTCAAATTTAAATTTAAAATTAGTACACAACTGAATCTGTCATTTGCTTTCGATATTTTTTTATTGATACTTTTGACAGATTACACACAATACTAATTTCATTGTATTAAAAATCAGCACAAACTTTGAAAAAATATATGTATCAGCATATATGGTGAAACAAACAATAAATAGAGAATAAATGTGTTCCATTACACATGTTACATCATGCCCAAATTTTGTGTTTAAAAAAAAAAAGTTCTTTTTTTTCAATTTTAGTATATATACATACCTATTTAGATTGAGTATGTACTTATTCTACCAAGACTACCATATATGCTGATACTTGAAATATAGAATTTTTTGAGAAGCACATAACCATTTTGATGAGCACTAACAAATCTGCATGAGTTTAACAAATTATTGTACAATAGGAAACTTACAAATATAAAGAGCTTGATGAAGAGATGGAAGAAGCTTTACGAATAGAAATGAACCAAAAAAATCGCAACCCCGAGATGTTCCAATTAAAGGTGAAGGTGAGGGGGTAACCCTGAACATTAGCTGTTGTAGATCTGTCAATATAACCTAGTATATGTACTTCTGACGTGTGTATCTATCAATCTAAGAAAATATGACCTTATTTGATATATTTGTGTTCATTTCTCCCTTCTTATACTTTTCCCTCCAAATATCTATTGTAGATTGACTGTTTGGTCTTGTATTGAAATTTTTTTTAGGTTTATCTTTTTTTCAGTTAGTGTATGTGGATTGTCTTTTGCGTTAGGTGTGATACATGTATATCATTAGATATAATACTATTTTTCTCCCTGAATCACCTTTAAACAAAGTTTATATGCTTTAACTACTTATAAATTCAATGTGTAAACTCTATAGCCTTATCCTCTCTCAATATTATACCAAGATCTGGATATATGCGTAAATCACATGTACGTCTTTAGCAAGTCTTCTAAAAACATCAAGAATGAATAAATGAATTCATAGTCATCATAGATATCAAATCAGATTTAGACACATATTTTATGGAGATATTCATCTTCTGACATATTCTAGTTATAACGTACCTTTTACAGGAATCTCACCGTCTGATGGATGATGATCTATTGGCAGGGGAGACAAACCTCAATCTGACAGAGAACGATGAAAATGACGGTGACGTGCCAGACAGTGACAAAAAGGAGCAAGATAATATGGTAATCGGCATGGAAATAAGATAGCAAAAATCCGAAATATGTTTGTGATGCATTTGTAATACATGCATGTACCAATATATAAGTATATCGCTTTGTTCAAAGGATTTGGTATTGAATTAAATTCGAAACATTGGCAATAAGAAGAAGAATTTATATGTAAGGGATGTGGTTGGATAAGCTAGATACCCTGTGTATTATAATTGTTTATAAAGATCTTCTTATTGATATAACAAGCATTTTTAAAAGCAAAAGAAATGGTTTAAATCAAAGAGAACTTGTAATTTATTCACTGAGGGAGTATGGATTCCCCTCCACTGCTTTCTACTGACTGAAGATTCCAGTGTGAAAACAGGCCTCTCAACCAATCAACATCTTTGTACTATACTTACGTTAACTTTTTATCCAATAATATTACAGCATCCAGATAAGGTAGGGACCCCTCTTCCTGGCTACCTCCACAGATTGAGGACCCCAGTGTGTAAACAGGCCTCACTACCACCTAGCTTCACGTTCAGACCTCCAAGTAATGAACCACTGGATGTTAGTGAAGGAAAAGGTTAGTGCATAATTAAATAAAATTCATGTATTTCATTTCTTTAAATTCATTTACCAAAGCAGTATTCTATTCAACTTCTTATGTAAGATACAATCAAATTTATCAGTCATATCTGACCATTGTACATCTGTATGCAAAAGCTGAAAATTTTAAATCAAGCTTACCATAGAAGTATCATCAATACCTAGAGGATCTCCATAATTTGTGTTAATTTTCTGCTTCATAGAAACCCACTTGGTACCAGTGGATATAACCATATCAAACTACGGAAGTACCATGGACGTCAGTTTGGATCTCTCCGGATCCAGCTTGGAAATTCCAGTAACTCCCTCTTCATGCTATTCTTCTGATAATTCCAGTTACCTAGAGACAAGTATTGATACCAATATGTTATCCATTCCAAGGATTAATGAAGATTTTCACCGCAGGCGGTCTGCAAGCCCTCAACAAAAACAACGACTGAGAGACAGGCGTCTAGTACGACAGAAAAGCTGTGAATATGAAAATCCTCCGGGATTAGACAATCCAGAAACGACACATTTGCAATGTCCACAAGAAAATAAACCTGTGTCAAAATCACATCCCATGCTTAACAAAAACATCTTTGACGGTGACGTTACTAATAAGGTTGATAAATCCCCACATCCGATTATACGACTGAAATGTTTACATCGTAGTCAGAGTAGCGGATGTGAGAAATTACCGCCTAAAGATCGTCACTCATCCTCATCCTCCCGCCCCGTCATCAGACGATCATCTACCTTACAAACTCCAAAAAGTTCATCGTCACGTCATTCGTCCGAGTGTCCATACAGCATCTCCCGCCAATCATCTGGATGTATGCATTCTTTGTCACGTCAGTCTTCGGGATGTACACATCCATTGTCCCGCCAATCTTCCGGTTGTACACATCCTTTATCGCGTCAGTCGTCTGGTTGTACCCATTCACTTTCTGTTGCATCGTCTGATTGTTCACAACCATTATCAACCCCACCCGAGAGCAGCTCACTTATGCCCCCTACTGTTGTAGTGAACACTCCAAACGTTCCGAGAAAAAACTTTGAACGGGAACCTGAGATTTCCTCATTGAATGTGATAAATGTTGATAAAAGAGGTAGTGCAATTAGTTTAGCTAGTAACAAATCCCCAACAACAGACCCCTCAGTCTTGCGTCATTCACCCTCAGTAGCCTCCAGGTCAAAAGAACAATTTGCGTCAATGCAGCGTAGTAGTACGTGTGATTCTGAGTCATGTGACTTCTCTGGTTCAGACTGGGCAGCAGATGAATTAGCATGCGATGAAGAAGTTCGTAGAATAACAGGGGATGGAACAGATCCAGACACAGATAGTGAAATCACCGAGGAATTCCAAACCAACGTACCTTTAATATGTGTGCCAAGTGAAAGTGAGGATAATATAAATGACGGAAGCGACTCGCCAAGAACTGTAGCTTATTCCACAGAAACACTAGTAAATACTGATCAAACGTCACGGAAAAACTCTGACGAGTCCTGTAAGAATTGTGATAGCACACGCTCATTATTAGGTGAAATGGAGGAAGAGAGAACTTCAGTGCCTTGTGTAAAAGATAATGGTGGAGAAGAAACGAGTTACGCCTCCTCAGGGTCTCTTTGTACAGATTCTGTAAACATTGCCATCCACGATGGTTCAAGGGAAGACAACTCTGGTTCCTCTGTAAATTCCCCGCTTCTTGGCTCCCTTTCTCCAAATATTAGGCACCGAACAAAATCAACTAGTAGCTCAGATAAGAAATGCTAGCATAAACGAAATATAATGAACAATTCTTTGCATTATATATTACATGTATTTTTATTTTTACCCTCTATCCCGTCATATTGTCAATTATTTTTATGCATTTTTGTCAGATGAAGCCAAAGCATTTATTATCGTCATACTGATTCTTTATATAGTACCAAAGTCTCTCATTAACTCCCTTTGCCATTAATATACGTAATCTATGAGAATATTTGATTCCCCGTTTGATTATTGTGATGTTTGAGTGTGAGTGACATTGTATATAACTCGGCTGCACATATCTTATACGTTATTTATGTCAGAAAATGACTCGGAGATTTTGAATTCTGTGATACCGCATTTTGGATATATCTAAAATTATGCTGTCATTGTATATAAACTCCCAGTATTCAATTGCTTCAATCTTTCAATGTCAGATTATTTGTTTGGTTCAGTGGACATGTAATTTATTGACATAATTTCCCTCAGGTACTTTGATTTGAAACTTGTTGTTTTTATGACAAATGAACATTATTTAAAACTAAAAACTTGCAAACTCAGCTTGAATTAAACTCTTTGGAAATTCAGAAATTTTAGTCAGAAAATGAAAAGTTCTTAAAATTTGTTAACACTTAAAATTTGTGTTCACTAAAGAAAGAAAACACAAATTATTCTCTATACACATTTCAGGTCACAATCACCTCAGAGAACGGCAGTTTTCATTTATCTTTGTAATGTGCATCAAAATGCACATGGAGAATGTGTGATACATTGACAGATGTAAACATGAGAAATACAATCTTAGTGTGAAATACTTGATCCAGGTCTCTCACATTTCGCCCCGCCCCCCTTTTGATATTTTCCTACATGTGATAAAATGTGATAAAAGTCTTGCAAAGACTATCTTTGTTTTTAATAATTTGATGCAAATTTAATTTATACATGTGTTTTATGACCATTTTATTCACTGTAATAATAGTCTATTACTCATACTATGATGCTGTTAAATTTATTTGAATTTCAAAGATCATTTCTCTGTTCATTTTTGAAACTGGCATTCTTATAAAGGTTTCTGTAAAATTGATATATTTTAGCCATTTTTAAATAAAAACAAATTAATTTTTAGTGGTATTTTTGTAAAATCTATGTTTTCAATGAATAAGTGATTTATTTATTATTACAAAAAAAAATTCTTGTTTTACCTTTGCATCCAAATGATTTTTATTGAACAGATTTTACATAATACCACCTAAATAAAGTTACTTTCCGTGTCTTTATTTTGGCATATATGTACATGTATTTCAATTAAATTAGACAATATAATTTTATTTCCCTTTCTAGAAATCGTTACAACCCATCATCGATCTCGTAATCCGTGTTTTATAGATTCTTTATCAAATCCATCGTGTTAAGTGATCAAGACGAACTCTCTCACTGTAGAAATCTCATTTTACATTTTCTCCATTTGTTATTGATCAGATTTGTTCATTGGAGTCATACATTACAAATGTCTTTTTTAAAAAATAAAACCCTTGAAGTTGATAGTTTTTCTCTTTTGATAGTTTTTCTCTTTTTATGTTCCCGTACTCAGGGGATGTAGCTTTTGATCTGCAATGTCTATTTGCAAAAATATTGACCTTAAGAATACAGAATGATATGGCTCTAATATTTCACATGTTTATTCCTTGCCATGCGAAATGAGTATGTATTGTTTCTGTTGAAAATGACCTCCCAGAGTTATTAAAAGTGTCAGACCGAAGAAAATGTCTGACAAAATTGAAGGGAGTACAATTTATATTAAGTAAGTTTAGCTACAGTATTTACGACCAAATACATGTAGATAAAATAAATGCTGGATAAAGTTAACCCTAAAGCCTGCCTTTACATCGCAAGAGACATAGTAAGTAGGTCAAACATCTACAAGTTAAGATCACAAGGTCAAGTATAATATTATGGAAGGTCGTGACTCTAAGGATCTAGAAATGTCTCACAGATTAACACGCAGAACCAACTAAACATTTTTTACCCTGACCCATGAGACCTAACAACAATAGGAATCCTCTTTTGATCTTTAAAATTTATAAAGTTTTACCACTGTCAGTCAAAACTGACTCGACATACTGTGCAGAAACACTGTTTGCCATGAATGTACAGTACAAGCCAAAGCTTTTGTGACCTCATACATGTAGATGATTTCTCTATGAGCTAAAATATTGGAAAAGACTCGAAGGAGGCTGAAATTCAGCAGAACCTATCACAATACAATCAGGAATAAAAAGATTGTAAATCCGATAAAAACCTGAGAAAAGTTGCCAAAGTATGACCCTTTGACGAAACCATAAATAGGGACGCTCCTTCGATTTATGGCAATTTGTGTAGTTTTTTTCACTTTAGATGAAGAATAACTTGATTTTTGGTATTGAAACAACATTTATCATACATGAAAAGCTTACCTTGACCATTGATAAATTGAAATCAAAATCACTAGGCCATTTACAATTTGACAATGACCTTTGATCTATTGAATTCAAAATCACTAGACCATTTACACTTTGTCTGACCTTGAATCTTTTGAATTCAAAATCACTAACTTGCCACCAAGTACCTTACAATCTGACGGTCATAGGCCGAGGTCAACGGTTCATCCAAGGGTCCAACAAATTAGCTGTTGACCGAGCCCCCTATCAACAACTGTTTTGTTATACCTTTTTCGATCTAAAAAAGAGACTCCGTTCTACAACTGTTTCGTAAAACTTCAGTCAATTTCTCGGCTGTATTATGATTAGCGACAGATTGAGATTAATGGAGCATAAATATTCTACTAGAATATTCTGTGAAGTTCTTATTGCATTCTTAGTGTTTTTTACCATATCTGTCCTCCAATATTTTTGTTATATCTTCCTCTGTCACATTCACAGGAGCAACTCACTGCCATTTTGAAACGATGTAAACAGCTGATTAGGGAAGATAACTCTTACATTTGATCCTTTCAAGGGGCCCCGCATGGGGAATGTTTTTTTTTCAAATACAATTAATTACCGAAAATGATCAAATTTACATTATTCAGCGTCTTTAACTGAGGAAATAAATAAAATAACCGAAATAAACAAAAAGCTTGTTGTCATAACAACACTAAAATATCTTGCCTTGTTGTTTCTAACAGTCATTCTGTTGGACTTTTTTCTTGTATAGACTATTAAGGGGGAAATATCTAAGGGTATAACAACCTTCACCTCTGAACCATTGTAAATAGGGAGTGAAAATCAAAACAAAGGTTTTGGTTCGAAAATGATTTATATATATGCACTTATTTGAATTCAACAAATAAATTAAAAAGTTTTCACGACATAATTTACACATTTTGCTTATTTCTGAATCTTTGTCCTGAATCCTCTGTTGAAGTTATTTTGTCCTATTGTGTTATTTCCCGACTTTTTACCACCTTTACCCTTGAACCACCACTCATTGTTAAAAGCCTGATGGTTCTCTTCTCTGCTATTATTACCAGTCCCTGCTGGTAATTTAGTTCTCGGAAAATAATCTGCAGGGTTCTTGAAGTTTTTGTTATTACTCACAGATGATTTTACTTCATGATTATTACTCGCCTTAGATTTTTTCTTCTTTTTCTTTTTACCTCCAGTTTTCTGCACTTGACCTTCACTTTCATGGCAGTTATTTGTCATTTCATTTACTTTTTCTTTCTGTCTTTTTCTTTTCTGTTTCTTCTTTTTCTTAGGATTTTTTATCACAGGTTCCAGATCTTGTGAGTTCTCCAATGAGTGCACAATCCGATTCATTCCATTGCAGTAAACTTTCAGTTTTGAATGTTCCAGTTCCTTCACTGTTCCACTATTATTTGTATCTATTGCATTCCTTTCATCAGCTGGGGTGTCTATTTTTCTCCTTTTTGCTTTACTTTTAACGGACTTGCCTAGAAATGAAGTAAAATTTGTAATTTTCAGTAACATATCCAAAATATAAAAGGAGATCTAAGTGAATAAAGATCCATTAAGGTAGATAATCCCTCAGGTCAGAATCGCTAGTATTTTTTTGCCTGGATACCCTATTTTTTCTCTTCAGAATATTGTTCAGATTATCAAACTAATATGGTTTTGGGAAAAGAAACTTTTATAGTTACATTTTATCACATTCAAAAGGGGATTTTTCTTACTTTTCCCATAGGGTTCAATGTTAAAGTTCAAACGGCGTAAGTTCTCGTTATAATCATGAAACCACGAATTATATTTTGTTTGTATATCAGGTTTAACATACGCTTTGAATATATAGAAATGACAATATTGTAAAAGTTGTTATTTAGGAAATAGGAGCATCTGAGACCTGAGGGATGCTCTACCTTTGTGTCTCATGTCTCAATCATTTCTGTGGCAAAAGGAGAAAACAGATTGCGAAGAAAAAAAGAGGAAAATGAAAAACTGAGAATTTGAATGGGAATGTTGAACAATTTACACTTCAGCAACGTAGCTTTTTCAAAACGTGCAAATATTCCAATCAGCAGAAGATTTTCCTCATCATATACCGTAGACAATAATGCCCCACAAGGAGCCCAGCACATTACCGGAAGAAGAAGATGAGGGTTGGCATCACGGAGCATTTATCCCAGTTAGTGAAAAACCAAAATTGATATTTATAGAATCTATCGCAATGTTGCAAAGGAGACGGGAATCTCCTCCAAGTGTAAAAGATTTGCAACCCATGGCAAGGCTTGGATGTTACAAATCTTTCGCACAAGGACAAGATTTACCCTTTCTCGTCACAATCGTCAAGATAGATTATTTTTCTCACTCAGCTAATAAAATCATCATTACAACAATTTTCTTACAAGAACTGAAGCAAACCAATGATGCTTTATAGCGTCATAATATGTTGTCTCACACTGCTACACTTATGCATTTTCTTTAGTTTTAAGACGTGAGAGAGTGAGAAAACCAAGGTATGATACATTTAAATTTTGTCTCCATTCATTTTTGCCCTTTGATATGAGAAAATGCGAGACACAACAAACTAAATTTCACAGGGTCTAAAATGAAAATTGGCAAACTCAAAACTTTACATGTATGCGGTCCTATGAACTTAATGACATTCCCCCCCCCCCCCCCCCAAAAAAAAAAACTTATTAATGGAAAGATACAAATAAGTGCTTCACATCAATACACACATATATAACTTTAAACATTTCAGTGGTAAAACCTTCATGCAAATACCTCTCTTTCTTTTCCTGGATACACGTTGGAAGTGTACCGTGTGATCATATCTGGCCACAAGAGGATATGTCGCTGGACTATGCCTGTCCATCCAGTCCTCCTCACATTCCTATAGTTGATGAAATTTGTCAAATTAAATACATTTGTACACTTGTTCTTTAGGCCATATTAACATTTTTAAATGATCAACATAGTATCATCACTGTCACGGCAAAAAAAACAGCAAAAGTGAATAACAACGGCAGAGGAGTTTTCTTCTTGGTACATGTACATGTATTTTGATCATAATATTTAAACTCAGGTAACCAAAACAAATAATTATTCGAATTGTCACAGGATGTCAAAAACATTGCATCTGAAGGTAAAAATAAATGGAAGTTTATCTACTTCAAAAAATAAAGTTACATATATTTTATACAAATATAGAAATATCTTATACAAATATAAAACTGAAATGATTCCAACGAAACTACAATCCCCATGTTTGGCTGTACTAACCTATATCATAATTGTCCTAAAATAAATCTAGAGTAACATTTCTTTTTCAAATTATACATACATATCCAAAATGTCCATCTTGCCCACAGTTACAACAGAAAACTCGTGGATTTTCTTCGTTGTCTCCTCTCAGAGGGGTGTCTTTATCTATCTGAAAAAAATATATGTGACTGTCTTGTGTAACTTTGTTGTAGTTAAAAAGGAAATTTCGAATATGTCTCTTATATTTGTAACAAATAAGAGGAGGCTCTAAATTCATATAATCTATACAAAATGTTGGACAAAAATTTGTAACATTCATCATCATTTTCAATCTTATAATATTATTGTTCACTTATGCGCAAAGGCAATGAAAACTTGGCATATCTTCAACTGCATATTCTATGCTATCAGTAAAAGAATTTTAAGATCACATCCAGTGTAACGATTTGTCATCTATGCTGTTCACAAAGAGTGTTAGCCTAAATCCACAATTAGTGACCTTGACCTTGGTTGTTTGGAAAGAGTTGTGCTTGGTATCATTGGAAAGAGGAGGATAAAAAGGTATCTGAAACAGGTGAGTTTTGGAAGATTGAAAAGGGGAAGGAAGAGAAAAAGGGAAAAAAGAATTGGCCAGACACACATACTAACACACATACAAACACAGGGACGCATAGCAGCCATATCCTCTCCACAACAAAGTTGAAAGGACATAATAAAAGAATTTTCAAATAAACTTACTGTTAAATGGTACTGATGTCATAAATAAACTTACTGTTAAATGGTACTGACGCCATAAATCTGGACAGACCTACAATAATTATATGTATGTAGCTACTATATCATTTCTATCATATTCATAAATACACATTCTTAAGTATATGTAATGTACTTAAATTATTTTTTTCCTCTCTATACTCTATTTCCTTTTAGCAGGAGTCCGTTACATTGTGTAAATAAATCATATCTCCGCCCGCAGAAACCCTGATTATAGTTTCTGCCTTTATCAAAACAGTTCAGAATTTTTGTATATAAAACATTACTTCAAATACATTTTAAACAACATTACATTTGAATCTTATTTTGATATTTTTCTTCAAGTTATATAATATTTGACCATTATTTCAAAGTACTGTACTATTGAGAAATCAGAATATGTTTACAACACCTTTTTATCATGGCCTTTCATGTTACATCTGAAGCACAGAAAATGTATTGACATCCTTTTCTTTGTACAATCATTAGCTATATGACCAGGCTGTTTACAATTATAACATACTGACTCGGGACACCTCCTATAGTGATGGCCTATCACTCCACAAAATATACAAATCTCCGTTTTCTGAAACAAAAAATGTGGTTGTAAAAAAAACTTATACTTTTCTTATAATAAGATTTTTCATGAGAATATAGATCAATATGAATTACCTAAAAAAACATAATACTAGTAGACATCTAGTGAAACAAAAAATGTGGTTGTAAAAAAAACTTATACTTTTCTTATAATAAGATTTTTCACGAGAATATAGATCAATATGAATTACCTAAAAAAGCATAATACTAGTAGACATCTTTAAAGTTAACGTACTATGGACTTTGCACTCTGGACTTTGCACTTTTAGGATGCATATCAAAGAAATCAGGTGTGAATAAAACCACAAGAAAAGAAAAATCTGGGCAAAATGACACAGCAGAACTTTAAATGTGTATATTTATAGAATATAGGCTACTCATTCTATTCTTGAAGTCGGACTAGTCACATGACCAAATTTCCGCCATGTTTACAGGGGGATGTGCCTCTAGATTTTTCAGTGTGCCCTATGAAAAATCCGTGATTTTGTTTGTTCCTTCTTCAAATCTTGTTTTACATTGGGGTTTGAGGAGCTAAGAGCTAATTCATCAATGGTTCCTTCAATGAATTCTAGTAGTTTTATTCTTGATATAAACGTTAGATTCTAGATATAAAGCAATTTCCATACACTATGCTCTACGATAAACACTGTGTTTATCCCCCAACTATTTTTGGAACTTCTCTGTGCTTATCTCCGACTTAGAGAATATACATGTATATGCACTTTCAAAGCCCCTTACCTGTGGTTTGGGACAATCAGTCAAATGTCTAAGGTACATCTCATGAACCTGTTACCATAGTAACAATTCATTGTCCCTTACCTGTGGTTTGGGACAATCAGTCAAATGTCTAAGGTACATCTCATGAACCTGTTACCTTAGTAACAATTTGTTGTCCCTTACCTGTGGTTTGGGACAATCAGCCAAATGTCTAAGGTACATCTCATGAACCTGTTACCATAGTAACAATTCATTGTCCCTTACCTGTGGTTTGGGACAATCAGTCAAATGTCTAAGGTACATCTCATGAACCTGTTACCATAGTAACAATTCATTGTCCCTTACCTGTGGTTTGGAACAATCAGTCAAATGTCTAAGTTACATCTCATGAACCTGTTACCATAGTAACAATTTGTTGTCCCTTACCTGTGGTTTGGGACAATCAGCCAAATGTCTAAGGTACATCTCATGAACCTGTTACCATAGTAACAATTTGTTGTCCCTTACCTGTGGTTTGGGACAATCAGCCAAATGTCTAAGGTACATCTCATGAACCTGTTACCATAGTAACAATTTGTTGTCCCTTACCTGTGGTTTGGGACAATCAGCCAAATGTCTAAGGTACATCTCATGAACCTGTTACCATAGTAACAATTTGTTGTCCCTTACCTGTGGTTTGGGACAATCATCAGCATGATGTCCAAGGTCACGACAGTTGTTACATCTCATGAACCTGTTACCATAGTAACGATTTGTTGTATGGACAGGTGCCTCTCCAAAACGATCTACATCAAGAATTTTCCACTTTTCTATTTCAGCTGAAAATGAGATTTAAAAGAATAAATGAAATCTGAAGTGATGTTCACTTTAACATTTAAAACCTTCATTACATTAAGCTGTGTACTTATACATACAATACTTTATTTGTCCAAAATGGGACAAATAGTTCCTACCGTAATGATTTTAGAGCTGAATTATATACGACAAAATATTGTGTATACATGACTAATTGTATTGCCTTAGAAAAGTTCTGAGTACAAAGTGTAACATTTTGCTGTAATCATGGTAAGTCAGAACTAAATTGAAGGATTGACGATTGTCCAACATTACATCTACTGATGGACATATACAATACTTTATGTTTTATAGGTCACTGTTTATTATACATTATGTTTTATAGGTCACAGTTTATTATACATGTTTCATAGGTCACTGTTTATTATACATTATGTTTTATAGGTCACTGCCATTGTGACGTCATGAAAATGGTATGGCAACGTCAATTTTATAACTTCATTTCCCAGACTGTTTCTATAGAATTTGATGACGTCATAATCAGTCTACGACAGACACCGTCTCAAATTGGAAGTAACTCTGGTTTTCGAAAATAGCGAATAGGTCACTGTTTATAATACATTATGTTTTATAGGTCACTGTTTATAATACTTTATGTTTTATAGGTCACTGTCTATTATACATTATGTTTTTAAGGTCACTGTTTATAATACTTTATAATGTTTAAGACCCCCAGGAGGTGCAATGTTGGACATTTTGCGACCCCTCAGTTGCTCTACAGCATGAGTATTTCAGTTTTATCTATTCAATTAGAATAAAACTGATGCAATAACATTTATATATGAAGGAGTCTCACCTTTTGATCTTTTCTTCAGTAATTTTTGATGGTGATCATCAACATTGACTTGGATTTCCTCATTCTCAGACATACTCTCGTCTAACATCATACAATCGCTATCAAAATCATCCTCACTGCTCGACAGGTATTCACCAGACTCCACCTCCCCCACTGACTCCGAACTAACCTCTATAGGATCATTTACATCACACTCATCCCCCGATAAAATTACCACCTCATCATGTGGTGCTCCAAGTTTACAATCAATGGATTCATCAAGAGCTATGAAGTTAAGAGACGAATTGTGACTTTGAACCTTTTTTCCATCATCACAAGAATGAGGTTTGTCACAATCTATAAGTTCCCTTTTTCCATGCATATCTGATTTGTCTTTTATAACTATGACACTTTGTTTCTGAGCACTATTTCTCAAACCTTCATCCACCTTTTTCTCCTTGGTGGCATTACTAGATGCCCTATACACCTGGAACTCATATGACAAGTCAGCAAAGTTTTGTTCCACTTGACCCTCGGCACAATCCTCCGCCTCATAATGGATCTGGGAATACAACGCTATTTCAATTTCCTTCCTAGCTTCATCACTGTCATCTTCATCACTGTTCACATCTGAATTGGCATCTGAGTTGCAATGAGGGGAGATCATCTGAAATTTTAAGTGAATATTTTGATAAAAAATTCAATACACATGATTAGAAATTGAAATTTTTTTTATCTCATTCTAATAGTATTCAACCTGGAAGTACAAATATAAACAATGTTTCAACAAAAAAAAAATAAAAAAAATTATATATACATGTATGGCTCTAGTGAAGTGGTGGAGGCTTGAGGTACCAGAACGATAATCGATTATGATTTTGATAATCGATTATAACTGGGAAATTTAAAACATTATATTATTTGCATCATTCAACCATATTTTTGCTAGAGAAACAGTTCATACATCCTACTTACAATTTAAGTCAACTGATATATCTTTGACTTGGGTCAGTATGCAACTATGCATACTCGTATGAAACATTTTGCAGAGTTTCCATAAAATTTGAAGTCAATAAAAAGTAAGTCATGGACAAATCATGAAATATTTTACAGTTTTGTAGTGTATTATAAGAAACTGATTACAATTGAAGTCCTAGCGCAACCTCAGTTTCAAATGCGTGCTTCTTAAAGTGTGTGGGGAAAATTAGCGATCAGAGCTAATTGTGTATCTTTTGATTATTGGTGTATTTTCCACTGCCCATCCAAAAATAAGCATGTGTATTGAAATGAAACATACATTTGTTGAATCCTACCCAAAAATGTGAAAATTAATCCATTTAAACCATGTTTCAAACAATTTAAAGTAGAATCATGGCAGATGCTGCTGAGATCACAACTGGTAGATAAAACGGCAGAAACATGGTTTAAATGGATTAAAAAAGACAAAAAGTAAAGAAGCTCCTCAGTTTCCATTGATATTACTTCAAAGGTTCCGGGACTGTTGTACCCTCGGGAACTTTGACCCGGGAGAACGTTGATCCGGGTCCGTTGTACCCTCATACATGTTTGTTGTTTTTAATATTTAATGAATAAGCTGATCAATAAATGCCATTCAAAATTTTACGTCTTTTATTGTTATGGTATTTTATATGTATTCTATCGTCAAAATGTTGCTAAAATTCCGTAAAAGTTGAGTTTATTGCTATTTTTTTAAGTGGGAACGTTGATCCCTAAAATAATTTGTATACGGATAATTGATCACCCAAGCCACGTTGTTTGTTTTGTGAAATCATAGGACATTCATAAATTAATAAAAACAATGTATATAAATGGAATTTTTCATTACTTTTAAGACGGTTAATCTTAAGTAATGTAAAAATTTGATACGAAAATTTAAAAAAGACTATATAAATTTAAGATTAAGATTAAAAATTTGATAACCGATTTTGAGATGACTATATGCGCTTATCCGTTCCGACAATGACTGACTGACCTATCATGTACTTTACGTGTCCAAGTATGAGCAGCTTCATTTTCTGCTTTTTTTGAAATTAGGGAAAGGGGCGGGGTTGAAATTGACATTTTCTGTACAAACTTTATTACATGTACATGTACATGTACTCCAAATTGAACCCCTTGACTGACCACTTAAAATGACATGATCATTTTACGGACGAACGCATACACAAGTACCTTTACGTCGGTAAGATACGTAAGTGGACGTTGGAGATTTAAATCTCAGGCACAGAACATGATAAAAAAGAATGTCGGAGAAAAATCAATATCGTATCAGAACCTTTCGGATGAGCGGAACAATTGTCAGTGAACAAAAGAATTTCATGCTTCTGACTGGCCATGTACAGTAAGCTGTGATCCACACGTTACTGCTACTGGTCTACGTCACGTAACAAAGTAAATATGAGTACAGCGGACACTTACGAAAAATTTCAGGAATTTTCGTAACTTTTGATTGTTTAGTTCTTCTTTTGAAATAAAAATATCAATATTTTGTTTCCGACTTTAGATGGAGTACGTAGAAATGATATTTGAAAACATATATAGTACAATCTAAATATAAAATCTTTTGAACGTTTTATTAATTAGGAGATTCAAATGTGATATTTTCTTATCAGATGAGGAAAAAGTATTTCAAACGTCTTCTCATGAGCTCTCATTTGGAATACCTCATTTGCATAGATATGTTTAAACCAATACTTTTAGTATGTTGTCAACCCGCTAAATTTACACTACATGTATCTTTGTTTCAAGAAGATTGACCCATTACCATCTATTAACCATACTATGTTGCTATGTAGTGACGATTGATAAACCCTATTTATTTTTAAAATGATTTCAATACGACTTCTTTTCTGATTTCAACAATTTTTATGCCGCGCCGTCAT
Organism: Pinctada fucata; assembly: GCA_028142955.1. Lineage (NCBI taxonomy): Eukaryota > Metazoa > Mollusca > Bivalvia > Pterioida > Pteriidae > Pinctada > Pinctada fucata. The sequence continues at coordinate 2,575,907 of AP027103.1, forward strand.
GAAACCGTATGTACATTAAGAGTTTGTCAAGTGCATCTTTCTCGTCCTTTTCAGTTTTTTTTTTAGATGGAAACTGCAGAACACTTTACACCCATTCAAACTGAATTTGGATTGGGGATAACCAATTGCTTCTAATATTATGTTTGCGACCGATAAATGCTGATTTTACGGTCCCAAACTGAATTTTTCATACAACACGTTAAGGGATGTTTTGGACTATGTATTTATTAACAGACAACACATATTTGAATGTAAGCCCGACAGGATTCAATTACAAATCCCTTCTTTAAAAATAACATTTGAAATTTTATTTTAAACAAGTGTGGAAAAAATAGATAACAAAATAAAAAAAAACCGACCGATATCGACCTACCCTATTTTTCTCAGCATGTTATGGGAAACACATATTTTTGTAGGCCTTATGATCGTCTTTTACTGTATCGTATGTCAATGATTATTGTATGACATCACATTGCTTTGTTATTTATGATATATTCACGGCTAATTTAAGATAAATGCATTTTATTTAACACTAAACAGAACTCTGTGTGTACACTTTTCTCTCAGATTCTTTTTCATTCATCAAATAGAGAGGAAAGTATACATATAAATAATGTAAAATCTCCATGATATACCCATTTCTTTTGAAATTCCCTATGATTTTCTTTGTTATGCCGTTCTACATGCTAAATAGTGTTGTTAACTAGTTTGTTTGCACAATAATTATTTTATTTGCAAAACAAACCAATTAGTGAATTACCGTCACTTCCACCTATACCAATTAAGGGTACAACAGTCCCAGGTCAAAGATCCCCAGGGTACAACGGACCCCTAGTTCAAGGTACCTGAGGGAACAACAGTCCCGATGCCACTTCAAAGACAAAGTGCTTGAAAAGGGGTGATTGTCTGGAAACTGGTTCTGGCCTGATACCAATAGTCTATAAAGGAAGAAGAACAAGAAAGATGAACAAATAGTATAAAATTATTAAAATTGATACCCCTGTATGAAGATTTTGATGATATTCGTTTTTATTTCTTAATCACGTTGATCATACTCTATGTTTATCGGACGCTTGCTTTTCATAATATAATATTTGGTAGCATCGCAAGTGTTTGAAAGATTAAGAATATGCTTTTCGTCATTTCACATAAACTTATTTTCGGGCCGCAGTTGTTTCGGCATCAATTTCACTCAAGATTATTTTCGATGGGGATGCCTTGACCTCCAACAGAAGAAAAACAAAACAAAACAGAAACAAAGCAAAAAACAACCCTACCAAAAAAAAAAAAAAAACAAACAAAAAAAAAAAACAAAAAAAAAAAGAAAAGAAGAAGAAGAAAAAAAGGAGAACAAAACAAAACACCCCCCGAAAACCCCAAATAAACCAAGTCTAGCTACTTGATGTTCACTGGGGGGAATTAATTCATACATGACCAGGACATGGGTTTTAGTAGGGAGGAGAATATCGGAATATTGTCATCGCGTATTATGGCAGTATAATCACGTTCCAAAAGACAGTTATTCTATAAATAAGTCCTTGGAAATACAAATTTACAGACATTGGATGCTAACAAAAACAAGTGATGCAGAAGTGTCTGACACTAATTTTATCGTTTCATGGTCAAATTGGAATTTTTCTCCGTCTCCAAAAATCGGATATTTTTTTAAAAGCCCGGCATAAAGCATAATTTATGCCTTCAAGACGTACATGTATATAACCAGCATTTAAGATAGCTAGTAACATTTGATATGTTAATGTTGCAATCGGGAAAGTTTTCTGTAAGACACGGAAAATGTGCAATATTTTCCATTTGGGGATGGGACCGAATTTCGGACCCAAAATGGCTTTGTGAATGTGAAAGGCATGATGGCATCTGCTCCTGCAAGTATGATGACAAGTTGACAAAATAAATTCATTATGTATAATGACTGAAAGTAGCAGAACTAATTAAATGATACATGATGAACAGAAACAAAGGATGATCGTCCGAGGGCGAGGTAACCACTATCATATCAGCAAGACCCCGCCAATTTACGAGACCATAGTATTGAAGTATTTTGAAGAATGAAGTAGTGTCCTCCGTAGGGAAGTTTAATATAATAAATAACAATGAACACTCTATATCCACAAATTTTCGGCCACTCGGCCTTTATCAAGTGGAAAAGCACGAATACAAAAGAATTCTTCGTAATATCCATAACTTCTGGTAAACAAAGCCCAGCGTAAAATCAACGTAAAATCAAACCAGCGTAAAATCAGCGTAAAATCAAAATTATGTAGAATTCTTTTGTATTCGTGCTTTTCCACTTGATAAAGGCCGAGTGGCCGAAAATTTGTGGATATAGAGTGTTCATTGTTATTTATTGAAGTATTTTGGTTTACGTTCTAATATCTTCTGAAAGGTAAGATGAACACTCGCATACGGCAAGAAATCATGCGTATGTCATATGCATTATGTAGAACATTTATGTGAGAAATGTTCAGAAGAAATACAACCAGTCTGCTTTTTATGTTTTTTTTATATTTCACCAAGAACCCCCAACTCCCAACAAGCCCATCCATTCTTCTCAAACTCGCACCACTCTAATCATTTCACGTTTGTGGCGGATTTCGGTTACCTGTTATACTTTTTAACAAAAATGCGCATTTATATCTCAACGACATTTTACGTAATCAAAACATTTAAAATAAAGTAAAATATTTCACTGACTAGTGTGTACATCTGAGGCACAGTTTAAAAAAAAACTATTTCTGATTAGCCATCGGCCATCGGTCAATCCCTCCCAGTTATCCCTAGTTCTATAACATATAACCTCGCTGTGAGACGCGATAGCAGTATAAGCAGGCCGACTAAGTTGTTCCCAACACTCCACAGTCCGGAAACAATAGTCCTGATTTAACTTTTAAATTTTGCCAGGATACTTTCTTTATCATTGATGATGTTGTGTCTATTGGCAGTGGCGGATTCAGCCGGGGGGGGGGGGCACGGTGCCCCCCCCCCCCCTGCAGTGCCCAAAGAAGGGGCAATTATGACATGCTTTTGGAAGCATTGAACTACTGTTTCCGTAATAAATCTATGAAAGTAGTCAGAAATAGCGCCAAAACACCCCAGAAACCACCGATTTGAGTAAATTTTCCAAAAATTTCTCGGGGATAGATAGTCATTTCCATTGTCTGTATGTGGACGTACACACGTTTCGGAAACAACCTACATTGAATCATGTTCATATCGAATTTTCTTTATCTGAGGGATGAATCGGGAACTTTATATATCCTATGCAAGGCATATTTAACACACATATTTCTTGACCAAATCTTCGATACAATCTGATTAAAACCAGATCTCTACATGCTCCTGATTTTGTTATGTCGCGATCTTCGATACAACCTCCTATAAAACTTACATTTTTTCAACTCTAAATTTGAGGTCGTGATCAATCTATTGAAATTGTTTTGGCCAGATTTAAACCGGCTACCTCTTTATTTTTAGAATCATGATCATATTTTTCGTTAAGCCCCTAGGTAAATCAAAAATATAATCATGATAGAACTGCCAAGAGATAATTAAACCTTCCAATCTGGACGATGCAGGAAATGGGGCACCCGTGATCTCTAGTTTGTCAAGGAAATTTATCATTTACAAGGGAATTTTTTAGGGTCTGTAATGGGCCGAAATTCGGCAAAAAGAGGTACTTTTCCCCAATTTTAGACCTAAAAATTCCCAATTTAATCTTTTCTCCAAAAATTCATTTCCAATTTACGTATCATTAACTGAAAGGAAAACGAAAGTAGAACAAACATGCTCTAGGAGGGATTCAAAATATAGACAATTGATATGATAAGGGGTAATTTGCATGAATATATCTTTTTGTTGTTTGAAATTTATTTCCCAATTTAGGTTAAAATGTTGCAAAATTCCCAATTTCATCGGCCCAGACCCCTGACATCAGCGGCTAGAAAAAACACCCTGTAATTACTTATTTTCTTTACTTTTATACAAATATTAAAAAAACAAGCCAAGTCCTGCCTGGAATTTGCATAAAATGCTGATTTTTCCTAGTTTTACGAGAATTTATGGCTGGACACCCCTCCCTCCCATGGGCTGACCTCTCTGCCCTTTCAAAACTTCTCCTGATCCGCCCGTTTCTTTAGGAAATCCTGAACATGTTGACTTCTGCATGCCGTGCAAGAACAGTACAGCATCAGAAAATTTCGAAATTTTCAAATATATTCTATATAAATAATAATTATTGTTACTGACACTGACTGAATCATGCGCGCCAAATCCCTTCTAAATTCAGTTCAAATACGCTTCAGATGCCACCAAATTGCTTCATTATTTCAAAATTTTCTCGGGGGAGGCCCCCCGAACCCCCACCAATGGGAGGGGGAAACCCCCTCCCATATCCTCCCCCACTCGGCCCTTCGGGCCTCGCAAGTGGTTTCCATATAATTTGTATGTGCCCCCCCCCCCCCCCCCCCCGGCAATTGGGGTTCTGGATCCGCCCCTGATTGGTTTCAGTAACCCCAACCCCCAAAAAATAAATATATAGAATATAGAGAAAAAATGAAACCCCATCTTCAACGCCCCGTTTATCTTCCCTTTACCCTCTAAGGTTGAAAAGGGCATTGAAGATGAAGTTTTAATTTTCTTTCTAGGAATCTGGTGCCTGTGGTTCTAATGTCCATTACGTTAAAAACATATACGGACCGAAACAGTCTGAAGCCGACATGTCCATTATTTCATGATATCATTTAGATGTTTGCATTGATAAACGCTAACAGCACTTTATGCAAGCATTTGAACGACGCAGTTTACATTCCAAGTCGGTTGCTACTACAAACTTGCAAAAATGACACATCTTCAGTTAAAGGAAGGAGAATACACTTCTACTATTTATACATTGGTAAGAAGATGTGATATCTACTGCTAAAACACAAGAGAGAAAAGATTTGCCTGAAAAATAAAGCGTTGCCATCCTGGAGTTCTTTTTACATGCAGATTATGCCAGATCAGGTTGGGGAAAGGTACCGATCGAGCTAATATACCTCGATCAAGCTAATGTACCTCGATCGGGCTAATCAATCCGACTTTTTTATTCAGAAAAAAGTACTTTTTTCCTCCAAATCATATTTGAGTGCAAAATCGCACCAGCTTTTATATCAAGAAATAATATTTAAAAAGCAACTATGCCTGAAAACTTTTTAGATTTCGAGAAATCCCACCCAATATATTCAGAAAAATGGAGGTATATTTTCTCAGTAACTATTCACTTTTCAGGTATCTTTCTTTTGTAAACATAACTTCTTTTATAAAGAACTGATGCGATTTTGCTCAGAAGAATAATTTTGAGAATGTTTTAATTTCTTACTACTGAAAATATTCAGATTGATTAGCAAAACCGAGGTATATTAGCCCAATCGAGGTATATTAGCTCGATCGGTACCTTTCCCCAACCTGCAGATAGGACAACAAACAATCAATAAATAAGAATTATTTTCCCCATATTACCTCATATACTAAAAGGTCTTTCATGTGTTTACCCGATCCAGCCAAGACTAACTCCTTTTGAGATTCTCGCATGATTGTTTGCTGTGGGTAGGTTCCGGCATTTACTCCAGTTGCTAAATCTGCATGATACCAATTTTTTTTAAGCTTCTTGTGTTATTTAACACAATTCCACTCAAATCATTTTACAACAATCAAATGGCATCACTGCTGCATGTACAATGTACTATTTTTCTTGGAACTTGGCTTCAAATCAATATACTACAGATAACGTAAAAATTTCTAATTTTATTTACAGATATGACTTCCATTGCTTAAAAACCCTCTTTAAACCTGAGTAACGACAGTTATATAAACCCAGCTGATACAACTCTAATCTGCTTCAAATCCATCTTCATATTCACATATTTTTTTAATATGATGGTAAATAAGGTGTTACCCAGACATGATTTGAACATGCAGACATATGTAGAAGAATATGCAGAAGAAACGCACAGAGACTAACAATGCTTTATAAAATTTCCCATAATTTAGTTGCCATTAACCCACAAGAATACATAACACCACCCACACAACTCCTTACCAGACACAACCACCCACTACATTATCAAACCTTCAGTATACGCACAGACTACTTCAAATATAGTTTCTTTCCACACTCCGTTGTGCTCTGGAATTCTCTCCCCCATTCGATCATTACTGCATCCTCTCTGGACCAGTTTAAAACACTGGTTCAGAACCATCTGAGCTCATCATATTAAATATTTGACATTTTTGTATATATGTAAATTATCCTTTTAAACTTTTTCTTTTAAATTTTATGGTCTGTTTGCCCATTGCGCCGTCATGTAGTCATCAAGTGTGATGGATTGACGTACTGATGTAGATGTAGATGTAAATGTAGTGACAAACAAGCTACCCCAAAGTTTTGTCAAAATTGATATTTTATATGGTAACCTGAAAAGAATTACAATCAAGAAAATAGGGGGGAAAATTGAGAGGAGATTGAATAGAATTTCATTAGTATATGCTAGCATGATGAAGTTCAAATACTGTAAAACGAGAATATTTAGCGCAAACATATTTTAGCGCAATGAGGGATGAGAACCTTTTGGCGCAAACTTAATTTAGCGCATTGACACCATCTGGTCAATAAAATTAGCGCACAGTGACTTTAGGATTTTGTTTCTCAGATATCGCCGGTAGCAAATTGCCGTCGATGAATCGTAATTTTTTGTAACGTCAGACAAATAATATCCGTCGTGTCTTATGTTCGGACGATCGTTGGTAATACGAACTAATTATCAATTCAATTTAAAGTGATAAAAGAAAATAACGTTGTTCTGTATGTAACATGGATGAATATATATCGTCCCAATTTTTCAACTTGGCGTAACGAATCATTTTACGGCAACGGCGCTAACATCCCGATTTTATTCACGTTGTGTAAATAAATCCTTTTAAAGACTGCATGCGCATCTAATGTACATGTTCACAGCGATATACATAGAGGTATTCACTACATGCCGGCACGTGTGTTGGAATTGCCTATTCGTATGCTTGTATTTTTCTTTATAGATCTCCTTTTTTACCGTACATGTACCTTGTGTTATAAAGTACTGTGTTTTCACACAAATGTTACGCCATCTAAATATAAGCGAGAGAGAAGTCTTCTCGTTAGAAATGATACATACGAACGTCTATTCCTGCATTTAGGTACGACTACAAATTTTTTTATCTGATTGGGTTGGAATGAAAATTTGTTCCGATTATAGACAACTTCAGTTTTTTGTTTTGTTGTTGTTGTTGTTGTTTTTTTTTTTTTGGTTTTTTTTTGGTTAAAGAATAATCTCATCCGACTCTTATTTATATTTCATGATTGTTTATTACGACACGTAGACAATCATGATCTACCCAGTACAAATGTACATGTAAATCACGGCGCGTGTACTATCATTATCTACCCAAGCGCTAGCGTTAATCCAATTATCTAATTAGCTATAAAAACAACAAGCATTGCCTGATGGTGTGTTCCCGATTCGTCGACTTAAATTATATGATAATCACCTTAATTGAGTGTAAAAGGGGCCATCTGAGGGGCGCAGGTAGACTAATAATTAACTAATTAGTATAAAGTTTACCTGTAGTTTACCTGTAAAAGTATATGATTAGTATTGAAAGCTAAGATTGCTGACTAGAAGATTTGATCGTGTGATGTAATGTGTCTTTGTTCAATCTGTAAAGATGTGCTGGTCTTTATATGAAAACGTACACTTTTCAAATATATATTATAGGATCTCAAATGAATTTTCATTTCATACGATGTATTATGAAACGAGTTGCGAGTTTTATATCCCCGAGCCTTGGCGAGGGGATATAAAACGCACAAAGAGTTTCATAATACATCGTATGAAATTAAAATTCATTTGAGATTCTTTTTATCACATGATATTGCCTAAAAATGTGTATTTCTAACGTGAAATCAACGTTTCCGAGAACTACAGAGGCGAACCACGCCGTGATCGAGAAGTCGTCTGCTACGCCATGAGAAGTAGTGTCCCCATCTTATAGATATTCTGTGCATAAGAGAAAAGTATAATTTCAATTTTGAATAGTATTTTAATGCAAGAATTAATTCAACAACAACAATTTTAATCATTGATATTGACTGCGGGTCTGAATTTAACAGTTGACCGATATTTGAAAGGTCACATTTGTTAAGGTTTATGTGATTATGTTCCAAACTTGACAAATCGCATTCAAGCAGAGCGATATGTAACGTGTTATCATATCATATATTTATGAAATGGCTTTATGAAACTGCATAACGGGGTGTATCATGTGATAAAAATATATATCTTCAACACTCTTCGTTCAAAGATACCAAGAGCTATTTTTTTGAGCTATAGCAGAAGAAGAAGAATTATTTTAGTTACATTTTTTTTTCATTTCATAAAATCATGTCATATTTAAATAACGAAATGGTTCCACAGTAGTCGGTGAATGGTTCCGTAAGGTATGTGATGTCCGCTTCATCTCTGTCCACGAGTGTCATACATCCTTACTTGCGCCCAGTGACAATTTTGTAGATTTTTAAATGAGAATTCAAATCACGAATCATTTAATCAAAATTTTGCATCTAAATTGCTTTTGTCACACCACCTTTTATCCTATTTTCAAAATTATTTTAACATAGTCATTTGTAAGAAAACAATACCCAAAAATAATCCAGTTTGGGCTGAAATTGATCGAGATTGACAGATTTAAAATAAGGTGTCCGGAAACTGTTCCAGTGATTTGAGAACAATGGCGAAAATATAGGGTCATAAAATCGGTCTAGAAACCTCTTTCAACATGATTATCTGTGGGAAGGGCATAGCATTATTTGAGAGAAATTTGAATGTTTTCCATTGATGGACGGAGGAGTTATCCCCGAAAAAACCCTCAAAATCGTCCGGAAACTGTTCCGACACCAGAAGGGTAGTTGAAGTCCGGTTGCCTGGGCTTGTCTCCACATACACTGAATATAGTGGAAAAAGCACCCCGTTGTTGCCAACACGGACGTGGATTGTGTACATGTATATCTGGTGGAACAGGGTAGGGCAGGTGTAAAAGGTTCCGTCACAGGAGATTGTGTCGGCTTCAGCTAGGTCACAGAGGTTAATTGTTGTCGGTGGCAAATACGATGGTCTGCTGTGATTGGTGGCTCTCGCCTATCAGTAGGAATCGGTCGTCGGCTGCTGTCTCTGTCCACTTGCCGTCTAGGATTGCGTCTTGGTTTTGGGTATTGCGGGCGTTGTTTTCCGTCGGGAACGGGACAGGGAAGACTTGAATGTTGGTAGTCGCTCCACCACTTGCTTGCTGACATCGTCCCAGTTAATTTTTAAAAATAGATTTATGTGATTCCGTATTATCTGGTGTTTAGATTGGAAAAGAATTTTATCGATTGTATTTTTCTGTTTTGAGTCGCCGTATTGCTTCAAATATCGCTTTACCTCCGTTTTTGTGTCGCCTGCGAAGCATAGCGACACTTAGGGATCACTTTGTCCGTTGTCCGTCTGTCCGTCCGTCCGTCCGTCCGTCAGTCAGTCCGTCTGTCTGTCTGTCACACTTTGGGTGTCACAGCCCATAACTTTTGAATGGTAAGTGATAGGGCTTTGATATTTCACATGTGTATTTCTTGTGACAAGACCTTTCTACACATACCATAATTTTTGACCTAGTGACCTTGACCTACATATTTGACCTACTTTTCAAAAATAATAAGATTGCTTATATCTTTTGATTGGTAAGGGATAGGGCTTTGATATTTCACACATGTATTCCTTTTGACTAGACCTTTGTAAACATACCATAATTTTTGACCTTGTGACCTTGACCTAGATATTTGACCTACTTTTCAAAAAAAAGTTAAAATTTGCTATATCTTTTGAATGGTTAGTGATAGGGCTTTGATATTTCACATGTGTGTTGATTGTAACAAGACCTTTCTACACATACCATAATTTTGACCTAGTGACCTTGACCTATATATTTGACCTACTTTAACAAAAAATTTAGATTGTATATATCTTTTGATTGGTAAGGGATAAGGCTTTGAAATTTCACTTGTGCATTCCTTGTAACAAGACCTTTCTGCACATACCATGATTTATGACCTTGTGACCTTGACATAGATATTTGACCTATTTTTCAAAAAAGTTGGGATTCGCTGTATCTTTTGATAGGTTAGTGATAGGTCTTTGATATTTCACATGTGTATTCTTTGTGACAAGACTTTTTTAAACATACCATAATTTTTTACCTAGTGACCTTGACCTATATATTTGACCTTTTTTCTAAGGATTGCGTATATCTTTTGAATGCTAAAAGATATAAGGCTTTAATACTTCACACATATATTTCTTATGATGTGACCTTTGTTTTGTTACCAAAGTATTTAGGTAGTGACCTTGACCTAGTTGATTGACACTATTTTCTGAAAATTTGAGATTGACCATATCTTTCAATTGGTAAATAAGAGGTCTGATATTTCACATATGAATTTCATTAGACAAGACTTTTATAGTGATACCAGTAAATTTGAACCATGTGATTTACCTCCTAGAACAGGCCGCTTCGCAGGCGACACAAGCATTCCTTGGATTGCTATTTTTTCATTTATTTTATGTACTGTTTTCAGTTTCAATATTTTCAATCATTTATATACTTTTTTTCAATCAGTGATACATTTATACCCAAATTTTTATGATCAGTTTGTTGATAGTAGAAAATATGTTATTTTATTCATTAAATACATGTATGGTATTAGCAAAAAAAAAATTAATACTAGGTAATAAAATAAATAAGAAAAAGGGGAAAAAGAAAAGGAAAAAAGAGCACATATACTTTATATGAAAGGTCAATGAAAAGAGTACCAATTTGTTAATGCTTAATCTATATACATGTGCCCTTTTGATGGCCCCTTTAACACCTATAATCACTTAATTGAAGTCGACGAATCGGGAATAAACCTGCCTGATAGACCATGCCGTGGACACGGTGTAATGCACTTTGAATAAAATGTCGAATAATTTCTTATTGAAATTTGATGTTGCATCTGAAAATTTTAGCGCACTACTTAATTTAGCGCAACCATGCCAATGCGCTAATGGCGCTAAAATAAATCGAGCGCTAAATATTCTCGTTTTACAGTACGTTTACTAACTTTGATGTTCTTATACTTGTAGATAAGAGATCAGAGGTACAATGATGCTGTTTCACTTCTCAGTAACCAAGTACAGGGACATACAAAGGTGAGTTTCACTTCTCAGTAACCAACTACAGGGCCATACAAAGGTGAGTTTCACTTCTCAGTAACCAACTACAGGGCCATACAAAGGTGAGAGAAACATATAGTCTATATCAAGAAAGACAGTCACACATCAAGTCACACATCAAAAAGCATAGAAACACTTCTATGTTATGATATTCTTGTTTATGTAAGGATCAAACTGTAACATACTTGTGTCTAGAACAATATATGTTAGATATTTTATAGATAACTCAAATATATTTACAATATTCTATTTCAGTCAAGGGCAGCATTGTCTTTGCTGGGTTACTGTTACTTCCAGATGCAGGACTTTGTGAATGCGTCAGACTGTTATGAACAGCTCAGTATGATGCACCCCGAGATAGAGGACTATAAAGTATACTACGCTCAGTCTCTGTATAAAGCTTGTCTGTATCAGGAGGCTATGAAAGTGGCATGTCAGATTGACAACCCTACATATCAAAGTCAGGTAAGACTTTGGGAATGTTAAGAACAGCTCAGTATAATGCACTCTGAGATAGAGAACTATAAAGTATACTACGCTCAGTCTATATCAGGAGGCTATGAAAGTGGCATGTCAGATCGTCAACCCTCCGTATCAAAGTCAGCTAAGGCATCAACTGTATGTGTAAGGGTTTAAAGAGGTTACTGTATAAGCTACTGTGTGGTGTAAGGGATGGTTAGGACTCCCTTGGAATTTGTCAGAAATGCCTATTTTTTCAATTTTGTGTATAGCTTTCTCAGAATAATTTTGTATATTGAGTTATTGAATAAAACCTCTGTATTCATAGTATTTTGAGACATATAGTTTAATGAATTGGATGAGTCATCACAATGAACTGTATTTTAGTAGATATATATATAACTATGACTTACTATGAGGTTAAAAGTTTTTTTTCCGTAACTTAATTCAAATTGTACATAAAGTTGTATAGATGACCTAATGTATTGATAAAACACCAGTCCTCATATTCATAAGTTTTGATGCCACATAAGTGACTTCTGACAAGTGTAAATTGTTAAATTTTGGAATTGAAGAGCAAAAATGTACCTTGCAATTTTATAAAAACTTTCGTGTTGCATGCTTCTTAATTCAAATTTCATGTTGATTGTAAAATACTTTTCTCAATTACATGTATGTATACATTTACTGATCACTTGGTCAGAGAAAAAAAAAATCACCAGATAATCAAATATTCTTACCAAATTTATGTGATGTTTGTAAACAGTGCTACATTTTCAAAATTTATGACAGGAGATTAGAAAGAAGAGGAAATTAATGGTATACAGAATGGATTCATTTCAATGTTCATGAAGATTCTTATTTCAGTTTCAAAATTCATTTGTATTTATGATTGTTCACATTAAGCATTTCAATTTGACTTTGGTTAGTTATTGACTGACATACTATTGGTTAGTTATTGACTGACATACTATTGGTTAGTTATTGACTGACATACTATGTGTAGCTGTTAAAGAAAAAAATATGAAATTTGAATGGCCTTAATTAGGATATACCGTAATTTGAAAGAAGTACACATTGAAGAAACTTGTTTTGAATTTTACATCTCAAAATTGACAAAGATTTTTAACTTATTTATATTAAAGAGATTGAAACATTAGAGATTTATCTTTAGAAATTGTAACAATTAATGTTTAAGATACTGCTTTGTGAATGCTATGGAAATATGTGTGTTGTCAAAGTAGAACATTTTCAAAATGAAACGCCCATTTCTCTGTTACAACAGATAACAAAACTGCAAGCTGCCATTAAATTTGGGGAGGAAGATCTTCCTGGTGCCAAAGTAAGTTTATTGTTTTCAAGAATTTTAAATTTCTATATGACAGAGGTACACATAAATACATTATTAAAGAATCATTTGAATGATAAATCACATGAACATTTTTTCGCAACCTTCCTACATTCTAAATCAAAAATTAAGATTTTCAGTATGTTATAAAGTTTAGGTTTTCTCTTTATTTCAAAGTAATCTTACATAGATTAATTTTCTTTAATGTCTAAAATGTCTAAAATGTACTAATAGAATATATTTTTCAGAGTTTGGTAGAGCAGTGTCCCTCGGACGACCCTGATACAGAAATCAACTTAGGATGTCTCTTATACAAGGTACACATAAGAAGTCTTATCACATCATGCCATTTCAAATTAAATACACATGTACTGTACGAAACTTGTAAGTTATGTGCAAAGACTTGAAATATTACAAAAAACTGATAATGCTAATATTGTATTTGTGCTTGAAATGATTAGAATCTGTAGGAGAGGCTCTTCTTTAGGCATTTATTTTTTTTTTGAAGTGCTTCACATTATGTAAAGAACTTTTAGTATTGTATTAGCAAAGTCCAAATTATTTTCTAGGATGAAAGATATGAGGAAGCTTGTCAGAAATTTTCGACAGCCATGCAGATTTTGGGATATCAGCCCCAGCTGTCATATAATATAGCTCTGTGTCACTATCAGATGAAACAGTACGCCCCGGCTCTCAAACACATAGCTGATATCATAGAGAGGGGAATCAGAGAACATCCTGGTCAGTATTTTATACCTATTGTATTAGCTTCACTGATGTGTGAAAATAACTTGTATACATTAAGTATGAATGATTTCTAAACAAAAAATACTGGTCAATCAAATGTTTGGATAAGAAAATATCCAAACATTTGATTAACTGGTCACTGTTAAGACTTCAGAATTTGAAAGAAAAAAAACACAAATGGAACTTTTAAAAGTTTTAAATTAAGCTAAGGTTGAGTTACCTCTCTTGGAATTTCTGTCTACATTGTTTTCAAGATATACCCTGTATACCAAGTCTATCAAATTTAAAATTGACAGGAGAGCTGAATTTGAGTGTCATTAATATGTTCCCCTGCTACATGTATCAGTGAATAGATTTAGCCGTAGGGAATATTCTTTGTCTTTCTTTTATTGCATGTTATTAACATCTTGGTAGCAGTTTGAATCTTTTTGACACTTCAACTTGACTTATAATATCAATTATCTAGATTTTAAAGAAATGAAGAGAAAATCAAAATATGTATTTACAAAGATACTGTCAACTTTTGGGTATTTCAATACATGTACTTCCATAATTTCAAAAAAAATTGGTGGTACAAAATTTTTCTTTGAAAGTTGGTTTAAATCAGTGAAATTTCCATTCTTAGAATTAAGTGTTGGCATGACAACAGAAGGTATAGATGTCCGTAGCGTTGGAAATACTCTCACTCTACATGAAACAGCTCTGGTGGAGGCATTCAACTTGAAAGCTGCTATAGAATATCAGCTGAAAAACTGTGAGTAGCCGAAATGCAAATATTGTTGTTGTTTACATGTAAGTTATGTGTATGTTGAAGTGAGCTAAGCATGTAGAAGTAATTGGATTAATAGAATCTATCACCAGGTGTGATAAGGGACAAGAAAACCTAGCCTTGGGTCGCTTTACTTGCTTGTCCCAAAAAATAAAATCAGAAGCAAATAAGTGGGCAAAATCCTTGACGCAAGGGTTGGATTTCCATCTGGTGATTCACTGATTGTGGATTCTCCTTCTCCTACCTTCCAAACCAGTTCAAAACATTTGGATTAATTTCTTTTATCTTTTGTTATGCCTATGCATTGGTCTTTTATGACATCATACATGCAGTTGACATTAACACAAAAGCGCATTATATATTATTGTCTACCCCTAACTATAGTTCTGGCTTGAATTTCCCTGTCCATGGAAGGAGAAATTTCATCCCATATTTATCTTGTCTTTCTTATGCATATCACACCCTTATCTTATTAAATCCCAGAGAAAATCACTTAAGTTAGCCTTAAATGTTAGGCATACACTACCTTTCTGTAAAGTATGCTGAGAAAAAATTAAAACGATGTGCTGCATATCAATAGCTGTGTAAAATATTTTTAATGAAAAATGAAATTGCACTTTATTGGTATTTTTAATTTACAAAAATTTATAAACATTTTATTTCATTACTAGTATTTGTCTCGATTTGTTCACCTTATATGAGTTATTAGTCTACAGTAATGTAGCTTTGACTGTGTAATCTTTACAGATTACTTTTCTAATAACCGTAAGTTGACTGTTAAGGCTAGTGTACTATGTTATAAGTCTCAGTGTTTGGGTTGAGATTTATGTGGTTTTGTCTTTGAATGAAGAATATGTACACATACAATCTTTGTAGAGCTATTTCAATGTAGACATAGCTTGTGGAAAGTTTGAAAAACATTTAGGAAAATCAATAATAAAACTGGTCTACTCTTAAATATTTGCTCCTGCAGCATTATGTGCCTTGTCTGGGTATCAGTGTTACACATATCATTTTCCTTGAAATGTTTTTGTTATATACTGGAAACAGATCTGCAAATATGATTATGGGTGAGGCAGTGTCTATGGAGATCATACATGTATATCTATGGCAAGTATTTCCTATATGTAAATGTTCAAATGCCCAGAATTTTTCTTTTGCTTAAGGTCCTTTGAACATATACAGTGATGATTCGTTAGTCCGGACGAATTGGTTCCCGAGGAATTCGTCCGGATTAACGAATTTTCCGGATTACTGAATCATGTAAAAAATGTCAAAACTTGAGCGCGAAATTCCGAAGGAAAGGGGGAGGGTCGGCCGTTTTTTGTGCGTGTGTGTACGGTTGAATTGTCAAGTAAACAAATATTTTCTCATCATAGATAATTTGATTAAATGTTTATTTCTTGAAAATAATGGATTACTAAATCTCTAGAAATGTCTTTAAAGCATGAGCGCTAAAAAGTAGACAAAGGGAAGCCGGTTCGGGCGCCGGGATTTGCCTTCGCTTTTTAAGATCGTCTTGAAGTCAATACTTTTCTCATCATTGAAAATAAATATACAAGTAGTTTTATTTCTTTATAATTCTAATCAAATTAATAGAAATGAATAGAACAAAATGCACAAGAATAAAGATAAAACGAAAGTGGAAGGAGGCCGCCGTTTTATACGCTGAGATCAATATAGAGCGTCACTTTAACCTTTAAAATAAGAATAAAATTTTATCTAAACATCGCGGCTCCGCGGGCGCCGATAGTTACCAATACCTTCCGAAACGTACCACTTTTCTTCTTGAAAAATACGGAAATCATCGTCTGTCAAGAGCGGTTGACGGTCGTTTTCAATTCTATTTTAATTAAGAACGAGCCCTCAATATCTCAGCTAACGCTAACATTCAGTTCACTCTCATCTTCATCGTGATACAAACATTAAAATTAAAAATATAAACTTTAATTTGAAATGATTTTAGGGCGTGCATCTGTTCAAAATAATGATCGAACGTTACAAGCTGAAAAATGTCACAATAAGAATTAAGAAATTGACTAAAAGAAGCGAACAATTTAATCTTTTAATGCATAGATTTGATAACCACGTAAGTACGTGTACCCCAAGCCGTGACTAGTGCTGCGTATCCCATCGCCTAATCAATTAATCTGCCGGTTTTCCGGTAAATTTCTCCAGGTAAAAATTAATTGTTATGAAAACATGTTCGTGTAGATTTCTCCAGGCAAAAATTCATTGTTATGAAAACACGTCCGTGTAGATTTCTCCAAGTAAAAATTCATTGTTATGAAAACATGTCCGTGTAGACTTCTCCAGGTAAAAATTAATTGTTATGAAAACACGTCCGTAGTTGCTAATATCGTCCGGAATAACGGGACAAAATAACATATGATCCGCACGTCCGTTCCCGAAAACTACCGTCCGGATCCGGAACGCGGATTTCCGGATTATCGGATCAGTTTTGCACTATGCACGTTTGTTCCCCGAGAAATCGTCCGGAGTAACGAATTTTCCGGAGTAACGAATTCCGGACTAACGAATCATCACTGTATATATTTTTTAGAGAATCATGCTTTTTTCACATGATAGCCCAAATAATTTATTTTTCAATATCTTTTATTTATCAATATAAAAGGCTCAAAACTACCCTCTTTGAGCATGTTCATTTTTTTGTTGAAAATGCAATTAAATGCAAAGAAGTAAATACCCAGAAGAGTGATTCCTTTTAAATACATAAGATTTAGATGTCTTAAAAGAATTTTTAATCACCAAATCGTACTTATGATCTTTATACAAATCTCTTTCTTTTAACTTAAAAGTATACATGTGTCAGATTATTGCCTTACTGTTTGGCTTCATTTTTACAACATGACCACATTTATTTCTCAACATAGTTATTGTGAAACAAATATGAAAGAATTTATTTTGCAATAAAGTTGTTTTGAAACAAATGGAAAATTTATTGCACAGTAAATACCAAAATGAGAAAGCATATCAAATTCATTGCAAAACAAATAGGTATTTATTGCACAATAAACTTTCAAGTATTTGAGACATAAATTGAATTTTAATCTCAGTCTATTTCCAATGAATCATGCACAAGCAAGTTCTATTTAATTTTTGCAAAAATTTCTACAATCCAACATAAAAACTTGACATGGATTATAATAGAATTCAATAATTGGACTTTATTAATATTAGTTATTGACTGTGACTGTGACCTTGAGATTTGACCTTGACCTAATAAAATGTAGTTTTGTGTTAATTGTTATTGTACTTATACTATATCAAATATTACATTAAAACTTCCTTTAATAGATAGAATATTATGAGTGAAACTAGCTGTTTTCATGTACAGTATGTTCAATTTATCTCTTCTTTTTTAGCATCGTATAATTTTCTGCAATGATTTATAAATTGATGCCTTTTTGTATCAATTTCTAAAAGTAAAAAGAAGAAACCTGTCATCCTAGATTATGATATACGATAGGGCAATAACCTTATTAATTTTAATTTTTGTCTAGTCCAACTAGGTATAGCTGTAAGCTGAGTTTTGCACTTTAGCTCTTCATGATTTGATTCTTGTTTGTATCAGAAAGGAACTATAAATTTGTCATAAAGGAACACTTAACAGCGCCAAATCTAGATCAGGATTATTATTTTGTATAAGATTGCGTCATCCTCATTGTAAATTGACCACTTAGCTCATTACAGGCCCCTAATTTACACTTTATTATGCCTTGAATCAATTTGATTCTTCACACCTGCCCAGTTTTATAGCTACCAGGACCACATGATTTCTACTCACTGCATGGCTTTATAACATTTGTCTGAAAGTGCAGTGTTATAAGCATTGATATTTTATTGTCTGCCGATTGAAAACCAATTGCGTTATTAATAACCTCATCACTCTTTCATTTCTCTGGAGGCGTCATAGCTACTTGCATCAGCATAGAAATTGCTTTTTTAGGGCTCTGCAGTTCTTTGCCAATTTATTTAGGCTATAAGTTTGCCCATGCTACTTGTACTTTTATGAGACTTCAATTTCATGACAAAGAAATTTGTGTATATTGACTTATGAATTTTCATTATAGATGTTAGGTTGAAGAGGATGGACATCCTATTTTATATTCAAATCAGCGTGCATGATTGATAGTACTGTATAAGTACTACATGTTCAAAATAAAAAAGTAAACCACGATGTTTTCATTCACAATTTTGGCCATTGCATTGTTTTTGATTAACATATCATTCGAACAAATCGTAATTTAAAGTCATGGAAATCTTAGAAATAGAATAAATATTTTAAATAAAATGAAAATATCCCCTATCTTTGTAAATGATGGTTATCTTATAATGAAAATCTACTTCAGAATTTGGATATTCCCAGATTTCCACAGATATATTTTTGCCATTCCCTCAAACTACAAGTAAAAAGAAATTAATAAATATAGCTAGTCCCAAAATGTGGTTTTAGCCGATGATATAGGTCAAGGTCACAAGGCACTTTCCTTGCAATTTGAAATGTGAAAATAAGTTCATTAAGCAGTAGGTATTATCTCCTTCATATCAAAGAAAGAATTTTTGGTAATATTTTCAGATGAGGCGGCGTGTGAGGCCCTGACAGATATGCCCCCGAGGGCAGAGGAAGAACTGGATGTAGTTACTCTACATAACCAGGCCCTGATGAACATGGAGAACAACCCCACACAGGGATTCGAGAAGATGCAGTTCTTACTACAACAAAACCCCTTCCCACCCGAGACGTTTGGAAATCTACTTCTTCTCTACGTCAAGTATGAGGTATGGTGAAAACAATTTTGTCTTATCTGTAAGACCCTAACAGTTATGCTATGAATGAAATGCAAAATGAGATTATTTTATTTAGCCTTTGATGAAAAATACATCAGTGCAGTAAGTATTATCTAGCAATGATCAATATAGGTTTTTAATTTTTATTAAATCAAAAGGGAAGAAGAGAAAGAAGGAATGTATTAGAACTACCCTATAAAAGGATCACAATATTGAAGTGTGATATGATTAATGTCTTTAATTTCAGTATTTTGACTTAGCTGCTGATGTACTGGCAGAGAATTCACATCTGACATTCAAGTACCTTACACCTGTAAGTCTAGTCTGTCTTTATCTACATATTCCTTCTTATATAAATCTGAAGTTAAAATAAAATTCAAGACAGCATATTTTTAAAATTCTAAATACATGTATATATGATTTGCTGAAAGTCATAGCTGAATCAATCCTCTTGTTTCGTTGGACACAGTAGAAAATGAAGTGGAATTTTCTGAGATCTTGGCATGAATTGAGATTACAGCGTAGTTTGAAATAGAACTTTTATCAAAATTTTGACCTTTGATCGTTTCAGTATCTATATGACTTCCTGGAGGCAGTTATCACCAGTCAGACCTCTAAGGAGGAGGCTTACAGGAAGCTGGAGGAGATGGCTAAAAACCAAACGGAAACGCTCAGTAAACTCACAAAACAGGTGAGGTTATACAAATATTAATAATGAGTATAATTCACTATATGTTACCATGGTGAAAGTCTCAATTATTATATATACACATTAGGCCCTGGTTTGAGGGTTGAAAGTACTTATTATGCCTAGAAAAGGAGTTTACAAGTAAGTCTGAGATACATATGTAATACTTAGTATATATTTGTGCTTTTACACACAGCATGGGTATATGTAGTTTAAACACTTTAAACCAAATATTATTTCCCATGTCTTTCTGTGTGATAGAAATAGAAACTGCATGAAAAAAAGGAAATTTCATTTACGTAACATAATGAAAAAACTGGCAAATGCTCAGATTAATGGCTTCATTTGTTTCTATAATCTAAGTGATATAAAGTTACTATTTTTTCCAGCTTCATGAATTTCGAATCAAAGCAAGTTTTGTATTGATGTTTTTCGAAATTCTTTGAAACGATTAGAGAGTGCTATCATTATATTAAAAAAAGATCACTAATATTTTGATACTTTAAATTTATCTCTAAATGCATGTCCTTCTAAAATTTCTTAAAAATTATACCTTAACGTTAAATATGAGATAATTATGATTTGAAGGTTAACCTTTTTAAACTGTTTGAGTTAACCATGCATGACTTGATAATTATGCATGCATGTCATCGTGATTGTAATTTTATGTTTAATCATCAGTAATGTGTTGTAGTAAAATCTAAGAAATAAGACCATGCAAATCCTAATGTTTTGGTAGGTCCAATCTAATATAGGAAAGATATGGGAGGTAAAATTATTGATGTGAACTGATTTGATTTGCCAGTCTCATTGAAATTGGATTTTTTTTTTTTGCTCCTGTTTCTGTTTTGTTGACATGAAATGGATCTCAACTCAGCAGGGTCATGTGTCAAATATCTCCGCTCACTAAATCCTCAAACCAATTGAAATGCATTTTGAAACCCTGTTCATGATATGCAAGTCCCAGGGATTAAAAAGTAATAAAGATTTTTTATTTCAAACTCGACAATTTGGTGTAACCTTAGAATTGTAATTATTAGAGCTTCCTTATTTCAAACCCATATTCTTTCTATTGAAATCAAAGTTTTTCATCCTCTTGTTCCTAACCTTGAAATTTAATTATAGAATAACTGTCTTTTGGAATGTGATTATACTGTGATAACCTACAATGGATCCAGGAATTATGTTCCATAATGCGCGTTATATATATTTACATTCCAGTTTTTAACGCTTTAATGACGTTGAAATACGTTTACAACTACGTTGCTAAGGCTCTGTTTCTACGTACCCTCAAAGTTCAAATCAAGTCAACTTACTATGACGTCATAGTTCAAATCACGCCACTGCGATTATACTCCTATAATCACAGTGTAAATTCTATACAAATGAATGGGCATATGTAAATATATAACTTTCGATATTTTATTTTAACATTTTGCATACTCTTTATCAGTCAGCCATACTGGTAGGACACATACTTTCCTTGTTATAAGACCTACTTGTTGGTATCAAAATTTTTGATCTTGTGACCTTGACCTTGGAGGTTGGTCTTCTTTTGGAACATTCAACATTGGGCATTACTTTTGACCGATATGTGATGAGGCTCACTTTATGACCTTGACCTTGATTTTTTGAAGAAAAAAAAAACATTGGACATAATTTCAAATCAGTAAGTTATAAAGCTTTCACATTTCACATGAATATTGCATGTTGTAAGAGTTTTCAGTCAGAATCAACATTTACAACCTAGTAACCTTGACCTTACAATTTGATATTTTGGTAAAGTTTAGCTATCTCCTTTCAGCCGTCTGGGGTCATTATTGTTCTCACTCTTTTCTGTTAAATTGCCATCAGACTTATAACCACTTTAAACCAAGAGTAAAATTACCACAAATTGTTAGATTATAATTGATTTCCATTTCTGAAATTGTTTGCATGTTTACTTTCATTTTATGATATAATGTCTCTAGACAACTTTAAAGTTTAAAATAATTTCCACAACTATTTGATGGATTCTTTGTAGACCCAATTTGTAGGTTCCAATTGTCAGGAAGATGTTTTTTTGATTTCAATTCTTTCAAAAGGTCTTTAAATGTGGACACAAGAACGTAAACTTTGCAGTGTTGATTCTTTTCACTTTGACAAAACAGAAAATGGAGTATGAAAAGGTCCAATTTGAATTAGATTGTTGATTTGCACTTTGATTGCTAAGAACCATGAATTAGAATTTTTTGACAAGTTTCATTTAGATATTTTTGCAGTATAATTTAATCAAAACAATACATGTAGTAGACTTAAAGTTTTTGTTTTCATTTGATTACATCGTGAAGTGATGAAGAAAATAAGGATGATTTACTGAAATGTTTTCTTAGCTTTAATTGAAAATCTGTCAAAACTGCTTCAATAATACATATAGTTCATGATTCACGAGATATTTCTGTAAATTTGTAACAAACTTGATCACTTTAATCACTGAGTCACTGTTGAATATGACGTCACCTGCCATTTATGTACGGTGTTATGATATTGAAAATGACCACAGTGTGCTATTTGTGCATATCGCTTCGTCTAGCCTAGAATTATTAAATACAAAAAAAAAAAAAAAAAAGAAGGAAAAACAATGATGGTATGTACAAAATATCTGAACTGAAGCTATTTTTTTTTCTGAAATTTGCATTGAGCACAAAAGAGATGCTTTTTTATATATGATTGTAAAAAAATAATTTTATAATTGTGAAATATAAATAAAAAATCAACAGCAAAAATGCTTTTAAGAAGTAAAAACTTAGTCATACTTTTTGACATTCCAAATATTACATGTGTTCTTTATTTTCTAAGTTAAGCCTTTACGTGTGTTGGCTTTTACAGAATCAGCAATCTCAAGAAACCGTGTAGCAAACTGTGTTACCATGGTAATGGTTTTTCCTTTTCTGTTTAGGTACAAGAAGCCAGACAGAACCATGATGACGAGGCCGTCAAAAAAGCCGTCAATGAGTATGATGAGGCATTAGAAAGGTAAATATTTACAAATTTCCTACATGTACTTGGTTACATTTGAAATGTTTATATGATGGAATCAGCTATATTTCAGATTTGAAAAACCCCTAAATCCCCATTCTATCAAAGGACCCTAAAATTTCCAAACACTAATCTCTTGATTCTGCCTGGTTTCAATGTGATGCTTGGTATTCATGGTAAGAGAGCTATATAATAAGTTTTATAAGAAGGTCATCCTTTGAATTTTATATAATGACTTTTAAATGCATTCCTTATCTTAACTTGAGCTGTCCTTAATTTCCTTACACAATGCACATTAAATTTTACTATGTTATTAAACATGACATTTTCTCTGTTCAGTTGCTGCATTTATCACACAGTAACTGTTGATGTTGTTTTTCGCTGTGTACATCACCAAGACCTCCCTGCTATGTGCTTTGGCAGGTGCACTTTAGCAAGTTCTCTTTGTTATGTATTTAGCAAGGTATCCGTACCATGTACTTTGACAAGAGTGTCTAGTCATCTACCTTCAACTTTATCATGTAGTTTAATAGGTATTTTACACATATTTTAGAAGTTGCTCTTAGTCTTTCAAACAACATTGTAACTAGCACCTGCCAAAGTACATTGCAAAAGGCAGCTGAAAAAGTACATGACAAAGAACACCTGCAAAAAGTACATGACAAAAAACACCTGCAAAAAGTACATGGCAAAGAGCACATGAAAAAAGTACATGGCATAGAGCACATGAAAAAAGAACATGGCATAGAGCACATGAAAAAAGTACATGGCAAAGATCACATGAAAAAAGTACATGGCATAGAGCACATGAAAAAGTACATGGCATAGAGCACATGAAAAAGTACATGGCATAGGGCACATGAAAAAGTACATGGCATAGAGCACATGAAAAAAGTACATGGCATAGAGCACATGAAAAAGTACATGGCATAGGGCACATGAAAAAGTACATGGCATAGAGCACATGAAAAAAGTACATGGCATAGAGCACATGAAGAAAGTACATGACCAAGAGCACCTGAAAAAGTACATGGCATAGAGCACATGAAAAAAGTACATGGCATAGAGCACATGAAAAAAGAACATGGCATAGAGCACATGAAAAAAGTACATGGCAAAGATCACATGAAAAAAGTACATGGCATAGAGCACATGAAAAAGTACATGGCATAGAGCACATGAAAAAGTACATGGCATAGGGCACATGAAAAAGTACATGGCATAGAGCACATGAAAAAAGTACATGGCATAGAGCACATGAAAAAGTACATGGCATAGGGCACATGAAAAAGTACATGGCATAGAGCACATGAAAAAGTACATGGCATAGAGCACATGAAGAAAGTACATGACCAAGAGCACCTGAAAAAGTACATGGCATAGAGCACATGAAAAAAGTACATGGCATAGAGAACATGAAGAAAGTACATGGCATAGAGCACATGAAAAATTACATGGCATAGAGCACATGAAAAAAGTACATGACCAAGAGCACCTGAAAAGTACATGGCATAGAGCACATGAAAAAAGTATATGGCTAAGAGCACATGAAAAAAGTACATGGCATAGAGCACATGAAAAAAGTACATGACCAAGAGCACCTGAAAAAGTACATGGCATAGAGCACATGAAAAAAGTACATGGCATAGAGCACATGAAAAAAGTATATGGCTAGGAGCACATGAAAAAAGTACATGGCATAGAGCACATGAAAAAAGTACATGGCTAAGAGCACATGAAAAAAGTACATGGCATAGAGCACATGAAAAAAGTATATGGCTAAGAGCACATGAAAAAAGTACATGGCATAGAGCACATGAAAAAAGTATATGGCTAAGAGCACATGAAAAAAGTACATGGCATAGAGCACATGAAAAAAGTACATGACATAGAGCACATGAAAAAAGTATATGGCATAGAGCACATGAAAAAAGTATACTGGTCGGGTACATATTATCACCAGGCACATATTATCGCCACTTCATTTATATCTCTGCATATTGTTGATGTAGGAATTTAATTTTTTTACCTTAATTACATCTCTGAAACATGAAACAGTATACAAAATTTCAAATAATTCCATGACCTGCAAATACTGAATTTTATGATAGAAAGTCGGTAAATTTGAATGTATTTCCCCCGCCTCTCTGGGGAAAGGGTGGGTCTCTTCATCTTCCTATATCTCTTTGGTTTTTGAATATTTTTGTACAATTTTTTCACAGATGTAAAGAAGAAAGTTCAAAGATTCAAATAATGTGAACTTTGTTGAAAAAGTTTAGGATTTTCAGTGAGAACAGGTAGAGGTGGCGATAATATGTACCCTCCCTTCTTTCAAACTTGGTGCAAACCTTAAGTTCACTGAGCACCAGTAAACAAGAACCAATGGTAAGATTTTCATGAAAATTGGAAGAATAATGTATCAAGGGTTCCTCATCCTTCTGTGCAAATTTCATCAAATTTCATAAAGAAATAACGATTGTAGAGCAGAAAATGTTGAAAAAAGTGGCGATAATATGTGCCCGACCAGTATGGCATAGAGCACATGAAAAAAGTACATGGCATAGAGCACATGAAGAAAGTATATGGCTAAGAGAACATGAAAAAAGTACATGGCAAAGAGCACAAGAAAAAAAGTACATGGCAAAGAGCACATGATAAAGGTAAATGGCATAGAACACATAAAAAAGTACAGGGCAAAGAGCACATGAAAAAAGTACATGGCAATGAGCACCCGAAAAAGTACATGGCATAGTGCACATGAAAAAAGTACATGGCATAGAGCACATGAAAAAAGTACATGGCATAGAGCACATGAAAAAAGTACATGGCAAAGATCACATGAAAAAAGTACATGGCATAGAGCACATGAAAAAGTACTTGGCAAAGCACATTCAAGGTCATATATTTATGGCAAAATAGGTCTAGATTTAAAAATTTCTTGATACTCATTATATATCCATCAAACTGTACGGGATAGTCAAGCATTATAAGATTGAACTCCCTGTGAAGGTAGATGTCACCTTCATGGTCAAGATTACACATTCAAGGTATAATATACAAAGTACTACTGTATTTATACTCATTATTCATCTATAGATATGATCAAGCATGATGAGACTCAAAATTAGGGTCAAGGTTACATTCAACTTCAAGGTCACATATTTAGGATCAGACAAGCAACAGTTGACATATCAGTTTTGAACAGTATAATAATTACTTTAATAATTCTAATAGTAGTCATCATGGTCAAGGAAAATCCAAACCTGAAGAGTGAATCCGACTTTGAGATCGAATTGCCTGCTTGCTGAATTCTATATCAGTTCTTTATAGTGTCCCATTCCTCAAATAGACAAAAATTCTAATAAACCATTGTCTTAATGTCTTCTTTAGAGTTTTGTAAATGATAAAATCATAAATTGTGCGTAGAATCACAACAGAAGTGACGGTCTCTGGAGGGAAATGGGGTCAGGTGAGTTGGACTGTCCTTCTGATCCAATATTGATAAACCTATCACTGCTCCATACTGAAATGATGGATGATAATCCGCCAAGTAAATCCTCAACGCACAAAAGGGGAAAAGGTCATATTATCTCCCTAATGAGCTTATGGCTTTACCAATAAGGTTATACCGTGGGACCAGATGGGCTCACCAGACGATTCCATTTGGAATTTGCTGGTGCTTTTCTCTGTGCCGTCTAAGACCCTCTATAAGACTACTCCTGAGGAAATCACATTTAGACATATTGTCTTATGAAAGACGGCCCTCCATCACGTTTGACACATGGATCGACCAGTGCCACTATCAAAGGTTCTAACTTAGACGGCTTGTAATTGCATTCCATTGTAAGCTTTTAGCCTAATTCTTTTTGTCCTTTGACAAATTGAGAAGAGAATAGAGTGTGTCCTAGCCGCCTCCAGAATATGAAATGTTCTTCTGCTTTGATATATTTACCAGAAAAGACAGGTTTATTTGTGTAAAAGTTGTCTATTATCCCGACCGACGTCTCGTTGTGTCTTGAATTTCCGAGGACATTGCGATCATTTTGTGAAAAAAAATCCATTGATAACGTTTAATGTAACGCAATCTGCGATTATTTCACACACCGGATATCTTTTTGTCCATCTACCCTAAACAGAAAGACGTTTTATCTAGAAACTTTTTACGATTGTTTTGGCGATTCCGGTGATAAGTGAGGGTCTATTCAGGGCGAAATATGCGTTATTGCAGTGAAACTTTATACACTTGTGAAATTACTAACGATGCATATCCGGAAATGTACCCTATTTAATTTGAAGTCAAAAGGTCAGAGTTCAAGGTCATGTGACTTTGAAATGGTTTCCAGGACGTACTGTTGTGCAAATAACATCTTTCATCATGAAACTTGCTAGAAATGTTCCCACCGGACAAGGATGTGCCCCATTTAATATATGGGATCAAAAGGTCAAAAGTCAAGGTCATATGACTTCGTTTATTGAACAGGTGTTATACTATGTATAAAAGACTGAAACTCCATGTAAGAGTGCTGCACACTTGTCCGGTAAAATGTAGCAGGTCATTTTTCGATCTCAGATTCAAGTTTTGCAACTCTGCTCATTGCATCTGTGACGCACGTTGAACTTATTTTCTTTTCTTGAAAACTATGTGATTACTTGTGTCTGCATCATATTAGTTAGCTACTAGTATCCAAAGCAATCGCGTATCATTGACATCCCCTGACCCAAAAATCAAGAAGCACATCGTGTATTTACAACAGAAAAATTGAAATGTATTGGATTTTTTATTCCTCTGTGCCTCTGTTGAAAGCTCTGACATGGAGCCTTTCGTGAGAGGTCGTGATTAAAATTTCATCTACCATTATTTCCTCTATTTATCCACGTAATTATGTAAATCGTGCCAAGAAAGCAAACATCAAACGGCACCACGGGAAATCTGCCAGCCCCCATAGACTCAATATTGTCACGTTAACAATCATTTTCTGCAGTTTATGGTTTTCTTTGCGTATCTGCATGACTAAAATGGCAAGTTATTCTGGTGATTATTATCTAGTGGAATATCTGCGTCGTCATGTATAAATATCAAGTTGGCATTTCATCAAGGAAACATGCAAAGCCTATATGAAATTATTATTAGGATATGATTGTTTTGTTGTGAGATGCATTGTTTTAGTATATTGAAATGCCAGTTCTTTGTCTTAGCAGTCTTGCTTCCATTTGCTGTGCTATGTATTTTTTGTATTCCTTTGTAATATCTCGCGTTTTTACATTAGAGACATCAATCCTTTCTCTGAGTCATATATAATCTCTGTTTTTCCAGACAGATCTATAATAAAGATTTTGTGACTTTTGTTTTATGAGAATGAAATCTTACACCAGTAAAATTTAGTATTACAAACCGCGGCAATAATATAGGAAAACGAAATAAAAAATGATACGAGTTTGTATTTCAAAGCCCAAAGGATAAGAGATAAAGACGTGAACGAATACAAAAATATCGGCCTATCGAAACTTAGAAATAGTCTAATGGCAAACAAGAAATACAAAAAAAAGAAGGCATAGACCCATTACAATAAAATGGAAATATATAAGCCAATACTCAGAGCAACCAGTCTAATGAAGGCTTGTTCTCATCATAGACAACAATTGTGTCCAATAGTATCCAAATTACGTGCATGCAACCAATCCGGATATTCGAAGGTTATCTTGTCACCTGAAACGTAAGGACGACATGAAAGGGTCGCTTTGTCCGGCGTCTGTCCGTTTGTCGCATTTTCATAAATCGCGGCTCCGATACGTGCTAAGTTGCTAACCGTCCTATTCTTAAGAGCCGCGATTTATGAGGATGGTTTTCCTGGAAGACACGTTTTCACATACATGTAGATGGCTAACTTACGTAATATCCATTACACAGGCATCAAACTTACAGGGATTTGACTCAACACCCGATGGGGATCATGATCATGCACCTTAAAGGTCAAGGTCACGTATTTATGGTCAAACATGCGACATACGGCATATTAGTATCTGTTATTGAAAAGTCTATATAATCATCACCTTTTATCGAAAATGAGAAAAGCTTTTTGGTACTTTATCAGATTACCGATTTAAGTCCTGTATCTTATTTGATATAAAAGTGCAAGCAAATTATATGGCTTTGAAATTTTGATTGAATTCGGGTTAATTAATGGACTATGTGTACGTCTTAGATATACTTGGTTTAATAAGAAGTCAGTCTACGAGAAATAAGATGCCATGATTACCTGATTACTTCATTACTGTGTAGCTTTACCTTATTTATTTTGCTAGAAGATCCCAGATGAGTATAATTAAAGGGTTGTAATGCATTTGCAGAAAATTAATAAACTGGGACCAAACTGATGTACTTTAACATCTACTTCTCCTTTCTATACGTCCATCTTCAAACGAACATCCTTTCGTCCGTCCTGATGTTACGTGTGCTAGGTTGATGTTTGTCCTTCCGTCCGTCTTGATGTTACTTTGGCTAGGTTGATGTTTGTCCTTCCTTCCGTCCTGATGTTACGTGTGCTAGGTCGATGTTTGTCCTTCCGTCCGTCCTGATGTTACGTGGACAAGGTCGATTTTTGTCCTGTGCGTTTTGATGGTTTATTCCCCATACGCCTACTCGGTTAAAATCACATTTTGATAATAAGGTGTGAACGGGGTCCTCAAAAGGGTACATGTGTACTAATTGGATACCTGATTTACCTGTACATGTAGAAATCATACATATTCATTTTCTCTATCTCTATCAACTTTGTGCTACACGTGAAAAATGATGAAAAATATGTCTGATCGATTCTTTTAAAAAGAAATGAGTCTGAGAAAAAGCTATCTTTAAATGTAGCAAAGTTATAGTTTAACTAAAAGATATAATATACGTGTATATACACATGCATTTACGGGAACTTCATATTTATGTTTTTAACGATTGAATCTTTGCAAAAAAATATATATCCGACCGTTTTCTTTTTCCTTTTTTTTTTTGGTACATGTACTACATGTACATGTAGTCTAGACTATTAATTTTTCATGGGAAGAAAGTACTATATGTACGTTCAAATTCGATTGCGAAGGTTCCACGCAAACGAGGCAATAATTCAAGACAATAACGAATGCGCAGCATCCCATCGCAACTGCATGAATCGACATGTATGTTTGTCACAAGATTTTAATACTAACTCTCTGTAAGGACCAAAATTTCCATAGGACCGTGGCACGGCATGTCACCGTTTTGAAAGATTTTTGGTAAAAGACATAGGTATAAATCAATATGATGAAAAGTGGCTTCATTTTTGCAATATAAATTTCCGTTGCCATGCCAATCATGTCTAATTCTTTTTAAATTTTGAAAATATTGAAATCAAAGCATTTTCAAAATACTCGTTTCCATGGAAACGGGTATAGAAGTAAACTGTAAATTTCTATATTAAATCATTGTATCCTCTTATGTGTGAATATGTAAAAAAGAAATGCACTCCAACAATCTATACTCTTCATGTACATGTAAGTGGTCTAGGAGAGGGATAAAACAATTTCAGAAAGGGGCATATTTTTGACTTAAAAAGTGCCTTTTTTTACTTGAAAAATGCCTATTTTTGACTTGAAAAGTAGTGCCTATTTTTGACTTGAAAAGTGCCTATTTTTGCATGATTTTGCTTAGTTTACAGCAGGGTCATCTGGAGTTCAGGTGCATTTCATCTTAAGAAAATAGAAGTACTGTTTTAAAGAGCTACATATGTCTCTAAGCTATCAAAATGGTTTCCATGGCAACATATTGTCCAAATATATCTTATAAGAATCTTAATTGTTTGAAGAAAAATTACCAAAGATATATTTAGTACAGAAAACGATCAGGAACATTGGAAAAAAATATTTTCTTTCTTTAAGCTTACATATTCCATTTCTGTCTTTTAAGTTATTGAAAATTTTATCAGCATTAAATAATAAAGCAAAATGATCAAAACATGATTTTTTCAGACTCTTTTATGGGTGTATTTAGTATCTTATGCCGAAGATAACCTTTATCTGCCGGTGAATTGGGGGGGGGGGGGGGGGGTTAAATTCCCCTAATTTTTGAAATGGAAGTCGTTCATGCATATATACTCTTGAAGTTGGAATACCTTTACAGGTAATATAAATACAGGTAAATACAGGTAACTAATTAGTGCAAAGCATACCCTTTTGATGGCCCCATTCACACCCAATTAACATAATGTTATTTTAACCGAGTAGGCGTATGGGGAACACACCGTTTTGATAGTACTAAAACTTCGAAACTTGAAATGACCGCTTCTAATTCATCGTTTTGTCATTCTGTTTGTTCTTACATTAAGTCATTGGAGAGATGTGCATAATGGAACGTGACTTCCTCTTTGGCAAGGGGAAAGGTTGACGACCTTTTCATGTACGAACATTTTACCATTTTGCTCAAGGACAACAAAGGAAGAAGTTTTGTCTCACCAATTTTACTACTATTCATGTATTTTATTTTATTTTCAGATACATCCCTGTCTTGATGCAGCAAGCCAAGATATACTGGGACATGGAGAACTACCCTCATCTAGAAAAGATATTCCGGAAATCAGTAGAGTTCTGTAACGAACACGATGTGTGGAAATTAAATGTAGCTCATGTCTTGTTCATGCAAGAAAATAAATACAAAGAGGCGGCTGGATTCTATGAACCAATCGTAAAAAAGAACTATGACAATGTAAGTGGTTTGAATTTAGTATAATACTTTTATAATGCTCAATTGTATGATTTTTGGCCGGATTGCAAAGCAATTCCGGCCTATAGATTGACGATGTCCGTTCGTCTGTCTGTCTGTCCGTCCGTCTGCCGTCAACATTTTGGTTAAAGTTTCTGGTTGAGGCAAAATCTAAGGAACTATATGCAGTAGAAACTTTACATTATACATGAATTTATGCCATAACATTTGACCTAGTGACCTTGACCTTGGACTTTGACCTAGTTAAAGATTTTGGTTTAAGTTTCTGGTTGAGGCAAAATCTTAGTAACTATATGCAGTAGAAACTTTATATTATACATGAAGCTTGTCCATCACAAGACCTTTCAATTTATGCCTTAACATTTGACCTAGTGACCTTGACCTTGGAGTTTGACCTCAAAGATTTGGGTTAAAGTTCCTGGTTTAAGCAAAATCTATGGAACTGTGTGCAGTAGAAACTTTATATTATACATGAAGCTTGCCCATGACAAGACCTTTCAATTTATGCGGTAACATTTGACCTAGTGACCTTGACCTTGGACTTTGACCTAGTTAAGGATTTTGGTTAAAGTTCCTGGTTTAAGCAAAATCTATGGAACTGTGTGCAGTAGAAACTTTATTTTATACATGTAGGTTGCCTCTGACAAAACCTTTCAATTTATGCTGTATTATTTGACCTATTGACCTTGACCCAGTTAGTGACAAAAACTCACTTTGCAATCAGGCCATACCGTCTTTAGCGGTGTTTTTTTAATTGGAACAACTATGTATAATGGTTTTTCACATTCTTGTTTTATGATTGTTGTTGCACAAATACTGAAAAAGAACATTGTACAATAAAACTTGTTGACGGACTTATGGACTAAAATACACTAAAATTTGGCATTTTTCCCCCTGTTTTTGTGGAATTTAAATTTGCAAGTACTCAGAAACTACGAAATCTAGATGAGGTTGATTTGTTTGTTAGGTGATCAATGAAATATTTACTTTGATCTTGTTTGGTTTTCATCTGTGTCGATGTCCCTCGGAAATCAATACCGTCACTAATACACTATTATGATTAGTAATAAATATTTCCACGGTCATAGATTACCTACCTAAGCTAATGTTATTTCACTTTAAAAGAGTTTCTTAGCTCTGCACTCTATGATATGAAACTTGCTGTGTACTCTTGTATTTGATGGGTTACACATGCATGGTCATTGTTGACCAGAAACATTGCAAATCCTTAATTGTATGATATACAAGAATGAAATAGAATAACATTCATTGTTGCTCAAATGATATTATGTGCTACAAACATTTTTCTTTGTTCTTGCAGATTCTGAACGTGAGTGCTATAGTACTAGCCAACCTGTGTGTATCATACATCATGACCAGCGCTAATGAAGAGGTAATTACCGTATATAGGTTAATGTTGATCTGATCACAGTGATATTGATATGGACTTATATGATTGAAGAGAAAGACAGATTCATCCGGATTAAGTCAAGATTAAGCTCTAACATGACCTGAGATTTGAACGTTTAGAGATTTCTAAGCTATCAAAATCGATCCCTACAGGCCTTCTTCACAGGTATTAAAAGGACTTTAATGAAATTCATCAACTCATTTCATTATCCTTAATTAGTTTGCTGTTCTACCGTATTATTTCTGACTGCGTGTATTTACTACGGATAATTTGATGATGACATGTAGATGATGGATTACAAAATCAGACTGCCGACAATTTTGTAACAATTGCATGTTGAAGCATGTTAAATCAAGTTGCATTTAGGAATAAAATTAATCTCGTAAAAGGTTTCTGCTCACAAATTCTACAGCTGTAGCTGAACGCCAAAGTCGGTACATTGTATCCTTTTGTTGAATGAATTAGCCTATTTTGTATGCAGATCAGTCGCAATGTTATTACGTTATTGGTTGATTGCTGTATCATTCTTTGAGAACATATACATAAAACTAAAGACTTAATATCGTAATTTTCCGGCGACGCCAATTTTGGCATAAAATTAACAATATTCATGCCGATCCATCGCAATCATTCATGTACCGGAGAGAAAGTGATTTTCTGAGAATTAATCTCTGGTCATAAAACTCTAGCCTTCAGGGAATTAATTCATTTACGGAAATTCACTGAAGTAAAAAAAGATGGGGCATACTGGCAATAATGTACGGGGATGTGATTAATTCTATGGGATGAGCAAGCTTCCTAGATGAGCCCTTTCTATTATTGTATACGTAAGCGCATTGTATGATATGTATGACCGATTTGAAGAAAAAAGCTTAGTAAACGAAATTCTATCCACTAAGAAAATTACTTGTGATACCCATGATTATAAGCGACCATGATTATAAGCGACATTTATGAAGCTTGAATTTACACTCTCCGTGATTCGTTTCGGTACAAAAGGGCTTTTGTAAGCTTCTTGATTAAGGAGTGATAAATATCAAAGGGCGGTCTGAATAGACGGGACTCTTCTGGAAAATGTCACAATCAAAGCTTTAATCAAAATTTCCTATTTCAAAAGTACTTGAAAATCCTCACTTATTTGTAAACTAAGAATAGAGAAATGATAAAACACGACAGTTGATGAAAAGGCCGTAAGGATAGTTCCGGAAGTTACACTTGGTTAGAAAGAGGTTGCGAATAATCCCCCCGAACCCCCCCCCCACCCCCCCCCCCCCCCCAAAAAAAAAAGAGACACAGCCAATTGTGCCTCACATACAATTCGTATGGAATGAGCTTCATGTAAATTTCACATGAAAGTTCATGTGAAATGCATATAAATTTCACATAAGAATTTCACATGAATTTCACATAAATTTTCTTCAGACAAATATCACATGAATTTTTCTTTGTGACCTCCATGCGAAACTGAATTCACATAAAACTCATGTCAGAAACTTCACATGAATTTCATGTAAAAAAATCGTGTGAATTTCATGTTCGTGCTCGTTTCACATACATACCATGTGAACTTTTATGTAAAGTTCACGTAAATTCACATGCTTTTCATATGAGGCACAATTGGCTGTGTAGAGTTTGGGAAAGGGAGAGGGAAGTCATGACAATAGTAGTAGATTTTGAGTTGTTGGTACTTCACCTTACTTTGAAATTGTTTGAACTTTGAAGGCCGAGGAGCTGATGAGGAAGATAGAGAAGGAAGAAGAACAGTTATCGTATGACGACCCTGACAAGAAAATGTACCACCTGTGTATTGTAAACCTCGTTATAGGGTATGTATATATATGTAAATGCACATCTATTTAGTTCATCACTGCCCATTAAAAAAGTTTTAGTATGGTCATAACATAAACTTCAGAAAGCTATTATAAAACTTGTGTATTAAGGAAATTTGTGTGAAGAACGTACATTTTTATGCCACGTAATCGAAGATTCGGGGTTATATAGTTTTTGGTCTGTCTGTTTGTCTGTTTGTCCGCAAAAACTTTAACCTTGGCCATAACTTTTGAATGGTAAGTGATGGGGCTTTCATATTTCACATGTGTATTCCTTGTGACAAGACCTTTCCATGGATACCAAAATTTTTGACATTGTGACCTTGACCGTGGAGTTTGACCTAATTTTGAAAAACTTTAACCTTGGGCATAACTTTTGAATGGTAAGTGATAGGACTTTCATATTTCACATGTGCATTTCTTGTGACAAGACCTTTCCATGGATACCAAAAAATTTGACCTTGTGATCTTGACCTACTTTTGAAAAACTTTAACTTTGGGCACAACTATCGAATGGTAAGTGATAGGGCTTTCATATTTCACATGTTTATTCCTTGTGGCGAGACCTTTCCATGGATACCAAAATTTTTTACCTTGTGACCTTGACCTTGGACTTTGACCTAATTTCGAAAATTTAAACTTTAGCCATAACTTTTAAATGGTAAGTGATAGGGCTTTTATATTTCACATATGAATTCCATGTGGCAAGACTTTTTCATGGATACTAAATTTCACCTTGTGACCTTGACCTCAAATGTAAAACTACCTTTTATCTCTTTTACTGACAAAGATGCCAACGGGGGCATTCGTGTTTCACAAACACAGGTTTTATTTTTTCAAGTTTTTAAAGTTAACGTGTAAGAACGAATGAGTCTGCTCCTGTTAATGACAGAAACACACCAAGACATAAAAGGAAAAGTGTGCATTTGTTACAACATGAGAGGATACTCTGGTTTCTTTAAAAAGCACACTAAGTCATGTATCTAGTATTTTTGTTGAACAAAACTTCCATAATTTGCTTTTCTTTACACAGGACATTATATTGTGCTAAGGGTAACTACGAGTTTGGAATCTCACGAGTAATCAAGTCATTAGAACCATACAACAAAAAGTTGGGTACGGACACATGGTACTATGCCAAGAGGTGTTTCCTGTCCCTCATAGAAAACATGGCCAAACACATGATCATGATGAAAGACCAAGTAGTACAAGAATGTATACAGTTCCTGGAGTGCTGTGAATGTGAGTCTGAATTTATTTATAGAGTACGCTTTTGAAAATGTGGGGAGTTGGGGGGGGGGGGGGCACCACATCACCTTATATTAAAAGACATAAGTGACACACATATTCATGTACGTGTACGTACTCATGGTGTATTCAAGCAAGCAATGACAGCTACATAGTGAATGATTAATGTGTACTACATAGGTGACTTGGGGTACAAATACAGGCCCACTGATTTGGGCTTGGTGTGGTTATCAGGATTACATGCAGGCTAAGTCATAAAGAAATGATACATGAAAAAAAAAAACACAGGACAGGAGCAGGGATTGTGGTCGAGAAAGTTTCACAGTACACAGTTATATTAGTATTGAAGTATAACAACAGAGCTGAAATCGCATGTGAATCACTTGTCAATCAATCTAGAGCTTCAGTAAGTACTGAAAGGTAGGACGCGACGAAATCCTGCCATCCCGGGGCTTTGTTACGCTGTGGTAGTCTTTGTTGTAATCTATGATAGCTGTTTCATTTCGAACACTCTCATTCCAGAAAAAAGTATGATTTGCATATTTCACAATCAGTGAATTCCCGTCGTGTCACGCCTCGGGACATATTAATTCAAATCATTCTATAAACGATTGAAGATAAGCATATCACGGGATCGACAGTGACATTGTCATGTTGTGTTTTATTATTCTTTCCTTCCCGTTCTATCGGCGATCTGTCATACCCAACGCCAGTAATATCTGAGAAAAAAAGGGTCTTTCAGGTCGGAGTCCATCAACTCAAAACGTAAAACACGCTGGCCCTGGATGTATCATATTTCTCTCGGATCGGTCCATCTTTGATGGACCTTTAAATGTGCCAGGCTACGGACCTCTTTCAGCAGCCGGATACGATTAATGTCGCCCTTGTTTATATCACTCTGGGAGGAACCTAAGAGTCAGCGCAGAATTGTCTCACGGGACGTTTTTAATGAAAATGGAAGAAGGACACTAACTATAATGGATGCCCCCGTTTACTTGTTTATGGTCAATATCAATGGCCTGATCTCTTTATGCTGTCCATGCGATAATGATATAGTATTATGTTGTTTTGCTTCTTGTTTCGCTTCTGGGTGATTTTCGTTCCACCGGAATGATCAATGTACAAAGTAATGAAAGATCAACCTTTTAGATGGACCCATGCCCAATTTAAATGAAATGCAAATTTACTGAAGATTAGTTTTCATCATGAATGTATGATATATGAAATACTCTCTGAGTGACAATGAAAAATGACAAACACAAGTTGTAAAACCTGTTCCTAAAAAGTAAATTCTCCAAAATGGGAGTAAAGAAAAAAATCATTCAAATCTGTAGTTGGACTAAATTACAGGCTTTCTACTTTTTCCTAATTTTTCCTACTTTTCCTACTTTTTTATTTTGATCCTATTTTTTCCTACGTTTTCTTAAAAAACCTCCTTCTATTCCTACTTTTTCATCTCAAAAGTTAAAATTACTCGCTTCGCTTGTCATCGACATCAGATTCAAAGTTCTATAAAAATTTCGGGCTCGCTTCGATAGCCCACTCTCTATACTTCAGTTCAAAAATTAATCTGTCCTTATTTCTCTCTGTGATTTCCTCAAAGGTGAACATGATCAGTCTACAAACATTGCTTACTATGATTTTGTGTGTCATACTTACTGAAAATTGTCGCTAAAAGTGATGGAAAATTTCATACTTTCCCCCTATTAATTCCTACTTTTTCCTACTTTTCTCTTACTTTTTACTTTGACTACTCCTACTTTTTTCCTACTTTTTCACCAAGGAAGAGTAGAAAGCCTGAAATTAATCCTTACTTATTTTTGCTAAAATTGTGGTCAAAAGTCCCTTTCTCTCTGTGGTATTAATACAAGATGGGCATTAGCCAACGACTAAAGCAAACTATTTGTCATATCATGCCGTTGGACGTCCATCCGGAAGTCCTTAAACTTGTAGCATTTTTGTCTTCACTTCGAAAACAAGACAGGAAATGCGTACTAAAGGCCATCTACCAAGTTTGTGTTTTTGAGCATGTCGGTGAACAAACCGAAAGTTCTGATTGGCTGATACATATTCGACTTTTTCTAAGCCGCTACACAGATTTCACGAAACAAGGCCCTCTTCCAATTGTGTCTTTTTCAAACAGATTCATCTACAAATATGACCAGCGATGACTCTGATAGACTGAGGCCGTTCTTTTTAATTTCCACAGTTTGTGTTTCGTCGCCATTGAGTTTTGTTTGAGGTCATGTAAATCTTGATGTCACGGAGAATGCGTCCCACGTGCACTTTCTGTATGATAGTATGGGACATTCATTTTAAGTCACTGTCAGTACTGTGCCGTCCGATGATTATATAGACATACTAGTATATGATGAAGAAAGATCTTATAAAGTGTAATTATGTCAAATAGCAGAGAAGAAAATATTATGTTGATATTCATTAACCGCTTTACATATTCGAAGTATACCGATTTTTTTCGCTTCCATAACGAATGCTTTTTCCCGGAAGAAAGTTTCTAAGTGTTTCAAACAGGGGATGATAAAATCTTCTAATGACATTGACTGTAACGTGTGAAATATATTCCCAGAATCTGCCGCTGATAATGTAAAAAATAGCCTTCTATTTGCTGAAGGAAATTACCGGCATGGATGTAGGAGGCACTTATTTACTTATCTTGTCACCCAGAACCAATAACTGTAAGAATTATCGACTGTCAGGCCTATTTGAAATGCAGTATCATTAGATTATTTGCTTTTTATGGCCGCTTGCCACGAATTCTTCTATCACATATACATTACTGTCACATTTCGCGCCAAAAGAATCCCCTTTTTTGCACGCGCGGTGTAATTCTGCCGATGAATTTTCCCTGAAAATGGTGAATTTGTCAAAATCAATACTTACCAATTACGAATAAGGTTTTTAGAACATGTTAGTTGTATCATATTAAACACTTCACACTTATTATGTGGGAACATTTATTTGGTAATGTCGGTATCACCATGCTCATATAGTAATAAATGATGTAGATGTAATTCGTCGGCTCCAAGATCTGTGGTACTTGTATTTAACCAACCTTTTTATGTATCTGTGATAGGAGATTCTGGAGCGTATAGCTTGTCATTTTGACCTACAGTTGAATTCTTACATCTTAGCCTTAATCTATAAATTGTCAGAATTTTAAGATAATTTCTTTCATTATTTCAGTGTATGGTAAAGATGTTAAAGCGGTGATAGAACAACCTTTGGAAGCGGAACCAATGCATCCTGGGAAAAATACTGTAACATATGAATCACGACTTCTCAAAAGTCTTTTGTTACAGCTGATCTGATTGGCCGTGCCTGTTTTAAATGGTTGAAAACATATAAAAACACATCTGTGATACAATATTTATTCAACACTTCAATTTATGACTTTGAAAACTGACTCAGATGAAGTGTTTTGCATGAAGACAAACGAATAAACATGTTCCTTTCTACATTATCTATGTTATCATTTGTACAGAAAAACTTTCAATAACAAGTAACAATTCTCTAAAACGAGTATTTATATATTACCTCATTTTACATTATCTCCTTCTTAGTTTATTTACCTACAAGAGTTATATCCAAAAATTTCCAAACTGGGAATAATGAAAATTAATATGGTGTTCAAACCCTACATGATAAAGAATTGAATGACTGAGTGAGGTTTATTGTATAAACAGGATGTCCTTACTTGGTTTATTCTACATCGGCACTGATTGTCCGTTTGGTCTTGTTAGTTTATGTGTAGTCTTTGGGTTTTAGTGTTTTGATGTTTTGTGTTCCTTGTACCTTTTACGTTTCTTGTATTGGTCTACTCTACATTTTCGTAAAGAGTTTTTTTTTTATAAGTTTTGCTGTGAGTACTGTAACCTAGTCCTGCTCTTCTATAACAGTGTATGCTGATACATGGTAGTACTTGATGTTGTAAGCGTAATTTATTTCCTATCATACAAACGTTAAGGACATATCTATAACAGTGTCGAGATGTAAAGGACTTGGGGTAAACTTACGTCACCGGTACCTTTTAAGTTTGACTTTTTCTGTACTAAAAGTAATCCGAGAGGTAAAATCTATTATGCGTCATTGACTTTTACTGCCCATTTTGCCAGTGGTTGTCGTCTTGCATTGTACATAGTCATTTAGTATATTTGTAAATGTATTGAGCCGTAAATGTATCATGGTATTGATAAGGCGATAATTACATTCTGTTTGAAAACAAGAATTTTTGTTGCATGAAGATGAAGTAGTAGAAGTACATTGGAGTTTAAGAATTGGATAAAAATACCACAGTAAAGAGGGAATCTCTAATAGAACTTCACCAAACGAACAAAGAGGACAAACACAACGCCTCTTAAGACATCAATACACTAAAGGCAAAAGACACAGACACCAATCAACAAACAGTTCCGACTATGGACCCCCATCTGCCACGTTTGCAGCAGGTGATGTAGTTATCCGGATTACGTGCACAAAACCTTCCCCCTTGTCTGGTTTTCTGCCCATGGTAAGCAGTGATAATTCTGTGTAGGAGAATAATCATAAAGGTCTGAAACCCGACATAACCATAGGAATAAAACGATTTCACTCTTTTTCTAGAATAAACGCCAGATGCTCATATAAATAAAATATTTCATTTTAAAACGATGTTTATGTGGGAGGATAAATTGATATCATTTTTTAAAGTTATCATCAATTCTTAGTTTGTTCCGTAGAATCTTCATTATTTTTGTCCATGTTTAGAGTAAGCTTCTCACTGGAACTCAAATGTGGAAACACAAAGTGGACAAGTACAACAAGAAAGGAGGGGGTCTCCTAGAAGTATCGGTTACAGCACCCACAACAAATCACCGAAACACCCAACACGCACTATAAAACACAAAATACTTCACATAAAATAACGAGACCAATGGTCAATCGGTGCCGACTTAGGACAGCCGTCTATTTACCTTTGTTACAACAATATCAAGTTTCATGAAACAGTTTCTACAATATTTGTCTCATAGGTAAAAATTTAGATAGGGGTAAGTAAATCATTATGATAAAATGTGAATATCTTTCATTGTGCCTGAATAATTCCATCCATTCTATCACAAAAATGCTCAACAACTGAGTATAAAATCAGAATTGGCACTGAATAAGATTGATGACAAATACGAATAAATAATATCCCAATACACAGTACAAAATCGATAATTCAGTAAATCATAAACTGAATGCATACAAAATCAGGGTAAAACAAGAACCAAAGCAAAACATAAAAAACTCCACCACATGGAAAGAAGGGAACTCCCTCTATGGGAATGAGACCAGGTGCCCAGGAAGAATCAGCATCTCCTGCTTGCATGCAACACTCGTCGCGTCTATTCGGTAGATTTGTCACATCCGGTTGCTTCTATTTCGGAAGATATAAGTACATTCTGTGGTTGGATTGTTCAAATGGTCTAAGACAGAATATCATCCACCATTCTGGACAGTGGGACATTAATGTGTATGACGAGTTCCCCGTATCAACCTTAGAACTTTCTCAGTGACGATGTCACTCGGTCACATCTGAAAGACGCATAACTCTCAGAACAGAATCTGTATATTTGGTACTTGCTCTGGCATAGCGTATCAATTGAGATATGAACACGCCATAAGCAGGCAAAGGGATGTTGCTACTCGAAAAACGAAAGTTTGTGATGCTGAAATTGAAGTCGTCACGTTTGTCAAAGAGTGAGGTGTTCATGTGACCATCAGTGTCGTAGGACAACATTATGTCCAAATAGGATGCTGAATTATTTGTCTCTGTAGTTTCTTTGACTTCAAGCTCCGAAGGATAGATTCTGCTGAGGTAATCCGCGAATTTTGGATTATTGATGGACAGCACATCGTCCATATATCTGTGCGTGAAGTTAAAGTCAGAAGCTAAGTATCTTTTCCCTTCAGAGACCAAAGATTGAATGAATTCAGCTTCGTACTATTAAAGAAAAAATGTCGGCAAGGAGTGGGGCACAATTGGTTCGCATTGGAATTCCGACAATTTGCTGGAAGACATTTCCTCCTAACAACAAAAATGTTGTCGATCAGGAAGTTTAACATCTAAATCATATCTGCTTCAGTGTACTTCCGTATTATTAATATAAACACTTATTTCTTGTTGAAGTGAGGAGTAGTTAAAATCGTTCCCTGTTACTTGAAACGCCAGGGGATGTGGCGCCCAATATGTAGGGGAAACAGGCCAGTCCTTAAAATCTCGTTTTCGAAATCATTCATATCAGATAAGAAACTCGCGTCACAAAAAGCACAGAAATTTCCTGTACCATCACTTCTTTAAATATAAACATTCAATTTCGGATTTAAGTATTACTCCAGTTCAGTCTTTCCCAAAACTCAAAAATCTAAGTAAAACTGAAATTAAAAAACGCCGACTACAAGCTGAACTTGCCTGGATCACTAAATTACAAACTGCGTACCCCCTTGGTTTAAACGATCAAATTTACGGACAAGGAAATATTTCCTCGACCTCGACAAAGATCAATGTCTTTTCAATCCGCCCTGACGCTAAACGAAAGTTTAGGTCACACGGAAAAAGGCGAAACAGAAACCTTAGAAACAGAGCTAGAATACATCGTACCCTCAGAGATCTACTTATAATTGCACGAAACGGCGGCAGACATGAACTGCTTCATGCTCTCTCATCAATACCAGCAGTTCAATTGAAATCTATCTTGGATGAAGCAGAGGTTGCATTCTTAAGAAATACTGATTGATTCAAACTTAATATCATTGTTGCATTCGCACAGAATAAACTTTTTCCTGTCATTAAAAACATCCCCCTTAGAAGACGATTCATAAAAATTCCATTTATTAACAAAGGTTTCGATCTTCTTAACATCTCTAATATTTTTCGGGATCATCGCGTCCAAAGTGCTATTCCTCAATATTTTGAGAATTTTGAACCTCCTCTTATTTGTTACAAGTATAAAAAACCTATTCGAAATTTCGTATTTAACTACAATAAAGTAACATCAGATCCTAAAATTCTTGAATCAAGTCCTACTTCTTGAGAATGTGCAACTTCTGAATACCTTTATAAACCAGCTGGCCATATTGTAACAGGTGACTTTTCAATTATCCAGGACAGGCAGCTCCGCAATCTTCTCAAGAAAGGACCTAAGTACAGAATTCCATCCAAGATAGATTTTATCAAATGTCGCGAAGAACTAAAGGAAGCCTTAGATAACTACACAAAAAGATGGTGTAAATCGGAAGGGGTCGAATCACATTCTCTGAATGACTGGAAGAACCTCATATTGGATATTACCGATATTCGAATAGATAACTTCCACAAAAATCCTCATCTTTTCGAAAATCCAAGTTCTAAATCTGAAAGATATTTCAAATCCAAATTACGCAATTTACACGAAAAATATGTCTTCGCTCCTGCAGACAAAGCAGCCAACAACACCATAATCATTTGAAAACGTTACTACATATCAACTTTGGTTTCGGAACTTTCGTCTACAAACACTTATATCAAAAGCAATGAAAGTGTTCCTAACATTTTGAACAAACACAACAGTGAAATTTCTTCATTCAAGATCCCTATTTCTAAACTGGATCTTCCTACACTATACTGCATACCAAAATTGCACAAGTCTCCTTACAAATTTCGATACATTGCTAATTCTAGCAACTGCTCAACTACAATTTTGTCTAGAAATCTGACGTCAGCACTCACGGTGATAAAGGAACACGTTGCAAAATATTGTGAAACTGTTCTAAACAGGAATGATGTAAACTTATTTTGGTCTATTAAAAATTCAGGGGATGTGATTGACAAAATGAAATCGAGAAATTTTCAAGCCAATTCGATTTCTTCGTACGACTTTTCAAATATGTACACCACGCTTCCTCACGATAAGATTAATGATCAATTGTCCAAACTCATTAAATGGTGCTTTAACCGAGAGGGTAAAACTTATATTTGTACATCTGAATCAAAGGGTTTCTTTTCCAATACGGAATACAAATCATATAAATCATGGACATGTAGTGACCTTTGTATTGCCTTGTCCTTTCTTTTGGACAACATTTATGTAAGATTTGGTGAGAATCTCTACAAGCAGGT
Source organism: Pinctada fucata (assembly GCA_028142955.1). Taxonomy (NCBI): domain Eukaryota; kingdom Metazoa; phylum Mollusca; class Bivalvia; order Pterioida; family Pteriidae; genus Pinctada; species Pinctada fucata. Next base: position 2,620,449 of record AP027103.1, read on the forward strand.
TGTAGGGATCCCTATGGGTACTAATTGTGCGCCTCTTGTTGCAGATTTATTTTTATTCACGTATGAAAAAGAATTTATCCAAAATCTTCAAAAACAAAGAAAACATGATGATGTGAAATGTTTCAATGGTACTTCTAGGTACCTGGATGATATCCTTACTATCGACAATCCTGTTTTTGAAAAGTATAAAAATGTCATTTATCCACAGGAACTGACTCTAAACAAGGCGAACGTCACAAACACAGAAACACCATTTTTGGACCTGAATATCAAAATTGTTAATGGAGAGATTCATACAAGGGTGTATGACAAAAGAGATGACTTTGGATTCAATATAGTAAATTTTCCCTGGCTTGACGGTGATGTTCCTAGATTACCGTCCTATGGTATCTACATTTCGCAGCTCATCCGGTATGCTAGAACATGTACTGATGTTTTGGATTTTCATGATAGAAATTTACAAATAACAAAGAAACTTTTAGGTCAAGGTTTTCGCTTTCACAAACTTGTCAAGACATTCTGGAAATTTTACAAAAATTATTGTCAACTACTTTTGAAATTCGGACCCATACACGCAACAGAGTATATTACTTTGGGTATTTCTCAACCTGCATTTTATGGTGACATGATCAACAAAATTAGAAGGATCAAAGGTAGACAGAATTACTATCGAAAATGCGTCAGAATCATCAAACGCCTCTTATACCGTGGATATGATCCTAATGTCACCAGACGGACACTAGGCTTGGTACTTGACCAATCTACAGTCTTGTACCAGCGCATCCTTAATACTTGCACGCTGACTGACTGTGACGACGGGACTCCATGACGGGCCCTGTCCAAACCTCTTTAGAGAAGACAGGGCCCCGACCACCTGTCCTCTCTGAATGTCAGTCGGACTCCTCGGGTGATAACATACATAAGCTCGCTACAGCCGGCAGAGCACAGGTCGTATTACGCATGCCCTCTTTTTATATCAATTTACATATTCATCTGTGTTGCTTGGGCCCCTGCGTCTTGCGGTCTTGTTTGTGTGTGGTCATCTGACAGTGAGGAGGTTGTTTTACACCACAATTGTACGTTCTTCGAGACCTCTGGGTAATCGGAATAGTGGGAGGGTTGTGCGCACGTAATTAAGGATAACCACACCGTCTGCTACTGACGAGGCAGATGGCCGTCCTAAGTCGGCACCGTTTGCCCATTGGTCTCGTTGGTTTATGTGTAGTCATTTGTGTTTTATGTTTTTCTGTGATTTGACGTTCATTGCTACTACTGCATCTCTTTCTGTGCGTGTCATTTTTGTGTTTTACAGTGGGTGTTTTGGGAGGTTGCTGTTGATGCTGCAACTAGGTGTTGTTGGAGATCCCCTCCTTTCTTTGATGTTTGTTAGGTGTATTCATTACTTCTTTCCAGTTCTGTCGCCTGAAATTTAATATTCAAAACACGTGTCTGGTGCATGAAAATTGGATTGAAATTTTCTCCAAGAAAGTATGGAGTTGGAACACTTCCGTATTATTATTTTTTAGAATCGGACTTTTCTTTTACACAGTAGGTTTTGTCATAGTTAACAACAATAACATATTTGCAATTGCCGTTCTTGCTTGTAAACGCATTACTTATAATTTTTGCGGGTCTTTCTTTCAATTAAGAATGTGGAATTGTTGTTTAAAGTATCTAAAAATTAGTAGTTTTGATCGAATGGACTCTATTGAAATAAGTTGATTTCTCATGTCCGGAAAGTCCTTCGAATTCTTTGAAATCCACATCTGGTTAATACCGCTTCGAGAACATACTGTCGTACAATATTTTTTAAATTATAGATTTCAGTTTTTCACTTAAAACTTTGGTGAGTAAGATCGATACAGATTTGGTTGAACATTTTGAGGAACCAGCGATGAAACGTTGTTTGTACGGATTTTTATGCATTATAGGTATACAATATTAGTATAAGTATGGTAAATCTTTAAATTGTTTGTGTCAAAACCTAGGGAAGCGAGAGATGATTTGTGGTTATCTATTATGGTTTATTGGAGTGTAAGTAGGATTTCCAGGTGTCGAATTCAAACCCAAGTCTTTCACAAGGCTGTCGAAATAGTACTTTTTGCGAGTAAATTTGTAATTATTTGAGGCTTTGTCTGCTGGTGTGATGAATTGATGCTCTTGGTAGGTCAACTCTGTGATAACATCAGGATCTTTAAAGATAGACTCGAATCTGGTGTTCACAGTTGCTTGTAAGTGGTAAATTCTAGATAAAAGTAACCCTCTGATGGATTTTATCCATTCTGAATGGGTGTCGAGCTGTACATCCTCTTTCTTTGTCGAACGTCTTGCATATTCCTCAGATGCACAAAGAATCATCTCTAATACTAAGTTTATGAAAATGAAAAAGGTAGGTGAATGGTAGGTGGGGCACTAAAATTGATGATCATTTTCACAAGAATTTCCATTAAGAGTGTAGTTACTCATTATGCGTAGGATATCATAATGACAAGAATAGAAAGGCCGATAACAGAACCCCGTCATCATTCTTACTTAAATTAACGTCTCTTTAAATAAGATAAATGTCAATGAGTAACACTTTGTAATATCTTAAAGAGTCAGAAGATGTGGGTGAAATCTGTTTTTATATGGCATTTATTCTGATTCCTCTCTTTCCTATGACTAAATAGACTATGACGAACACATTATTGTTACAGTGACGTTCATCGAGAACTTCTTTTGTCTTCTGATATTGCGGAGGAAGTAGCTCTTTGCCGTAAAAAAACAGATAGCTCACGCTGTACGTAATGCACAGTCGTCTAATGTCAATTTTGAAAGTTTCTTAGCTTGTCGAATAGATTTAGATATTTGGTTTTGTGCAATTTCCTAGCAAACAGGAGATGCTTACTCTCCCCGGGTACCCTATCTCATCTCCATTGGGGATTCCCTTTCCATTTTTTTTTACAGAATATTCAAGTTAATTGTATTATCTTACGAAAATTTTCTAAAACTGTAGGGGGTATCTCCTTGATGGCATAGTTCTGTCTTTAGCAGGTTCTTTGGCAGAAATTTTAGGTCAAGTTTAGACTTTTGTTCATCATGATTTTATATATTTTTTGGATTTTCTATTTTTCGGCCTTGAACATCACTGATGAGACATAACTTGTTGATATGCGCATATGGTGCATTTGAATCTTATAATAAAATATATATTTCAACATTGACAATTTGAATCTCCATAGATGCTTTTGTAAAATAGAAATTCATTGCTAGAATTAGTTTGGGTGGTACCGCACACATGTAAACTGCTATAGATCTAACTCCCTCCTGATTATTCCGAAATTTTGTATTTATTTAAAAAATCTTTAAACAAACAGTATATTTGATCGTATTATTTGTAGTAGAAATATATTCTAACAATATTTCGTAATAGCAGATTCCACTAAAAATTATGTTTGGCAGGCTTTGGGATCAATGGAATTTTTAGCTCACCTCGAAGTAGCCGCAGAAACGGCCAACGACACTTGGATATTTGGTTGGTAGGGGTGTGTTGGCCGCAGGAAAGTGCATTGAACAAACCCGGGACCCAAATTTAGGATATGGCCGGCACGAATCGGCAAATTTTCTGGGGGATTATTGACTGTGTCTCACTCAAATAAAATAAAACTAAACGATCGGCAATCATATTTTACCTTGTTAAGCTTTAATATCAATGATACGGCCGGGATTCTACTTGCCTCCGCTTCGTCTCTTCGAATTCAAGCGCCATGTTGTAAGTTTACACTCATGCGTCAGGTCAAACACGTGACACCTCGATCCATATGAATGGACGTTGTTATGGAAACAACCTCGTGGTTGACCTACATGTATCTTTGATCAAACTTTCATAAAATGACCTTGACCTACTTTTTCCGCTTGAGTGATTTTGCCTTTAAAAGCCAATATTGAGCAAAGTATAAGTGCTAGATGTTCCAAACTTGCATATTAGATGTATCTTTGATCAAACTTTCATAAAATGACCTCGACCTACTTTTTCCGCTTGAGTGATTTTGCTTTTAAAAGCCAATATTGTGCAAAGTATAAGTGATACATGTACCAAACTTGCATATTGGATGTATCTTTGATCAATCTTTCATAAAATGACCTTGACCTACTTTTTCTGCTTGAGTGATTTTGCTCTATAAAGCCAATATTGAGCAAAGTATGATTGCTACATGTACCAAACTTGCATATTGGATGTATCTTTGATCAAACTTTCATAAAATGACCTCGACCTACTTTTTCCGCTTGAGTGATTTTGCCTTTAAAAGCCAATATTAAGCAAAGTATAAGTGATACATGTACCAAACTTGCATATTGGATGTATCTTTGATCAATCTTTCATAAAATGACCTCGACCTACTTTTTCCGCTTGAGTGATTTTGCCTTTAAAAGCCAATATTGAGTAAAGTATAAGTGATACATGTACCAAACTTGCATATTGGATGTATCTTTGATCAATCTTTCATAAAATGACCTTGACCTACTTTTTCTGCTTGAGTGGTTTTGCCTTTAAAAGCCAATATACATGTACTAAGAAATATGTTTGAATTGAATTTTGCTGTCACGAGGTGAGCTTCGTAATCTGTGATTTAATTATACATCTATTTTGATCATCGAATTTATTCAGGGTGGCGCTACTTACAATCCTTTTTGGTAATTTTCTTGTTCGAGGTTATCATACCGCGGCCAATGAGCGAAACTCCCCTTTGTTTTCAGATGATAAATAATAAGTAGAGAGAAATGTAAATAAGCTTTAAGCTTCATTTATGGTTGTACTTACATGGATACTATAACTTGCATCATATATATATAACATGATTCATGTAATATCATGGCGCTACTGAATGAATTTTGGTGACTCCCCTGAAAGCATCACTGATGAGAATTTAATATTCGAAACACGTGTCTGGTGCTGAACAATTGGTTTGAAATTTTCTTCATGAAGGTATAGAGTTAGAACACTTCCTTATTATTATTATAAACACTTATTTCTTGTTGCAGTGTGGAGCAGTTAAAATCATTTTCCGTGACTTGATGTTTAGAAGTGTATTAATTACTTCTTTAAAGCTCTGTCGCCTGAAAAAAGCTTCGTTTTGGCCCTTTATCCATTTGACATCATATACATATTTTGCTATTTCGGAAACCTGAGATTCCATTCAAAAATATTATCGAAATTAAAGGATGTTAACATCTTAGCACCATCCCTCCAATGCTATTTCAAACATATATTTTATTTGGATATGCTACTGAATCGACCCTAAAGGAAATTCGGAGCCGCGCACTCTTTGTAAAGTAAATGCACAAATTCAAATTCTAAAAATAAAACAAGAGGGCGCTACTAAAATGAGTTTTGGCGGCTCCCCTGTAAGCATCACTGATGAGAATTCGATATTCGAAACACGTGTCTGGTGCAGAAAAATAGATTTGAAATTTTCTTCATGAAGGTTAATATAGAGGTAGAACACTTCCGTATTATCTGAATATGTTTAAACTTTACCATTTAGCACAGTTCCACTTTTAAAGTGCAACCTACAATGCATTCCGTAGTTACACCGTACTCTGAAGATCGTTGATTAGATAAAGCTGTCCTTCTTAATTCTACGAAGCTGTGTGATATTGTCTCTGTCTGTTTGTCCTATTTTATTTTCTAGCGAGAAAGTTCTGTTTTATATATTTTTAAGAAATTGTAAGCCTTTTGATCGTTGATTTTGGAATCTGATTTCGGGTTTGTGTTTGACTTTCATTCACTGGTTGTATATGACCTTTTTGATGCTCATTGTTCTCACTCAATATCAAGGCTATGTCGTCAATTTGTGTTTAAGTATTTCCACTTTGATGATTTGTTGGTCAAAAGGAAATCCTAACAGTATGCTTCTGAATAACGGTTAGGTACTTCTTTGATGTTTATCTCCCCTATAATAACTACTGAATCCACACATGAATAAATAGGTCATAAATAATTATATGGTGAGTACAGACAGACTAATCCAATGATTTCCTTCATATTTTGTCACAATGATTTCTGTTATCAAGTTACTTATAATCAGATATCCCCGGAGAGCTTGTCTCAGTAATAACAATGTCTGATATGTTGATGGGATTCGGCGGTCAGTTTCCAATTCAAGTAATCAAATACACCAATTTTTTCATGTTCTCAAGCTCACAATTTACCAAGTAATTCTGATTTGTCTGTCTGTCTATTTGTTTTTATTAACACAAAACTGACCTTTCCCTAAAATCTCCATTCGTTGCATAATGTTTGATATACTGAAGCCCCTTTCTTTCATTTACTTTTTGCCCTTTCAAGAGGGTTGGAGATAAGAGTTTGTTAATCTATGTAGTAATTTCTCCATGATATTGAATCTACAAAAGGAACGTTCAAACCTACATTCAGTTTGGAGGGGGTCTCCAACCAGACCCTGTTGCAGTACCAACAGCAAAACACCAAAACAAGCGATGCGAAAACACAAAGACGAGCACAGCAAGAGACGAAAAAGAGACATATGACATAGAAACATGGACCAGGAGTCCCCGAGGGCACATGTAGCCAAGTTCGATCAATTTCGGTTGATCGTTTCTTCAACGCATTCTAAAATTTCTGTTACCAAATTTCATGAAATTTCTAAAACGTGGGTCCTGTAGCATCATATCCCACCCATCCTGCTACGTCTTTCGGTACGCTTTTTCGACAAAGTAACTTTCATACTTTTTTGGCATATTACATTGTTTAGATTTGAGGATCACTGACGAGGGTTGAGTACCCGAAACGTGCATGTCTGGTCCATGCTGCCAATTTATCTGTTCTTAAATGATGCTATTCAATTTGAAGACGTTTACATCAAACACAAAAAAAAACTACACACAGACCAACGAGACCAATGGGTATCGGGTGCCGATTTAGGACGACCATTTGCTACGCAAGTAGCAAATGATGTGGTTATCCGGATAACGTGCACACAACCGTCACAATTTTCCGGTTACCAACAGGTCTCGAAGAACGTCCAATTGTAATGTAAAACAGCCTCCTCACTGTTAGATGTCAAACAAGATAGCAAATCGCAGGGGTCAAAGCAACATCAACACCAACAAAGCAAGTTCAATTTAGTGTTTCGAATATAATATCCAAATATAGATTTTCAATTTACTTGTGTTTTTGCTTTATCAAAATTCTTCTGTTTTAAGCGACTTTGATGGGAATTTTGTAAAAGCAGATTCAAATAATAAATGTTCGTCTTTTGTCTTCCTATTGTATACGTGAGACATTGAGTTTGCTTTGTACGCGCTTATTTAAGTAAGTTTGTTGATCTGTGAATGAAAGGAACACCCAAAATCAGATTCCAAAACTCACAATTAAAAGGCCTTTGAAAACTTTATAAATAAAAAACGTAAACGTGGGTCCTGTAGCATCATATCCCACCCATTCTGCTACGTCTTTTGGTGCATTTTTGGACATAATACCTTTCATACTTTTTGGCCATATTACATTGTTTAGACTAAGGATCACTGACGAGGGTTTAGTACCCGAAACGTGCATGTCTGGTCCATGCTGTAAATTTATCAGGTTTTATATGATGCTATTGAATTTAACGACGTTTAACCTTTTAACTTTAAAAATTACTATAAACAAATAATTATATATATGACAAATATGGATAATGACCATATCCCTGTTTACAGCACAAAATCGATAATTTAGAAAATCAGAAACCGAAGGCATACAAAATCAGGATAAAACAGAAACCAAAGCAAACAAACAAAAACCTCCACCATATGAAAAGAAGCGAACTCCCGATATGAGAGTGAGACCAGGTGCCCAGGAAGAGTAAGCATCTCCTGCTTGCATGCAACACCCGTCGCTTCAATTCGGTAGAACTGTCACATCCGGTTACTTCCATTTTGGAAGATATAGAGTACAATCTTTGGTTGGATGGTTCAAACGGTCTATGACAGAATATCATCCACCATTCTGGAAAGTGGGACATCATAGTGTATGACGAGTTCCCCATATCGACCGTGGAACTTCCTCAGTGACGATGTTAGTCGGTCACAAACATATCCCTGACTGAGAAGCTTATCTGAAAGACGCATAGCTCTCAGAACAAAATCCGTATATTTGGTACTTGCTCTGGCGCAGCGTATCAATTGAGATATGAACACGCCATAAGCAGGCGATGAAGGGATGTTGCTGTGTCGAAAAATCAAAGGCTTTGATAGAATGGACTCTACTAGAATGAGTGGATTTCAGATGTTCTAAAAGTTCCTTCGAATTCTTTAAAATCCACATCTGGTTGATACCACTGCGAGAATATACTGTCGAATAATATTTTTGATGCCCAGATTTGATTTCAGATAAAACTTTGGTGAGTAAGATCGATACAGATTTGGTAGAACATTTTGAGGAACCAGCGATGAAACGTTGTTTATACGGATTCTTATGCATTTTAGGTATGCAGTATAAGTATGGTAAATCTAAATCTAAATTGGTAGTGTCGAAGTCAAAGGAATCAAGAGCTGATTTGTGGTTATCTATTATTTCTCAGGCAGAAAGGTTTGTTGGGGTGAAAGTGGGATTTCCAGTTGTCGAATTTAAACCCAACTCTTTAACTAGACTGTCGAAATAGTACTTTTTGCAAGTTATTATTTGAGGCTTTGTCCGCTGGTGTGATGACATAATGTTCTTGGAGGTAGGTAAGCTCTTTGATAACATCAGGGTCTTTAAATATAGACACGAATCTGGTGTTCACAGTTGATTTTAATCGGTCAATTCTAGATAAAAGTAACCCTCTGATTGATTTTATCCATTCGGAAAGGGTGTCGAGCTGTACATCCTCTTTCTTTGCCCAACGTATATATCAGAACTTTCTCACGAGAAAAGAAAATAGGACAAACAGACGAGGACAATAATGTAGTGATATATGAAAATAGTAAGTGCGGCGCGCTTTAAAAGCGCCACCTACTATGCATTCTACAATGTCTTCCGCACTCGCACTGGAGATGGTTCTTTATATAAGTTGTCTTTTGTGTTTCTGTGGAACTTGTGTCATTGTCTCCACCTGTTTGTCATAATTTCCTTTCGCGTGAGAAAGTTTCTTTATGTTCGTAAGTCTTTCTTTTGTGGCTTTTGGGATCTGATTTCGGCTCTTGTGTTTGACTTTCATTTACTGATTCATAGAAACTCGAAGGACCATTGCATTGTAGGTGACGCTTTAAACGTGGTGCCGTGCAGTTCAAATGTTAAATATATGATGCAATTTAAAGTTACTTAGTAGGTAGGACCAAGAGGAAGCTTACAGCTTACCTAAATTTGTCTCTTCGTAATATTGAAAAAAAAAAAAAAAAAAAAAAAAAAAAAAAAAAAAAACAAGGGAGAGTTTCTCTCACTTGAAGTGATAATTGAAAATGTAATTTCATTTATCCAAAAGCCTTCCAAACATAATATAATATCTGCTATTACAAAATGATTTTAGAAAATTTTTCCACAATAAATAATATTAATCTGTTTGTTTCAATGTTTTTTTTTTAAATAAATACAACATTTCAGACTAATCAGAAGAAAGTTAGATTTATGGAAGTCTAAATGTACGCGGCGCCGCACAAATTAATTTTAACAGTGCCACCTTGTTGTAGTGACGAGTGCAATATTTTATTGTTTGGTTTGAGGATCACTGACGAGGGTTAAGTACCCGAATTGTGACTGTCTGTTCCATGCTGCAAATTTATCTGTTCTTAAATGGTGCTATGAATTTGAAGACGTAACATTGTGACACATTGAACACGTAACATTGGGTGTGTGCCATCATACAAGGCCCGGGAATCAAAAGACAAAACGAGTCTGAAAATAAGTTTTCCTTTCGAGAGAATTATGACAACAATTTAGTTTCTTCAAATCTTTATTACAAGATACACAAGAATGAAAAAGAAATTTTTCATGTTTTTGTATGTACTTCGTCTCCGGATTCACTCATGAAAGTAGACACTTTCACAAGATAGGGCTATAACAGAGAGAATATGCCTAACACCAAAAGTATTTCATAAGGTGTAGCCTAAAACAAAACACCCACAAAATGACAATTACATATACTTTCGGATTTAAGCAAAGTCACAATATCGAAGATCCAACCATTCAATATTTTTGCATTCTTTTTGTAAAACTCAAAACTTTTATTTAAAAAAAATTCTAATAAATTTTCTTCTTTTCTGGTAGAACTGTTCATTTGTCAAAGTCGGTTAACACAGTAGGCTCGTGTCAATAAATGTTGTTTAGAGTGACGCCTTCCTATCCGTCAAATATAAAGCTTCCTCACTCCTCAGCACGACTTCGTGCCTTGTTGTGCCCTTTGATTATTTCGTCTTATCCGGTAACACAATTTACTACAAGCGGTTTATTTCAGTAACTTGTTGATTTTATACTGAGATTAGAGGGAGATGAATTCTCTGGTCGTAATTATTATACATTGAATGGATTCCTTAATTCATTATGTCACAAAAGTATTCGGAGAAGGAAAGGAAAATCGAAGAGGAAATGCGCCCGATCTGCCTTTGTCTACTATGATGGTAAGAAGGCTTCTTATAGAGCGTTGTATTTAGAACGTTTGTGACGTCAATGGAAAACAGGGCCTTACTTAATCGATCCATTCCTGACACTATTTACATTCCATTCATAGATTTTAGGATTATTGGGCGACAGTTTTGTTTCCTTATAAGCCATCCACAATGTCAGAAAAAATAAGCGGCATTCTAAAGTAACCTTAACAGTGGGTAAAGCTATTGTTACAGAGAGAACGGTTTGGATAGTATACAATTCCATTGTTTCGTTTGTTTGTTCAATTAAGAGCAAGCCGTGACCGAGATTCATAGCCTTCTGATGCAGTCTTTACGAAAACAGTAAACGACCCCCCTTTGCAGTTCTTGAAAGAAAAATAAAAGGTGTCAGTCCTGGTGTAGTCTCTTAAGGTAAAAACTTAAGTGGTGGAGGTTTTTGTTTGCTTTGGTTCCTGTTTTGTCCTGATTTTGTATGCCTTCGGTTTCTGATTTTCTGAATTATCGATTTTGTACTGTAGACAGGGATATGGTCATTATCCATATTTGTCACTAAGCTAAACAAACATATGCTTTTCAGAATTTTGAATTTCAAGTTGCATCTTCAATTTTAATTTGGAAACTACTACCATTATTACTGCATTTACATTATGGTGTACGTGTATCTAATTGTTAAATATATAAGGAAATACAGCTACAACACATGTTATAAGAAACCAAATACTATATGGATAAATAATCACAATGAGAGTTTTAAAATACAATTTATCGTGTATGTATACTATTCATAACAATCAATCTTTTGTTCTTGATTTTAAGGGAATACTCCTTTATCCTAATGAAAAAAGCAATATATTGCATAGTCAGTATTCATGACCAACTTGTTATTATCATAAAATTACATCAAAAATCCAAACAAATTTGCTTCTAAGTAATTTCCTTCTAAGAACAATTCTAAACCACAACTATTAAATGTTTATTATTCCAAGATAAACGAGATCCTTATCCTCCATTTTTCCGATGCTTTAGCCTTAAGAAAGGCACTAGTAGTTTTGTAATTGTAGTTTCATAGTTTCATAAATAAAAGACGTTCCATTATTGTTATTACTCTTCCTCACAATATGCTGCACTTTCTACTTTCGGCCCAGGGGTTCTTCTTTTTATCTGGCGTCACTATTAACCCGTCCTCAGGTGTGTTCTCCTCGATGAATGCAATCAGTCTGGAAGATAAGAATGAAACAGAAGACGTAATGTGAATCGATCATAAATGTCATCTTAGTACACTGCAAGCGAATTTTATCACTGTCTCGGTGCAGACAAAGAAGGATACAACAAAACCAGTTGAGCGTTTCATGGTTATCACCGATATTGTAAGGCCTAAGGAACTTCCACACAACACATATTCCTTTTTAATTTAATATTTTGATAGAGACTTTTATTAAAAATTGTAATAAAAAACCTAACAAATAAAAAAAAAGCTAAACAATAAACCAAAAACCGAAATACCACCAAAAACAACGAAGGCTAAAATCTCATTCAAAACTTTTAAATGGCAAAATCCAACAGGACGAAAGCACAGATTACGTCATCCAAATACCATATCAAATCGTATATTTACTATCCGAAACATGCATGTATGGTGGATCTCACTTCAAGGTCCATGTAGAAGGCTGTTCTGTAACAACAGAACTGGACACTTCTATTGTATACGGACTACTAGGAATACAACATACACTCATCTTTAGAATGATTGGGAAATGTCCTCTTGAAAGCAAAGACGAAGAGACAAACAAAACGTGTCCGAATACAAGGCCCCAGACAAAAACTGGTAAAATGGTTATACGTTAAATGTCTACCAAAGGTACATCTTTAGGGTATACAATCCAAGGCAAGTCGACTGAAAGGAGCAATAATTTCTGAATCAAACGTGAGAAGTCTATGACAAATTTTCAGCAAAGGACGTGGGGTCAGGATTCTGTCTTCTCATGACCATTCATGAAGCCCAATCGTCATAAATTTGCAGCACTTTTAGATTTAAAGATTGAAGGTTGGAGATCAGTCAGATTTCATGCATATCATTCCTCTTTTGAATGCAGATTATTCTCCAGATAAAGAAAGCGCACAACTACATTTTTATATTTCGATTAAGATTCAAATAGTATTGTGGTCCGTCCAATATTTTTTAACCAAGTAACAAAAGAATAAACATGTATGCATAGTAATTTCAATTGTACAATCTTCTGATATCAATTAGAGGACCGACGGGTGCAGCAAACTAGACAATTAGACTCAGGTGCTGTCAGACCTACGGATGAATAATCATGTAAATGACATTAGGAGCAAGAAAACATATCACCAGCCTGTCTTTCGATGTACCTCTATTGTGTTTAGTGTTGGATATTGGTCAAGTGGAAAGATATACTAAAACAGCAACTTTTGGTGGTTGAATGATTATCATATTGAAATATACGATCTATCGTAAAATTAAGTGCACCATACGCGCATCTCAGCAAAAATGTATCATCAGTGATACTCGAGGAGAGGAAATCAAAATACTGAATATATGAAGGCAGAAATTCTTATCAATACCTACAATGTATGCCAAAGATGCCAAAGAACCAGCTAAGGACAGAGCTTTGCCTGGTGGGAAATAATCCTTAGTTTCAGAATAATTGATCAAATTTAGCATCAGAAAATTTATAGATTATAAACATTAAAGAAGTACCGATCAGTTATTCAGTCTCAAAGTCGAAACTTGTCAAATTCGGTGATTGTCTCGTTGTAAATATTGGTGTACACATCAGGTAAGTCTTGTTTGGTGATGATAAAAGCCATTTAATCAGAATCCAGAATATCACTGATCATTCTGGAAAGGGGGATCTGATATGCTTTTATTATATCCCCGTAGTGACCGAAGAACTTCATCAAAGATGATTTCAGCCGTTGTGCAATATCACCCTGAACCAGTAGCTTACTTTCAAGCATTCCGGCTCTAACGATGAAATCTTAATCTTCATATTTAGAACATGCCCTGGCGTAGCGTATGAGCTGGGAAACAATAACGCCATAAGCAGGAGAAGACGGAATGTTGCTACTCATGAAAGGGAAGTTAGTTATGTGGAAGCTGAAATCATCACGCTTGTCATACAGTGAAGTATTCAAAAGGCCGTTTGCGTCGAAAATTAGAAGTATATCCAAGTACAAAGCGGATCTGTCGCTCTCTGTTGTTTCCTTGATCTCAAGTTCATGAGGATAGATTTCATGTAGATGATCCTTAAATTTCGGATTATTGATGGACAACACGTCATCTATGTATCTGAAGGTAAAATTGAACCGAAATGCGAGGTGCTTTCACCCATTTGAAAGCAAGGTCTGGGTGAAGTCAGCTTCGTATGAATATAAAAATAAGTCCGCAAGCAGTGGGGCGCAATCGGTACCTATGGGGATGCCAACTATTTGCTGGAATAAAGTTCCTCCGAACACCACAAAAATGTTGTCAATCAAAAACTCAGGAATCCGGATGATATCATTTTCGGTATACTTTTTGTTTGAATCAGATTGTTCCTTCACGAAATAAGTATCCTCCCGCCCTATGACAAGCTTATTGTATCTCCAGTTCCAATTTATTGAAAGAAAGGTATTTCGAATAATATTGGCCAGTCTGTTTTTGTGCTTTTGGTCGGGAATGGTAGTGTAGAGCGTGGAGAAGTAGAAAGATTTTATGCTGATAATATGATTGAAATGGATGGCTTTTAAATTTTCCAATTGTGCAGAAGTTCCTTAGAATTTTTTAGGATCCCCATTTGATTGATCCCATTTCCGGAATAGGTTGTCTCGCAGTATGTTTGAAGACCTTGCTTGATTCTAGTTAATATTTTCTTAAGCAAAATGAAAAGAGGTTTTGTGGAGCACCTGGAAAAACCAGCAATGAATCGGTGTTTCTAAAGACTTTTGTGCATTTTTGGAATCCAGTAGATATAAGATAGTTCAAGATCAGAGTGATCAGTATGAATACCGAAGGATTCAAGATTTGTTAAAGATATATTTCAAGTCTGCATGATCGCAGTAATATTAGACGAAGGAGTTCAAAGAAGGATGATCCTGACAGTTAAAGATGTCATCTGATCAGCGTAGGTGATAGCAAAAACGTTCCTTTTCCAAGAACCAAATACTTTATAATTTTATTATTTCTGCCACGGAAACTCATTCTTCGGTCAAATTTATTGCCTCTTTTCGTCTATAACAAACGATTCAGAAACTTTGTACATATGAAGTTTGTTTGATTTACACCTTTTGTTTTCTTCGCACATTATTGCTTGTGAAATATAATACTGATGTAAAAACTCTGAAATATTGGAATTATGCTCCTACACTCGATAAATATCGCCGGTGAAATTTGATGGAAGTCAATAAAGAATAGGATACCTCGGCAATCAAAATTATTTCATAAATCACAGCGCCATAAAAATCTCATTGTAATCATTTTGAGTCAGATTTTAAAGTACACCTATTTCTCATTACGTGCTGAGATGATGGATTGACAGAATGCCTCATACAGGCTTTCTACTCTACCTTATTGAAAAAGTAGGAAAAAAGTAGGAGTAGTCAATGAAAAAAAAAACAGGAGAAAGGTAGGAAAATGTAGGAATAAATAGCAAAAAAGTAGGAGATTTTCCATCATTTTTCATAAAAATTTTCAATAAGTATGACACAAGTAATGTTTACCTTTGAAAGGATCTCAGAGAGGAAAGGTAAACAGCTTAATTGCTGGATTATTCATTTTCTAATACATGTTATTCAAGGACAGAAATTTACAACAGAGCTGTGCAATTCTAGAATCTGTTATTTCTAAATTTGAATGTTTCATCTTTGATGAAAGTAATGGAGTTTTCCCCTGAATGTTTTATTGTAATATGTGCAAAATCTTAATCCCTGTCCTGGATGAAAAGATTTGTAACTTTTCAGCTTTTGTCTGATTTTTATGAAATAATCAAAAGCAGGACAAATATTTTTCTCATCGAAAACATTATGTTTGGGCGAGCGAAGATATAGGGATTTTATAGAAATCATAGGAAATATTGGGCTTGAATGCCTGATAAGCTCATGAAGATGAATAGTTTAAGGCCAGCTCCTCCTCCTCACAGTCAGTTTTCTACTGCTAGGGGATAAACTTTTCACAATTATTAGTTTAATTTTGTACTAACAATCGTTCAACGTGTGAGCGTCTATGATGTAAATGATAGATATACTTTTTACAATTTAGAAGCATTTTACATGTAATCTAGTGCTAATTGCATTTAAATTCACTTTTATTTCCATTTAACATCGCATAACCACAATATTTTTAAATTTTGAGATGAAAAAAGTAGGAGGTTTTGAGGAAAAAGTAGGAAAAAATAGGACCAAAATAAAAAAGTAGGAAAAGTAGCAAAAAGTGGGAACAGTAGAAAGTCTGCAGTCATATTTATAACAATAACAAACGTCTTACGCTTTATCATTTATATTGTTGTTTGTTGTAGTATTTGTGAGAATAACAAAAGCCATGGGGATAACGTCTTACGCTTTATCATTTATATTGTTGTTTGTTGTTGTATTTGTGAGAATAACAAAAGCCAAGGGGATAACGTCTTACGCTTAATCATTTGTATTGTTGTTTGTTGTAGTATTTGTGAGAATAACAAAAGCCATGGGGATAACGTCTTACGCTTTATCATTTATATTGTTGTTTGTTGTTGTATTTGTGAGAATAACAAAAGCCATGGGGATAACGTCTTACGCTTTATCATTGATATTGTTGTTTGTTGTAGTATTTGTGAGAATAACAAAAGCCAAGGGGATAACGTCTTACGCTTTATCATTTATATTGTTGTTTGTTGTTGTATTTGTGAGAATAACAAAAGCCATGGGGATAACGTCTTACGCTTTATCATTTATATTGTTGTTTGTTGTAGTATTTGTGAGAATAACAAAAGCCATGGGGATAACGTCTTACGCTTTATCATTTATATTGTTGTTTGTTGTTGTATTTGTGAGAATAACAAAAGCCAAGGGGATAACGTCTTACGCTTTATCATTTATATTGTTGTTTGTTGTTGTATTTGTGAGAATAACAAAAGCCATGGGGATAACGTCTTACGCTTTATCATTTATATTGTTGTTTGTTGTAGTATTTGTGAGAATAACAAAAGCCATGGGGATAACGTCTTACGCTTTATCATTGATATGGTTGTTTGTTGTAGTATTTGTGAGAATAACAAAAGCCATGGGGATAACGTCTTACGCTTTATCATTTATATTGTTGTTTGTTGTAGTATTTGTGAGAATAACAAAAGCCATGGGGATAACGTCTTACGCTTTATCATTTATATTGTTGTTTGTTGTAGAATTTGTGAGAATAACAAAAGCCATGGGGATAACGTCTTACGCTTTATCATTTATATTGTTGTTTGTTGTAGTATTTGTGAGAATAACAAAAGCCATGGGGATAACGTATTACGCTTTATCATTTATATTGTTGTTTGTTGTTGTATTTGTGAGAATAACAAAAGCCATGGGGATAACGTATTACGCTTTATCATTTATATTGTTGTTTGTTGTTGTATTTGTGAGAATAACAAAAGCCATGGGGATAACGTATTACGCTTTATCATTTATATTATTGTTTGTTGTTGTATTTGTGAGAATAACAAAAGCCATGGGGATAACGTCTTACGCTTAATCATTTATATTGTTGTTTGTTGTTGTATTTGTGAGAATAACAAAAGCCATGGGGATAACGTCTTACGCTTTATCATTTATATTGTTGTTTGTTGTTGTATTTGTGAGAATAACAAAAGCCATGGGGATAACGTCTTACGCTTTATCATTTATATTGTTGTTTGTTGTAGTATTTGTGAGAATAACAAACGCCATGGGGATAACGTCTTACGCTTTATCATTTATATTGTTGTTTGTTGTAGTATTTGTGAGAATAACAAAAGCCAAGGGGATAACGTCTTACGCTTTATCATTTATATTGTTGTTTGTTGTTGTATTTGTGAAAATAACAAAAGCCAAGGGGATAACGTCTTACGCTTTATCATTTATATTGTTGTTTGTTGTAGTATTTGTGAGAATAACAAAAGCCAAGGGGATAACGTCTTACGCTTTATCATTTATATTGTTGTTTGTTGTTGTATTTGTGAGAATAACAAAAGCCATGGGGATAAAGTATTACGCTTTATCATTGATATTGTTGTTTGTTGTTGTATTTGTGAGAATAACAAAAGCCATGGGGATAACGTATTACGCTTTATCATTTATATTGTTGTTTGTTGTTGTATTTGTGAGAATAACAAAAGCCAAGGGGATAACGTCTTACGCTTAATCATTTGTATTGTTGTTTGTTGTAGTATTTGTGAGAATAACAAAAGCCATGGGGATAACGTCTTACGCTTTATCATTTATATTGTTGTTTGTTGTTGTATTTGTGAGAATAACAAAAGCCATGGGGATAACGTCTTACGCTTTATCATTGATATTGTTGTTTGTTGTAGTATTTGTGAGAATAACAAAAGCCAAGGGGATAACGTCTTACGCTTTATCATTTATATTGTTGTTTGTTGTTGTATTTGTGAGAATAACAAAAGCCATGGGGATAACGTCTTACGCTTTATCATTTATATTGTTGTTTGTTGTAGTATTTGTGAGAATAACAAAAGCCATGGGGATAACGTCTTACGCTTTATCATTTATATTGTTGTTTGTTGTTGTATCTGTGAGAATAACAAAAGCCAAGGGGATAACGTCTTACGCTTTATCATTTATATTGTTGTTTGTTGTTGTATTTGTGAGAATAACAAAAGCCATGGGGATAACGTCTTACGCTTTATCATTTATATTGTTGTTTGTTGTAGTATTTGTGAGAATAACAAAAGCCATGGGGATAACGTCTTACGCTTTATCATTTATATTGTTGTTTGTTGTTGTATTTGTGAGAATAACAAAAGCCATGGGGATAACGTCTTACGCTTTATCATTTATATTGTTGTTTGTTGTAGTATTTGTGAGAATAACAAAAGCCATGGGGATAACGTATTACGCTTTATCATTTATATTGTTGTTTGTTGTTGTATTTGTGAGAATAACAAAAGCCATGGGGATAACGTCTTACGCTTTATCATTTATATTGTTGTTTGTTGTAGTATTTGTGAGAATAACAAAAGCCAAGGGGATAACGTCTTACGCTTTATCATTTATATTGTTGTTTGTTGTAGTATTTGTGAGAATAACAAAAGCCATGGGGATAACGTCTTACGCTTTATCATTTATATTGTTGTTTGTTGTAGTATTTGTGAGAATAACAAAAGCCATGGGGATAACGTCTTACGCTTTATCATTTATATTGTTGTTTGTTGTTGTATTTGTGAGAATAACAAAAGCCATGGGGATAACGTCTTACGCTTTATCATTGATATTGTTGTTTGTTGTAGTATTTGTGAGAATAACAAAAGCCAAGGGGATAACGTCTTACGCTTTATCATTTATATTGTTGTTTGTTGTTGTATTTGTGAGAATAACAAAAGCCATGGGGATAACGTATTACGCTTTATCATTTATATTATTGTTTGTTGTTGTATTTGTGAGAATAACAAAAGCCATGGGGATAACGTCTTACGCTTAATCATTTATATTGTTGTTTGTTGTTGTATTTGTGAGAATAACAAAAGCCATGGGGATAACGTCTTACGCTTTATCATTTATATTGTTGTTTGTTGTAGTATTTGTGAGAATAACAAACGCCATGGGGATAACGTCTTACGCTTTATCATTTATATTGTTGTTTGTTGTAGTATTTGTGAGAATAACAAAAGCCAAGGGGATAACGTCTTACGCTTTATCATTTATATTGTTGTTTGTTGTTGTATTTGTGAAAATAACAAAAGCCAAGGGGATAACGTCTTACGCTTTATCATTTATATTGTTGTTTGTTGTAGTATTTGTGAGAATAACAAAAGCCAAGGGGATAACGTCTTACGCTTTATCATTTATATTGTTGTTTGTTGTTGTATTTGTGAGAATAACAAAAGCCATGGGGATAAAGTATTACGCTTTATCATTGATATTGTTGTTTGTTGTTGTATTTGTGAGAATAACAAAAGCCATGGGGATAACGTATTACGCTTTATCATTTATATTGTTGTTTGTTGTAGTATTTGTGAGAATAACAAAAGCCATGGGGATAACGTCTTACGCTTTATCATTTATATTGTTGTTTGTTGTTGTATTTGTGAGAATAACATAAGCCATGGGGATAACGTCTTACGCTTTATCATTTATATTGTTGTTTGTTGTTGTATCTGTGAGAATAACAAAAGCCATGGGGATAACGTATTACGCTTTATCATTGATATTGTTGTTTGTTGTTGTATTTGTGAGAATAACAAAAGCCATGAGGATAACGTATTACGCTTTATCATTGATATTGTTGTTTGTTGTAGTATTTGTGAGAATAACAAAAGCCATGGGGATAACGTATTACGCTATTTCATATATATTGTTGTTTGTTGTTACTGTTTTAGTTGTAGTCTTTCACAAAAAGGTGCTTATGAGATCATCTAGAAACAATGAAAATCTGAATCCATTGTTTGTTTTGTTTTTTTTTTCAAAATTCACATGTACACTACCCCACATGGTCTCTTCAATAATTAAACTTATATTGCAATTAACAAGAGAAGATGATAATGACATCCTTTAGTTTGATCCCTTCACGATAGGATTCAAATACCGGCAGAATTTTTAATGAAGTTTCTATACGTACTTGAAACTTCGGTCCTTAGAATTGTTTTAATAATATATCTTTCCGGTTTATGATGAGATACTGCATTATTCCAGGATTTCTATTGGCGGAAAATGAGAGAGAGAGAGAACGGAGATTATACCAGGCTATTTCGGGCAGTAATCCCTTTTCTTTGTAAACTAATACAATCGGTGTGAAATGACCAACGTGCTGATCAACTCATTTCTTTGGCTTAATGCAGACTTGGATATTTGGATAAGAGCATTAATCAATTACAAGGTCCCGGACAGCTCATACAACTATTCAATTATGGATTTGATCAACTTCTTCTCGCTTCAACTTCTCTTATTTTCGTAACTAAATGAGATTTTGGTTAATTTGAGGCTGACATCCCTACGAAAAGGCACGGCGTTTAGTGTTGGCGATGTTTATATTCCCTACAATCTAGAAGTTTCCGTTTTTGGGGCCTCGGTCGGTCTATTTATTCTCCTTTGTTACCAGACCTATAAAACACATTGATTGGATGGCTTTTCGCATCATTGATTGCGATTTTCATTGGATGATTTTGACTAATGAACGGACATTAGATTATCCCTTCGAGTGTATACAAATTGATTTAATTTTTTACCTTAATCAATGGTATAAGAAAACCGTGCGTTTTTCCGTGTCGAGAACATTAGTATTCTGTGTGCGAAATAAGAATATGACGGTTCTTTAAGACAATTTGTTACTGTATATAATGCGGAAGGGTTCCAACTCTATATCTTCTTGAAGAAAATTTCAAACCAATTTATTATGCACCAGACACGTGTTTCTGATATTAAATCCTCATCAGTGATGCTTCCAGCCTAAGTGCTTTTAATAAGTCGCCAAAATTCATTTCAGTAGCGCCCTCTGGTTTTATTTTTAGAATTTAAATTTGTGTATTTAATTTACAGAGATTACGCGGCTCCATATTTCCTATAGGGTCGATTTAGTAGCATATCCAAATAAAATATATGTTCAAAATAGCATTGGAGGTATGGTGCTAAGATTTTAATCTCCTTTAATTTCGATAATTTTTTTGGATGAATTGACAAGTATCCGAAATAACCAAAGAATATGTTTGATGTCAAATTGATAAAGAGCCAAAACAAAGCTTCTTTCAGGCGACAGAGCTGGAAAGAAGTAATTAATACACTTAAAACATCCAATGTCACGGGAACGAGTTAAACTGCTCCACACCGCAAATGATGGCGGAATTACGTGTATAGGATATTCATGAGTTACGCGTAATTACTCGCAGTAATCCCTTTACAGTCCTTTTAAATATATATTAAACATCTATTTGGATTTAATAAAAATCTTGTTCATATGACTGTTCATATAACATATCTCTCTGGCCACAACCTAAATCCCATTATCATGAACCATCCACTCCAAAAAGAGGAAAAGAAACAGAATCATATTTTTTGATATAGATTAGATTGTTAAAATAGATTTTGATATATATTCTTGATTCGCCGATCTAAAACAATATCAAAAGTCTTCACTTGTTCGATAAAACAAGACCTCAAAGAAGTACCTATCAGTTTTCAGTCTTAAAGTCGAGAAGGTAAGGCAAAATCATTAGAATTTCCATTTGAACGGCTCGAACCTCGGAATGAATAACATTCCGAAGAGAGACCAGGTTTCTGAGGAGATTCAGCGTCTCCTGATTGCATGTAATACCCGTCGCAACAACTCAAGTGTTAATCGTCTTCAAATTCAATAGCATCATTTAAGAACAGATATATTTGCCGCATGGACCAGACATGCATGTTTCGGGTACTTAACCAAGATAACACTGAAACATCTTAGGACATGACTTACAAGTCGAAATTGCATAATTGTCATGCCTAAAACAAGTCGTGTCTTACTGATTGGAATGAGCTTTTTTGATATTATGAGAGGAGTCAGACAAAGTGTTATAGAGAAATCAAAGCCTAAGGTTCCTTCATTGACCTATATAAGATTTCACCTTGGTCACAAATACCTATATTGTTCCAAATTGTACGAATTGCTATAATTGACAAAAACTATCTTATTATCGTGACTTATTTTCATTGATTGTTATAAGAACATCTGCCTCCGGGGGAAGATGATAAATATGATTATTGACGATGTAACTGGGTCATGATTAGTGTCAACACTTCAACAATAATACGGGATCATAGATTAAAGTTATTTTCATATTTGTCCGTCTGGATATAGTAGTTTACCAGAAAGTAAAGAAATCTGCTGTCAGTTCGAAGCCAACGTTTGAAATCAAAACAAAAGTTAACATTAAAACAGAATAAAAAGAAGAAAATGTGTGTCACAAACATTTGATAATAATTGAAATTTTGTGATAGGAATATCATCTCAAAAAGGAAAAAAGGAGAAAATGAAGAAAACTGTTTAGAAAAGACATGACTAATATTTGGAATTATTTTATAAATGAAGTAACAGTTTTGAAAAATAGTTTTTAAAAGCATAAAATAATTATAATGATGAAAATAATGATAGATTCATGTGACTTACTGTCTAATGGCCTCCGACACTGTCAGCCTTTCAATATCCTTGTGTTGCCTGAGGATTTCTACCTGTCTTTTCAGTTCGTCTCTATCCATGGTCGTTTTTTCCCTAATTTTCTTCCTTTTTTGCTTTTGTAGAAATATTCTCTTGCAGAATAGAGTCAGTCAATTCAATTTGAAATATAGAAATACTTAGAATTATTCATCAGATATTATAGTTGACTGTAAAACTGCAATTGCCAACAAAGGAAGCAGGGAGGATACCGAGCTCCGCTCTAGCGACGCTATGAATTCAATTTCAATAGCGCTATAACGTCATTTAGAATATAAGAGTACGAAAAAATGTTAAAGTTCATCCGATCTGCTGAACCGAGTGGAACTGTCCATGATCGCAGCACTCTTGAACTTTTATAAATCCTAAGTCGTGTATTTTGCTTGGCGTCGTGAGCGTGTAGTGAGATGGGCAGCGATGTTACAATCAATAGGCCTTGATAATGCAATTCTTTCGGGGGGAGCAAACAGTAACAAAATCAAATAATCCAATATCGCGACATATACATACGGGGTTGATTAGATTGTTCTCTTGTACACATTTTATCTTTTTTACTTTTATATACTTTGTTTTTAGCGTCAAAGTTTTATGCCCTTTTGGCGACAGAATTGAAAGATAACAGTGGCATTTGAAGTTTTTCTGAAGGGAATAGAGAGAACCAAAACGTCAAGACCTTCGACAACAATTATCATTATACATGTTATGGGCAATGCCTTTTGATAAAATGTTTTTCCTTCAGATTAAGGGGATTATGGATTATCTTTATTGAGGTCATTTCTAACATATTAGTGATATTACTAATTATCAACAATTTGATGTTCAATAAGGTTGAATTATATTTGTTTATTAGTTCAAATATATCGCGAATTATTCTAATGATAAATCGATTTATAATAGATTGAAATGAAAATTGTAATGGAATCTAAAATGAATAAAGATCATTTTTATACTATTTTATTAAATGAACCTTTATCTATTTTATGCAAGAAATTAGATAGTTGGCTTTTTAATACTGTCGAAGGGTTCCAACTCTCTACCTTCTTGAAGAAAATTCCAAATCATTTTACATGCACCAGACACGTGTTTCGAATATTAAATTCTCATCAGTGATGCTTTTAGCGGCGCCGCCATAAATAATTTCCGTAGCGCCCTCTTTAATTTTTTTAAGTTAGATTTTTAAATTTACATTACAGAGACCGCGGCTCCAAAGATGAAAAGCAAATCGAACTTGAAGGTGTCTGATTAAATATTTGTAATCATGATCATATATGTTAATCCATACATGTTATTTTTAAAAACGGCTAAATATATTGATAGTCTATGAAAGTTTTACAAAATAGAAATCAAAGTTGATAAAACAAATTTACACCTTTTTCGTTTAAATTGTATCAAAGTGGAATGTGCTATCTGGGCAGCGCCTTTCATGGTCTTCCGTCGTCACGGTTAGTTAGTGTGCAATACTGAAAAAGTTCTGGTACACAACTGTAGATGGGCTCAGTATCACGCTTTTTAAAATAATGTTCTTTTTGTGACTTCACGAAAGAGATACAAAATAATATAGAATCAGTAAATTAAAATCATATACAAAAAAGCCGAAATCAGATACCAAAAATCACAACCAAAAGGCTTATAAATTCTTAGAAAAAATAGAAAACTGAACTTTTCCATGCGAAAAGAAAAACCAGACAAACAGACGGGGACAATGACACAGCTCCATAGAAACACGAAGGGCAACTTTTATCTCTTGAACTATCTCCAGAGTCCAGTGCAAATGAGTTAAAGAAGATCCTGACGATAATCTCAATAGCACTCACAATAGAGCACCAAATTGGGCACCGACTGACCCCAAGCAAGTGCGAAATGCTCTTTAGGTAGCGATGTTAAAACGGGTCGTGCTAATTTGCAAAGTTTTAACATATTCAAATACATGTATCACACGAAACATGTTTCATATCTAATACAAGTATAGTATCAGTATCTTATTAAGTAGGACCAAAATGGGATCTTAAAGCCTATTTTAATTTTCTCACCATATGTTCAAAAACAAGAATGGAGTTTCACTCATTTACCCCTTAATTAGAATCTAGAAGAAGAAAATTACCAAAAATCATTGTTAGCGGCGCCATCCGGAATAAATTCGATGAAGGAATCATACATGTATGAACACTATTATTCAAAAATGCAATTCCTCCGATCCTATAGCCAAACATAAAAACCAAACAAGTGCACTCTGGAATCAACATTAGCAATCTTGAGAATGAACTTCAATCATTTATCTTTGGTCAATATCTGATTATGTCAATCATAATTCCCAAATGTTACAACAGAAATTAATGAAAACCATCGATCATGTATGTCAATTGACTTAGAGCAGATAATCCGTTATAGTTGTGATTATACATTCACGGTCAGATGTATCACTTATAACAAAACTATCATCTCTCCAGGACCGTGTATTATAAGATGTATCAGCATATAACAGTGTATGAATTCCCTCCACCAAACAATACAGGTGCAGTAAATAGTACAATACTGGCATAACCTTTTGTACTGCCCTCATTGTATGTTTGTAATATGTTTATCTTACATCTTTTATCAGTTCCTTCGCATACATTGAAAGTAAAGAGGGGATCTCCAACAATACTAGGTTGCAGCATCCACAGGAAAACCCCAAAACACCCAATGCAAAAAAAAAAAAAACCACAGAGCAGACAATCACCGAAAGAGACGCAAAAGGGACAAGAAACACCAACACACACCATAGAAACATGAAACATAAAAGACCACAAATAAACCAACGAAACCAAAAGGAAACCGGTGCCGACTTAGGGCGGTCATCTGCCACGTAATAATGTCGAAGGGTTCCAACTCTATACCTAGCCTTCTTGAAGAAAATTCCAAATTTCCAATTTCCATGCACCAGACACGTATTTCGAATATCAAATTCTCATCAGTGATGCTTCTAGCGGAGTCACCAAAAATCATTTCAGTAGCGACTTCTTTAATTTTTTGAATTTAGATTTGTGCATTTACATTACAGAGAGTGCGCGGCTCCAAATTTCTTGTAGGGTCGATTCAGTAGCATATCCAAATAAAATGTATGTTCAAAATAGCATTGGAGGGATTGTGTGATGATGTTAAACTCCTTTAATTTCGATGATATTTATCGGTGAAATGGCTAGTTTCCGAAATAGCAAAAAATATATATGATGTCACATTGATAAAAGGCTAAAACAAAGCTTCTTTCAGGTGACAGAGCTGAAAAGAAGTAATCAATACACTTGACAAACATCAGTAGCAGACGGTGTGGTTATCTTGCATTACGTGCGCACAACCTTCCCACTTTTCTGATTACCCAGAGATCTAGAAGAACGTACAATTATGGTGTCAAACAACCTCCTCACAGTTAGATAACCACACACAAACAAGACCGTAAAACGCAGAGGCCCCAGCAACACAGATGAATATGTAAATGGATTTTAAAATATAACAATACAGTCCTTGCTCTGCCGGCTGTAGCGAGCTCATATATGTTACCACCCGAGGAGTTCGACTGATACGTCTATATGACCTTTTTGGAGTAGTGTAAATATATATTAAAAACACAAACACTCAAATTCACAAATGTTTGGCCCATTTGTCATTATCAAGTGTAAAATCTACCTTTGCTTTACAACTCGTTTGTAAGACAAACGATGGATTTTACTAAGCCACTTGAAATTTGTCGATTTTACACTTGATAAAGACTGAGGGGCCGAAAATTTGAGTGTTTGTGGTTCTTATCTATATCATTCCTTCCCTAGTTTCAATCTGCTTTAAGAATAAAACTAAACACCCTCCTCTGACCATAGTGGAACACATCCGCAGAATTGTGACAAGCAACGAACATCAGATTAAACAATTTTAACAACCAACAGGGGTCAACAAGACACAAAACAACACCTGTTCTCTTCTAATCGGTTCAACAAACAATTAAAGCAGGTATAATGAAACATTAATCAGCAGTGACAATATACATACACTGAGAAAACGCTCGCCAAACCTTATGCTTCTTAAGTTATAAAGCATGTTTCTCTTTTCACAAAGCAAAGTTTATGATAATCTTAATCAGACCATGTAGGCTATAACGTTATTGATTTTGGTCAATTGACGAATATTATTTGAAAATGAAATTGACAAATCATTACTCGATAACCCCACGACTTCCGGGTTCGAATTAAGGTCACTAATCTATGGGGTGCACTTATTTCGCAAATTAATTCATGAAGTATGATTTTGTCAAATTACATACAGAACAAATGGTGCCGGAAAATGATAACATTGCTAAAGGATTTAAATGGAAGACGTATAAGAAAATGTATTTGCGAATGAAAGTATTAATAAAACTTATGATTATTCAATGTGTTCAGGATTTGAATGATGATTGTATGATCCCTTTCCTGGATAAAATTGTTTTTTATGTGTAATTGTGTTTAAATTAAAATCATCTAATTTTTAAGGAATACTCTTAGACATTGTTTGATCTGTTTGGAATATTTTACATATGAAAGTGTTTTAAGACTGTGATATTCATTATTTTAACTATATATGCGTTGTTAACTATGACATTGTTTTACTGAATAAATACTACTACTACTACTACTACTGCTACTACAAATTATGATGAAAAATGGTCATCATAAGCAAAGAGGTAGGGCCACTTAACCCCTAAATCGGCCCTATTTTCTAACATTGGAATTCATTGAATATTTATATGTGATTTGCTTCTTTGTAAAGTTCCTTACTAAATTATGTAACATTGCATTTATCAGTAGCCTTAAGCTCTCTGAAAACCACCCGAATGAGCAATTTCTGTAAAACTGCTGCACAAATCACATGCTTCATTTAAATTAGCATTGGCCACATGTATCGATAAACATACAAATTACAAACGTTTAACGTCTTCAAATTCAATATCATTATTTAAGATCAGATAAATTTGCAGCATGGACCAGACATGCACGTTTCGGGTTCTTAACCATCGTCAGTGACCCTCAATCTAAACAATGTAGAATGACCAAAGAGTGTGAAAAGTTATATCCAAAATATATATCCAAAGACGTAGCAGGATGGGTGGGATATGATGCTACAGGACCCACGTTTTAGAAATTTCAAGAAATTTTGATGACAGAAATTTTCGAATGCGTTGAAGAGACGATCAACAGAAGTTGATCGAACTTGGCTACATTTGCCGATGAAAAAACACCGTTATATCTTCTTGTCATAAAAGTTTTATGTTTCTCGACGCATGTGGCTACATCGAAATTCTCCATTATATTTTAAGATATTTCAATTCTGAAGCTGTTCTTAAACTGTGAAACTATTTGAACGATATCCTCGGCGGCTAACAATTCACTAGCAGAGATACCAACCTAGTAGTGGGAATTATCTTAAATCTTTGCCTTTTTTGAACTGATAATTATTTTGTCCTCTCTAAATGTCAGTCGGACTCCTCGGGTGATAACATATATGAGCTCGCGGCGGCAGAGCACGGGTTGTATTACGTACGCCCTCTTTTGATCTTCTGTGTTCCTTGGGCCCCTGCGTTTTTCGGTCTTGTTTGCGTGTGTCATCTGACAGTGAAGAGGTCGTTGTACGTTCTTCGAGACCTCTGGGTAATCGGAAAAGTGGAAGAGTTGTACGCACGTAATCCAGAATAACCACACCTTCTGTTATTTCCGTGGCAGATGGCCGTCCTTAGTCGGCACCGGTTGTCCTTTGGTCTCGTTGGTTTATGTGTGGTCATATGTGTTTGATGTTTCCATGGTGTACGTGGTGTTCCTTGTCCCATTTGCATCTCCTTCTGTGGATGTCTGCTCTGTGTTTTTGCATTGGGTGTTTTGGGGTTTTGCTGTGGGTGCTGCAACCTGGTGTTGTTGGAGATCCCCGCGATCCTTGGTTTTGTTTCACTCTGGACAAGAAAACACAAAATGTTCATATCTATATTAATCAATACAACGCACAAAGGATGAATCAAACAATAACGTTCTATGTTAATCTATATACATGTATATACATCATGTAAAACAAACCAATCTCAACGATTGACTATTGATTATTGTTTGTGAAAGTCTATTCCGATTATGACAATAATAATATGAAGTAAATCATACTGTCAAAATATGTCTCTTTCTGTGATACAATTATCAATATTGAAATATAAGTTCTTTTCTTAAATTTCGGTGCACCATTTGCCCATTTTAACGAGGTATGCCTCATCGGTGATGCTCGAGAATACACAGGCAATCCATGAAATATCCAATCTAGTACAAAGGAGAAAAAAGGAAAGAGTATACCAGAGAAGTACCAATAGTACTACGGGAATACGGCATAACTGTGTCATTACGCTAAGGCAATCGCGAACCACCGAATGGAGACACACTGCTAATCGCGATCCCTCGAATAGAGACTGCTAGGTTGAAAAGATATTCTAACAATTTATCTCATTTGCATGGATTTGCAATGATTATTCATACACATGAACTAACCTTTATGTATCAAGAAAGATAAATCAAACTTTATAGATTGCTCAGCCCTGACACCATGTTGTAATTCTTCGTTACCACCTTGGTAGAATCATGGTTATGTTAGTGTATATTTTTGTTAAGAAGTGAATGAAAGTCAAACACAAAAGGCCAAACCATATTCCAAAACCACAATCGAAAACCTCAAGTTACGAATTTTCAAAAAAAAAAAATGCAAAACAGAACTTTCTCACGCGAAAAGAAAATATAAAAAACAGACGGACACAATGACATAAGCTCCACAGAAACCCGATGGACAAGTTAAGGTCAGGGTGGCGACTTTTAATAAAAATGAGGTAGAAGAAAGATGGTTATGTCCACATGTAAAGGAACATCTCCTCGAACTATTCAGACCAAAATATCATAATTTGCCCGTCTCGTTTTTTTTGTCTATTTTAACAATTTCGTCATTTTAGAGAATACCACATCATAACTTTACATACCTCTGCAATGCATGAAATTTCAAAACGTCATATATACCCTTATTTTTCTGGATTCTTATAATAGCTTGTGCATGAATTACAGCCAATTTTGAAAAAATCTGATAAAATGAATAGTTCTAAGGAGTGTATTTTCTTATTAATACGATTTTGCCGGTTGCCATGGCAACAACTCGTTATTTTCATTAATAGCTAGAATGTCGCCAGGTACACAATTTTTTTTTCTATGTATAGAGCTATGGTATTGCTTTATCCTAAAGCAGTCAAACCAATATGTATCCGAATTCGTTTTTGCGTAAAATGACTGTTTCTATAAATAGCACAATAATTTGTGCAAAAAATCAACATTTTGACCCAAAAACATAGAGATTTACTCGAAGTTAAAATTTCTAATCCTTTTATTATTAAAGAATAATGAATAGTATATATTCTGATGTTTGAATCTTTAGAAGCAGAACTCGTGCAAAAATGACTTTTTTCCCCTATTTTCGGCGATTTTTCATTGAAAAACATGCATTTTTCCCCAAAATACCCAATCAGCAATGAAAATTTCAAGGAGTATTATTTTATTTCTGAAATTATCTTCAGTCTTCATCTTCAGTGCAAGTGCGGAAGGCATTGTACACTGCATTGCAGTTGGTGCGGTTAAAACGCACCATATGGATTAATATAGTAAGTATAGTATCTAAGAGGTAGAAACAAAAAGGAAGCCAACCCCATCCCAATATTCGTCGTAGTGTTACTTGGTCACGCAATAACAAAAAAAAAAAAAAAAAAAAATGTAGGCAGCGCAACGCTGAAAAAATCGACATAGAAGTATATGTACACCATAATTGATAGATCCTTAAGTCCGCCAAAATCAGTGTCCATAAAAATATGTTTTAATTCGATTGGGAAATTCAGTTTTCTAAAAAGAAGGGAGGAGATCTCCAACAAGACCCCGTTGCAGCATCAACAGTAAAACACCAAAACACCCGATGCAAAAACACAAAAGACGAGTACAGCACGAGACGGAAAAGAGACACACGACATGTAAACATCAAACACAAAAGACTACACATAAACCGACGAGACCAATGGGTAACCGGTGCCGACTTTGGACGGCCATTTGTTACGCAAGTAGCAAATGGTGTGGTTATCCTGGATTACGTGCGCACAACCCTCTCACTTCTCCAATTACCCAGAGGTCTCGAAGAACGTACAATTGTGGTGTAAAACAACCTCCTCATTGTAAGATGACATCACACAAACAAGACCGCGAAACGCAGAGGCCCCAGAGACACAGATGAATATGTAAATGGATATAAAAAGAGGGCATGCTTAATACAGTCCGTGCTCTGCCGGCTGTAGCGAGCTCATGTATGTAATCACACGAGGAGTCCGACTGACATTCAGAGAGGACAGGTGGTCGGGGCCCTGTCTTCTTTAAAGAGGTTTGGACAGGGCCCGTCATGGAGTCCCGTCGTCACAGTCAGTCAGAGTGCAAGTCTCAAGGATGCGCTTGTACAAGACTGTAGATTGTTCAAGTACAGTAGGAAGCAAGATTGATGTTTGCGATATATTCTAATGAATCGCACTTTTATTTAGGGTTTCTCACAAGGTTCAAAATATTATCTATCATATCTTATTGGTTTTTAAATGCATTTTATACCATCTTCATCCAGTCTCACTGAAATGTGATGACACTGACCCAGCGATTAAAATTCCGGACTTAAAAATCTTCAATGTCATTTTGACGTTTTGCATCAAAAGCAAGAGAAAGACGATAGTAGATATGTGTATAATCCTATGTTTATCTGGATTGTGACACCTGAGACATTTACAAAATGTAAACAAAGGTGAATTATGCAAGTAGGATTTACGATGTCAAGAACAAACAAAGCACTAGAAAAGTAGAAACAAGCAGAATTACAATCTACTATCAGCATTAAAACTTGTATAAAAATGATATCTCAAAAATCGATAAATCGAATACTTCAACTCTACTTTATCTTCAAAATGGCAGATTTAAGCCAGTCCCTTATCTCGCCATATAATATTAGGCGGATCAACGTTATCGCATGTTTAGCAAATACATTTGTTTCAACCTGTGTCTGAACGGATGAAATGCATTTTTGTACAGTTCACTTCCGTATTAAATGAAATTGTGATCCTATCATGGTTTCAATATTTTGAGAGTCGGATTCTTACTATAAAATACATCGAACATGGTAAATGGCATTATTTCTTATTTGGCTTCATCGTAAATTATATACAATCTTTCAGATAGTGATATATTTTTTATCAAACCTTTTTACGTATTATGTTTTGTAGGATAAGAGATGAAGGATCAATTCCAGATAAAGGGAAAATGAATGTCACATAATCCTAGCCGACATGACAATGAGGAAGATAGTTTTTGGTTTGACTGGATTCTTTTTTAGTTGCTTCGTTGTATGGGGTAAATATTTGTTATATTCTAAGAGGCGAGAAAGTGAAGTTTCTTTCATTTTTCTAACGAAGCTATGAATGAAAAAGAAAATTACAAAAAGGAGTTATTGAACACTTGGACGCCAAACATTTTCTCAAAATTTCAGAAATGTTTTATTGCTTGTCTGTCTTTGATTTTACAAATTTATATTGGATTCTATCCAAAGGAAAATTATCTACGAGACTTTGAAATATGCATGTTTCAACGTATCCGTGAATTTCTTGATGAGGTCATATTATTAAAAGTGTCATTCCGGTTCTCGTAAAGATATTGGAAATTAATCTAACTTTAACTTCCAAAATCTTTACAAATGCTTTGCACTTACAAATGGAAAAGATGAGATAAACTGTTTTTTAAACAAAGGCAGGATACTGGAATGAATGATGACACTGTCACTCAAAAAGTGTCAATTTTTAGTAAACTAACTGTAGTTAATAGCTCATTATTAGGAATCTTGTGGATGAATCTTTGCCAAAAACTAACAAAATGATCAACAACGTCCCGAGATGATTCCATGATTAAATGAGAAAAATTGAATTTTTTTTGTATTTCATTTATATATATGCTTTATATTTCCCAATTTTTTCTTCCAAAATCGTCAATTTTCAACGAAGTGACATCCGCTTTCCTTTGATGTAAATTTGTAAACAAATACACTGTGATAAAGATTTAATTTTCTATGTTATACATGCAAAGTTTCAATGCGATAAGTTTTATATTAATGCTATGATTGCATTGTGAATGAGAATGTTTGTGACGCCATTTTCCCCGATAACGTCGAAATGATGTCGTGGTTTGCTCATGGATAAAACTCCTTAAGTTCACAATTCCGAAAATCGCCATAATTACTTCAAATGACGTCGGAATTTTTTCAAACTTCATCAGGATAGTCAATTATGTATATCAATCAGTTTATCAAATGTTTTAACGAACTGAAGACTATACTTTTCCTAGAAAGTAAGAAAACAAATAATGCCGCCGCCATCTTGGTGTTAAATCCCTCCTTATGTTTATTCTATACTAAGATTAATGAACTATGAAAAATCAATGTAGTGGTTCTAGAAATGTAGGTAGGTCGAACCCACCCCACCGGAAGTAGTGTCAGTTGGAAGCAGACGAGAGGATAATGGCGGCCGCCCGTACAGCACAGCCAATGGAGATGTGAGGTAAGATTATACCAGATTACTCCCTCCAGTGATAGGTACTCCTAGGCCACTCATTTCCATACCTCTCAGGTCCACCTCACTGGCGACGAGGATTAAAAAGGGTATCCTCATGTAAATATAAAAACTCGAGCCAGTTGGGGAGCCTCTCAAGGCAAATTCCCGCCAGTTGGGTCATGTGACTCGACCTTCTTCTTCCCGAGTAATTCCGCCATTTTGTTTTGTTTACATTGGTTTCGTTACACGCGAGTTGGTTACGGGTCAGAGAAAACGAGCGCCCTTCCAGCCCAGCGTAATTTTCTTGTGTACATAATAAATTTGTATGAGAATTTTGTAATTGATTATATTGTTCAAATTGATTTTGTATCCCCCTTGTGATGATGGAGCTTGATGATCAGTTCAGACGTATTAACGAGAGGCTTTCCTGTGTGGCGGATATGGTGGATAGGTTGCTGAACGTCCTCAACACGATGCCACAATTCAACCCTGTCAGTGTACCCCTCTCAGGGAATGTAGGTCACAGTTTCCCTACTAACCCCGTAGAAGGACAAGGTCAATTCCTGGTAGCCCAACCTCAGGGGCTTGGAACATACCTACCACAGGGGCTTGAAACAGTCCAATCACAGGGTCATTGTACTCCCCTTTGTCAAGGTCATGGTACTCCCCTTTGTCAAGGTCACGGTACTCCCCTACCACAAGGTCACAGTACTCTACCACAGGGTTATTGTACACCCCCATCACAGGTTTATGATACACCCCTATCACAGGGTTATGGTACACCACAACCACAGGTTTATGGTCACCCCACTCACAGGTTTATGTGACAACCCAGCCACAGGGGTTTGTCCCAGTTACTAGTGCTGAGTATGTTGGAGCCCGCATGTGTTCTAGGCAAGTGCTAGCAACACCACCTAGTTATTACACATCTCTCCATCAAGGTCATGGATACACAGTGCCCATGGTGCAAGGGCAGGGCCAAGTGGGCCTAGAAGGATGTGTTAGTGACAATGGATTATGGGGGCCCGGAGTGCCCCACGCGTCTGAAGTTGTACATGGTATAGGAAATTTCCCCACCCTAACTAGCCCCACCCCTAACAATGTTCATACACAGTATGGGGTGTCACCTAGTATGATGGTTATGGACCACAGGGACCTGAAGCTGGTCAGGTGTTAGTCTCTGGACAGGAGAGACAATGGTATTGTGATGTACCCCAAGGAGGGTTTAAAATATATTATCCCAGGGGGCGAAGCCCTGGGCCTAGTTATCCCCCGTCCTCCTATTGTGAGAGGAGGAGGAGGAGGCCTAATCGTGCACCGGATCCCTATTCCCGCCGCTCTGACAGAAATCGGAGCCCTAGGAATAGTCCTGGTTCTAGACGAGCGAACAAGAGGCCTAAGGTGGGCAGTTCGCTAGAAGTTTGCGAATTTTGTTACAAGGAAGGACATGTAGGTAGAAATTGTCCTGGTAAGTATAGTCCTGATCTAGACTCCGGAGGGTACTCACCCCTCTCAGTGAACACCCCTCCCAGAGTTTGCACAATGGAAAGTGAAGATGAAATACCTTGTACTCGCGTCAAGGTCAACGAAGAAATAGAGGTCAACACAGGTTCAAGTGTAACCCAGGAACCCTGTGACTCTGGAAATGACAAAGATATGGATGGAAGCATCCCACTCAGTGTGTCAGAAACTGGTCAGGCTGACAACGAGGTCAAAAAGGTCATTGAGGAGGAAGAACTTCCTGCTTTTAACCCTTTCCCAGTTGACACTCAGCAAGGTCACAATGAGACCCAAGATTCCTCTTATAAGGTGGCCGATGTAGTGAAATTTAAGAATTTCAAGGTCAGAGGCAAAGGTAAGAAAGGTCCCCCGCCTTGGATAGGCCCCGGGGTCATAACTGCCATAAGAGGCCCTAGGCATGTAGAGGTCATGTCATCAAAGTTTGATGTCAAGGTCATGAACCGTGACAATATTAAGCCCTTTCAGGGTAGGACCTACCCACCTTGGGTAAGAGCCTTACGCTATGCCCTCCAAGGGGCACCGCCCCAACCAAGGTCAAAACCAACCCCTAGTCTTGCCAAAGGTACCAGTAGGGTACCACAATCAGATAATGTCAAGAAGAAATTCTTGCGTCCAGACAGGGACAAAGATGACCTTTGGGTTCAGTCATTAGAGGTCGACATAGTTTCTTGCAAGACTCACAACGACTGGTTCCATCCCAAACGAAAGGGAACCACCAGGGAGTACGCAGAATCACTGCGCACCAACAAGTGCAGTCAGTGTACCCCGAACACACATACTATGTAAGTTGTGTTTAGACCGACCCATTGTGGGTCACTAACCCACTATATTCTGGGTTTCTGGGTCAATAACCCACTATTTCTGGGTTACCCCCACCCCAACCCCTATACCACCAAATCTCCCCTTTAGCAACCCCCCCATTCCTTGTCCCATAGTCATCAATCCATAAAGCCACCCCCTCCCTCTCTTTGTCCCATCCCCTGAGAGGACTCACTCCTTATTTCCATCCACAGTACAAATTTAATTCCATGTTTTTATTGGGTCAAAGACCCAGTCCCCCTCTATCTCTATATCTCCCCTTGTCCATTATGGGTAAATACCCATTTCCCCTTCATCCACACCCTTTGTCCATTATGGGTCTATACCCATATCCATCCCCTATCCCTTCACCAATTCTCCCCTACCCACCCTTTCTAAAAGGGGGAAGGGAGATGGGAATTGTTTGACCTTAATTTCTAGGTCATCCCTTGTCCCTCTATTATATGTAAATATTACAGCAGAAGGTACTATTAGAACTTAGATGTTTCAGGGGCTGTAAATATGTTGTGTTTGTTTTGTTTCATTTATTCTTTATTTGTGTGTTCCTTAACCCATAGTAAGTAACAAGGGTATATCTTTGGCTTTAGTCCTCCTTTTGAGGGCAATCTAAAATCTGTAATTCCAACCTGCAACTTTCCACACTCCCCCTAACAACAGTTAATCAAGTCCTTTTCAACAAAAGGGGGAAGGATGTAGTGGTTCTAGAAATGTAGGTAGGTCGAACCCACCCCACCGGAAGTAGTGTCAGTTCGAAGCAGACGAGAGGATAATGGCGGCCGCCCGTACAGCACAGCCAATGGAGATGTGAGGTAAGATTATACCAGATTACTCCCTCCAGTGATAGGTACTCCTAGGCCACTCATTTCCATACCCCTCAGGTCCACCTCATCAACATACAATTAAACAAGAATACGAACCCGAAATTTTAGACCGAAGAGCATTGAAAACCAGGCGAAATGGAAAAAAAGGCTTTAGGTAAAGTCGAAATCATTTACACTGGTATATTTAATCGTATCTAATATAATAGAAATGACTTAAAATATAATAGTGCAGGACTTATAGCAGCCAAGCAGCTTAGATTTACATCCCCCAAATAAAAAAACCCCCAACAAAATGTCCGAAGTCTTGTCATTGTAAACCAGTGAATGAAAGTCAAACACAGACCCCGATATCAGATTCCATAAACCACAATCAATGAAAGATTTAAAATGGAAAAATTTAAAACAGAGCTCCTCATGAGAAACGAAAAAAAGGACAAAGGACTACACATGTATGGTTTATATATAGAAAAGTGGCCCCCTATCAGGGCAAAATCTTAAAGTTTCATGAATTAATGAATTTTTACCAATATTCATTTCTACAATGTAGGCTACTTATGAAATGATACATAACATTTCTCAGTTTCTTCAGAATTTTGACTTCAAAGTTGGGTTATTTTGCCAAATTTCTGGAAAAACGTTTTTTTCAGGCTTATTTTAGACTTCCTAATAGTAAGTATTGAGCGGGCCTCTGAACAACTTTTTGTTACCTTTGCACGTCTTTAAGTTCACACAAAAGGAAAAAGATGTTCACGATCCCGCTCGATGTTATTTTTGGAAAAGTCGATTTTAGGGGGTCACCTCACTATATAAACCATATATACTCCTTTTGCAAAGCCTTAAGAAATGTCGATCAAAATCTGAAAAATCTATTGCATTTCTGAACGCTTAAGTTAATTGTTGAGAGTCAAACAACGAGACGTTGATATTTTATTCCTTGTTTTACACAGTTGATGGAACATGTTCATCGTTTTCTCGAACTACAATAGATATCAAGGAAACAGAAAAAGGTATGATAAATATTGAATGCTTAATAAACTATGGTGTTTGAGGTTGAAAAATAGAAATATTTGATAAGCGTTATGACAACAGCGGAATGCGTCCAAAGGGATGCAACAAACAATGAAAAAAAAAAGGAGGGGGGGGGGGGCAGGGTAAAACAAAAACACACAAAGATCCACACCAAATGGAAGATAACACGTCATAAAAAGAATCACCGCATTTGACAGGTTTCCATGGAGCTGTTGCGACGTTTGTTGCATGATATCAGGAGACGCTGACTCTCCCGGGCACCTGGTCTCACTTCGGAATTTTGTTCATTCCGAGGTTCGCAACCGTTCCTGTGGAAAATCTAATGATTTTGTCTTGCCTTCTCGACTATGAGACTGAATAACTGATGGGTACTTCTGTAATGTTTATTGAAATGTTAAACGTCTTCAAATTGAATAGCATCATATAAGAACAGATAAATTGGCAGCATGGACCATCAGTGATCCTCAAATCTAAATAATGTAATATGCCAAAAAGTATGAAAGTTATTATGTCAAAAAAGCGTTCCGAAAGACGTAGCAGGACGGGTGGGATATGATGCTACAGGACCCACGTTTTTGATAACAGAAATTTTAGAATGCGTTGAACAAACGATCAACCGAAATTTATCGAACTTGGCTACATGTACCCTTGGGGACTCCTGGTCCACCAGCAGTGACACTCGCCAAGTAGTATAAATGTTAAACGTCTTCAAATTGAACGGCATCATTTAAGAACAGATAAATTGGCAGCATGGACCATCAGTGATCCTCAAATCTAAACAAATTGTAATATGCTAAAAAGAATGAAAGTTATTATGTCGAAAAAGCGTACTGAAAGACGTAGCAGGACGGGTAGGATATGATGCTACAGGACCAACGTTTTAGAAATTTCAAGAAATTTTGATAACAGCAATTTGTCTTCATAAATCTTCTTTTGTTGACTCGATTACGCAATAAAAATTCAAAAGTAAAACTGCAAATGAGAAGAATGAAGAATATATATTTCTTTTAATTTCCAGATGTAGCAGTACTGAATATAACCTTTTCTAATGATACAGCGTGGTCGATGAGTATCTCTAGTGTTACTGAAGGACCAGTGAACCTGACAATGCTCGGTGGATTCTTCCATCAAACAAATGACAATTATACATTCATTATAACATTGATCAGGGAGCTTGACAAAGAATTATTTTACAATGATTATAATGTAAGTTCACTGAAATTAATATACAGATTCAAAACAATGACGATACTGTAAAATATTGACATGAGATTTTCTCCCTATATTTACCATAGAACTCGCCTGGTGTAAAATCTCCAACAAACTTCCAGTTCGCTAAGCTTCGCCCGTGCACGTGCAGAACATTAGAATAGAAATAACAACTAGCTAGCCGGGATTTGTTGTCCAGTAATTTCCTTCGTCGCATGAACAAATCAAATTATAATCTCGCGGCTCGGTGATGATTCTATTGGTTCATGCGATTCGGGGAATTACTGGACAACAAACCACGGCTTGCTTGTTGTAGGGGGTTCAGGTGGATTTTATTGAAATGATCAATAGGCATGTAAAATGCTTTTTCAGAAGGCACAAAGATTAAAGAGCAAAATGCTTTTTATTTGATGAAAAAATATGCATTAAAACCAGAGATATCGCATTTTGAATGTTGCAAATTGGAGTTGATTTTTAATCAGTCTTGTATTATGATATATAGAAATAAATGGCACCAAAAGCGCTAAAATTGTGTAAAATACATGGTTTGTTTCAATATTTTTTTAAAAGAAAGCATTACAAACCCTTTATCACCATATATCATTTTTTTCCTTATGGCATGAACTTTTTTATGGTTGTCATGGGAATAAGAAAAAAATAAAAATGGCAACCAAGATGGCCACCATCTTGATGGC
Organism: Pinctada fucata; assembly: GCA_028142955.1. Lineage (NCBI taxonomy): Eukaryota > Metazoa > Mollusca > Bivalvia > Pterioida > Pteriidae > Pinctada > Pinctada fucata. Next base: position 2,660,100 of record AP027103.1, read on the forward strand.
CAATACGTGTATAGAGACAGACAAACGACATAAAATAATATTACCTTGTGCTATTAACAGGCTTCTATCATTTTTTGAATAGATTTTTTCAAAGTAATCAAAAGGAAGATCAACTTCCCTTCAATTTACTCCATAACTAATGTTCAGACAATCTTCGTGCACAATTTTGATGCATTTTCTCAGTAAACTTTTTACGGTCTTCTCTTAAGCATGTTAATTTTTAGTTTTTTGAAAAAAAAATTTGAATGATTTCATTTAAGTGAAAAATCACGATCAAATATGTTTAACTAAAAACAATTTCAATTATTTTCCCAAATTTTACCTGAATAAAGTACAGGACTCATCGGGAAATAGGTATTTGTAGGTATGGTCAGAGGAAATTCAGGCCAAAATGGTAAAGGGTGAGGGTGATTAAGCTTCATTTTGCTCTAACTGACAGTATTTTATTTTATAAGAGAAGTTTTTTTCAATATATTAATCATCACTCTACTTAATATCGTATGAAATTCGACTTTTGAAAGCTATTATCTTTGAGAAAATAGCGAAAAAAGACAATTTTTTTGAGTTTTTCTAGAATTTTGATACGATCCCTGAAAGTCATCTGTCGATTTCATATTGAAAACGAAAGTACAGAATGTTATCTTCAATTTGATTGGATGAATATGGGAATCCCATAAATATGATGCCCCAAATCAGCCAATGAAAATACCTCCTGCATTTGAAAATGACGCAAAATGTGGTCCATGTTTAGAACGTACTGGAAAACCCCCTATAAGTAGGTTACATTTTCACGACTTGTTCATTAATTCCAAGCCTTGGAAATCTATTTTAACGTACTGAATGTTAAGTTTAGACCTTAAACTGGACACTGATATCATACTTATGACATTCTACCCATAATATAATGTATTTTTACGAAGTAGAAAATGCATATATTTTGTACGAATGCCGCCTGATTACACTGAAAAGTCCATGACCTGAACCCCCTACTTGTTGTTGTTTCTTAATCATTAGTTAATGAAAAAAAAAATGCCGTACCCGATATTTGAATAAAATACTTTAGTACTAAAGTTCTATCCAAATTATGGCGACATACTTCCTCGATTCATTTGTATTATCCTTGACCTAATCATTATAGATATTACATGTTTGATTAGGATGCCTGTTTGCTATTTCAGGTAAATTTACAAGTTATTACAATGGAACTTCGGTGCGAACAAAGTGGAATCCCTCCAACTATCTTTGTAAGAACTCGTTTGCTTCCAGTTCATGGAACGAAATGTCTAACCGTCTGTAATTTTCTTTTAATGGCATCATTTACTGCATATGATATTTATTTGTAATTTCAAAAGATACCAACAATTTGTTTCTATTTTTTCAAACTTAGGAAGTCCGTATACTAGTAGGACCTGTGAATGAGTACCCTCCCCTGTTCGTGTATACTCCTTATGAAATGAATTTACCCGAGGTAAGCCTTAAACAAATCATTTACTTATCTTCCGTTCATAAATTCAAATGGAAAATACTTCTCTTTTTTGTTTGTTTATATCTTTTCGATATTATTTTATACATTTTGTATATCTATCTGTCTATTTTTCAGTCCATCTTTGGTATTCTTCAACAAGGGAATGGGATATTATTCTCCTTTACAACAAGCTACACCTGTCTGTGTTGATTGTTACCCAAAAGCTTGTTTATTAAGGAGAATAATATCAAAGTCTGAAACATAGTCTCGTATACTTTTGATGATCCCATTAGAGGACACACTGTAAATAGATATTCAAAGTCTACACTCTTTGCAGTAAAGCTTTTCGTTCTATCTGTTGATTTTTGTATATTTTAGGATACTCCTGCTGCCTCGACAGTATATTCATTTACAAATATCACAGATGCCGATAGACCACCGGAAACGATGGAGTATCAATTACTCAGCTTTTCCAATTCTACAGTAAGTAAAAGGTTAAAAAGCATCATTTTAGAGCAGATAAATTTACAGCATGTTTCGGCTAATAAACCCTCGTCAGTGATCCTCAATCTAAACAATGTAATATGAACAAAATCTGTGAAAATAATGTCCTAAATACAACGAAAGCCGTAGCAAAATATATATTAGAGTAGAAATAACAACTAGCTATCCTTAGTCTATTGTCCAGTAATTCGCATGAGTCAGATGAACCAATCAAATTATCACCGAGCCTTTTAAATCTTAAATCTACACCGAGGAGAGGGTTGTCAGGTGTCAAGTAACACCGTTATATTCTGTAAACTTTAAGTAGTGCAATAGAGAAAGTACAAACTTAAATAGTTTGATTGATGTAGTAGGTCAAGAGGAGCCTCCCCCCAAAAAAAATAGCGTTGGAGCAAACAAACAAACCAAAAAAGGAAACAATACCCAACAATAACATGCTATTTAGTATTTCATTATAAGGATAATTCGTCCTTTGTCATCACCCATAATGAATGATCTTTTTTTTTTCGACGAGTTAGATTCACACCGTCTACTACTGACGTGGCCGATAGCCGTCCTAAGTCGGCCCGATTGCCCATTGGTCTCGTTGGTTTATGTATAGTCATTTGTGTTTGATGTTTCTATGTGATTTGGTGTTCATTGTACCATTTCCGTCTCATTCTGTGCATGTCTGCTTTGTGTTTTTGCAGTGGATGTTTTGGGGTTTTGCTGTTGGTGCTGCAATCGAGTGTTGTTGGAGATCCCCTCCTATCATTCAATGTAGAAAAATCTATCACATAATTTGAGCAGGATATAAACAGTTTTACATTTCTGCTGTAAATCACTATATTATTTATATTCTATCTTCCACAGGTTGATGCTTCTTCTTTCCTTGCATTACCACAAGGATCAATTCCAGATATTGTACTGGGCACTTCTGTTGATTACGACGACTTGAGTCAGCAAGGGAAGCCAACAACATACTATCTTGTATTTCAAGTAACGGTGCGTATAGGTAATTTCGTTCGCAATGTCCCCTTTTTTCCATCCATTTCTTTGTTCCTGTTCGAAAAAAAGGAGTCCCTGAATAAAACAAACTGTAACATGTCCCAAAAGTTGATAATAAAAAAAAATTGTATAAGTCCAATGCTACCACAAAAACTGAAAAACAATAAAAGGAATAAAAAAATTGCCATTTAAATAATTCAAGAATATATTGACCAATATTATTCACAATCAACCGTATGTACGAGGGCTGATTGATATGTTGTGAGCCTCAGTTTTCTGGGATGCAGAAGGTATTCTGCCGATAGATCATCTCCAAAAAGGACATACTATCAATTGCACATACTATGCTTCACTTCTGAGACAGTCACGGGAAAATATTAAACTTAATAACTTAAAGCTCACTAAAGGTGTGTTGTTCCATAAGGACAGTGCTCCTGTTCACAAGTATGTCACTGCCACGACTGCCATTCATGATTGTCGCGCTAATTTGACTGAGCATCCGACATGATCTTGCTCCATCAGACTTTCATCTATTCCCAATACTGGAATCAGCTATTTCTTGCACCCACTTTCAGTCTGATGATGACGTCATACTTGCAGTGTGGACATTCCAGTCAAGATAAAAATTACATTAAAGTGGTATTGAGGCCCTTAAAGTGTATAAATACTAAAGGGGATTAAGGTTAGGGTTGCGACTACAGGGAGATAACTCTATTTTCATATCACATAATATTTGAAACCGACATAAACGATACATGGCATAAGCTCAGATTGTTACATTATTTTAGAAAAAAATAATACTCCTTGACATTTTCATTGCTGAATGGATATTTTTAGGAAAAATGCATATTTTTCAATGAAAAATCGCCGAAGATAGGAAAAAATTTATCATTTTCGCATGAGTTCTGCTACCAAAGATTCGAACATCAGAATATTTACTATCCATTATACTCTTTTAAAGTGAAATAATCAGAAATTCGAACTTCAAGTTAAACTCTATGTTTTTGGGTCAAAATGTTGTTCTTTTTGCATGAATTATTGTGCTATTTATGGAAACAGTCATTTTGCTCAAAAACTAATTCGGGTTCATATTGATTTGACTGCTTTAGGATAAAGCAATACCATAGATATATATGTAGAAAAAAAATTATGTAGCTGGCAACCTTCTAGCTATTAATAAAGATAATGAGTTGTTGCCATGGCAACCAGCAACATAGTTTTTATAAGAAAATACTCTCCTTAGAATTGATAATTTTATCAGAATTTCTCAAAATAGCCTTTAATTTATCCAAAAGCTATAAGAATCTTGAAAAATAAGGATATATATGAATTTTTGAAATTTCATGCATTTCAGATATGTGGTATTCTCTAAAATGACAAATATGTTAAAATAGGCCAAAAAATGGACGTTTATAGCCAAAAAACGAGAAGGGCAAATTTTGATTTTTTGGTCTGAATAGTTCGAAGAGATGTTCCTCTACATATGAACCTATCCATCTTTCTTCTACCTCATTTCTATTAAAAGTCGCCACCCTGACCTTAAGTAGAAAAATAATGCGAAATGCCTGATCACATTCAAATTCTTCAAAACGAGGTTCACAACATATCAATCAGCCCTCGTAGATCGATAATCTTACGCAAAATTCTGTAACCCATTTCACATGTTGTTGAAACAAAATTCTTGATTGATTGTGCATATTAAAAGCGCTCGCACCTCATACAAAGATATACTTTTGAATAAAATATTTTTGTTTCTTCCAGGATCTGACACACACCGCCAGTACCACGTTAACGGTGCACGTAACTGACGTGGACGACCTACCTCCCGTTTTCATTCCATCATGTGGACATAATTGTGCTACCCAGTACAGTGCAAATACCCAGTCTGACTATATTGTAAGTAATCTTTATCTTTAAAAAAAAAGCAAAGAATGTTCAAAATGAAATATAAGTTGCAATTCACAATGTATTAAACGGTTTACGAAATTTGGAAACAGAACTTCCTCACGCAAAAAGAAAAAGATGGACAAGCATTCGGAGACTGTTAAAACACACCCTTCTAATATTCCCATGTATCACATGAATCATGCAACATACCCGGTATATAATGTCATTATGTTATCCAAGTAGGAAGGACCAAAAATTAAAGCTCAAAGCCCATCTCAAATTCTGTCTTAGTGTTACCCACAGTTTTGCTGCTTTGCACCGAATGATAGTCATTAGCACCACTCTGAATAAATTCGACAAAGAAATAGATGTACACTATAATTGAAAAATAAAATTCAATGATCCTAAGGCCCACCAAACATAATTATTCTTTGTGGAATCTGCCATAACAAAATAGAAACACAGCGAACACTAAAATAATACAGCAATCACCTTATTTCCTTTAGCAGTGTGGAGCAGGTAAACCTGTTCACCGTGACTGGATTAACATTCCAATCTACATATTTATAAACTAATACAAAATTTCAGACTATTTAGGAGAGATTTAAATATATGGTACTTCCAATAGGAACAAATTGTGCTCCATTTTTGCTGATATTTTTCTACACTCATATGAAGCCGAGTTTGTCAGTCCTTGCTCTCTCACGGAATGGAACACTGAGCACTCCTGTAGATATATCGATGACGTGCTCTCGATTGATATTCCTTTTCCTGATTACCTTAACACAATCCATCCGTGTGAACTAGAGGTGAAAGAAATAACTGAAATCATTAACTCTGCTTCATATTTAGATAGCATGCTATCTTTAACGAAAATGACATTCACCTGAATACTTCAATTTATGACTAACGTGACGACTTTAATTTCAAAATTACAATTTTCCCTCTCCTTAGTAGCATTCCTACGTCTCATGAATATGGTGTATCTATATCGCAATTGATACGCTATTCCAGAGCAAGCTCAAACTACGACTTGCGTGACAAATGGCCGTCTAAAGTCGGCATCGGTTGCCCATCGGTTTATGTGTAGTCTTTTGTGTTTGATGTTTACATGTCGTGTGTCTCTTTTCCATCTCGTGCTGTACTCGTCTTTTGTGTTTTTGCATCGGATGTTTTGGTATTTTGCTGTTGATGTTGCAACGGGGTCTTGTTGGAGATCTCCTCCCTTCTTTTGTACTGAGGGCAAAAAAATAGAGGAGACTGTATTGTAGGTGGCGCTGAAGAAATATATTTGTGCGGCTCCGCTCACATGGTAAATCAGTAAATGAAGCCAAATAGATTTCAACAGCGCAAACTATTCTTCAAAAAACTTTTATGTAGATTTCAATAATACAATCTACTTAAACAATCTGCAAAGAAGCAAACGTAAATCCCGAATGGAGATGGGATCAAGTGACATCCGGGGAGAGTAAGCATCTCCTGTTTGCTATCAACACCCGTTAAGCCGTGCAGAAAAAAAGTCGTACCCGGTAAATTGCTAAATTCGGCGTTTTGGATGGTTCTAACCTGAAATATCGTACAAGGACAACGATATAATATATCGTTTAATATTTCCATGGTATCGTTCAAAACATTTTTTTTCAATGGGAAATGTTAAACATCTTCAAATTCAATAGCATCATTTAGAACAGATAAATTTTCAGCATGGACCAGACATGCACGTTTCGGGTACTTAACCCTGGTCGGTGATCCTCGATCAAAACAATGCAACTTGGCCAAAACGTTTGAAAGCCACTATGTCCAAAAAATACCGAAAGACGTGGTAGGACCGACTGGACACGATACCACAGGATGTACGTCTTAGGAATGTAAATGTAAAAATCTAACTTCAAAAAATTAAAGAGGGCGCTACTGAAATTATTTTTGGTGGCTCCGCTAAAAGCATCACTGATGAGAATTTAATATTCGAAACACGTGTCTGGTGCAGGTAAATTGGTCTGGAATTTTCTTCAAGAAGGTAGAGAGTTGGAACCCTTCGACATTATTAGGAATTTAAAGAAACCCTAATAACTGAAATGAGTTAAAGAAGATCCTGACGATAATCTCAACAGCACTCACAACAGAGCACCAAAATTTTCGAATGCGCTGCAGAAACGATCAACCGAAGTCAGTCAGTCGCTCACAAATATACCCTTCCTTCAGCATTTCTTCCTGTTAGTCTGCTTACCCTAAGAACAAAGTCGTTGTAGTTTGAGCTTGCTCTGGAATAGCGTGTTAATTGCTATGTGATTAAAGCAGACGTTGCCAGCGACCTTACGGAAAATAACGTATCGAAAAGATAACTCTTCATTAACTTGATTAGTAATATTGATAATGAGTTGTAAAAGAAGGAAGCAAAGATCTAATATGAAAATAGAGTATCGAAGTTAAAAGTATGTACTTGTTATTGTACATAGATCTGGAACTCATATAGACAGAAAAAAAAAAACGAAAATAAATCGAAACAGGAATATCAGAAGAAAACACAGAACGTCTTGAGGGACAGCAACTTTATCATAAATATTCATTCTAAATTTTTTAGAATTCGTTTTCTTTACTTTTCAGGGAAAATTAGATTTAACACCAAATAATATAAAAGCACGTGATCAAGACAGTCTTAATTACTCCATTTCATATACTCTTGGTAAGTATGTGCGCTAATCACTTTGATTTAAAACATAACGTTTATTTGATTATGATTATTAACTTTAACTATTTCTATTGTTAATAGTAAAAAGACTTGAATGAGAGTAATATAGTTTTATAATTATCCCCTACTTTCTTTTAGGAGAAACAAAAATACGAATTTGAAAAATATTGCATTGTTCCACGAAACAAAAATGGTTTTCTTCGATTTTGAAAAAATAATACACAGTTCTACATAGTTCTACGTAACAAAAATTGTATTCTACGAATTTGAAAAATAATACATTATTCCACGAAACAAAAAATGTTTACTACGAATTTGAAAAATATTACATTGTTCCACGAAACCAAAAAAAAAAAAAAAATGATTTCTACGAATTTGAAAAATATAACATTGTTCCACACAGATCAATCTAGTAAAATGAAAGGATTTCAAATAGAATCACAAAGCGGAATCATTTGGAAGAACAAAAGCCTAGGACGAACTGATTTATTGATAGTAACGGTGAGTCAAAAACGTATTTCAAACCGTAGCAAATTAAATGAGCAAATTCTAATGATTGTTGACCCATAGTTTAAGGTAATGCTCAAAATATATGTAGTATTCCTCGCGTCTAAGAATCCCATAATGTTATGAATATGCCCTGTCAATTTACATTGCACAAGAATGTTCCTACCTTGTTTTTGGAAAATGGCTTTACATGCTTTAATTCTTTAATTTGAGATCGACTGCATTAGGTGGTATTTGGCTTTTATTTTTATATTAAATGTTTTGAATAACTAAGTAGATTTTGACATTTGCTGACGCTCTTAATTGAAATGATTGATATTTTACACAAACTAAATTTGAATAGCACCATATAGATATGGTAAAAGAAATTATTTTTCAGAACATTGACAACAGACATACCCCATGATCTGAACACCCCCCTCCCCCCCTAAAAAACCAAAACAAAACAAAAAAAACGTACTAAGCGTAAGAGAAATAGATGTTCAGAATACCATTCAAGATTAGCACTACAGATGAAACAAGAAATAAACTTTTTGAACAAATTGAGCAATTCCAAAATGTTTAATTATATAATTTTAGCGTAAAAATTGTCGGACCTATCATGACATAACATCTTATCTCTTGCTTTATATGTGCCTTTCAGGAATTCCGAAAGCAATTTAATGAATTTCTCATTTAGAATATTGTTTATTCCGGGGTTCGCAATTCTAAAATATGATTTTGCCGTGCCTTCTCGACTTTGAGACTCAATAACTGATATGTTCTACTTCGATATTTATTTCAAATCTTAAAGTAAGTTGGAATTTATGATTCATCTATGACATAAAATTCAAAGACGATTAACATTTGAACTACTTGGTGAGTGTCACTTCTGGTGGACCGAGAGTCCCCGAGTGCATATGTAGCCAATGAGTTAAAGAAGATCCTGACGATAATCTCAACAGCACTCACAATAGAGCACCAAATTGAGCATCGACGGACCCCTAACAAGCCAGAGGTGGGACCAGGTGCCCGGGAGGAGTAAGCATCCCCTGTTGGCTAGCCGCACCCGCCGTCGATGATCAAGCACGAAAATGAAAACATATGAAAACATGAATTGCACTGTCTGAGGCCATTTCTATGTAGAAAGTGCTATGGCGACCATGTCAGGGAAAGTATTCAAAACACTTACTGTCAAACCCCTCGCGGGGAACTTTTTTACGAGCTCCACACGGCAAAGGGCATAAGTGTGACACAAATGAGTTAAAGAAGATCCTGACGATAATCTCAACAGCACTCAAACAACTTCGGTTGATCGTCTGTCTCTTCAACGCATTCGAAAATCTTGAAATATCTAAAATGGGTCCTGTAGCATCATATCCCACCCATCCTGCTACGTTTTTTCGGTACATTATTGGACATAATATTTTTCACACTATTTGGCCATATTACATTATTTAGATTGAGGATCACTGACGAGGGTTAAGTACCCGAAACATGCATGTCGGGTTCACGCTGTAAATTTATTTGTTCAATTATGTTCTTTCAGGCAACAGAAGGTGAGGGCATCAAACGAAGCACCACTGCAAACGTACTAGTTATAATTGATGGTGATCCATCATTACCACAGACAGAGGCATCTCAAAACAAAAACAAGGATGATTCCTTCAAGTATGTGGCCATAGCTATCGCTGTGGTGCTTGTGTTAGTGATAGCTGCTTTTGTTGCTCTGGTCGTTGTCCTTGTGAGAAAGGCCAAACGTGCTGAGAACAAGGTAGACATTAAGCCATCACCCACCACCTCCAGGGAAACATTGTCTCTGTCAGAGAAATCAAGGAGTGGAGAAACTGTCAGTACCCATGATTGGGTGCTTCAACGGCAAGATTTGAAACTACCCGATGTGTTTCCGGAGGGAAAGAACACACAACTACCGCCATTGAAGAAGCCGGAAAAGGCCGACAAGACTACGGAGGCCAAGATTAAACGAAAGAAGAAAAAGAAAAAGAGAACAATTTTGAGGAGACAGGCAGACGATGAGGAAAATAATGAAAATGAAATACCGCATATTACGGAAACAGAGGAGAGAATTCTTATAGACTGATTCATCAATACATGAATTACTCTTATATATTGTGGGTCAATTTTTCATTTATTTATTTCATTTATCTTTTTTTATTTATTCTTTGAATCATTATTATGATAGAATAAGATTTTCCCGATTTTCACTAAAATCAAAGTTGCTGGTGCACGTTTGCAACAAAACACTGAAATAGGTTCATTATATTCAGCATTTTTTTTTTACATTTTAGATGTTATGTGATTTATATATATATTTTTTAATATCAACTATACAATTCAGCATTATTATATGGTTTTTATCAAAATGAAAATGTATGTTGTTTATCTACTTTTCAACCAAGCATTAATTCACTTTGATTTTGTCTTTGATTTATACATTGTTTGATGTAATGCGATTTATGTATGTTTATTCAGCATTATTATACAGTATGTTAAACATAAGAGATTCATATTCTCTATCATATATTCCGTCCATAATTTTATGTAAGAACAAACTCATCACGTTATATATTACATGTCATAAGCCTACATCAAACAATAACTTATCATTTCATTATGCAACAACTTTAACATCAAATAAATGAGAAGATATAAGAATACGAAAGTGTTTCCTATGTCCTCCTTATAAAAAAAAAGCAGATGAGAAGTAACAAAGAAAATTCGGTCGAAATTTCACGTGGTTCTACCGCAGTAAATAATTTGTGTTGGCAAACATTCAGATATTCTACGCTTTGCGAGTCCATATCATATAATATGTATATACGTTTCAAAAGAGTGTCATAATTTTTGACCCCCGCTTTCGCGAAAGCGCGGGGACATTAAAACCGGTTCGTCCGTCTGTCCGTCTGTCCGTCCGTCTGTCTGTCCGTCAGTCACAAAAACTTTAACCTTGTGCATAACTTTTGAATGGAAAGTGATAGGGCTTTGATATTTCACATGTGTATTCCTTGTGACAAGACCTTTCCATGGATACCAAAATTTTTGACCTTGTGACCTTGGACTTTGACCTACTTATTAAAAACTTTAACCTTGACCATAACTTTTGAATGGAAAGTGATAGGGCTTTGATATTTCACATGTGTATTCCTTGGGACAAGACCTTTCCATGGATACCAAAATTTTTGACCTTGTGACCTTGGACTTTGACCTACTTATTAAAAACTTTAACCTTGTGCAGAACTTTTGAATGGAAAGTGATAGGGCTTTGATATTTCACATGTGTATTTCTTGTGACAAGACCTTTCCATGGATACCAAAATTTTTGACCTTGTGACCTTGACCTTGGACTTTGACCTACTTATTAAAAACTTTAACCTTGACCATAACTTTTGAATGGAAAGTGATAGGGCTTTGATATTTCACATGTGTATTTCTTGTGACAAGACCTTTCAATGGATACCAAAATTTTTGACCTTGTGACCTTGACCTTGGACTTTGACCTACTTATTAAAAACTTTAACCTTGTGCATAACTTTTGAATGGAAAGTGATAGGGCTTTGATATTTCACATGTGTATTCCTTGTGACAAGACCTTTCCATGGATACCAAAATTTTTGACCTTGTGACCTTGGACTTTGACCTACTTATTAAAAACTTTAACCTTGACCATAACTTTTGAATGGAAAGTGATAGGGCTTTGATATTTCACATGTGTATTCCTTGGGACAAGACCTTTCCATGGATACCAAAATTTTTGACCTTGTGACCTTGGACTTTGACCTACTTATTAAAAACTTTAACCTTGTGCAGAACTTTTGAATGGAAAGTGATAGGGCTTTGATATTTCACATGTGTATTCCTTGTGACAAGACCTTTCCATGGATACCAAAATTTTTGACCTTGTGACCTTGACCTTGGACTTTGACCTACTTATTAAAAACTTTAACCTTGACCATAACTTTTGAATGGAAAGTGATAGGGCTTTGATATTTCACATGTGTATTCCTTGTGACAAGACCTTTCCATGGATACCAAAATTTTTGACCTTGTGACCTTGGACTTTGACCTACTTATTAAAAACTTTAACCTTGACCATAACTTTTGAATGGAAAGTGATAGGGCTTTGATATTTCACATGTGTATTCCTTGGGACAAGACCTTTCCATGGATACCAAAATTTTTGACCTTGTGACCTTGGACTTTGACCTACTTATTAAAAACTTTAACCTTGTGCAGAACTTTTGAATGGAAAGTGATAGGGCTTTGATATTTCACATGTGTATTCCTTGTGACAAGACCTTTCCATGGATACCAAAATTTTTGACCTTGTGACCTTGACCTTGGACTTTGACCTACTTATTAAAAACTTTAACCTTGACCATAACTTTTGAATGGAAAGTGATAGGGCTTTGATATTTCACATGTGTATTCCTTGTGACAAGACCTTTCCATGGATACCAAAATTTTTGACCTTGTGACCTTGGACTTTGACCTACTTATTAAAAACTTTAACCTTGTGCAGAACTTTTGAATGGAAAGTGATAGGGCTTTGATATTTCACATGTGTATTCCTTGTGACAAGACCTTTCCATGGATACCAAAATTTTTGACCTTGTGACCTTGACCTTGGACTTTGACCTACTTATTAAAAACTTTAACCTTGACCATAACTTTTGAATGGAAAGTGATAGGGCTTTGATATTTCACATGTGTATTCCTTGTGACAAGACCTTTCCATGGATACCAAAATTTTTGACCTTTTGACCTTGACCTTGGACTTTGACCTTCTTATTAAAAACTTAAACCTTGACCATAACTTTTGAATGGAAAGTGATAGGGCTTTGATATTTCACATGTGTATTCCTTGTGACAAGACCTTTCCATGGATACCAAATATTTTGACCTTGTGACCTTGACCTTTTGAGTTCGACCTACTTTTCAAAAAACTATAACCTTGTCCATAACTTTTTAATGGAAAATGATAGGGCTTTCACATTTCACATGTGTATACCTTGTGATGAGACCTTTCTGTTGGTAACAACATTCTGACCTTGTGACCTTGTCCATGGAGGTTGACCCACATTTAAAAACTTCAACCTCGACCATAAGTTTTTGATTTTAATTTAAATCATAGGTCTTAAATATTTCACATGTGCATACCTTTTCATAAGCCCTGTCCCTTGGAAACAAAACAAAAGTTTGTACCTTTTGACCTTTTCTTGGAGTTAATCTTTCATATTTAGAATGTTGATAATATATGAGATATATTATTAAAACTTAAGAATGGGGGGATGTCTGTAAGGATTTCTTTAAAGACAAACACCCAAAAGCGGGGGACCACAATTCCTTGAATTTGTTTATTAGACTTAAACTGAAAAACGCCATTGATAGGATATTGGATAAAGAATTCGAAGGTACTTTTAGAACATCTGAAATGAACTCATTTAAGTAAAGTCCATTCGATCAAACCCTTGATTTTTCGACACTTTACACTACAATTCCACATAGAAATACTCGCAAAAATTATAAGTAATGCGTTTACAAGTAAGAACGGTAATCGCAAATACAAATTTATTCTTGTTAACTATGACAAAACCTACTTTGTAAAAGAAAATTCCGATTCTGAAAATAAGTACACTGAAACAGATATTATTCAGATGTTAAACTTTCTGATCGACAACATTTTTGTGGTGTTTTGAGGAAAGGTCTTCCAGTAAATTGTCGGAATTCCAATGGGGACCAATTGTGCCCCACTCCTTGCCGACATTTTCCTTTACTCGTACGAAGCTGAATTCATTCAATCTTTGGTCTCTGAAGGGAAAAGATACTTAGCTTCTGACTTCAACTTCACTTACAGATACATAGACGATGTGTTGTCCATCAATAATCCAAAATTCGCGGATTACCTGAGCAGTATCTATCCTTCAGAGCTTGAAGTCAAAGAAACTACAGAGACAAATAATTCAGAATCCTATTTGGACATAATGTTGTCCTGCGACACTGATGGTCACATGAACACCTCACTCTATGATAAACGTGACGACTTCAATTTTAGCATTACAAACTTTCCTTTTCTGAGTAGCAACATCCCTTCATCACCTGCTTATGGCGTGTTCATATCTCAGTTGATACGCTATGCCTGAGCAAGTACCAAATATACGGATTTTGTTCTGAGAGCTAGGCGTCTTTCAGATAAGCTTCTCAGTCAGGGAAATGTTTGTACCGGCTAACATCGTCACTGAGGAAGTTCTACGATCGATATGGGGAACTCGTCATACACTATGATTTCCCACTCTCCAGAATGGTGGATGATATTCTGTCATAGACCATTTGAACCATCCAACCAAAGATTGTACTCTATTTCTTCCGAAATGGAAGTAACCGGATGTGACAGTTCTACTGAATTGAAGCGGCGGGTGTTACATGCAAGCAGGAGATGCTTACTCTTTCTGAGCACCTGGTCTCACTCCCATATTGGGAATTCGCTTCTTTTCATGTGGTGGAGGTTTTTGTTTATTTGCTTTGATCCTGTTTTATCCTGATTTTGTATGCCTCTGGTTTCTGATTTTCTGAATTATCGATTTTGTGCTATATACAGGGATATGGTCATTATCCATATTTGTCATTTGTATACCTTCGGTTTCTGATTTTCTGAATTATCGATTTTGTGCTGTATACAGGGATATGGTCATTGTCCATATTTGTCATTGTAGTTGAAAATAATCAATTTTACGAAAAGTTTTCCTGAGAAAACTGTAGATCTTTATTTCCCACCTCAAGCTTGCTAGGGGTCCGTCGATGTTTATTTTTGTGCTCTATTGTGAGTGCTGTTGAGATTATCGTCAGGATCTTCTTTAACTCATTCGATACAGTTATTCCTTATGATGACTTTCATATTATCTTGCTTCTCTTCTTCATTTTCACGACAAAATATGTTATAAATGTTTTTTTAATCTTTACTATATAAATAATTATTTCATTCCTCAAAATAGTGTAAGCTAGACTAAAGTACTAATAGGTTCTTAAGAAAACGAAAATTTACCTTTTATTTGTAAACGGCAAAAAATAATAACTAGAAAATTTAAATGGTAATGCAGAAGGGAAAGCACTACTCAAAGAACTAGCGTTTTTAACCATATAAGACATCATTTTTGGTGTACTCATAGGAAAATAGCAATATTTTACGCTCAGAATTTGTCCAAGTCGTTTTTCTAAACAAGGGTCGCGTATGTTAAATAAAACGGCAATACCTATTCATGCAGGTAGATATTCACTGATCATTCAGGCATAAATCTATGTGTACAACTATGATTATGGTTATTGCATTAATCAAACTTGACCAGTGTAGGTTTTAATGACTTAGCGAAAAGGTGATTTACCGTGCTATTTTCATATGTGTAGAGGGGAAACGCAAAAATGATACCAAAGTAAAATTTCATTTTCAAACAGTGCTCTATTAGTTGAATATTTCTCTCGATATTCATATATGTCTATCTTAAAGCGTTTTCGCATAAAATCAAAATTTCTGTCTTCTTAACTGGCTGTTAGTGAGAACATAATGAAAAAATAAACATCAATGAAATACCTCTCATTTCCTCAGTCTCAAAGTCGAGAAGGCAGGGCAAAATCATTAGAATTTCTTTTGGAACTTCTGGATGAATAATACTCCGATGTGAGAACAGGTACCCGGGGAGAGTCAGCGGCTCCTGATTGCATGAAAAGAAGGGAGGAGATCTCCAACAAGACCCCGTTGCAGCATCAACAGTAAAACACCAAAACACCCAATGCAAAAACACAAAAGACGAGTACAGCACGAGACGGAAAAGAGACACACGACATGTAAATATCAAGCACAAAAGACTATTCATAAACCGACGAGACCAATGGGTAACCGGTGCCGACTTTGGACGGCCAATTGTCAAGCAAGTAGCAAATGGTGTGGTTATCCTGGATTACGTGCACACAACCCTCTCACTTCTCCAATTACCCAGAGGTCTCGAAGAACGTACAATTATGGTGTAAAACAACCTCCTCACTGTAAGATGACATCACACAAACAAGACTGCGAAACGCAGAGGCCCCTGAGCCACAGATGTATATGTAAATGGATATAAAAAGAGGGCATGCGTAATACAGTCCGTGCTCTGCCGGCTGTAGCGAGCTCATGTATGTAATCATCCGAGGAGTCCGACTGACATTCAGAGAGGACAGGTGGTCGGGGCCCTGTCTTCTCTAAAGAGATTTTGACAGGGCCCGTCATGGAGTCCCGTCGTCACAGTCAGTCAGAGTGCAAGTCTCAAGGATGCGCTTGTACAAGACTGTAGATTGGTCAAGTACCAAGCCTAGTGTCCGTCTGGTGACATTAGGATCATATCCACGGTATAAAAGGCGTTCGATGATTCTGACACATTTTCGATGGTTATGCTGCCTACCTTTGATCCTTTTTATTTTGTTTATCATATCACCATAAAAGACAGGTTGTGTAATACCCATAGTAATGTACTCTGTTGTATGTATAGATCCGAATTTTAAAAGAAGTTGACTGTAATTTTTGTAAAATTTCCAGAAAGTCTTAACTAGTTTATGAAAGCGGAAACCTTGACCTAAAAGTTTTTTGGTAATTTGTAAATTTCTACTGTGAAAATCCAAAATATCAGTACATGCTCTAGCGTACCGGATGAGCTGTGATATGTAAATGCCGTATGACGGTAATCTTGGAACATCACCGTCAAGCCAGGGGAAATTTACTATGTTGAATCCAAAATCATCTCTTTTGTCATATACACTTGTATGAATCTTTCCGTTTACAATTTTGATATTTAGGTCCAAAAAGGGTGTTTCTGTATTTGAAAGGTTTGCCTTGTTAAGGGTTAATTCTTGTGGATTAATTTCATTCTTATATAATTCAAAAGCAGGATTGTCAATGGTTAGAATATCATCCAGATACTTAGAATTATTATTGAAACATTTCAGCTCATCAAATTTTCTTTGCTTTTGAATTTTTTGGATAAATTCTTTTTCATAAGTGTATGAAAATAAATCTGCAACAAGAGGCGCACAGTTAGTACCCATAGGAATTCCTACAACCTGCTTGTATAGATCCTCACCAAATCTAACATAAATATTGTCCAAGAGGAAGGACAAGGCATTACACAGGTCACTACATGTCCATGATTTGTATGATTTGTAGTCTGTCGAGGAAAAGAAACCCTTCGATTCAGATGTACAAATTTAAGTTTTTCGCTCTCGATCAAAACAACATTTAATGAGATTAGATAATCGATCATTAATTTTGTCATGAGGAAGTGTGGTGTACATATTAGAGAAGTCGTATGAAGAAATCGTATTGGCTTGGAAATTTCCAGATTTCATTTTTTCAATCACATCCCCTGAATTCTTAATAGACCAAAATAAATTTACATCGTTCCTGTTTAGAACCGTTTCACAATATCTAGTTATGTGTTCTTTAATAGCAGTAAGTGCTGACGTCAGATTTCTAGACAAAATTGTAGTGGAGCAGTTACTAGAATTAGCAATAAATCGAAATTTGTAAGGAGACTTGTGCAGTTTCGGTATGCAATATAGTGTTGGGAGAAACAATTTAGAAATAGAGATATCGAATGAAGACAGTTCACTGTCATGCTTGCTTAAAATGTTAGATGCACTTTCATTGCTTTTGATATAAGTATTAGTAGACGAAAGTTCCGAAATCAAAATTGATATGTAGTAACGTTTTCAAATGATAACACCCATCAACAGCAACACCCAACAACAGCTCCATGGAAACTTGTCAAAGGAGGGGATCTCCAACACCACAAGGTTGCAGCACCGACAGCAAAACACCCAATGCAAAAATACAGCAGACACTCACAAAAAGAGACACAAAAGGGACAAGGAACACTAAGGAAGGGTTCCAACTCTTTACTCCTCGAAGAAAATTTAAAACCAATTCATAATGCCCCCGACATGTGTTTCGAATATTAAATTTTCATCAGTGATGCTTCCAGCCGAAATGCTTTTTATAAACCGCCAAAATTCATTTCACAGCGCCCTCTGGTTTCATTTTTAGAATGAGAATTTGTGTATTTACGTTACAGAGAGTACGCGGTTCCAAATTACCTGTAGGGTCGATTCAGTAGCATATCCAAATAAAATCTATGTTCAAAATAGAGGATGGTGCTAAGATGTTAACCTCCTTTAATTTCGATACTATATTTGGATGAAATGACAAGTTTGCGAAATAGCCAAATAAAATGTATGATGTTAAATTGATTAAGTGCCAAAAAAGCCTCTTTCAGGCGACAGAGATGTAAAGAAGTCATTAATACACTTCAAAACATTCAATGTCACGGGGAACGAGTTTAACTGCTCCACAATGCAACATGAATTAAGTGGTGTTTATATTAATAATGCGGAAGGGTACTAACTCACACCATGGAAACATCAAACACAAAAGGCCACACATAAACCAATGAGAGCAATGGGCAACAGTTGTCGACTTAGGACGGCCATCTGCCACGCAAGCAGACGCCATCTGCCACGTAGCAGACGGTTTTGTGATCCGGATTACGTGCGTATAACCCTCCCGCTTTTCCGATTACCCAGAGGTCTCGAAGAACGCACAATATCTTTTCACTGTAAGATGAACATACAAACAAACAGCATGACAAAGGGACTCAAGAATCACACAGATGAATATTTTAATGGATATAAAAAAACAGAAGGGATACGATATACAGTCCGTGCTCTGCCGGCTGTAGCGAGCTCATGCTTGTGATCACCCAAGGAGTCCGACTGACTGTTGATGTACAAATCTGGTAAAAAGTTCTTGTTTGGAGATGATGACCAAAATTTTAGTCGTATTTAATGCAAAGGGCATTGTCGGGAAATCATCTTTTATTAAGTTATTATTAAGTGCATCGGTCTCGTTGGTTACATTCTAGTATTTTGAGTTTAGCGCTTTAAATGTTGTCTTTGGGGTATTTACGAGTCCCTCGAAGCCCCTTGTCTTGTTGTGCTACTCTACTACATATTTTCGGTATTTCGGTGTTATACGATGGGTGCTGCAACCGAGTCCTGTTACAGGTTTACCAGAGAAGAAGTACCAATCATAGTTCACGAGTAAATCATCCAGGGGAATATGGCTTATCTGTGTAGGTATCCTCTTCTCTTATGTTTCAGAATATGATAGAAATAAGACACAGAATATTTCAATAAAGATCTTAAGATTTTTTAACGAGACAAACGATACCCATGCGCACTTAATAATTACTAGATAAAAGATAATTTCCATCATAATGTATAAGCTGATACCATTTCTATTTATTCTAACCACTTTGAATATATGCAGCACTGCAAAAAATATGTATATTACAATTGATACAAGCAAGCTCAATCCACGTCATAATCGTTTTGTGGGAGATGCGATTTACAGAGAAGGGATATTTGTGGGCAACCGACTAAGTTATTTTAACGCGCAAGTCTAGTCCATGCTGTAAATTTATCAGGTCTTAAATGATGCTAATGAATTTGAAGACGTTTAACATTTAAAGACTTTTTAGACAAACGAATAACAATGCATAACTCTGCAATACATACATGTGTATATCTTTTTCAACAATGTTGAAAGACGTATCGCAATTGATGCATTCACCGGTTTGAGCCTTTTTTGTAATGCTAAAGAGGCTAGTATTGGTAGCAAACAGGTAATGCTTACTCTCCCCGAGCACATCATCTTAGTTTCTATAAGGATTTACTCTTATTTCTTTCAGAATGTTTTGTCTGGTTTTGTATCAAGAATTTCAACTTACTTTTATGGTGAAGGTTTTTGTTTGTTTGCTTTGGTTCCTGTTTTGTCCTGATTTTGTATGCCTTCGGTTTCTGATTTTCTGAATTATCGATTTTGTGCTGTATACAGGGATATGGTCATTATCCATATTTGTCATTTTGAACAGTGACGCTCATCCCGAATGAAAATGAAGTCGATTAGATAAGAGGATTAAAACAATATGGAAACGCGTTTTCATTTGCCTTGTTTACACATATACGTTTTTCTGTATATTGACATTGTTGGGAATCATAAGATTATGACCAAAACTTTGCAGGACCATCTAATAGTCAAAACTATCAAGCATCTAGTTATATATATATATATATAGTTGTATGTAGTATTCATTTCCAGTCATTTGTTAGCAAAGAGAGGAAACTTGCTTTCTGCTGACGTATGCTGAACTGAATGACTTGAAGATACACGTAAACAAAAAAGATAAATGTGTTAGGTGTCATTAATCGTAGTTACTGTTAGATTTCATAATCATTCAAATTCATGGTTGAACAACTCTGTACCGAATGAAAATACTGATCCTCTTACCATTCCCTTTTCCTGTCCATAAACTACGACAATCTTAAATTAACCGTCACAAATAAACAAAACAATTATTAGTAATCGTGAACCATGTAAGATATTGGCATCGTTTATCAAACAATAAAATGGATCAGATGTGTAACATCAACCTATAAAACATATCTCTGACCAAACAAATAACATTAGTTTCCCTAACCTGTAATACGTAAATACCTTCATTTAAAAAAAAAAAAGTGTTATGTTTTGGGTTCCTGGCGTTTTGCTGACTATTTGTGTCGTCATCTTGCTATTATACACAACATTTGTTATTTCTTCGAGAACGCTGAGTAATTTGACAAGTGAAGGGGGGGGGGGGGGGGGTATTCGCACATGTAACCTGGATAATAAATGTTTTACGTCTTCAAATTCATAAGCATAATTTTAGAGCAGATAAATTTACAGCATGGACCAGACATGCACGTTTCGGTTATTTAACCCTCGTCAGTGATCCTCAATCTAAACAATGTAATATGACCAAAATATGTGAAAATTAACCATTTACTACTTACGTTACAGGTGATCATTCTAAGTCGGCACCGGTTGCCCATTATTCTAAATGATTCATGTGTTTTCTTTTGTGCTTTGTGGTTGCCTTTGATGTTAGTGTTAATCTTGTTTTCCCTTTTGTGTCTGTCCATTCTATGTTTTTGCATAGGGGTGTTTCGATGTTTTGCCTTGGGTGCTGCAACGATCCCCTCCTTTCTTCTATAAGTATGTAAGCTGTAAATAGAATTGCTGTTAACTTTCCAACCCAAAAATAGCAATTGTATAATGCAACGAGATGACAGCATATTATAATCATCTAAGATAAGATGGTAAGATAAATGGCCAGTGATCGACGAAAGAAATGATAACTTCATGAGCAAAAACAATATTCTAGAGAGAGGTTGGTTATTGCATTTTTTTGGGGTATTTAGTCTAGGAAAACATACTATTTTCTTCGTAATCATATGAACACTCGGTCACATATATATTGATAAAAAATTATCATACAGTGTTTATATTGAAAGATCTGTTAAATTGTCTTTTTATCCAACATTTGGGATTTGCAAAACTTTATATATGGGCCTAAAACTTAATTGAAAAAAAACAACAAATGAAGTGAAGTAATATAGAATTTTTATCGGAAAATGCTGTCATGTATATATGCACATTATACTGTATGTCCTTGGTAATGATGCTTATGATAATTCATGTTATGAGGAGGATATGCGCCTCTTAAGAAAAGCTCATTCTTTTATTTTATTAACCATATGTTAATGATTAATATAAGAGAGGGAATATGATGATGGAATCGTCATAATGTCTGTTTCAACTTCTAGACGAATATAAATGTTGCAGAAAAAAGAAAACAAATGTGTTCCCCAGGTTCCCACGTCAGTTTGATGACTTTGGGAATTTCATCTTCTTTCTCGTAATAAAAGTCATTTAGTTCACTTCAATGCGTTCTTGAAATCTATGTAACGGGGCAATGAGGCTACGTCTGCAATAAGTAAAAAAACAAAGAACAAAGTTGTGCAAACTTATCAGGATTTGTATCAGCATTACAAAGTGCCTCCCAGCTGGATCATTGTACTAGGATGAGGTTTTAAGGTCGTTAATCTGTCGGCATCTTGGTCAACAGAACCACTGGCTGCTGTGTAGATTATCCTTTATCTCTCCAGCATTGATAACTATTACTTAAAGTACGATTTGTTTTTATGTGTTAAAAACCACGTTGAACGTTCAACAGACTTTCTGGAATAAAGATGCAAACGCTTACATTCATTTTTCTCTTAAAGGTAAGACTACAGATTAAGTCTTTTCAATACTATATTGACAATACATCTTAATTTTTCAAGAAACGTTTTGCTTACCTTTTCGTACCAAAACAAAGTATCTTTATGCTTTACTGTTTGCAGGCTTTGTCGTATAATATTTTTTTCTTACTTTTTGATTTAACTTATCTTTTTTTACAGATATACCTATCAAGCAGTATTTACATCGCAGGTTAGTCAATCAGTTTCCATAAGTTTCCAATTCTGATCTTTTATTTCTTCATATTTTCATTTACATTCAGAGTACTTGTCTTCGTTAAGGTCCTTTTAGTTTGTAGTGCTATCAAGTTTCCGTGCTATCAAGTTCTCTTTCTACTTATAGATGAATCAAAATCAACAATACGATGTCTGAACGAGCAAGTGAAGATCTTTGTCCCTTTTATCTCAAACGAAAACGGAGAGTACCTAGATGACATTTCTATGAAACAAGTCAACATTGATGATGATACTGATATTGAGGTTGAGTATCCAGACTCTGTCTATGTGACTATTCCAATAGAGGGATATGGGATCATTTTGAAGCTTTGGAAGCGTTTGATCCATACCAGTAAACGGGAGAAGGTCTTTGAGAAGGACAATACGACGTACATGGAGATATATGATGATGATTGTTATTATCAGGGATATGTGATAGATGATAGGACTACCTTCGCTGCAGTTTCACTCTGTAACGGTTTGGTAAGAAAAACATAATTTTGCTGGATAGGGAAGAGTCAGGTAAAACAGAGGAAATTCTATTTTTCAATTTTGTGTAGGGTACATGCGAGCCTGTAAATAATTATGTTTCTGATGTTCTGATTGGACAATAATTACAAAATTGGTCTTTTTAGAATAGAAACATTTCTTGCTTTACATTAATACAGAAATAATTTCTGAAAACTCATTCATTAATATCTAAAAGCTGTAGAAATTATGCTATTTTAGAGGCAAAAATAACTGCTCCATTTAGTGCAGATTTTAGGGTGACCTTGAACTACACTTCCTGTCTTCAGATTCTAATGATAAAAAGTTTTTATTCTGACATATTTTTGACTCGCTAGCATTGACGGTTAATTTCATGTATAGATTGTAAGCATAGGAAATGTATATGTGAAATGCGACAAGATTTCGTTAACATTGCGGCCTATGGGAAAATGGACAAAAATGAATTACTGGACTCTCCCCGATAGTTTCAGTACAATCAACTTAATTTAATTTCATTGAATTAATGCATTATTGAAACAGTATGTGCTACAAATTTATATTATATCATCATCCTTTTTTGTCGGCGCCCTGGTCTTGTGGTTAAAGCGTTGGGTCAGTAATAAAAGGCGGGTCGGCCGATATATACTCTTCTATGTTCTATGATAACGTAGAAGAGTATGTCCTTTTCTGTGTTTAGTTTACATGTTTGTAGTGATAAAAAAATTTACATGTAAATCTTCAAATATAATTGAAATATTTCTGTAGTATTCCTTATTGCAAATATTTTTTGCGCACCACTTTTCTCAGTACATCTGAAGAGATGAAAATAATAAATTGAAGAAAATTTACTTTCTTGTCAAATTATGTAGAGAGGATACATGCAAACAGACAAGTATCAGATATCTGTGCAACCAAAGGAAGCTTCTGTTACCGGAAATAACAACGCTTATCATTTTGCCAGATTGTGTGAAAAGCAGTCAGGTATTGATGTCTTTCAGTTTAATTTTCATTGCATAATCTGGATTTAAACCATAAACCAGTAATAACAAAATTTCTTTTCCATAAATCAATTAGCCAAAGAGCATGGAAACCACTAAGAATCAGAGGAAAATCGAAAATGAGGCGGTGAAAAGAAAAATTACCAGAATCCCACATTCGTCACCTCAACTGGCTAGTTTTTCGAATAATAGATTTTGAATTCTTTAAGGTTACATTCTTTAAAATAGTTTGGTTCTATTTTTCTCTCTTCTCAATCGATTTCAAAGTCTTATTAATAATTGAATGGAAATCACGCACAAAAGCCGAAGCCGTATTCCAAATACCGCAATCAAAAGGCTTTCGAATTTGGAAAATACAGAACAGAATTTTCTCACGCGAAATGAAAAAGACGGATAGACAGACGGAGACAATGACACAAGCCCCACAGAAACACGAATGACAACTTTTCTAATGAACCATATCCAGTGCAACTGCAGAAGAAATTCTAGAATGCACTTTGGGTGCCGCTGTTAAAACGCGCCGTACCAATTATTATGTGAATCATGTAACATATCTACTGCAAGTATAGTAAGTATCCAATGATTAAGAAATTTTAATAACTAAGTATTTTTGTGAATAAACATGACTGTGTAGTATAACTATCAGGTTTTTCATTTACAGGTTCGCACCCTCGAGATTCAATACAAATTGATAGGAAGAAGCGTCAAGCCAACAAAAAGTTCCTAGAAGTTTTACTTGCAGCAGATACTAGCGTTGTCAAATTTGTTGGAAAAGACGTAATAGAAAATTACCTTCTGTCGCTGATGAACATAGTAAGTAGTTGCTCATAGTAGTTCCTATAGAGAACAAGTTTAAGGAACAGTCTTTTCTCCCATTTGCCCCCATGTGGGATAGAGTTTGCCCATAGCGACGCGTCATGTAGGGTCACTGTATCCCACATGTACCTCGCGCGACTTTTGACGTCGGCCGTATAGGCCGTATCCATATTGTGACGTCGATGTTATCAATTGTGACGTCATGATTTTTGCACCTAAAGCGGCGACCTCTCAACAAAAACGTCGTTTTAAAACTCTTTTTTCTACATTCTAATTCTTACTCAACCGATTAAGGCTAAGGACTACGGTTTATTCTTTTAGAATAAACCATTTTTGAGGGCGCTGAAAACGAATATTCCTTTATTTTTCGAATTCGATAAAGTCGTCGATTTCATGATTTCATGGAATTTCAAGAAAGGCCCCTAGAAATGGGAGAAAAACGATCAACCATATGTTTGTCATGTGGGATGAGAAAAGCCCACCCTCGGCAAGCCTCGTTCCCTGACCAGAAACCAGACCCCTCGGGTGGGCTTTTCTCATCCCACATGACAGCATATGGTTGATAGTTATAATCCCATAGTGAAAGCAATGATAATCCAGCCTCTATGAGAAAGCTTCAGTCAAGTCAAATATGAAATTAGAATAATTGTGAGTAAATAGTTTTGAAACTATAGACAGAAACAGTACACACAGAATACTTCACCCTTTTTTCAACACATATTCACATGTCTGTACGGCTAAAATGACGACGTTAGGCAGGCGATGCTTACCTTCCCTGGGCACCGTTGAGATTCACATTGCTGCTTTGCAGAATGTTTTGGGGGTTTTTTGTTGGTTGTGCATACATTCCCGAGGGCACATGTAGCCAAGTTGTTCGATCAACTTCGGTTGATCGTTTCTTCAACGCATTCGAAATTTTCTGTTATCAAAATTTCATGAAATTTCTATAACGTGGGTCCTGTAGCATCATATCCCACCCATATCCTAGCCATCCTGCTACGTCTTTCGGTACATTTTTCAGCATAATAAAAGAAAGGAGGGGATCTCCAACAACACTAGGATGCAGCACCCACAGCAAAATCCCAAAACACCCATGCAAAAAACACAGAACAGATACCCACAGAAAGAGACGCAAAAGGGACAAGGAACACCAACTCACAACATAGAAACATGAAACATAAAAGACTACACATAAACCAACGAGACCAATGGGCAACCGGTGCCGACTTAGGACGGCCATCTGCCACGTAAATAGCAGACGGTGTGGTTATCCTGGATTACGTGCGCACAACCCTCCCACTATTCCGATTTCCCAGAGGTCTCGAAGAACGCACAATTATGGTGTAAAGCAACCGGTTTTGGAAAAGTCTGATCTGGTTTGTGAGTATAAACCTTCCTCATTCATCCAAACAAACGCATCCGATGACAAAACACTCAAAACAAGAGGACCAACATCATAATAATGATCAAATCAGAACGTGAAACATCAAAATAGCAAATCGTAATAAGTGCAAGCTTTGATACAGGTTGTTTGTATCCATTCATGTCTTCAAAATAATAATAAAGGATTAATTTTTATTGAATACAGGTAAATGATGTTTATAAGCATAATACACTAACTCCGGACATAGAGGTTATCACTGTAAAGCTCCTTCTGATTGACAGTAGAACAGTAAGTATCTACATTCCAAAGCATGGCATGAAACAGGTAATTTGTATATACATCAGTAAACATGAAATATTTAGACAGTTTTTTTTTGCAATTGCTGTCGTGAAAGTAAGTGTTTATTAGAGGGGGAGAATGAATTTCAAATATTTGAATGTTTGAAGAATCTACGATAGTAATTGTATATAGAGTGATTTATGATTTTCTTTTAATGGTTCTTCCATTAGGAAAAAACGAGTGTTATAAGAAAAGCGAGGGAAATATATTTCAAATGTTTTAAGAACAAATAAGCCTATTAATAAATCTATTGTGTATATTTGCAGAGGGATTTGTAAATATATTTATTGGTTCTTCCATTAGGAGAAAACAATCGTAGTAAGAAACGATGCCAGACAAACGGTTGATCGATTTTGTAATTGGGCAACTATTCAAGCTTATAACAACAGATACCACGGAGGGGGACATAACTTTGACGTCGCCGTGTACCTCACGAGAACAAACCTAGGACCTGCAGGTAAGCTTATTACCTAAGGAAAACGTTGAATTTGATATTGATTTCGGGACAAATATGGTACAAATATATCCTGCTTTTCTGAATCCTTATTTCGAGCCTTTGCTTTGGTTTGTATATATGATACAGGTTTTGTTGTTTGTGTTGCAGAGGTTAAGAGAGCGTGGATATATAATCGAATATTCGGGTACAGAAAAGCGAAAGTTTATCGGCGAATTAAAGTTAAGATAGCTTAGAAAAATAAAAGGAATATATTAGTAACCATTTTCTCATCGCTCTCTGCTTGTAGAATACCTTACTTATAATGTATCATCCTTAGTAATCATTGATATATAAAGTATTCAAGTAACAATCCATTTACCGTAACCATGGTAACCGTTTAGTAAACTTAATATCTATCAGCTTTCATGCTTTCATTAATTTGTGCTTTTATTTTTGAAAATGAGAAAGCATGATAGCTCTTACGCTGCATCAATTGTACTCAATTAATTTCCATATTAAATATAATCGATAGAGTGTTACAAACTGTTCAACTGTTTTAAAGTCAAAACTTCATATATCTACATGTATATCCGTGAAATCCGTCAGCACACCAGTTACTCGCATTATTATGATTTAAATTCTTCTTGTAAGTTGAGATAGAAATACATGCTGCAAACAGATCTATGAAATAGGATAAATCTTGAAAAAAAAAATAATGAAAAAAAATAAATTTATAAATATGCACACTTTGCAAAAAAATAATCCCTGCATGTTAAGATAATAAATTTGAGGGTTAATAAAATTGAGGCTGTCTTTTTTATGTTTTACTAGGCTATGCCCCGATAACAGGGATGTGTAACCCGGGAAGAAGCTGTGCTGTAGTGAAGGACGATGGCTTCACATCTGCCTTCGTCGTTGCTCATGAAATTGCCCACGTGTAAGTGCAGAACTACTCAGGTTTCATGTTTTATGCATATATTATATAACTTCTTTATGTCTTTGATAAGCGTTTCACAAGATAATCAAGAGAGGAAGCAGAATCAATGATATGCCGAATTACCTCATTCAACAGACAAAAATATACCTTAAACTGAACAGCTGGTAAAATTTATAGTTCATACTGGACAAACTGGAAGCTCAATTTGTTTTTCAGAAAATTAAAGAGGTTTTACGACATAATATATTTTTTGAAGTTAAGTCAAGCATAAAAGTTCATGAAAACTAAGAAATGATTACTTATGGGGTCCAAATAAAATGCCCCTGTGAATTCATTCAAAAATATTTTTCTTACATAAATCAATATGTACATCAAGACAATCGCCGAATTTGACAAGTTAGTTTCCATGGGTTGCGACGGGTGTTGCATGCAAACAGGCTCTTCCCGGGCACCATGTTTATTCCGGGGTTCGCAACTCTTCCATTGGAAATTTTCATGATTTTGTCTTACCATCTCGACTTTGAGACTGAATAACTGATGGGCACTTCTTTGATGTAAACAATCCATTATCAACTATTTATTGCTTTTCGAATTTCTATCTGTTAGTGGTATTAGAATGCACCATAAACATCAAAGAAGTACCCATCAGTTATTCTGTCTCAAAGTTGAGAAGGCAAGGCAAAATAATGAGAATTCCCATTGGAACGGTTGCGAACCGTCATGAATCTATCTTGCTGTACCGAGAATCTTTGTATTTATTTTCCGATTTGCTTGGAAAACCACCTTCAAAAGAGAGGGTTTTAATCTACAATGCTGTATTTTGTCGAGGATAGCAGGATCCTATTTCTTAAGTCCTATGGACTGTCTCATTAACTTATTAACTCACATAAACTATTTTGCTATGATACATTTTGTAGATTTGGACTATTTCACAATGGTCATGGTAACCGATGTTCCGGTCAAAGATACCAGACCAGTGTTATGGCCCCAACTGTCCAAGCCAATCTACAACAGTACTGGTGGACGGAATGCAGTAATAATCGAATGATGGAGGTCCTACCGTAAGCACAAAACCTACGTTTATTCTTTGTCAGTTATGTCAATCACGGTGTAAATGTTTAAATTGAACCATGTAAAATGAAATATACCAAATCTATGGTCTGAAACGATAAAGAAAGAGAAATTAGAATATAATTAAACTATTTTTCCTTGAGCATAAACCAAGATGTTACTATTCCTCTATGTTTTCGTATTTATCTCTTGTTTAACAGGACACTAACATGTTTGGATAACGACCCTTCAAAAAGTCTGGACCCATCTCAAGA
This sequence comes from Pinctada fucata, assembly GCA_028142955.1. Lineage (NCBI taxonomy): Eukaryota > Metazoa > Mollusca > Bivalvia > Pterioida > Pteriidae > Pinctada > Pinctada fucata. Next base: position 2,689,275 of record AP027103.1, read on the forward strand.
TCCAATAGGACAAATGTTCTCAGCAAGCCAACAGTGTAGATACGAGTTCGGAGAGACCCATGAATTATGTAGAAATGTGAGTTATCCCCATCGTGTCTTTTATAAATAATAAAGGAAAGGAGAGGATCTCCAACAGCAACCTCCCAAAACATCCACTGTAAAACACAAAGAAGACACGCACAGAAAGAGACGCAGTGGTACAAGGAACGTCAAATCACAGAAAAATCATAATAAAATAGCTTTTATACGGTCGATATTTCTGTTTTTCAAAGATTGAATAATTTCTTTTAAAAAAAGCAAACGTTTACACTCAATTTTATTTGAACTTTCATTCTGATTTCAGTTCAACGGCAACTTTTGTCCGATGTTATGGTGCGCAGATAGGAGAAGACCACATCTGTGTAAAACGAAAAGGGGACCACCACTAAATGGCACCAAATGTGGCACTGAAAGGGTAAGAAAAAAGGGGATGAGTCAAACTTAGTTCATATCTCTGGTTCCTGTAGCATCATATCCCAGCCATTTTGCTACGTCTTTCGGCATATTTAGGACATAATTTTCACAGATTTTGGTCATATTACATTGTTTACATTGAGGATCACTGAGGAGGGTTAAATACCCGAAACGTGCATGTCTGGTCCATGATGTAAATTCATATGCTCTAAAATGATGCTAATGAATTTGAAGACGTTACACATTTAAATACTCCACAACTTTCGAACTTTTTTTAAAAGCCACAACTTACTTTTGAATAAAAATATCTACGTTTTGTAGTGGTGTATGGGAGGATCGTGTGTTTATTATGGAAACAACAAAGCGGTTGATGGACAATGGGGAGGATGGACACAGTGGTCTAACTGCTCCGCTGATTGTGGTATAGGGCTTAAACAGAGGACTCGTAACTGTGACAACCCTAGGTAAGTATCCTATATTTTATATAACTACACGACTTTATGAGACAACACCGCAAAACAATGAAGCTTTGAATTTATGACTCTGCAAATGTCACATGCCCACGTACAACATGTATATTTTCATAAATGACTCGTCAGTTTACAAATCATAAAAAGAATAAATAAACGTTCTATCAAACATTTGTTGAAACCTGTAGTCTAAATGAATCTGAAACGCTGATTTTACGATAAAAGGTAGTTCTCATTTCGTTTAGACCGGAGTATGGTGGCAAGGATTGCACGGGAATAACATCTGAAATAGACACATGTAAAGCTGGTGTAAGTACAGTATTACTTTCATGGAATGGTTCACACACTCACAAAAAATATTTGTTTTATAAAGTGCGAAAATCATGCAAGAATCATTTTCATCCATTATTTTCAATACTTCATTGTATATCAAGAAGAAAGAGGTAGAATGTAGTATTAATGATATTCATGATATGAAGTATTTACAATCAGTTGAACGTACCATTTCAGGACTGTACCACATACACTGATGGTAGGAAGTTACAGTGCACCGTCCTGGACTCTCTCCCTATTCGCAGAAGATCCCATACATGGCTTCCATATCAAGCAAAGAACCGTAAGTCTCACTATATGACTCATTGATCTTGAGCCGTCTCCTCGTTATGGCAACAGTTTTGAGAAAATCGATCTCCAAAAATATCAAATTAGTTTAGAAATGAAAATACCAAAATTAACTAAGTCACTTGATGAGAAATAACATTCATATACTTAATATTCTTTCGTAGATCGCCACAGTTTTATGTAATGCCATTTTTTTCTGCAGGTAAAGACTACTGTGTGCTTACCTGTATATCTAATCGGACCAAAGAAATAGCTACGTTTGACGACATCCCCGTGGACAACGGAACGCCCTGCTCTTACGACGAACCTAACAATATATGTGTAGACGGAGAATGTATAGTAAGTCTAACAACAATAAAACAGCAACTAGTCTTATCAAATGACAGATACTTTTTTGTTTTTAGATGAGAGAGAGAGAGAGAGAGAGAGAAAGAGAGAGAGAGATCTACATAAGCTTAAAGCTTCCTATTCGGTCCTATTTACTTAGACCATTGGTCTCCTTGCATAGGTGTCTTTTTGGGGTTTTACTGTGAGTGCTGCAATCGAGTGTTGTTGGAGATCCCCTCGTTTCTTTTAGATACTATAACTTACATTTTGGATGTTACATGATATATGCGATATCTGAAAATGTATAAACTTTACTAATTAATGCAGCGCGTTATTTAACGGCGCCACCTACAATACATTCCACACTAGCACTGGATTCTGAAGACTGTTCATTATATTAGATAATGTTATTCTTAGTTGTTTTAAGCTGCTGAGTTATTGTCTCCGTTTATTTGACCAATGTTTCTTTTCTCGTGAGAAAGTTATGTTTTAATTTTTTCCAAGAATTTGTAAGTCTTTTGATTATGATTTCTTTGCGTTTGACTTTAATCCAATGATTAAGATAATATAATTGATGATCAATATTATAAAAATACTTTTTTGTTTTAATTTCTTTTTTGATAGATTTTTTCTCTCTGTCAATTTTGTTTTTCGTGGGATCGACAAGAAAGGAACAAAAGTAAATATTTCTCTCTGACTCTTAAATTTCACGAAATACCTGATTGACATACAGGGTATATAACCAATTTTGCAGCAAGTCGGTTGTGACGGTGTCCGTAATTCCACAGTAAGAGAGGATCGATGTGGGGTTTGTGACGGAGACGACTCTACCTGTAAAGAAGTATCGGGGGTGTTCAAGAAAAAACTTCCCTATACAGGAAGTGAGTACTAGCTCCGTTCTTTTTATATACCTGTATCTATTTTCAAAAAGGAAAGATAATTATATTTATTGCCACCCTTCAGATCTTTGAGGATTTACCATGATTGTTTCGTCTTCAAAAGGGGGACGTGAGTACGCGGAGGTCATCGTATTACCAAAAGGAGCTCGACACATTGCCATCAAGGAGACTGCAACTTCTCCACATTTCCTCGGTAAGAAATCATACAGCAGCTTCTCACTGTTGGTTTCGCCGATTCGATTGTCATTTGTTTCGTTGGTTTATGTGTGGTATTTTGTGTTTGGTAATCTGATGTCGTGTTTGATGTTCCTTGCCCCTTTTGAATCTCTTGCTGTGTGTGTCTTCTCCGTGTTTTCACTTGGGGTATTTTGATGTAGATGCTGCAACCGGGTCTTGTTTGAGATCCTTTTTTTCTTTCACTGGTAAATAGAAACAAGTCTTACCAAAACCAAATCTATTAACTCTAATTTTTCAACAAAGTGTCAAACAAAAATACGTACCTTGAAAAATAATACAGTAAGCAATATGAATAATTCAATTATCTGAAATTATTCCCATTGATTCTCTTATGATTCACATATCTGTTTGAATGATGTAGCTCTATATGATCCGGTGTATGGCACTTACATCCTTAATGGAAATAGCCGCCAGGGACGATCCAGGAACTTTGTGGCCAAGGGTGCCTGGTTTGTGTACAAGAATAACTACAGGCACGAAACCCTGAAATCAATGGGCCCCTTACATAGAAATCTTATACTCCTGGTAGGTATAGGTTAAAAAGTATATTTTATATGATATAATCTATCAGTATAAATACAATAATAATGTACCACATGTGACGTCATTTTACTTATACATTAAATAGAGAATTAATTTCAAAAACTTTCAAAAAATTCTAATACAATTTCAATTGATGGACAAGAATTAGTTTTTTTGTCAAACTCATTTCAATTTTGTCAAAAAGGTTGGTATCTGCGCTGGTGGATTGTTAGTCCCCAAGGCTATCGTTGGCTTGGTTTAATTTACTGTGTTTCTACACGGACTTGTAACATATTCAAAATTTATCTGATACTAACTTTAATAGATTATTCTGAAACTAAGGAATATCTCCCGAGCATGGTATGGCCCTGTCCTTACTTAGATCTATGACATACATTTAAGGTCACGTTAAGAGTTCAGCTCGCCATAAATTCACCTTTGGATTTCCTCTCTTTCGACCTCGAGATGCACTGATGAGACATTACTTGTTGAAATGCTCATATGATGCACACCATTGTTACTATAGAACACATATGATGCACCGCATTGTTACTATAGAACACATATGATGCACCGCATTGTTACAATAGAACACATATGATGCACCACATTGTTACTATAGAACACATATGATGCACCGCATTGTTACAATAGAACACATATGATGCACCACATTGTTACTATAGAACACATATGATGCACCGCATTGTTACTATAGAACACATATAATGCACCGCATTGTTACAATAGAACACATATGATGCACCACATTGTTACTATAGAACACATATGATGCACCGCATTGTTACTATAGAACACATATGATGCACCGCATTGTTACTATAGAACACATATGATGCACCGCATTGTTACTAAAGAACACATATGATGCACCGCATTGTTACTATAGAACACATATGATGCACCGCATTGTTACTATAGAACACATATGATGCACCGCATTGTTTCTATAGAACACATATGATGCACTGCATTGTTACTATAGAACACATATGATGCACCGCATTGTTTCTATAGAACACATATGATGCACCACATTTTTACTATGGAACACATATTTCTGTGGTTCTGTATCATTGTCTCTGTCTGTATGTTCTCTTTTTTCATCTTTTTTCGTGAAAAAGTTCTGTTTCATATAATTTTCAAGAATTTGTATGCCAACTGATTTTGATTTTTGGAATCTGATTTCGGGTTCTGTGTTTGACATTCATTCACCGATGTAATGGTATATTCCGCCTTAAACCATTTCTTATCTCTTTACATAAAGGTCCACCCACGGAACAAGTACTCAGCTGCCTCAATCAAATTTAACTATACAGTCCCTAATGATGATTATACCTACGAACAGATGTTATACGAGTACAGGTATGACGGATGGACAGAATGCAGCGTCTCGTGTGGTATAGGTAAATTTGATATAAATAGTGGATATCATGTTAAATTTTGACAGTCGTTTAGCATTTTCAAAACGTTTTGAAAAAGAATGATCCAAGATGGTACGATCACTCTGTTCATGAGTACAACACAGAGACCTCTGGGTAATCGGAAAAGTGGGAGGGTTGTGCGTACGTAATCCAGGATAACCACACCTTCCATGGCAAATTGCCTTCCTAAGTCGGCACCGGTTGCCCATTGGTCTCGTTGGTTTATGTGTAGTCTTTTGTGTTTGATGTTTCTATGTTGTGCGTTGACGTTCCTTGTCCCTTATGCGTCTCTTTCTGTGCTTTTCTGCTTTGTGTTTTTCATTGAGTGTTTTGGGGTTTTGCTGTGGATGCTACAACCTGGTGTTGTTGGAGATCCCCTCCTTTGTTTTAAGTTTGAACAAGTTATCCTAAATATTACATATATCCACGTTAAAATTAGACAATTTTTGCCGTTTAAATTTAGGTCTGATATTCCCTGAGATCCCTGTTTGTGGGCGTGATGTATTATGATTATTTTACAGGGCTTCGTGTTCACTACGTTGGTTTCCTTTGATGTTTTTACAAACTGAGTGTCTCGTGACATAGAACAGTAATAATACATATGATCTTATGATTTTGAATTGTTTATTAAGTAATTGTTAATGATTTTATTAGAATTACCAATAATTACAGGATCCCAAAAGTTGATATATTATTGCTATGACAAGGCGACTGGTGAAAAAGTGGATAATGATACGAAATGTCAGTTTTTGGAGAAACCTGAAACTAACCCTGTAAAATGTGAAAGGATCAATTGCAATGCCGAAACGTAAGCTAAAATTCATTACAGTGATTGATGTTTCTTTTTCTTTTTTTCTTATGACAGTTAAATATGTTTTCTTATCGTTATTGAAAGTAAATAAAGTTGTTCCCAATAATATTCTACAATATGTCTGAGATATCATCCATAATATTTTACATCAGGTTCCAATGGGCCCTTTTAGTTTCTTGGAGCGATTGCAGCTCAGCGTGCGGAAATGACGGCTATCAATACCAAGAATATAGATGTGAACGGGATGTCGGAAATGGGAACTACGAGGCCGTGTCCTTCGACTTGTGCAATTTTGTTCCCGCGCCAAATTACACGCGGCCTTGTAATAGAATCCCGTGCTCTGATGTGAAATGGATTCCAACTGATGAATGGAGTGCGTGTTCGGAAAGTTGCGGAACGAATGGACTAAAAACAAAGATTTACGAATGCGTCGATTCTCAATCAAATCATCTGAGTGAAGAGAATTGCAAAGATCTGTTTAAACCCGAGGCAACGGAAAAGTGCAATAGGAAAGCGTGTATAAAGGAGTGGTATAGACTAGAATCAACGAACCAATGGGGAGAGTGTTCGGCCAGTTGCGGGTGGGAAGGGTTAGCAATTAGAGTTTATGAATGCAAGAAAATAAATTCAAACGACGAAGTCGAAGTTGTAGGCGTAGAAAATTGCGAATCTTACGAAGGCGACAAGGAAATGAGACCGTGTAATAGGAAGGCATGCAGTAATGGGTACTATGACTGGATTAAGCTGTCTGATTGGTCGGAATGCTCATCTTTATGTGGTGAGACAGGTATACAATATCAAGAGTATGGTTGTTTCGAAATAAGCTCAGCACAAGATGTCCATCCTATGAACGCTAGTTTCTGTGAAGGACCTGACCACTCTAATGTCACACGACCTTGTAATAGAATTCCATGCTATACATTCCAGTGGATCCCGACATCATGGGGAGAGTGTACCTCTATTTGTGGCGATGATGGTATACAGCATAGAATTTATACCTGTGAGAAGGAGTATGTTAATGGCTCCTTAGAAGCCGTGGGTGACAATTTTTGTAATGGTATAAAACATCCAAATGATTCACAAGAGTGTAATAGGAGACCATGTTTCTCATACACATGGGTCATGTCCCCAAACTGGACAGAATGCACAACCACGTGTGGTGACGATGGTGTACAGTTTCAGAAATATAGTTGTTTTATACATTATGTTAATGATTCAATGATTTCGGCAAGTGATAACGAGGACTGTAAAAATTTAGATACCCCACTTATAAGTAGAGAATGTAATAGGATAGACTGTGCTACATATCAATGGAGTAAAGCGTTTGACTGGGGTTCTTGTACTACTACGTGCGGAAATGACGGTATACAAACTAAAATTAAAGTCTGTGAAAAAGTGTTTTCGGACGGTAAGATAATTCCGGTGTCATCTTCATTTTGTGATCATATAACAGATAGTATAGAAACAAGACCTTGTAACAGAGAACCATGCCAAATGAAGTTTTCTTACAGACTTCGCTACACGAATTTGACACAATGTTCGACCACGTGTGGATCACGTGGGGTACAAACTTATAACGTAGCTTGTCAGAGGCTTTATGAAAATGGTGACACAGAGATAACAGACATGTCTCACTGCGATGGTCTCTACCTTCCTCAACATGATATTCCGTGTAATAGGAAGGCATGTCCTGCTTCATATGTCTGGAAATATTCTGACTGGAGTACAGTAAGTACATGATGTATCCATGTTTAAGGTGAAAGATAACATGCCTTGTTATTAAATATCAATTACATTGAATAAAATTGACGAGGTAGCAAAATGTGAATATATCATGCGCACTTGTTCCAACTAAATTGATTTAAGTTGGAATTATGAATTTTATACTGGCAAGGGATGCATGGAATAACACAACTGTGATGTTCACTTCTTTATTCTATACACAGTAAATTGTTTGTCAAAGTCAGTCTTGTCAACATTAAGAACAATTACATTTTTTGTGTGTTGCCTTATCTAAATACTGTGTGATGTTGAATGGTATGACGTTTTTTTTTTTTTTTTTTTTTTTCTCATTTTTTTAAGTCTTAAAGTACTATAAATTCTAATCTTTCTTTCTTCTGTGTTTTAGCATCGTGTTATGTTGTTATATATTGGTATGACTACTAGTAATCAATTTCTTGTTGTGTTGGTCCCAGACCGTCCCTCTCTTAAGTAAGCAATGGATGTTTCATTTGTAAATCTTGTGTTATTTAAATTTGATATTTATACTTGTTTTAGTGTTCCGTTTCCTGTGGAATGGGTATCCAGTCCCGTCAGGTTTACTGCAGTGATACCTCTAGGACCGTTAGTAACTCATTATGCTCCAGATCCGCACCTGTAAATTCTAAAGTTTGTAACCAACCACCTTGTCCATGTAAGTAAATCGTATTTCCTATACAACACTTTAGCCTTGTTTCAATTGTCCCTTCCGAACGCGGGAAAAAATTGAGAAATTCCATGACGTCACAATGCAATTTCAATGTTTGACCGAGGTTCGAAGCTTGTTTGTCCGAGGTAAAGGCATTGTGACGTCACGAAATTTTGCATTATTTTCCCGCGATCGGAAGGGTCAATTTCATACATGTGCAGTGGAATATAATATCATTTCGATGGATGTCTTCTTTTTCAGCGTCAAGAACGAGATGTAGAGACAGAATTAAAATTTGTCGGCGGAGTGCTTCGAAAAGAAAGTGTTCGTACAAGGGGTACAAAAAGATGTGTTGTGCATCGTGTCGCCGGTATAATTCTTGAGATTGGAAGACTTTAATTTTGCCATCTGAACAAGTTTCCAACATTTTGTATTCGCAAATTCTTTCTGACTTGAGTATCCTGTTTGTCTATGAGCAGTCTTGTTTGTTATTAAGTAGTTGTCTGAAATCACACAGAGCCTTGTACATAAAGTTGTAACTATTTCTTTTGCGTTTGATTTGAACGACTTGCTTGTATATAAATTTCACCTATTGTTCAACTTCGCTTGTAGACGTCATTGAAAAAGAAAACAAGATGAACTCAAGTGTAAAAAATATTTATTAACATTATTTTGCGATAGAAATGTACTTTGATAAAATATTGTGCATAATTATTATTGACTACATGTGAAACCTAAAAGGTAATATAACGAACAAACAATGAAATATTTGCCTACTTTTGCTATGAATAAAACTTTTGAGGAGAAAAAACTTGCTGTTGTTGAAAAAATATATTGAGCTTGCATTTAAAAGCTTCGGAAGATAGAAGGAGAATGCTCCATTTCACAAAAGTTCTTACGAAAATTTTCAGGAAATTTCGAAACTTTTGTCATTGAATATGAGGTTTTAAAATATTTCAATTTAGATTAAATTCTGTTTTTTTTTTAATATCGTTTCTATATCTGGAAGTGACACCAAAAAAACAAAAACCAAAAGTTTGCGAATTTAGACTTGATTTAAAGAACATAGGGATAAAAAGTTATTAAAATTTCTTTAAAAGTTCGTAAGAATTTTTGCAGAGTTTAGGAACGACAGTCGACCATTGTCAACGGTTGCTTAAAGAATGATTTGAAATAATAGAAAAAAAAAAACTCGTACACAAACTGTCTGTCTCTGTTCTTGAATACTTAAACAAGACTTGCACTTATACTTAGTGTAAAACACAGGATTATCGATTAAAATATACGACTTCAATATATCAGAAAATAAAATCTTTGAGAGCATGCAATTTCAGTCGATTTCATCTTGTTATTCATAATTTACAAAGGCAAATAGGTATTTTAAGCACAAGTCGTTTGAACCTGTACAATTCTCATATAACCTTATCTAATGTATCTTTCATTATGATGGTAATCTATTCTGGTGAAAGTTCGTATTTATCTGATTCCACAGGGGCGACCGAGTCCAAAAATACAATGTTCAACCATTAATATAGGTGTAAATGACTTCTCTGCATCATCTTCAAATCTTCAAGGAGTAATGTATAGAGGAGGTCTATTGCTCATTCGTGACAAAGTCATCAAAGATTAATGATAATATACCGTCTACTAACCACTGCTCGCTCCTCGTCTTTTCTCAATACTCTAAGAACTTATATTGCAGCTTAAAAGTATCACATCAAGCATTGATGTCTTTGAATAATATAGCTTTGATATAAAGTTAAACATTCAAATATAATGTTTTGCAAAGCATTACAAGCATGTTGAGCTATATTTGAAGTTTGAAATATGATTCCAACACACATATGAAATTCCCCAAACATTCAGCCAATCAGAAAAGGTATACATGCATCCATAATGATATACCTGTTCACCTGACATCAGGTGTGTATAATTACATATATGAATATGACATCAATATATTTAAGTTACACATTCTTTTTTTAAACTAAAAGCCTTATACACAACCCACGTGCAAACTATATCACTGGATGGACAAGGGACACAATTAGTTTCTGTGCGGTGCATAACGTTCGAAGTAGAGTGAATTTTGATATGGAAAAACGAATTGAATGATTGTCGATACTACTTGTATTTTGACAAAAAACGTCTCTACATTGTAGAGATATGCACTATTTATAAGGTTAAAGTTTTAAGAACAAAATATAGAAATAAATAACAACATGGTGCAGTAATATTCTACAATGACATAAAAAAGTTCCAACAAGAATATGCATGTATTGTTGTCATGTTAGTTCTATGGACGTGGAGCGATTCAATTTACAAATTTTACATTAAAAAAATGTAGATACTTTAAGAAAATATTGACAGAAAACGAGGATATGGACGATATGAATGAGACACTAAGATGGATGTTGATCTCCCACAAACTAGGCCAGCTGAAGGTGGCGAAGAGCTGACTGATTTGCCACCTTAGGAAGGACTTACATTTCACTATTTTAAAAGTAAAGATAAAGTAACTTCTTATTGCTATAATTATAATGGCAAAACAAAATTACACTTTCAGACAGGCAGACAGACAGACAGACAGACAGCATTTGCAAACAAATTAGAGCACATGTTTCGCCTTTTTATTTTTTTTTTTACAGGAAACGTAACGATGTTTTGATTTAGATTGAAAACACTGCAATAATTGCCTATGGTAAGATATCTCGAGTATAAAAACGTGGAACATGTCTCGCTAACTCCTTGCAACATTTTAATGTACCCCTAGTTCTGAACATTGATTTTGGTCATGGTCACATGAGCTCTTAAAATCATGAAATTGCATAAAAATGAATCAACATGTAAAATGCATATTAATACAATCTAGACACCATTATTTTTGATTTCCGATAAACGTGTGAGATGTAAACATAAAGATAAATACTAACCGAAGTTGACATGTACATATTCGTAATCCAGTTCTTTGGTATCTGTATGTCACGTGGTCATAACCGGAATAGAGAAGTACTGCACAAGTAATAGTAATAAGAATATACAACAAATTGAGCGTTTGTTTCCATTGAATATTTTGAAATTCTCTGTCTCTCCTTTTATAAAGGATGATTTTTGTCGTACAATAGATATCACTCCTGTTTGTAGGATTACCCCCACCAACGGTATACGTACACTTGATATCGCTCCTGTTTGTAGGAGTACCCCCACCTACGGTATACGTACACTTGATATCACTCCTCCATATAGGAGTACCTCCGCCTACGGTATCTATGTCTGACGTACTCGATGCCCGGGGTCCGGGAGTTTTTGGAGTCTTGTGCCTTGTACAGCCAAACAAAAGACGAAATAAAACACAGAAAGACGCAGATCCAGGCTAGCACAAACGACCATCCAAAAGAATACGTTCTTGATCTGTTAATTACTTTCTTGTGCGGAACTAAGTACCCCGACAGTATCTCTGTTCGTCGTAATATATGACATTTTCCATGGAATAAAGCAATTGACAGTGTCAGTAAAATCCCTGTCGCAAAGAAAAAGTTAAGGTTCATATTACAGGAATTAACTAACAACAAATATAATTTGTTTTTAAGCATGCGTATGCGTTACTGAAAAATACATAAGTATCATTTGGTTTTAAAACACCTGCTACCCATGAATTTGTAAAATGCCTGGAAATGACAGTAAACATTTGGATGTTAATAATACAATATTCAAAATTATGAAGAGAGTTCCACCTCCGTAACCAGGAGTTAACTTCGTGAACACGATCAGCCATACCAATTGCACTAAATATGCATATGTAAGCCCTTTTCTATTCTAAACAGTTACAGGATCGTTAAAACGGACCTTGTGGCGACATATGTTATCAAGTTTATAACAAGCACTGACTGGGCAGTTCTGAAACTGGACAGCTATACAATTTTTGTTGTCTAAATGAAGGGAAGGATACCAAACATAAGTACGCTAGCAAAAGTGGCATATGAAAACATGGGGAAGCCTAACCTCAAACTTAAGGATTTTATAAACAAGAAATCAAACTATGTTATTCTCAGTGCTTTGTGAAGAGCCAAGCATAAATACAATTACAATGTTTATTTGTCACGGTGTCGGTTTTTCAAAAGGACTTTATATCTGTATGCAAACATGTTCCTTTTTTTATAATTTTAAACATTATGATAAAGTTTAGTGAGTTTGGTAAAAGTGAAGGGGAACAAGTCTATGTAAATATCTACAGAATGATAAAAATTCTTGGATATAAGGAACAATACACCGAAATCATTTAAACGCGGTTTCGAACAAAGACTTAATTCCATCACTATGAAACCATACTAAGGCAACAGACAAATATATCTTTATCTTTAGAGCAATTTTTTTTACATTGTAAACTGCACAATTACTGAAGTCTAACATTGTTTTCCCAACTGTGTATAGAAAATAAAGCTGGCTTATGATTGAAGGGTGACATATATGTTTGTCTTTGTGTTTTATTCAATAAAACTATTTTCAGATCGACAGAGCCTGCTTTGTTCCATGCAATGTAGAAAATGGAATTAACGTTGACGAATAATGACTTCTACTCTAAATTGTAACCAAAATAGACTTTTATTAAACTGAAATGATATGAAATGAGCTCCGCGTTGTCAAGGCATAAATAATAAATCATGCTGTCATTTCTATATTCCACAAAAATTTGAAAAATAGGACAACTTTCATGAATATTAAAATCCATTTCTGACTACAATTAGACAGGGATTAACGGATAAGTAATACTAAGTCCTGCTGACATATATCAAAATGAAAGATAACTAAATAGAACAATTATCAACAGTCAATTGCATTGTACAAGAGGGTCGAGGTGGAAACCATAGGGACCTTGAAACCATGAGGACTTTGAAACCATAGGGACTTGGGAACCATAGGGACTTTGAAACCATAGGGTCTATGAAACCATAGGGACGTTGAAACAATAGGGACTTTGAAACCATAGGGACTTTGAAACAATGAGGACTTTGAAACCATAGGGACTTTGAAACCATAGGGACTATGAAACCAAAGAGACTTTGAAACCATAGGGACTTTGAAACAATAGAGACTTTGACACCATAGGGATTTTGAAACCATAGGGATTATGAAACCATAATGACTTTGAAACCATAGGGACTATGAAACCATAGGAACTTTGAAACCATAGGGACTTTGATACCATAGGGACTTTGACACCATAGGGACTTTGAAACCATAGAGACTTGGAAACCATAGGGACTTTGATACCATAGGGACTTTGAAACCATAGGGACTTTGAAACCATAGGGACTTTGACACCATAGGGACTATGAAACCAAAGAGACTTTGAAACCCTAGGCACTATGAAACCATAGGGACTGTGAAACCATAGGGACTTTGAAACCATAGGGACTTGGAAACCATAGAGACTTTGAAACCATAGGGACTTTGAAACCATAGGGACTTTAAAACCATAGGGACTATGAGACCATAGGGACTTTGAAACCATAGGGACTTGGAAACCATAGAGACTTTGAAACCATAGGGACTTTGAAACCATGATGACTTTGAAGCCATAGGGACTATGAAACCATAGAGACCTGGAAACCATAGGAACTTTGAAACCATAGGGACTATGAAACCATAGGGACTTTGAAACCATCTTTCATCATGTCTCGTATGAATCCTAGTCTCAACAAATTGTCGGAATTCCAATGGGGACCAATTGTGCCCCACTCCTTGCCGACATTTTCCTTTACTCGTACGAAGCTGAATTCATTCAATCCTTGGTCTCTGAAGGGAAAAGATACTTAGCTTCTGACTTCAACTTCACTTACAGATACATAGACGATGTGTTGTCCATCAATAATCCAAAATTCGCGGATTACCTATGCAGTATCTATCCTTCGGAGCTTGAAGTCAAAGAAACTACAGAGACAAATAATTCAGCATCCTATCTGGACATAATGTTGTCCTACGACACTGATGGTCACATGAACACCTCACTCTATGACAAACGTGACGACTTCAATTTCAGCATTACGAACTTTCCTTTTCTGAGTAGCAACATCCCTTCATCGCCTGCTTATGGCGTGTTCATATCTCAGTTGATACGCTATGCCAGAGCAAGTACCAAATATACGGATTTTGTTCTGAGAGCTAGGCGTCTTTCAGATAAGCTTCTCAGTCAGGGATATGTTTGTGACCGACTAACATCGTCACTGAGGAAGTTCTACGGTCGATATGGGGAACTCGTCATACACTATGATGTCCCACTATCCAGAATGGTGGATGATATTCTGTAATAGACCATTTGAACCATCCAACCAAAGATTGTACTCTATATCTTCCAAAATGGAAGTAACCGGATGTGACAGTTCTACCGAATTGAGGCGACGGGTGTTGCATGCAAGCAGGAGATGCTTACTCTTCCTGGGCACCTGGTCTCACTCTCATATCGGGAGTTCGCTTCTTTTCATATGGTGGAGGTTTTTGTTTTTGTTTGCTTTGGTTCCTGTTTTATCCTGATTTTGTATGCCTTCGGTTTCTGATTTTCTGAATTCTGATTTTGTACTGTAGACAGGGATATGGTCATTATCCATATTTGTCAACTTTATCAGATATGATAGCAGAGTGATCAATTTCTTAGAAAGATTCAAGTCGCTAAGTAGGAAATGCTTTCCTTCTTTTCTCGTTAAGAATATTTTAGTGTTTAAGCAATTTTAGGTCTCTATTTACCGAATTAGCTAGAAGATGTGCGTTTGTAATCCGTATAACAACAAGTGTTAAACGTCTACAAATTCAATAGCATCATTTAAGAACATTTGCATCATGGACCAGACATGCACGTTTCGGGAACTTAACCCTCGTTAGTGATCCTCAATCTAAACAATGCAATATGACCAAAGAGTGTGAAAGTTATTTTGTCCAAAATTTATCAAAAGACGTTGCAGGATGGGTGGGATATCATGCTTCATGCCCCACGTATTAGAAATTTATAGAAATTATGATAACAGAAATTTTCGAATGCGTTGAAGAAACGGCCAACCGAAGTTGATCGAACTTGGCTACATGTGCCCTCGGGAACTCCTGGTACACCAGCAGTGACACTCCCAAGTGGTACAAATGTTAAACGTCTTCAAATTCAATAGCATCATTTAAGAACAGATAGATTTGCAGCATGGACCAGACATGCACGTTTCAATGCTCCCTATGTGTTATTTGACTGTCCCTATTATCGCCTTCTTTCCCCTTGTCTTTTAATCAGTATCAGAAAATTTACAAATACGTCAAGTGTCATTCGATAAACTTTATATTGGAATCCCTCCCCCTGAGAATTCATCCCTCTGGGTCGAATTATATGAAATAGAGAGATCCAAGAAGTCATATATATCTTTCAGTTTATTCGTGTATGTTTTATACTTGTGCGCTAACAAAGAAAAAAAAAACCCTAGACAAAACATATCTGAATTATAACCAAAACGAAACCCTTCGTGGTACAGGAATGTTGTATGTGATTTTGCGGTCCATGTATTACTTCCTGTGGACTTTGATTCCGTAAAAGAAGTGTCCCTCCCTTACATGTATGATCACTGCAATATAGTCGTGATGAGAATCTCCTCCTGATCACTGTGCTTTTTATGAATTTACATCGATCGGGTATCATGATTAATATTTTGGTTACGACCCATACAGTGTGAAGCCAAAGTATTAACCATGATACAAGGCGATCTTGAATACATATTTTTTTTAAGCAAAAGCAACATTTTATTGTATATAATAACTTGAAGTGTTTCAACTCGTAGCCTTCTTGAATAATATTTCAAACCAATTTTAATGCAGATGTTTCGTATAGTAAATCCTCATCAGTGATACTTTAAGTGATTTTCAGACAAATGTACCTGCAATGAGCGAACAGCAGGACGCCCAGATGAGTACCCTATTCTGGCGCCCGAGGAGTCCGTAACTTCCGGTTATTAGTCCAATGCCCATAGAAAGCATACACATCAAGGCGAAAACACATGCCGCACGTTCTAAATCTGAAAGAAAAACATAGAATCTTAATTTGAACGTGTTCATTCGATGTTTGATGCACTAATTATTTTCCGAGCAGAACAGATGAACATATATAAGCTTTTGTTTATCACAGGGTAAGGACAATTTATACAGTGAAACCTCTTAAAGAATGTCTCTGAATACTATTTTTAAACTAGCAACATATCCTTCCAACTTTTCATCTTACATTTTACATAATAAACAAATTTATTACACAATGTTGTCTTGTCATAAACTATAATTCAGAAAAAAATTATGTTACATAATTTTAGGAGGACTGATTTTTTCATTCATCTACTTATGACGTATTACTCACGTGACACAGCGTACAGTTTATCCATGGATGGGACATCTCGCGAACTTAGATATTCACATTTATTTTCCCGGACTTCCTTCATTTCAAGTCTGTCAATGACACCTCCTATAGACGATAGATTAATGAATAAATATAAATTGAATGAATAAAAATGAAAAACAAAATGAAAAAATATAAAACTTACTTAATCAAATGTATTATTTATGTTGTTGTATTTGTTTTTGATTATCGTTGTATTTGATTGAATGTAAGTTGTAATGGCTTCTTTCGTGATCGATATCTTTGCTTTTTCGTGGTCAATTTTTTTTCAAAGCTGTTGTTTTTGGGTTTTTTTTATAAACTGTTGTATTGTTTTTTTTAAATGGTGTCTTTGTTCTATGTTTATTTATTATCAATGCATTCTTTGAAATTGTCATATGTCAGAAAACATGTTGATGTTTTATCTTTCAATAAATCCCTATAACCAGATGATATTTAAGATTGTTGTTGTGTAACGTGTGTCAAATAAGTCGTGGCATGAAAGCCAAAGTCACATCTTATTATTACCGTATAACCAGAAAATTTCGCAAGATACCATTTTTTGCTATATTCGCGAGTGATTTGGAATCGTAAAAATATATTTCCGCGAAAAATTGTGTTTGATAAGATATATAATATATTTGTAGATAAGTTACATTTTGTTCTTTAATATTTAACATGTACCATTCTTTACTTTTTTTCTGATTAAACGTTAAGAGAAGTGAATTGAGCGTATACTTATAATAGAACTAAGAATTCTATAATGAAAAGTGCAAAACAGTAACATCATGTGTTCATAATTGTTTTAAATTTAGGAATCGCGAAAATTGTACTCGCGAAAATAAAGACACATTATTTTACCTTAAAATCGCGAAATGCGATACTTGCGAAAATTTCTGGTTATACGGTAATTGTCTGAGTCCTCAAAGTTTTGAACATGATTCTCAGTAAACAAATACTCGTTAGCTGGTTTTCTCTCTAATAAAGAATGCCGTATTAAGAGCTCTATTTACTATATTCAGCAGTGCATCACTTAGAGAAAGCATAGAATTAATAATAATTATCCTTGTCGGTTGATTGAGGAAAACGTTTAGGAATCCCAAATGCTTGTTGGTTCTGCTCAGGGTTAATAAATGATTTTCAACAGTTCGCAGTTTTATGACCATTGAGAGAACGCAGAATTGCAACTGTGTCGCGCCGGATACAAAAGTGGGATACGACCGTCTAGCTGAAACCTTTTTTATGAGATAAAACGACAAATTACTTTGGAAGCAGGTGCTTTCACAATAGTTTGATTTCGTTTCCCGGTCTATTAATATCTGGGAAAATTTCCCTTGGGAAGAAATAGTATGGCGTAGAAACGTAAACGTTCCACAATATTCGTCATCGGATGGTGAAGATCATTCAAAAGTTCAGCCATTGTATCTTTGCTAGTGATAACTGCTTCATCCATCGTTCAGGTCAAACGAGTTTCATATACTATTCAATGAAGGTTTACGATGAACAATAAAGATAAATTTCTTCCATGCACAAACTGAAAAGACAATACATTCTTAAAATACAGTTGACCTGATTAGACAAAAGATAGTTCATAGATGCGACAGAAACACTTTTTTTAATTCTCGGTGTTCGGACATTCCCAAACTTGTTTTAGTTTTATAGACGTACAAACGTAATAAACGTACTTATAAACTTGTTTTATACACAATGTGCCATTGACTCGTTCCTGAAATAAGCACTGAGCCTTGAAATTTAATTTCATATACAGACACACTGATGACGGGCTATTTTGCGGATTATCTTTGAGTAATCTATATATTGGAATAGGAGGTAAGAAAGAATACTACTGAAAGCATTTTCTCTCATACTCGCGTATGTGTTACAGAGTAGGCCCATGAAATACAGCTATGTGCGCTACTTCTGTATCACATATCACGTGACAGCTGTATCACATATCACGTGACGCTATTGTTTCGATTGTTAACACTACTGTGACGTCATGATTTCGGCCCGCAAAACAAACAAGCTAGCGGCGACGTCGCAATAAAACATCGATTTGAAGATCGTTTTTCAATGTACTCTTGTGTTTTATTTTGAAAACCCTAATATTCGTAGTTTATTCTTATATAATATATCATTTTCGAGGGCGCTGAATTCGAATATCGCAAAATTTTGCGATAAGATCAACTTGACATTATTCAAATTTCGTCCCTTTTCTTTCAGTTTTGTTTTGACCCTTAGATATGAGAGAAAAATACTCTTTCATGGTCTTCTATGAAAGATACATCGGTTCCACCCTCGGGGTCTCAAAATTTTGCAAAACCCTCGGCAAGCCTCGGGTTTTACATGATTTTGAGACCCCTCGGGTGGAACCGATGTATCTTTCATAGAAGACCATGAAAGAGTCTTATAATCTTCGCTTTGTATTTAGATATGATTTCATCTTTTGACGACAATGGTCAATACTTCATAATGAAAGAAGGGGATCTCAAACAATACTCGGTTGCAGCACCCAATTGACCCTTCCGAACGCGGGAAAAATTTGAGAAATTCCATGACGTCACAATGCAATTTCGATGTTTGCCCGAGGTTAGAAGCTTCTTTGTCAGGTAAACATTAACTTTGGTAAAATCATTGTGACGTCACGAAATTTTGCATTTATTTTCCCGCAATCGGAAGGGTCAATTTGAAAGCAAAACACCAAAACAACCAATGAAAAAACACAAAACAGACACCCACAGAAAGAGACGCAAAAGGGACAAGGAACACCAACTCACACCATAGAAACATGAAACACATAAGACCACACATAAACCAACGAGACCAATGGGCAACCGGTGCCGAACAGCAGACGGTGTGGTTATCCTGGATTACGTGCGCACAAGCTTCTCTCTTTTCCGATTACCCAGAGGTCTCGAGGAACGTTCAATTGTGGTGTAAAATAATCTCCTCACTGTAAGTGAACATAGAAACAGACAGCATGACGCAGGGGGACAAGAAACACACAGATGAATATGTAGATGGATATAAAAACAGAAGGCGTACGAAAGACAGGCTGTGGCAAGCTCATGAATGTGATCAACCGAGGAGTCCGACTCCGATTCAGAGAGGACAGTTGGTCGGTATCCTACCTTCACTAAAGATGTTTGGACATGTCTCGTCATGGAGTCCTGTCGTCACAGTCCGTCAGAGTGCAATTCTTTAGAATGCGCTGGTACAAGGCTGTAGATTGATCCAGTACCAAGCCAAGTGTCCGTCTGGTGACAAAAGGATCATATACACGGTATGAAAGGTTTGATGAATCTAACACAATTTCGATGGTAATTCTGTCTATCTTTGATCCTCCTTATTTTGTTGATTAGGTCACCATAAAATGCAGGTTGTGGAATACCCAAAGTAATATACTCTGTTGCTTGAATGGGTCCGAATTTCAAAAGAAGTCTTTACTAGTTTGTGAAAGCGGAACCTTGACCGAAAAGTTTCTATGTAATTTGTAAATTTCTATTTTGAAAATCCAAAACATCAGTACATGTTTTTGTAACATTTGCATCGTTTAGAGTCATTTCTTGTGGATAAACAACATTTTTATACTTTTCAAAAACAGGATTGTCGATAATAAGAATACCATCCAGGTACCAAGAAGTACCAATGAAACATTTCACATCATCCTGTCTTCTTTGCTTTTGAAGATTTGGGATAAATTCTTTTTTATACGTGTATTGAAATAAATTTACAACAAGAGGCGCACAATTAGTTTCCATAGGGATCCCTACAACCTGTTGTAGAGATTCTCACCAAATCTTACATAAATGTTGTCCAAGAGAAAATACAAGGTAATACACAGGTTACTACATGTCCATGATTTGTTTAATTTGTATTCTGTAGCGGAAAAGAAACCCTTTGATTCAGATGTACACATATAAGTTTTCCCCTCTCGATTAAAGCACGATTTAATGGATTTGGACAATTGATAATAAATTTTGTCGTGAGGAAGCGTGGTGTACATATAGTGGGTCCTGTAGCATCATATCCCATCCATCCTTCTACGTCTTTCAATACATTTCTGGACATAATTAATTTAACACTCTTTTGTCATATTACATTGTTTAGATTGAGGATCACTGACGAGGGTTAAGTGCCCGAAACGTTCATGTCTGGTCCATGCTGCAAGTAATCTGATGTTAAATGTAGCTGTTGATTTTGAAGACGTTAAACTTTGGTTTGAAATTTTTTTTAGATTTCATTATGTCAATCACATCCCCTGGATTTTTAATAGACCAAAAAAAGTTTATAGCATTCCTGTTTAAAACAGTTTCACCAATATTTTGCTACGTTTTCCTTCATCGCCGTGAGTGCTGACGTCAGATTTCTAGAAAAAATTGTAGTTGAGCAGTTGCTAAAATTAGCGCAATGTATCGAAACTTGAAAGGAGACTTGTGCAATGTTGGTATGCAGGATATTGTCGGAAAATCCAATTTAGAAATAGGGATGTTGACTGAAGAAATTTCACTGTTATGTTTGCTAAAAAAATTAGGAACACTTTCATTGCTTTTGATTTAAGTATTTGTAGACGAAAGTTCAGAAACTATAGTTGATATGTAGTAGGGCTGGGACGATTCAGGTATCCTTCGATTCGGTTCGGTTTCGAATCACAAGGCCTCGGTTCGGTTAATTTCGATTCAGTTCATTTGAATGAGATAAGATACAAAATAGTATTATTTGAAATGGATAAATTTCACATAAATGAAAAAAAAAAATCTAAATTGATTTTACCAAGCAATCACTTCAGTATAAACTTATAGAGCAGTAATTTGCATATATATATCTGAAAAATGTGTGGGTATATATATTTAAAAACCCCATATCAGTTTAACATTCATAATTATTGTTGATGCAATTTTGTTCTCCAACAAAACAGCATGTACTGTGAGAAATTAGATATAAATACAAACTAGCAAAGTTCAACACCTCATTTTTCAACAACCAAGTATAAACAGGCTTCCAGTAAATATTTCAGTGGACATACAGCTTTCCTTTCATGATATTTGGCGACTACAATCCCGGTCCATTCTTTTTGCTGCTTGTACAAAACTTCTGACCAGTTCACAGAAAGCGAAAGTAGATCTACTTTCACTTTACTTTTCGTGGGAGGTCTGAAAGGGAGGGATGCACTTAAATCGGCACGATGAGTGAATGTACACTCTTTTCTTACTTTTTGGCCTTCTTAAATGTAATTTCCTAGCTATTTCAAACATTTTTCTGGTTACTATTTTGCTATAATTCACGTTGATAAATTACGTCTGAACCGAATCGAAATCTGCAATTCTACGTCGATGCATCGAACCGACAATTCTAATTTCGAAGCACCGAAATTATCGGTACACCGCCCAGCCCTAATATGAAGTAACGTTTTCCAATGATTAGGGTGTTGTAGACTGCTTTATCTGCAGGGACGAAGACATATTTTTCATATAAATTACGTAATTTGGATTTGAAAAATCTTTCAGATTTAGAACTTGGATTTTCAAAAATATGAAGATTTTTGTGGAATTTATCTTGCGTGTGGTCATCTAACAGAGCGGAGGTTGTTTCACACCACAACTGTACGTTCTTCGAGACCTCTTGGTAATTGGAGAAGTGAGAGGGCTGTGCGCACGTAATCCAGGATAACCACACGCCGTCCAAAGTCGGCACCGGTTACCCATTGGTCTCGTTGATTAGTGTAGTCTTTTGTGTTTGATGTTTATATGTCGAATGTCTCTTTTTCGTATCTTAGTATGCTCGTCTTTGTGTTTTCGCAACGGGTAATTTGGTGTTTTGCTGTTGGTGCTGCAACAGGGTCTTGTTGGAGATCCCCTCCCTTCTAATCTATTCGAATATCAGTTATATCCAAAATGAGGGTTTTCCAGTCATTCAGAGCATGCGATTCGACTCATTCCGATTTACACCATCATTTGGTGTAGTTGTCCAAGACTTCCTTTAGCACTTCGCGACATTTAATGAAATCTGTCTTGGATGGGATTTTGTACTCACGTCATTTTAGAAGACCACAGAGCTGCCTGTCTTGAATAATTTAAAAGTTACCTGTTAGTTTATGACCAGATGGTTTATATAGATATACAGACGTTGTACATTCTCAAGAAGCAGGACATGATTCAAGTATTTTAGGATCTGATGTAATCTGACTTTTTTTGTAGTTAAAAATGAAATTTCAAATAGGTTTCTTATACTTGTCACAAATAAGAGGAGGTTCTAAATTCTCAAAAGATTTAGGCATGGTACTAAGCACGC
The DNA here is from genome assembly GCA_028142955.1 of Pinctada fucata. Taxonomy (NCBI): domain Eukaryota; kingdom Metazoa; phylum Mollusca; class Bivalvia; order Pterioida; family Pteriidae; genus Pinctada; species Pinctada fucata. Next base: position 2,712,150 of record AP027103.1, read on the forward strand.
TATGATACCGAAAAATATTTGAGATGTTTAGAAGATCAAAACCTTTATTAATGAATTAATGAATAATTTTTTTATGAATCGTCTTTAAATAGGAGGGGGTGTTTTTAACAAGAGGATAAAGTTTATTCGGTGCAAATGCACCAATCATGTTCAGTCTGAATAAATCAGTGTTGCCCCTCACTTCTTTTAAGAATGCGAGGGTTACTTCAACTTTATTATTACAAAATTTACATTCCCGAAAGGCAACATTCCATGTACCCTGCCTAACGTGAATTCACATCGCAATTCAAGAGGAAGCTCAAACTACAGCAAACTTTGTTCTGAGGACAGGACAATTTGCAAAGGAAATGTTTTACCAGATGTATATTTGTGAGCGACTGAATTCGTCACTGCATATTTATCGGTCGATACAATTAAAATATAAGGTACTGATACAACATATTGTCCACAATGTCGAAAAACATGAAAATTGAAATTTTACACGTGGCGAGTTCTATAGTACATATTAGAATTGAGTTTAGATCCATCATTTACTACTTTGAGTTTTTTTGTGGCCACTTGTGTTGTTAGCAAGCTGGAGCTGTTTACTATTCGAGGCAGCTGATATCATATCCATTTTTCATTAACTTTTTTCTTCTTTGTAGAAAGTTTATGTTGTTTTATTTGGTTTAAAAATTTTCCTGGTTTCGTATGCCACTGATTGTCGTTTTTATACCATTTCTAAGTTGTTTGTTTTACCATTGATGGGTTTTTAGGGTTTGTGACTATTTACTTTTGTTGTTGAGTGTTTCTTCGTTGGTTAAAATACTCATATTTTATCATGGTGTCAGTAACCTATGGTACCTTCATTGTTTTTCTTTTCGCAAAACATCTTGCTAATTTATTCCTTTGTTTTGTTAAGCAAGTAAGTTTTCTTTATTTTTTTTATCTTACAGCAATTAAGACAAAAATTTGCAATTCATTTCTAAGACCCACACAACGATTTTCATAAAACAAAAGGCTTGAAAATTTTGATATAAATCATTTCCCTTTTTGTCCACTTACGATAATAACTTGCATATCAATACTTCAATACATGAACATTGTATAATGAGCATTGCTAAATCTCCCCTTCGTGTCATGTCAGTGAATTGACACAAGCAGAATAGTTTATGTTTCGACATTTTGATTTATGAAACACTTTACACAAAATACAAGATAAAGTGACATCTGACAGTTCATTCTTAAAGCGGTTTTTCATACGACACGAATAAAACTCGAGAGTAGTTTTTTTTTTAAATCATAATAAAAATAGTATTGCGTAGTGTTTAAAATCAGTATGATAATGATACAGTTTCGATTCCAAATGATATAGAAAGGAGAGGATCTCCAAACACCAAAATGTAAAAGTACAGAGCGGACAAGCACAGCAAAAGAAATCAAAGGAACATGGTATGCCAAACACAAAATACTACACATATTCCAAGGAGATAGGCTCACTCCAGCCAGCAGAGCGCGGGTTTTTTTTTTTTTTTTCAGTACGCCCTTAATATGTTTTGATATCTATTTACATATTCATCTGTTTGTTACTTCGGCCCTGGCGTTTTGCTGACTGTTTGTGTCGTCATCTTACAGTAAGGAGACCATTATGCACATCAATTGTTCTTTCTTTCAGAGCGCTCACTTACCGGACAAGTGTGATGGTTAAGCGCACATACCCGGATAACCAGACCATCCTATTCAGATTTGCCTCTAACGTGGTAGATGGCCGTACAAAGTCGTGGTTTCCAATTGCTCTCGCTGGTTTGTTTTTAGTATTTGGTGTCGTCTTGACTGTGTTTACGCATTTGACTGTTTCGATATTTTGCTGTAACCAAATTCTTTAGGGTGTTAAACGTCTTCATATTCAATAGCATCATTTAAGAACAGATAAAATTACAGCATGGACCAGACATGCACGTTTCGGGAACTTAACCCTCGTCAGTGATCCTCAATCTAAACAATGTAATATGGCCAAAGGGTGTGAAAATCATTATGTTAAAAAATGTACCGAAAAACATAGCAGGGCGGGTGGGATATGATGCTACAGGACCCACGTTTTAGATAATATCCTTTCTTCAACATTTTGATAACTCATTTTTCTATGTTTTCATTACAAGAAACAGAATTTTCCCCTACACAAATACCTTTATTATTATAACAATGTACATGAAAATTTCCATTTTGGTGTGTGGCACTTTAAATCTTCTTATTTGCCTTCTAGAGAGGAAATCATAGCAAAATTACTAGATTTGTGTTCCAATGGAAATTCTAATGATTTAGCCTTACCTTCCTGACTATGAGACTGAACAACTGATGAGTACTTTTTCGATTTATTGTGTTTTGTGTGTGTTGTGTTTTCTTATACATTTTAACATGCTCTATTAAATTTATTTCACTATAACGTTCAAAATCGCTCTTTAGCAAGTTTCTCTTTAAACGGGGTGTTATTGAATATTATTTTTCCCTCTATATCAGAGATAAAATATATATCAAAGAAGTGTTTGGACCTCCATTTCAGAGAAGTCTTATTTTTCCTTTATTGAATATTTTGAAACACCATTCCCTTTCCTTTCCATGGTATTGGTGAAAGACATATAATAATTGTTACAATAAGATTAAGAAACAAATGTTTATGACGTCGTTTTTGTTCTAATATAGATCAGTGAATGAAAAAAAAAACAACAAACACAATAGCCAAAACTAGATTCCAAAAACCATAATCGATAGGCAGACGAATTTTGGAAAAAATACAATACAGAACTTTCTCACGCGGAAGGAAACATCGGACAAACAGAAGGAGACAATGACAGAAGCTCCACAGAAATACGAAGGACAACATATATAACGGACTCTCTCCAAAGCAGGTGCGGAAGGCATTGAATATCCAATGTGTATCCAAGTGTAGTATCCAAGAAGGTATAGGACCAAAAGAGAAGGCCAAAAACCCATCCCAATTTCTGCCTAAGTGTTACCCAAATTTTTCCAAAAATAATTGTAAGTAGCACCACCATTAATAATTTTGATTAAAAATTGATGAACACTACAATTCATAAATGCACTTCCATATATAGTATTGATACCAACGCCTGCCAAACATGATCATTTCCTGTGAAATCTGCGATTACAAAGTAGAAACACAGCGAACACTAAAATAATACAACAATCAACTTATTTCCTTTAGCAGTGTGGAGCAGGTAAACCTGTTCCCTGTGACTGGATTTTTAATGTGTAATAATTACTTCTTTCCAGCTCTGTCGCCCGAAAGAAGCTTTATTTTAGCCCTTTAATTTATTAATTTGATATCACGTATTGTTTTGCTATTTCATCCAAAACATCCTAGATCCATCCCTCAAATTCTGTTTTTGACATAGATTTTATTTAACTATATGCTACTGAATCGAGCCTATAGGAAATTTGAAGCCGTGCACTCTTTGCAAAATGCCTAGATGATTGAAATTCAGAAAATAAAACCAGAGTACGCTACTAAGATACATTTGGATGTGCACTGATGAGGAATAACTAGCCGAAACACGTGTCTGGTGCATTAAAATTAGTTTGAAATTCTCTAGTTGGAACACTTCCGTAATATTAAAGATTCTAATTTTGTTTAAATATTTTAAATCTAATACAAACTTTCATACAAATGGATGGTAATATACACACATGTACAAATAAGAAGACTCAAAGATCGATATAGAAATAAATATTGTGTGTTGAAACAATGTTGGAATAATACTTCTTCTTCATTTTCTTGCATACTTCGACTGAAATCATTTTTGCCCGTGTACTAAATTTCATTATGCATCGATTTTTAACAACTCCAACCAATTACATTCCACCTGCTCAGGTTTCATACAAGGGACTACTTTTGAAAGAGGGGAAAAATGTAATTTTCTCTGTTTTTTTTTCAGGAAAATTTGCACGTCGAGAAAATCTTATAGAGGTATCACTTATATAAATTATCTTCACAGTTAACGATTCCTTTGGTATCTTCAACGAGGCAAACTTGACTAAATTTTCCCGATGATTGAAAGAAAAAGGGTCATACGTTATCAATCTTAATTTCAATTTTCTAGCGTAAAGTGAATTATTTAAGGAGGTTCTGTTTGATCTATGCATGTGGCATTTAGCGGTACCCCAAGGATCTGGGTAAAAATATCATATAACGCTTTTATCCTGATTGATTCTCAGCACCATTGTAGTCCTTTGACAATAGAGATGGTTTCATTTAAAGAATGGAATTAACAAGAAAACGATTCCTGGAAAATAAAGGATTCCTTGGAAATGCTTTTTATCACCGAAAAACACTGTGTTACATTAAATAATTGAGATAAATGTTGTTGACTTTTGTATCTGAGATCTTCTAAGAACTCAATCAATGTTAAAAGATGTGAGCCTTGATTCGTGTTTCATCCACGATTTATTGGTAATTAATTATTTGGATTATATTCAATCCTAATCTATAGATTCACGGAATAATCGATCAGTATTTATTTTTCAATATTCTACCGGGTAAGAAGAAAATGTAGATATGTGTATTCAATATATTGAATAGCGGACATGGCGTTTTCTTCAGAATCTCTGATATCAAGTGATTGAAGCCTAACATATAACCCCAAATTCCAAAAAAAAAAAAAAAAAAAAAAAAAAAAATATATATATATACATATTATCAATGGGCATACAAACCGAAAAAAAAAGCAAAACACCATAAGGGGTATGTCTCTTTGGTAAACATTTTAGGTCATGTTGAGAAGTTATCTCTTCATATATTCATTTATTGAATTTCCTCTTTTTCGGCCTCATGCATCACTGATGATACTCGATTTTTTGAAATGGGCATAAGGTGCACTAAATTATTATAATAGAATATATATACCAGTATTGAAAAGTACACTTTCTGCAGATCACGTGCCCATGGAGGGTAAGCATTATGTCCTTGTCAGCCTGCAACGTTAGCTTTGACGAAATTTTTAAAATTACTTATAGACAAATCAAGTTTGGTTGTTGATAAATGATTAGTATCATGTTTGGATATTTAGCGTGTATTTCATTTTTATATTTCTGTATTCTGAATTGGTGCCTGCTTTTCATTTCGGAAGTTTTGTTTCATTTTTAATGAGGTCTTGTCCCATTTGCGTGCGTTAGTGACTCTTTGTGTGTAAAATCATTTTATGCAACTTACAAATCGTATTGTCCCAAAATCATAATAAACAAGTGTTTAATAAATGACAGCATCGTACCAAATTCATCAATAAAATTTATCTTTCGGTTATATAATTAATTCCCGTCAGAGTTTATATTGCACATATGGGGAAAGACATGTCATTCGTCACTGCTCGTATCCATAAACATATTGACTCGTGTGCTACATTGAACATAAAGAATCATATAGCGATGGGACCCAATGTAAACGCTTCACTTCCTGGTATATGATGGAATTTTTCAAGGGGACATTAGACATGTTTGATAGCCAAGTTCAATTAGGGGAATATTGAAAACATCAATTGTTTGTGAAACATCTGGTAATTTCTAACTCATACCCCATAATACAATTCGTCCAATAGTAATTTATTTTGTTATTTCCCCTCATTTCTTATTTCTTAAATCCATGATACAGCATTTCTATTTCTCTAATTCTTTCGTTTCCTTCTCTTATATTTCACTAAAAGTTTTATGTATGAATTGATCGATCAATTCATGATACAAGTTAAATGATATTTTCCTGTACAATGTAATAGCTTTTATGAGTAATTTATATATTTATCAGTTCTTCAATTCTGTGTATTGCAAATCATTTTTCATCTTTCGTTGTGTCTGCATTTATTGCTTGTTTGACCGTTCGTGTTGAAGTTGTTGAATGTAATTTTTTTGCTGTTACAAATGTTTGTGTTTTTATTTGTATCATCTCTTCCCTCTGAAAGAAATATTTTAATCTACTGTTTTTGCTGTTGTTAGTTAAAATTTTACTTAGTCTTGTATGTTGAAATGCGCATATGGTGCACTGATTTTTTTCTTCAGAGAACATATATTTCAATATTGATGATTTAACCACTACATGTAGCTTGGTATCTCTGCTGGTGAATTGATAGTCCCCAACGACATCGTTCACCTAGTTTCTTAGTGACTTGAAAATTCTCTGACACAAAATTTTTATTGAAAAGGTGTTTTAAAAACTAAAGGATATCTTCCTGATGGTAAAGCTCTGTTCTCAGCAGATTTTTCGACAGAAATTTTAGATCAAAGTTTAGACATTTGTTCTTCAAAATAAAATACTATTTGCAGTTCCTCTGTTTCGGTCTTGGGTATCACTGATGAAACATAACTTGTTGAAGTGCGCATATGGTGCACTGTATAAGAAAACACTTATTTAGATATTGACAATTCGTATTTTTCAACAATAATGTGAATGTTTTCTGCTTCGATCAGCGCAGTGTAATGTCCTTATGAAACAGTTTCTTCCTCTAGTACTTTACGTAATAATTGCATGACGCTGAGAATAAAAAAAAAAACATAACACAAGACATGTATACAATACACAGACAAGGTCATTTTTGTATATAGACCATAGAGAAGTATATGTAGGCCGATTAAAGGTCCTAGTGAGGTTCGAACCAGCAACCTTTCGGTAACTGGCCCGACGCCCTATCCACTAATCCACGGCACCTACGACGCTGAGAAATGTGACCCACATAAGATACTTGAACAAAGAAAATTAAGCCCTGTGTCCAGAAAGATTCATTTAAGACCAACTTTAACCAAAGTAGGTGCATCAGACTGACACGTTTCTGATTATGAATTCATCTTTAACCAGAACGAAGAATTGGTTAAATTAACTGGTTTCATATGTATGCGATTTCTTTGTCATTACCACACTTGGTAGCAGTATACCAGAAATTTTCTTACCATTTAGAATCATTGTCACTTTTGTATTGGGAAAATTAAATAATTTGTCAATATTCGTATGTAGATAAACAAATCCCATATTCACCCAAATCGTCTGTTTATCCAAATTCATCAGACAAGGCAAAGCAAATACAGACAAACGACATAGGTCAAATAACAGCTAGAACGTGCTCGAATAAGGTCAATGAGAATCTGATGTCAATTAACACTGTAAACAATGTGTTCGTGATTAGACAGAGTGGTAAGAAAACAATGCCATGTTCTAGGAAATTTGGAAAGGTCTATTATAATTTACGATAGAATATTTCATATATCATATATCATTTGCAAGGGTACGTAGCGGAAGTGACAAACAAAAGTCACTAAAGTTGAAGAGAAATTACAGTGATGTTTGGTAATTTTTTTTATTTTGAATTCTGAATTCTGAAACCTCCCCCCCCCCTTTTTTTTTAAAATAATACAACGAGAGAAATCAGAATAGTCTTTAGTCTTCCTTTGGTCTTATCTGCTTAGATGATTTAACTTTTATCATATGAATATGTTAAAACTTAACTAATTATCTTTTAACAGCCCCATCTGCAATACATTCCGTAATTGTACTGGACTATGGGGATTGTTCATTAGATAAAAATCGTATTCGTTCTGTTAGACATGTTAGATATATCTTTAAAGATTTTGTTGGCCTTTAGATTGTGATTTTTGGCATCTGATTGAGGGTTTTTCGGTTGACTTTCATTCGCGGATACCCCCCTCCAAAAAAAAAAAAAACAAAACAAAACAAAACAAAACAAAAAAAAAAAAAAAAAACAAAAAAAAAAAAAAACAAAAAAAAAATTACATTCAGTTATTCGGTTGTCAGGATTACATATCCAATTCTCTTATTGACAATTTGTCTCGTATAGTGTTTTGTTCCTGATGTTTTGATGTCGTATTTGGTGTTCCTTGTGTCTCTTGCTGTGTATGTCTACTCTTGTGTTTTCGCTTGGGGTGTTTTGTATGTTTTCTTGTTGGTGCTTCAACCGAGTCTTCTTGGAGTTCCTCTCCTTTCTACAGAAATGTTGCCAGTCTGACACTGAGACCTCTGGGTAATCGAACAAGTGGGTGGGTTGTGCGCACGTACTTCGGATAACCACACCGTCTGCGCGTGGCAGATGGCCGTCCTAAGTCGGCACCGGTTGGTCATTAGTCTCGTTGGTTTATATGTGGTCTTTTGCGTTTCATGTTTCTATGGTGTGAGTTAGTTTGTTGGTTTATGTGTGGTCTTTTGTGTTTCATGAGATGAGTTGAGTTGGTGTTCCTTTTCCTTTTGCGTCTCAGTCTGTGAGTGTCTGCTCTGTGTTGTTGCATTGTATGTTTTTAGGGTATTGCTGTGGGTGCTACAACCGAGTGTTGTTTGAGATCCCCTCCTTTCTTTTACTAAATGTTATAACATATCGTTGTCCACAGATGTTATAGAACCATCTACAACACCAAATGTGACTTACTCACTGGTTTTGACTTTTTATGCACGACCGTTTACGGGTGTTGTTAGAAAGTAAGAGATACCTAGTATCCCTGGGAACTGGATCTCAGCTCCATGTGGGATAGACTTTTACTCTTGCTGTGCTGCAACCTGGTGTTGTTGGAGATCCTCTCCTTTGTCTTATGCAGTACATGTTGATTGTTTTGTTTTGTTTGGTATTTTTACTGTTTTTGTATGCCAATTGATTTTTTTTTTAAATTCTGATTTGGTTTTTGTGACTTCCATCCATCTAATGCTCGTTGGTCACAATTTATATTTGATTACACCTCCGAATGGAGGAAGTTGATACGGCAGAGAAAAATAGTCTTAAGGGAACAGAAAAGTGACTTTAGCATACATGGTAGCTACGCCACTGAATATATACAAAAAATTTAATAATACTTGTTGCATTGTAAGTCATTTAAAGACATCTATATACAACGGAAAATTCCCAGTTTCCTTAAAATTCTCTAATTCTTTCTTATCCTATTGGACTCCGGAAACAAATTAAAATAACCTTTAAACATAGACTGACTCCCAAAAGAAACGATACGTGGTTGTATTCCAAACAAATTTCAATCAATGTTTGAAATATGTGGATTTTTATGATAAAATTGTTTAGTACGTCTAATTACTTCAATATACATAATTTTTTGAGCTGTTCATTCATCCAGAACGCCAATATTTACATTTTCATGATTTGCAAGAGCTATGCAGTACCACGATATCTTAGTTTAATCCAGGTGAAATAAACAACGTTGTCGATAGAATATGATCTCACAAAACAAAAATCACAAAAAAAATTCAAAATTTCTCGCCCCACAAAGTGTCAAAATTAATCAAAGAACAGCGACGTCAAACAGTTGGAATGTTAGAAGCAGGTCTACGTCATTTTGACGTTGCCGCGTAATTCCAAGAAACGCAAATCATTATTTTGCGTTTAGTTAGCCGTCACAGTAGTCCGTGAGCCAGACCCCCAAATTCGGGGTTATTGGTACCATCCGAGGTGAATAAACGAGACCCATATATTCTGATAGATGGACATCTCTTGTATTTGAAAATGCATGATAGCAACGAATAGTAGGTAGCTAAGACAGTTTTTTGGGAAAAACCTAGTTTTTTGGTCGAAAATCAATGAAAATAGGAAAAAATTTATAACTTTTATATGGTTGATGATTTAAAAAATTGAAAAGTGTGAATATGTAGTATTTTTGGTGTTCTTTCAGATGAAATACGTTTCAATTTCCCATTCCTATTTTTACTGTGTGTTTTGGGGTAAAAAAGTCAAATTTTTGCAAAATTTCAATGAAATTCGAGAAAATTTTAAGTTATTCCTGTTACTCATTTCCTCAATATTGCATATAATCGTCAAATGATGATTTAAAAAACATATATAAAGTCTCCTCTTTCAAATGACATATATTTTATATTCTTATTTTTTGCAAAATCTTCGAAATTGAGTTTTTATACAGAAAACTGTATTTTCAATTATAAATCTTCGATTCCTGTATATCAATTAAAAGAGCCTTATCTAATTATGCAAGCAATGATGGAAAGCTATTTTCTTATTTAACTTTTCAGATTATATATGTTTTACTGATATTTCATTCAAAATTAAAGTGTTTTGGGGAAAAAACATATTTTTCATCCAAAAATCGCTTATTTCTGGAAAATATTTATTGAATCTAAAGAATTTCTTGAAATGATAGCAGGAATGTATTTTCAACTGTAATTATTAAGGTTCATTCATGAACTACATATATGAAACATAAAAGGTATATTTTCTCCTTAATTTATGGGCAAAATGCCTGTTTTTTGTCCAAAAATAACATATTTCTGGGGAAAATTCTATTAACTTATTATCTTATCTAGAGTTATAGATTTAAAGCAATTATCATTTAGAAAGTTATCATCTTGTCAGATGATTGTGAACTTAAAATGTAATTATTAATTAAAACCCACATTTTTGGATAAAATATGTATTTTTATGCAAAAAACACTTATTTTGAGAAAATGAGTACTAGCTTTTTTAATCTGCCCAAATTGATATATTTTAGCTTTTCTATTATACTGTTTCTTATTATAAATGGATAGGAATGTCATTTTATAAATGAAAGTTAATTTATAACTTATTTTGGGACAAGAACCCTAATTAATGTGCAAAAATCTATTATTTCTGTGAACATTTTTTAAGATTTATATTTTTTATTTTATCAAAGCAGGCGAGGTTCCATATAATTTGATGGCATAAAAGTGATTAAGTTTAATGAGTTAGAGGATATTTCTTTGATTATCTTGCTATTTTGGGGGGAAGATCTCAATTCTTATTTAAAAATCGCTGATTTCTGGAAAATCTTTATTACTATGAAATGTGTCATTATTATTTATATTCAGAAGTGTTCCTGTGTATATCATAGTTTGTCCTTGTAAGTCATATGCATTTCAAGTATTCCCTGTTAATAATTTAATTGGTATTTTGGGGCAAAAAATATATTATTGGTATTTTGGGGCAAAAAATATATTTTTATATAAATATGTATCCTAAATCAAGAAAATTACTATAGAAAGTCTCATATTTCAAACGATGACTATTATCTTCTGTAGCTCCTATTTAACTGTTTATTCTTTCTAAACTTATCATTTCTCTTCAATTTTGTGTTATACTGTTATATTTGGGGTGAAATACATATTATTAAATATTAGGTCACAAAGAAACCTGTTACCTATCTACTTCGTGCCTTGTGGCACATTTATATAAGGCCAGCACAGGTCACAAAGAAAAGCAAGCGTACGTTTATTCTCAAAACTCTATTGTATATAACCTCGAAATGTGTTTGTCACATTTTGTTTATTAAGTGCTTGCTTTTCCATCTTTTTTTATTTTTTACCCCAAACATACTAATAGTAACACTTTACAAGATAGAATAAAATGATGAGTAATATTAAACGTCTTCAAATTCAATAGCATCATTTAAGAACGGATAAATTTGCAGCATGGACCAGACAAACTAAACAGTTAAATAGGAAATACAGAAGATAATAGTCATAGTTTGAAATATGAGACGTAATTTTCTTGATTTAACCTATATATTTATATTAAACATATTTTTGCCCCAAAATACCTATTAACAGACGATACTTGAAATGCATATGACTTACAAGGACAAACTATGATATACCCAGGAACACTTTTGAATATTAATAATAATGACACATTTCATAGTAATAAAGATTTTCCAGAATTCAGCGATTTTAATATAAAAATTGAGAACCCCCCCCCCTCAAAAGTAGCAAGATAATCAAAGAAATCTCCTCTAACTTATTAAACTTGATCACTTTTATGCCGTCAAATTATATGAAACCTCTCCTGCTTTGATAAGATACAAAATATATATTTCAAAAGATGTTCACAGAAATAAATGATTTTTGCACAATGAATAAGGGTTTTTGCCCCAAAATAAGTTATATATTAACTTTCAGTTATAAAATGACATTCCTATCCATTTATAATAAGAAACAGCATAATATCAAAGCTAAAATATATCACTTTAGGCAGATTAAAAGAGCTAGTACTTATTTTCTCAAAATAGGTGGTTTTTGCATTAAAAAAATACTTTATCCAAAAATGTGGGTTTTAATAAATAATTACATTTAAGTTCACAATCATCTGACAAGATGATTACTTTCTAAATGGTAAAAGCTTAAAATCCATAGTTTTAGCAAAGATAATGAATTAATAGAATTTTCCCAGAAATCTGTTATTTTTAGACAAAAAATAGGCATTATTCCCCAAAATTAAGGAGAAAATATACCTTTTATGTTCAAACATGTCATTCATGAATGAACCTAAATAATTACAGTTGAAAATACATTCCTGTTATCATTTTAAGAATTTCTATCGATTCAATAAATATTCTCCAAAAATCAGCGATTTTTAAATGAAAAAACCCCGTTTTTTCCACAAAAACACTTTGATTTTGAATGAGATGTTAGTAAAACATATATAATTTGAAAGAGTGTGAAAAGTTACACTAGAAAATAGCTTTCAATCATTGCTTTCATAATTAATAAGGGTTCTTTAAATTGATATACAGAAATCTGAGATTTCAAATTGAAAATCAGTTTTCTATATAAAACATCAATTTCGATGATTTTGCAAATACTTATAAGAATATAAAATATATGCCATTTGAAAGAGAAGACTTTAAATATGTTTTTAAATCATCATTGGACGATCATATGAAATACCGAGGAACTGAGAAGCAGGAATAAATTAAATTCCTCGAATTTCTGTGAAATTTTGCAAAAATTCGACTTTTTTTACCCCAAAAGACACGAAAAAATTGGAATTGGAACATGCAACTTATTTCATCTGAAAGAGAACAAAAAATACTACATATTTACACTTTTTAATTTTTAAAATCACCATCCATATTTAAGTTATAATTTTTTCCAGAATAAAATCATTATTTGGCAAGTAAGCAAGGGCAATAACTCTTGTTTTCCCCTTTAACTACCTTTGATCAAATGCTATCATACATTTTCTGAAACCTCTTGGGTATATCTATCATAATATCAACATCAGATTTATTCACCCCAGATGGTACCGACCAACCCTTCTGGCTCACGGACTACAGGTTGATTGGATCAGTCATCGGCCTGTAAGACCGTGTATAAGCACCACTACCCAATGTGACGTCCCGTCTACGTAATCTCTCTACGGCTCACTCAACATTGGCGTAAACGCACCAACAATAGAGTAAATGTGAGAGGTATCGGTAGGAGACCTGCAGAAAACGGAATCAAGACTTTGTGTCCCTGCGAAGGAATCGAATTTACCAAAATTGGACAAATTTGGGATTTTTATAATGCAATCTTTGCTTTTAGCAAAAGTATTGCGTAATGATCATTTGATGGAATGAACATTTGTTTCATGAAATATTCTGTTCATGATCTGAATTTTAATCATGCAAAAATTTATAAATGTGCGTTTTTATGCAGTAAATTTATTTCAATTTATTTATATGTAACGTTTCTTTTGGGAGTCAGTATACTTGTCTTCCTAACAAGGAAAAAAAATAATTTAATTTCTCAAAAAGAAAGACACAAGACACCCTTAAACAACCTTAAGAAATCCCTGTATAGCACTGTTTTATCCGTCATGAAACCCAGATTTCAACGAATCGCACTTCATTTATAGGAATCATCAGTCCATTGGAGACATGGAGAGAAAACCACACAGGTTCTCATGTACTAGATCACCAGATGTAGCTACAAATACTCGCCGATGTGAAAATCATGGATTCTGCTTACGAGCGACAGATATTATTGAATACAGAATGTGATGTTCGTGCAAGTCTGCATTATGTTTCCTCGAATCAGGACTTAAGTTTCAGTTTAATTGACAGCAATGAATGAGTGAAGCGGACCGACAATGTATAATTCTGTGGTAGGCCTTGATGGTGGTAAACCATTTTAAGACATTAGCAAGTTTTTATTCCGGGGCGCCATATATAACGCCCCGTGGGAACAATACCAATAGGAAAACCTTGCTTAATGGGGAGTGACCTACAACATTCAGCAACAAGTGTTAATTAGGAAAGTCTTATGCAATAGCCTTTATATGTACTGTCTATTATCTATTGCTTTTTTTAAATGATTAATTATTTCGCGCTCATTTACTGATGAGTTTTTCCTACTTTCGCTTAAATATGACGTTTAGTTCAAAGGTTTTTTATGATACCTTAATTAGTACCATAAAAAGTAGAATTGTGAAACCTGAGAGTTCAGTAATTTCAACCATTAGAAATAAAGAAATTCTTAAAATTTCACTTTTTTATTCACCTACCTTCTAAAGCATCACAGTCTCTGAAGAGGTTTCCATACTGCTCGAAAAGGACAGTCATGCCTGCAACCAATCTAGCGTGAATATTGGCAGAGTGTTTTACACTATTATCTGATGATATATTTTCGTTGATTTGGAAATAATTTCGGGCTAGCATAGGAGGTTGATACAAAGTCTCAATGTTGTATTGATTCAATGGTAACTTGAGCATATCCTTTTTGTACCAAATGATAAAATATGACTTAGTGTCTGTCGGTCGTTTGAGCTGAGTATAGTTTGCTTTGTGTAATGTCTGGTTAATCATCGTCAGATTAAAAGATCTGTGTTCCCAATATTCCGTTGTCATGGAAACTATTAATAGTACGGTGACATTTCCAGCAAAAATCAAACTGCTATAGTTGCAAATCTTGACCATTCCAATTCCAATCCATATATTTTGGTAAAAATAATAGTCTGAAATGTTTCACAATGTTTGTCCGTTTGATTCATTAGCTTTCGTCCGTTTTATTGAGAGAAATGAATATTATTTAAATTCCACATTTTGCGTCACTATGAGTATTGCTCCGTAGTGTATCGGGGTACAGTGACTGTAACTTATATATCCACTTGCAAGTTTCTGACCCAACAATTATAACCAACTGACCGCTGGATCAATTCTCCTGCACTTTGATATTGGCTTCGAATCCCATAGGAAAAAATCGCCACTGTTTGATGAAGACAGAGGTAGTTCTGGAGAACAATAAATCTAGACCTTACGTTGTTACTATAAGGTTGTTTCGTTTCTTTTCTTCCTTTCTGTATGGTTTTCAAATAGCCATATATTCATTCCACTACGGTTCACCACGAGATCAATAGTATCTTTTCTATTGTCCAAATGCTGATGTAAACTTTGACATTTTACATTTCTGAGAGTTTTCCCATTGTTTCTCCCACGACCGATGCACGACCAGTCTTATTTTCTGTCGTTGCCTAATATGAAACCTAAGACTAAAGACTACACATGATGGTCAGACCTCGGGATGCTGCCTTATACCGTTGGTATGTAGAGGTTCATCCCGGAGATGATTTAATACATGATCATATTGAACAGCAATCCCAATCTCCAGAAATAAAGTTTCATCAACAATACGTCAGTTGTTCCCGTTTTTATTTACAATCCTTCCATCTTCATTCCTACGGTACAATCAAAATCCATAATTCTCTTTATTAGATCAAACAATGGTGTATGTCTTCTTCAAGTGTTCACTATAGATGTCAAAATACAACAATTTCCGAAACACCAGACAACTCTGCTTCATTTTTCAATACTTCAATTTGACTTTGACGCTTTGCAAGTTTTAATGTTTGATTTCTGGAAATGAATAATGGATTACTAAAGCAGATCAGGTCGTCTACTCCTGACATACGATTCACCTGAGCACTCATCTGTATCCGTGTTACACACAAGCCAACATTTTATAACCGATATTGCATCAAGATAAAAATTATATTCGTTTTGTTCCAACCATACAAGACTTTTCCGATCAAGTAAAAAGATTGCCTTGCAGAGCATCACAACGGGTTGCGTAAATATTCGCCTTTTAGAACTATTCTTTTTATCTATTTTAAGGAGCGAATTCTTTCTTTTATCTCTTTCTTTCTGACATTGTTAAATGATTTAATAATGTCATTATTTTCTTATATTGCTTTTTCTTTTTCAATATCGCAGTACTTCACTTGCGCTTCTATACATAATGAATGAAAATTCATCATGTTGCCGGATAATATCTAAAACAATGACATGTCCGGATTTGCTCTAATCATTAAAAATTTTATTTTGATAACTAACGTTATTAACACGTCATTTTCTCTGGGAATTGTTTCCATATACACTGGTCATAAAAGTTTGCCTACGAGATGTTTAAAAGATATATCATCTTCTCAAGTCGTAAGCCTATCCAATGGCGGCTTTTCGTGGTGTGCGCGCTACGTAATGCGCCACGTGCCACTTATAAAAAACTTATAAAAAGCATTTCGGCTGGAAGCATCACTGATAAGAATTTAATATTCGAAACACGTGTCTGGTGCATAATAAATTGGTTTGAAATTTTCTTCAAGAAGGTATAGAGTTGAAACCCTTCCGCATTATACATTTTGTTTTCTCGTTCAATCGCTCAACAGTCTTTCAACAATTTGTTCCGCACATCCGTCTGTTTTTACAACTTACAGGGGTATTCCCTGCTTTCTTTTTAAGTTTTCAAATTGTCTGAAACATCGTGAATTTACAAGGAGGACATCGTGTCTCCAATGCTCAGGTCAAACCTCATTAGGAAAAGTCCCTGCCTAGACAACCCTTACGCAGATTGTAAGCCTCTTTCAGAAAACCGAATTTGTATTTTTGCTTAGAACTACCAAAATGTTTTCCTCAAGATGTAAAAATCCATCAGTAATGTCAAAGTACTTCTATGAGGATGTACTGCATGGTGTACCTATTTTGGCTATTTTTAAAAATATTGTTCTTCAAAGGGATAGGTCCAAATCTGTCTTTTCCTTTTATGCAATGTTTGTTTCAAAATCGCAGAACGGTGTAATTATCACTGATAAGTGCATAGATCAAGAAGCCCAAGCCGGTAATCCACGTAATGTGTAAATTATAAAAGGTATACAAAACCAAGAAAAACAATATGCATGCACGTAGAGAAAGTTTAACCAACCACCTAAAAGTACTGCTAATTTTCTGTTTATTCATTTCCTCACAGTTATGCAGAGTTTTCATTTTCAAGTTTTTATGAGTACAGTGAGGGCATGATTCGATCTTCTCTCTGATGACTCTTGCAGTACGCCTAATAATGCCGGCAAATTCTCTTGTACTAAGAAATCAAACGAGAAGGGTATGACAATGGTTTTTGTCCGACTCCCCCGAGATAGCAAAGTAAAGAGCAATTAACGCATTTTATCTGGCATAATGACAAACTCGGATGTATGCAAATGTAAATTGATCTTCGAAAGCAAGAGTAAAGGTTCTGTCGTATCGCACATTACACTGCTTGTTTATCGGTCAATGATTGGATTTGAGTAATTTTGCCCCACAATTTTTGTACGAACTAATGGATATTTTTCGATAGAGTGATCTTGTGACAAATGTTTCAAGTTTTTTAGTTTTTATTTCGCATTAAGTTGTTTCTCTTAATCCAATTACTTTAATGACATGTTGATAAATATAGAAGAATGCAACTTGTATCCAAATGAAACACTAAATGTTAAACGATGATAAATTTTTAATGGATACTTTTGTTAATTATTGGAATCCGATAATTATAATTAAAGAAACCCAAACTAACAAATATACAAGATACAAGATTCAAGTTACTTCATTACCAATTTGGGCCCAGTTAAAGGCATTCACATGCATGGCAAATACGGATACTGACCATATCCCTATATACAGCACAAAATCAATAATTCAGAAAATCATAAATCGAAGGCATACAAAATCAAGATAAATGATTGGATTTGAGTAATTTTTTGCCCCACAATTTTTGCCCAAAATTACTCAAATCCAATCATTGACCGATAAATTTGGACAATTTCATACATTACATGTATGAAAGTGTCAAAACATGAAAATTTAATTTGAAATAAGAACTTTTTCATAAAAAAAGGACCACCCTAATCTTTCAGAAAACCAAGTATGATAACCAGAAAAAGAGAAATCTCCAAAATGACGAATTTACAGAAATCACAGCGGAGCACACACGTACGCACGAAAAGTGGAACAAACAGACAGAGGCAACAAGAGCAATATTATTGCATCATTGAAATATAAGTATCAACGCTATATATTTTGTATATGTATGTCATTTAATAATCTCCATAGATCCCGAGGGTAAAAACGAAATTTATCGGAGGTGGCGCCACTCAAATAAAGTTGGGAATTGCCGAAAAACTAAAATGGTTCCAGTAGATAAAGATAAAAAACAAATGTTGTCGAAGTATTGTCTGGGATAATACGACTTCCGTAATATAATCATTATAGTGTGAATATTTAGATGAATTACGATTGCGGATGCGGTTAACCAAACAGGGGATGTTTACTCCTCCCGGGCACCTGGTTCAACCTCTAATTTACTAGGGGTCCGTCGATGCTCAATTTGGTGCTCTATTGTGAGTGCTGTTGAGATTGTTGGCACGATCTTCTTAACTCATTTGTTTCACACTTATGACCTTTGCCGTGTGGAGCTTGTAATAAAATTCCTCGCGAGTGTTTTGAATAATTTCCCCTGACAGTGTCGACATAGCGCTTTCTATAAGGACATAACATCAGACAGTGTATGTATTTTAGATACTGTTTTCATTTTCGTGCATGAACATCGACGGCGGGTGCGGCTAGCCACACCGGGGATGCTTACTCCTCCTGAACACCTGGTACCACTTCTAGCTTGCTAGGGGCCCGTTGATGCTCAATTTTGTACTCTGTTGTAAGTGCTGTTGAGATTATCGTCAGGATCTTCTTTAACTCATTTGTGTCACACACACAAAAAAAAAAGATCCCCGCGAGAGGTTTGACAGTAAGCGTTATGAATATTTTCCCCTACCATTGTCGCCATATTTAAAGCTCTCTACATAGACATAACATCAGACAGTGCATGCATTTTAGGTATGGCTTTCATTTTCGAACGTGAACATCGACGGCGGGTGCGACTAGCCAAACAGGGGATGCTTACTCCTCCCGGGCACCTGATCCCACTTCTAGCTTGCTAGGGGTTCGTCGATGCTAAATTTTGTGCTCTTTATTGTGCGTGCTGTTAAAATTATCTTCAGGATCTTCTTAACTCATTTGTAAAATTGAAAGTAGAAGCGGAATAAAGTGAGCATTGACGACTTGTAACTATCAAGAAAAAGGTGTACATCAATAAAGAGATACATTGAATTGATAAAAAGAAAGGAAGAAAATTAATACGTCTTAAATATCGTCCGACTGTGAAGTTTAGGTGTTATAAGCATCATTTAGCCAACAGGGGATGCTTACTCCTCCCGGGCACCTGGTCCCATCTCTACATTGCTAGGGGTCCGTCGATGCTTAATTTGTTCCCTATTGTGAGTGCTGTTGGGATTATCGTCAGGCTCTTCTTTAACTCATTTGTGTCACACGTATGCCCTTTGCCGTGTGGAGCTCGTAAAAAAGTTCCCCGCGAGGGGTTTGACAGTAAGTGTTTTGAATATATTTTCCCTGACATTGTCGCCATAGCACTATCTATATAGACATAACGTCAGACAGTGCATGAAGTTTATATATTGTTTTCATTTTCGTGCTTAAACATCGACGGCGGGTGCGGCTAGCCAACAGGGGATGCTTACTCCTCCCGGGCACCTGGTCCCATCTCTACATTGCTAGGGGTCCGTACTCTATTGTGAGTGCTGTTGGGATTATCGTCAGGATCTTCTTTAACTCATTAAGAACAGATGAATTTGCAGCATGGACCAGACATGCACGTTTCGGGTACTTAACCCTCGTTAGTGACCCTTAATCTAAACAATGTGATATGGCCGAAGAGTATGAAAATTATGATGTCCAAAAATGTACCGAAAGACGTAGCAGGATGGGTGGGATATGATACTACAGGACCCACGTTTTAGAAATTTCAAAAAATTTGGTAACAGAAATTTTCGAATGCGTTGAAAAGTCAGACAATCAACCGAAGTTGGTCGAACTTGGCTACATGTGCCCTCGGGGACTCCTGGTCCACCAGCAGTGACACTCACCAAGTAGAAAAAAAGTTCAAATGAAGCAAAACAGATAGAAATTGATAAAAAACTTGCTTTTTGTCGAATTCGAATTTAATACATTTTTACAGGGACTAAGTATATTACTGATTCTTCCCGTCGTGCCCTCTTGATAGCCTGATCTGTGTACGCTACAGGAAACAATCGCGATATATATGATACTAATCCGAAATAAAACTTCAATGGTCCATTTCACATGCATAATAAGTACCACCAAATATCATAGAATGAAGGGACGAATATTAAATTGATGTGGTTTCATTAATTATGAATAGATACATATAAATAGATTGGTATGTGAAACATGAGATTCGGATCAATGGCAGTTACGCTGAAATATTCATAGTGTCTTCTTGAATCTTTTATATTGATAACATCATTGTATTTGCCCTCTAGATAAGTGTGCTGAGGAAAATCAATATGATGGTTATCTATGTTGATTAATTTTCAATTCGTTAAGTGATTGTTTCAGGCTTTTAACCACGAACAAACCAATAATGTACCCATGTATATTAAAATCAGGAGTATTGTTTTATAGGAAAAAGTTTGAAGTCGCAGAACCAGCATTTCAGAAAGTAAGAGACTTTAAGGGGGAAATGAAAGTAAACGTCTTCAAATTGAATAGCATCATTTAAGTGAAAGAATGAATTATGAAAAAAGAAAATAATTTCAATCTAAAGCCCCGGCCACACTGCACTCCATGTCATAATCACGTTAAAAGATCTGCTGTACATGGTCGTATATGGTAATTTTTGCCATGGCTGTGCTTTGTGCGGGGTATGACCGCCGGCGGCTGTACTGCCTCAGTGCGGCTTACCACGTCCAGAAACGTCTAAGGCTAAAATCGTTCGTGATTACCCGTGATACCAACGCGGAGCACCCGTCCAATGACCGTGCTCTTACAGAACGCTAAACTTTCGCGTCTTATCACTGCCGGAGCACAGATAACCACGTGTGTTTCGCGTGCGTTGCACTTCTTTACCACGTGTACCGTCTGTGGTTGTCCGCGGAATAAAATTTTGAGTAGTTCAAAACTTCTTTCCGCGTCCAACGCCTTTTAGATTATTCTCCACGTTCTGCAACGTCTACAAATCGTCTATAGCGCGTAGGGAACAAGAATGTCTGTTTCACGGGAAATTATTTTTATATCACTGCGCAACCATTCGAAACAAAGCTTCTTTCGGGCGACAGAGCTGGAAAGAAGTAATTAATACACTTCTAAACATCAAGTCACGGGGAACGATTTTAACTGCTCCACACTGCAACGAGAAATTCTAAGATTACGGAAGTGTTTTTAACTCTATACCTTCTTGAATAAAATTTCAAACCAATTTTCATGCACCAGACACGTGTTTCGAATATGAAATTCTCATCAGTGATGCTTCAAGCCAAGGACATATAAACTGTTTATAAGTCCTTGTTCAAACCAATGTGATTTAGCGGAGCCGCATAAATTCATTTCTGCAGCGCCCTCTTGTGTTATTTTTTAAATTTAAATTTGTGTATTTGCTTTACAGAGAGTGCGCGGATATAAAATGATAAGAAATGAATTTTATATTTTTGTGTTAATGCAAGTATCACCCATAGAATTGGATGGACATTTTTGCATCAATCAAAGATTCATTTCTTATCATGCTACGCGCATTGATACAGCTTTCCGTCCAATTTTTCGGGTGATGTCTGCATCAAGAGAAAAATGAAAGATTCAATTTTTAAAGTTAATATGGTTGTTACGAAGTATCACTGACGAGGGCTAAGTACCCGAAACGTTTATGTCTGGTCCATGCTGCAAATCTATCTGTTCTTAAATGATGCTTACAATTTGAAGACGTTTAACATTTGTACCACTTAGTGATTGTCACTGCTGGTGGACCGGGAGTCCCCGAGGACATATGTAGCCAAGTTCGATCAACTTTGGTTATTGTTTCTTCAATGCATTCTAAAATTTCTGTTTTCAAATTTCTTGAAATTTCTGAAACTTGGATCCAGTAGCATCATATCCCACCCATCCTGCTACGTCTTTCGGTACAATTTTTGTCATATAACATTGTTTAGATTGAGGATCACTGACGAGGGTTATATGTACCGTATGTAACGTGCATGTCTGGTCCATGCTGCAAATTTATCAGTTCTTAAATGATACTTTTTAATTTGAAGACGTTTAACATACACCTTTCAGATAAATAGAGTGAAGAAAAATGACCAAACCGAAAACAAATATTACACCGTTTAGATTGAGGATCACTGACGAGGGTTAAGTACCTGAAACGTGCATGTCTGGTCCATGCTGCACATTTGTCTGTTCTTAAATGATGCTATTGAATTTGAAGACGTTAAACATCCCCATAAGAGAATTGCAATGTTATCTTGGTATTTCATCCATTTACTTTTTTTTACGTCAGATAGGTCTATGGGAATTTCTAACAACAGTATCTTGGAGAATTATACGGAGTTGTTCAATATCTCAGGTGCAAAAAAAGTTTAATCAACCTTGCCATTAATTTATCGAAACACCTGCTTCTACATGCCTTGTCATCATCATCATCATCATCATCATCATCATCATCATCATCATCGACATACATCGAACAACGAGGACATTAACAGGAATAACTACGAACCAACACTGCTTCATATTGGAACACAGAATCGGGATTTGCTCTGGATCTGTCCTTCATGTTTATGAGCTCTTGTCATCTTTCTTTGAACTGACGAACCCCTTATGTATTGTTAATTTGATCATCGTAAGGGTCAACGTGTCAAAGTAATTTGATTAATTAGAAGACAATTTACAAAGATGTATAGAAAAGATGAATTTGTAATCTTACGGTGGTCCTCTGGAGAAATTAAGGGCTGGAAATCTCATCATTGGAACATGAAATACAGATTATAACGGACTATGTGCACGGTCAATTTTGCTTATCCTATATTACCTCGTGATTAGTTTCCCTTTATTACACATCATTATAAATTTAGTGATACTTAGTGAAGAAATTACCTCATGTTGACAGTCTGCATTATATATTTTAACCACTTAACTGATATAAAAATGAAACAGTCTAGGTATGATCTGTATCAACTGAAAAGAAGTGTTCCAACTCGATACTTTCCTGAGTAACGTTTCTAACCAATTTTAATGAACATGTCACGTGGTTTCGGGTAATGAACCCTCATCAGTGGTACTTCAAGCTAAAGTGATTTTCAGTAGCACCCTCTAGCTTTCTTTCTGGATTGCGTTGTCTCTATTTTGTGAAGAGTACGCGGCTTCAAATTTACTGTCGGGATTCAGTAGCATAATTATATAAAATATGTATCCAAAGAACATTGGAGGGCTGGTGCTATGTTAACCTCCATTAATTTTGATTGTATTTTAGGTTATAAAAGTAAAGTTACAAAATAGAAAAGTAATATATGATGTCAAAGTGATAAACTTGATGTATGAGAATAAAAAGAAATTGTCCTAATAGACGCGTACCCCTGCAGTAGTAACCAATACTGAACCTTCCTGTACTCTGGCGTAGGCGATATCAACTTTGACTTTGAACCTTTACGTCTTTAGCAAATAAGAAAAAACAAACAAAGAAAAGGAAACAAAATAACATCAAGGGACAAGGAAGACCAAACACAGAGTTGACAAGCACAATAAAAGGGATCAAGGGACAAGGAAGACCAAACACAGAGTTGACAAGCACAATAAAAGGGATCAAGGGACAAGGAAGACCAAACACAGAGTTGACAAGCACAATAACAGACATCAAGGGACAAGAAAAACAAACAGAGTTAACTAGCACAATAAAAGGGATCAAGGGACAAGGAAGACCAAACACAGAGTTGACAAGCACAATAAAAGGGATCAAGGGACAAGGAAGACAAACACAGAGTTGACAAGCACAATAAGAGACATCAAAGTGATAAGAAAAACCAGAAATCAAAAAAGACATCTAAACATTTAAAAACACAAAAGACAACATATTAACCAACGAGACTAATTGACAATCGATGCTAGCCACGTTACTAGCAGAAAGTGTAAATATCCGGATTATTTCACATAACCCTACTACTTTTCAGGTTACCCAACGGTCTTGAAGAACGAATTATCATTGTGTAAAAAAGCCTCCTCTGTGTAAGATGACGTCACAAAAAAAAAAAAAACAGTCAATGGTAGAGGCCCAAGTTGCAACCCGGTTACACGAGTTAACTTGCGGTTACATTGATGGTTAGCTTTATACAATTATTGACTTTTTATGAGGTCTACTCGTGACTATACAGATCTGGTATTGGCTGACCGAGGCCGAAGGCCGAGGTTAACCAATGCCTGACCAGGTCTGTATAGTTACGAGTAGACCGAAATCAAAAGTCAATAATTGCTTTATTAAATTATCAGGATTTTATAAACATTTGCATTGTAATGATACGCGAAGTCAAATATCTTTCACTACAAAAATCAACGCACGTGCTGGTCACGCACGCGGTAATCCAGAATAGGCCGCTTTGGAGCGTTAGCGGTCAACTCACTCTGATGTACAGTCTATCAAACAGCGTCTCCACCAATCAGAAATAAGCAAAATCGGCAATATAATTCCTGATCTGTCATTTAATAAAACTTTAAGTACGTTGCACAAAAATAACTTCGAGTTAACTCATTGTTAAATTTGTAGTTAAACGCCGAAAAATTGCATGATTAAGTTATCATTTAATTTTCATTGTTATCATTAAGAAACGACGATTCTGATAGCTATATCAACACAAAACGATAGTACGCGCTTAGCAACGTCATAAGCAACGTCGTTAGCAACACGATTTTAAAGCTGCAAATAGACGTTTAAAAGCGACGAAATGAGATGATTATTAAGTAATCAATATAATATTATTTTTGGTTGATCGAGGTATCAACACCAAAAATTAAGGGAAAACTGCATCGTGCAGTGATTCCTTAATTAACCATGAACTTAAATTAGGGAATAACTAGTTTCTGGCAATATGTTTGCGAAAGGTAAATGTTGATTTTACGGTCGCAAACTGAGTTTTTCTGACGACGTGTTAGCGGAGCCAGAAAAACGGATGTTTGCACCGTAAAACCAGCATTTACCGTCCGCAACCATAACGTCAGTATCTAGTTATCCCATTCTAGGGCAATTTATATTTTTGTGAATATAAGGCGGAATGTGACGTTAGCAACGTCAAAGCCTAGTATGACCTCGTTTTACAGCCGTAACTAAGGAGCAAACAACCAATGAAAATCGACGTTATAGCGACGTTGCATTAGAATATAGAATATTCTGCCGTTTTTTTGACAAACTAAAGGCGATTTCCCAGGATATTTTGTTGTAAAGGATGAAAATCCGTAGTTTACTCAATATTTCAGATGAATACATGTATGTAAATGGATTTCAAAGCATAAGGACATATAGAGGACAGATCGTGATTTGACGCTAGTTCATGTATACATACATTTTTGTACAATCACACGAGGAGTCCGACCAACTTTCAGAGGGGAAAGACAGTCAGGATCTTTGCTCCTCTGATGAGGTTTCGACCGGGCCCTTCATGGAATTCAGTCGTCATAGTCAGTAGAGTGCGGCAATTGTTAGGAGTGCTCGGGTACATGACCGTTCATCGATCAAGTTCCATGCAGAGTCTCCTTCCTTGACCTAAATTTTTTTTAAGTAACTTATTCTAAATTTCCACAGCAAAAACTCAAAATATTATTATATGCCCTAAATTCTTATATTTTCTTAGATTTGTCCAAAACAGATTGTAAATAGTCAGAATATCAACCCGATATCTAGGGAGAGTGCGAGACGTACTAATCAGAATATCATCCCGATATCTAGGAAGAGAGCGAGACGTACTATCAGAATATCATCCCGATATCAAGGGAGAGTGCGAGACGCAGTGGCGGATCCAGCGCCCCCTTTGCCGGGGGGTCAAGGGGCGAATTTTGCCGATTTTGACTAAAAATGGGCCAAAATATACCTGTTTTTGGAAAATTTTGGGTCAGTGCCGGGGGGCGGGCGCCCCCTCCGCACCACCCTGAATCCGCCACTGAGACGCACTATCAGACTATCATCCCGATATCTAGGGAGAGTGCGAGATGTAATATCAAAACATTTCAAATAATCAAAGGGGTAGGGCCACGAGACCCCTAAATCGGCCCTCGATTTTTCTTTAGAAATACATTTCATGAGAAATACTAGATATTTCTCATGAAAATACACGGATGTTTACCGCTTTTAATAAAATTCACTTTTACGTTACTGACAAAATATGCATCAAGCATCATTTTCTTACCTTTGTATTGTCAAATTAAATTATATTAATTCTTATTATTGTGATTAATGCGTTGATCAAATATGTTATTTGTTCGAGATCTAATAATAAACTGATGGGTATTTCGTCTCTTGTGGAAGAATTCAATGTGGCCGCATGCGTTAACTGAGATAAAACGTTTATGACACAAGGATGTAATGATAATTTTTCACATTTTAATTTTTCATCTTAGTTAATGCATGCGGCCATTGCTAAAATAGAAATATGTAGTTTTTGCATCAATTTCGCGGAATATGACCTATTTTGGTGTTTTCAAAGGGCTAAGCTATTGATAAACGCGATGTTTACAAAAAGATGGATTCGTGATTGAGTAGAGGACGTTTCTTGAAAAATGTCGAATCACGGTTAAAAATTCTATGAAGTACAATTTTCAAAATTAGGGCCAATAATCGGGCTTCGTGGTCCATTTCTAGTCTGGTTCAAAATAAGAGATATTTTGCACTTATTTGGGAAATATAACAGGGGCGGATCCAGAACCCCAATTGCCGGGGGGCACATACAATCTTTGATGGGAATCACTTGCGAGGCCCGAAGGGCCGAGTGGGGGAGGGTATGTGTAATGATATCTGTTCAACAATGTCCAACTAGACGGACGTACTACAGATATAAAAGAGTCAACGACACTGCGACTGACTGTTCACCATTTATTATTTCCGAGTACATGTGTGTTGTGGCCTTGACATTTACAGTGGGTTATATGTATAAAGTCACGTAGGCAAGATACATACAGCTGACTGGCCAAAGAACGATAACTCTAATGAAATATCAGTACAGTCGAATTAGTAAATAATATTACATCTCCCTTTTTTGGGGATAATAGAATTAATTCAGCACAATACATTCAGTATAAAATAGAATGATTCAAATGGTAACATCACATCAAAGTAAAATGTCTGAATTCACAATAAATGTTCATTGTCTTTGATTTGATTGTTCTTTTGCATGTGATTAATGATAATCAAAGTGATAATACATATGTAGATAATTCACATAGATATAATGGTTTTGGGCTTAACCACTCTTCCTGAACGTGTTATATATGGTTTACTCATGTTAGTGTGATAGTGAGGGTTATTTTTGATTATTATATTTAGAGTTATTATTGTTTGAAATACCATGTATTTTCATTACGATCTATTTACTTTTGTATTCTATTTTTGAAAGCAATTTCGTTTAAATTAAGTTCGTTTATTTAATTCTGAAATTTACATTTGTCAGAAGTATCTTTGGTCATGTGATCTGATAAACTTTTCTGATTGGCTTTTACCTATTCGGCGCACTTTAATTGAATTAGTAACGCCGTAGCATCTAGACGTACATTTGTACCTTTGATGAATATTTTTGTGTGATCGGAATTACCTGTAACTGTAAGTGTATTACTTATTGTATTATTATATTATTGATATATTTCTGCCCTCATATTAATATTATTGAAGAATCCCCGTTTATTACATTTTTAATCATTTTAATCACGCACTTAGATCCGCCACAGTACAACCCTTTTGATTTCGATTATTCTGATCGAGCAATATATTTTATGCTCTTTAATGATCAAGCTATGCGTAATATATACTTACCTGTGTCTCAGATTACTATAAGAGTATTTCTTGATATTTAATTTAAATGTTTATTTGATGCGTAGAGAATTAGACGCTTTGTATTCATTACTGTTTGGTTATGAAGAATATGTTCTTAGAATAGCTTATTATATGTTTAGGCAATGTGACCAGCAGTGTATTTTTTGGAGTCTTATGCGATCCACCAGCGTAAACTATTTACAGCCTTTTCCCACAGTTAGGGCTACATTTCTGTAGACATTTAGATGATGTTTCTGGAATAAACCTTGGAATTGCCAACAGTCTTCTTATTCTAAGAACCAAGACAGTGGTACTGTTAATAGCCAGAAGTGCCTCTGTTACAAAATGGCGCTCAACGTGATGGTTTACGAAGACGTCCGAGGATTCCGGAAGTGACCCAAAGCGCATTGGTGACGTAGACTCTTTCCTTTTCCCACCGTATCATACAAACATTTCGTGAACTCTGACATTCAAGTGCCCTATTGATTTTGATGATTGACAACAATCAGCTGTTCCAATGTGTTTATTTATGTACTTTACTTTATTCATGAATATTGACATTTCATATGCATTTATTTATTCATACATTGACATTTTCTATGCATTTATTTATTCATACATTAACTTTGCTTATTTCATTGAATGATGATGAATTTATTTGAACAAAATTATCAATATTGATTATCATATTGACAATTTAGTACATATAGTATACAGTCTTGGTACTTAGTCATATAGTCATAGTACTTAGTCATATAGTCATAGCACTTAGTCATATAGTCATAGTACTTAGTCATATAGTCATAGTACTTAGTCATATAGTTCTAGCACTTAGTCATATGGGTTTACATAGTCATAGTGTACTATACTTACCTGCGTTCGTCCATCATTTAGTCTACAATATAGAGTGTTCGTACATTATTTAGTATAGATTACACGTCATTAGTATAGATTGTACGTCCGTCATTAGTACACAGAATAAGGTGTATGTCCGTTAGTATATATGGGTATACCTTACTTATTTTACTATTAGCTATTAGTTAGTATAGCAATCGACCTTTTCGTCACGTCATATAGAGACAATAATTAAGGTAGTTCATTTCTTTATGCGATCATTATTTCGTAGTGTTTTTACTTTGATCGTGATTACGTTGGTCATGGACGGAAAAATGTCAAAGACACGTGATGTTGAAACTATCTTCGATGATCCTTTGAGTGAGATAAGCCCTCAAGAGATGGTTCGATATCTCAATAGATTTACAGACTATAGAGTTGTATCGAAGAGTGAATATGACATGATGAAAGCATCAACTCCGAAACTAAAATCAGAGAATTTGACTTATACGTCTGCATCAAAGTCACATGCTACAAATGTTACGTTTTGCGATGAGGAGAATGTACCTCCTAGACCCCCACCACCTACACCGAAACGTTCTCACTCACGCTCGTTATTGGATACATCATTGCCAATACAACTTAGTCATTCACGTCCGAATGTACCTACATTTTCGGGAGAGAATAAAGGGAATGACGTTGCATTTGACGTTTGGAAAAACGAGGTACAATGCATTATACGAGATGGATACTACACAACGCCGCTAGTACTACAGTCCATGAGAAACTCTCTACGTGGTAAAGCTAGATCATTACTCGTTTCACTTACTGGAAACGTTACACCGAAAATGATCATCGAGAAACTTGAAGGCGTATTTGGTAACGTCAGCGATCACGAAGCAGTGATGGAAAACTTCTACCGTCAGAAGCAAGAAGACAATGAAAGTCTTGCGGAATTCGGCATGAAGCTCGAATCTCTTATTCAAATACCATTTGAAAGGAAAAAGATATCAGTATCAGAGAGAAATGACATGCTTTGCTCGAAATTTTTCTCCGGATTGCGAGATCCGCTATTACAGAATGCCATACGTCATAAATTTGACTCGATCAAAGACTTTGATACCTTACTCCGTTAAACACGATCAGTTGAGAGTCAAATGGCATCACACAGACACTCACTTAACGTAACGCCATCTCTATGCGCGACTGCAAAGCAGCAATCAGCATCACATTATAGCATGGCAGATATTATTCAGAAGCTTGACAAAATGTCTTCGAAACTTGAATCGGTTGAAAACGATTTGAAAACCGTAAAAGGCGAACAGCAAAGACGCTTCACACAGACCAATACACGAGAAAATTTTAGAGGAAACATACCACAGAGACAATATCAAGATAGAGGTTACAGACAGGAATACACAAATGATTATGAACATGATTATTACAACACGAGAGGACGTGGACGTAATAACTATAGAGGAAACAATCGTGGTCGTGGATACTATAGAGGCTCATATCCACATTCTTTAAACGGCAACAGGTCTCTGGCGAGGGGCAGCCAGCAGACTTAATCGTAGAACAGAGCCCCATTGAGCAAAACCAGGAAGATAATTCTTCATCTGTACATAGTTTTAACAATTTTATATGCTACCGATGTAATCAAGCAGGTCATCTAATGAGAGACTGCATGGTGATTATGGAACATTCAAAGAACTATTACGTCGATGAATTACCTAATGAATATTTAAGGGCTATGAACTATCACACTAGACCATCATTGAATCATAAAAAGACAACACTAGTAGGAACATCAAACGAAACATCGATACGCATCGCCAATCACAATTTCAACGCACTTTTAGATACAGGAAGTTCTGTTTCCACCATCAGCGAAGACTGCTACAACAGTTACCTATCCGATTACGAAATGCGTAAATTGTCGGATATTCTGACAATTGAATGCGCGGATGGAAACCAATTACCTTATCTTGGGTATATCACAGTGCCGATTAGTTTTGATGATGACTCTCTTCGTGACACCGAAATTGATGCTATCTTTCTAGTAGTACCGTCACGACGGCATCATAAATTTGTACCTGCTTTGATAGGAACAAACATTTTAGAAGTTGTAATGAACTCAACTAAGACAAAGCATGGTCCTAGATTTCTCCAAACTGCGAAGCTTAAAACACCATGGTATCTTGCATTTCGTTGCATTATGATGCGTGAAAAAGAACTTACCCGTAATCATAATGTTCTTGCATACGTGAGATCCGCTGAAAAAGGAAAGGTCGTCATTGAACCTAATTCGGAAGTTACCATAAAAGGATACTTTCGTAAACAAATACCTACCCAGCCTATGTGCGCTCTTTTGCAGTCAACGAAGAAATCCAACATTCCAGATGACATTGACGTTTCACCGGTTGTCATTACTTACCGTCATGATGATAACGATCCGATTCCCGTGCAATTATGCAACGTTACCACAGCTACTGTCGTTATCCATCCACACGAACTACTTTGTGAACTTCAGCCTGTCACAATTCAAAACTTACCTGAGAATACGATGACTCCTTCGTCGAGAACTGGTTTGCGTGACATGACAGTGCCTGAAAATGAAATGGATTCTTCTGAAATAAAGAAAATCGAGGAATTGTTAGATACTTACCAGGACATTCTTTCCACAGGTGACGAGGATATTGGTCATAACACATCCGTAAAGCATAGGATAGAATTGAGCAATCCTATTCCATTTAAGCAACGATACAGACGCATACCTCCATCGATGTTCGACCAAGTACGAGATCATTTACAGCAATTATTGTCAGCAGGGATAATTAGAAAGTCACACTCACCTTTTACTTCAAACGTCGTTTTGGCTAAAAAGAAAAATGGACAACTTCGGCTTTGCATTGACTTCAGACAACTTAATCAGAGAACTATCAAAGATAATTATGCACTTCCAAGGATCGATGAAATTTTGGAATCTTTATCAGGAAATAAATTCTTTTCCGTGTTAGACATGAAAGCCGGATATCATCAAATCGAAATTCAAGAAGAACATAAAGAAAGAACCGCTTTTACCGTTGGACCATTAGGCTTCTTCGAATATAACCGCATGCCTTTCGGCCTTACTAATGCCCCAGCCACCTACCAAAGGCTGATGGAAGATTGTTTGGGAGAGCTTCACCTTAACATATGTTTTATTTATTTGGATGACGTCATCATATTTGCGAAAACTTTCGAAGAGCATCTTCATCGACTACAACTCGTATTTCAAAAGTTGCGAGAAGCTGGACTAAAGCTTACTCCGAAAAAGTGTTCACTTTTCATGAAACGAGTG
The DNA here is from genome assembly GCA_028142955.1 of Pinctada fucata. Taxonomy (NCBI): domain Eukaryota; kingdom Metazoa; phylum Mollusca; class Bivalvia; order Pterioida; family Pteriidae; genus Pinctada; species Pinctada fucata. The sequence goes on from AP027103.1 coordinate 2,744,270, forward strand.
AAATACGTCGGACACGTTGTTTCCGAAGCAGGAATCGAACCTGATCAGGATAAAATACAGAAAGTCATAGATTGGCCGAAACCTACATCGAAAGAAGAAGTTCGTAGCTTCTTAGGATTTGTCGGCTACTATAGGAAATTTGTACAGAATTTCTCTAAAATCGCCCGACCTTTGACCGAGTTACTACCAGCAACTAGAAGGAAAGGAACGAAGAAGAAAGACACAAAAGAAGGAAACAAATTTGTTTGGGAAGACGCTCAGGAGAAGGCATTCACAGAACTAAAGAGACAATTATCTTCTCCGCCGATTTTAGGATATCCCGACTATACTGTACCATTCGAGTTGCACACCGATGCGTCCTCCAAAGGACTAGGCGCAATACTTTACCAGAAGCAAGGAGATCATAAGCGAGTGATTTCATACGCCAGCCGTTCACTCAGTAAATCCGAGCGTAATTACCCCGCACATAAACTCGAATTTTTATCTCTAAAATGGGCAGTGAGCGAAAAGTTCAAAGACTATCTCTATGGCAACCATTTCGTCGTATTTACAGACAACAACCCTTTAACCTATGTTTTAACCACAGCACAATTAGATGCGACAGGCCACAGATGGGTAGCTGCCCTTGCAGCCTATGACTTTGAGATAAAATATCGCCCAGGATACAACAATGCCGATGCGGATGGAATGTCTAGACATCCAGGACTTAAGAAAGATGAATGTCACACAATATCTGGAGAATCCATTAAGGCTATATGTGGTGCACAACATACTTCTCCATACATCGAATGTTTACCAACTTCACCAGACGTCCTAGATATCCATGTCAGTAAACTTCCAGAGATGCCATATATCGACATAAGATTTGAACAACAAAATGACCCAGATGTATCTTTATGGCTCGATTTTGTGTTCCACAACTTTAAACCACACAAAGATCATTATCCATCTTCCATGTTCCACAACATAATGTTCCAAAACTTTGATAGACTTACCATACAGAAAGGAATTCTTTATCGGGAGACTACCATCAACGATAGAAAGAAACTTCAACAGGTTCTGCCACATGCGATCATATCAGATGTGTTATATTACATCCACAACACATTAGGACACCAGGGAAGAGACAGAACTCTATCTCTTATCAAGGACAGGTTCTTCTGGCCTGGTATGTCGAAAGATGTAGAAGATTGGATTACGAACTGTGGAAGATGTGTTCGACGCAAAACACCTACAAACACCAGAGTACCGCTTGTGAACATTACATCTACTCAGCCCTTAGAGTTGGTTTGCATGGACTTCTTGTCGATAGAACGATGTAAAGGAGGATTCGAGTATGTCCTTGTCATTACCGACCACTTTACACGCTATGCAGTTACAGTTCCTACTCGAAACATCACAGCAAAGACAACAGCAGAAGCTTTTCTTAAGAATTTTGTCATCCCATATGGTATTCCACAGAAAATCCACTCAGATCAAGGTGCGAATTTTGAAAGCAACATCATTAAAGAACTTTGCGCATTACTCGATATTGCAAAATCCAGGACAACACCATATCACCCTATGGGAAATGGCCAATGTGAACGCTTTAATAGAACACTTATCAACATGTTAGGAACACTCAACAAAGATCAGAAAAAGGATTGGAAACGATACATTGGACCACTAACGCACGCATATAATTGTACACGTCATGACACCACAGGAGTAACGCCGTATTCACTTATGTTCGGCAGAGATCCCCGATTACCGATTGACATCATGTTTGGAACCAACGATTTGTCAGGAAAGCAACAAACAACAACCAAATATATGGAAGACTTGCGATCTCGATTGAAGTACTCGTATGAATTAGCACAACGCAACATCAAACAAGCTCAGGATAGACAAAAACAAAACTACGATGCGAAAATACGAAAAACAGCTTCAGTAGACAAAGGAGACCGAGTACTAGTTAAAGTTGTTGCTTTCGACGGTCGTCATAAACTCGCCGATCGTTGGGAAGAAGATGTTTATATCATTGTAGACAAACCAAACTCAGACATCCCCGTATTTGTCGTCAAGAAAGAAAATGGTACCGGCAGGCAGAGAGTTCTACACAGGAACCTATTATTGCCTATAGGAGATCGAAACATCGAAGACGAAGACCTTCCGAAACCAAAACCTATACCCAGACCGAGAAAATCATTGATTTCTCCAACAGATGACCCTTCACCCATTGCAGAGGAGTCACGCATTATAGAAAATGTGAATCACGACGAATCTGACATTGATGACGTCATATTCCTTCGGAAGCCAGTACATCGTGATCCCGATCAGGGCACCACAGCAGCAGATACTGAGCAGGATACAGAACGAAATTTAGACGTCGACTTATCTCCTAATCAGTCGAATATCGATCCGACGAACGAAGATAATAATATCGACGATGACGAGACAACAATGAATTCAGGGTCAACGGATAAAAATGATAATGAAGATACCGCACAAGATTCCACTCATGAAAACGATGTTGGGAACTCCAACGACGATAACGACGAAGAAAACAGCGAAAGCAACGAATCTATCGACCATAATTCGACTGATAATGTTGTTCGTCGACCTGTTCGAACGCGACAGAAACCAGCGTGGATGCGCACTGGTGAATATCACATGAGAATGGATGTGCGAGAACCAGAATGGAAGGAACGTGCCGAGTACTTGCGACAAATCGCGTCATCAGACCTTTTTAATAAAACTGACAGTTCTGTGCTTACTGCGACCTTATTGAATATTGTGTCCGGAAAGTGATTATTTTGGTTAATTTCGTAATAAAATTGATAGTATTCAGTAACCGTGTCTATCTACTTTAGATTTTAAGCATTCATAGATAGATTATTTTATTTATATACTTAAATGTCGAGGACGACATTTTGCTGACCCGGGGGAGAATGTGATAGTGAGGGTTATTTTTGATTATTATATTTAGAGTTATTATTGTTTGAAATACCATGTATTTTCATTACGATCTATTTACTTTTGTATTCTATTTTTGAAAGCAATTTCGTTTGAATTAAGTTCGTTTATTTAATTCTGAAATTTACATTTGTCAGAAGTATCTTTGGTCATGTGATCTGATAAACTTTTCTGATTGGCTTTTACCTATTCGGCGCACTTTAATTGAATTAGTAACGCCGTAGCATCTAGACGTACATTTGTACCTTTGATGAATATTTTTGTGTGATCGGAATTACCTGTAACTGTAAGTGTATTACTTATTGTATTATTATATTATTGATATATTTCTGCCCTCATATTAATATTATTGAAGAATCCCCGTTTATTACATTTTTAATCATTTTAATCACGCACTTAGATCCGCCACAGTACAACCCTTTTGATTTCGATTATTCTGATCGAGCAATATATTTTATGCTCTTTAATGATCAAGCTATGCGTAATATATACTTACCTGTGTCTCAGATTACTATAAGAGTATTTCTTGATATTTAATTTAAATGTTTATTTGATGCGTAGAGAATTAGACGCTTTGTATTCATTACTGTTTGGTTATGAAGAATATGTTCTTAGAATAGCTTATTATATGTTTAGGCAATGTGACCAGCAGTGTATTTTTTGGAGTCTTATGCGATCCACCAGCGTAAACTATTTACAGCCTTTTCCCACAGTTAGGGCTACATTTCTGTAGACATTTAGATGATGTTTCTGGAATAAACCTTGGAATTGCCAACAGTCTTCTTATTCTAAGAACCAAGACAGTGGTACTGTTAATAGCCAGAAGTGCCTCTGTTACATTAGACTGACCAATGTCAAGCTGGGGTTGTGATGAAATCTTTGGGGATTCACAAGGAGGTGATACAGGGTTAATGTCCTGTAGAATTTTGAGATTAGTGGGGTCATACGCTGGTTGTTCTGTGCAAAGGGGTATCATAGGAGTGTCATAAACTGATTCGTTTGATTTGATTATATGACGCCTGTTCCTTCTGTATATGGCTCCATTCTGGGCCTGTATGACAAGGGACCTGTCATTTTCTTTACCAATGACCTTTGCTGGCTTCCATAGCTTGCTATCCTTCTGGAAGCGAACGGAATTACCTACTTCCATATGTTTGGGTGTTTTGGAACTTTTGTCATAATAGTGCTTTTGACGAGTTTTGCTAGCCATAATAGCTGATCTGACCTTTTCATGATTAATGTATTGGGGTTTTAGGTTATCCGAAACAGTAGGGAGAATTGACCTTAAATGTCTACCTTGTAGTAGCTGAGATGGGGAGTACCCAATGTCAAGTGGGGTAACTCTATACTCGAGTAACGCCAAATGTGGGTCCTGTTTACTGTGTTTGGCCTTTTCTAGGATTCTTTTAGCAATCTGTACATATTTCTCGGCCAACCCATTTGACTGTGGATAGTTGGGACTAGAAGTGACATGCTTAAAGTCAAATTCTTTAGAGAAATTTTGGAATTCCTCCGAAGAGTACTGCGGGCCATTGTCGGATACAACAGTTTCTGGGATACCAAAGCGAGCGAAAATACTCTTGAGCTTTCTTATGACCTGTGAGCTCTTAGTACTAGTAAGCTGAGCGATTTCAAAGAAACGGCTATAGTAGTCAGTGACAATCAAGAAATCTTTGTTGTCCCATGAAAATAGGTCAGTTCCAACAGTTTGCCAGGGGTAATGAGGGGTAGGGTGTGGTTGGAGGGGTTCCTTTGTGTTCGAGTTTCTGTGAGTAAGACATATAGGGCATTTAGAAATGAGGTCAGTAATGTCGGCAGATAGCCCGGGCCAAAATATGCATGTGCGGGCTCGCCTCAAACATTTATCTATGCCCATGTGACCAGTGTGAAGAATATTCAAAATTTCAGTCCTGAGTGACTTAGGTATAATGACCTTTTGACCTTTCATAAGAAGGCCATCAATGTGAGTAATCTCATCCCTATGATTCCAGAATTCTATTAACTGAGAGGGGCAGTCCTTCCTGATCTCAGGCCAACCTTCTAACAACACTGTGGTAAGCGCTTTAAGCTGAGGATCTTTAGATGTTTCCTCTGCGATCAACTTGAGCTTGTTGTCGCTTATGGGTAGACTGGACATTATAGAGTGTATATGAGCATCCATGCCTTTGCTCAGCTCGGGGTAAGTATTGTTTACAAAATTGCGAGACAGTGTGTCTGCAAGTGGTATCTGAGTACCTGGTTTGAAAGTAACCTCTAGGTCATATCTTTGAACTTGTAGCAACATTCTCTGCAATCTAGGTGGTGCAGCATAAAGAGGTTTCTTAAATATGGGTATAAGGGGCTTATGGTCCGTTTCAATAATGACCTTACGACCATAAATGTACTGGTGGAAACGCTTACATCCAAAAACTATGCCAAACATTTCCTTCTCAATCTGTGCGTAATTAATTTCAGAGGGAGTAAGTGACTTGGAAGCAAAAGCTACCGGCTTTCCCTCTTGCATTAAGGCAGCTCCGAGACCATATTTTGAAGCATCTACCTGGAGGGTAGTGACCTTGTCTGGATCAAAGTAAGCTAATACGGGTCCAGGTGTGGCAGTTATGATCTGTTTGACCTTGTTAAGGGCCTTGTCGTGCTCATGTGACCATTGAAATATTGCATCCTTTTGCAACAATGAACGCATTGGGGTCGTGACCTCTGATAAGTTCGGAGCGAACTTGGCTAGATATGTGACCATTCCAAGAAGAGTTTCTAACTCTTGTCTATTTGATGGAGGCTTCAGGCCTTGAATGACTGATACCTTGTCTGGGTCTGGCTCTAAGCCCTGCGAAGTGAGTGTGTGACCAAAATATTTGACCTTTGTAGTACATACTTCCATCTTGTCTTTGTTCAGCTTGAGTCCTCTTTCTCGTGACCTTTGTAGCAACTGATATAGATTGTGATCGTGCTCTTCTCTCGTCTTACCATAGACAATGATGTCATCTATGAGAGAAATTGTGCCGTTTAGACCTTCAAAGCACTCGTCAACTCTACGTTGAAATTCATCTTGTGCAGATTTTAATCCGAAGGGGAGGCGCAGATACCTATATCTACCAAAAGGGGTGTTAAAGGTGGTAAGATAAGATGAATCAGTAGATAGTTTGATGGTCCAATACCCTGACCTTGCATCCAACTTAGTGAAGTACTTAGCACCTGATAGCTGAGGTAAGACATCTTCTAGTGTCTTAGGTGGGTAATGTGGCCTTAGTATTGCCGTGTTAAGGTCCTTGGGGTCAAGACATATGCGCAATTTCCCGGAGTCGGGCTTCTCTACAATTACCATAGAATTAACCCAATCTGTGGGCTCAGTGACCTTGCAAATGACCTTCAGGTCTTCCATCCGATCAAGCTCTTTCTTTAGCTTAGAGTGAAGTGCTATTGGCACTCTCCGTGGGGGGTGTATTACTGGTGGAACTTTGGGATCCACGCGAACGACACATTCACCTGGGAACAGACCAATTCCCTCAAACACGTCAAAGAACTCAGTAAGTATTTGTTTCCTATCGAGGGGTTCTGACCTTGACCTACCATTGACCTGCTGGGAAGGTTCACAGCTAGGATTAGCCTCAGTCTCCAAATCACAAGCGAATACAAGTTTGATCAAGCCTAGGTCTACACATGCTCTCATACCAAGTATAGGGGACGACCTTGTGTCGATAACGTGAAAATCTAAGTTAGCATGTTTGTCATGATAGTGACATTCGAAGTTTATTGAACCTAGGGTTTCTAACTGGTGACCGTTGTAGGCAGACAGTCTCTGGCTAGAGGGTGTGATGCTCTTATCAAGACCAAGTGTGTCAAATATGCGTTTTGGCAAGATGTTTGCCTGAGAACCTGTGTCTAGTTTGAAACGTACGGACTTCTTGCTATGACCTACTGACACATTGCAAAATGCCTGATCAGTACATACATTATCATCAATACTATCAATGAAAAATTCAGATTCATAGCTAACATCAGAATAACAATCATCATCATGGTTATCATGCAACAACTCATTTACATGTAATTTCTGATTAGGACATTTCTTAGCAAAATGATCATAATTACTACACCTTGCACATTTTTTGCCTTTAGCAGGACATCTAGCATTTTTACCATGCTTATAACCACATTTATCACAGGATCATGTAAACTTGGCGATCGCAATACTGGTATACCAGTATTGTTGACAATACTGGTATAAATTTTTGTTCCAGTATTGTTGTACAGATACTGGTATTCCAGTATTGTTGGGATAAAAAAATTATTTTGTGAAAGTGACAATACTGGAATTCCAGTATTGTAAATTTTACAATACTGGAAGATACTGGAAAAAATAAAAATACTGGAATATCGATTTTACCAGTATTGTCCATGTCACAATACCGGTAGACTAGTATTGTCCAGTATTTTCCAGTATTGTCATATATACAATACTGGAATACCAGTATCGTAAAAGTAAGAATACTGGAAGACCAGTATCGGAATTGTGACAATACTGGTATTCCAGTATTGTTATATCGACAATACTCATATTCCGGTATTGAAATATGACCATATTGGACACTTTATTTTACTTTGAAACAAAATAGGGAAATATAGAGAGTATAATGTGGAGCCAAGTCTGCATGACTCAGATGGAGGTACCTACCAGGACTGTTGACGAGGCACATGTGGCTCTGTTGCTTGCAGAATTGCACTCTTTATTTTCTTCTCATTCATAATGTTTCATATACATGATATAGTGCATTTCATGTAGTGCTCTTTGTTTCATTCATTTGATAATTAGTCTACATTGTCAATTGATTAAAGAATTCTTGGTGCTAAAATTCATGCTACTTGAATCTTTCAGTGCTTCTTAATACATCATATGTTATTATCATTAGATAATTCGATTATTGCTTAATGTATATATTATTGTAACGTTCCGAGCGTGTCAATGTCTATAGAGCAATGCGTCAGCGCACTGGCTACTTGCGCAATGCGCCCAACAATCTAAATTAGTACTTTAAATTACAGAAATATTTACAACAATGATTACTTGATTGGATATTAACAAATACGAAATAGAACGAATCAATCATTAACGTTTGGCCTAGTCTGAGCTATGCAATCCTGCAAGCACGGCGCACCTACTATCAGCAGTGCTTATCAAGCACGGCGCACCTGCTATCTGCAGTGCTTATCAAGCAATGCTTTATGAGCACTTCTTTGTGAGCGGTGCTCACTTCAAATCTTGAACTGAATTCTATTTATCCTTTTTCAGGATATATAATCCTTATTCAGGATATATTATAAATATTTCTTATACAGAAATATTCTATTATAATTCAGTTACCTCTAAATGATATCTTCTCTGGCACGTCTTTCTTCTAGGCCTGTCACATCCAAAGTGAGCTCTGACTGTAAGATTCAGCCTTTTATACTCTTAGGTCACGTGACTAGTTGATGCACACCAAACCCGATTATTTTTATTATTATTTTTTTTACTGTTCATTACATTACCCCCTTTCCTCTAAGAATATGCGTCCTCGCATAAAAAAAAAACATAAATAACCTTAAAGTGATAAAAATATCTAATGTCTACATACAACTACATTTACAACAAATCAAGATCATATAAGGGGAAAATGTAATTAGGAACAATCTTTCTAACATTATGCATTAACAATGTCAACGAAAAAATTAACAATAAAGCTTCTAAGAAGAATCAGTCCTCGTGTGTTTTCTCTAAAACATTCGCAAAAGTTATACGTCTTTCAGTTAAGACATAATCCTATATAAAGTCACACACAAAAAAAAAAGAAACAAAATATGCTGCCTGCATAACAAATAATAGCATTCTTTACAGTTTAATAATCAGTCCACTCTTCCTCACTGATAACTTCTTCTAGAGTACCGTCTTTTTCAGTACGCACAATCCTCCTGCGTTTGTGATGTCTTTTTGGTGCATCTGTTTGTGACGCAGCATCTTGTAGCACTGTACCAAATACAAACGGAGGGCAGTTCTGTGACGGGTCATTGAAAGAGAAAGTGTTATCATTTCTAATGATCACGTCTATATGCTCTGGAGCTTTTGAAGAGTTGTCTGAAGCGAGCACTGCTTTTGACACGTTGTTGTTGTTGTCATCAGATACAACATAAGAGTCCATGGGAATCGCTGGTTCAGGAGAAGTCACTGTCGATTGTAAGCTTTCCCTTTGCCTACATGTTTCATCGGTTGACTCAGGAGACGTGATAGTGCAACTTACGTCAAGCTTGTGTTTAACAGATTCTTCTTCAGTCCTGATTGGTCTTTTCTGAAGAGCAAAAACAGGATTAGGATTAGTCGGTTTCCTCACTGTTCTTCCGAGCTGGATAAAGTCAAACGCAGGTTTAGGTTTGACCGCTTCTTTCCTAGCTACCCCAACGTAGTCGGACAAATTCAAGCTCTAATAATGACTTCTGCTCATGACTTCTACTAGAGGCATTTGTTTCTGATGGGCTGGACAATTTATTCACAGAGAAATGTGAATCTTCTTCAAAATTTGGCTCGAAACCACATTGTCTGCAAGGAATTCTGCTGAGAGCATCTGCATTGCGATGTTGCTGTCCCGGTCGATGCTCAATTTCCATATCGTATGTGCTGAGCACTTCTAGCCAACGTGCTAATTGACCCTCTGGGTTTTTAAAACGCAATAGCCACTTCAAAGATCCATGGTCAGTTCGTATTCGAAATTTTCTTCCGTATAGATAATGACGGAATTGGGAGACAAAATAGACAATAGCAAGGAGTTCTCTTCTCGTTACGCAATATCTCCTTTCTGACTTGCTGAGAACGCGACTTCCATATGCGATGACTCTTTCTTGTCCATCGATTTCTTGCGAAATTACGCCTCCAATCGAATCTAAACTAGCGTCTGTGTCAACTATGAATGGTTTTGTAAAATCGGGATGAGCAAGGATAGCGGCATTCACAAGTTTGTCTTTCAAAGTATCAAATGCGGTCTGGCAGTCCTTGCTCCATACGAATGCTCGTTCTTTCTCTGTGAGTTTGTGCAGGTCTTTCGCAATCGTAGCAAATCCTTTTATGTAACGACGGTAATAGCCACAGAGTCCAAGAAAAGAACGCAGTTCTTTTACGTTTATTGGTACTGGCCAATTCTTCACTGATGACACCTTGTCTTGATCTGTTGCAATGCCTTTTTCTGAGACAACGTGTCCTAAGTAATGGACTTCTTTGGAAAAGAGTGTGCACTTCTTCGGCTTTAGCTTAAGTCCTGCTTTTGCTAGACAGTCAAATACGGTACTGAGGTTTTTAAGCATTTCCTCAAATGATCTGCCATATACAATTACATCATCAAGATACACTAGGCAGATCTCCCACTGTTTACCCGCTAATACAGTCTCCATTAACCGCTGGAAAGTTGCTGGAGCTGAACATAAGCCGAATGGCATTTTGCGAAATTGAAATAGACCCTTTCTTGTAGTGAAGGCAGTCTTTGCACGATCGCTTTCTTCGACTTCAACCTGCCAGTATCCTGTGAACATGTCTAGCGTTGTAAACCACGCATTTCCCGCTAGTTGGTCCAAAAACTCATCAATGCGGGGTAGAGGGTATGCGTCCTTCAGTGTGACAGAGTTTAAGCGTCTGTAGTCTATACATATGCGCGTAGAACCATCCTTCTTTTTGACTAAGACAATGTTGGACAATACTGGAAAACCAGTATCTGCAAAAAAATATTTTGTTAATTTAACAATACTGGAATACCAGTATCTTCCAGTATTTTACCAGTATTGTAAATAACGAACAATACTGGAAGATACTGGTGACAATACTGGAACAAAAATTTATACCAGTATTGTCAACAATACTGGTATACCAGTATTGCGATCGCCAAGTTTACATGATCCATCATGTAAACTTGGCGATCGCAATACTGGTATACCAGTATTGTTGACAATACTGGTATAAATTTTTGTTCCATAGCGAATATTCAATTATTTTGGTAAAACAGAATGATAAGTGAATATCATAGCATACCAGTACGAGTATTACTAATCTGACAATACTGGAAAACCAGTATTGTTACTCTAACAATACTGGAAAACCAGTATTGTTACTCTAACAATACTGGTATTCCAGTATTGTTAGAGTAACAATACTGGTTTTCCAGTATTATCAGAGTAACAATACTGGTATCCCAGTATTGTTGGATTTACAATACTGGTATTCCAGTATTGTTGAATTTACAATACTGGTATTCCAGTATTCTCAATTCTACAATACTGGAAAACCAGTATCTGCAAAAAAATATTTTGTTAATTTAACAATACTGGAATACCAGTATCTTCCAGTATTTTACCAGTATTGTAAATAACGAACAATACTGGAAGATACTGGTGACAATACTGGAACAAAAATTTATACCAGTATTGTCAACAATACTGGTATACCAGTATTGCGATCGCCAAGTTTACATGATCCTTATCACATTCTATCGGTTGGTTTCCTCGGGCTTGACCGTAACCTGTTGCTCCCTGTGACTGTGGTTTTCTTTGATCGCGTTCATACTGTTTTCGGGGAAATGTGCCTTTGCCCTGTGCGCTAGAAGTTTGACGATGTCTTCTTCGTCCAGAGATTGCGTTGATTTCCTTGCCCATGGACTTCAACTGCTCCTGCGAATACTCGTACGACTGTGCTATTTGTATTGCCTTATCTAAAGTCAGTTTCTCTCCTTCATTGATCAGCTTTTCTCTGACTTTTTCCGATGCAGTTCCGAAGACAATTCGGTCTCGGATCATCTCGTCGGCATTTGTATACTGGCAATCTACAGAAAGCGTTCTTAGTCTTGTGATGAAATTCTCGACACTTGTACCTCCTTGAACTGTGTTATTGAACTTGAAGCGTGCGAAAATTGGATTTAGCTTCGGTTGGACGTGTTGCTTGAAACGCTCGTAGTATGTGTCTAACTTTTTTGGATCCGCCGCTGGTTGGTCTCCTTCGAGGTCCTTCCATGTATTCTTCACTTCACGTCCTTTATCTCCGATCCAAAGCAAGAGATAATTCACCTTTACATCTTCATCCTTTTCTTTCAAAGGTCCGTTGAAAATTAGTTCAGCGTGCGTTTTGAATTTCTTCCATTGATCTGGGAGATTCGACGATTCCCAATTAATCGTCGGTGTAGGAACTCCTGTGAGGTCCATTCTGACACCATGTAATGATATCTGTTCAACAATGTCCAACTAGACGGACGTACTACAGATATAAAAGAGTCAACGACACTGCGACTGACTGTTCACCATTTATTATTTCCGAGTACATGTGTGTTGTGGCCTTGACATTTACAGTGGGTTATATGTATAAAGTCACGTAGGCAAGATACATACAGCTGACTGGCCAAAGAACGATAACTCTAATGAAATATCAGTACAGTCGAATTAGTAAATAATACTAGATGGCTACTGTTGCAAGCAACAGACGGATTCCTCCTTTATTAGACCTTCCTCGGAACTGAAGTGTTAAAATCCGAATAAAGAAGATGGAAAAAAGAATAGTTGCTTTTGTACCTAATTCACTTCAGCAAATGAGGCAAAGGAGCTTATATCTAATTTGGGACTCTTATTTATTTATCGACAAAATAGAAGAAAAAGATGATAAATACCTTTCAAGTTTAGGAAGGCTTTAAACTCCTAGATCTATTCTATCCATTTTGATTCCTTTGAAATTACTATCCCAAAAAGAATTGCACAATGAATTAGTAATGAGAAAATTTCTATAAATAGAGAATGACAACAGCATGAAAGTACAGACAAGTAATGCTACTAAGATAAAAAAAGGAAACATAGAACAAGAATAAAAGAGTTATCTATCTTACTATGTAAAGTTCAAATAAGAAGTACTACTTGTGTGAAGAATAAATATTTAAGAACAAAATTCTCTCAATCCTACAAGAGTAAATGTTTGTTATGACCTTGAAAAAGTTTATTTGACCTTGAACCAAGGTCATGGATGAAAGATAAGCATTTTAGTTTATTCTCATCAAAATTCCTTTTCATCTATTCAAAGCTCAATATTTTATCAACAAAAGTCTGTTTTGACCTTGAAATCGAACAAATGACCTTGGGTCAAGGTCAAGGTGAAAGGACTTGATGTAAGGAACATTTGCGCAAAGTTTGAACTCTCAAGGTCAAATGGTCTTTGTTCTATGGGAAAATTTTTGTTGTGACCTTGAAAATGAGAATTTGACCTTGGGTCAAGGTCAAGGTGATGGGGCTTGGATCAATGATTGTATTTATGAAGTTTGAACTGTCAAGGTCAAATAGTCTTTGTTCTATAGGCAAAAGTTTGTTGTGACCTTGAGAATCAAAATTTGACCTTGAAACTAGGTCATCATCAATGACTACCTATAAGTAACCTACCATCCAAGTTTCAACTCAAAATCTCAAAAACTGTAGAAATTGGCACTGTGCCAATTTAAAGTTCCAATTTCAACTCAAAATAGCGCGAAAACCGTAAATATTTTATCGAGCATGTAAGCGTATAAAAGTTTGCAAATTTCCCAAAGAACAATATAAAACAAATTTCATTCAAATCGCACAGTTAGTTTAGGAGTTATAAGGTTTTAAAGATTTTACCTTTGATGACCTCTAGCGGGGGCATATGTAAACTTTTCGACAAGAAAAAAAATATATATGAAGATCTTTATTTGCTCTTTCACATGATACTTTCCATTTTATCATATGATGCGGTACTTTGTTGTAAAGTCTCTGGATTGGCTTGGGGGTAAGAATAATAATAATAATAATAATAAGAATAATAAGAATAAAGAAAAGACAATACAATAACAGAAAGGATTCCGACGGAAGTCGGAATCCTTAATTACAGTATGGGAGGGAGTTTTGAAAAAATGAAGCAATTTGGTGGTATCTGAAGCTTTTTGAACTGAATTTAGAAGGGATTCAGTCAGTGTCAATAACGATGATTAGTATATCTAAAAAAAAAATTGTCGACATATTCTGATGCTGTATTGTTTTTGCACGTCATGCAATGGTCAAAATGTTCAGGATTTCCATTGGTGGGGGTTCGGGGGCCTCCCCGAGAAAATTTTGAAAAAAAGGAGCAATTTGGTGGCATCTGAAGCGTTTTGAACTGAATTTAGAAGGGATTCAGTCAGTGTCAATAACGATAATTAGTATATCTAAAAAAAATTGTCGACATATTCTGATGCTGCATTGTTTTTGCGCGGCATGCAGAGGTCAAAATGTTCAGGATTTTCTAAGGAAAGGGCGGATCAAGAAAAGTCTTAAAAGGACAGAGAGGTCAGCCCAAAGGAAGGGGGTGGGGGTTCCAGCCGTTTATTCACGCAAAAGCTAGGAATAAATAAGCATTTTTTTTCAAATTCCAGGCGGGATCTACCCCCCCCCCCCCCCCCGAACCATCACTCTAGATCCACGCTTGGTTTTTTTTTAATTTTTGTAAGGTGAAGAAAATAAGAAAATGATAAATTTCCCTGTAAAACAAGAGATCATGGGTGCCCAATGCTCTGCATCGTCCAGATAAGGTATAATTATTCATTGGCAATTCCTTTTTAAAAAATAAAGAAAAACTTGCATTTTTGACTGTTTGCAAAATTCTTGGAGGTGTCGGTGTCATATAGTGAACCTTCCCCCATAGAGATCCTTCCCCCCCGGAAGGTTTTCTATAATAGAGAAGCTTCCCCCCTGGGGGAAGTTTTACTATATAGAGAACCTTCCCCCTTTGTTGCCATAGAAAACCTTCCCCCCATACCGTTCTTGGTTTGACTTTTACTTGTTTTAGAGAACCATAGACAAACTGTATGGGACTGAAGAGGGAATATTCTCTATTATAGAAAATAAACGCCTCCAAATCCAGAAGGTGTCCGATTCAAAACGTTAGAAATTCGAAGTTAAGATTTGAATTAAGCAAATACGTGTTATTTAAATTAAGAGAAATTATTTTAAAAATAGATAACGGTTACGCTATTCTCCATGTCTTTTGCTAGTACTGCAGGTATATGCTGATCATCGCGGGGAGATCAATTTCATACGAATTCTGACAAAAACTAAAGAAGATACCTTCATAATACGGATGTGTTCCAACTCTATACCTTCTTGAATTTCAAACCAATTTTCATGCACCAGACACGTGTTTCGGATACCAAATCCTCTTCAGTGATGCTTGCAGCCAAAGTGCTTGTTACAGCCACAGACATTCATTTCACTAGCATCCTCTGGTTTTATTTCTAGAATTTAAATTTTTGCATTTACTTAACAGAGTGCGCGGCTACAAATTTCCTGTAGGGTCGATTCAGCAGCATATCAAAAAAACATTATGTTCAAAATAGATGTTAACCTCCTTAAATTTCGATATTTTTCGACGAAATGGCAAGTTTCGGAAATAGTAAAAAATATAAATGATGTCAAATTGATAAAGAGCCAAAACAAAGTTGTTTTTTTTTTCAGTGACCGAGCTTGAAAGAAGTAATTAATAAACTTAACAAACATCAAGTCACGGGGAACGATTTTAACTGCCCAACAAGAAATAAGTGTTTATATTAATAATACGGAAGTTATTCATATCACAGAACCCATCAAATCAACGAAATGTACTTGATGTGCTGTTTAAAAGAAAGGGTGAGATCTCATACAAGTCTCAGTTGCAGCACCTATCCCTTTGCGAAAACATAGAGTAGACAAGCACAAAAAGAGACGAAAAAGGGACAAATAAACACAAAATACGACATCGAAATATCAAACACAAAAGACCACAGAAAATGAACTAGACAAATGGGCAACCGGTGCCGACTAAAGATGGCCATCTAGCATATTTACAATGTTCTTGTTTAAAAAAGACATATACTTGATGAAACACTTCGGAGCATCGATGCGCGTAAATAAAAAACGCATGAGGTCGAATAAATCAATTTAATTTTATTTCATTTTATTTACATATTCATTTTGTATATGGGTGAATGTGTTTTAATTAATTTAACATTTTGAACAAATACGGTCTAAAGATATTAATAACAGAAAAAATATTAAGAAACATTTGATGTTTACTTTTCACACTGAACTCCAAGGATCTGGATCGAAACAAGAGCCCCAGGGGGCACAACGCTCACCTGATACCCATGCACGCTCTAATTGACATACTGACATTGAATACTGATAGTGCCAGTACCAGGATTTTAGCCCACAACCTTTCTTACAAGATTTTTGCCGGATGCAGACAAGTTTTTTTTCAGACAACCTTTAAAAGTACAAACAAGAGAAAATAGTCACATTTCAAAACAACAACTTCTTTACTGATTTGAAAAGATGGATTATGCGATCCAAAGTCATATGCCCAGCTAATATAGTTCGATTATGCAACATCAAAAATAAAATCATTTTGTAAAATTCCACATTAATGTGCAACAGAAACAGAATAAAACAATGAAATGATTTCATAAATTAAGTTTATTTAAAATTGAACACCAAACCTTTCATTATTAATAGCTAGTATGCCAGAAAATAATAAAGCCTGTGTTTGTGAAACACGAATGCCCCGCGGTGGCATCTTTGTTGGTATAAACACCATTTTCTGTTAAGTATGTGAGAGGTCAGGGTCAGAGTAATGTTGGTATCAATGGAAAGATCTTGTCACAAAGAATACACATGTACAATATGAAAGCCCTATCACTAACCATTCAAAAGTTATGCCCAATGTTAAAGATTTTTGAAAAGTAGGTCAAAGGTCAAGGTCAAGGTCAAGGTCACGAGGTCAAAAATTTTGGTATCAATGGAAAGGTATTGTCACAAGGAATACACATGTGAAATATGAAAGCTCTATCACCTTCCTATCAAAAGTTATGCCCAATGTAAAGTTTTTCGGACAAACAGACAGACGGACAGGCCAAAAACTATATGCCCCCGTATCTTTGATTCCGGAAGCATAAAAAACAAAGACTTTTCGGTTTTGCCTTTATTCATATTAAATTATACAGAAATCTATGAATGAGAGCTTTTGAATAGTATTGATTTCATCTTAATACATGTAACGTACAGTCAAAATCGTGTTAATCCAATTAACACAGACAAGTTGTTAGCGGACAATATTAATTCAAGTGAGTTGTGCAGAAATTGAGCCAATTTATTTTCCAAACAGCAGTGTACGGTGTATCAATCCTCATGACCCAGTGAAGCCACTTGGACAAATTATTTTCGGTAAATATGCTGAAATGCGGTGCTTGGAAATGTATTTTTAGCATATTGAATCAATAGTCGTGATAAATTTAACTTCGAACTTGATCTTGTATTTTATGCAATCTACAGATAATTTGAAAATATGCAAAATTCGGAACATTTTCGATGAGGACGCAGAGTTCCTGTAAAAAAAGTGAAATTTGCGAAAAAAGGACATGCATGACCCCCCCCCCCCCCCTTTTTTTTCTTTACATTTTTATGCGTGCTAAAGATTCGCAATCAAAAAAGACCAATTTTACAGACTTCCGGGCATTTCAAGTCAGTCAAAATTTTTAGTGTGCACCTTTTTATTTCCTGTAGTTGCCCCTACTAAAGGGGCAAGGAGGTATTGAACCAATCAAATCTGTAACACAAGATATATGGCGACTATGTTTACCATAGATACAGAAATAAGACAGAGAAAATAATCATTAAATAGGGAAATTGTTCTGAAATATGCATGTATGAAAAAAAAGCAATCCAAGGAATGCTTGTGTCGCCTGCGTAGCGGATTTTTTTTTTATTGAAATTAGGTCAAATATCAAGGGCAAGGTCACTAGGTTAAAAATTATGGAATGTTTAGAAAGGTCTTTTCATAAGGAATACAAATGTGAAATATCAAAGCCCTATCACTTACCACTCAAAAGATATAGCAAATCATAGATTTGTTGAAAAGTAGGTCAAATATATAGGGCAAGTGCACGAGGTAAAACATAGGTAATCACAGATTACGAAGCTCACCTCGTGACAGCAAAATTCAATTCAAACATATTTCTTAGTACATGTATATTGGCTTTTTAAGGCAAAACCACTCAAGCAGAAAAAGTAGGTCAAGGTCATTTTATGGAAGTTTGATCAAAGATACATCCAATATGCAAGTTTGGTACATGTAGCAGTTATACTTTGCTCAATATTGGCTTTTAAAGGCAAAATCACTCAAGCGGAAAAAGTAGGTCAAGGTCATTTTATGAAAGTTTGATCAAAGATACATCTAATATGCAAGTTTGGAACATCTAGCACTTATACTTTGCTCAATATTGGCTTTTAAAGGCAAAATCACTTAAGCGGAAAAAGTAAGTCAAGGTCATTTTATGAAAGTTTGATCAAAGATACATCCAATATGCAAGTTTGGTACATGTAGCACTTATACTCTGCTCAATATTGGCTTTTAAAAGCGAAATCACTCAAGTGGAAAAAGTAGGTCAGATGCTGCATCCGATGCATGGGTCAATCTCGGCATCCAAAGATGAATCACTCGTGCAAGTTTGGTTACTGTAGCATTAGTACTTTGTCAGATACTGAGCTACCCCAAACTTCTTATCCAAATCACTCAAGCGGAAAATGTAGGTCAGATGCTGCATCCGATGCATGGGTTCACCTCAGCATCCAAAGATGAATCACTTGTGCAAGTTTGGTTACTGTAGCAACAGTACTTTGTCAGATACTGAGCTACCCCAAACTTCTTAACCAAGTCACTCAAGCGGAAAATGTAGGTCAGATGCTGCATCCGATGCATGGGTTTACCTCAGCATCCAAAAATGAATCACTTGTGCCAGTTTGGTTAATGTAGCATCAGTACTTTGTCAGATACTGAGCTACCCCAAACTTCTTAACCAAGTCACTCAAGCGGAAAATGTAGGTCAGATGCTGCATACGATGCATGGGTTCACCTCAGCATCCAAAGATGAATCACTTGTGCCAGTTTGGTTACTGTAGCGTTAGTACTTTGTCAGATACTGAGCTACCCCAAACTTCTTAACCGGACGCGGACGCGGACGCGGACGCGTGGGGTTATAGCATAAGCTCACTCAACTTCGTCGAGGTGAGCTAAAAATGATGGTATGTGAAGAAAGGTCTTGTCACATGGAATGCACATGTGAAATATCAAAGCCTATCACTCAGCAATCAAAAGAAATAGCCAATCTAAGATTTTTTGAAAAGTAGGTCAAATATCTAAGTCTTGGTCATGAGGTCAAAAGTTATGATATGTGTAGAAAGGCCTTGTCACAAGAAGGAATACACATATGAAATATCAAAGCTCTATCACTTACCAATCAAAAGATATAGCAAATCTTAATTTTTTTGAAAAGTAGGTCAAATATCTAGGTCAAGGTAATGAGGTCAAAATTATGGTATGTGTAGAAAGGTATTGTCAAAAGGAATACACAAGAGAAATATCAAAGCCCTATCACTTGCCAATCAATAGATATAGCCAATCTTGGTTTTTTTAAAAAGTAGGTCAAATATGTAGGTCAAGGTCATAAGGTTAAAAAATATAGTATGTAAAAAAAGGGCTTGTCACAAGAAATACACATGTGAAATATCAAAGCCCTATCACTAATCAATCAAGAGATATAGCCAATATTAGATTTTTAGAAAAGTAGGTCAAATATCTAGGTCAAGGTCAAGAGGTCAAAAATTATGATATGTGTATAAAGGTCTTGTCACAAGGAATACACATGTGAAATATCAAAGCCCTATCACTTACCAATCAAAAGTTATGGGGTGTGACACCCAAGTGTGACAGACAGACGGACAGACGGAGGGACGGATGGACGGACAGACGAACAACAGACAAAGTGATCCCTAAGTGTCGCTGTGCTTCGCAGGCGACACAAAAAGTCAACATCTTAAAAATAAATTCAGCGTATATTTGATAGCGTATGTGGCCAAGTTAATTCGAAGTATGAAAATAAGTACACAAAGCCAAACTAGCTATAGCTTGTCTTATTTAAAAAATCATTAAAAATCTAAAAGTTGATATTTTGACAAAATTCTTTCACAGTTTCATTTCTAGCGATAAATATAAAAATAAAAAGAGAAAAAAAAACTGAAAAAGGGGAAAAAAATTGTTGGGGTCCCGCCGGGTTTGAAGCTACTCCCCATGGGTCCATTTGGCATGGAAAACATACATTATACCTATGTACAATCTTAAAAAATATTCCTTAAAAATCCAAAAGTGGATATCTTGACAAAATTCTTTCACTTGTAGGGTACCATGCATGAGTACCTCATACCTACAAATTGTCATGACAATCTGAGGAGTGGTTATAGAAAAGAAGCAGAAAATGTATGAAAATCAACCCCCCCCCCCCCTTCCTTTTTACATAAGAAAAAAAAAAAATCATAAAAAATCAAAAAAATAAATTTTAAGCATAAAATACATATCAAAGCATTAAGTAAGTTAAATATGATAAATATGTAGTAAATGAGTGTGTAAAATCATACACTTATTGAGTTATTTAAAGAAATAGTGCAAAAATGTGCATTTCGGACAAAGTCCGAAAAGACGTCAAAAACGCGTCAAAAATTTGACTTCGAAGTGGAACCAAAAATAACAACACTTCTTAAGACATCTCTCTAGATCATCCTGATGCTTTCGGTTTGTCGATACATGCTTCGGTTCTGAAGAAGAAGTTTGTCAAAGGAGGGTACCCCCGTGACCTACTTTTGGCTGTGGTGGCGCCACCTGTTGACAGATCCGGACGAAAAACAACAACACTTGTAGGGGACCATGAGTACTTCATACCTACCAAGTTTCATCAAAATCCCTTCAGCCGTTCTGGAGAAGAAGTTTAAAATGTGAAAAGTTTACGACGACGGACGACGGACGACGACGACGACGGACGACGGACGCAACACTATGACAATAGCTCACTTGAGCCTATGGCTCAGGTGAGCTAAAAAAAACATATGAAGAGATAAGCAAAAATTCAACTCCAATTAATTTTTTCGTTTGGTCTTTCATATGTTTAGTTATTATCCCTCGAATAATCGAAAACACTTCAAATCTCATTTCAAATAGCAAGTTATCTTTAAATGTCCATGGATCCATCATGGTAGAAATTCAAAAACCAAAGACGATATAAAAAATCCGTATGGCTTTCCGGATATGGGGGGAAGGTTTTCTATGATGGGAGAACGTTTTCTATATAGAGAACCATCCCCCTGGGGGATGATTTTCTATATAGAAAACCTTCCGTGGGGGATGATTCTCTATATAGAAAACATTCCGGGGGGGGGGAGGTTCTCTACATAGAAAACCTTCCGGGGGAAAATCTCTATGGGGGAAGGTTCTCTATACGATACCGGTCCAAATCTGGTCAAACAATTTTGATAAAATTCAATGACCTAAAAAAAAAATTCTATGAAGTACAATTTTCAAAATTAGGTTACACTACATAGTATCCGCAGTGTCGCATTTGGAATTTGGCTAGGGATGATTTTTTAAATAGGGGACAGATGGGGTCCAGCTTCATTATGTGAGCTTTATAATTGAAATAACTATGATTTTTGATATTTGGAAGAAATAATTAGCTTGTTGTCTTGAGAAAAGCCCATTATTTCCATTGTATACCTCATATGCATGTATGACCGGATGTGAAAGTAAGGGGTCATGTGACTAGCCATGGGCAAAGATATGAGTGCTGTATTTTAGGTAAGAAAACTTTGACGTCATATTTCTCGAATTGCATCAGGTGAAAATTCAAATAAATTGCACATATTATAGAATAAGAAATACACAACAAATAGACATACAGTTTATTAAGAAAATCATTTGAGAAGGATGTCAAATTTGAGTCACTTTGAGGGGTCATGTCCCATTTCCATGTCATCTTCTAATGTACTGCTATAACTTTGAGCAGCATGTCTGACTGACATGATTTGTTCAGATGAAATCAAGAATTATAGAAGTAATCAGCAATAAGAGTACTTTTTATTGATATGTAGCTTTATATTGTATGAGCAATATAGAATTATTAATATAACGTCAACTATTGTATGCCTTTCATTCAAAACGCTCAATTTTCAATGGCCAATACTGTGTAGTGCAACCTTAGGGTCAATGATCGGGCTTCGTGATCCATTTCTAGTCTGGTTCAAAATAAGAGATAATTTGCACTTATTTGGGAAATATATAATAAACATTTTCCCCGCCGTACAATCCTTGTGTATTGTTTTGTAAAAAATAAATGTATTTTAGCATTGAGAAGGGCCGAAATTCGACCCCAAATCATGGAAAGGAAAATAATTTAAACATGCGTAGCATAGAAAACATATTTCCTTATCCAAATCATTTGGCTGCAACTTTTTGTTGAAACGCATTCCCAACTTAAAATAAAGGGCAAGGGGCGGTAAGGGCCAAAATCGGCCCAATGTCAAAACTGGGACAAACATTGATCAGTGAAAATACAGGATTTACAGAGTATAAATCAATTTAAATTTTGAGAATCGGACATCCCGTTGCGATTCTACACTAATTTGAAGACAGCATGGTCTGCTATATTTTACACTGATTTTGACGTCATATGACGTTACGATCACATCGTAATGTAACGCTGTCTGTAGATAACTTGCTGCTATATTCTAATACTATTTATACTATTAATTGTGTAGAATTACAATCAATACCACGATATAATACTAGTATATGTACATGGTAGGTTTCACTTTAATATAATGAGGAGTAATTGGGACACCCCTTTGTTGACTTATGGAATTCGTGAGTGACACATTAATGTTATGATGATACTTTTAACCAAGGCCTTAAAAAGTATGTGTATTACCGGTAACCCAGCAGACCCTATTTTAACCCCACCTTTTCCGGCTCAATTTTTTCTCGTCCGATTCATCCCCAGAAGACCAGCCCAGATGAAGCAAAAAAAACCCGAAGCCCCCCTCCCCCCTTTACACAAAGACATTGATTCAGAATTGTTTGGCACAAT
Organism: Pinctada fucata; assembly: GCA_028142955.1. Lineage (NCBI taxonomy): Eukaryota > Metazoa > Mollusca > Bivalvia > Pterioida > Pteriidae > Pinctada > Pinctada fucata. The sequence continues at coordinate 2,767,198 of AP027103.1, forward strand.
TTGATATTCTTTTCAGCTTACTTTGCATTGTGATGTCTTTGCAAATGTATTTGATTTGCGAATAGAGGGGTATGAGAGGGCTCCGATCCCCTCTGTGTGGTGGTCAGTATTGTCTTTTCTAAAAGAATTTTTTTTCCTTCTATTTTAAAAAATTCGTTGGTTAGCTACCGCTCGCCAGTTTCAAGAATTACCTCGTATGTCTCAATTTCAACACAACCTTTTGATGCACCCCTTATAAAAAAATAAAAAATATTAATAAATGAAATATTGAAATCATTCAATTATGCGTTGGCTACAGTATCGCTCAGTAAGACTTCTTGATTTTTATCTCCCTTTATTCTATGAACAATTTTCTTTAAAACTTGTCTTATCGGCCCCTTTTCTCTGAGACCCTAGATCCGCCACTGCATGGTTATATAATTACACGCGTTGTTTTTACATAGAAAAGGGATCGATATAATAAAATTGTTTATCATAGCGCCACCTATAATACCTTCCAGTTCAGCACTGTACATGTACTGCTTGCATCATTTTACAGTCTAATTAAGATTCATCTCTGACCAGATAGATTACGAATTAAAGAGAGCTGAATTTATAGATTGATTATTTCAGTATGTACGTTTTGCTGTTCGTAAAGTAGGGATATTTCCAACTTTCTAAACGCCCTGATTGTATGCTGACTGAAATTATCAATAGATGTTAAATTAAAATCTCCCCGAATTTAGGTGATGATTCTTTATTTATATATTTTTTTTTATTTTATTGAAAATGTTTTATAGAAAATATCTTGTCAATATTAACGAAATTGTCCAAACGCACACGGCGCGTCATTTCACGGTAACGGACACTCTGCGAGTATTGTGTAACATACAATTTTCGTTAATATTGACAATATATTTTCTATAAAACATTTTCAATAAAACAAAAAGATTTTTCTCAGTCGAAAATGAGACACGGCAGATATTTCCCCCCTGAATTTGCAAAAATAAGTACATCTCGTGGACGGTAAATCATGCGCGGTAGTGACTATGTTACATGGCCTTCATTTCTCAATTTGATATAATTTCCAAATATGCTTGTTTACACGAATCTACGCATTTTGATTTGTCCAAAATACACGTTCATATAAGAATTGACTGTTTAATTTTGACAGTTTATTGGAGTATGAACTTTAGTTTGTCGCATCACAAATTGTGTAAAACCGCGTTTGAACGGAGGGTTTACTTCACATCTTCATGTTATATAATAGTTTTTTTTTGGTTGATTTTTTGTGTGCTGGGGGTGTTGATGTTATTTGTTTAGTTTTTCTCCTTTTTCTTGTTTCTTGTTCGTTTGTTCAGGGTTTTTATTTTAATTTTTGAATTATTTTAATTCGTTGATTCAGGCTTAAAGTTTGACATTTTTTTTATAAATGCCGACTGTACCGTTTTAGATACTCTGTCATTTCGATTAAATATGCATATGAAATGATAACTTTGACTTTATTTTTTTTCGCAAAATACAAGCAATATCAAAGTCGAACATATATGACGTCATATATTCAATATGACGTCATTCTGTCGTCCTGAGTATCCGTTACGTTACGAGGATAATAAACATTTGAAAGACATTTTTGTCTGTATTATCTGATTTCGTGCATGTGGGAATAAATAATCAATATCATCAATAACAACAGAAGGAAGTCTATTTAATTGTATCGATTTTACTCAAATAATTCTTGTATTATAGAAGTTAAAAGGTGTTTTCTGTTTTAAAAACGACCCGCTCGTATGGTAACAGTCATTGATTTCCTTCCGTTTTCTATCATATGTGGCCACATGAAAACAACAGATTCATACTTTCACAGCATTTACAAAATACTTATACGGATATACAGAAAAAATATGAACTTGTTGTTTTGATGTGGCCAAGTCTAATTTTGCTATCATATGTGAATATATATTGATTTTTTGTTCATTTCCGGTTTCATAGGTGATTTCAAGAGGGGATTATTCTAACGAAAAAATGAAATTAATCATTTTTCATGTTGAATCTATTAAAGACAAGCTTCCTTTTACCAATTTTAGTATCAATTTCAATATATATTTTTAAATCTTTGGAATTAGCAACGATATTGGGCCTAGAAACCACCTTACCGCCCCTTGCCCTTTCAGACGTGCCTGTCATGTCGAACACTTTGCGATTGACTCCTCAATTTTTCGATTGGTTTCATAGACAGGAAAGGGACCATAGTTCAAGCCTCTTACTGTGATAAATTAGAAAAATCGGAAATATGAAGAGAATGAGCAAAGAAAGATAACTCTATGAATGCGAAAACCAAATTATCTCCCGTGTACGACTTCCTCTTTCAAAACAATCCGACTGGTGAGAAATCTAATTCGTCGCTTGCAAATAAAAATCCCAACACATCCTATTATATCTGGTGTATTGTCCCGTAATAAGAATTTATATAAATACATAGACTTACATTTTAGTCGTTCAATCAATCCTAGCCCCAAATAAAGAGTACTTCCATAAATATCGGCAAGAAAAACATTTCTTCTTATCGAGGAAATTCGGAAAATCCATTTCGGTCTACCGAAAATCATTTGTTTTATTTACGAACATTTCAGAAAGTAATGTTTACCTATTATCATGCTGGGCGAAGTACAGTGGATATAGAGCAACGAATTTTCTGCCTTGTCTTTGCCTTTTGATACATGTCTCGATTTCCAGTAACATTACAAATACTCGCCAGAACCATAAACACGATAAATTTACTCTGAAAGGGCTCAGACATTGATCACCATGGCCCATGCTCTGGTGTCGCTGTCGGGCTGGTTGCCAGACACTTTGGTCTTTTTCCACTTCTGACCCCAAGATATTTGGGCCTGGATGCTTCTGCATTTTTCCACTTCAGCCTGGAGATATTTTGGCCTATTTCCGTTGCAGTCGACATTTTGACTTCACTGATCGAAGAGACAAAAGTCTGCTATCATGCTGATAGCAGTTGTCAGGGGTTTCAGCCCTTTTTTAATGCAGTTTTAACTACCTTATCTTGTACATGTTGTAGATATCAGCATCTTTTGATATCAAACCATTCAAATTTGGGGGAAAAAAAAGATTGGAAAATTTGAAAATGTTTACTACTTGACAATACAATTAATTCTGGAAGTTACCTGGAAAATTGTTGATTTTCAGACAAGAAATATGCATGAATCAACTGCAACGGAGAAGGCACAGCAAAATATCACTTCTCCGTTGCACTGTAACTACCCCCCCCCCCCCCCAAGTGAAAGTGGAAGCATGGAAGGGTGAAGCTAAGAAAAGGTTGTTGGAGGACTATTTTTCAAGAGTACCTCAGTCATAATTTTATTTTAATATGGATGTGTATAATTTTTCTGCTTTGAAATATGTTCTACGTTAAGTCAAATGTTTTCTTTGTTCAAACAGGGACATTATACAGTTAAAGTATACCATCGAAGAGTGTGCAAAAACATCTGTATAATCTTGGTTAGAAGTTTTTTTGATCCCTGTATTGATGGAAATAAATAATAAAATAAGTCCGACCATTTTACGCCAAAACCTTTGGGCTGAATTGGTGAAAGGCTGAAATATCTTGAGACTGAAGTGTCTGGCAACTTATCTGAAAACGCCCTATCTAGAATTAATTGTTTGCACCAACTAGGGCTGCTTTAGTTCTCGAAGAAACCGTAATTTAATAATGACAAATGTTCAATATACGATACGAGTAGGGGGCCGTATCATTGCTGTACAGTTCATTTTTGACATAAAGTGTCACATGTACTTAATAAAAAAAATCAAACTCAATAGTCTAATAGTTAACAAGTTCAACAACAACAAATTAAGATCAAATCATGTTTCATAACTAGAATGCTAGAAGTTGTTACTGGCAGATCTCAAAGCATTCAAGTAATGAATGAGGATTTGATCTTAAATTGTTGTTGTTGAGGCCATACAAAATTAATTAAATGTTCTTTGGATTTCCCGCACCATATTTTTCAGAATTCAAAAAATAATATTATAAAAATAAAATGCTCGCCCGCACCAATAAATTTCTGGCTTAAGAATTTTTTACGGTCGGTTCTGATTTCTGCAAATTTTAAAGCCATATACATGGCACTGAAAGTCAAGGAGGGGGAATGTTCGAAAATCTTTTCCGTACTGCTATGTGCCAGGCTTCCTAGTCACCAGATTCCTATTGGGATTCCTTTGTGAGTACGGAAAACATGAAAAATGTATAATTTCACTCGCTCACACCTTAAAAGCTGCAATACTTAAAAAAAATAAAATAATTATATTTTCGCTCGCTCGCACCCTTTTTTTCACCAGAAAATCGAAAGAACATTTAATTAATTTGGTATGGCCTGAACTTGTTTTACTGAAATATTTGACTACATCATAAATAAAGTGATATGAATATGATATTAATGGTATTGTGAGTAAATATCGTGATACAATATATATATTGTATCATGGGCTAAGCGTACGTATCATTGCAGCCCTAACACCAATAACCACAGAACTAGATTATACCAAAACTTATGACTAAGCAAGATCTATTGATTGGGATAAAATTGTGCTTATCCAGTTTCCCAAGTGGACTCTGCACGCATTAATTGTTATATCAGTATAGTTTCTTTAGCTAAAAGCTAAGGTTAATTTTGAAAAAAAGAAGTTTTTATAAATTTGTGTATTGTTGACAATGTATTTTAAATTCTAATAAATAAAACTGATTGAGATACCTTTCTTTAGCCTTATTTACTACATGTATTAATAGATTAACATCTTTGTACACGAAACATTACAAGATTATCATGAATATAGATTATTAATAACAAGCTGCACTTTAAGGAAATTTATACTGATTTGTAACAAATTATTTTTCATTGTACATTTCAGCGGCAGTGTACCTTGTGTAAATCACAATGGTGAGTACTATAAAAAACATGTAAATGTACACGTACTAATAAGTTAGTACGAAATATCACTGAGTGAACTTTATTCAGGAAAATTTTCTCTCCTAGACACTGAATAATGTTGTAGAAGTTTCAAAGTTAAAGACTATCTTCAAAAATATTAGTCATATATCTGTATTAGTTATAGAAATTATTCAATTTTTTTCTGAATAATTTGTAGCCAAAGCAGATCCAAGAAATAAAAGATTTCCTGTTGACAGCCAGGAGGAAGGATGCCAAATGTAAGTAGTCCGGGTAATAAGTATATTGAGTTTGTGTTAATATGAAAAAAAAAATGTTATTTTTGGCCGGGTTGTTAAGCAAAATTTGGTCTATGAAATGGCAAAGTCTGTCTGTCAGTGCATCATCATTCTGGTTTAACTGTTGCTTTTAAGTCTTTCTTTAGGAAATTGTTTGGAGTTGCAACTTAAAAACTTTTCATGATGATAGACCATGATGAGACAAATCGACCACAGCAACAAATTTTGACCTTGCCCTTGAGGTAGAAAATTCTAAAATTGTAATTTAGCCACTAGGGAGAAAACTATGAGGAGAACTGACAAGTAACTTTACATAATCATTGACCATGATCTAGGGCTGGGACGATACTCCAGGTTTTTTTTTTTTCGGTCCCTTCCCAATGCTAAATTTCCTCTATTTTTCCCAAAAAATCACTCTTAATTTCCCAAAGAGGAATTATGAAAAAATCACCCGAGAAAATAAGACTCAAAACATTGAAATCAGCACAAAATGTCCTATTTCTAAGTGCATTGCTGTACTGGTCAAAAACCAGTCGAGCTTCTGTCTGTCTGTCTGTCCGTCCGTTAAACTTTTCTTGTGAGCGCGAATCCTCTGAATCTGTGAATAGTATAAAATAAATTATTTTTGCATTAAAATGATATTTTGTTTGAGCCCCTGACCCCCAGGGTCTTGGAAAATGGGTGTGGTCATTTTCTCCTATATAATGCTATGTAATTTTGTGAGCACCAATTCTCAGAAAGTATAATTGATAGAAAGATAATTGTTTTTGCTTTATTCTTAGTCTATGGTCTAGATGTGCACCTGATACTTTGTTTGAGGCCCTGACCCCAAGGGTCTTGGAAAATGGGTGTGGTCATTTCTCCCATACAACTCTGTAATCTTGTGAGCACCAATTCTCAGAAAGTATTATTGATAGAAAGATAATTGCTTTTGCTTTATTATCAGTCTGTGGTCTAGCGATGTGCACCCGATATTTTTTTGTTTTAGCCCCTGACCCCAAGGGTCTTGGAAAATGAGTGTGGCCATTTCTCCCGTATCGAACAACTCTGTAATCTTGTGAGCATCAAATCTAAGAAAGTATAATTTATAGAAAGATAATTCATTTAGCATTATTCTCAGTCTGTGGTCTAGATGTACATCTTTTATTGTTTGAACCCCTGACCCCCAGGTTCATGGGAAATGGGTGTGGTAATTTTGTTCTATGCATGTATAACTCCATGTAATCTTGTGAGCACCAATTCTCTGAAAGTATAATACATACAGACTTAAATCTTTTTCCATTATATTAATCATTCTCTGGTCTTGTATTTTGTTTGAGCCCCTGATCTCAGGGTCTTGGAAAATGAGTGTGGCACTTAGATTAATTTAAGCAAACAACCAGGAGAGCTTCAGTCTCATCAGAGACTTCTAGTTATTCATCCCTTGCTCAGTTCAAGCAAATCAATGGATTAGTAGTGTTTATAAATGATACTTTAGGGTTATGCTTTAGTGAGAATTTGCTTTAAATTTTTCCCAATTTCAGAATGATGTTCTAAATTTTCCCAAATGGGACAGGCACCTTCCCCAAAATAAAAAAAAACCCTTGTCTTTTTATTCATCGATGCATCGCAATATATTTTTTCGCTATCCAAGTATTGATACACCCTGACGATACCAAAGTTAAAATTTACAAAAAAATATGTTATCTTTTGAACCTTAAGGGATAGGGATTTTTTATTGTGTCGCCTGCGAAGCATAGCGACACTTAGGGATCACTTTGTCCGTTGTCCGTCTGTCCGTCCGTCCGTCCGTCCGTCCGTCTGTCAGTCTGTCTGTCTGTCACACTTTGGGTGTCACAGCCCATAACTTTTGACTGGTAAGTGATAGGGCTTTGATATTTCACATGTGTATTCCTTGTGACAAGACCTCCCTACACATACCATAATTTTTGACCTAGTGACCTTGACCTACATATTTGACCTACTTTTCAAAAAAATTAAGAATTGATATATCTTTTGATTTGTAGGTGATAGGGCTTTGATATTTCACATGTGCAATCCTTGTGGCAAGACCTTTCAACACATACCATAATTTTTGACCTTGTGACCTTGACCTAGATATTTGACCTACTTTTGAAAAAAAGATAAGATTCGCTATATCTTTTGATTGGTAAGTGATAGGGCTTTGATATTTCACATGTGTATTCCTTGTGACAAGACCTTCCTACACATGCAATAATTTTTTACCTAGTGACTTTGACCTACATATTTGACCTACTTTTCAAAAAAAAATTAAGAATAGATGTATCTTTTTATTGGTAAGTGATGTAATGTAATGTTTATTCGCCAAAAGTATAAACTTATAGGCATATAACAATGCAGTACAATAAATATACATTAAGTTCGTAGAGACAATGAAAAGATATACATGTAACATGAAAATGAGCTATTGTAATGAATTGCGAAAGGAGGTTCAATAAAAATACAAGTTATAAGTTATGAATCGATAGATTTACAGCATTATGGCGTATCTTACAAGATTCGAGCAGAAACTTTCCTAATGAAAATAATTCTTTAATATTAACTGAAGATAAAAGCTGTACCAATTTGAAGGATGAAGGTCTCCTCCAATAATATGGTTTTATACAATTTCGTCTTATATTATCATATAGAGGACAAACTAGAACAAAATGATACTCATCTTCAACTGAGTTACATACATGACATAATCTGTTTTGACGAGCAATATTGGAATATCTGCCTACCTCAATATTTAAAATGTGAGCAGAAAGTCTAAATTTAGTAATAATAGATATAAATTTTGTAGGTAAATCTGTAGTAAGATAGAACTGTAAAGTGAACCTGTCAATAATATGCTTATAGAAAAGACATTTCGAAGAACGTTCGAAAAATGAGTTTCGCTCCTGCAAAAAGCAATCAGTCAAACGAGTTTTACAAACACTCAAAAAAAGTTTGTCATTTGTAACATTATGGCAGAGCCATAAGTCTCCGAGACCCAACGAAAATAACATATTTCTAACACACAGAAGCCACATATTACTATTACAATTGTCATTATCTATTCTGTACAACATATCTTTGTAAACATTTTGTAGAATGCAGTTTTCTGTCCTTAAGAGCTTAATCCAATATTTCAGTATTTGTAAATAAAATTTAATATATAGTGGTGACCTTCCCAGTTCCGAATATACCATCATATTAGGAGTAGATTTTTTGACTTTGAGAACATACTTCAGGTATTCTAAATGTATTTTTTCGATGAAATCTGTTTTATAAAACCCCCAGACTTCCCCTGCATAATTAAGTACACTAGAAATATAAGTATCAAAAAGACTAAGTTTAGTTTCGTAATTAAAATACAGATTTTCGAATTTTCTTTTAAGACCATACATACATTTTCGACCCTGTGATGCAATAGTTTTTGTTGTAAGCCTGAAATTTCCAGTGTAAAATAAATTCAAACCCAGGTAATTGAAACTATTAACTATTTCTATATTTTCTCCTTTGTAGTTCCATTCGAGATTATGTGAAATCCTACTTGATTTACGAAATACAACTATTTTTGTTTTCTGAACATTGACTGTGAGCTTCCATGTATCGCAATATTCTTGTAATGAGTCTAACATATTCTGCAGATCGATTGCAGACTTGGCCAATAAGACAGTATCGTCGGCATATAAGAGGAGAAAGAGAGACAACTCTTGTAGGTCAATAACATTACAATTATTTTTCAGGAAGATACTTTCAAAATCGTTTAGGTACATGGAAAATAATATAGATGATAATGCCTCCCCTTGTAAAACTCCCATTTCAATATTAAAGACATCAGAAAATTCAGAAAGATATTTTACACAACTTTTCACTTCAGAGTATAGTGAAGAAATAACACTTAAAAATTTACCCCTTACCCCTAATTTAGCTAATTTAAAGAACAATTTTTTTCTGTCTATGGAATCGAAGGCCTTTTTGAAATCAATAAAACAGCAGTATAATCTATTTCCTTCTGATAAACATTTTTCAATTAAACTATGCAAGGCAAAAATAGCATCAGTGGTACCGTAATTTGGACGAAATCCGAATTGTGCATCAGTGAGTACATGATTAGAATCAGACCAAGTCATTAATCGGTCGTTCAGAACGCTAGTAAAAATTTTCAACAAAGAGCTCATGAGTGTGATACCTCTGTAGTTATCTGTAATATTAGGATCCCCCTTCTTATGAACCGGAATAATAACACCTTCACACCAAATTCTAGGTATATAACCATTTCTTAAAATGGCATTAAAAATAATTTTCAACATAGGTAAAAGTACATCAGACATTTTGGAAAAATACTCGTTTATCAAACAATCAAGACCCGGTGATTTATTATTTTTGAGTTTTCTAATAACTTTAATAATTTCATCCTCCTCGATGTCTGAATCTAACTCTTCAAAAATACATGCCATGTCCTCGGGCATATTGATTTCACATTGATCATCTTTTGATAAACATAAACTCTTAAAATGATTGAAAAAATCATCGATTACAAGATCACAATTTTTCAATGTCTTTTTCTTCTTAAACTGTTTGTAGAATTCTTTTTGGATTCTTTTTTCTAAGATACTCTAATTGATTACCTCTGTGTCTTTCAAATGATGATCTAGTTCTAGAAACAATTTTCATAATTTCTTTTGCTATTAATCAACAAAAAACGATTTGAATGAGATCTATCAATATTAAAACGTCGAAGGTCTTTGCGATATAGGTTACGTAAAGATTTGCACCTGTCATCAAACCATGGTTTGTTTTCTATATTTTTCTTTGAGTTATTAGAATGTATTACTCTTTCTCTTTTACAATATGGTTCAAAAGTTTCATTCAAAATTGCAGTAAAATTTGACAAACAGTTATCTATATCAGTTTCGCTATTGTTAATACCAATTAACGAAGACAATAATCGACTCTCAGAGTCACATAATTTATGTCGCATTTCAGTTTCATAATCACTATTCCATCTATAAAAACATGAGTTTACTGACACTTCAGCTTGCTGACTATCATTGATCAAAAACCGATCGTCACAATTATCAGACACAAATGTCACGCCTTTTAGTTTTGTAACAATAGGGGCGTGATCTGACCACTCATTGAAATCTAACACATGGAAACTATGAATACATTTGAACATATGACAGTCAACTAAGGCATAATCTATGACACTGCTTCCTAAGTGATTATAGAAAGTTATTTTACCGCTTTCATCACCTCGTACTCTACCATTACAAACCCTTAAACCCGTAGTTTTGCACAGATTTAATAAATTTCTTCCAAACCCATTCGTATTCAAATCTTCAGTATGTCTTACTGGCATCTCTGTGTCACTTTCATAATCAAATAAATCATTCAATGAATCACGCACATTTCTATTAATTTGATCATTCTCAATATAATCAAGATTTGCACCAATCCGACTATTTAAATCGCCCATTACAATGATATTGCCATTTGAGCTATAATGAGCTATATCAGCTTCAATTTCATTGAACAGATCTACATCATAAAGTTTATAGTAAACATTATGTTCATGTGGAATATAAGCACACAAACAAAATACATCCTTACCATTATTAATTATATTCTTATCTATTTTGATCCAAAATGCAGTATCAAAAACCGATTTTATGAATGTAATTTTATCCTTTAACTCTGCCCTGTACATCAACACCATACCACCCCCCTTGCCTTTACTTCTCGGGAAAATTTTTACTTCATAATTACTACAAATTGAGTAGTCTTCTATACAAAAATCACGTTCGACCCAACATTCAGATAAGAAAATAACATCATATGTACACAATAAAGAAACAAATGAACAATCTTTAAGTTTTTTCCTCAAACTTCTATTTACATTCCACGATAGGAAAGTAAGATTGTCAGATTCGAACGACGCCGGCCTCCTTTCGCCGCTGTCCTATCCGCTACTGTCGGACTCCTTTGGGTGGGTGGCATCCCCGGATGGGTCTACGTCCATATTATTACATGTACCCGGAACTTGGATGACTAAATCGTCTTCAGGATCATATAACTCGCCGTCAATATAGAGTCGATCGCGCACAAGTTTAACGGAGTATCCCTCGTCCCAATATTTGCGCATGATCGGAAGCAGTACACGACGTCTTTCTTCGACGACCCCAGGGAATTGCTGCGATATTCCGAAGGGAGACCCCCGCAGCATGTGCGATCGCTCGAGCACAAAATCTAAGTCCTTCTGATACATGAAACGAGCAACGATGGGCCTTGGCTTGTTTCTAACGAAACGCCCATACCGATGTACATTGGCGAAGGCTATGTCCCAGTCAACGCCCAGCTGCTCGCGTAGGAACACACGCACCTTGCGCTCTGTATCTTCACCCCTACGCTCCCCTTCGAGACCATGGAAAATGAGATTCATTTTCATAGATCGTCGCTGTAGGTCGACGACCTTCTCCTCAAGGTCCTTCCGCTCTTTGCGCATACGGTCAACATCCCTGGATAGATGGAGAATCATAGATTCATGACGCACAAGTTCATTTGTTTTACCCTCCATAGCCTTTTGTTTAGCATCCATGTCATGTACGTTTGATTTAAGTGTATAGAGTGCTGCATTCTGCTCTTCAGACCTTTTAACCACTGCGTCAAGTTTTGAACATTTGATATTAAATTGGGCTTTAATATTTCACATGTGTATTCCTTGTGACAAGACCTTTCTACACAGACCATAAAATTTGACCTTTTGACCTTGATCTAGATATTTGACCTACTTTTCAAGAAAAGTAATATTGGCTATATCTTTTGATTGGGAGGTGATAGGACTTTGATATTTCACATGTATTTTCCTTGTAACAATGCCATTCTACACATACCATAATTATTTTACCTTTTGACCTTGACCTCATATTTGACCTTCTTTTCAAAAAAATTAAGAATGGATATATCTTTTGATTGGTAAGTGATAGGGCTTTGGTATTTCACATGTGAATTCCTTGTGACAAGACCTTTCTACACAGACCATAAAATTTGACCTTTTGACCTTGATCTAGATATTTGACCTACTTTTCAAGAAAAGTAATATTGGCTATATCTTTTGATTGGTAGGTGATAAGGCTTTGATATTTCACATGTATTTTCCTTGTAACAATGCCATTCTAAACATACCATAATTTTTTACCTTTTGACAGTGACCTAGCTATTTGACCTTCTTTTCTAAGGTTGTATATATCTTTTAATTGATAGGTGATAGGTCTTTAATATTTCTTATGATGAGACCTTTTTGTTACCAATTTTTACATAGTGATCTTGACCTAGATGATTGACACTCTTTTCTGAAAATTTGAGAATGACCATATCTCTTAATTTGTAATTAAGAGGTCTGATATTTCAAATGAATTTCATATGACAAGACTTTTCTACTGATACCAATAATGTTGATCCACTTTCAAGAATAATAATCAAACCGCTTCGCAGGCGACACAAGCATTCCTTGGATTGCTATTTTTTCATGTTCAGACTCCTCGTGATAAGACCTTTCATTTGTGACCTTGTCTTTCAACCTAGTGACCTTGTCCTTGAAGATTGACCTACATACATGGATAAAGTATATATCAAACATTAGAACTGGCGCTTCGCAATCCGACCTTGATGCCTTTAGAGGTTGAAGGTTTAATGTTGATATTATGAAAAGATATATGGTAGTTATATGAAAAAGAAATGATGATAATTTATTGGTATTAGTTGTCATATACATGTGTAATTTTCCTGTAAAGATTATTGCAATCTATAAAAGTTGTACACATGTATTCAATAAAAATTTCTGATATGGTAAACATTATCTTTGGATGAATAAGTAATCATGGTAATAGCAGGAAGCTATATTTGCGCCAAAATCCTCTTTCAAGTAAAAAAAATTGGAATCTTGTTACCTTGACATTCGTGATTGACATTATGAAAATTTCCTTAGGGCGATGAAATTTGAACAGCAACTGTAATTGTTAAACTTTTTAATTTGAGCATTCCATGAAACAAGAACTTTTTGTATTTGTACCTTTTTTCCCTAAAGATAAAAAAGGAACTTTTAAAAATCTTGTGTTTCTGTCTGTTACTAGTAACGAAAATTTATACTTTGCTGAAGTTGTGTCATATTCTCTAATACTGGACATATCATCAAGGTCACTTTGAAAAGTAATGGTTAAAATTTAAAAAAGCTGTTTCCCACAACCCTAGGTTATCTAGTTACATGTTCCAAGGTCATGTCTGAAGGACAAGGTCAAATTGAAAAGGAATGTAAAGGCATGACTTTGAAACAATGTTATCTTTCACTGGTGTAAAGCAGATGCACGTACCATCGGATACCAACATTCCGTCATGACCACAAGCGATGCTAGTTTGTATGTTAACATCCTTTAAGATCAATAATTTACACAGTTCATGTTGGATTTGTACACTTAATGTGAGGACGATGTTTATTCAAGAAACGGTTTTATGCATACGACCATAACATTATTTTTCAACCGAATCAAAAAGACAATGATGTAGGTATCTATCATTCTTTAATGTAGGTACTATCAACCTATTGCTAAAACACCAGTACTTACTTCTTTGTCATTTTTAGCTCACCTCGACGAAGTTGAGTGAGCTTATGCTATAACCCCACGCGTCCGCGTCCGTGTCCGTGTCCGCGTCCGGTTAAGAAGTTTGGGGTAGCTCAGTATCTGACAAAGTACTAATGCTACAGTAACCAAACTTGCACAAGTGATTCATCTTTGGATGCTGAGGTGAACCCATGCATCGGATGCAGCATCTGACCTACATTTTCCGCATGAGTGACTTGGTTAAGAAGTTTGGGGTAGCTCAGTATCTGACAAAATACTAATGCTACAGTAACCAAACTGGCACAAGTGATTCATCTTTGGATGCTGAGGTGAACCCATGCATCGTATGCAGCATCTGACCTACATTTTCCGCTTGAGTGACTTGGTTAAGAAGTTTGGGGTAGCTCAGTATCTGTCAAAGTACTAATGCTACAGTAACCAAACTTGCACAAGTGATTCATCTTTGGATGCTGAGGTGAACCCATGCATCGGATGCAGCATCTGACCTACATTTTCCGCTTGAGTGACTTGGTTAAGAAGTTTGGGGTAGCTCAGTATCTGACAAAGTACTGATGCTACAGTAACCAAACTTGCACAAGTGATTCATCTTTGGATGCTGAGGTGAACCCATGCATCAGATGCAGCATCTGACCTACATTTTTCCGCTTGAGTGATTTGGATAAGAAGTTTGGGGTAGCTCAGTATCTGACGAAGTACTAATGCTACAGTAACCAAACTTGCACAAGTGATTCATCTTTGGATGCCGAGATGGACCCATGCATCGGATGCAGCATCTGACCTACTTTTTCCACTTGAGTGATTTCGCTTTTAAAAGCCAATATTCAGCAGAGTATAAGTGCTACATGTACCAAACTTGCATATTGGATGTATCTTTGATCAAACTTTCATAAAATGACCTTGACCTACTTTTTCCGCTTGAGTGATTTTGCCTTTAAAAGCCAATATTGAGCAAAGTATAAGTGCTAGATGTTCCAAACTTGCATATTAGATGTATCTTTGATCAAACTTTCATAAAATGACCTCGACCTACTTTTTCCGCTTGAGTGATTTTGCCTTTAAAAGGCAATATTGAGCAAAGTATAAGTGATACATGTACCAAACTTGCATATTGGATGTATCTTTGATCAATCTTTCATAAAATGACCTTGACCTACTTTTTCCGCTTGAGTGATTTTGCTCTATAAAGCCAATATTGAGCAAAGTATAACTGCTACATGTACCAAACTTGCATATTGGATGTATCTTTGATCAAACTTTCATAAAATGACCTTGACCTACTTTTTCTGCTTGAGTGGTTTTGCCTTTAAAAGCCAATATACATGTACTAAGAAATATGTTTGAATTGAATTTTGCTGTCATGAGGTGAGCTTCGTAATCTGTGATTACCTATGTTTAAAATCTGAACACATATTATGTTTTTTAAAATCTTCCATGAAATAACATAATTTTCTGCATATATCCATGAATAATCTTCACAATGAATGTGCAAATCCAACATGATTTGTGTAAATTATTGAAACTGAAGGGTGTAAACATACAAGCTGGGATTGTCTGTCACCATGACAGGATGAGGGTACCTGATGGTACGTGCATCTGCTTTACACCAGTGATCTTTGCTAGATCAGGGTCAAAGAATGGTAAAATTTTGTCTTCATTATTTTTGATATACATATAATTATAAATGTGCTTATAGTTTGGATACTTTTATGAGGTTGCAGTCTTGATATGGATTTAAATGTGATTAAAATTTTTTATCTTATGTTTCTGACTTACAGCTGTTAAAATCAAGAAGAATAAGGAGAATGTGAAATTCAAGGTGCGATGCAGTCGGTATCTCTACACACTGGTCATCAGTGATCGGGAAAAGGCTGACAAACTCAGACAGTCCCTCCCACCAGGTATGCAAAATAGATTTAATGATGATTACAATGAGTTGTATTTAAAATCTCAGATTTTATCAAGCCCAAAAGGCTATAATCAGGACTTCGATCAGTGATGTAGTTATAATTTAGCCTCATGTTCCAGTTTCAATCAGAAAATGTAGGAAATTTAGAATGAGATTGTATTTGACTACACAACTTAAAAAATAATTTGTTTTTTTTTTGTAGGTTTGGCAGTAAAAGAACTCAAGTAAAGGCTGTTTTAAAGTGAAAATTAAAAAAAACAGAAAAACTCGGAATGTGTTTTGATATTCATATGAAATAGATGAGGTAGTCCTCTTGCTTTAATGTAGGGCAAATACAGCGTTTTAGAATTGAATGACCTTAGTCCCTAACTGGGAAACATGTTTCCTTTAAGCTCCGGAAAGACAAGTTTTTTCCAGTTGTTGCTCTAGGGACAAAGTCAGTGTTCTCAACTTTCCTTTGTGGCCTTTTCAGGAATGAAGCTTTACATTGAAGAATTAGAGATCAAGTTGGACTATTAGTTGTTACCCCACTTTTGTAGAGTTACTGCCCTTTGAAAAAGTTGGGATTAATTGACAATGTTTCAGATATACATGTACATTTATGGAAAAATTTTAGTTGCACTTCACTGTTACAAGTTCTATCCCAAGTAATCTACTTGAATTTCCTTTCAATTTTGACCTGATTGAACATCTAAAAAGAAAGCCAAACCTCGGTATTGTGATGTTGCCTAAACATATGACACACCTCGTCTTGTTTCTAGGAATATAGCATGTACTTCAATATGAATGTTGATGGGACGTATTAAGTTATGGTGATGTGTGTACATTCCATCCTTTTGTCTTGGCCATTACCGAGATGTATACTCGGCCTTCATACTTGAAGAAGAATTATTGCTCATAGGATGCCAGTGTGTTCTGATCTTTAGTTGTCGTCAAGGCTGTTATTAACTTCATCAGTTCTGTATGTACACCGTTGTTGGGACTGTCATTTATGTATGCCTTTACATCCATATGTCACAAGTTATGTCCAGGCTATAAGGAATGATCACCATCATATCTTTGATGTGAATTGAAGGTTGGGCATATCCTTGATCCAAGATCATTTGACAGATTACTTTGAACTTTATATGAGAATGTTAAGTGTCTGGGCTATACATCAGTGAATGAAAGTCGAACACAATACCCGAAATCAGATTCCAAAAACCACAATTGAAAGGCTTATAAATTCTTGGAAAATGTAAAACGAACTTTCTCACGAGAATTATGGGTAAATGGAACATAGAAGGAGACAGTGGAAACATGAAGGACAGCTTAATGTGACAATCTCCAGTGCAAGTGTGAAATTCAATGTAGATGGCGCTGTCACAAACGACGCCATGCTAATATTTGTATTGTTATATGTCTTTGATTACCCCTCACAACACAGCTGTAGGAAGATATAACTAGAAACAACACTGCATTTGTAAGTGAATGTGCAAGTCACAATTGTATACAACCTAGAGGGCACAATTTTTATCAGATTTTGATCAGACGTTGTACACATATTGCTTGTGACAAGAGAAAAATATTCCATTAATGTTCAAGGTTAAAGATTGAAAATGCTTCACATTCTTGTGTAGATTTTAGATTGCATATTTTTCATTTGATCTCCATCAAAATTTATTATCTTATTGCTTGTGGTATTGGGAAGGGCCCTATCGATTCTCAAGTACAGGTCAAGGTCAAAAATCAGAATTTCATTAAAATCATGGTAAACACCGAAGGGCACAATTTATATAGCGTTTTCTTACATAACCACATTTCCTTCAAATTGGCAAGAGTTATCTCCCTCTTTGGATTACAACTCTGACTTTATCTCTGCTATGTAACAAGTTTTCTGAAGATTTCACATCGTAAACATCAATTTCTTGATGAGAATTACAAACGAGAAGATAATCGATATTTTCGAATAACAGTCAAAAGGTTAGTAATGGAATCTCTCTGAAAAATTATGTATACTTTTTAAATGTCACATTTTAAATGGTAGAAATGGATAAAGTCCGAAAGTTGTAATCCAATATGCCCGTTACATATGTAATTCTAGTGGTTTGACACCACCTGGACAAACAATATAGGATCTCGATCAAATATCATACGCTTATGGCATATGTTTGGGTAGGTCACAGATTGAAATAGACGAAAATCTTGTATACATTCTACAGGTGGGATTTTTCAGTCAAAATTTGTACACTAAATGCCTATGACAAGGAAAAATGTAATTGATTGTCAAGGTTGCATGTGTTCAAGGTTTTCAAATTCAATAGTATCATTTAAAACATAAATTTGTAGCATACCAGACATGCACGTTTCGGGCACTTAACCCTCGTCAGTGATCCTCAATATATACTATGTAATATGGCCAAAAAGTGCGAAAGTTATTGTGTCCAAAAATGTACCGAAAGACGTAGCAGGAATGATGGGATATGATGCTACAGGACCAACGTATTGGAAATGTCAAGAAATTTTTGTGACTGAAGCTTTGGAATGCGTGGAAAGGGAATGATCTCCAGCATGAACACCCTGCTCTCACCCAGCGAAACAAACGCATAAATTACATCATACTAAAATAAAACTACAAATCGCAAAAAGACACAACAATATTCATTAGAACATCATACAAAACAATCGTAACAGACGTATAGAAACATCAAACATTTGATGACAACTCGTAAAAGGAAGGAGACCAATGTGCACCCTGCACCGACTTTGGACGGTCATCTGCCATTAGCAATTGGTGTGGTTATCCGGATAACGTGCGCACAACCCTCCCACTTATCCGGATACACAGAGGTCTGAGACTCCATAGACATACAATTGTTGAAGAAACGATCAACCGAAGTTGATCAAACTTTGCTACATTTGCCCTCGGGGACTCTTATCACTGATGAGGGTTTACTATCCGAAACACATGTCGAGCTGGTACATTGGTCTCCTTGGTTCAGAGTTTAACATTCAAATATCACTTGAGTCATGTTACATATAAGATGCAAGTCATATATATTATCTAAGTAAGTACAAATGTAGGACAAAAAAGGAAGCTTTAAACTTATTTAATTTTTCTCACTTTTATTAAAAAAAAAAAAAAAAAACCAACAAAAAAAAAAACAAAAAACCAACAAACAAAACAAAACAAAACAAAAAGAAACAATTAAAAAAAAGGGTAGGTTCATTCGCCCCGATATCAGAATCCAGAGTTGAAAAAAGTACCTAAAATCATTGTGAGTGGCGCAACCCTGAAAAAGATCCAAGGAAGAAATTAATTGTACACGCACTTTAATAAAAAAAAAGCTTCTCGATTGGTCCCAAAGCCGGGCCGGGGAGAGTAAGCATCTCCTGTTTGCAGGCAACACTTTGTTTGTCTGATTTCCATTGTCATGTTCGGTGAACATTATGGATGCAGCGTTGTCTTTTTGGATTCTGGGGTTGTTGTCTCTGTTCACGGGAGTGTAAAATATCAGATGAAAATATAGCATTTTTTCTATTTCTTTCAGCCACAATCTCAATTATTCGTGGTATATATAGTGACACTTCTTTGGCTACAACTGAAAGAAAGGAGGGGATCTCCAACACTACTCGGTTGTTCACAGCAACCTTATCAAAACCTCAAAACACCCAATGCAAAAACACAGAGCAGACACCCACAGAAAGAGACACAAAAGGGACAAGGAACACCAACTCACACCATAGAAACATGAAACATAAAAGACCACACATAAACCATCGAGACCAACTGGCACCATAGAAACATAAACCAACGAGACCAATGAACAACCGGTGCCAACGTAGGACACCCATCTGCTACGCAAGAAGCGGACGATGTGGTTATCCGGATTACGTGCACACATCCCTCCCACTTTCCCGATTACCAGAAGTCACAAAGAACGCAAAATTGTGGTGTAAAATAACCTCCTCACTGTAAGATGAACATACAAACAGACAACATGACACAGGGGCCTAAGAAACACACTAAAGGATATGTAAATGGATATAAAAAACTGAAGGCATACGAAATACAGTCCGTGCTCTGCCGACTGTAGCGGGCCTATGCATGTGAACATCCGAGGAGTCCGACTGAGATTCAGAGAGGACAGGTGGTCGGGGCCCTGTCGTCTCGAAAGAGGTATGGAAAGTGCCCGTCCCGTCATGAAACAACAAATCTTGTTCATAATTTTGATTTTCATTATTAGAATTACATAATACAATCCTATCAAGAATTAAAATAGAATTGTCGAAGATGTCTTCTACCAACCATCCAATAATCCATTTCTTCTTTGAGTTTTGTATGAATGGTTGAATCCCAAGATCCTTTGATCTCCTTTATTTCATAAAAATCCTCGGTGTTTCAATGTAGCTTATCGGTGGTGTTGATATTTTTTCGTCGTTTCTGCTTGTTGATGTTTTGATTTGACGTGTTCTCTCCCCCCTTTTCGTGCCATGAATGAATATTGAAAAAAGATATCCTCTCTATAATTCAAAACCTTTTAGCACATCTATATTTTCCCCTTGGAATGTTACCTCCATATAAACCTCGACAAATTACTAGTATTTCATCCTAACCCAATATTTGTTTGAAATGTAGGTATAAGTTATAGAGAATTATGGTAGGAGCTTTATATAGACTATGTAGCGTATATATGTTTCAATCTTTGTAAGAATGTTTAACGTCTTCAAATTCATTGGCATCATTTTAGAACAGATAAATTTACAGCATGGACCAGACATGCACGTTTCGGGTATTAACCCTTGTCAGTGATCCTCAATCTAAACAATGTACATGTAATATGACCAAAATCTGTGAGAATTATGTCCTAAATATACAGAAAGACGTAGCAAAATGGCTAGGATATCGATATGATGCTACAGGACCCAGGTTTTAGAAATTTGAGAAAGACACAGAAGACACTGTTGACAGCATTTTTCTTTATGACTTAATCTATCTGTTTTGTTAATTATTCAAGGTAGCTCACTGAACATTGGCTAACAATCAACACTCATTACAAACCAGGGATCAAATCCTTATGTGTCCGATGATGATTGATTGCGAAATAATGCTTTTTCGTGTTAAGATCTAGATTGCTATGACGGTATACATTATATCATCTAATAATCAGTTTTTAATTATCTTTTCAGGACCTTTCAAGATTTTTTTAAGGAGCACTTCATCTTAACGTTTTGGTTTCTTGACAGTTATAGAGTCGCACGATCTTTAAATAATAACGAATTTAATTACAACCAGCCCGTACAATGCAGGAAAAATGAAAAAAAAACAACACATGGCAACATTTTAGTGATCACAGCTGAACACACTCATGAGACGGGAAAAGGGGAACAGACGAAGCCATGTAAGGGGAACAATGACTTTACAACTATGACTTCACAACAATAACTTCACAACCAATGACATCATAACCATTGAGAATGCGTCAGAATTATCAAACGCCTTTTATACCGTGGATATCATCTTACTATCACCAGACGGACACTAGGCTTGGTACTTAGACAATCTACAGTCTTGTACAAGCGCATTAATTCGTAAGACTTGTACTCTGACTGACTGTGACGACGGGACTCCATGACGGGCCCTGCCCAAACCTCTTTAGAGAAGACAGGGCTCCGACCACTTGTCCTATTTGAATGTCAGTCGGACTCCTCGGATGATAACATGCATGAGCTCGCTACAGCCAGCAGAGCACGGACTGTATTACGTAAGCCTTTTTTTTTTATCCATTTACATATTCATCTGTGTTTTATGGGCCCTGTGTTTTGCGGTCTTGTTTGTGTGTGGTCATCTAACAGTAAGGAGGTTGTTCTACACCACAATTGTACGTTCTTCAAGACTCCTGCGTAATCAGAAAAATGAAAGGGTTGTGCGCACGTAATCCAGGATAACCACACCGTCTGCTACTAACATGGCAGATGGCCGTCCTATGTCTGCACCGATTGCCCTTTAGTCTCGTTGTTTTATATGTGTAGTCATTTATGTTTGATGTCACGGAGGCGGAACCACTATGTGATTAAGGGTTCAATATATACCATTTGCGTCTCATTCTGTGCGCGTCTGCTTTGTGTTTTGGCAGTTTTGCAGTGGGTGTTGTGGGGTTTTGCTGTTGATGCTGCAACCGAGTTTTGTTGGAGACCCCCTCCTTTCTTTCACATCTTTGAAACACGAAGGATAACAATGAATAATCTCGGGAAGAATATAATTGTAAAAAACGAAATTCATTATACTAGTAGGTAGCTTAGCATGTATTTAAAAAATGGTCAAAATGCTGCTGTACCATATATAGTGCTCATATCGAAACTCGGAAAATAGAACTTCCAAAATATATTCCGACCGCATGAAATCAACACAAAAGCCGAAACCATATTCCAAGAACCACAATCGAAAGGCTTACGAATTTTGGAAAAATACAAAACAGAAATTTCTCACGCCAAAAGAAAGAAAGGATACATCTTGGCATACCGATTCAAATATGCGAATTTTACATGGCTAGCCAAAAATCAAAATTAGCAGCTGAATATAGTAATAAGGCACTGAAGACTTGTGACAATCAGCCCATAGGAACAAACATAGGAATAAACATAGTAACAAGCTAATAACATACAACTACCAGAGCTGTCTCATTTCCGTCATGTTTCAATTATATTGGTTTTTTTTGTTAGTCTTTTACGTTGTCTCTGTTGACGTGATTATTTTACATGCTAATATTTCTCCTTTTTCATATCTCTTATTTGCTCAATTATTATCATTGCACCGTTGTCTTGCTCAAGCAATATCTCCTTATGTCCTCTTTATTTCTCGGCCCGTGAGAATGCATTAGGCTGATTTTATTGTTAGGTTTCTCCTCCTATTTGTTTTGTTTCATATGATTTTCAAGAATTTGTATACCTTGTATACTTTAGGTCAAGGATTTCTAAAACTTTTCGGCAATTTTACAAAAATTACTCTTCAGCTTCTTTTTTAGTCCATGCCAATAACGTTACACCGGTGTCTTAGATCGGTTTGTTGAATTATATATACTTTTTTTGGGCATATTTTGAGGATCACTGACGATGGTTAAATACCCGAAACATGCATGTCTTGTCCATGCTGCCAATTTATCTGTTCTTAAATGATGCTATTCAATTTGAAGACGTTTAAAAACTAATAAGTTCTCATCGTCAGTTTCCTAGGTGTGGTCGGACTGTTTCTTTCGGTCTTTTGTTTGAGTGTGTTGCTCAAAGTAATCTCTGCAATGTGGTAATGTTGGAAACTTTGTTTTAGAAACAAACGATGTGGATTTTCTAATGAAGTGTGCAATGCTTAATTAACTATATCTCTGTATGACAAATATGGATAATAACCATATCCCTGTATACAGCACAAAATCGATAATTCAAAAATCAGAAAGCGAAGGCATACAAAATCAGGACAAAACAGGAACCAAAGCAAACAAACAAAAACCTCCACCATATGAAAAGAAGCGAACTCCCGATAGGGGAGTGAGACCAGGTGCCCAGGAAGAGAAAGCATCTCCTGCTTGCATGCAACACCCGTCGCTTCAATTCGGTAGAACTGTCACATTCGGTTACTTCCATTTTGGAAGATATAGAGTACAATCTTTGGTTGGATGGTTCAAATGGTCTATGACAGAATATCATCCACCATTCTTGAGAGTGGAACATCATAGTGTATGACGAGTTCCCCATATCGACCGTAGAACTTCCTCAGTGACGATGTTAGTCGGTCACAAACATATCCCTGACTGAGAAGCTTATCTGAAAGACGCCTAGCTCTCAGAACAAAATCCGTATATTTGGTACTTGCTCTGGCATAGCGTATCAACTGAGATATGAACACGCCATAAGCAGGCGATGATGGGATGTTGCTACTCAGAAAAGGAAAGTTTGTAATGCTGAAATTGAAGTCGTCACGTTTGTCATAGAGTGAGGTGTTCATGTGACCATCAGTGTCGTAGGACAACATTATGTCCAAATAGGATGCTGAATTATTTGTCTCTGTGGTTTCTTTGACTTCAAGCTCCGAAGGATAGATACTGCTCAGGTAATCCGCGAATTTTGGATTATATATGGACAACACATCGTCTATGTATCTGTAAGTGAAGTTAAAGTCAGAAGCTAAGTATCTTTTCCCTTCAGAGACCAGAGATTGAATGAATTCAGCTTCGTACGAGTAAAGGAAAATGTCGGCAAGGAGTGGGGCACAATTGGTCCCCATTGGAATTCCGACAATTTGCTGGAAGACCTTTCCTCCAAACACCACAAAAATGTTGTCGATCAGAAAGTTTAACATCTGAATAATGTCTGTTTCAGTGTACTTATTTTCAGAATCTGACTTTTCTTTTACAAAGTAGGTTTTGTCATAGTTAACAACAATAAATTTGTATTTGCGATTACCGTTCTTACTTGTAAACGCATTACTTATAATTTTTGCGAGTCTTTCTTTCAATTTAGAATGTGCAATTGTAGTGTAAAGTGTCGAAAAATCAAAGGCTTTGATCGAATGGACTCTACTAAAATGAGAGGATTTCAGATGTTCTAAAAGTTCCTTCGAATTCTTTAAAATCCACATCTGGTTGATACCACTGCGAGAATACACTGTCGAACAATATTTTTGAAGCCCAGATTTGATTTCAGATAAAACTTTGGTGAGTAAGATCGATACAGATTTGGTAGAACATTTTGAGGAACCAGCGATGAAACGTTGTTTGTACGGATTCTTATGCATTTTAGGTATGCAGTACAAGTATGGTAAATCTAAATCTAAATTGGTAGTGTCGAAGCCAAAGGAAGTAAGAGCTGATTTGTGGTTATCTATTATTTCAGAGGCAGAAAGGTTTGTTGGGGTGTAAGTGGGATTTCCAGGTGTCGAATTTAAACCCAACTCTTAAACTAGACTGTCGAAATAGTACTTTTTGCAAGTAAATGTGTAATTATTTGAGGCTTTGTCCGCTGGTGTGATGACATAATGTTCTTGGAGGTAGGTGAGCTCTGTGATGACATTAGGGTCTTTAAATATAGACACGAATCTGGTGTTCACAGTTGATTTTAATCGGTTAATTCTAGATAAAAGTAACCCTCTGATTGATTTAATCCATTCGGAAAGGGTGTCGAGCTGTACATCCTCTTTCTTTGCCCAACGTCTTGCATATTCCTCACAAGAGTCCATGATAATTTTGACATTTTGGTTCCATGTAAAGGACATACTTTCTCTGTATTTGGGACCCTTTTTTAACAATTCTCTCAACTTGTCGTTCTTGACTATACTAAGGTCACCAGTAATAACGTGTCCACAAGGAGAGTAGTTGAAATCCGATGAAGAAAATTCGCAGGGAAGTGGATGTAGTGAGGGATTACTTAAATCAATACACTGCAGGAATCGTTTGTAATTGTAAATTTTAGATGCAACTGTTGGTGTGTAGCTATAGGAAATACAAGGAGTTTCTTTTCTTTTGAAATATGGTGGGATTTTTTCTGTGACAGTTTTGTGATTCAAAATTTGACCAAGATTCAAGTTATCAATACCTTTGTTTGCAAATCTTACTTTAATGAAAGGGCGGTTTGTTTTCTCCTCTGATTTATCTGATCTAACTGCTTGAAATAAACGAAAAGTAGAAATGTCCAATATGACTCCTTGATATACTCTGTTTTTGAAATTCATTTGAGTTGACAGAAGAAAGGACAAGACACCTAACACCAATCTTCCTTAATTTGACCGCACTTATCACAGTAATCAAGCATGCTTCAGATAGTAAAGAACGTAGTATTTGTTGTTTTTTTTCATACGCTTTTGATATAGCTTTATATTTCAGAACGATATTTATAAAGCTTGTCATGTTCTTGTTCTACTTTCTTCTCTTTTTGTTATGCCTCTTTTGCTTTTCTTACATCACTTTGTGTTATTGTCTTGTGATTTTGTTCTTTGTTGAGTTTAACTGTGCATGCTTGCTATATCGATTTCATAATTTCTCTATCTTTGAAACACAAGTCAAAGTCTTCAAATACCATACACAGGTAATATGAAGAGTTGTTGATACCAGAACGATTTGTTCAAATTAGTAATTGAAAGTCAAACAAATGACCAAAACAGAATTAAAAAAAAAAACAGGAACAATTAATAGACACATACTGTATATACTTGTGAAATATAAAACAAAGATATGGAGAAGATCCCCAACAGTGGAACACACTCTCACGAGACGGGAGAAAATGGTGGACAAATAGACGGCACTATAGAAACACGAAAGACAAACAGACGGATACAATAACACAGCACCATAATGACACGAAAGACAAACAGACGGATACAATAACACAGCACCATAGAGACACAATCGTAATGCGACACCGCTCAAATATCATAGTTAATAAAGTAAATTCTATTAAAATGAAATGTTGTTGTAGTATGGTAAAAAAGTAGAAGAACGAAATCGAAATACAAGAAACCTAGAAAAGAACAAAAACATTCAAACAAATTTGTTAGAATGAAAATCATTGAAAAGCAGATAAATATACAGCATAGACCAGATATGCACGCTTCGGGTATTTTACCCTCGTCAGTGATCCTCAATAAAAAAAATCAAATATGGCCAAAAAGTGTGAAAGTTATATCCAAAATATTACCGAAAGACGTACCAAGATGGCTGGGATATGATGCTACAGGACCCATGTTTCAGAAATTTGAGAAAATATTGTAAACAAAAATCAAATGCGTTTGAAGAAACGATCAACCGAAATTGATCGAACTTGGCTACATGTGCCCTCGGGGACTCCTGGTCCACCCGCAATGGCACTTACCTAGTGGTACAAATTTTAAACGTCTTCAAATTCAATGGCATCGTTAAAGTGCAGATAATTTGCAGCATTGACCAGACATGCACGAGTCGGGTATTTAACCCTCGTCAGTGATCCTCAATCCAAAAAATTAAATATGGCCAAAATATACCGAATGTCGTACCATGATGGCTAGGATATGATGATACAGAATCCAAATACGATACCAAAAAAGATACCTATTTATGGCTGCTAAAGCAATAAATAGGTATCGTTTCCATACAATGATTCTTTTCTCTTGAGGAAAGCCTCTTTTCTGAGGTTGCCTTAAAAATAAATGTGTTTTCGTCCTTGTAATCTTGTAATTGTGGTGTCGCCGGAATTATATTTCAGTGACTTATGATGACAATAATACTTTTGGTGGAAGTTTACACGTTGGGAAAGGGTAAACTGCAATAACTGCTATTAGACCAGAAGTAATTGAACAAATTAAGCTGTCAGTGTTTGAATAATTTATTTCTTTAAATCAGGCAGTCTCCTTGCTTTCTACGAGCAAGCTGTCAATGCACAAAGAAATTGGGATGTAGATGGGAAATTACATAAACTGATAAATTAATTAGACAATTTTGAAGACGTATGAAACAATTCTGATTTCATGTTATACTTATGTATACTATAAGTACTTTTCATGAAAAAAATTTTTGGTCCTTTTCATTATTTATTTTCAAGAAAGTAGAGGATCTCCAAAAACCCGATTACAGCGCCCACAGCAAAACATCCAAACACCCCAAATAAAAAAAGATGTCAAAATTCTTGAAAAAAAATAGAATACAGAATTTTCTTACGAAACAAGAAAAATCGGACAAATAAATAGAGACAACAATAATACGATATAGCACCATAAAACAACACACTACAACTTATCTTCAGAGTCTAGTGCAAGTATTGTAGGTGGCGCTATTAAATAACGCAAGAGAATTTGAAGACGTTTAACATTACAACGCTACACGCTAAGTTAAACATATTCAAATATCATTCAGTGGATAGAATGAACACATTTTGTTATAATATTTCAAAATGTATTTGTTTAGCTACATGCTTTTGAACTTTGTTTACTTCAAGAAGACATCGTGTTCAGGGGCTTTATCTCTGGTAAAAATAGAAAATAAAAACAACAAAGGGAACGGAAGATCGTATTTATACGCCTGCTTTAAAATAGAGCAATACAGCATATTAATTATTCATTATTGCATTAACTAAATTTTGACGATTTTATATTATATGTTTTCCTTCGATTTTCGAAGGATATGATGTAGCATTTAATTCTCAATAACGTAAGTTTATGATTATATGCGCTCACATTTCATCCGTGAATCTGTCAGTCCCCTTTTATGTTTATCTAGCAGTTTGTTGCTAGTATGTGTCGAAAAGAACACAGTTGAGATATTTCTACTTTGTATTTCCTCTAGTGAAATTAATGGTAATCGACATTGGAGGATATTACAAAGATCACTTATGCATTGATTAGATATCTCTTTTTGTGGAAAGCATTGTATCCAGTGCGAACCTCTCTGCAATAAGTGCTAGGATGTTGGAAGCTTTTAACAAATGGGGTCTTGAAATGCACGACAAATTGGTGAAATCCCGAGAGCGAGGGAAATAATGCACCAAAGCCAGTACCCCATACTTAATTACTGAGAAGGTTTCGTGATGAAGCTTCACTCAAGAGCATGTTCCGTAATGAGTACAGTCCTTTTTTGGTAGATGCTTGAAACTTACAAAGAGTACGCCGGTACAAGGTAAGGTATACCTATAAACATTTGTCCTTTACCATAATGAAAGTAATTAATTTTCAGCAATAAAATTAACATTTCCAATACTCTTTGATGCCGCTAAACTTGTTTTTATAAGGCAATGTTCAAACGTTAAAAATGGGATATTTTGATTGATGAAATTGATATAAAATTCATTTTCTAAAGTGAAAACATCTGAATTTGGATTTATTATTTTTTATTCACTGATCGTTTTCTTGCATATCAATTAGAATGGATATTTGAGTGTTTTGATTTGATTTCCTATGAACATTTAAAACTAATTTCATTTTCGTACTTTTCCGGTATCTAGTAAGGTTAGTAGATATCAATTCGCATCCATATTTGGTGAGTCTTGACGAATGTCTTGGGGAGCTTATGCAATATCCCTAGCGTCGGCATCGTCGGTGTCGTTGGTTGCATGGACAAAACATTAACCCGGACACGACTTTGACCTATTGACCTTGGAGTTTGAAATACTTTCCAAAACATTTAACCTGTAAAATATCTTTTAAACTCTTAGGGATATAGTTGAATTATTTCATATGTGAATAACTCATAACCAAATATTCAATTTGAGGCCTTAACGAACTTGACCTTGTATTTTGGCCTGCCTTTCAAAAACTGGGACATATATTTTGTATCATAAGGGATATACCTTTAGTTAGATATTACACGTGTGGATACCAACTTGCAACAAGGTCATAGGCGGCACAGGCTTGCAATATAACCTTGCCGTCATCGCTATTTTTCTACGCCATTTCACGCAATGATAAAAGCCGAGAGGCATCGCAGGTACGGCGTTTCGTCATAGTGACGTCATTCGGACTTCTGACGTAAACAGTGCAAAAGATTCAAAGGCAGAGACACATAATATTATTTGAGTGGTACTCGGGCAATGAAGAAGGGAGGAGATCTCCAACAAGACCCCATTGCAGCATCAACAGTAAAACACCAAAACACCCGATGCAAAAACACAAAAGACGAGTACAGCACGAGTCGGAAAAGAGACACATGAAGGAAACGATTCTTATCTTGATGTAGGGAAATATGCAAGACTCGCGTCTAAGGACGGTAGGTTTCGATTTATAGCTATACTGTCCTGTTCACCATGTTTTTCCGGTTTTCTCTAAAGTATGATAATGTCATCTTCCAAAAAGATATCAATTCCTTTAGTCGTAACAGAAAGTACCATTGTTTTGGTTGTGCGTCAGATAAGTTAGAAATAGGACGGAAAATAAAAAGTCTACGGGGATTTTCTATAGTAAAGGAGAGCGACAAAAATGCTACCCAAATCCAACTTATCATACCCAGAACGTCTCAAGAAGTTGAATCTCCCATCACTGCGCTACAGGAGGCTGCGTGGAGATATGATAGAGGTTTTTAAAATAGTGAAAGGGATTTATGATGCTAGGGTAGCAGGAAACATATTCGAGCTAGCCTCAGAATCAAAAACCAGAGGTCATTAATACAAAATCACCAAACATAGGAGTAGATCAGAACAGAGGAAAAATTACTTTACCAACAGAATAGTAGACATATGGAACAATTTACCAGCTTTTGTTGTGTCCGCAAAGAGTGTGAAATCGTTCGAGAACAGACTTGACAACCATTGGGAAGATCACCTAATGAAATACGATCATGAACAATGCCATCAAACTGGAATTAGAGTACGCGCAAGAAAGTTTCATCAAGATCCGAATATAGAGGAGG
The DNA here is from genome assembly GCA_028142955.1 of Pinctada fucata. Classification (NCBI taxonomy): domain Eukaryota; kingdom Metazoa; phylum Mollusca; class Bivalvia; order Pterioida; family Pteriidae; genus Pinctada; species Pinctada fucata. The sequence continues at coordinate 2,797,288 of AP027103.1, forward strand.
ATGCTGAACTCCTGCGTTCGGGAACGACATAGGTAGACATAGGTAGGTAGTAAAATCACTGAAAATGCGTGACGTCGGAGGCTTTGACGTCACTGTTTAATATTGTTGACACGGAGAACAATATGGCGGCGGCTTGAAATTAACATGGGAATTTCCCGTAGACATTTTTATTTTTCATATTGCGGTTTAAAGGCAGCTGATAGGGTAAGTTGAAGCTAATTTGCAGTTACGACTAAAGGAGGTCAATTCTCGGAAACATTAATTTATAGCAAAGTTCTTCAAAACAGAGTGCTCTGGATTTACTGTCCGCGCAGCTCACTTTAGAAATCGGAAAATTGAAGATTTTGCAACTTTGTCGGCATATTTTCCGATTAAAATTTATATAGATCTCGAATTCTCATAACTAACGGTGTATGATATATGTCTGTACGACCAATACTATGCTCATAGGGAAAGAAAATAGTTTTTTTTTTTATTTATTTATTCTATTTTATTTATTTATTTTGTTCACATCATTTTTGATCAATTAATACAATCGATAATCAGTGATTTTTGTTTTTTTGTTTTTTCGTTTGGAAAATAGTTTTAGATGGGGAAATTTCTATGTTAATTTTAGCGTGACGTCGTCGACGTTCCCCATAGACTCAGTGTTAAACATCGACGACGTCGCGCTAAAATTAACATAGAAAACTCCCTATCTAAAACTATTATCTTTCACCGTGAGCGTAGTATTTATCGTAGGTACATATATCATACACCGTTAGTTATGAGAGCTCAAGATCTATCCCATTACCTTAATTTTAATTCCGATTTCTGAAGTGAGCTACGCGGACAGTAGTGAACAGGACAGTAGAATTTGTATTTTTACTGGAGACTTCTCGCTCAGCTGATCGTGTTGACAACGTAAGAATAAGAAAGAATCCCTGATACTGCATCGTATTGCATTGAAACATAGACAATAATTGTACATTGTATACCTCATAAATGTAGTAATACCTGATGGTAAATACATGCTATATTCTATCTACAAAGCCCAAGTTTCAGTCTGCAAGTATCTTGCAGACAAACAATAGGCGATGACGACAGAGGTAGATTTCAAAGTGAAGGAAAGCGGAACTGAAATCGGACGCATGCGTAGGAGATTGGTGTGGGTATTTCATGACCAGACCTTTCATTCAATGCCTGCATGGCAAGTGATGTTGTCTTCTGACAAGTCCTAATTCATTCGATAAAAATGGACAGTATTCAGAATCATGCTTGGATAAGAAGGACTGGTTTGGAAATATTCTTCCCCGAAAATACGACATAATGACACTTATTTCTATCATCATTTATGATACGAAAACAATAAACATAAAGGCCATCCTATTTTCATCTGTGGCACTGTACTGGTTTATTCATTAATTTTAGGATTCACTTTTTTTCAAACTTAAAGAAAAACCGTATCTAGATAAGAATAAACATTATCAGTTATTCATTCTCAAAGTCGAAAAGGCAAGGCAAAATCATTAGATTTTTCATAGGAATGGTTCCGAACTTCGGAATGAATAACATTCCGACATGAGACCAGGTGCCCGGGGAGAGTCAGCGTCGTCTGATTGCATGCAACATCCGTCGCAACAGCTCAATGGAAACTTGTCAAATTTGGTGATTGTCTCGATGTACGTTTAGATGTACACATCAGGTAAATATTTCTTGTTTGGTGATCACGACGGCCATTCAATCAATCACAATTCAGAATATTACTGATCATTCTGGAAAGGGTGATCTGATATGCTTTTATTATTTCCCCGTAGCGACCGAAGAGCTTCCTCAAAGATGATTTCAGCCGTTGTGCAATATAACACTGAATACTTGCAAGGCGTCTGGCTCTAACGATGAAATATTCATATTTCATATTTGGAACATGCTCTGACGTACCGTATCAGCTGGGAAACAAAAAGCATTGAGGTATTCAAATGGCCGTATGCGTCAAAATGTTTAACGTCTTCAAATTCATCAGCATCATTTTAGAGTAGATAAATTTACAGCATCATGGACCAGCCATGCACGTTTCGGGTATTTAACCCTCGTTAGTGATCCTCAGTCTAAACAATGTAATATGGCAAAAATCTATGACAATTATGTCCTAAGTATACCGAAAGACGTAACAAGATGGCTGGGATATGATGCTACAGGACCCAGGTTTTAGAAATTTGAGACAATTTTGTATACAGAAATTTTCAAATGCATTTGAAGAAACGACCAAGCGAAATTGATCGAACTTGGCTACATGTGCCCTCGGGGACTCCTGGTCCACCAGCAGTGACACAAACGTCTTCAAATTCGTAAGCATCATTTTAGAGCATATTCATCCACAGCATCGACCAGACATGCACATTTCGGGTATTTAACCCTCGTCAGTGATCCTCAATCTGAACAATTTAATATGGCCAAGATCTGTGAAAATTATGTCCTAAATATACCGAAAGACGTAGCAGTAGCAAGATTGCTGGGAAATGATGCTACAGGACCAAGGTATTAGAAATTTGAGATAATTTTGTATACAGAAATTTTCAAATGCCTTTGAAGAAACAACGTAAGTATATCCAAGCACGACGATTGAATAGGCATGCAAATTCGTGAAAATATAAAACAGAATTAATATAGGGAGGAAATCTAAATACGTGAAAATAGCGGAACTTATTCTCTCGAGTATAGAAAAAGTGGAAAAAGGAATGATTCCAGCATGACCACCCTGTATTCACGCAGCGAAACAAACCCCAAGAAAGTGACACATGAATGACATCATGCAAACTCCAAGTCGCAAAAAGCAATATTCACTAGGCCATCTTACAAAATAATCGTAACAGACATACAGAAACATGACGCATTGATGATAACACATAAAAGGAAGGAGACCAATGTGCACCCGGCGCCGACTTTTTATGGTCATCTGCTATTGGCAAATTGTGTTGTTATCCGGATTACGCGCGCACAACCCTTCCACTTATCCGAGGACACAGAGGTCTTCATAGACACACAATTGTTGTATAAACATAAAACTTCTGACTGTAAGGTGACATCACAAACAAGATAGTTATACGCAGCGGCCTCTTGTAACACAGATTCTATGTAAATGGATCTAACAATTCTATGGCATGCGTTTAATAGTCTGTGCTCTGCTGGCTGAAGCGAGCTCAAGATCAATCACCCGAGAAGTCTGACCAACTTTCAGATAGGACAGAGAATCAAGACCCAGTCAACTCTGACAAGATTTCAGCAAAGCCCATCATGGATTCTTGTATGTATACAATTACACATTGTATGGTCATGAGATCGAAACTCGGAGGAGGATGTTAGAGTAAGAAAAATGACAAAAATTTATAAGAGAAGAAAAGAAAGCACCCAATCTAAGATAACCAAGAAACTAACATAAACGTATATGATATGTTTTGGGATAGCTATTTTGTTGGACATGAAGAGAAACAGATATTCAAATTGCTTAAATGTTTTAAAACTTCATGTGTGTGGTAGCAGATCTAACTAATACACGTAATTCTTCCAACAATGGGATTTTTTTTTAAATGTAGTATCTGTCCCTTTCTGATTTAAGTAACCTCACTCAATCTGTAGGCGATGAGTTTGCACTCATTTGTAAGTGAATTTATCTCACTCTGTCTGAAGTAGTTCTGTATAGGAAGAAAAAAAAACAGCAAAATAAAACATCGTCAGTCTGAGAATGTTTTGTACAACATTTTCCTCATTGTTTAGTTTTTTTTCAACTTTTACAAGTAGGTGCCTTCTGTAAGCACTTTGAATTGATGACTCCATAGCAATAATCCAACTAGATGTAGAGAAATAAACAATTAAAGAATGTTCAAGCCAAGAAGTATTTAAAATGCATTAAACATAATGAGCGATCATGAAGGCATGCATGCATTTATCAAAATGCATGAAAATGGATTTGTTATGGCATACATAAATCATATCTTCATCACATACTGCATTCCATATAGAATCTTACCCCTTGTGTTACTTGGCAGGTATATCTCCCGTCGCTATAATTATAGGATTATGACAGATTCATCGTAAGACAAGTGTTACTGGTATTGTTATATAGAGCAACCACGAACTCCTTCACGCAGGAGAAATGAATCTGTCACAGAGTTTCTTGCGGGTTATATAACTGAGTTGCTATAATGTAAGAAAGAATGGGTTAGTAAAGATTTATATATAAACATAGCTTGCGCTGGCTTTTCGCTTTTCGCTTATTTAGAGTATAATGGAAAACAAATCAAGTGCGCTAAATCATAATTACGCTGTTGTGCAAATTTTCCTATTTTTGTCCTGTTTCCACTGAAATATGTATGCGCCGAAACAAGTACACATACAAATACGTTTCCAATTGTTTGTCCGATATGTAGGGAAAGTAATAGAAAACTCCATATGTTTAAGAAAAATATGAAGAAACTGAACATAAGATCAGCACGATAATTTCCTCTTTTTCGGCCTCCAGCATCACTGATATGACATACTTGTTATAATGTTAAATTTAATTTGGATTTCCTCTTTTTCGGTCTAGAGCATCAGTGATGAGCCATGATTTGTTGGAAATCGCATATGGTGCACTGGAATTTTAAAATGAACATATATTTCAATATTGACAATTTGATTTTAACAGATTTAGAGATGGATGTGATATAAGTCAAACACGTCAATATCCAAGAGTTTTTTCTCTTGTGTCTTCTCACCGATTGCCCAATGATCTTGTTGGTTTATGTGTAGTGTTTGATGTTTGGTGTTTCTTGACCCTTTTGCTGTCTTTGCTCTGTTTGGTAGGTTTTGACCCTCATCTCGATTCAAATCGCCTTCTTATAGTTACGACGTACAGCTGTACAACTGGCCGTAACATTTCTATGATATCATACTAATTTACAAAAATAACGAATGATTTGAATCCTCGTTTTGCTTGAACTAGGTAGTCAAGATGGAATGAGGTCTCAAGTTTTAATTCATGACGCAATGGTTTCCGAAAGTATCAAGAGAATGTGATGTTTTGCGACATATGCTTTACCAATTATGTAATACATTTATTTTTATGCATATTTCCACGTAAATCGTTCATGCTATCATAATAAAAAGGAGGTTTTGCATATGTCTTCTCTCACGGAGAACAAAAAGATGAACGAATGAAAGAAAAATGTCAAAGAATGACACGGTAACATGAAATTTTGTATTGTGTTATCTATTTTTCACGTCAATTTCTTCTAGATATGTTACTATAATTTGCATATCTTTGTTTTGTGTGATAAAAATAGATTATCTCAAACGCATAATATCCATTATACGCGGTTCTTTCACCATGTTTCATAATAAAAACAAAAATCGAAGAAGCACCCTTCAGTTATTTATTCTCAAAATCGAAAAGGTAATGCAAAATGATTAGAATTTCCATTAAATTTCTTCAAAATTACAAAACTGTGCAAGCCTTACAGTCTTGTCAACAAACACCTTTTCTTTTAAATCCCGAGAGTTCACCAGGTCTTATAAAGTAGCATCTCCTCGTATGTTGACGTAAGTAAAAATATTTTGTTACATTGCCCTTTAATTCCTGACATTGAATATCAGTCAGTGTCATTTAATATAATTTTTAATTAATTGAATTTAAATATTTTCGAATGTACTTTGTGGTTCATAAATGTTTACATTCGGCATCGCACCGAAATACCCACCCGCCAATACAGAATATATAGCTTGGGTCCTGAACATCATATCCCACTCATTCTGCTACGTCTTTTGGTACATTTTTAGACATAATAATTTTCATACTTTTTGGCCATATTACATTGTTTAGGATCACTGACGAGGGTTTAGTACCCGAAACTTGCATGTCTGGTCCATGCTGTAAATTTATCAGGTTTTAAATGATGCTATTGAATTTAAAGACGTTTAACATGAGTGTCACTGTTGGTGGACCAAGAGTCCCCGAGGGCACATGTAGCCAAGTTCGATCAACTTCTGTTGATCGTCTGTCTCTTCAACGCATTTGAAATTTTCTGTTACAAAATTGCTTGAAATTTCTAAAACGTGGGTCCTGTAGCATCATAACCCACTCATTCTGCCACGTCTTTTGGTACATTTTTAGACATAATAATTTTCATACTTTTTGGCCATATTACATTGTTTAGACTAAGGATCACTGTCGATGATTTAGCACCCGAAACTTGCATGTCTGGTCCATGCTGTAAATTTATCAGGTTTTAAGTTATGCTATTGAATTTAAGGACGTTCAACATTGGATATATTCACTATTTCTTTTCACATCAAAATACTCTGAATATTAACTTTACTATATTCTTCATTTCTTCTCAAACATGTAATTAATTGTTGTTTGTGATATCCACCAAATATTGCACTTAGCTTTACAAGTTAACAAAGAGTATATATTGTTTACTTCGGCATTTAATAAGTACCACTGATGAGACTATCCGAAACACGTGTCTGGTGCTTTAGAATTGGTTTCAAATTCTGTCAAGAAGGTATAAACTCGATGACGTTATAAGTTTCAGCACAAAAGATCAGGATATGAACATAACTTCTCTTCAGTGAATAGTTTCACTTGTTCTGATTTCGTTTATTTGCTCTCAGATATGACATGTCCCCTCCTTTGTTTGATGTATTTTGTTTGTGCTTTTAATGTGTTACGATATCCTCAGTATCATTCTTTCATGAACATTCCGTGTGGTGATTCTTAAAAGAAATATGGAATTCTTGATATGTGGTATGAAAGGTTTGTGTTTGTGCTAGGAATTTACTTACGTCTTTAACATCACCATATTATCATATTCAGTTGTGAGTGTGGGTTCAAACTTACATTTAGTAAACTGACGTGCATTTATGAATCTCTCAACTGTTGCACAGTTATTTGCACTGTCTCATAAAACTATACCATAAAAGATACGTACCAATTAATAGACAGTAATACAAAATCACAATCCCACTCATGATGATATTAATAATAATGTATATGACAAAGAACAGAGAGATGTCAGTGCACCATATGCGCTTTTCAACAAGTCATGTCTCATCAGTGATGCTCTGAGTAAAAAAGAGGAAATCCAAATGGTATTAAATTATAAAGAGCAAACGTCTCAATATGACCAAACAGTCCTGTCAAAGAATTTGCTGAGAACAGAGCTTTTGCTGTATATAATATACGCATTGGTAGATTTTTTTTAAATACGTTACTTTAGTAATTTGTAAACCTTTTAATTGTGATTTTTGTAATTTGTGTTTACCTTTCATTCTCTGATAAATTACAACACTAACAAGTTTTTCTTTGAATTGGAGAGACTGAAGACTCATAGCATTTGCCTTCATACTCCAGTAAGTATTAAAACTGACGGTTTACTTTGATTATTTGCAGATAGCTATATGTCTTAAAGTTTTCTTGCATTAGCTGAAATGCCAATTGCAATGTACATGTATGAAGAAAGCAGATAGTGGTGCATTATACATGTAGATTTATATGTTGTTAAGTTCACGATCGATAGCCTGATGTAATAGGCCTGATTTTGTCCTCCTTATGGAATTGTAAGTAAAGTCTGATTTCTCACTAATCTATACAACTCCCTACTTCCTGATGTAACATAAATCAGAATCCAGTTAAATATATACGTCACTTGTCATTCAAAAAATGTGTCCTTATCAGCTACATGAGTTATAGATAAGGCTCTAAACAATTCCTTATCGACATGCTAACATGATGCAAGCATTCTGTAGGATCGCAATTCAGTAAGTATGTTTTTGTCATTTTGTAAATATGTTCATATCTTTACGAGGAAACTGTACGATTCTTGTACGATGATTGGTTAAATCTTGAGATTAGATTGAAACAAGTATGTGAAGTACGTGTAAATGTTCCTTATTTCTGCTATATAAGGAAAACTTTCTTAAAGAGCAAGATAATTTTTTCTTATGAAATACAGAATTTAAATAATAGATTAAGGTAAATGTATCCAAACATTAAAAAAAACTTCTGATACAAGTGGGATGTGTCTTTCTCGTATTTGAACATGGATCATCATTCTAGATATAATCCAAGTAAGTATGAAATTAGAAATGAAATGATTCAGGAAATCAAAATATATACCTTAAAGATGAAAGAGCGAGTAACTGCTAGGTAAGAAGCCAAAGTTGGCATCTGTTACTAGCATTACTAGAAGGCTGATTTTACATTATAACTAGTGTGTGCAGTAAGGATGACGATACCGTGACAAAGGGCATCACACCAGATTTGTCAAAAGCTAAAATAGCAGCACGTTATCATTATATAACTACACGATGTAAGCACATGCACGCATTGACATGATAGTCAAGGTATTAGAGATGAGAATAGTTGAGGAACTTGAATACGAAACGAATTGGATCACAACAAATCTAACTGGTTTGTTTTACCTTTGTTTGTGTATGTCTTTGAAAATCCCATTTTGATTGATGATTAAGAATTGTATTGTCTATATATACGAGATTAGCAGATTGACCGTTTGATAGCAGCCTGTGATCTTTTTTGCCTAATGGCTGGCAGTAATAGAAAGCAATGCTGTCATGAAAATTAATGTTGACTTTCATACGGAGTGTTGATGGCTTTGATCAAAGTCAACACAGCTCTGTGTGTGCGTGTATAAATACTGTTAATACTCTATACTTTATGCAATCCTCCATCAAAGCTACAATGATTTCTTTTCACCATTGTTCTCATTACCTTGTTTATTTAATACATAATTCATCAAAGAATTCAAACGAATGATTTCGATGGTCAGAAAATCTAATTGTATTTTTCTCTATTAGAAATGTATATAAGTTTTATTGCAACATATTTTAAGTTTTTCATAATTCGATTTAATATAATATGTGTTCGCTTATCAAGGCAAAGACGAAGCTTAAATTTCTATAAAGAAAAAAATGCACCCCAACTCTTCTACCAGGGAATTACCTTTTGGACTAAAATGTCCAATAATGTTCACCAGTGCCCAGTTTTACAAAAATTCTTACGAAAAAATTCAGGAATTTTCGAAACTTTCATCATCAAATAAAAGATTCAAATGTTTTTCAATTTGGATTATATTGTGCTTTCTTATATCATTTCTACATACTTAATATAGATTTAGAAACAAAACATCGTGATTTTAAGTTTATAAGAAGTAATAAGAGAGCATATGTTACGAAAATTCCTAATATTCTATTTTCGAGAAACTGACTACAAACCTGACTTTTTCATGTATTCAATCCTCATCAGTGGTTCTTTTGGAGGTGACAGTGCCATTTTTATACTCATTGTTACGTCTTCAATTTCATAGCATCATTTAAGAACAGATAAATTTACAGCATGGACCAGACGTGCACGTTTAGGGTACTTAACCTTCGCCAGTGATCAGTGATCCTCAATCCGAACAGTGAAATATGACCAAAGACTGTGAAAATTATTTCAAATAATGCGTTCGTTCCATCCAGAATGAATTTTCAAAAAGTACTCAGAAATCAAAAATTGAGTGGCCAAATAGTGAATTAAAATTTAAATCATTATATATATGTTTCTTCACTGTAACAGTAGTGTTACTGTAGTGCAACAAAGAGTAAGGGTGTGAACTTATTCTGTTTTCATTGAAATGGGATCGGGTGTTTAGTTTTACAGGGGTGCATAGTAATTACGTAAGGGATAAGACCATACAAAACATTATCATTCTAGTTCATCATTTGCGTATTTGAAATTTCCTGCAATTTCATCTGTTTGGTGATCCTCAGATGGATAATTATGTAATACATCCGTGAATCATTATAGCATGTTAAATGTCTTCAAATTCAATAGCATCATTTTAAAAACAAATAAAATTTGCAGCACGGCCCGGACATGCACGTTTCGGGTACTTGACCCTCGTTAGCGATCCTCAATCTTATTATGCCTGCTTAAAGACCCTAATTCCAAAACTTACATTACATATATATAATTTCACAGAAGTCTCGACATGTTTGTCAGTTCAGTACAGATGCACGGGCACTCTATTCTTATGGGACTTAATTTAAGTCCAACAGCAACGAAACGCCTACCTACTTATTTCAAAATTGTTTAACACAAATTTTTTTCAGCCATGAAAGCCTTGAAAATGAAACATTTGTTGAATTTAATTCTTAATATATCCGATATCTAAGGGTTTAATAAACGTCTGAATTATAGAATTGATTATCGATAGGTGACCATCGGCTTTTAGGTCTGTATTCTGCAGAATATATTTCTCCATGAGAACTCTTTAATCTTTATAACAAATCCTATTTCATGGTTACCGCTTCAGATTATATTTTGGCTGGATGTTTGCATTGAGCTATGAAAATTCACATCCATACAGTATTATGTGTTTTCCTACTTTGGAGTTTGGATCCAGAATTCGTTAAATGTGAGAAGTGAAGGATTCTGACATTCGTCAAGAACGTTCATCAAGTGGTAAGCGAGAAGTATGGTAGAACGTTTATGAAATATACCGCTATGTAAATTGTCCTTTACTCATTTCCAAGATGTGGTTGAAAATCATCACATGACAACCACGTGCTGGATATGAGTAAGGGGCAATATCATAAATTCATGCACACTATGTTTAGATAAAACGTTAGGCTCTTGATTCATGAAAATCTATTTTGAAATGTTTCTTAAATTCAAGGTTTGACTAGAAAAGAAAAGGGAATGATCTTCATTCTGAATTTAGAATGCCATTCTGAAATATTATCATTATGAGTTTTTGGCGACAATCTTACTTTGTTTGCGCATCTGATTAGAACACAAAATTTTATCTGCTTCCTCTTCACAAAATTGGATAACTGAAATATAACGAGGGGCTCCATTTTATCATTTTGGCTTGAGGTACATATGAAGTTGATTCGTTAGCCGAAATATGTAAAAACGTCGTATTGTGTAGAAATATACAATAATACAGAAGTGTTCATGAACGTCGTATTGTGTAGAAATATACAATAATACAGATGTGATCAAAAACGTCGTATTGTGTAGAAATATACAATAATACAGAAGTGATCAAGAACGTCGTATTGTGTAGAAATATACAATAATACAGAAGTGTTCACGTCGTATTATGTAGAAATATACAATACTACAGAAGTGATCAAGAACGTCGTATTGTGTAGAAATATACAATAATACAGAAGTGTTCAAGAACGTCGTATTGTGTAGAAATATACAATACAGAAGTGATCAAGAACATCGTATTGTGTAGAAATATACAATAATACGTAAGTGTTCAAGAACGTCGTATTGTGTAGAAATTAGGAGATAAACGTACTGTGTTTTGTGGTTCCGACAGGTATATGTTGGATATATTGTTGGAAACGCAGTTATACCGTCGGGGCTTGTCCCCGATGGTATAACGTATGTTTCCAACAGTATATCCAACATATACCTGTCGGAACCACAAAACACAGTACGTTTATCCCTATTCTAATTCATGTGACATATTTTAACTTTTTATCGCTTTAGAGGTGACGTTGCTACGGAGGACTAACAACGACCAACAGAAATTATTGCGCTGCAAAATATGAAATACAACTGCTTCGTATTTATTACAATGGCGAAAAATCAAAGTGTTATCAATAATAAACTTTCATGTACTTGCTCTGTTGTTTACATGTGGAGAACGCCATTTACAAGCTCATACCTTGTAGTTTTACGTCGCAGTATGACGTCATATGAGCAAAGAACAAAGAGAAACATGACGTCATACGAAAAAAGTGCGCTAAAGCTTGTAACTTGCAAATTTACGTAGGAATACATTTTAAAGTATGTCAAGTGAGTCGGTTTGCGGCATTTATATCGTCGTTATACATGCTTGTAGAAATCATGTGAACCAATCAGAATGCTTGAAACAAACAGAATGAATTAGAATATACAATAATACGTAAGTGATCAAGAACATCATATATACAATATACGACTTTGTTATACCCTTGTCAGTATCTCTATATAAAATCCCCATAGGAAAAATGCCTATAAATTCGAATATTTGACCAAGCGGTCAATATTTACATCAATATTGGCCCTAGGGCAATATTTCAAAAAATATTGACCGCTAAACGGTACATCGTTTGTGACGTCACGCCATTGACGACGCTATTAGCTCTACCTATTTTTCCGCGCTCTTTCCCTTATTGAAGAAAATTAACGTAAACATGCCGGGCTTATCGATTCGTTGCTGCAGTATTGATGTAAGGTATAACAAAACAATTATTGACTGGGAATTCGGGCAATATATGATTTGTTGGACCTTCAGACAAAATATAGCCCTCGGCCTTAGGCCTCGGGCAATATTTTATCTTCAGGTCCAACAAATCATATATTGCCCTCATTCCCAGTCAATAATTGTATATTGTTCAAGAACTTCGTATTGTGTAGACATATAAAAGTTTGTTCAAGAACGTCGTTTTGTATAGAAATATACAATGTTTAACGTCTTCAAATTATTAGCACCATTTCAAAGCAGATAGATTTACAGCATAGACCAAACATGCACGTTTCGGGTACTTAACCCTCGTCAGTGATCCTCAATCTAAACGATGTAATATAGCCAAAATTTGTGAAAATTATGTCCTAAATATACCGAAAGACGTAGCAAGATGGCTGGGATATGATGCTACAGGATCCAGGTTTTAGAAATTCGAGAACATTTTGTAAACAGAAATTTTCAAATGCGTTTGAAGAAATGACCAAATAAAAATTGATCGAACTTGGCTACATGTGCCCTCGGGGACTCCTGGTCCACCAGCAGTGACACTCACCAAGTGGTACAAACAGTTAACATCTTCAAATCCATTAGCATCATTTTAAAGCAGATATTTACAGCATGGACTAGACATGCACGTTTCGCATACGGAGAAATAATGCCACTCTGACATCGCGTCATGGCTCGCAGCCAGATTTGAAATTACTATTGTCGTATATGGGCATCACTGTAACTAAGATTGTTAAACGTTTTCCGGGCATTGGATATGATACTCCTCTATTTCCTGAAGAAGTTGATGTAAAAAACTTTATTTTCCGTGTTAAACTCGCGGTTCCCACATAAGTTGAAAATTAGTTAGATTCTGTCCATAGGCTGTACAGTAATTTCATAGGAAAACAGCATGATTTGGCGAGTTTTGGCAACTTCAAAGTCCGTTTTCTTAGGTTTCTAGTTTTATAATTCGTGTTCCGGGCATCGCGACTGAAAGTTTATAACAAATACATGAAGTCAGGTATCGTCGTTTTTTCGAATAAGTGATTTTGGCGGTTCCCACATATTTTAAAAATTCCTTCTTTCTACGAAATGTCCTCTATTTTCTAGTATAAATTCATTATGTTCTCTTATAGAATTGAAAATAGGTCATGAATCATCGTTACATAACAAATTGAAAATAATATGAATAACAGAAATTCAATAAAACGAAGATTTTACGAAGAAAAGCTACTAACTGATTTTAATGGGAGTTTCGCCGAACTTCAACACGTGACTGAGAGAAGTGGCATCATTTCTCCACATGGGGTATTTAACTATGTTCAACAATGTCGTATTGTGTAGAAATATGCAACTTTGTTCAAGAACGTCTCATTGTGCAGTAATATACAACTTTGTTCAAGAACGTCGTATTGTGCAGAGCCATTGGCGGTCATATTTAAACATGAAGTACAAAAATGTATATGGAACAAGTCATTTAGAGGATATCTTCAACCAATAGCTGGTTTAGTACCCGAAACGTGCATGTCTGGTCCATGCTGTAAATGTATCAGGTTTTAAATGATGCCATTGAATTTAAAGACGTTTAACATTAATAGGGATGGTCACCTGATACACTGACTGCAAATTATATGGATATCTGAAAATGTGTATCAACAACTGTCCCACTAATCGAAGTACACAAAGATCTCTGCCGTCGACAACTTTTTTATATACACGACATGCCTTGGTATTCTAAAATGATGTCACTTATAAAACAATAAGACACAGGGACTGTAGTTGACGAAACAACTCTTTATTTTTTTTTAAAGCTTTTGAAAAGATAGTGCTTCTAGTTCTAGGCCAGTTCAACGGAAGAGTCGGACTAACGATCAGATGATTAGGTTGCATGTCTTCTCTGATGAGATAGGAGAGTTAAACGTCTTCAAATTCAATAGCATCATTTAAGAACAGATAAATTGACAGCATGGACCAGACATACACGTTTCGGTAACTTAACCCTCGTCAGTGATCCTCAATCTAAACAATGTAATATGGCCAAAGAGTGTGAAAAATATTATGTCTAAATATGTACCGAAAAACGTAACAGGCTGGATGGGATATGATGCTACAAGAACCACGTTTTCAAGTTTTTTTTATAACAAATTAGAGTGTCCGTCATGGATTCATATCGTCTCGGTCAATTAAAGCACAATGCTTGAATGATCGACAAGAAAGTTTTCTGCAAGTATATGATTTACTCATCCCTACTATCTTTTTTCAAATGATGATATAACTTTTTTTTGTCTTTGGTAAACCTGACCTTTTTATATGGATTTTTCTGTCAATTTCGAATATCTTCCGATTAACTCATCGCATAAACCACTTCCTTCTTTTATTTAACGAGGCTGTGTCTAATTAGAAAATGATGAAAATTCTACCCAAGGTATTTTGACTAATTCGATTTATATAATTGCAGTATTATAAAATTCATTCAATGGGAAAGAAAATAGAAGTTGACCGTTCATTATTATGTAGGGGTCATCTCAAAGATAATGACATCTTACAATGAGACCTTATGGGGTTTGACTGCAAAATAATGATTTTTCTCAAATTTTTCGTGTTTCTGCGCAAAGACATTTCAATTAAATTCATGTTATTTATTTGTTGTACCTCAAATATCATTTTAAGAAAAAGAAATTGGAAGTTCACCGTCATCAATTTTTATGCCCCCGGAATAAAAGATTCGGGGACATATAGTTTTTGGCCTGTCCGTCTGTTTGTCTGTCTGTCTGTCTGTCTGTCTGTTTGTCCGAAAAACTTTAACACTGGACATAACTTTTGAATGGGGAGTGATAGGGCTTTCATATTTCACATGTGTATTCCTTGTGACAAGACCTTTCCATTGATACCAAATTTTTGACCTCGTGACCTTGACCTTTGACCTACTTTTCAAAAACTTTAACATTGGGCATAACTTTTGAATGGTAAGTGATACAGCTTTCATATTTCACATGTATATTCCTTGTGACTAGACCTTTCCATTGATACCAAAATTTTTGACCTCGTGACCTTGACCTTTGACCTTTTAACCCAGTGACCCTGACCTTGACCTTTCACATACATGTACTTAATAGAAAATAGTGTTTATACTAGCAAAGATGTCACCGGGGGCATTCGTGTTTCACAAACACAGCCTTTATTCTAATTGAAGAAGGCCTCGTTAAATTAGTATTTTTTTCCAAGAAATATCTTTTCGTTGTTTTCATAGATATTAGGAAGAACATTATCTCCAAAAATATAAACTAGGACGTTGTCCATTTAACTTATAAAGAAGGATGGACAATACTGGGGATAATATGAATGTTAAGTAGTGTATTGCCTTTGATAAACTCCTTATCACATCTTAATCTCAGTATGTTCGTTCTCATAACAAAGGCACAATTTTAAACCCACAGCAGGCAGTCTGTGTTAGTAAACTGACCTTAATCAGAAGACATAGAAAATCGGTCTAAGACTGAATAAATCCTTCCACTTTGTTTTACAATGTCATTTTAAAACTTCGAAACAAGTGCTATATAAATACATGAACTATTTGTTCCTAACTAAGATATATGGATAGGAATACAGGTAGTTGTTTGACAGTCATATTTTTACGGAACTTAACAGCAATTCTCTGTAAGAACCAAAGAATTTCAAGACAAGTTGGCACGGCATGTCATGGATTTTTGAGATTTTTGGTATGGAAGTTCAATATGAAGCACTAGTATGTAAATCAACCCCAGTTTTTTAAAAAAAGTTGCCGTTGCCATGGTAACCGTGTCTGAAGTTTCAAAAATAGGGAAAATCTATAGGACGAGGCATATTTGTAGGCTTCGTTACCATGGAAACAGGTACTTTTTTTATCTGAAATTGCTTTGATTATTTTCTTTTAATCCTTATTATTATGCATATTTGTAAAGTTTTTTACATTCATCTCGGATACCTTTTGTATACAAGATGAAAAATTGGGCCAAAAAAGGGTATCAAAAGGCTCTGTTTTTGGCACTTAAAGACCCTTTTTTGCACGTTTTTACTGTTTTACAAGGTTGAAAATTTCATAAAAGCACCAATTTTTGAAGTCCAAATTCTAATTATCTAATTAGTGTCATCTTTGAACTATACATTAATATGAAAAATTAATTGGGCTAATTTGTCCTTTTATATGCAAAGCAGCATCAAATTTAGTTGCTATGGCAACAATCGGCTGAAAGGTTTCCATACGATAGATTTAAACACAACCTCTATCAAACTATCTACACATGACATTGGAACAGAAGTTCATGTATACATCTATCAGAGGGGTTTAATATAAAAATGACCTTGAAATTATTTCAAGGTCACCCACTGAATTTCCAAGGTCATTAAACTATAAGTGACCTGATTTGACGAAAAATCCTGATTTTTCATAAAATGAAGGTGCCAATATTTTAGAAACCTTGAAATATTGAACTTAACAGTTATTTGCCATAAAATGATAAAGGTATCACTAATTTCTTAGAACTATTGATAACGTTTCTTCACATCTTCGAATATCTAAATTCTTGGTGAGTATTTTGATAAAAAAGGGACGAAATCTGTATTTTCTTGTTTTTTGACGAAAAAATATTTTCCCATTAAATTTCCCCAGTTCAATAAATTCTAAGATTTTTCTTTCTTATATTCATTTGCTTTCATAAAAAATATGACCTATGAAAATATTCAAATGAAAAATAATTAAAATCGGTAACAAAAAAATAAAAAAAACCAATATTTTATGCAAAATTTGAGTCTCAAAGTATAAATGACCTTGAATATCAAGCCAATGACCTTGAACATTTTAATTGTTCTTATGTAAAAGATTTAAGTCATATCTATACATACATACATTTTGACAATCTTATGTAACTCTAAAGAGGAATAAAATCAATTTCAAAGATAATATGAAACAAGCAAAAAGGTCTAATGTTGCCATGGCAACGGTCTTTGGTGACAGAATTTAGGTAAAACTCTTAAAATACCCACTCCAATTTTTCGTTCATTTTATTTGTCAATAAACATATGTTTCCTTTGATGAAAATCATTGGTCTCCTTTTGGTGCCTTTTGTGATATTTAAGATTGAAAATGGTCAAAAACACACTAAATTGGCCCTTATTTTCACCTCTATTTTTCGCTTCATTTTGACTTATTTTGACTTAATACAATAAGCTTCCTTTAATAAATATCACATAACTAAGTGTACTAAGTAAGAATGGAAGTAAGGAAGAATAAATTATATAAAGATGAACAAGCTGTTATAGTGGTATCCATGGCAACGAAGTCTCCGGAGATGGCTTATTTCATGGTCCCAACAGTGCTATAAATAGAATGACCTCGTTACCATGGCAACCAGAGGTCACATTGGCCAAAAAGTGTCATTTTCATGGTCAGTACTTAATATATACCCATTATACCGAAAATCATCAAAATCCATGACATGCGGTGCCGATCGATTTTGGTCCTTACAGAGAATTGCTATTAAGTATCTGTAAAATATATCATTCGTATGTAGAACAGTCAATAATTGGACCTTTTCCCAAACGAAGTATGAATGTAAATGAAAACATCAAATTACAAAATAATATGGAAATATGTACCGCCATCTGATACAGCTTGCTGTTCGTTTCACCTGTGACACGGAATAGTAAAACTCAACTTGAGAGGGTTTTTTATTCAATGGAGACAATATGAAGGGTATGTACATGACAGTCCTGATTGTTCAGTTTTGTTTGAATTTTCTAAAACATTTGTTTTGCGTTGGTTTTTGTTTTGTTTTAGCTCACCTAAGCGAAGTTTAAGTGAGCTATTGTCATAGCATGCCGTCTGGTGTCCGTCCGTCGTAAACTTTTCGACATTTTCAACTTCTTCTCCATAACGGCTGAGGGGATTTTGATGAAACTTGGTACATGTAGGTATGAAGTACTAACAGTCCCCTACAAGTTTTGTTGTTTATTATCTGGATCCGTTAACAGGTGACGCCACCACAGGCAAAAGTAGGTCACCGGGGTACCCTCCTTTGACAATCTTCTTCAGAACTGAGGCACGTATCGACAAACCGAAAGCATCAGGATGATCTAGAGAGATGTTTTTTTTTCTAACGAAGTGTTGTTATTTTTGGTTCCACTCCAATGTCAATTTTTTTACACGTTTTTAGGTCCTTTCGGACTTTGTCAGAAATGCACATTTTTGCACTATTTCTTTAAATAACTCAATAAATGTTTGATTTTACACACTAATTTACTGCATATTTGTCATATTTAAGTCACTTTTATAGATGCTTTCATATGGATTTTATGCTAGAATTTTAATTTTATGAGGTTTTATGAATTTGTTTCTTATGTAAAAAGCAAGGGGGTGGGGTAATTTTCATATATTTTCAACTTCTTTTCTGTGACCACTTATCAAATTTTAATGAAACTTGGTAGACATGAGGTACTAATGGTCCCCTACAAGTGTTGCTGTTTTTCATCCTGATCGACAAACTGAAAACATCCGGATGATCTAGAGAGATGTCTTGAGAAGTGTTGTTATTTTTGGTTCCACTCCGAAGTCAAGTTTTTTCCTTTTACAAACTTCTTCCTGTTCGATATGCTTACTTAACGTAGTTTTCAGGTGATCAATCGTGGCCCTCTTGGACCTTTGTTTAATCTTCATATAAGAGAGAGAGAGAGAGAAGAGTTACTTCAATATAACATATACACAATTTCAATCTCTTTCGAAATATGTGACGCAACTTAAGTTTTGTTAGATTTACTTTTCATCAATGCATTAGAATATCAATAGAAAGGGACAGAAACACATAATTATATTGGTACATTTTTTGTACGCACACATATTGTGAGTTTCTGAAATTTTCTGATCATTCATTGTTCCAATTTAAAGCAAACTAATATAGATAGCTCCTGCTGTTTAAAATGACCTTAATATCGATTACCTGCATGTATCTTTTTCATGTAAAATTCATTTAATGATTTTTATGTTTCCATGGTATTTCTCACACATAAAATATAATTAGATCTGATTTTCGTAATTCATACAAATAACATTGCCTTAATCGACGTTTTTTTCCTTTTAAGTAAGATTTGTGCTATGTTTCTTTTCTCATATATTCTAATTATCATCAGATGCAAAACATTAATGCAACAAGATGAATCTCTAGCGCTTATCGAGAAATGAATAAAAGGGAAAAAGAAAAAGCGAAGAAAATTCTATTGGTTTCAGTAATATTAATGTACATGTATAATTAAAGAGTAAGAATCAGTCCTTACAATACACCACGTGCTTTGTACAAGTGTATATGTATATTATGTTTCAATGTAGTTTAAAAATTCTTTAATTTTAAACTTTTAAACTTTTAAACTAGATAAAACACATTTTATTGATAATAATATCAAAGGGACTGGAAACAACTACACTGAAAATTAAATTCATATATAACACATATCAGATTTACAATGGTCGTTATTTAGCATACATTTCACTTTGATAGTCACTGTGTATTACATTTCCAATATTAATTTTACCTGCCTCTTTAGTCTTGAGAGGTATTGCACAAGACGTTCCCTTATGACATAAGGATAATAATCATTCAAACTTGGACTTTTATTCCGATCATTTTAATAAATCAATCAATTTCCGTTTATAGATTATTCTTAAACGAGCAATGCTGATAAAAAGAGAAACTAAATTAAATGCAGTTTTCCTTTATTTTTTCGATAAGAACTCTTAATTGATAGTTGTAAGAGATGTTGATCTCTGGGAAAAAAATGAAATTCCTTCATGCTTCATCACACATCGAATCATTAAACTTGTTTTACGTATCGAGAAAGATAGCAGTACTTTAAAAGTCTTACAAAAGTTTAGCGTACATCTCCTTGTCTGCTATGAGATTACACAACACAGTAGGGTAACACTTTCCAAATAGAAACATAGAAATATTCGGAAGGGGTTTTTTTTTTGTCTTTTATTTTCTATAGGTTTTTTGTTACGTTGGGATGATACTTTATTTCATCGTTTATTACAGATTTAATCAATTGGGAAGACAGTGTTGATTCGAGGAGAATATCTTGTATGAGAAGAGAGCACACGCTTCATTGGCTGGTACGATGGAACTTTGGCACTTTTTCAATAGCTCTGGTGGATACTTTGAACTTGTGACGTCACGTTGGAACTTGAGAGTGCAACTACTGGATCAGCAGTCTGGGAGGGAACAAAGTTTTAGTGGGGGAATTATTTCAAAAATAGATGAAGAGGATATGTCTTACGTCACTACAACCAATGGATCGGTCAATCAGGGAATTTTACAAAACTCAAGCAACGAGGTTATTAAATCACCGCACGGTAACCAAGAGTTACTGCCATTTCATATTACAATAATTTTTATTTTATTATATACCTTAACAACTTTTCTTGCGATCGTTGGAAATATAACTACAATTTTTGTGCTGGCGAAAGGCAAACGATCTAAAACAGATTTACGGCCTTTCCTATTGAATTTAGCTATTGCCGATTTGATTATGGCTATTTTCTGCATACCCTTCACATTTTCGAGTGAATTATTGAAAAATTGGATGTTTTCAGAGCCAATGTGTCCGATAGTGGTATTTCTACAAGCGGTGTCCGTAACAGCTAGTGTTTCAACCAATATGGCAGTTGGAATAGATCGTTTCTATGCTATTACTTATCCATTAAAGGCTAGAATAACATCATCGAAATACAAAATAGTGATTACGGTGATATGGATATTTGCTATCTCATTAAGTGCCGTGCAATTAAAGGTGTGTAGGGTAGAGGTGATGGTTGACCCTGCAGATAACCAGTCCTATGTGAAAATGTGCTCAGAAGTTTGGGAGGATCCGATTAAAAATGGCCGGGAAATCTACACATTGCTCATTTTGTTTTTAACCTATATCATACCTCTGACTATTCTTACCATAACTTATTCCATTGTGGGGTGTATACTGTGGAGGAGAACCGCTCCCGGAAATTCAGACGCTGTCAGAGATCAGATGCAACTGAAAGCCAAATTAAAGGTAACACAAAACAATAATTCCATCCCCTTTATTTATCTATTTATTTATTTATTTATTCATTTATTTATTTATTTATTTTGCCATCGAGAAAATAAAAAACCAAAAAAAAAAAAAGATAAACAAAAAAAAAAAAAAAAAAACAAACAAACAAACAAACCCAAAACGTTCTTCTAGCTCTGAAGCTGTCCCTCCCCTTCTAGTTGGTCATGTAAGTTTATTCCCCTTCCCCTCTATACCTGTCATTATTGATAACACCTGGTTGTCAGATGACTTGCTTTTTGATCCATCAGGGTAAGTACTGTATATAATGTAATTTGACATGTAACCATATGTCGCTTATCGGAAAGATTTCCATGATTGTAGAATGAATCAAACATGAATGCACTAAAGGATAGTAGAAAATAAAAGGGTTTCGTTTGAAAACACTTCCATTTTAGCTAAGATAGCCATCTTTATATAAGACAGCCGTATGTTCAACTTGTCTGTGATTCTTCATTTTGAAATTTGCTAAAATTTTCTTCACGGGTAAAAACAATAGTGAAGGAACGTTTTTTAAAAGATTCATCATAAATTTATATTTCTTTTAAAAGTCTTAGATAACACGTTGCAGTCTTACTTGATGCATTGAGAAAACATTTTGAAACTTAATATACTAGATAGTCTAGTAGCCTAAGTACATATTACTTCATATTGGATCTGCACCAAGGAGTTCTGAACAATGAGGAACGATCTAGCCCTTGCGATTACGTACGGTTAATTTTTTGATAGACTCTCAAAAACGACAAAAATAATGTTTCCTAGAACCCGTCGAGCCTTTTGGTTCCCCTGCTCAATCGTGATCGTGTCAATATGCTCCATTAACAGATTTGAAACTAATATAAATTAAAAGAAAGAAAAGAAACAAAAAAGCCCCACACAAAGGAAAGGCTTATATACTTGTATTGTGAATATTAATTTAGAATAATATATACATGTATATATATTTGTATTTGTTTTTGTGCTTTCTAAATTTTCATCCGTATCTTTTTATCCCAAAATATCTTTAGACATATGTTTAAGAAGGATTCTACCATGATCTATTGTTATACACTACATGCCAACTATAAATATGAAAACCTTCCATAGGGTCCCACAATTATATGGCTTTGTAATCTAAGACAGAGTCGGTTTGTCTTGTCATAAATAAAAGTTACTCAAAACATCGGAAATAGGATGTCAAATATTGGTATTAGCTTCCGTAAACTTTGTAATTTCCTGTCATGTTTGTGAAGCCTAAGATTATTGAAACGGAGAAATAGGAAAGATTTGATACTGGAATTATTGGAACCGTTAAGAGCCTTTCCCTTTTTTTCGTTCGTCCGAAAAGGCAATGTGTGCGATCACATTACATAAGGAAAATGGGAAATAAGAAATCAACAAAACTTGACCTCTCATGATTAAAAGGCAGACTTATATTCATGAAAAAAAGGATTTGCTTTATGGACTGATGAGTTCAGCATCCGCAACATTCGATTGCTTCTTTTTACAGTGAGCGAAATTTCAGAACACAGTCAGCGTAAATTAACAAAATCAGCAAGTAATATATATCTCTTTTTTAGTTCACGTAGGTGAGTTTCAATCACATTTATATCAATAAAAAAGTAACATATATCACGATATCTCACATGTTTTGAATTGAAGTTTTTCCGATAAACAAAACTGTAATCAGCAATTTACTATAATGTGTCAATAGAATATAGTGTCATTTGCTAACTTTCAATTATTCAGAATTGAAATCTATCAACTTTCAATTATTCAGAATTGAAATCTATCAACTAGTTGTCATATGCTCACTTTAAATTATTCAGAATTGAAAGTTAGCAAATGACAATAGGTTGGGAATAATTTTTCAGGTTAACTTTAACATCCCCTTTCCTTCTAAAAGGTGAGGGACAGACAAATCAATGAGAAACAACTGTAACCAGAAGCAAATAGCCATACATTTTCCTGAATCGAAGAAATCCAATGCCCGCTTTAAATATTGCGAGAACAAGAATCAGTGTAAAATATGTGTAGATATGACACTCCTCCCCCTAGAGGGGGATAATCTGATTAATCCCGTTTCCTCTTTGTTTTACATACCACATAGAATTACTGATAAACACAGGAACAATGGCAGTCTGTCTCTACTAATTTATATTACCCGTACTATTCTAATTATATAATTGCGATGTGTTACTATGGTAACAGTAATAAACGTCCTTTTCAGAAGTTATATAGGGGGGAATGTTGACATCGACCATTAATTATCAAGATGTTTCTCCAGAGTATTCATGGAAAATGTGACAAGAATACAAGGACATTAATAATAATTCTGTAAATAAATAAAGATAAATATTTACTCGCTTATGTATGTATGATCCTGAGGGGTGCTAACAGCCTTTGCTTGCTATGTGATAAAATGTAAAAAAAAAAATAGCCCCGTCATTCTTATTCATTTTCATTGAAGTAGATCCACAAATTCAAAATATAATACTAGAGGCGCTACTAGAATAAATTTGGCTGTATCTGAAAAAATCAGTTCGGCTTAAAGTACTACTCATGACAATAAACTATCGGAAACACGAGTTTGGTGCTTAAAATTGGTTTGAAATTTTATTCAAGAAGGTAACGAGTTCGAACAGTTCAAATTTCTAATTATCTCCATGTAGTGTCTTTTGCAGTGTAGAGCAGTTAAACAAGCTCCTCGCGATTGAATGTTTCAAGTGTAATTACTTTCTTTCCATCTCTGCCGACTCAAAGAGGCTTTGGTTTTGCCCATTATTAAATTGACATCATATATTACTTTGCTATTTTGGAAACTTGTCATTTCACCCTAAAATACCATCGAAACTAAAGGATGTTAACATCCTAGCACCATTCCTCTTTTTGGTATAGACTACAATTAACTATGCTACTGTTATAGATTTTATAGAACTATGCCACTGAATCGAAATTTGGAGCCGCGCAATTTTCACAAAGTATATGCACAAAAGTCCAAACTAGAGGGCGCTACTGAATTCATTTGGTTCTGTATGAAAATCACTACAAACGTAGCTTGAACTATCCCTGATAATGATAACATGTGTTTGATGCATTAAAATTGTGATTGGTTTGATTTTTTCAAGAATAACGAGTTGGATCACTTTAATTATCTACAATCATTTCGAATTTATTAATGTAAAGCTTCTGTAGGGTCGTACTCACAAGATTGATTTACTTTATCTCATCTGAAACAAAGGCTACATTGTATTCGATGTATCTTCCACTTTCCCCTTTGAATTAAAGCCAATGTTATAGATTAGTCTATAGATTTGTAAAAACATGTTTTAAAACAAGATCTCAGATGAAATTTAAAGAGTCATGAATTCAAAATCGTATTTACATTTCCAGAACAAATAGAGATTTGTTTGCAATAACTCATTTTAGTTTTTAAAGAGAAGATGAACTATCTTGTCAATGGATAGGCCTTAGCATGTATCAATACATGTACATTTCTGTTAAAATACCCATCGCAAATACCTCTCAAACAGGAAGTTCAATATCTAAAACTCTGAACCTATTACATATGATAGTAAAGGGAACATCTAGAATTTTTATATTTGTTTATTTCTGATATGCAGCCTTGGCATGAAAAAACACACACAATAAAAAATGTCGAATCTATAACCTTATTTGTAAAGACATGATGTTTTGTATGTTATGGAAAGAAAAAAGGAAACGAGAAGAGAAATAAAGAAACAAAAGATAGGTATGCCAAAAACACCGTCCAAATAGTTACTGTAACCACAGGAAGATCCAGAATATTAAGTATTAAAGCTTTTTACTGTCAAATTCATTTAATGGCCCATTTGAAATGCTAGGGAACAGAAGTACCCAGAAATTGTTTGTTAATTGTTTCAAAGTAAGAACTTCAGAGATCGGGATCTTCTGTTTTTAGTAAAGGAAGCGAACAATAATGCCTCCTCGTTCCATCTGTCGCCTCAGCGGTTTTCAATGAGGCGTTGGAAAAATACAATTCGTGAATAAAAAATAACTGCTTTGATTCTCTACTCAGCAATGTCAAAGAATGTAATAGAAACATCTTACGGATCAATAGTAATATGTGCCTATGTATAACAATAAAATCCTCATTCATACTGTAGGAATATATTGTGAAATGTTGAGAAATGGGAATATACTATCATAGAGAAAAGTAACGATCTTCATTATATAATCTAGATTATTCGATATCATCCTTCGTGTACACGTATTAAATACGTCATCCATATTTTCGTGCCACGTAGGATATAAAAAACCGTGTCATTTGCGTGTGTCACCAATTCTTCGCAATTTTTTTCGTCTTTTTTTTTAAAGAAAGTCGCAAATTACAAGATTTTAAAGGTTGCTTTGTATTGTTTTTCGATCGGTAATCATGATGTAATATATCACTTTTTATTTGCCATTACTCAAATAAACGAAATGACAATGTAATGATATGATATGAATATGATGACTTTTATTTGCGTCTTCGAGTGAAGTAAGAGAGAAATGATCCCGGAGTCCACGGGGGTGGAAGATATCTGTCTCTCACATCAGTGTGCAGTATTGGATTGCTCCTGATGTACATAATTGCTGGAGCATAAATAAGACATTCAGGGTGGAGCAGTTAAATTCGTTCCCCATGACTTGATGTTTGAAGTGTATTAATTACTTCTTTCCAGCTCTGTCAACAGAAAGAAGCTTTTTTGGGCCCTTTATCAATTTGACATTATGTATATCATTTTGCTATTTCGAAAACTTGTCATTTCATCCAAAAATATTATCGAAAGGAGGTTAACATCTGAACACTATCCCTCCAATGCTATTTTGGTCATTAATTTTATTCAACTATGCTACTGTATCGACCCTACAGAAATTTTGAGCCGCGCACTCTCTGCAAAGTAATTGCATAAATTTAAATTGAAAAAAATAAGAACAGAGGGGATCGAGCTGTTGAAATAAATAATTTTTGGCTGCGTCTGAAAATCACTTTAGCAGGAATCATCAGTAGAGGGAATTTGCTGTCCGAGGCATGTATCTGATACATTTAGGTTGGTTTGGGATTTTCGGGGGAGGGGGGGAGAGTTGGAGCGCTTCCGTATTATACTTGTAGCAAGAATAAGAAGCTTAAGCTATCCAACTCTGCTACCAGAGAGCAACTCTTTGGACATAAAGAAATCAAATACACCTCAACAGAATGCTTGTTTGGGATGATGAATCCTTATCATCGATACTTCAATCCAAAATGATGCAAAGAAGCCAACATATTTTAGCATGGAGCCATGCGATTCATGTCTTAAATTGAGTTATTAATTTTGTCAAAAGTGGACGGAACCAACCTTTCTGTAGGATGTTTTCCAACTTTGGATGTTCTATTATTTTGACAATACGGAAATGTTCCAACTCTTTACATTCTTGAAGAAAATTTTAAACCAATCTTAATACACCAGACACGTGTTTCGGATAGTGGTACCTCTAGCCAAAGTGATTTTCAGACAGAGCGAAATGTCAGTAGCGCCCTCTGGTTTAATTCTTTTGAATTTAAATTTGTTTGCAGAGACTGCGCGGCTCCAAATTTCCTGTAGGGTCAATTAAGTAGCAAAGTCAAAATTAATGATGAGTAATTATTCTATTTGTGAAACTATTGTGTAAATGCATAGCAAATCTTTTAATCGAATCAACGGGGGGGGGGGGGGGGATTCTCGAATATAGAATAAGTTGAATGAAAATCCTACCCCACGTAAATTTCACAATTATCCGTGTATATGTTTCATGTCATGAAACTCGTACGTTCTTCCATAATGGATTAATCACCAAAATACATTTCTTAATTCTAACCAACTATTAGAGAACTTATTATTTCAGGAGAATGCTAACAAGCATCGGGATTTGCTATCCTTTGTATAAACGAGAGCCCGGTTACTTCTTTTGATCATTAGCAATATAGACATTATAAGGGGCCGGATGCTGTCTAAGATGTCAGAACTTTAGTAAAAAAAAGGGATATTTTATTTTTACTGGTTCATTTCAATCATATAATAACCGAGTAAAATAAAGAGCTCGTGAAAAGGAACATAAAAATGACTTACAATTCCACCCATTATGAAAGGGTAAAGAAAAAAATCAGGACAAAAATTCACAAAACCACATCAAAAAAAAAAAAAAAAAAAAAATAAGAAAACTTCTACAAAGGAGCAAAACTGAATCCAAAATGGAGAAGAGATCAGGTGCCCGGGGAGAGTAAGTATCTCCTGCTTAGTAGCAACTTCAATTCGGTAGAACTGTCACATCCGGTTACTTCCATTTCGGAAGACAATCTTTGGTTGGATGGTTCAAATGGTCTATGACAGAATATCATCCACCATTCTGGAGAGTGGGACATCATAGTGTATGACGAGTCCCCATATCGACCGTAGAACTTCCTCAGTGACGAAGTTAGTCGGTCACATACATATCCCTGACTTTATCTGAAAGACGCCTGGCTCTGAGAACAAAATCCGTATATTTGGATCTTGCTCTGGCATAGCGTATCAACTGAGATATGAACACGCCATAAGCAGGCGATGAAGGGATGTTGCTACTCAGAGAAGGAAAGTTTGTAATGCTGAAATTGAAGTCGTCACGTTTGTCATAGAGTGAGGTGTTCATGTGACCATCAGTGTCGTATGAAAACATTATGTCCAAATGGGATGCTGAATTATTTGTCTCTGTAGTTTCTTTGACTTCAAGCTCAGAAGGATAGATATTGCTGAGTTAATCCGCGAATTTTGGATTATTGATGGACAACAAATCGCCTATGTATCTGTAAGTGAAGTTAAAATCAGAAGCCAAGTATCTTTCCCCTCCAGAGACCAAAGATTGAATGAATTC
Source organism: Pinctada fucata (assembly GCA_028142955.1). NCBI lineage: Eukaryota > Metazoa > Mollusca > Bivalvia > Pterioida > Pteriidae > Pinctada > Pinctada fucata. The sequence goes on from AP027103.1 coordinate 2,825,520, forward strand.
AGCCTTGTACGAGTAAAGGAAAATGTCGTTGAGGAGTGGGGCACAATTGGTCCCCATTGGAATTCCTACAATTTGCTGGAGGACCTTTCCTCCAAACACCACAAAAATGTTGTCGATCAGAAAGTTTAACATCTGAATAATATCTGTTTCAGAATCGGACTTTACTTTTACAAAGTAGATTTTGTCATAGTTAACAACAATAAATTTGTATTTGCGATTGCCGTTATCACTTGTAAACTCATTACTTATAATTTTTGCGAGTCTTTCTTTCAATTTAGAATGTGGGATTGTAGTGTAAAGTGTCGAAAAATCAAAGGCTTTGATCGAATGGACTCTACTAAAATGAGTGGGTTTCAGATGTTCTAAACGGTCCTTCGAATTCTTTAAAATCCACACGTAATTGATACCAGTGCGAGAATATACTGTCGAACAATATTGAAGCCCAGATTTGATTTCAGATAAAACTTTGGTGAGTAAGATCAATACAGATTTGATAGAACATTTTGAGGAACCAGCGATGAAACGTTGTTTGTACGGATTCTTATGCATTTTAGGTATGCAGTATAAGTATGGTAAATCTAAATCTAAATTGTTAGTATCGAAGCCAAAGGAAGCAAGAGCTGATTTGTGGTTATCTATTATTTCAGAGACAGAAAGGTTTATTGGGGTGTAAGTGGGATTTCCAGGTGTCGAATTTAAACCAAACTCTTTAACTAGATTGTCGAAATAGTACGTTTTGCCAGTAAATGTTTAATTATTTGAGGCTTTGTCTGCTGGTGTGATGACATAATGTTCTTGGAGGTAAGCAAGCTCTGTGATAACATAAGGGTCTTTAAAGATAGACTCGAATCTGGTATTCAGTTGATTTTAATTGGTAAATTCTAGATAAAAGTAACCCTTTGATGGATTTTATCCATTTGGAAAGGGTGTCGAGCTGTACATCATCTTTCTTTGCCCAACGTCTTGCATATTCCTCACAAGCGTACATGATAAAGGATATACTTTCTCTGTATTTGGGACCCTTTTAAAACATTTCTCTCAACTTGTCGTTCTTGACTATACTAAGGTCACCAGTAATAACGTGTCCACAAGGAGAGCAGTTGAAATCCGATGAAGAACATTCGCAAGGAAGTGGATGTAGTGAGGGATTACTTAAATCAATACACTACAAGAATCGTTTGTAATTGTAAATTTTAGATGCAACTGTTGGTGTGTAGCTATAGGAAACACAAGGAGTTTCTTTTCTTACAAAATATGGTGGGATTTTTTTGTGTGACAGTTTTGTGATTCAAAATTTGACCAAGATTCAATTTATCAATACCTTTGTTTGCAAATCTTAGTTTTATGAAAGGACGTGATTAAGGAAGAAGCGGAATGATTGCTTTCAGCAGCCTCTTTCGCCTCTAGCTCACACGGATATGTTGTACTAAATTAATTCGCTAAATGTGAAAAATGAGAGCACGTCATTAATATATTTGCATGTAAATCTTTCCATGAGAGAGAAAGGACTGAAACATTTGATAATTCATAGTTTTTCGAAAAAGAGGAATTTTCTGTATTATTGGTATGACAGCAGATGCATTTCAGTCAGTTCCTGGTACGGCCCGCTATGCAAAGCTTGTAAATTTCATGGCTTTCTTGAACTCTTTGTTCCTCCATTTAATCAAGGATACTATAAAATCACTGCAGGAACCTCATTAACAAATTATGTCTCCATACACTCTTAATAAGATAATATCTCAGGAACGTAGTTTATCGTCTTTATTCGTACAACAGTCATGTACACACGACCTCTCATTTTTTACGATGAAACATCATTCATAGAGCACACCATGTCTGTATGTGTAATGTTCATACAAATGCGCCCAAGTCATGTTCCCTGTTGAAAAAGATGTTTTGTATGTTTTCCGGCAGTTTTGTCATGGAAACGAATGAAAAAGAGTCGGTTTTCGCCTTTTGTTGAGTATGTATTTTGTTTTCATTTATCAAAATGTGTAAATAATACGGAAGTGTTCTTCATGGAAAAAATTGCAAACCAATTTTTCCTGCACCAGACACGTGACAAATATGGATAATGACCATATCCCTGTATACAGCACAAAATCGATAATTCAGAAAATCAGAAACCGAAGGCATACAATATCAGGATAAAACAGGAACCAAAGCAAACAAACAAAAACCTCCACCATATGAAAAGAAGCGAACTCCCGATATGGGAGTGAGACCAGGTACCCAGGAAGAGTAAGCATATCCTGCTTGCATACAACACCCGCCGCTTCAATTCGGTAGAACTGTCACATCCGGTTACTTCCATTTCGGAAAACATAGAGTTGGTCTATGACAGAATATCATCCACCATTCTGGAGAGTGGGACATCATGCTTCGAATATTAAATTTTCATCAGTGATGCTTCCAGCGGAGCCACCAAAATTCATTTCAGTGGTGCCCTCTTTATTGTTTTGAATTTAGATTGGTACATTTACTTTACAGAGAGTGTGCGGCTCCAGATTTACTGTAGGGGATTCAGTAGCATATCCAAATAAAATATATGTTCTAAATTGCATAGGAAGGATGGTGTAAGATGTTAACCTCCTTTCATTTCTGTGATAGTTTCGAATAGAATGACAAGTTTTCGAAATAGCAAAATAATATCTATGATGTCAAATCGATAAAGGGCCAAAACAAAGCTTCTCTTTCAGGCGACAGAGCTGGAATGAAGTAATTAATACACTTAAGAAACAATGTGTGACAGCAATCAAATTATTCGCTTTTGTCATTGTATGCTACAATCAACGTTCATTACGTAAATGAGTTAAAGAAGATCCTGACGATAATCTCAACAGCACTCACAACAGAGCACTATCTTGAGCATCGACGGACCCCTAGCAAGCTAGAGATGGGATCAGGTGCCCGGGAGGAGTAAGCATCCCCTGTTGGCTAGCCACACCCGCCGTCGATGTTAATGCACGATAAAGAACACAGTATATAAAATGCATGCACTGTCTGACGTTATGTCTATATAGAAAGTGCTATGGCGACCATGTCAGGGAAAAATATTCAAAACACTTACTGTCAAACCCCTCGCGGGGAACTTTTTTACGAGCTCCACACTGCAAAGGGCATAAGTGTGACAGTATATTATACAATATGTTGTCACGTCATTTAAAATGTTTGTCATCCCCACAACCGACAAGTGCATTGCATAAAAACAAGGATTTAAGACGCACACAGAAAATGAAGTTTGTATCATAAATTTATTTATTGCTTTGCAACATGTTAGTTAATAATGATATACTAGTTTACTACTTGTTGGGTGTCACTGCTGGTGGACTAGGAGTCCCCGAGAGCACATGTAGCTAAGATCGATCAACTTTGGTCGATTGTTTCCTAAACGCATTCGAAAATGTCTGTTATCAAAACTTATCGAAATTTCTAAAACATGGGTCCTGCAGCATCATATCCAACCCACCCTGCTACGACTTTCGGTGCTTTTTTGGACTGAATAACTTTCAAACTTTTTGGCAATATACATTGTTTAGATTCAGGATCAGAAAAAGATGTCTTATATATCCAGGTTTTGCTGAAATATTTACATGATAAACGACAGTATATTGTGAAGAAAGTTAAAGTTTTATGTCTTCATGTGTGAAATACTCGGAGAATATGAACGGTATTAAACATTGATCCCTCAATTGTTTGCCTTCCAATCTAAATGTAAAATAAATCATGCTTTATTCTTTCCGATTGCTATAGTTATCCATGAATAATTGAAATAATTGGAACCGAAAGAAATATAAAAGAAACTTTGATGAATTATTCATAGATAATTGAAGACGAGAAGCATGCTTGTAATTCATCAGATAGTTAATTAGAATTGCTATTATCCAATCAGCATATACACGAAAGATGATAAAGCAAGAATTAAAACCCCATTAACCCTGTTGAACAGCGGCGGTATGTAACAACCACGGGATACCCCTATGCTGTATTGATGCGTTCATCACAACTGATCAACATTTAGAGTGGTTGCAATTTTATTCTGATATCTTCTCATTATGCATTTAATTACTTCAAACATGTTTGAATTGATAAAGATCACTTTTAAGGCAGCATTAAATGTACTGCAATAAGACGTCTCATCGCGGATGATAATGTCTTTCTCGATATTTTTATTTATTTCAAAAATCTGCCATTATAATTGATAAAAATATCCAGAAAGACAATAATAAAAATACATATAGCTATTTAAAGAATATATTTTAAAGAAAGAATGAGAAATATCGACTCTTCTTCGTACTCAAACAATCAAACTCCGAGAGAAAAAAAGAAGAATGTAATAGTTTGAGTTTATTATCATTTCAACAGTACTCGGTTGCAGCTATCACAGCAAAACATCCAAATTTATGTGAAAACACAGCGTAGACAAGCACACCATTATAATTCAATATCTTGCTATCCAACATGCTTCGTCTTTCGGTATATTTTGGAAATAATTTCACAGATTTTGGCCATATTCCATTGTTTAGGTTGAGGATCACTGACGAGGTTAAGTACCCGAAACGTGCATGTCTGGTCCGTGCTGTAAATTTATCTGCTTTCAAATTATGCTAATAAATTTGATAACGTTTAAAATCGTATTACATTTTCTTAAAATCATGGGATATCTTTCCAACATTCTTTCAATAGTTAAACAGAAGCGCTTATAGGCATCTTTATCATACCCGTTGATTAATTCCTTTCCTGTTGACATAAAACGCTACCTAAAAAACTGCTGATGTCGAACATAAGAAAACCAAGAAAATCATATGGTGGAATCTTGCACTATAGTACAGGTTCACATAATTTCTTCAGGCATGTAAGGAAATTCTTTCAATTACTTCCCCTCGAAGCTGCTCATTTATCACTAGTTGCATGATTGATTGCAAATGATTATCTGAAAGTGTAAACTGATGAGAGAACTTCTAATGACGTTAAATGCATGCTTTAGTAATTTAAGAAGTATTGCCGTAATCTATTTATTTTTCGTCATTGTAGAATAATGAAGCACTGTTTCTATTATATCAATATATGTCTGGGAGAAATTTAGTGCATCTTTATAATAGAATATGATCTCAATTTGTCTGCAAAGGTATTCTTCTCAATTCATTTGATTTGTCTATTTATTTATTATTACATGCTGTGATGATGAGCATATCAAAGATTCCAAAGTTATGACCTTGAATCCTTATTTACTTTATGATACCTTGTTCATGCGACATCATGAGAACACAACTAGTGTAGGGAGGGATCGCCAACAATACTCGGTTGCAAAACCTACCGCAAAAAGAACAAAAACCAAAAAGTAAGTGTCATTTGAATGCATATAGCTCATCAAGATTAAAACGCTTAAAACGGGGCGTAGAAATGTACTATATAAGGGATTTATGTACATGTAATTGTTTTGTATTGAAGAATGAAGAATGTTAAACGTCTTCAAATTGAATAGCATCATTTAAGAACAAATAAATTCTATCCTTGGTATATAAATGGTACAATCTAAATAAATAATGTTATTATAGGCATCATATGAACATTTTTAAAGTCCTTAAAAATTAGGAAAATATATAATAATATTATTCATTTAATTGACCAATCTTGTCTCAATAAATTATTTTCCCTGCATAGAATGATTTTGGCTTGATACACACGACGACTAGACAGCAACCAGGTGGAACAAACAACCATAGTATTACAAAATTGTAACATACCTTTTTCAAACTAAAACTAACCGTATCGGTGTGACAACATCTCAAAAATATAATTGGGAAAACTATCTGCATGCTGCGTTGAAATAATCTTAATTATATTAATATAAATCGCGGAGAAAGATAATATATAAGGGAATTTTTGATGGATTTGGACACAAGTGTAGGATGACCATTGCTCAGGTAAAGAACTATATTCTATCTGGCATTCCTCGACACTCGCTCAGAAATACTTTTATTACTATGGGTTATGGTAAATATCAAA